>BSBM01000698.1:6582500-7885000 GCA_027924585.1 Larix kaempferi
TTTTGCGGGCTTAATGGAATACAGTTAGTTTCTCTCAGCTGTCTCTTTTGTTTAATTGATCAAATTTCTTTGATAAATTGTTTGATTTCCCCATTCCAGTCCTTTGATAAACTCTGTTTTATTTTTGCAACTTTAATGAATGCATTGATCTGTAGGTTGGATTTATCTTAACATATGATTCAGGTGTCATTATGTGTTAAATAGATTTATTTATTTAACTCATTTTATCTATTTCTGTAAATGGTAAACAATTATAATTACATTGATGCCAATTTTTCAATTAGCATATTATAACAGAACAGTCCCATAAATGCTTTAATTCTTTAGGTAAAATTATTCAATTGTCATTGTCTGGTTTTGTCTAAAGCTGATAAGCATAGATCCAATTCATATGTTTATTAAGTGGTGAAACACTTATTAAATTCAAGATTGATTGCTCTGCAAAATCAAACCCTATTTCCTAATCCAAATCTAACTTAATTAGATATTTATTAAGCTAACATTACTTACCCCTTAGACACAGAACACTTGTATCTTCCCTAACAGGAAGAAAGATCCATTCGGATCCAATCACCTAAGTTCCAGCAGAGGCCTAATATCCATGGGAGTCAGTCACACCAAACAATTTGGGGATAGAAGCACTCTTGCATAGAGTTGTTTGAATCCTTTTAGATTGGGCTGTCACCCTCTTCTGTTTTCCATGGAAAAAATTCCAGCACCATCATACCTGGGGCTTCAACACTATTGTTGCCTCTTGGTCCTTTATCAACATTCTCAAATCATCCGCTCTTTATTCATTCTTTCCTTCTCTTACTTAGATCGTTCTCTAGTCAGCCCCTAGTTCCCCAATGCACACGTAGTGGCTGAACATCTAGGGTGTTCTAACTTCAATCATAGTTCCTTTGTCACACAACAACATCTTGATCCAAGTATGTAAGGACTTCATGTATATTCCATGCGAGCCCTTAAACAAGTCTCTCTTGACAACGTTGTACGATTGGGTACAATCTATAGAAAAATATATGACATACCCTTTCAACACATTATCCAACCAGAAGTATAATACATGGGAGATCGGGTTACTTATAGTATTCACTTACTGGATCAATTCAGGGGTCCAACTCCTTGTTCTCATAATGCGGAATGTCGGATTTTGCTCATATAGCCTTAACAACCACTTAACCAAGATGATAGGGAAGTCACAAAAGAAGATCTCGTGCATATTTGTGTAGATGTACTTCTGTAACCACCACTCCTTACTGATTTGAGGGTTCTTATTATGTTCTCTGTAAAATTTGTAGTCTTTCTCTTTCAACAACTCTTCTATCTCTTCCTTCATCAGTCTGCATGGAACCATTAGTTAACCTCCCCCTTCCCTTCAGTAGCAGATTCTGTTCTTGACAATGGAACCATTTTTTGTTGCACGATGGGTAGACCCATGGTTCAACATAAATTCACCAACAAAACCCAAGACATTGGCCCTTTAGGCATCACCCGCAAGCAGATGAAGTATTACCAAGGTATCTAAGGGGACTACAGGAACCAAGCTTCTACAATGTTGAAGGGATATGAGAAATCATTCTACAGATCTAACAGTCATTCATCTATTGCGTAGAAACATATAAATTTACTCATATGAACTGATAATTCCATTCAAAACATAAACAAAAACAAAGCATCCATGTGCGCAACAAGCATAACATTTATCACATTAATCACATCAACCACATGCCCAAGACAGGTTCACTTCATTTATATTATCATTAAGGACAATTTACATCACCTATGTAGTGCGCATCAAATCTCAATCATGGACCAAGAACTACCTAGAATTACTCAACACAATAGTAACTATGACAATAGCCACAACAACTACTAAATAAATCCAACAACAACTTAAGAATCATAACACAAGCTAACCTTTAACGCCAAAAATTCTTACATATTTATATATTGTGACAAGGGCTGAGCCCATTACAAAGTGGACACTAACTTCCTCCTTTTGCGTGCTTTGGTCCATATGTTGGGTTGTCACATGGTCCATTTCTAGCGTATGACATCCAAGACAAGTCCAAAAATCCGCTCCAACAATGTGCTTCTTCAGTGCATGGTCCCTCTAAAAGATAACGGAGATTAAAAACTCATAAGAGATTTTGAAAATATCAGCACGATGGCCAACTTTGTGATGGAAATAGCCTTCTAAGTGAAATAGAATGATTTCTTGATTGACAGGAAATCATCAATGATGTTGTGGTACTTCTAGAGCTTATATTTGTATTCCATTCGTCACATTGGATTCGTAATGAGGCATATATCATAGTTGGCCTAGTTCATTGGAAAAAAACTCATTTCACTGATCCCCAAAATTATGCACAAAATATTTTTTAATGGAAGTCGAGTCCCTGTTCTTGAAACCACTTTACTCAAATTCAACTTCGTCAAATCCCTTGTTATTTGTGTTATATAGGATTTCTATCTGCTAATAGGAATTGATGTCAACGATAAGCAACTAGGGGATTTTAAATCATGAACTAGGCCAATTTGACCCCTAGTGCACTTTATGCCCAACATCTAGCAAAAGGTCGATTCATCTTCAAAACCCAGTTCTGAGTTAGCTAGTGACATATGGATGCTAAAGAGAGATAACTAGGGCTGATAAAATCCTTTCATACAAAGTAGATACATTTATGCCAAGAATGCCAAGGCAAGGCTTATGATGAATGTAACCCGACAAATGGATACTTAATGAACTTGTGGCATAAAATGACTTGGTTATGCATGGATTCAAAAATCAATATAACAACATAACCAAAGATGCAATTGACAAAAAAAGAAAAACCAAACACACTAATCACTACTTGAAAGTCAACATTATGTCCTCGGCCCTTGTCGATTACCAAATTGAGAAAACACAAACAAGGAGAAAAATCAAGATTTGAATATGATAGTGGGAAACCAAGCATGTAAGAATCAAAACAACATGAAGGACCATGACAACGATACTTGTATGATCCAAGTCAAAGGTGAGGGAGGAAGTATTAAAACCAAAAAAGTTTGAATCAGTCATTCAAGGATGTCAAAAATACCATCCAAGATCATCAATAAAGTCATCGAATCATTCATAATTTACTAATTAATCCAAGTCACACTTGGAAACTCTAAAGTTAGTATGGGAGGCCCTCATTTTATCTTCTTAGGCCAATAAAAGTTTGGAAGGTTGTTGTGGCCACAAAACCTAGCTGCAACTCAAGACAATCTAAAGGGGTGATATCACACATAATGAAATCATGAAAGTGAGAACCAATATAAAACATAATAGGATATTGATGCTTGAAGTATAAGGTCTAAGCCCCTTCATTAACCTAGTTGAAATAATAAGGGTGGGGGTGAGTAGTAATCGATGGAGAAAAATCTCTAACAAGGGTAGCATGGATCAAATCCTTTTGGTTGTCATTATCCATGATCAGTTGTGCTGTGTGATATTTCACTTGGAAGTTGTGAGTCAAGATGGTGTCACATGATGGAGGAGGATAAGGGTGAGTCATCCATATGATATTAGGATCAATGGCAGTGGGATGGATCACATCAATGATATATTTAGAAAGGGTCTCTTCCTTAGAGAATAATACTTTAGTGGGTCATGGGTGATGAATGGTACACCAATCATTTTTATTGTAAGGATGATTTGTGATAGATGTAGTATTGGCTTGTGGGTGGCATGGATGTTGTATCCATAAGGGATGTTGTGGGAGTTGGGGAGAGCTAAGATGGATAATGGAAGGAAACTAGGTGTTTACCCAATTTAGTTTTAGTAGGAAGATAATTTTGAAAGGCAATGGATTATTTGTGCACCAAAGAAACTTCATGACAAAGAGAAAGAGAAAGGAATAAACCATAATTGAATTTAATGATATGTAAATTTTCTATATCAAAGATGGAAAGATGCAGATAGATTTTGCAAAAGATAAAAATGTATTATTGGACAATTTGATTGGTAGACTACCTAAAATAGATCCATTATGCACATAAATATTCACATAGCCTACTAGATAATAAATTTCCCAAAAGGTTGTGCAAAAGGTGTCCCAACTATGTATAACACTAGGAACTTGGAAGATGACCTCATCATTTAGTTCCACAAAAAGGGAGGCCTCTACACTCCATGAGTGTTTGATATCCTCCCACCATTGGGAAGCCATGCCTTGAAGATGCCAAGATGCCAATGTGACTTTATACATTCTTGCATTGTAGATTGATATGTGAAATAAAAGGAGAATGATAAGAAACATGATTTGTTGATCTCCATCCAAATCACCAACAAATAGTGGAAGAGACACTTTAGGGTCCTAGCATAAGCCAGGTGGAAGCTTAGGCATGGATGTGTTTAGCTTCATATCTATGACTTTCATATCTAGTGCATTAATCTTGAGCATTTTATTGGACTATCTGATTCAACTATTGAATCACGTGTCATTGTTGTGACACATCTGTGCTTCTACAAATGATACATCCTCCATGGAGGATTCCATGTCTACTAGAAGTGATGTAATTTTATGTGATGATCAAGTCATGTGCAAGAGGAGGAGAGGGGGAATTGCCCTCTTATTTCCTTTCTTAGATACCAAGCAAAAAACTAGAGGGATCAAATCCCTTACAGTTGCTACATAAACTTGTCAAAGAAGGGAGAAGATCTCTTGTGGGATTTGTGGAGTATGGTAAAAGAAGGGAATAGATCCCTTGTGGTGGATACATAAGCCAATTTTGTTACCAATGGATACATAATAAACTAAGGGAAACAAAAAATTGAAGATTTATATTAAAAAATAAACATACATTTAGCAAATGACAGGCTTCTTTTTATAGTCTCCCTAGATACAAATCCAAAATGAGGGTCAATCATATTTGAATTGTTCTAAAACTTCTTTTATTTCTAATTATCCTAAACTATATTATCAATATCCACTACTCTTACTATTCATAATCAATGTGCTCCACCTCTTGGTGTCTTAGTTATCCTACCATTGATTTATTTAGATTAATATTTTTGTGTATCTTTTTAAATATAAGCATTAGAAAAACCCTACGATTTTAAAATATGAAAATGTAATTAAGGTGGTGTTGATATAATGATTTAGAATAGTTGTCAAACAATAAATGATTTTTTTTATAAATAATAAATGAAAACAAATTTTATTTTTTTCCTTGTAAATAAATTCACTAGAAACTCTCGATACCATGCTCCATGCTGAGGACGGTACCCAATATAAAGTGGGTAGTGTAAATTTAGTGCGAATGCCATTGTGGGAACCAAAACATGTTATATTATCGACAACATCTTGGCAATAATGGTAGCAACCACATGAGATAACCATTGGGGGTTAAAATGCAAACATTTTTTCATTTATAACAAAATACTTTTACATGCATTCACGCATTAACCTTAAAATCATGTATGAAAAATATATCATTATAAATAACATGGAAATATAAGATTTATAGAATATGTAAGGATCCATATGAAGGAAAAATATAAATGGAAAAACACAAATATGTTGCATGAAGCACAATCATGATGTTATATTAATTAATGAAATATAAAAATATTATAAAATGTAAAGCAATACAAATTAGTTAGAATGGTGGTAACATAAATCTAAAGAGACGTGTTTGCTATCCTCATTCACAAGAATGAATTACAAGAGGCCAAGACTACATTTTTAATAGAGAGTATGAATTCCTAGAAGGAAAAATCCTTAAATATTCAAAACCCTAACCCTAGAAGATGATGTGGTAAAATAAATGTAGGCCACAAGGAGGATAGTTGATACTCAAATTCCTAGGGCTTTCCATACAAAATCCATATTAGGGAATTTATTGGACGTTTACAAAGCTTAATCCATGATTTATGTGTTTGATAGTCCACACAATCCTATATTGCATAACATGTGTCTACTACAAAAGATGGAAGGCCAATAAGGACCAATGAGAAACAAAGGTTTTATTTATTTATTGTAGGGATAACTTGCATTATATTGTTGTGCAAAACTAAAAGGATACATGCAATACTCATTGGGTATTAATGTGTAAATACATATCTCGCCCAACAAGAGTTCAGGGCTAGATATATTTGAAAACAAATCAGGTGCAACAAGGAAACATTTCAAGGGGAAGTATCTAGACACTCCATATGAGTACTGAGTGTGCAAATATATTCTCCATTGAGAGAGATTTCCAATATTTGTAATAATCCCCCCCAAATAGATTAAAATTTTACAATTACAACATATAGGGAATATAGATTTTCTAAGAGTTAGCATTATGGACCCTAGTTTCCCATCAATCTTGAGCCATCTAGAAAAGTTTCAGGAATTAAAAAAATAAAAAATAACTCTCCCTTTGCCTATGTTGGCCCCTTCATTTTTGAAGAGATGGTCACGAAAGATAGATGGACAACCAATGTGGAAGGAATTGTGTAAAAGGAAGTGGTGGAAGATAAGTTGGAGATGAAATATGCCCAAGGAAAGAATTTGACTTGTAATTGTCTTAATGTGGTCGAAACTAACCACCGCAAGTTGTATAAATGATCATGAAGAGCTAGCGATTAGGGAGTGAGAGAGAAAAATAAAAGGTTAGTGGGAAAGTGGGTGAATGTATTGGGTGGGATCTAGGAGTTGAGATTCATGCTATGGGATATGTATCCCTGGCAATTGTAATTGTTGAGGAATACTATGTTTTAACTAAGAAATGAATAGTAGAAAATGGTTTTTGTTAGTGCCCCTTAAAACTTTTGTTATGTGTTTGGTGAATGTATCTCATGTTTTGGGATGTATCTAGCTATCCATGCTTGGTATATGCTATTACTTGGTATTTCTTATTGTTATATCATTATTTGCCACACCTTATGCAACATGCCTTGATGGCCTACCATGTCGCTATGTAGACTCAGATTATCCCTCTTGTTGAGAGAAACCCTTAAAAATCACATTTTTGTTGATGTATGCAATCTACCAGCACTACAGCCTGCGTATACGCATGTTGATCTACTACTTCCCAGGTACAACGGGTTTCATGCTCAAAATTAAAAATATTTCAGGTTTCCCTTCCCAAGTAACGACCATTTTGATCCTTGGCCTTCCATATGATGAAAAACGCTCTGATCCGACCCTCCATCTCCTTTGAGGGTCATATATTGAGCCATTATGGAGCATTTGGAGGAGGAGAAATTAGAGAGCAAGGAAACTCTGGAGAAATGTTTCCCCATTTCCATTTCCTTGAGCCTGCATCCCTTTATCCTTGTTGCTTGAACTCTTTTATGTTCATCTCCCTAGATCTCCCATATCTTGTGAAGGAGGAGCCCAATTACTCCTTGAACTTGTGATCTTGCCTTTGCATGGAGGATTGAAGTGGTGGAGGCCTAGGTGGAGGAACTTAGTTTCTTGGTTCTGATGATTTTCCTACAGAAGGTTGTCACTATGTACTTAGGTTCATTTAATTAATAGAAATACTTTTTTCTCATCTAATACATGTTACACATGTTTATGCTATTTTCCTTGGGTATATTTGTTGAATATGTTAATGGTTTATGCTAGTTTATATGCTAACAATTTGTATCTATATTCGATATGCTTGTATATATTTATTGTTGAGGACAAGTTGTAGGTAAGGAGCATTGGATTGCAAGCTCAACAGTTGTCTTCTTCAAACATCCGGTTGAGGTAAGAGTTTTCTCTTTTGTTGTTGGCATTTTACATTTATATATCATACTTGAGAATTGAGTTGATTTATGGTGTCACTCTATCTGTTGTGGTCCATCCCAAGCCGTATGAAGTTTTTATCCATAACATAATTGGTGACCATACTAGGGAGCCTCCATGTGGGGTCTTTTTGGGTGATTTTCCTTCTTATTGCTCTCTATCTTTTTGAGTTTCTGTATTGTTGGTAGCTTGAAAGCCAACATGCTGCTGTTTTCCAAATAGTCGCGTACATTTTACTTTTAAACCTACATCTTGAGTTAGATGTTTGATGGGTGAATTCTGAGTGTTGTTGAGTCTTCTTGGGTCTCGGTGCGGTCCGTTGGTTTCCTTTATAGTGACTGGAAGCTATCCTTTTATTTGTTTTTAATTGAGTTAGTTTTTTCTCATTTTTTTCATTTGTATCTTTTTGTCTTCTTGAGTCATGCTTCTTGGTGTCTTGCTTGTTTGGTCACTTTATACTAGATGCATAATCTGAGAAGTTCATGGTTCAATATTGAATTTTCATTCATATATTTTGAAAATACAAAAATACTTGCATTTTTCATTTTAATTGAGCACTTGCATTTTTATTTGGAGTTGCATTAGTCTTGGAATTATTAGGAAAGATTGCATTTGCATTTGAAATTGAAAGAGATCATAGTTGCATTTTCATTTAGTGGCATACAAATTTCATTTGCAAAACAAGTCTAGTACTTAGCAATGTTTTTATGTATTCTTATTCATTTTGCTGAGTTACAACATCACTAGTTGCACGACCATATCTCCTTGAGTAAGCACAACCAACTAAAATTAACGCTTAACTTTAAAATTGATTAGAAACACTTTTATTTGATAGGGTACACCAACAAGTATAGGTTTTAGAGTCTTGGAATAGGATTGTGTGAGTAAACTTCTCCAAGACTATGAAATAAAACATTAGGTGTATCTATAGAGAGTGGTGAAACCCATGGTATAATTGGTGTTCTTAGTAATCTCGCCTTAAACATGAGTCAAGCATGAGGTGATGTGAAAGTTGGTTGCGAAGATAGCCCTCCAATATCTTCCTAGCATTGGAGATATATATTGGGTTTATTCATGTATGGGGGTTCTTGAAGCACCTAAGTGATTCTTGAGCTTCAGGCTTAGCTACCCTACCCATACGATGGATCCGACCTGTGACTATTCACCTGAGCATCGGTTATACATGGTGACCATAGTTTCCTATCCTAGGTACCACATAGGGTACTTGCAGGGGTTATTCTGTGAGTGTCCTGAGTCATATAGGGGTCAGAAAACACATAGCATTGCGCTTTGAAGTCTGAGGACCCTTATAACTGATTATGTTACCTCTGGCTATAGTAGCGGAGTCTCAGGCCCCTCTTGGGCGAGGCACACCTTCTATAGTATGGGAGGCCCTTTAGCCACTCTATCTGTTTGTGTGCATCTTGGATTAGCTTTTCTAGGAGTGTGCTCATTTTCGGTTGGTTGAAATTAGGGATCGATATTGGTTTTTACAACTCTTTGGAGTTATTGTGGATCAAGTTCCAACTATCCGTCGTTCTTATTTATTAGTGGGTTCACCACCCAATGATCCTTTATAGCCTCTCCATAAGAGGTGTAGAGATATTGTTGGTGGCCCTTATTTATCACCCCGCGAGCTTCAAATAATTCTTACTATGAGCTTCACGTCCGATACCTTAGGGATCCCTTTGACCCCTCTGTAGACAAGGGGTGGAGGAGTCCATGGGACTCCTTTTTCTTCTCTTTCATGGGTCCCTGGGACTCTTGTTCTCACTGGCTCTTATGTCGTTGGTTCATCCCATCCCATAATAATGAGTCTTTTGAGAATTATTGGTCGTTAGATCATGTATCTACTTTTTCCTAAGGATTATCGGGCGATGATGCTTCACTGATTCATGAAACCACTAATCCATTCACATTTGGCATGCCTAATCATTCATCAAGTATCCCATCTTCCATACCGGTTTCTAGTGGTACCTATGGTGTTGGGTTTGGGGGAATATCACCCCCCTTCACTGCATATAAATTTGGGAGCGGTCATATCCCTCCTTCTTCTCCTTCTGTTGGGGAATGGCCTCCCCCTTCATCAACCCCTAATACTAGCTTCAATTTTTTTGTGGGCGGAAGTGGGCATGTAGGCGGTGGTTCTACTTCATATATCACATCCGTCTTCTTGTCATCTACTGCACTAGTCCCTACGAAATCCTTTCTTATGGTGTATCCTCCTCTTGGTTCATATGCACCATTAGGCGGGAATGTATCGTTTAATATGGGTCACCCTTTGGCTAGATTTCCTCCATTGGGGGGGTATATGCCTCCCCCTTTGTTAGGGGGAAATGTGTACAATACTATGGGAAATTTTGGCAATATTGATTTTTCTTCCTAAGGGTTTCCCTCCATGGAAATACCTTTTCATCCTTATACGAATCAATTTGGAGGAGGATACTATCCTATTAGTCAGGGTCATGGTCTTTACCAGAATCCACCATGGCCCACAGTCTCGAATCCTATGCCTATGGGAATGTATACGCAGATTCAGTCTTTCCTGGGAGCATGGCCTCAAGCTTCACAAACAAGGTTCCCATTACTAGATACGTTGAACTTACCAAACTTATCTAGGCTTACGAATTATCCAGTGTGTCACGATATGGCATGGCCTCCAGTCCCCACTAAGATTCCTTCAGGAATTCCCAAGTTTGAAGGAAAGAAGCGTGAGGATCCGGATGATCATGTTACTACGTTTCACCTTTGGTCCTCGTCAAATTCTTTAAATCATGATTCCATTCGTTTGAGACTATTTCAATGCACCCTTACAAGGCCTGCCGCGAAATGGTAATTCGAGTTTTCTGAGGGCATGTACCAGACTTTTAACGATTTGACCTTAGTTTTTCTTAACCACTTTCAGTTTCTGGTTCGTTACAACGTAGGCATCAAAATCCTATCGAAATTCCATCAATACAAAGCCACCCATATTTCTGATCATATCCAGGAGTGGCGTCGATGAAAGAGGCTGATTAAAGCTAGTATTCCACCAAAGTTTTTGCTGGAATGGTTCCTTAAGTCTCTTTTACCTTTTATTGCGAAGTATGTTTCAACATCTGGAGTCATGACTGAGAAACATGCCATATTTAAAGCTCGGTAGTTAGACTTGATATACGCTTAGTCTGTGTTTCTTTATGAGACTATACCTGACTCACGGATATCGATCCATGAACCGAAACCAACTCCAGGACCTCATGTCGACGACATTGTAGGTTCCACAAGCACCAAGGCTATAGACCAGGTGACAAACTAAATGCATAAATTGTCTATTAACCAGTCCACAACAGGAAAAGATATGGCTTCATCCTCTCCCATCCAGTCATCGAATGTACACTCCATATAGTCGAAGGATGCGAAGGATAACCAACAACCTGGAGGGAATCATAAAAAGGGGAAGAATAACCATAAGGGTGGGAATAACAATAATAAGAAGGGAAATGCCAATAATGAGAAGAATGACAATAATGCTGGTGGGGACAAGAAGCAGAAGTGGAAGGTGAAATTTCCTTGTAATATTTTCTCATAGGATCACCTCACTCACTTGCTCCCCTAGATGGATGAAGCCTCGAAGCTCATAGCATAAAGCCCAGCTATGTTGATGAATTCACTTCCTCATAACCAAAATATGACTTCGGGTGATTCTACCACCAGAAATGGGTTTGTTGGAACTTCAAACCCTTTGGCCCATGATGGTGGTCATAGATGCATTAATATGGTACAATTGGAGGTCAATGTCGCTATTCGCTCTTGTGATTATAATCCTCCAGAACCCTGTATGGTGAAAGATCCTCCTGCTCTGGAGTTCCCCTTATAGATTGATAATCCTGATCCTATTCCACGTGTTCTGAAAGGATTCCTTAAACGCTTGACCCACAATCCCAATGCCTGAGCTTCCTAGAACTATTCCATCGTCCAGGATCTGGGTCAAACACCAATTTCTATGTCAGGATTGGAGGTACTCCAGGCGTGCCCTTCACAGAGGAATGCCTTCTTATATTCCTTGGGAGCTCTTGATTCTAGTGGCCCTAGTTTCATCAAGTTTGATACCACTGATGTGGAGCCTCGCTTACCTTACCATGTGTCTTTTCAAGTCCATGTGGAGTTTCTTGATATGACCATCAAATGTATCGTTGTTGACGAAGGTGCTTCTATGTAAGTGATGTTGTTGTCTTGTTGGAAGGCCCTTGTCTCTCCTTCATTATCTAAGTCTATGACCATGTTGACTGCGTTCGAAGGAAATTCCTTTAAACCGCATGGAATTATTCCCTTTCTCTAGGTCTAGTTGGAGGGAAGTCCATGCCAGTTGAGGTCGAGGTGGTTGATGCACCCCTTGACTACAATATTTTACTAGGTAGGAATTGGATCTAGAGGCTATGAAAGCGATTTTTTCATTTGTGTTTCGAGTGATCTGCTTTCCTCACGAAGGTAAGATCATGACTATAGACCAGTTATCTTTTACTAGTTCCAATTCCTTTGCATCGCCGGGATCTACGATCTCCAAGGTTAAAAATTCTCAGCAGACAATTGAGAATGTTGGTGTTGGGATGTATTCCTATATCATGGGAACCTTTAACTTTTTGGCACCAATCGTGTTTATCAATTTCATTTATGATGATACTCCATCCTTGTTGAGTCTAGTCTCATTCCACACTTCATATTGTAATGATCCATGGACTCTCCCTTCCATGATTGCATCATGTGAAGTAAATTCACACATTAGAATGGTTATTCCACTGCATGCAACTGAAGATTCTGATCAAGTTGTACAACAAGTCATTGCAGTCCCCGATATTTCCTCTTCGCGGATAGAGGAGGAAGATCCTGCTCTACCGCTAGCTTGGGAAGTCAACTCATCTTGTTCGCATGATTGCCTCGATGATACTTTACCTTCAGATGAATCCATTATCGAGGCCATGAATGGTCCCAAAAGGCCTTGGGAAGACCTTCATCATAGATCTTACTTCCTCCTGGAGCTTGAAAGGATTGAGCAAGACGCGTTTCGGCCGACTCTAAGGGAGAAAGTTGGTTATCCCATGGTCACTTTGGATACGCACGGTATATATGCTGAAGGGAACATGGATAATATCTCTCCCACCATACGGATTGACATTTCTTGAACTCCCAAAAAAGTGGAGAATGTCTATATCGGTGCAGACTTCTCCCCTGAAGAGGTTCAAATATACAACGATTTATTTAAAGAATTCCAAGATGTTTTTTCCTGGTATTATGAAGAGATGCCAAGTATAGACCCGAGTATTATCGAACATGAAATTAAAACTTATCCTAACACTAAACCTTTTCGGCAACACCCGCTAGTGGTGAATCCCAGGAAGGAACCGACTATCAAAGAGGAGGGAGAGAAGCTCCTTGAAGCTAGATTCATCTATCCAGTTCCCTTAACCGAATGGGTATCCAACCTCATTTTCATAGAAAAAGGAAAGGAACCATCAGAGTGTGCATAGAATTTAGAGATTTGAATAAAGCCTTTCCAAAAGATAACTTTCCCATGCCTTTCATTGTTCAAAATTTTGGATGAGTGTGCGGGAAGTGAAATTTTTTCGTTTATGGACGGTTTTTGGGGATATAATCAAATCCAAATCAACCCCGAGGATCAACATAAGACAACATTTATTTGTCCTTGGGGTACTTTCGCATACCGAAAAATTCCCTTCGGCCTTAAAAACGCTAGAGCAACCTTCAGGTGGGATATGAACTTTGTGTTTCATGATCGTAAACATATTGTGGAGTCCTTTGTTGAAAATCTTGTTGCTCACTCTTGCAAGAGTGTGGATCATCCATACCACCTCCGTCTTGTATTCAAAATATGTCGTCGCTATAATATTTGATTAAACCCTCATAAGTGCATATTTTTTGTGAGAACAAGCCATCTTTTGGGATTCATCGTTTCAAAGGAGGGGATTAGAGTTGACCCTTTAAAGGTTGAGGCAATACTTCGGTTGCCTCCCCCATGCACAATTACTCAACTTCAGAGTCTACAAGGGAAAGCTAATTTTCTATGTCGCTTTGTAGTGAAATTTTCCATCCTTACTAAGAATTTAATGCACCTTTCAAGAAGGATGTTCCATTTATATGGGATGAGTGAGCCCAGGAATCCTTTGGTGCTCTTAAGAAATCCCTAGTATCGGTGCCTCTATTGCATCCTCCCGACTACAGTATAGATTTTTTTCTTTATATCGCTGCATCCCAATAGACGGTTGGCATGGTATTGGTTCAGGAAGATGATGAGATCCAAGAGCACATTATCTATTATATCAGTCGAAATTTAGTAGATGTTGAAGTCAGGTATACTCACCTAGAAAAATGGGCACTCACAACTGTCCATGCAGTTCAATGGTTGCACCACTAAATTTTACTTTAGAAGACCATTGTTATGGCCTATATCAATCCATTTCAATTTGTCTTGACACGACATATGATTGGAGGGGAATATAGTAAATGGATTGTGATTCTACAAGAATTCAACCTTGATTTTATCTCGACAAAATCCAAGAAGTATCTGGTCTTTGCGGGAATTAATGTTGGATTTCCCTTGGCTTGATGAGGACATGATTCATGATGACTCATTCATGGATGAGCATATCTTCCTCATCTTGTCCTCGGACACCTGGTATGGATACATCATCACGTATCTCCAAACCCTGAAGTTCCCTTCACATATTTCGAGGGATGAACGACGATGGATACATCACCAAGCTAAGAACTACCTTATCATCGGTGACACTTTGTATCATCGTGGGGTGGATTCCATTTTGTGTTGTTGTTTAACTCACGAAGACATGGAGTATATTCTTAATGGCTGCCACAGTGGGGCATGTGGTGGTCACTTATCCAGGCTTGCTATAAATCATAAGATTCTATGAACTGATTACTATTAGTTATCTATATTTAAGGACTGTGTTAATGCACTAAAGAGATGTCACCCTTACTAGGTGTTTTATCACAATATGCACTCGCATCCCACCGCCTTACATCCATTCATCACCATCTGTCACTTCAACAAGTGGAGGTGGATTTCATGGGTTGCAACCCAGTTTTGGCTGGGGGGAATCACCATATCATTTTCGCCGTAGATTACTTTACTAAGTGGTCAGATACCATGCCAACTATCAAATACGATGGTGCACCTGCATCCCACTTCGTGTTCAATCATATTATCGCTCGGTTTGGGATCCCGAAGGAGATTGTCACTGACCATGACAATCACTTCCAAAATAAAATGATGATAGAATTGGCATTAAAGCTTGGGTTTAAACAAGATCATTCATCATATTACAACCCCCAGGGAATGGCCAAGTAGAGGTGGTCAATAAATATCTTAAGGCCATTTTATAGAAAACCGTTAGACAAAGAAAGTCTAACTCACATATTATGTTATATTTTTCTTTGTGGGCATACTGAACCACAATTAATACTTCCACCAGTTTCTCACCTTTCAAATTAGTTCATCGTGTGGAGTCCATTCTTCTGGTTGAATGCGAGATCCGTTCGTTGAAGCTATCCATTGAGTTCTTTCCTGACACTTCGGACTTAGAACAATGATTAATCCACCTCGAGCAACTTGATGAGCAGCGTCAAGATGCCTCCATGGCCATAGAAACTAATAAATGTCATGTTAAGGCTCAATATGATAGGTCTATCCATCCCTAGTAGTATGCTAAGGGTGACTTGGTCCTCTTGTATGACCAAGATAAGGAACCACTTGGGGCAGACAAGTTCAATCCAATGTGGGATGGTCCTTACATCGTGAGGTGTGTCCTAGAGAAATGAGCTTATGAGTTGGAATACTATGAAGGGAATGTGCTGAAGGATCCTAGAAATGGGCTCTACCTTAAGCAGTACTATGCTTGAGTCTCCATCTTAGGCTGGCACCCTGTATATTATTGTATAATTTTGTACATAGTTTAGTTTTTATTTTGGTATATCAGGTTTTCTTATATGCTTCCTCTTGGTTGGAAGATGTCAACGGAGTCTTCAACATTATTAGGATTCACAGATGGTGCCAGTCATCATACACATAACTTAGCTTCTGCCGCTTGGGTCAATTATTCACCCAAGGTTCAACTTGTGTCTTCAGGAGGTGTATGTCTCAGGCCATTGTCGAATAATATGAATGAGTATAGTGTCATCATTGAGCTATTATGTGATGTCATTTCTAATGGTATTCACTCTTTATAGGTTTTCCTGGATTCACATTTAGTCGTTTCACAATTGAACGGTCGGTATCATGTTAGAGATCCTACACTACTAAGAAGATTCTTATGGGTAAGACTGTTGGAACAATACTTTAATTTCATCACATAAATTCATATACCTAAATTTTCTAATCAAGCCACTGATTCATATGCAAAATATATTTTAGATTGGCGTTTGTCTCAAAATTAATCAAAGGAAGTAACCATTCATCCATTCATTCATACATTTATATATAATTAATAGTAGATCCGGGAACCATAAGTTTTTCATTATCATAAATAAGTCCAAAAATATGGTGTCATAGTACAAAAATTGGGGTTGCAGCCCTCAAAATATACATGACCGATACATAGCATAACCACGACATCTAATCCTGAGGTGTAGGATGTGTGTCATGATAGCATACTATGGCGTTGGATAGACGCCGAAAAATCCAACTCATGGATGGGGTACTCCTACTACGTGTCTCTACATGGATTCACGAAGGTCCTTTATCTGAACCATTAGTACTCTATGAGTCAACCAAGCTAGGTTTCCCTGTACATTATACAGTGTATGCTCGCCATCCTTTCCAACTAAATCCTGCCGTCAGCCTCTATGCCGATGCCGTGGGTACCCATCTAGTCGTCGTGGGCTTATGTCTACAAGAAATATTTTAGCATTAATACTTGATACCACACCAAAAACATTTTTTGCTTTCATTAAAGTCAAAAAATTCAAAAAACAATAATGAAAAAATCAAAATAGTGCTTACCAATCTCACCAAATGCGGAGCCTAGTGGTAATGGCATGTCCCTATCACCACGTAATTCAATCCCCTCATAGGGATAGTCATCTATGACTATCACATGTCGTCGCCACTAGTGGAAGAAGTCATCATTGTATGGAGAGGGCACTCTGCTATCTCCCAACCATGTCATGATCTCAGTCGAGTGGGCATGGGATGGATCTCATAGATTATGAGGAGGGATGTCTACTATCAAGCTAAGGGCAGGAACCCTCTCGAAGAAGAAACTGCATAGTATGCTCGCAAACCCAATTCTTTGGCCCTTCCAACATTGCATTTAGTAAGTTGGCACTTCATAGTTTCCAACAGTGATGTACACCAATCATACACAGTAGGTCTCATACACTCGAACACATATAACATAACGGGTCTCGAATCCTAGTGGAGTGAATCCAGACCCGATACCCTACCGAGCACTAGTATGATAATATTCAAGCTTAGGATCCTGATGGCTGTGATAGGGACTTGAATTCCCACCTTTTGAGTGTCGGTAAGGCAATATGTAGCAATGAAATCCTCCATAGTCATTCCCCCTCTTATGCCACGAGCCCTGAGATTGACTACCTCACCTCAGTGGGACAATCCTACAATTTAGTAGATGTCTTCAACCTCAATCTTAAGAGGCTTCCCATCCAAGTTGAAGCACTCAGTGTTTGGATCCTAATAGTCTATAAGCATCTGAAGTAACCTTGGTTGTTCCCTTAGGTTTCCAATGTTTTGGCTTCCCACCTTTTGAGTGTTATGAAGGAAATATGTAGCAATGTAACCCTCTATAGTCATTCCCCCTGCTATGCCACGAGCCCTGAGATTGACTATCTCACCTTGGTGGGACAATCCTGTAATGAAGTAGATATATTCAACCTCAATCTTTAGAGGCTCCCTGTCCAAGTTGAAGGACTTGGTGTCTAGATCCCAATAGTCTATAAGCATTTGAAGTAACATTGGTTGAGCCCTTAGGTTTCCAATGTTCCAAAACTTGTAGATCCCACACCTTTGGAGAGCTTGTTGGGTAGCCAAATCACCTTGCACTCGATGATAAATGGCATAATTCTACCTCTCCCTCCATTCTATCACCATCCTTCAAAAAGAAGGGAGACATTTTAGTTAGTTCTCTTAAAAAACAACCCTGAAGGCATTATATGCGAGCAATAGTTATCATAGTCGTGCATATATGCGGGAAGTATTTTCTTTGCTCGTGTGGACCTACCCTTGTACACGACATGATGATCTACTACCCATGTACACCGAGTTTCACAAATTTTCGGGCTTTAAAACTCAAAAATCAACCACTAAAATTCAAAATTCTACCAATGAAATTGAAGAGCATGGTGAGGGAACTTAATTGGTCCAGACGGCTCGTGATTTCGTCTCCCGTAGCTCTTGGAATCACCGATTGAATGAAGAGGGGAAAATGGCTCCAAATGCACTATTGTGGTAAAGAAAATGAAATGGTATGGTAAAAATTCTCATTTTTACTATTTGTACAAATTTTCTACCTAGTTTATATAGTTTTGGTGCTTTCTTTTAATATTTTATGGGCCTAATGGACTAATTCTATGGTGTAGGGTACTTTTTGAAACAGTTTCTTTGGACGGTTATCAATTCCAACCTTTTTTTGCATGATCCGTGGCTTCGACATGTATATATCGTCTCCGTCATATAGGTTAGGATTCCACTCCACATGCATTGTTTCGTTGGCCTATGACCACTATTCATAAACCTTAGGTGCAATCCCTCTTTTTATCGACACAAAACCTTCCAGCTTCTTCTAGAAGTGTCGTTATTTAAGCGATAGGGCCTTCCAAACCATGGGTACCCTAGTTAGAACCTATTTTTCTATTTGGAACCCATACTGTAGTTCATCATTAGGTCTAGGAGTCTCTTGTATTCCCTCCATGACTTTGCATCGAAACCAAATGTTTCTTCTTATATTATATTATGGCTATCACTCACAGAGACTGCCTATTATGTCAAGTTGTAATTGCATATCATTGACCTGCTTTCCTTTTTTAGCCTAGTGTCGGCTCCTGCTTTGTCATCATAAGACAAATTTCCTAAGCACTTCTCAATCCTATCCAATCAGAGCTTATCATTTATCCTTTGTAGCTTGATTACCCTTTGACCCTATGGGAACATCCCCCTGAGTGTCCTTATCCTGCATGCGTTTCCTTGCATTGAGCATAGGTTTGTTCCACCGCATGGAACTATTTTGCTTTCCCACGACATTCGTTCCATCATACTTGTATTATAAGCACTCTTTTATTCTTTTTCATGTTTTCATAATATGACAAAAGACCAAAAAAATAAAACATAAAAATCTAGACGAGAAAATGTCATTATCTTCTATTGGCAATAGTCATGTCACCTTTAAATAGAGCACAAATATTGAGTCCATTCATTAATAGTTTGGGTTTAGTATGGCCTTAGGAAGCTAAAATCGTTACTCATAGATTACTCCTCTAACTGGTTAAGCTTCCAATCCCTATGGATAATTTGTCAATGCTTCCTGCGTCACATAATTGTGTCAATATTTAATCTTAAGTCTATTCTACCTGAGTCTCCATTTGTCTCATGCTATTGTTCAAAGGAAGTTTATAAACTTGAGCTGACCATTCCTTAGATCTCTTGACACTTTTTGTCCTACCTAGAACCCTAGGCCTACTTTCATCATTGGTAGGCGACCTTGAACTCATCATATGACACCTCATCATTGGTTGTTGACTGAGTGGTTTCCCTTGTGTTGCTACGGAAAGAAATATATTCGCATATTGGGATTCATGCTATGTCTTGTATTCCATTAGAACTCATTGGTGGTTTCCTCGCTTTTGTCAGTACTCTTCATCATTGGCTATTATTCATAGGGTCTCTTTTGTGTGCTACTTGCGTCTGGTACATGCGAGAGATGCACTTGGTTCTTGGTCCATGTTCAACCTGTTCATCTCATTTCTTCCAAATATTTCAGCCTAGATGTATACCTCGTGTTGGTTTAGTGGGGATTCCTTAATTCCATTCTTCCAACAGATCTCATTTCATCGACGTCAGATCATCTATTCTGGAATTGGGATATAGAGTTAGGTGAGTACCTTGAGACTTGTAGTCATCAGTGGTAGGTTCTCTTGTCATTGATAGTTGAGAATTTAATAATGTCCCGTAATCTATGGATTTTGCAATTT
This sequence comes from Larix kaempferi, assembly GCA_027924585.1. Taxonomy (NCBI): domain Eukaryota; kingdom Viridiplantae; phylum Streptophyta; class Pinopsida; order Pinales; family Pinaceae; genus Larix; species Larix kaempferi. The sequence continues at coordinate 6,602,471 of BSBM01000698.1, forward strand.
TTTGAACTCAACACCCTTATTCACACTTGTTGAATGTACTCGGTGCCTTGACACCCATTTTCATCATTGGTGGGTAGTCTCACGTCTGTTAATGGTATACATCAATGACCGGTAATCAGACGATGTTTCATCATGTTCGACTCCAGTACCTATATTCACATGATGGGACATGCACCATCAACGATTTGTGTCAAAGACCTCAGACTACAGTCGCATTCGACTATATGCTACTATTTGTGATCGTGACAATATCTATGGGACCTCAGTTCTCACAGCAGAGTAGTTTGTACCCTAGTTTGTACCATATGTCTTCAATTCAGTTGGAGTCCGCACCTCACTGTATATGGGTCATGGTTGTGACCACCTATGCCATATATCTATGATTTATTTCCTATTCATGGCCATTGTATCAAACTGCTATGTACTTCAAATTTACCAATATGTATACAAAGTCAACATTTTAATATTATGATGAGTGGCTAGTTCTTCTAGCTGAGTCTCCACTACTCCAATTCTGAGAGTTATAATGTATTTTAGCCATCGTGATATTCCCTATGAAATCATACATTAGGGAGGCATCTGTTATAGAATGATTTTCCACACCTTATGCAACATGCCTTTGTGGCCTACTATGTCCCTCTGCAGACTCATATTATCCCTCTTGCTTAGATAAACCCATAAAAAGAACATTTGTGTTGATGTACGCGACCTACCAGCACTACATCTCGTGTAAACGCCTATTGATCCACTACTTCCCGCGTAGAACGGGTTGCATGCTCAAAATTAAAAATATTTTGGTTTTTCCTTCCCAAGTAATGACCATTTTGATTCTTGGCCTTCCATATGCTAGAAAACACTCTGATTTGACCCTCCACCTCCTTTAAGGGTTATATATTGAGCCATTGTGAAGCATGTGGAGGAGGAGAAATTAGAGAGCAAGGAAACTCTGGAGAAAATTTTCCCCATTGGGTTCCTTGAGTCTGCATCCTTTTATCCTTGTTGTTTTAACTCTTTTATGTTCATCTCCCAAGCTCTCCCATATCTTGTGAAGGAAGAACCCAATTACTCCTTGAACTTGCGAGCTTTCCTTTGCATGGAGGATTGAAGTGGTGGAGGAACTTAGTTTCTTGGTTCTGACGAGTTTCCTACATAAGTTTGTCACTATGTACTTCTGCTCATTTAATTAATAGAGATACTCTTTTCTCGTCCAATACATGTTACAAATGTTTATGCTATTTTCCTTGGGTATATTTGTTGAATATGTTAATGGATTATGCTAGTTTATATGCTAACAATTTGTATCTATATTCCATATGCTCGTATATATTTGTTGTTGAGGACAAGTTGTAGGTAAGGAGCATTGGATTGCAATCTCAACGGTGGTATTCTTCGAACATCCGGTTAGGTAAGAGTTTTCTCTTTTGTTGTTGGAATTGTACATGTATATAACATACTTGAGAATTGAGTTGATTTCTGGTGTCACTCTATTTGTTGTGGTCCACCCCAATCCATCAGAAGTTTTTCTCTAATCTAGCACAATCCTCGGCTGCAATTCTGGTGAGACATTATTCTCTTAGGGGAAGAATGAAAATGCAGTGTGTCTATACTAAAATGAGCATGTTTTGGATCCTATACAAAACCCTGTTCTTTAATTTTTCACCAACAAATTGTTATATGGCTAGGACCTATTTTTGAACAAGGAAGTATTATTTGAATGGACAAAGGGATCTATAAGTACTAGATCCAAGAATGGTGGGAAAAGAGGTTAAAATATTTCATGTTACAAGAATCCCTATTGCAAAAATGGAATCCATTGATATGTAGGGAGTTCATACTATATGATGGACCATTGTTGGATAAATATGCGGTTTTTGGGTGTGATTTTCTTTTAAGATTATGTAGGTGGATAAAAAGACTTGTAGAACCCCTATAATTCAAGAACTGGTGCAAGAGAACTATTCATTGGACTCCTCATGAAGAATTGGATACATTACAAAGACTAGACAACCAACTTACATAAGATGTAGAGTTCTAGGAAGAAAATATCGAATGGATACATTGTGAAGTTTGCTACATAAAATTATCAGGTTTTTTTTTCGAAAGTAGAGGTTGATTTCAAGCAAAATGCGAGTGGGAGATTAATCCAGGAAATCTCTTTATGTATTAAGGTATAATTAGTTGAAGGAGTATTTTTTCCATTTAATCAAACTTGATGGAAGAGTAAGCAGTTGTGCCATGGGGAGTGGTCGAGAATGATGTTGGTAAATTGCAAAAGGTGAAAGAATATTATGATGATCGGGGGGGGATTTGAAGACCAAGCAAGGGATAAGCAAGTAGCAATAATGTTTAGCATTAGAGAACAATGGTGGACGAAACAAATGAGAATGGAAAGAAATAAGAGTGAGCAGTTGCAGAAGAAAATGTGTGATGTATGAAGTTATGAGGAAAGGCTAAATGAGTTGCAGAAAGTGAAGAGATGTGAAGAGTTAGATAGCTCTTGGTTGAGAGGTAGAGGTATAACAATGGATGATATCCCATATAGAGGAAACTAGGGAGAGGAAGTGTATATGGAGGTGGAACATGAAGGAAATGGGGTCATTATGAGAGATGTTGGGATGTAGACTGTTGATTTGGAGCCAATAGGTATAGGTTACAAAACTATTAGATATGCATGAGAATGAAGGAATTCGATACACTGGACCCCCCATTGTCAAAGAGTAAAGGTGATAAGGCCACAGAGACAATGTAGTGTGACCACTCCTCTGACATCTATAAATCATATGGTAATCTCTTTTTCTAGTTCTACTTTATACTTACCTTGGTACAATCAGTATCCTAGTAGTAGTAGTTAGTTAGTTTGTGCAATAATAGGAGGAAGTAGTTGTGGTTTTAGTGATAGTAAAACATCAAGAGGTCAACATAGTAGTAGTAGTAGTTCAAACCCAAGTGTGGATTTAAACGTGATTTCACAACCTAGTCCTAGAGGATTTATCCTGGTAGGGACTCCATTGACCAATAAGGCCAGGATACATGGGGGATCTATTAGAATATTGAGAAATATGCATAAACATACAATAATAAATTTAGTAACATGTAAATAAATAACAAAATCAACTAATCTACTCTCCTATCCATACAAGGACCAAATAATTAAATAGTAAGAGAAGTGCAAGAGAAAAATAGATAGTACACTAGATATACGTGGTAAAACCCTAAATGAGGAAACATCAATGGGAAGGTATGATTTTATTTATTCTTCATAAATATACACTCTTACACTTGAGATCCACCCACATATGCTTATCACAACTTTACAATATTGTTCACAACAACACTCATTATATCCCAAAGCATCTCCTTTACCTCTGTTATGTAGCTAGAGGTATGGAGGAATTACATTGAGCCATAATACATGTGGGATAAATGATTTTCCACCTCCTTATATAATGAATGGTAATAGGAGAACATTACTCCATGATTCATGTGGCATAAATAATTTTACATAAGATAGAGAGAATTATGACTTGATTTTCTAGATAAGACATCATAATATCTTATGACATCATACTAGACATGTTTACACTTCCAAAATTAACATTACACAATCCAACACCCCCCCCTTAATGATGACTAGGGAGTGTTATATTATAATAACCCTCTCCTTATCTTCATTATAGTACCTAGCGACTTAGACTATGATTTCATGATTATATCAGGCCAAATATCATTCAATTTGAGTACGTGAGTCACCCTAGATCTCACTACTAAGCTCAAGGGTCCTAAAACATCCTTATCTACCTTTTATTGAACTCATGAAGTCTATTTTGGCATATGAGGGTGAATTTCTTCAATTAGGGATTATTTTCCTTGATTTTAGGATCCCACTTTGTAAGTTAGAGTTGTGGAGTGAATCTGGAGTGTTTACTACACTATTCAAGGACTCCATGCACCAATTTTTTAGTTATTATGAGACAATAACGCCCTGCTGAGTGTTTTTAGGGATGTGCACCTCATGCTTGTGCCTTCATTCAGTTGCATGCAGCTTCAATCAATTGCATGTGCCTTCTGTCAGTTGATCCTAGCATTCGGGGAGGTAAGTCCACTTAAGAAAGTCACGAGTCATTTAAACTCATCTTAAAGAGTGTGCATGGCTAACTAAAGGTATTTATCTCTAGTTAATACTAACTAGCATTTCATGCCTTGTATGAGCAATTTTAATTACCTCCATGACCTATTCAAATTACCTCACCTATTTATACTTTCTACTTCATTCATTGATGCTTAATATAATACAGAATTCTCTCTTGTTATTGACTTCTCTCTTTTGTGTAATGATTAATGTTTAGAACATTTATTGCATGAATTTGTTAGATTGCCGATATGTTTCACAATATTTCTATGTTGCTTAGTACCTAGATCTACATGCTCAAATAATACATGGTATTAGAGCTACATGGGTGCTAAACAAGTTGATATACTATTTTTTACGGGGATCCATTCTTATCGAAGGTTGAAGGAGGCCCTAGAAGCTTCGCAACATATTGCCTATGAAGATATATTCAAATCGATTGATAGGTTGAAACAGGCCCTAGAAGCTTGACAACATATGGCCTATGAGGACATATTCACATCCATTAAGCTTTGAAAAAACCATACCACAATGGGATATGCATCTATTTGAATGCACCACTCAAATGAGGAAGACCCTTTTACAGGCCCAAAAGAAGAGGTGATCAACATTTTTTTACTATTCATTGGAGAAGTTGGTCCAAATAATGTTATAATTGAAGAATACCTCCAAAATGTCTCTTCATACTCGTGATCTATGAGACAACTTGTCCCAAATTAGGTTCTCATTGAAAAATACCTCCAGAATGTCTCTTCATACTCTGGATCTACAACTTTTTCTCCTACAATTCAATAAGTTCCGCACAAAATATTCAAGGGGTATCCTCCATTTGAAGTAAGGAGTGGTCAAGGAATATCATTCAAGCACTTCAAAGTGTTTGTATATCATGAATGGGATCCCATGCATTTTAAGAGAAGGAGGGGATCACAAATTTTTGTAGGGATCTTCACAAAGCCCTTCATTAAGAAGCAGTTCACCACATTACAGACTGCCTTGAAATTGAAGGCTCCTTCTGAGCAGGATCTTTATCCTTCTCATTTAAGTTCTCTTTTATGGGGTTTTTTTCACATTATTTTTGCCTCTTACTCATTTTTAAAGAATATTTCGTACATGGGTACCTACCATGGCTGCAAATTGTCGGGACCCATTTTTTTGCATTTATTTCACCTAGTTCATCTTATGGGGGGATGTTAGAGTAGAATAACCCTCTCCTTAGCTTCGTTATCCTACCCAATGACTTAGACTATGATTTCATGATTCTAGTGGGACAAATCTGATTTAATTTGAAGACCTGTGTCACCCTAGAGCTCACTACTAAGCTTTAGGGTCCTAAAACATCCTTATTTCCCTTTTTTTGAACTTCTAAAGTCTATTTTGGCATTTGAGGAAGAATTCCTTCAATTAGGGATTATTTTCCTTGATTCTAGGGTCCCACATTGCGAGTTAGAGTTGTGGAGTGAATATAGGGTGTTGAATCCACTGTTCAGGGACTCCATGCACCTCTTTTTTAGCTATTATGATATAGTAGCACCCTCCTTTAGTGTTTTTAGGGATGTTCACCTCATGCATGTGCCTTCAACTAGTTGCATGTTCCTTCAATCAGTTCATGTCCCTTCTATCAATTGTAGTTAGTTTATCCTAGCATGTAGGGAGCTAAGTCCATGTGGGGAAGTCACGAGTAAGTTAAACTCATCTTGGAGAGTGTGCATGGAAAACTAAGGGTCTCTGGCTCTAGTTAATCCTAACTAGCATCCCATGCATTGCATGAGAAATTCGAATTTCCTCATGACCTATTTGAATTTCCTTACCTATTTATACTTTCTACTTCATTCATTGAAGCTTAATGTAATACAATATTCTCTCTTGTTATTGACTTCTCTCTTTTGTGTAATGATTAATGTTTAACACATTTATTGCATGAATTTGTTATATTGTTAATCTCTTTCATAGTATTTATATGTTTCTTAGTATCTATATCTACATTCTCAAATTATATAGGGACAAGGAACACACATGGAGGAAGATGGAATTACACTAAAATTCTCCCTTGATGACAACTTCCCACATTCCTAACAAATTTCAAAGATGCACAAACTTCGCTTCTGTCATGGATTTAGTGAAGATATACGTTGCTTGATTTTCTATGGGACAATACTCCAAAAAAATTACATTGTCCACAACAAGATCTCAAATGTAATGAGTATCAAGGTCAATGTATTTGGTCTTGGAGTGATACACTAGATTACATGCAAGTTGAATTGCACTTTTATTGTCACATCTTAACTCAATAGGAGACTTCTAAACTAGTCTAAGCTCTATAATAACATGTTGAATCCACACTGCTTCTTTATCTTCCTTGTACTTTGCTTCACAAGAAGAAAGAGAAAGAGTTCTCAACTTCTTACTGGACCATGAAATTAGACCTGAACCAATCTAAAAGATGTACCTTGCAGTAGACTTTCTATTTGAATTATCCCCTTCCCAATCAAAATATGTATAACCAATAAGTGAAACTATAGCCCTGCTAGAATAGAAAACACCATAATGTAATGTCCCCTGTAAATATATGAGAATTCTCTTTGTTGCCTTCCAATGGATTTCAAGAGGCTTTTGCATAAACCTGGATGCCATCCTAATGACAAAAGAGAGATCTAGCCTACCGTGTGTCAAATATATCAAACTCCCCACAAGCTGATGATAAACGATAGCATCAACAAGACGAGTATTGCAATCGACATTTAACTTTTTTCTGGGTTGAAATGGTGTTGGAGAAGGATTACAATCATTCCTATGAAACCATGATAGTAAATTTGAAGCATACTTAGGCTAAAAAGGGAATATACCATCATCCATATGCCAAATTCGAAGACCCAAAACATAATGCAATAGGCCTATATTTGTCATTTCAAAATTATGCTTAAGATAATTCTTTGTTTCCTGTATAAATGTAAGTTGGCCACTAGTAAGGATTAGATCATCCACATAAATTACCCCAATGAGGAAAGCATAATCAAAGTTCTTAACATACATATTTGATAATATATACACCATTTGAAACCATTATTCAAGAAATAAGTATCCCTTTTCTCATACCAAGCTCTAGTTGCCTATTTAAGACCATATAAAGACTTGTTTATTTTGCATACCAAACTTGAAGTTTTAGCTGTGATAAAGCCGTGTGGTTGTTTCATATAAATTTCTTCCTGGAGATCACCATTCAAAAAATAACTCTTGAAATCTATTTGGTGTATTTACCATTTATAAGATGCAACAAAATAAAGTATGGTTCTTATTGTGTTCATTTTAGAAACTAGAGAAAATGTTTTAGTATAATCTATACCTTCTTGTTGAGAAAAACCTTTTGCTACTAACCGAGATTTATATTTTTCAATCTGTACTTCTGTAGTAGATGTTATATAGATCCATTTACAACCAACTAAATTATTTCCAAGAGGAAGGGGAACACGAGTCCAAGTCTTGTCTCATTAATGAATCATACTCAAGAGACATTGCTTTTCCCATTCAGGTTTGTGTTTATCTTGAGAATATGCGGAAGGGTAATTTGTGGGCAATAATTTAGTCATGAGAGCAAATTTAAATCTAGTTTGTTTAGTATTGGAAGGAATACCATTCTAAGAACCTATGGATTCAAGAGTTTTATGGGCCCAAATAGGAAGAGGAGTTGAAGTGGGAACCACTCTAGTATGTTTAAAAACTTTAAGTGGATTGCTTGAAGAAGTAGGTGAAATAGGATCTAGATCAAGCATAGAACTAGAGGAAAGGGTAATAATATAGGAGCAACAAAAGATGAAAGAAAATTCAATGTAACATGAGGTTCAAATTCAGAAGGAGGAGAGACTTCATTGAATTGAACAGTTTGATGAGAACACCTTAGGTAGATGGATCAAATAACCTGCAAGCTTTAGAATCCTCACTATAACCAATGAAAATACATTTGTGATATTTGGGTTCTAACGTTTTTCCATTTTTCATCGGGAATATGGGCCCAACATTCATTTCCAAATATCTTTAAGTTACTAATATCGGGTTTTTTTCCACACCATTTTATTTGGGAGTAACCTACAAAATTGCTTTAGTAGGGATTCTACTCAAACTATGGTTAACGCAACAAATATCTTCAACCCAAAATATTTTATGTAATCCTTTAGAATAAATCATACATCTAACCATTTCAACTAAAGTTCTATTTTTCCTTTCGAATAATCCATTTTGTCGAGGTGCATAAGGAACAATCTACTGATGTTGAATTCCATGTTTATATAAGTATGTAGTGAATTCCTTTTTAGTGAACCCCCCCCCCATTATTAGTTCTTAAATTTTTAATACTTTCACCCCATTCATGTTCAACCAAGGATTTAAATTCTTGAAATATACCAAAAGTTTCACTTTTATGTTTCAAAAAATAAACCCAAGTTTTTCTACTATAATCATAAAAAAGTAAGAAAATAAATAGCATGAGACAAAGGAGCTTCAAGAGGACCACATATATCACTATGAATTAATTGAAATTGTTCTTTAGCACTCCAAGCTTTACCTTTATCAAACATTTCCTTATGATGTTTACCAAGCACACAACCTTCATAAACATCTTTAGTGGAAGAAAGTGTAGGTAAGCCAAGTACCATTTTAGACAACATTTGCATTTGACCATAATTAATGTGAACTAATATTTCATGCCATAATTTACTTTGTTCATCAGCATGAGAAACACAGTAATAAAATGGTTTATTTTTAGTTGAATTAAAACCAATAAATTTATATAAACCGATTTCATCATTAATAGGACTAGAATAAATGACTTTGAAGTTATGTTTGATATCTTTAGGAACCTATTTATCTAGCCATGCTTCAAACTTATAAGCTTTTTGACAAGAATAATAAATAGAAAGAAAATTGACGGGCATGCCTTGAACATGAAAAACATCTTCCAATATACCATTAGGAGCTTTAACATCAATAGAACCTACTACTAAAAGTAGTTTACCATCACTAATTGAAACTTTGTGTTGTGTGCTTATTTGTGTCATAAGATGAAAATAAAGAAGCAATACCAGTCTTATGATTAGAAGCACCAAAATCCATAATCCATTCCACAGAAGAAGAGGATTTACCTTGGTGAATAGAATAGGAAAAAGGACCTACATGTTGTTCCTTGGAGGATTTCTTCTTGGCTTTAGCAATTTCACATATCCGTTTAATGCAAATCTTCTCAAGTTTGTCATTTTTTCCATAATACTTACAAGGATTAAACACTTTATTTTTAGCAGAATCATTAGAGGCATAATTAGAAGAGTGATGGCTTGAACCCTTAGTATGTAATTAACTTGAGTATCAAAAGAAGATGAAAGTGGTAGAATAACAAATTCACTAGTAACTAAAAGTGCAAGTAAGTGGAGTTTCCAATAGACATGGGCAATATATGTGAACACCTTTTGAACATGTTGAATCCAATCTTATTTTTATTTTAATTATTCTTGAATAATCTCAATTATTGTGTCGAGATATCATGTTGCTCCAAAGAATGGAATGAGTACGAGTATTGCTAAAAGTGATCCATTTATCACTATATCTCTAAATGGACTCCATGAAATCAAATAACAATGATGAAAAGAGACAAATGATTTTCCGACTAATGCTACTCTCTACCATGAGGTGTTTCCATGTAAACAACCTAGACTCAACTCAATTACAACGGATATAAATTCATAACACTAATAATGTATATGTTTTGGTTGGTCCTAAGGACTCCCACCTTGAAGTACAAAGGTAGGGACCTATTAATCATCATAGATGTATGGAATCTAATATATTTTGGAATTCCTAATGATACTTAGAGGGGGGTGAATCAGTATCATGCGCAAATTAAGCAATTTTTACTTTTAAAAACATGAACCAATTGCTATTTAAAAACACATCAATAAAAATCAATTGTGCACATAATGTTTCAAGAAAATTTTATATATATGTATGAAAATGAAATTAAATAGAAAGACGGGAGACACCAATCTCCGATGCTATGAGAACCAACTCACTCAGAAACCAATTTGATTGGGACACCATTCCCACATGGAAGCACCAACTGACAGACTACAGGCTCCAACCTATGAGGAAACCAATCCTCTATGCAAGCACCAACTTGTTGATCCAATCTCCAACCTATGAGGACAAAAATCATTTGTGCAAGCACCAACTTGTCGATCCAGGCTCCAACCTGTGAGGAGACCAACCCTCTGCGCAAGCACCAACTCACAGTGTTTAGGAACCAACCTGAGAGAAGACTGCAATCTCTTTTCCTTTCCCTATCCAACCACCCTGAGATAAAGATATATATGTTGTTGTACTTCTGTCACTCGATATTCAGATTTGTACACTCAATTCACACTATGTTCTGCACTCTACTTCGCTTCATGTTGTGCACTCGTGGTCTGATTCAATTCTACTCACAACTTCTCTTATTCACATTGTGTTATGCACTCTACTTCGCTTCATGTTGTGCACTCGTGGTCTGATTCAATTATACTCACAACTTCTCTTACATTGTATCTTGCTACAGTTCCGCATACTGTATCGATTCTACACACATACTTGTTCACATGCTCCTTGTGCCTTTCTAAAAAATGATACTTATGTGTACGTGATTTCTCCTTGTTCTTTTGCATATCTTGTAACTTCACACACTTCTTCAAATAATATTGCCTCTAATTCCCTTGAGCATTTCATCTAACCCGAAACTTGCAAATTCATACAATTACTCCATTTGTTCTTCCAATATTAATTCTCATTCATCAACCTAACTCTTATTTATACTCATCTTTCTCAATTGATGTGTCCACAAGTTGGGGCTTCTCTAAGATGGTAACACCCCTTCTTCCTTTATTTACATTCAATCTTACCCAAGCATATGCCACTTGTATTATCTTGCACAAAAGAAGTGCCATGACCTTTTGGGTCTTGCGCACACTAGTTCCTTAGCTTGGTGGGACTTTCACACTGGAGTGCCATGACTAGGTGGGATTATAGCACCATGTGCAAACAACCTTGTTCTATAACTTGGTTCTTTGAATTTCTTAAATTTGCAGAGACTTGTGTACATGCTTTCTATATACTTCTTCAAACTGGCATTTAGATTTCAATGTCATCCCCAAGTCCAACAACCGTTTTGACATCAATGACAATACCAAAGTTCAACAATACCCCCCTTTAGCATTGATCTCAACACTAAGCAAGAAACTAATATCCCCCTGAATGTGAGCTATTCTTTTTTGCACAAACTTCGATTCAAAATTACTCTACAAGACAGTTTACTTAGTATCTCTCTCCCTTTGGCATCAATGGAAAAGGGATGCTCCCCTTGTCTTTATGCTTTTATTTCTTTCTTATGTTGTGCCAAGTTTACTTGTAGCTTGTATGCTCCCCCTATGTCATTGCAAATTCTCCCTTGAATTTATTGCACTTCTCCATTGGTTGTTTTTGTGTCACGTGGTCATTTGGCTTCATAGTGTCCTTTGCTTTGTAAGTGTGCAACATCTATTGCAGTTACATGCTTCATTGTATCTCTCCCACACAATCTTATGTTGCATCTTCCTGACTTCATGTTGCTTTGACCATTCCTGGTTTCTTCCATTTCATAGATGCTTTGAGCTAGTGTGAAGTGGGGAATTACGTATTTCTTCGTGTCACGTGCCATGCTGATTCAAAATGTCCAAGTTCCAGAAATTTCCATTGAATTGAGTTCACATTCATAATATCATCATATTTGTTATTCCTCGTGTGTATCTTTTTGCATTAGATTTGAGCCATAATATTTCTCATGTTGGTAATGTTGCATTCCTTATGCATCTTTTCAAGTTATTCAGAGGTGTACGATCATGATTGACTTCCTATTACAGTCCACATCTTACCTACGAGCTATGTGTGAGGCTCATCCTATTCCATTGGCACTCACTTGTTGAGCTTGTGCAATTTTCCTGTATGAGCATTATGAGAGTTAGGTGGTCATAGATCCATTCAATAGTTTCATCACCATGTCTAGTCCTTTGCATCATATACCCTTAGGAATTATTAACACATTAATTCGATCACAGCAAGTTGATTTTTCAAGACTCAAGATTGAATTTGGAATTTGGCAGTCACAAATGAAGGAGTCCAATGTTATGGAGTGGTATGCCCAAGAACATACCAATAAAATTAATTTAGAAGAAATTTTGGCTTTGAAAATACGAGTTGGGAGAATAGGGAAACAACAAGACCATGTTTTGGTGCTACTGAAGCAATTGCAGGCAAAATATCAGACTGATTACGGTAATCTTTGCCAATTTTTGCCAACTCTCAAACTGAGCCAATCTCTGCAAGATGTTGACTTCGTTAGTGTCAACGAGCGATCTTCTCCAGACCTCGAGCTTCACTTGTCCTTGCGACCTCTTGATTATGTCAATTCCATGGAGCATTGTTAAACATACCTCAAACTTTGCTTGTTTTTGCAGCCTCCTAATCATGTCAATTTTGCAAAACAATCTTCATTTGACCTCAAGCTTCGGCTGTAAGCTCCTGAATCTTGACCTTTTGACTTGCTCTGTAGTTGTCGGTTTTGTATATGCTAGGAGAACAATTTTATAAACTTGATATGCCTACAAAGGCACTTTTTGACATATTTAGACTTGTTGTTGTTGTACTTCTCTGATCATGATGTTTATGTATGCGTATTGTCCTGTGCAACAACAATTATATTTTCCACCTATGGGAAATTTTGAATGTGTACCCCTTTTTGTAACATAAGTACTTTCAATCTATATAAATATCAATTGAATGTGTTCTTATGTGACATTTTCTTATTTACAATTCTTATTGTACTAAATTCAATTCCCTTGAATTCACACTAGATAACATTTTTGAATTCAAGGGTTTTATTTTCAACTCTGAAGGTTAGCAGAATAAGCAACATCTTTCTGTTGCCAGAGAAGTATTTACATTATTGGCTTCAAGTGCGCATGACTATGGATTTTTCTTTACCCATTTTTGTGTGCATGTAAATTATGAATGACTATTTTTATTTTGCGTAAGGTGATCTATTTATTTTTGAATTTATAGCTTTATGAACAAGAATACTACAATTATGAGACGTTAATATGGGACAATATTTTGCAATGTGTCCAGTGCATTTGCATCTCCAACTTTTTCTAAAGTTAAAAGATATGTGGCCATAATAATGACAATTGTAACATTGAATATAAAAATCACTCATACAATCTACCCCAAGATCTGCAATCTACAACTCTATGTCCAAATTCATTGCAGGAATAACAATAGCCATAGAATGTCTTTTCATACGTATGAACAAATTTTCTTCTTTGTAACATGGCCCTTCTTGGATGATCATGATGACTGGAATTTGTTTGATTTTTGGAAGTGGTTGAACTTTCTTGAAATGAATAAGTTTGATTGTCATGTTTTGACTGGTTATGATTTTCTTCTTTGTTGTTTTCTTCACCATACATAGGGCTCTTTAAGATATCTACATAGCCTTTAGGATTCTCTTCAATCTTTCTTTCTGGGATCCTGGAATCTTCATTTTCTTCAATGTTCTTTTGTTCATGATATCCCAACCTAGTATTGACATGAGATGATATCTGGTAGCTGAGGATGTCGTCTAGGGTCGATGAAATCTTCGCAAACTTCAAGTTTGTAGAACCTGTCCTTTTAATTTCCTCTTCCAAAGAGGAAATCTCAAGCTCTCTTTCTTGACAAATTTGATCATTTTCTTGTAGCTGAGATTCTACAAATTCCTTGACCTCCTCTAATGACCTCTTAGATCAAATATGATATTTTCAGCTTCCTTTATACTAGTCATTTCATACCTCAATCTATCAGCCTCTTCTTTTCCTTTCTAGAGCTGAAAATGTTGTTCATTAATCACATGTTTGGCATCATCAATTCTTTGAGTCTTCTGCAGCTGATCCTTCAAAGATTAATTTTCTTCCCTGAGTTCTGCAAGTTATTCTTCAACCTTTTTAATGGATTTAGAGGAAATCATACTCATCTTGTCAAGCTCATCTCTCAAAGAGATAACTTTTGCATCCTTTTCTTGCAGCTTGTCTTTTAGAAATTGGACTTCTACTTTTAAATTAGCAACTCTTTCTTCACTTGCTTGTTCAACATCCTTCCTTGTTAAATTTCCAATTCTCCCTTTAGAGACATAATTTCTTTGGATAAATTCTAATTTCTTGACATTGATATTTCAAATTTTTATTCTAGATATGCAAGCTCTCGCTTCTTTGTCTTATAAGATTTATCCTTTTCCTGCAATTGTATGAACAAGTGTGTTTCCATTGTCTTTGATTCTTCTTCTTTCTTTCTCAGGGTTTCTATGATTTTGGTTGCAAGATTTTTTACTCATTCTATATTTTTCCTTTGACTATGAATAACATATCTTGCTTCTTCAATGGAGAGATCATCAAAATCTTCTAATATCTCACCAATTTCATTTTCACAAACTAAATCATCCTAATCCTTCGAAGCACATAGTTTCCTTAAGCAGAGAATCTCTATTTTTTTCCAAAGTTCATGGGCTAAGGATTGCGACCCAACTTTAGCTTCCACATCTTCTGGCAGGGTATTCAATATGGCATTTCTTGTTGTTTCATGGCATCTGTGAAGTCTTTTTCTAGTATTACTCTTAGGGTTTCCCTTTGGAGGAGCATGTCCATTCTCCACTATATACAAAACCTTTGAGCATAGGGCTTGTAGATGTCCCTTATTCATAGTACTCCATAAGTGATCTGATCCCAAGGTGAGCTCAAAAACAACTTGAAACTCTCTTAAACAAAAGGGATCAATTTAGGATCGTTTTTTCTGACATTAAGTTGCATGTGAACATGAGCATAAAATTAAGTGTGCATCACAAACTCAAGCACACCAAATGCAAGACATTTCAAGCACATAATGAACATGATATGATAATGGAGTTCACCAAGACCTCCTTGGCTACATCTTTGGGCCTACTCCAAAAAGAGAAACCAATCCATTAACAATGATGCACAAATACATAAAAGTTACATCATAATGGATTCACCTACATAAATTCTTCACCAACTGTCCACATCCCCTGCTAGAGGACAACTTCCTTTGAAAGGACACACCCTCATCAGATCCTTCACCTTTGTACTTCGGATCGAGAGTATTGAAGATCGACAATTGCATCAGTGCACAAGCTATAGCAGATCATCCTTTGGTTACAAGACTGCACAAATCAAGCAAGCACATGCTTTCCTCCTTTGTCCCAAAGAGATGATAAAAATCATACATGAAGATACTTCACAAGGCAACTATCCATACTCTCTCAACAACTTATACAAGCTTTGAGCCTTGAGCAAAGCCACATGATTCACCGACAGAAATGCAGATGCTTCATAATGCAGCTATCCATACTCTCTCAAAAACGTCTACGAGCTATGAGCCTCGATAAAATCCACATTATTCACCGATAGAAATTAAGATGATTCATAATACAACTATCCATACTCTCTCAATAGTTTCTACGAGCTATGAGCCTCGAGCAAAGCCACATCCTCCAAGAATCATGTTGAACATGATCTTCAAAAATATGGATTCAAATGGATAACTCACATCCATCCTCCAAGACTCCAACAAGAGTTATGGAGATCTAAAGAATCCTTTGATGAAGGGGCATCGGGGCCTAGGCGAAACAGTCAAAGATGATCGACAAGAAAAGGTCGACTAGAGGGATAGTCGACAACCACTAATGCGGGAAGACTGGCAGTTGAATCCAGGAAGTCGAGCAGGAGGTTATCGAAATATGGTTGACAAGAGTAAAAGATGAAGGAATCAAACGTCGATGAGTGGTCGAACATCGATAACTACGAAAGAGGAAAAGACCAAGCGAGAGGGATGGGGTGTACTAGCAGCTATGGAGACTAAGTAAAGAGGACAATGATGATATCGACAACTGTAGCAAAGTCAGAAAGGTGCAGAGGTCAAGTAAACACACCTATAGCCGTTATGGGTAGTTGAGGAAGTTAATGGTAGTTAAGAAGTTGGTTGAGATCAAGCCATATGTCACCACATGAGAAGGTTGTGTAGGAATGATCAGGGGCGCTGACAACTACAGGTCTGCAAATCATAGATAGTTTGGAGGATAGAGTAAGGACACCTCAGGGAATATCAACAAGATGGACCTTGGGAACAACAACATAGAAGAGTAGAAGAGTGGTGGGAAGGCACATAAGAGGGGGGATCAATCAAAAAACAGGGGAGAATCGATTGACCAGAGGGATCAAATAGAGAGAAAAACACAGACTGAGTAGAGATTACTCCTGTGTATTGTAACAGGATGAGGCCGACTTGTTTATTTGTTTGCATGTAAATTTGTAAATGATTCAAGTAATATAAGCCAACTTCTTGGCATTTCAAGTTCACATCTAGTCCTTGTGAGCACATTTGTGTGAATCTGTTACTCAAGAGGGTCTGAACGACCTGCCTTTCATCATTTGGTATCAGAGCGGGAGAGAAACCGATACCGGCTTGCATAGCATCAAGTGGTATTGAGCAGAAGAATCATGAGAATAGGTTGAGCCTGTGTAGGTGTGAATAGATCCAGTTGCGGTTGGGTAGAGTTGTGCACGTGTGGTAAAAGTACGGTTACGATTGGACAAGTGTAGATTTTTAGCTGATGTTGAAAATACTGTCACAAAGAGGTGTAAATGTTCGTGGTTTAGGATGAATAGTGCAGGGAGGCATAGGGGTCGCAGTATACCATGACATGTTCGACGAGTGGATGCGAACAATGAAAATTTTGACCAATGAGGTCGCGGTAATCAAAGAATCCCAAAGACGTGGATGCGTTCCCGATGCACTTGACAACAGTGACGAAGAAGTCAAGGAAGTGGAATCTCAGGAGGAAGTAGAAGAAGAACCAGAAGATAGATTCATCAAGATACTGAAAGAGATGAGGGGTAAGACAAAATGGATGTACCTACCTACTCAAAAATTCTGGATCCAGAAGACTTGATAGACTGGTTCAGAGAGATGAAGAAATACTTTGACATAGAGCATCTAGAGGATCCAAAAAGGGTTAAAACTGCATGTCTGAAGTTGAAGGGTCATGCCTCATTGTGGTGGGACAGTGTACAGGCTGACATAGTCAAGAAAGGAAAAGAAAATATCAAGTCTTGAGACATAATGGTTTCCAAGCTGAAAGGGAAGTTCTTGCCTAATGACAATGTGAAACTTTTGACAGAAAGAGATGACCGTGAAGGAATACACGAAAGAGTTCTACAGACTGTCGATTAGATCCGGTCGAACCCATGAAGGCAAAGAAGCAGTCGCAAGATATGTAAATGGTCTGAAGTATGTCATATAGGACGATTTGAGCCTGTCGAAGTTCAGAGTGGTTAGTGAAGCCTACCATCTATCCCTGAAGGCCGAGGAAAATATGTCGAGAAGAACAACATCGACCAAAGGGAAGATGACTGGTCGAAGTGCAAAAACTATTCCCACAAAAGGAAAAATTAGTGGGACCAAGAGAGAAGCCATCAAAGATAATCGATGCACAGAAGGGACATCGACTAGAAAAAAGGTACAAACCGAAAAGACGGCTGAGGGACCTACATTCAGGTTACGTTTGGTCAAAGTGCTCCAGTAGAAAGGAAAGGAGCTAACAGACCAACTATATTTTGTTATAAGTGTCGAGGAGTGGGACACAAAGCTATGAATTCCCATAGAATTTACACATGGCAGAAGAGTTGAAACCCATATGCCAACGAGATGGCAGGCATGACAAAAGGTCAAGTTCAACATCTGACACTGGTGGAGATGACTAAGAAAAGAGTCAAAACTGTACGACCAGAAGGACGTTGGTTTAGAACGACCAGTGAGAAGATAAGGAGCCAGCACAATGAAAGGCCATTTTCAAGACCAAAGTGCTGATCACCGATAGATACTGCAAGACCATTGCTGATGGAGGTAGTATAGATAGCCTAGTGTCAACGGAGATCATCGACAAGTTGGGTTTGAGATGTCAACAACACGCAAATCCATACAAGATATCCTGGTTACAGAAAGAACATCATGTGAAGGTAACCTGATAGTGCATGATCAACTTCAAGTTGGGAAACTTGAAGACAGTGTACTGTGCGACGTAATCTCAATGGATGCTTGTCATCTATTGTTAGGAAGACCATGGCAATATGATGGGATGATGATCTATGATGGTCGAGCCAACATAGTCATAGTGTGGAAAAATGGCACGCGGAAATTGTTTAAGCCAAATAAGGAGGAAAGAGTCGACTGCAAGGAGGGTAAGAGAAACTATTAGGAGAAGAGGGTGCTGATGTGCTCAGCGAAGGAATTCCTAGCAGAAGAGGAGAAACAGTCGGGATGTTTTGCCATCATTCCGGAAGGACCAAGTGTTGAATGGTCGAAGACAAAAGTAATTCCAGTCGAAGTCAAGAAGATGCTAAATGAGTTTGAGAGAATCATAGTCAATGAGACATCGACGGGATTGCCACCGATAAGAAACATATCCCATCAGATCGACTTGATTCCAAGGTCGAGTTTTCCAAACAAGGCACCACATCGAATGACTCCAACATAAAGTGGATTACTCAATCGACAAGTCCAGGAGTTGTTGGACAAGGGATTGATCAGAGAAATTATGAGCCCATGTGCAGTACCAACTGTACTAGAATCGAAGAAAGGAGGAGAATGGAGGATGTGCACAGACTCTAGAGCCATCAACAAGATCATGATCAAGTATATATTTCCATTTCCAAGGATGGACGACTTGATGGATTATTTGATTGGATCAGGAAATTTCACCAATATTGACCTGAAGAATGGATACCACCAGATCAGGGTCAGAGGAGGCAATGAGTGGAAGACATCCTTCAAGATGAAGGAAGGATTGTATGAGTGGTTAGTCATTCCCTTTGGATTGACTAATGCACCCAGTACGTTCATTAGGTTGATGAATGAGGTACCAAAGCCATTCTTGGGGAAGTCCATCATAGTGTATCTCGACGACATCTTGATATTCAGTCGAACCAAAATCGAACATTTGGAGCACATTCGACGAGTGTTGCGAAAGATGTAGGAAGAGAATCTAATGGCGAACCTACATAAATACTTCTTCATGAAAGAAGAACTCGTATACTTGGGATTCATAATCTCAGGTAAAGGGTTGGTAATGGCCCAAAAAAGGTAAAGGCTATATTAGAGTGTCTAGAACCTATGAGCACGATGGAAGTGCGGAGTTTTCATGGACTTGCTAGTTTTTACAGAAATTTCATAAGAGGATTTAGTCGGATATGTGCACCTTTGACAGAGTGCATGAGAAAAGGGGAGTTCAAGTGGACTGAAGCTGCTCGGAAATCCTTCGAAAAGTTGAAATAGAAGGTGATAGAGAGCCCAGTATTAGCTCTCCTGGATTTCGACAAAATTTTCCAAGTCAATTGTGACGCGAGTGGAATGGAAATTGGCACAGTGTTGATCCAGGAGGGTCGACCAATTGCATTCTTCAACGAAAAATTGGATCAAGCCAAGCATAATTATTTGGTGTATGATCAAGAGTTCTATGCTATTGTGCAAGCATTGAAGAAGTGGAGGCATTATTTGCTACCCAAGGAATTTGTTTTATACACAGACCATCAGGCACTAAGGTACTTGAACACTCAGTCGAAATTGAATCAGTGACACCTAAAGTAGGTAGAATTCTTGTAGGGATATACCTTCGTGTTGAGACATAAGTCGGGCAAGTCAAACAAGGTTTCCGACGCGCTGAGTCGAAGAGTTTCACTACTGAACACGACAACAGTTCAGACAACAAGAATAGAGTCGGTGAATACAGAGTATGAAACCGACAAGGATTTTGCAAAAGCATGGAAGGCTATTCGCAAACCATGGAGTGTCGACAGAACTCCATACTTGGATTATTTTATCCAAGAAGGATACCTATTCAAGGGACAACAATTATGTATTCCCAAAGGATCGGTAAGAGAGAAACTAATCCAAGAAATGCATAGTGGTGGATTAGCATGTCATTTTAGCATCTACAAAACCAAGGCGTTGGTTGAGGATAAGTACTATTGTCCTGAGATGACAATGGATGTCGGTAAGTGGGTCCGACAATGTTGAATTTTCCAGTTGGAAAAGGGTCGAAGTCAGAACACGGGTCTGTATGCACCATTACCAGTGCCAAATGTCCCATGGGAGCACCTGAGCATGGATTTTGTGCTAGCATTATCGAAGACACAGCAAGGTAGCGACTCCATATTTTTTGTAGTCAATAGATTTTCAAAGATGGCACACTTTATTCCATGTTGGAAGACAAGTGAGGCCACAAGCATTGGTGTACTATTATTCAGGGAGATAGTCAGTTTGCATGGGTTTCCGAAGAGTATAACGTTGGATAGGGATACCAATTTTATGAGTCATTTCTGGAGAACCCTATGGAAGAAACTGGAGACGAAGTTGCAGTTTAGATCGGCATACCATCCACAGACTGATGGACAGAACGAGGTGGTGAATAGAAGTTTGGGTAACCTTCTGAGATGTTTGACGACCGACAGACCCAAGCAACGGGAGAACGTGTTGGCACAAGTAGAATTTGCATACAACAATTATTTGAATCGGTCGACAGGTATGAGTCAATTCCATATTGTTCAAGGTCGAAGCCCACATGGTGTGGTGGATTTGGTCGAAGTACCAACATAGACCAGGAAGAGTGCAGATGCATAGACATTTTCATAGCACATGAAGGAAGTGCATGAAAAGGTACGCAAACAACTTGAAAAGAGCAACATAGCATACAAGTTAAGAGCTGATAGGAAGCAGAGGCTACAGTCGTTCAGTGAGGGAGACTTGGTATATGTACACTTGAGGAAAGAGAGGTTCCCGACAAGAATATATAACAAGATGAAGCTAAAAAAGGTTGGACCATGTAAGATTCTGAAGAAGATTTCGAACAATGCTTATGTGTTGGATCTACCGAAAGAGTTGAGCATTTCACCTATGTTCAACGTATCATATCTATACAAGTTTGAATAAGTTTCAACGAGCAGCAGTATGGAAGTGTCGAATATCGACTGGACAGGGAAGATTTCAGATCGATAGAAGGAAGAAATCGCCAAAGTGATGGATAAGCGTGAATTCAGATGCACAAGAAGTTCGAAGAAGAAAGAATACTTAATCTGATAGAGGAACAACAAGTTGAAAGAAATGACATGGATTCCAGAGGAAGAATATAAGAGACTAGCGGAGCAGTCAAATTATTTTTCACCTGGGAGATTGATGCAGGGGTATCAGGGCCTAGGAGAAACAATAGAAGATTATCGACAAGAGAAGGCCGACCAGAGGGATAGCTGATGACCACTAGTGCGAGAAGATTGGTAGTCAAAGCCAGGAAGTCAAGCAGGAAGCTGTCGAAATATGCTCGACAGGAGTAAAAGACGAAGGAGTTGATGATCGACAAGTGGTTAAACATCGAAATCTATGAAAGCGACAAAGGCCAAGTGAGGGGGATGGGGAGGACTAGATACTGTGGAGACTCAGTAAAAACGACAGTGATGAGACCGACAACTGTAGCAAAGTCAGAAAGGTGCAGAGGTCAAGGAAAAGTACCTACAGTCGTTGTGGGTAGTTGAGAATGTTAATAGAATTAAGAAGGTGGTTGAGATCAAGCCAGATGTCACCACAGGATAAGATTTTGCAGGCACGATCAGGGGTGCTAAAAAATGCAAGTCTGCAGATCATAGATAGTTCTATGGATAGAGTAAGGACACCTAGGGGAAGACTAATAGGATGGACCTCAGAACCAACAGTAGAACAGAGTAGAAGAGTAGTGTGAAGGCACATAAGAGGGGGGATCAATCGAAAAATCAGGGAGAATCGATTGACCAGAGGGATCACACAGAGAGAAAAACACAGACTGAGTAGACATTACTCCTGTGTATTGTAACAGGCCAAGGCCGACTTGATTACTTGTTTTCATGTAATTTTGTAAATGATTCAAGTAATAGATGCCAAATTCTTGGCATTTCGAGTTCACATCTAGTATTTGTGAGCGCATTTGTGTGAATCTATTAAGCAAGAGGGTTCGACTGACCTACCTTGCGTCACCCTCCATCAACAATGAGAAGAATGAACTCTCTCCAAACATGGCTCTCCAAATGCTTACTTTCACCAAATGGATGATGCCTCAACAATGAGCAATGGAGGCTTATATAGTTGAGTTCTTCCTCCTTAGGCACGAAACATGTGATCCCTAACTTAGCTCATAAGTTGAGCTAGTTACAACCAAACATCCATTTTAGTTCATGGTTACATCTTGTTTAGATTTTAATAACCACAAGCCAAAATATGGTTTTTGCCACATTAAATTTGGTTTTCAACTTGCCCATAATGTGGGGTTGTGGGGTTTTCACCTTTTGTTACTTTCCCACAATGTCATTACAAAATCCCAATATTCATAGCATTTCCATTAAAACTTTGTTACCAGTCATACCCATAATGTCCATGATCTAAAAACACATGGCATTCTCCATAATTTGTGGGAAACACAACATATGCCAATGCAATATGCCATTCGTTGGTCTCATGCCAAACCACACTTAAAAATGTTGGTTACATTTCTTTTGGGAGCATGTGATAAAAATAGCCATTTAATAAATGGTTATTCTACTTACACCCCTTATTCTTGGAATTATGTAATAACCACCCCAACTTGTGGCATATAAAAAGGGCATGTTTAAATGTGCCATAAAACAAACCATGTAATATGGTTGGAATATTATCTCATGGAATCCACCATGGGAAATTTAAAACTTTGAATAAGTATAATGTTTTTCAAAAGACACGTGCGGCATAATATTGTTATGCTATTAACCATATTTTAATATATTTAAAATATTAAAACCTTAAAATAAATGCACACCTTCCACTTTGTGCCACATTCCATGAGATGAACCTTATCACTTGTCAAATTGTTATTGGATCACATGTTAACTTGTGGTTGGTCCATGTCAATTGTACTTGCTACGTAACTGCCACACAAGCTACCACATCATCTGACACATGTCCTTTGCAAATTGGTCCATGTCACTTGCACTTGCCACATCATCTACCATGCATGATTCCAACTCATCTTGTTGATGTCATCCACTACCATGTGTCATCACCAAGTGATGCCACGTCATCACTTTTACCTGTTTGACGGAAACTTCAGAATGCGATATCTTTGCCATACAACTTCCATTTGATGTGTCGTTGTTGAGATATTGTAACTTCAAAGAATATTATAATTGTACTTTATCATTCCGGAGATGTTTCATTCCTCCGTAAAGATCTTATTGTATATTCGGAGATGTTTATTCCTCCATCGGAATGTGGGTCAAAGGGTTATTAGACCCACCATGTGGGGGTCGGCCCAGTCAGTTATAATGGGGTATTTAACCTAATGGTTAAATACGAGCCTACATGTACTTGTGTAAAATACATATCAGAGTAGTTTATAAATAGAGGAGGTGTGTTCCTCATTAGACACACTCACTCACTTGAGGATAGCGCACTTGTGGACGAGAGGTATCCTATTGTGGAGGAGGATATCATGTCTCAAGGTTTCATCTTTGTATATTGCTGGTCATCTATATTGAGGAAGCTTTGCTGGGTTTTCTACCCCATGAGGGTTTCCCAGGATAAATCTTTGTCTCTTGTGTTTATGCTGTGCTTGTTGTTTCTTCAGTGATCCTGTATATGCTATTATTGTGAAATGGAATGTAATGCTGCTATTTTCTGTCTTAGCATATTAAATCTTAACATGGTATCAGAGCTAACCTAAAGGAAGGCAAGGTATGGCAGTTACGACACTTGCTTTACTTACGACAATTTGAAGGTTAGGGTTTTATATAGCAAAAACCAGTCATCGTGGAACTTTCGCTATAAATCCATTTTGGCGAAGGTTCAGGATCTAAAACCTTTACAGGTCGTAGCTAACATCTCTAGGTATCTTGTGTCCAAAGGGCACCCTCAGATTCATTGTACTTTGTAAGTTATGATCAGTACAAGTTAGGGTTTCTGCCTCTTCCAGATCTCAGTCAAACTCAGGTGACCTAGGAAAAAAGGTCATAACTTGGGCTAGGAATCTCCAAATGAAATTTAGTAAAAAGTGACAGGTAGTACACAGACTGTACTATCTCAGGAAACATTTTCAGAGGCCGAAGCAGAACCAGTGACACGTGGCATGCGGTACAAGTTCGCTCTCCTGTTTTATCCCTTAAACAGGTCACGTTGCGACACTTGGCATAACTCTCTCTCAGAGAGTCCAATTGAGGTCAGACCTATCAGGATGGAAATATAATAGGGCGAGATATCTTAGGAAAAGTTCTCAGAGGCCGAAGTTCAAACAGTGACACGTGGCACGCCGTACAAGTTCGCTCTCCTGTATTATCCCAAAACAAGTCACGTTGCGACATTTGGCATAACTCTCTCTCAGGAAATCCAATTGAGGTCAGACTTGTCAGGATGGAAAGATGATAGGTCAGGCTACTGCAGAAAAAGTTTTCAGACCCTATGGAGCGAAAATTTTGGAGTTATAGCAGAAACAATCAGGTACATATTTCTGTCAAAACAGAATTATTTTTGGAGCACCTTTATTCATGGCTTCTGAAATTTAGGGTTTCAGAGAAAGTTAGAATTTTTGGAATCGGAATCCATGGCTGAATGCTACTCAGGAAAATTGAAATTTAGAGACCAAGATCGAATTTTTTGGTTGGGAAGAAGACCGGGCTTGATCAAACCCTAGCTCGGGATTTTGATCAGAAAGATGGAAAATTAGGGCTTCAGCAAAAGTTGGAATTTTTGAAGTCTGTAACCACGGCTGGAAGCTCCTCAGAAAAAAAAAAATAAGAGTTTAGAGCCTTGGATCAAACCTTTTGATTGAGCAGAAGGGTGGGCTTCATCAAACCCTAGTTCGGGATCCTGTCTAGAAGATCTAGAAGTTTCAAAGGCAATTTTGAGGGGTCAAATTTTGGAGATTTCAAAATTGAAGTATGCTAGTTTGATCAGCTCAGCAAGACACATCCTTCCATTCATTCGGAAGTGTGAAAGTCAAAAATTGAATTTTTAGGGTTTCTCTAGCAAATCCTAATCAAGCTCCAGATCAATTTTCAGGGGGAGTTGAGGCTAAGGCCTTACATAAGAAGACTACAAGCAGTCTCGACAGGTATGACTTAAGGAGGTTCAGGTATGTCTTGAAATCTGATTCTTGATTAAGTTCATAATGTGTTTTGTCTTCATGTTATTTATTAGTACAATCTTGATTAATGTTAGAATTGTCTTATCACCCTAGTAACAGTATGAATGCATGTGAAAGATCGAAGACATTCATTGATTAGGGCTATATGATTGTACTAATGCATTATGGTGTTGTGTGAGGTTGATGTTGTCTGCTAACAAGATACAGGTACATCACAAAACACAAATCAAGTTCCATGACCATGACATCATGAAGACAAAGACTCATCCATAATCTTTGTTCTACTTACAAGGTATGTATGACTTTGTTATATTATGCTTAACCTATGAGACATGCAGGTTCTAGCTCAGGATCTTTAAATCATTGAAGAGATTGTTTAGGTATGTTGTACAGAACTAAGCAGGTATACTAATCCAGGTATGCTTTCCTATGTCAAGTTAGAATCTTACCTTGTGTTAGGATCCCTTATATAAGTATACTTGGTATGATTGGTTATGCTTATTCATGAAGTTAGTAATCAAGGGTTTATGCATACTATGATGATTTAATTAACCTGAAGAGTACTATGATCAAACAAGAATATGCATAAGTAAAAGAAGACTTCCTTGAAACTCTGAATACTAATGATCATGACTATATATATTCAAGATTATTTAGAATTAGAATGTTTTGATAATATTGATAATATACTAATGAATCTATGCTTGTGTATGAGATCATGAGGATGACACTAGTGCACACTTGAGCATGCACAGTGGTACAGAATGAATAGAAGTTCAGAAGACATACAGAAGATCAAGCGGGAGGCAACCACACAAACATAAAAGATAAGTATTTGAGTTGTTATTAGAAATAGTAAATGATATTGTTTGTATGCATATTTGTATTCCTAGAATATATCATGCTGAGTGTAAGCATTCATAAAGCATTGAACAGTATACTACTAATATGCATATGATTGGTAAGTTGGACAAACATTCCATTGTTGCTTGTCTAGAATGAAACCTCTTTGCTGACATGCTGAGAGCTGTGCACACTCTCGATAGTATGTTCTGGTAGAGATGGAAGGCATCTAGATAGCCACTGTATGCATATAGGATATGGGAAAGTGTTGTGCCAAAGTATTGGTCAAGATAGTCGCATAACTATGTAAATGATATCTGTATGCATAATAGGTTATCATGTCAATATGATTTGATGATTATGAAGTATTACTAATCATGTACTTAATTTTGATTTGTAGGAAAGATTTGAACAAGCAATGGATGTTCAACAAAAGATTCACAAATCAAACACACTATAGAAGGCTTGTGGCTAGAAGATTCTCTTAGAAAGAGGCAGAGAATCATGATGAGATGTTTGCTCCAAGTGGCTAGATAAGACCATTCTTTTAATGGTGTAATTAAAGAAGAAGTGTGAATTAGGTTCTGTATGAATTCCCAGGATCGATAATCAATTGATGAGCTTAATGATCACCATGGGTGATGTGGATCTCAACCTTTGCTACAAGGTTGAATATGGTTTCTATACATAGATGACATGGATGCAAGAAGGAACTCACCATAGAGTTCGAATGATATTGAGGCTCATATCAGTAGACCCATTTAACGAGAGATGGCACAGATAGATATGCAGAAGATCATTCAATGCAGAGTGTGAATGATGTTCAGTCACAAAGGAAGATTTGACAGTTTGGGCTTTACCAAAAGTAAAGTTGTTCTTAACCTTTACCTTAAGGTTGTGGATGATGAGCCCATCATACCATTATTGTATGACGATGATCTCTTTCTGACAAGGAATGAGAAACAGATCATGAAAAGAAAGAAGAAGATGGCTGCAGAAATGAAAATGAAAGATCTCAGATTGATGCATTACTTCCTAGGTCTGGAAGTATGGCAAGGCTCAGAAAGAATCTTTCTCAACCAGGGAAAGTATGCTGAGAAATATTAAAAGGACTTGATGTGTTGGAATGGCCACTCTTGAAGTTGTTAGTAGATGACTCATCAGAGTTAGTGGATATAACTATGTACAGACAAAAATATTGAGTCATTGATGTTTCTGACAAATACTAGGTCAGATATATGCTTTGCTGTGAACACCTTGAGTCAGTATCTAGTGGAAACTAGATGTGTTCACCTATTAGTTGCAAAGCATGTGATGAGGTACCTAAAGGATACGATAGACTTTGATCTATGTTATCTTAGAGATCATGACTTCAGATGGCTACACAGATGTTGATTGGGAAGAAATTGTATCAGACAGGAAGAGCACATCGAGAGGATGTTATTGTCTGGGATCAGCCATGATCTCGTGGTTGAGCAGGAAACAATCTAGTGTGGCTCTTAGCACAAGCAGAATATATGACTGCTTGCTCTGCTAAGTTATGAAGCAGTATGGCTTCAGGATTGTTTGACTTAGAGATAGACCCAACTATGATCCTATGTGACAAATAGAATTGTATCAAGATGACAGAGAATCTAGTGTTCCAAGATATGGTGCAGAAAGGAACCAAAAGTCCGAATTTGTAACAAGTTACCAATGTACTAACCAAACTTCTACCGATCCGATGTACTAACCTCTACCTCAAGTAAACAAGTTGCCGATGTACTAACCAAACCTCTACCTCAAGTAAAGTTTTCCGAGACAAACTTAATATAGTTCAGAAGGACCCTCCTCGAAAGGGGGAGTGATGTGATAACTCATGATGAGATGCCCGCATCAACAGTGAGGTCGATGATGTGGATACCTATATTGGTGATGCCGACAGAGAGGTTGGTGGCTAGTCCTTAGACAGGGTCTAAGGTGACAAGGGGATTGCATCATCCTTGAACGTATATTCTCAAGAGAGCCGTAGACGTATGTCTTCGAGAATGAAGTCCTTGGTGGACATGATAGGATTGCATCATCCTCAAGAGAGCCGTAGACGTATGTCTTCGAGAATGAAGTCCTTGGTGGACATGATAGGATTGCATCATCCTCAAGAGAGCCGTATACGTATGTATTCGAGAATGAAGTCCTTGGTGGACATGATAGGATTGCATCATCCTCAAGAGAGCCGTAGACGTATGTCTTCGAGAATGAAGTCCTTGGTGGACATGATAGGATTGCATCATCCTCAAGAGAGCCGTATACGTATGTCTTCGAGAATGAAGTCCTTGGTGGACATGATAGGATTTCATCATCCTCAAGAGATCCGTAGACGTATGTCTTCGAGAA
This sequence comes from Larix kaempferi, assembly GCA_027924585.1. NCBI lineage: Eukaryota > Viridiplantae > Streptophyta > Pinopsida > Pinales > Pinaceae > Larix > Larix kaempferi. Next base: position 6,631,099 of record BSBM01000698.1, read on the forward strand.
TGAAGTCCTTGGTGGACATGATAGGATTGCATCATCCTCAAGAGAGTCGTAGACGTATGTCTTCGAGAATGAAGTCCTTGGTGGACATGATAGGATTGCATCATCCTCAAGAGAGCCGTAGACGTATGTATTTGAGAATGAAGTCCTTGGTGGACATGATAGGATTGCATCATCCTCAAGAGAGCCGTAGACGTATGTCTTCGAGAATGAAGTCCTTGGTGGACATGATAGGATTGCATCATACTCAAGAGAGCCGTAGACGTATGTATTCGAGAATGAAGTCCTTGGTGGACATGATAGGATTGCATCATACTCAAGAGAACCGTAGACGTATGTCTTCGAGAATGAAGTCCTTGGTGGACATGATAGGATTGCATCATCCTCAAGAGAGCCGTAGACGTATGTCTTCGAGAATGAAGTCCTTGGTGGACATGATAGGATTGCATCATCCTCAAGAGAGCCGTAGACAGATGTCTCCGAGAAAGAAGAGGGATTGTATCATCCTTGAACACATGTTCTAAAAGAGAGCCGTAGACATGATGTCTCCGAAAATAAAGTCCTGAATGAATAGGTAGGGGATTGTATCTTCCCTGGACTTAGGTCCCAGAATTGATCCGTAAAATGATGTCTCCGAGAATTGAAGATAGGACTGCATCGTCCCTGGACCTCGGTTCAAAATGTACGTGATCGGGATTGCATCGTCCCTAGACATGAGATTTGTCTTAAATGGATAAGGACTGATCATCCTGGAACTGGATCGGGATTGCATCGTCCCTAGACATGAGATTTGTCTTAAATGGATAAGGACTGATCATCCTGGAACTGGATCGGGATTGCATCGTCCCTAGATATGAGATTTGTCTTAAATGGATAAGGATTGATCATCCTGGAACTGGATCAGGATTGCATCGTCCCTAGACATGAGATTTGTCTTAAATGGATAAGGACTGATCATCCTGGAACTGGATCGGGATTGCATCGTCCCTAGACATGAGATTTGTCTTAAATGGATAAGGACTGATCATCCTGGAACTGGATCGGGATTGCATCGTCCCTAGACATGAGATTTGTCTTAAATGGATAAGGATTGATCATCCTGGAACTGGATCGGGATTGCATCATCCCTAGACATGAGATTTGTCTTAAATGGATAAGGACTGATCATCCTGGAACTAGATCGGGATTGCATCGTCCCTATACATGAGATTTGTCTTAAATGGATAAGGACTGATCATCCTGGAACTGGATCGGGATTGCATCGTCCCTAGACATGAGATTTGTCTTAAATGGATAAGGACTGATCATCCTGGAACTGGATCGGGATTGCATCGTCCCTAGACATGAGACTTGTCTTAAAGTGATAAGGATTGATCATCCTGGAACTTGATCTGGATTGTATCATCCATGGACCTATGTCCTAAAGAGAGCGGGATTGATCATCCTGTAATATGATCATGTGTGTTGCAAGATATGCTGCTATGTATTAGTGAGAATACATGCTTTTGATGATATATTTATTAGTAAGAATACATGCTTTTGATGATAGATGTATTAGTGAGAATACATGCTATTGATGATAGATGTATTAGTGAGAATACATGCTTTTGATGATAAAAGTATTAGTAAGAATACATGCTTTTGATGATAGATGTATTAGTGAGAATACATGCTATTGATGATAGATGTATTAGTGAGAATACATGCTTTTGATGATAAATGTATTAGTGAGAATACATGCTTTTGATGATAGATGTATTAGTGAGAATACATTCTTTTGATAATAGATGTATTAGTAAGAATACATTTTTTTGATGATATATATATTAGTAAGAATACATGTTTTGATGATAGATGTATTGGTGTGGATACTAATACAGATGATCCAGATGCTGTAGATCGAGATGATCCAGATGCTGTAGATCGAGATGATCCAGATGTTGTAGCTCGTGATGAACCAGATGCTGTAGATCGAGATGATATGACGATGTTGATCGTGTTGATCTAGATGACGATGTTGATCATGTGATGACGATGCTGATGATCGTGAGGATTCAGATATTGATGTTGCTGTAGCTGTTTGAGTGCTGCAGAAGATAAAGACTCAGTACTGAAGATGTTGATGTTCCAGTATTGAAGATGTTCCAGTAACTGGTTGAGTTACTGATGATGTTGAGAAAGCTTCCAATGATTTATAGATGTATCATGTATGATGTTGATGACTCCTTGCTCGTGCAGATGTTGTTATAATATCCTTCTCGTTAAGGGGGAGTGTTGAGATATTGTAACTTCAAAGAATATTATAATTGTACTTGATCATTCCGGAGATGTTTCATTCCTCCGTAAAGATCTTATTGTATATCCGGAGATGTTTATTCCTCCGTCGGAATGTGGATCAAAGGGTTATTAGACCCACCATGTGGGGGTCGGCCCAGTCAGTTATAATGGGGTATTTAACCTAATGGTTAAATACGAGCCTACATGTACTTGTGTAAAATACATATCAGAGTAGTGTATAAATAGAGGAGGTGTGTTCCTCATTAGACACACTCACTCACTTGAGGATAGCACACTTGTGGAGGAGAGGTCTGCTATTGTGGAGGAGGAGATCATGTCTCAGGGTTTCATCTTTGTATATTGCTAGTCATCTATATTGAGGAAGCTTTGCTGGGTTTTCTACCCCATGAGGGTTTCCCAGGATAAATCTCTGTCTCTTGTGTTTATGCTGTGCTTGTTGTTTCTTCAGTGATCCTGTATATGCTATTATTGTGAAATGGAATGTAATGCTGCTATTTTCTGTCTTAGCATATTAAATCTTAACAGTCGTTTGCGTCGTTGGAAATATCTCAACGAGATATTGGACATTGCACTATTTTCGATGAAATATGAGGTCTTTGAATTTTTGGCTTTTTTTAGATCCTCCTGAATCATTCCTCCCCATTGGGAAGGCTTTTGGTCCCCAAAAGCTACATACTGGCATGGTGAGCGCTCTTGCTTTCACTAGTTTTCTGAGAAGGTTTCAATTTATTTTGTGGGCTTGTGAGTGATGCTTTGTCATCTTCCTAATGTTTGACCAACTGCTCCTTCTTCCTTGGCTCATATGAAGATGAAGCTTCTAGGAAACCACCTTGGTTCCCTGGTGCCTGCTAGGGATCCTCTAACAGATAACAAAAGGTGCAAGTATCAGTATGTTGAAAATTAGAATTGTAACTATTATACCTTCCATGACCACAATTTGGCCTCTACTTGGGTGAACTTTTAGCTGCCTATATAGTGAAGCATTCTCCAACTTATTCATGCACTAGCTATTCCAAGAGAAGTCTCAATTTTCTCTTCTCATCCTCTCCAGCTTCAAGAAGCATTCTAAACTCATCATTCTCTACTTGAATGCAGTGGTTGATTTCTTCCAATTCTTGGATTCTCGCACACTTCAAACCTTTTCCCATGACGATGTTTGAAATCTACAACACTTTTCAGCCTACTTTGATACCACTTGATCTAATCCCGAGGTGTGATCGAAAACAACTCGAAACTCTCTTAATAAAAAAGGATAAATTTAGGACCGTTTTTATGACGTTAAGTTGCATGTGAAAATGAGCATAAGATTAAGTGTGCATCACAAAATCAACCACACCAAATGCAATACATTTCAAGCACATAATGAACATGATTTGATAACGGAGTTCACCAGGACCTCCCTGGCTACATCTCTGGGCCTACTCCAAAAAGAGTGCCCAATCCATTAAAAATGATGCACAAAACATAAAAGTTGCATCATAATCGATTCATCTGTAGAAACTTTTCACCAACTGTCCACCTCCCCTGCTGCATGACAACTTCCTATGAAAGGTCATACCCTCATCATATCCTTCAACTTTGTACTTCGGATCGAGAGTGTAGAAGACCTACAATTGCGTTAGTGCACAAGCTGTAGTGGATCATCCTCTGGTTAAAAGACTGCAGAAATCACTCAAGCTCATGCTTTCCTACTTTGTCCCAAATAAATGATAAAACTCAAACATGAAGATACTTCACAATGCATCTATCCATACTCTCTCAACAACTTCTACGAGCTTCAAGCTTCGAGCAAAGCCACATGATTCACCAATAGAAATGAAGATGCTTTATAATGCAACTATCCATACTCTCTCAACAACTTCTATGAGCTATGAGTCTCAAGCAAAGCCACATGATTCACCGACATAAATGAAGATGCTTCATAATGAAACTATCCATACTCTCTCAACTTCTATGAGCTATGAACCTCGAGCAAAGCCACATCCTCCAAGCATCATGTCGAACATGATCTTCAAAACCATTATCTTCAAAAACATGGAGTCAAATGGATAACTCACATCCATCCTCCAAGGCTCCAACAAAAGTCATGGAGCTCTCAAGAATCCTCCATCAACAATGAGAAGCATGAACTCTCTCCAAACATGGCTTTCCAAATGCTTGCTTTCACCAAATGGATGATGCCTCAACAATGGGAAATGGAGGCTTATATAGTTGAGTTCTTCCTCCTTGGTCATGAAACATGTGAGCCCTAACTTAGCTCATAAGTTGAGCCAGTTACAACCAAACATCCATTTTAGTTCATGGTTACATCTTGTTATAACTTATTTGACTTTCAATAATCACAAGCCAAAATATGGTTTTTGCGAGATTAAATTTGATTTTCAACTTGCCTATAATGTGAGGTTTTCACCTTTTTGTTACTTTCCCACAATAGCATTACAAATTTTGATTTTCAACTTGCCCATAATGTGAGGTTTTCACCTTTTTGTTACTTTCCCACACTAGCATTACAAAATCCCAATATTCATGGCATTTCCATTAAAACTTTGTTACAAGTCATACCCATAGTGTCCATGGTCTAAAAACACATGGAATTCTCCACAATTTGTGGGCAACACAACCTACGCCAATGCTACATGCGATTCGTTGGTCTCATGCCAAACTACACTTAAAATGTTGGTTACATTTGTTTTGAGAGCATGTGATAAAAATAACCATTTAATAAATGGTTATTCTACTTACACCCCTTATTCGTGGCATTATATAATAACCATCCCAACTTGTGGCATATAAAAAGGGCATGTTTAAATGTGCCATAAAACAAACCATGTAATATGGTTGGAATAATATCCCATGGAATCCACCATTTTAATGGGCCATTTAAAACTTTGAATAAGTATAATGTTTTTTAAAAGGCACGTGGGGCATAATATGGTTATGCCATTAACCATATTTTAATATATTTAAAATGATAAATCCTTAAAATAAATGCACACCTTCCACTTTGCGCCACATGCCATGAGATTAACCTTGTCACTTGTCAAATTGCTATTGGACCACATGTCAACTTGTGGTTAGTCCATGTTAACTGCACTTGTCACGTCACTGCCACATAGGTTACCAAATCATCTGACACATGTCCTCTGCTAATTGGTCCACGTCACTTGCACTTGCCACACCAGCTTCCATGTAGGCTTTCAACTCATCTTGTTGATGTCATCCACTGCCATGTGTCATCAGCAAGTGCTGCCACATCATCACTTTTTACATGTTTGATGAAAACTTCAGAATGCGATATCTTTTCCATACGACCTCCATTTGACACACCGTTTGCGCCGTTGAAAATCTCTCAACACGATATTCAACATGGCACCATTTTAGCTGAAATATGAGGCCTTTTAATTTTTGGCTTTTTTTTAAGATGCTCCTGGATCAATAAGTACCAATTATCTTCATCAAATCTTGGCCCATTGTTCATAGAAAGTCCTTCATCTTTATCCATATCTGTGTAGTGATCTATCTTCTAGCTGTTAAATTGTTCCTAAAGAAACCTTCTTTGATACCAATTGTTGGTATTCCTAATGATACTGAGAGGGGGGGTGAATCAATATCGTGCACAGATCAAAGAATTTTTACTTTTAAAAACATGCACCAATTGCTATTTAAAAACACATCAATAAAAACCAACTATGTGTAGAATGTTTGAAGAAACTTTTATATATATGTATGAAAATGAAATTAGATAGAAAGATGGGAGACACCAATCTCCAATGATGTGAGCACCAACTCACTCAAACACCAATCTGATTGGGACACCAATCTGATTGGGACACCAATCCCACATGCAAGCACCAACTCATGCACTACAGGATCCAACCTGTGAGGACACCAATCCTCTCTGGAAGCACCAATTTGCTGATCCAGGATCCAACTTGTGAGGACACCAATCCTTTGCGCAAGAACCAACTTGTTGATCCAGGCTCCAACTTGCGAGGACACCAATCCTCTCCGTAAGCACCAACTCGTAGTGTTCAGGCAACAACCTGAGAATATTCTGCAATATCCTTTCCTTTCCCCGTCCAACCACCCTGAGATAAAGATATAGATGTTGTTGTACTTCTGCCACTCTGTCTTTAGATTTGCACACACAATTCACACTGTGTTTTGCACTTTGCTTCGCTTCCTGCTATGCACTCGTGGTCTACTTCAATTATGCTCGCGGCTTCTCTTACAATGTATCTTGCTACAGTTCCACTTATTGTACTGATTCTGTGCACATACTCATTCACATGCTCCTTGCGCCTTTATCACAAATGATCCTTATGTCTGTGCAACTACTCCTTGTTCTTCTGCATATCTTGTAACTTCACACACTTCTTCAAATCATATTGCCTCTGATTCCCCTGAGCATTTAATCTAACCCGAAACTTGCAAATTCAAACTATTACTCCATTTGTTCTTCCAAGGTTACTTCTCATTCATCAACCTAACTCTTTTTTATATTCAACTTGCTCAATTGATGTGTCCACAAGTTGGGGGTTCTCTAAGACGGTAACAACCCTTCTTCCTTTCTTTATGGTCAAGCTTACCCAAGCATCTGCCACTTGTCTTATCTTTGCGCGGAAGAAGTGCCATGACTTTGTGGGTCTTGCACACACTAGTTCCTTAGCTTGGTGGGACTTGCGCACTGGAGTGCCATGACTAGGTGGGATTAGAGCGCCATGTGCAGACAATCGTGTTCTATAACTTGGTTCTTTGACTTGCTTAAATTTGTAGTAACTTGTGCACATGTTTTCTATATACTTCTTCAAACTAGCATTTAGATTTCAATGTCATCACCAAGTCCAACAACCTCTTTGACATCAATGACAACACCAAAGTTCAACAATATCTTAAATAAATTAATAAACTTTATAAATTGTGAAGGTGAAAGTGAGCCAATCACAAAATAGAGAAGTTGTAATCCTTTTTGAAAAACTCCCAATATTCATATATGCAATAATCACTTAAGTGCATTCATTTTGATTTCTTTGGAAACATGGTCATGCTTTAAAATCATTGGCATTTTAGATTTAAATTTCTATGAAAACTTGTTCATGAGTTAAAATCATTTGGCATTCTTGCTAGAAAGTTAGATATAATGAGACTATCTAATGTAGAGTTTGGGAAGCTATTGTTTGAAATCTTGTTAATACATTCATTGACAAATTGAAATCCTGTTAATAAATTCATTGACAAATTGGAAAAGATAGTACATTCCATTTCATTAACAAATTGGAAAAGAGAGTACATTCCTTATAAGGTCAAATTATGAAAGCTCAATCTTCCTATCACTAAAAAAATCCCAACGTTGATAAAGTGTGTACGTTAAAGTTATAGCATATCTGCTTTAATTTTTAATTTAAATTATAGTTCAAAGGGTGTTTTTCCAAAGATTCATGGATTTTTTTTTTTTAGAGAAAAAATAACCAACTTCTATTAATTAAAAGTTGTATTAGAAAAGTCATGAGGCGAGATGCCTATACAAATCCACAATCCAACAACATCATAAAAGCAGTATTTGTGTCTAAAAAGTCGTAACATACTAGCTCACACAGTTCATAACCGAAACTACCAATACACTAAAACCCGCAGGCTAAACAACAGCAAAGGGCGAAAAACCAACATCATGTAAAGGGTACCGAGAAGGATCCACAACACTGATTATCCAGGAATTCAAGAAAATGTATGTGGCCATCCATCGCTCCCACAGCCATCTTGGATGCATCATCAGCCGCCGAGTTAAATTCACGATAGATGTGATTAAAACTCATAGACTCAAAATCGTCGATGAGCCCCTGAACACATCAAATCCAGCCGAAGAGGTGAGAAGAGGAAAGATTCTGCTGCCCTTTGGCCCGGGTGATGATGACCAAGGAGTCTCCGTAGGTGCTCAGAGTGTACAAACCCAAATGATTAGCAAAAAATAGTAAGCCCCACAGCGCCAGTAACTCAGTGCATGTGTTGGTTCCATGGCCAACACACATCTGCAGCTGGAAAGAGTGATCATTTGACAACTTTAAAATCATACCAACCCCACATGTACCATCCAGAGTGGTTCCATCAAAGAACCCGATTGGCATGCTCAATGAGGATTCATCAAAAGGTGTTATAATCCCGGGCCTCTTGATCGTAGAAGGAGGATGCTGCTGGATATAGCCCAAAATCCGAGAGCATATGAGCACAGGAGATACAGATATATCCTAGAATATGGCCCTATTTTGTGCTCTCCAAAACTCCCACAAGGTGAAGTGAACCAATGCCGACGAATGTAGTCGAAGAGTAGTCCACCTCTTGAAATTCAAGGCAAAGGGAGCATCCCACCAGTCAAAACGAAAATGTAAGGAGCATTCCAGCAAATGCCAAACCTGTTTAAAATACTCACAAAGGCCAAATAGATGGTTAACATCTTCACATGCCCTTCGACACATAAAACACAGTCTCGGTCCAATGTAACCTAGTTTGCATAGGTTCTCCCAGGTAAGAATACGATTGTGCAATACCAGCCACGTAAAGCAAATGATTTTCAGAGGACAAAGAACTTTCCAATTCAAAGAGACTGGACCCAAGATATCCTCACCAGCACTAGAATCCATTAACAGAGAATAAGCTAACCTGGTTGTGACCTGTCCATCAACAGAGTTATGGTTCCAACATAAAATATTCTCTCCCTGTCCAAAAGAGATGCCCGCTTGAACGAGGTTTCCAATATATTGATTCCAGGCAACCGAATACTTAGGGGTCAAATGAAAATCGATCACCGAAATCCAAGTAAGGGAATAATAAACGGATGGGCATGCCACCTGCTAAAGAACATACAAATTCTGAACATGGAGAGAACGAAGGAGCTTGACAAGGAGGTGGAAGTCCACACCGAGACCATTAATTGGATCCATCGCAATGAAGATCTGCTAACCCCTGCCAACTGACCAGGAGATACCCGAGTTAATGATAGGAAAGACCTTCAAGAAACTGCGCCAAATAAATGAGCCCCGTGGATACAGCTTTCCACGCCGGAGCCAGATCGTAAGGGGAAGTCTGCCCAGGTATTTAGCCTTAATAACCCTTCCCCACAAGCCAGTATTGTGCAGTGACCGCTAGAAGGATTTAGCACATAATTCCCAATTAAACATACGAAGGTTCTTAATGCCCCATCCACCAAATGATTTGGGTCGAGCAATAAGATCCCATGAGACCAGATGCCACTTCTGCACATCTCCATAATCGTTCCATAAGAAACAAGCAAAAATTCTACGAAGGTCATTTAGAATCTTCATAGGAACAATGAATAAGGAGAACCAGAAGACTGGTATGCTCTGAAGAACAGAGCAGAGTAGAGTAATTCTACCACCTAGGGATAGGTACCAAAAATCCCATCCATGAATTCTTCTCTGAACTTTCTTAATAAGCCAACCCCAATTAGACAGAGTGTAACTCCCAGGCTTCATATAGTAGCCCAGATATTTGAAACCGGCACCAATCTCAGACATTTGAAAAGGAAAAAGGGATTTAATATGTTCCACCATTACCAAGTTCCTACACTGAAATAAAAAAGAGGACTTCGCAGTACTAATATCCAGACCAACCGCTCTACAAAAAATAGAGGTAATCTCCCTGAAACATGACCATTCATCAATAGTACCTGTCCCGAAGAGAAGAACATCATCGACAAAGAGCAAATGGGAAATAAACAAGGCCGGTGCAATTTTAATACCAGCAATGGACCCAATACTGTGAGCATCATGAATGAGAAGACTCAATCCTTCCACAGCCAAAATAAAGAGGTATGGCGACAAGGGACAACCCTGCATAAGACCACGCCCACCAGAAAACAAATCGGAGGGAGATCCATTCACCAAGATTGAAAAGCCTGCAAATGTTATACAAGACATGATCCAGGACACAGTCTCAAAGGGCAGCCCAGTTTGTATTAAGATGAACCAGAGATAATTCCAATCAAGCCTATCATAGGCCTTCACCAAGTCAAGCTTCCTTTTCATATGAAAATGGAAGAAAAAACAAATAAATGAAGGGTGTCAAAATTTTGTTTCCATTTTGCCAAACAAAACGATAAGGTTGAAACATGAGTCATTCCGTGTAGATCTAGAAAGAATGTTTTATAATAGTTAAAAACATTCTCAAACATTAAAAAAATGTCAAATTTATTATTAAAATTAAATAATTTATTTTCTCAAAAAAATTTAAACATGTTTTATATATTTATATAATGTTAATTATTTAAATAAATAATATTTTTAATAAAAAAAATAAGAATTACAAGTTTTTTATTTAAAATTTTAAAATAATTCATTATTAAATTAGAAAAACAAATGTTTTTTTAATAATTTCAAAAAGTGTCAAATGCATGTATAATATAAAAATAAAATTAAGTATATTTTCTTCGCATGTACTTCTATAAAATACGATAAATAATGTTGCAAAATAAGTTACAAACAATAGAGATTAGGTTATAAGAAGATGAAAAACAATATCAAGAGATAAAACAATTAACTCAGGAATGGGATGTTGATAATTTAGAAAATTTTAGGTTGATGGATAAGATCAAAGAATTGTAAGAAAATATAATAAATAATTTGGTCTTGAAAAATATGAAAGGTAAATTGTATATCAAACCCATTAAATAGGAAATGAGTAAGTTAACAGAGTTTGACCGTGAACATAACAAAAGATACTTAAACCTCATAATTGTTGGTTTAAAAAAGGAGGAAGAAGAGGACTATTGTAGGATCTTAGTCGATCCAATCGACTATTTGGTCGAGTCGATCGATTGATCGAGATATTTAATGAAGTTATAACTACCTCCATGATTGTAAACATATATAAAGGCATGCATATGTAAGGAAATCTATGCAGTTATTGCTGATAGATTGATTTGATATAATATACTACTTGTTGTTGGTTCCACTGCTAATCTCTCTCTCTCTCTCTCTCTCTCTCTCTCTCTCTCTCTATATATATATATATATATATATATATATATATGCATGTTGTATGTATATAATTGTGTTGTATACTATACTTGCTCTTGTAAACTACTGCTAACTACTTCAGTGTAATCCCATAAATTAAAACATTGCTTCCATTGCCGGGACCTAGACTTTGGGATTTGTAAAATAGAGAAGGCATGCATATATGTTGATTGAGGAAAAGATTCATAAGTGGTGGAATACAAAACTTCGGGCCTACTTGAAAAATTATACACTAGAATAAATAGACTATCAGTTGTAGAGGCTAGATCATTGTTCTTTATAGAGACACACAAAAAATTTATGGAATCCATTCTTGTGGAGATAAAGAAAGTGCTTGATAGACTTGCTAATGAATAAGATAAATAAATAAAAAGAGTCATTGTTGAAACTGAACAACAAAGGATGAATGAATTTGTATGCATGGGTAGAGAAAATTGTTGACGAAATTTTGTGAAGAGAAAGATGTAGAAGAGAGTATATATCTTGATAATGTAAAAATAAGATTCTTCGATGACCTCCCTACAAATTTTCTTTGCACAATACTTGTATTATTGCACAAATTTATTATAGGCAAAAAAGTTGGCCATATAGTCGAAGCAAGACCTCTAATAAACACACCCATCTTGACCAATTGGAAGAAAAAACAAGAAGAGTGGGAATATTTTTTGAAAAATGAATGCCATGGCCACCTTTATTGACCAAGAGTATATTCGAAGCTGACCATGGGGGGTAGGACACCTATGACATAGCTCCACAAAAATGAATCCTAATCAACATGTGATAATAAAAGAAGAGGACCAATAGATTAATGATGCCCAGAAAAGGATGGTTGGATAAACATGAATATACGCTTGATGAAGAGACCAAAAGATGAACAAAAAGAAGGATGGAGGGTTATAAAAGTTCACCCAAGTTAAAAAAATAGAAAGAGATAAAAGAAAACAAAAGAGATCATCAATGTGAGACCATGAAGATGTGTGCTGACCAAAATATCAAGTAAACACAATGGAATGATGGGATGATAGCGTACCAACCCCACCTAGGTCATATGTAAGATTTTGACTAGGTGCAGAAGAGGAAATAAATACAATGCCTCCATAAATTTGTGAGGAATTAGGGTCCAATAGTCATCTAACCCCACTTGAGTCGAGAAACCTTCAACCAGGTGTGGAAGAGGAAGCCACCACAACAATTTCCATTTCGGAAGAAGACTTGCAATTGGTAAAAACAGGGCTTCGATGTCTTGAACACAGATAAATTGTAAGTCAATGACTCTGCACATGTAACCTCTATTGGAGCAAATCTTCTCATAGTGAATTGTATTTTAAGGCATCGGTTACATATGGAACCTGGTTCTTCATTAGTATGGGGTCAACTAGATGAAAATGCACAAGTAATTGATAACATATGCCTACAATGATTAGGAAGAGAGAGGAATTGGATAACTATTACCCCTTCAAATTGTCACAATAACTTAATTGTTTAGTTTGAGGATTTCAAAGAAATGACCCTCCTTCTGAATTTAATATTTGAGGAAATTCAATCACCAGAAAGTGAGAGGTGCATTGAAGAGACTCTTCCAAAAATAAATAGTTTCACAAATTATAAAGACAAGTATTCTCGGAAAAATGAATTGGAAAACATTAGAAAAAAAAGAAAACTCAAATTGGACTACAGTATTTGGAGATATGAGTCATTCAACTCCTACGATTCAATCGATTCTAATAGTTTAGTTGAACACGTTGAATCGGTCGATTCAGGATAACTTGTCAAATATTAATTGACCACCTCCTCCACCACCTCCTATATATTTTAACAACACCACAAAGATGTCAAATAACATCATTGGATATCTTCCATTGTATGAGGGAGATGAAGATCCCAAGATATAGTGATTTGTGTGTGTAAAGATATGGGCCTCTCAATATGTCTCAGATAGGGGAGAAAATGGCACAATTCGCTGGAGCACTAAGAAAAAGAGCACTTACCTGGTTTGTGAATTATATAGAAATTCAAGCTAGAACTAAGAATGAAATCGAACAAGCATTATTTGGATTTTTCAAAACCCAAGATGTTAAACACCTGGATGTGCAAATACTTAGAGAAAAAAAGAAAATTTGAGGAGAATCACTAAAGGATTATGATAATAATTTTAAGGATTTGCTCAATCAAATCCCATACAAAATTGATTTGAACTCTAGGTCCAATGGTTTGTGGTCATACTTCTACAAAGAATAAGGGCTTCTTTTTGAATTCACGATATTAAAACATAAAAAGATTCCCTTAAGAAATAATGGAAAATCAAGTCGGATGATGATGGTCCGACCATTCTAATAAATAGACAAATGGAAGAAAAGTTGGATATTGTTAAGGGATTTTCACTCACCTAAATAGATAGGGTTCAAGACTGTTGTAGATAGGGGAATAACTAACTCTAATTTCCCACTTTTCCAACAAAGATTGAATCCAAAGAGATGGTAGTACGTACTTACTTGGATCTGGATGGTTGAATCCTTGCAATTGGATGGCTCTAATGATTGTTTTTCATCCTTAAAATCCTCATGCTGCTGCAATCAAGAAACAAGCAAATACCCTTCTCAAATGCTTTTGACTATCAAAACAATAATGATAAACGAAACAACTTGAATTCATAATTGAACAAACTAAACCACCATGTAATTATCTATAGTAGTCCAATCACTCAATGTAAAATCTATGTCACAGTAGGATCTAGCTACCATGGATTCCTCACAGCTGAAATATTAAATTCATAAGCAAGAGACAAGTGCAAACTATTACAGAAATGAACAAATGATCAAAAACTCTTAACAAATGATCAAATTCCAGAAATGCACAAATGATCAAAAAATGAGATATTATTAACTGTCCAATTCTATGAAATAGATTGGCTCATCCTTATATACAAAATAGGAGGAAAAACATCCACTTGGAGTGTCCACACTTAGCTAGCTTAGATTTACCCCAATCCCCCCTAGGTTAACCAAAATGGTTTCCAAAATAACTCAAACAGGTTCAAAATATGCATGTGAATACTGAGTAAGCATGGGAAGTCATAATGAGGTTCACACATGTGAGGATAAGGTTGGGTGGAAGTTGGTTAGGCTTAGGCATGCCAAAATGGCCTAGGGAGTGGGAATTGTCCACATACAGAGCATGAGCGCCCTTGGTCAATGTGTTTCCTTAAAACAGGGAAAGAGGGCGCCTTAGGCATGCCGGGGCGATAAATGCTTGGATAAGCATGCCTAACAGCTAGTTTGACCACCTCTTGGCCCATACTTTGGCTCATACACTGTGAACTTGTTCACACTAATCCAAATAAGTCCAAACCACTTCATAATAACCAGTTTCACACCTAGGGATGTATTATTAACCAGTTTAGAACCTAATAACAATTAATTAATTAATGATTATGTACTAAGGTATAATATTGCTCTAACACCCCCCCATAAGCTAGACTTAGTGGAATATCAAAAAATAAGGCCTTGGCAACTAAGGCTCAAGTCACCTTTTACAACAGAAATTTATTTGTCCATGTAAAACGAGGAAAGAGGAAAAACCACATGGGGAAAATCCTCCCTCAAGAATGGACATGACACAGAGATGATAAAAATGTCTTCTACGGGTCTTGTTCTTCACTTGAATGAGTTGAATGAACAACTTCTTGGTGAAATACTTGGTGAAGATGTTGTGGATGTCATGATCATGCACCAATTCATCAATGTTCTATAGACAAAAAGCATGTTGGAAGGCTCCTTGAAGCTCATCATTTGATGATGGTGGAGCATCATAAGAGTGCTTCTTTCTGCATACATACTCTGATATGAATACATAATCAATAATGGAAAAGATATCTCTACAAAATCCTTCCCAAAGAACATCAAAAGACTCAACAAAATCAGCTCCTTGAGCAACTGCCATATGGTGAATCAAACCATGTATCTTTCTTTCAAACTGATGTAGCACCTTCCCAAGTCTGAAATAGAGCTCATGAGGCTCTGAAATATCAGAATATAAGTCATATGGAGCAGCAAACAATAGAGGTATAGTGTCTCCATGAGTGAGTGTCTTTTCAGTAAGAAGCGAGTGTGCAACTGGATCACACTCACAATTGAGCAAACTTGAAAGGTATAGTGAATTGAGTTTTGAACCATAGGTGGTAAGATCAGGTCCAGCCATGTGGAACATAAGTCCCATGATAGCCAATGACATGGATTTCCAACCAAGGAATGATATGCAAGACATAAAACCAACATAGATAAGTGACACAGTTTTGGAAACAATAAAATTGTGAGATTTTCCAACTGGAGAACTTGGGGGTTGTGTGGTCTTTTGGGCATCCAATGGTTGGGAAAATGGTTTGATGGCTGTCGTAACTTGTATATAAGCCTGAATATTGCCTTCCATATCATAATATTAAGGATCTTATTGAAGTGGGAAAGAGCTTTCAGAAGGCATGTCAAAAACTAGTGAAAAATGACTAGTATTGGGAGAAAGCTTTGGTGAACTGGATGTAGATTATTTCAAGGAAGGGATAGAAATTTCTGAATCTGATATATCAAAATGTGAATCAGAAACATAGACATCAGAAAGAGATTTAACTCTAGCATTCAAAGCATATAACTTTTTACTTTTGCAGGTAGCATAGAGGCAATGATCTTGTTCCAAAGAGAGCTTGGCTTCTTCTCTTCTTGCAAAATTTGGAACATCAATGTTATGTTCTTCAAGTACCTTGGTTAGAATGTATATTTTCTTTATGAAACATGATTTTTCATTGTGAGAACCTTCGCAATAACCACATTTGGGATTCTCTTTCTTGCTCTTCATCTTCTTGACTTTTGAATCTTCATCACTTGAACTTGAGCTTTCATCACTTGACTGCTTCTTCTCCTTCATCTTCTTCTCTTGTGGTTTAGATTTGGGATTTTGCTTGCCTCTTGCATATTTTGAATCTCCAACTGCAAGTACTTGGTCTTTTTGCTTAATGGAACCCATTAAGACCAACTTGTTTTGCTCTTGAGTTAGCATAACCATGAAATCAGCCAAAGATGGCATTTTCCAATTTCTAACTGTGAGCTTTGTGGAGTTGAATGTAGAGACAAAAATTGAGTACTCAGGACCCAATTTTGAAAGAATGGACAAGATCATCTGCTCTTCCATCTTATCAATGCCACACTGTTTGATTTGCAAGACCAAGCTCTTGAACTTGGTGAAGAAATCCTGGATGGATTCGAAATTGATTGGACTCAGTGAGATCAACTCATTCTCAAGTTGATTTCCTCTCATCTCATCAGTATTCCCAAATAGAGACACAAGTTTGAGCCAAACTTCATTGGGTGTAGCTAGACTTTCCACACGAAACAGGAGGTCTCTCGAAATACTGAGACAAAGGAGGTCGAATGCCTCATCCATTCTGTTAAAAAACTTCGATCGAAATAGTTGAAAGGAGTGAGCAAATTTGGATGAGATTGCTCCATCTTCTTCTACTACTTGCGCATTGGGTGACAATGGTGCTCTTGAAAACCTTCAAAAAACTCTCAATCACTCAAGAGGGATCTACACTAACAGATTTGAACCCTGTTTGATAGTGGGTGCATTCAGGAGAGCATCACACCTAAGAAGAGCCACTAGATTTCTCCAATGGACTCAATGCAATGGCCTCAGGAATTCTGTGGTTTCTCCACTGCTTCTGGCATACCACTAAAACAATCTATTGGTTCGAATAATAGCTCCAAGAGCTCTGATACCATGTAAAATCTATGTCACAGTAGGATCTAGCTACCATGGATTCCTCATAGCTGAAATATTAAATTCATAAGCAAGAGACAAGTGCAAACTATTACAGAAATGAACAAATGATCAAAAACTCTTAACAAATGATCAAATTCCAGAAATGCACAAATGATCAAAAGATGAGATATTATTAATTGTCCAATTCTATGAAATATATTGGTTCATCCTTATATACAAAATAGGAGGAAAAATATCCACTTGGAGTGTCCACGCTTACCTATCTTATATTTACCCCAATCCCCCCTAGGTTAACCAAAATGGTTTCCAAAATAACTCAAACAGGTTCAAAATATGCATGTGAACACTGAGTAAGCATGGGAAGTCATAATGAGGTTCACAAATGTGAGGATAAGGTTGGGTGGAAGTTGGTTAGGCTTAGGCATGCCAAAAATGGCCTAGGGAGTGGGAATTGTCCACATACAGAGCATGAGCGCCCTTGGTCAGTGTGTTTCCTTAAAACAAGGAAAGAGGGCACCTTAGGCATGCTAGGGAAATAATGCTTGGATAAGCATGCCTAATAGCTAGTTTGACCACCTCTTGGCCCATACTTTGGCTCATACACTGTGAACTTGTTCACACTTATCCAGATAAGTCCAAACCACTTCATAATAACCAGTTTCACACCTAGGGATGTATTATTAACCAGTTTAGCACCTAATAACCATTAATTAATTATTGATTAAGGTACTAAGGTATAATATTGATCTAACACTCAAAACATGTTATATAAACAAGTTACAATATAAACAAAAATATTTTTTGGGGGGGAAAGAAGAGAAATCTGATATTACTCAAGAGACGAACTGAAATTTACAAGGTATATATAATTTTCCAGGGAGGTGTCTCCATCACCAATTTGGATTCTCTTGTGCCTAGGCCATTGACAAGACTACTTCCACGAACTTCCTCAAACAATAAGTAAAAGAGATGAAGTATGACTATACCCCATAACTCTCAGGAAAAGGGATGTATCAACATGAATATGGGAATGAGGGTAAGCATATTGTAAAATTGTTGGCTGATTTTCTGGGCAGACCCGGGTTTTAATGAAGCGCAGCAACAAAACCCCTTGGCGCACTGGCCCTTTCGGCAACGAGCTGCGCAGCAGCTCGAGGTCTCACCCGAAGTGGCTATGGGGGGGTTAAGGAATCAGGTTTCCTTAACCTGGGTGACACGGAGGTAGCTCTTCCTTGACAGGTTCCTGTGAAATCGGCGGTCGGACCTTCCCGCAGGTCGCTCGGCGCAGCTGCGTGGATTCCTTCCTTGGCAGGTCTACTGCGCAGTTTCTCCTCTCTAACGCAGCAGGCAACTATCCCTTGGGCCGACGCGCTAGACACTTCCTCGCCCTTCACATCCAGCACAGTAACGCAGTCTGCCCTCGCCGCAGCGACCGTGCGTTACTACTTCTTTAGTACTTAAGACACTTATAGTTATCAAGGGATCTTTCCAACTCGCTCAAACAGTCACAAAGATAAGACAGAAGTCTTGCATACACAAATAATGAACTCTAAATAGTTATCATTCACGCAAACATTATAACAAGAAGATATAAGTGAAACTCATCTCCTCGAGGAAAACCACATCCACGGGAGTTTTATATTAACCAGAAAACGATAAAGTTATACAATATGCCGCGCACACAGCTGCAGCCTTAGATCTTACAGGAAACTCCACGCACACAGCTGGGAGCCCTTCTCTCAATCTTGTCTCCTCTCTATGGAGATTACAAAGGCACAGACGTCGACTCAGACTGTCTGGCAACTCAGGGATTAGCTCCTCGGCTATCCGATTTCCTCTCTAGTTCTACGCACTGGGTAGAAAATACAGTGAAGGATAATCAACACATGATCTATCCTTTAGACTGGCTATCTAACAGTCTAGTATCGAACTCTCTAACTCTCCAAAAGGAAGGAACTGAAAAAGGGGGCCTCTACCCATTACAATGATTCATATATATAGGTGGCCATGACGGTCACACCTTTACAAAACTGTGGGCCTTTCCCAACAGTGATTCCC
Source organism: Larix kaempferi (assembly GCA_027924585.1). Lineage (NCBI taxonomy): Eukaryota > Viridiplantae > Streptophyta > Pinopsida > Pinales > Pinaceae > Larix > Larix kaempferi. The sequence goes on from BSBM01000698.1 coordinate 6,650,250, forward strand.
AAAAACCCTAACCACGCACATGGCTAGGTGTACTGTAGGCGCCGCTTGCAGTCACGTCGCCGCTTCCTGCAGGCTCCATGAATTCCGGCGCAGATTGTGGGTATGGGCGATCGTCCTTCGCCTTCAATGCTCTGGTCCGTTGCTCCTCCTTGATCCGAGCAACCATAACTTCTGTACTAAGCCTTTAAATGAGGGTAGCTGAGCCCTCTACTCCATCGCCTTATTTATTATGGTAGCTGAGCCACCTTCATTCTTCGATGACGTGCGCGCGAGCTCCGCAATTTCCGGTCCGTGATCTGCGCTGAGATCATCCATCTGGCACCGTACTGCGCACCGTCTCCTTCTTACCCAAACTTAGTGCTTGTCCCAAAATTAGCACTTTCCTTCCATACTCGTGCTTTTTCCCAAAATTTGCAGCTTTTACTATAGCTGCGACCTTGGCCCCAACAGGCCCCCAACACTCACTTGTGGCTCGCCCTCGAGCCACTCGCACTAGCGCGTGGTTGTTTGATTTGCGCATCTGCGTTTGCTTGAATCTCCGCGAATGTTTTCTGCCATTTCGCAATAGCGGAGTCCAATTCCTCGATACACTCATCAGCTGTTTGCACTGTTTCTGCGGTCGTTTCATCTTTAGTGAGTGTATCAATGAGCTCCTGAGACTCGGTAATCTCTTTGATTTTTGTCTCAACCTGGCCAACGATTTCAGCATACTCATCCATGAATGGCTGAATGCTGTTGGTGAGCTTCTCATCTTCAGTTCTGAGCTTGTGCAGTTGCTGCTGCATTTTGCGCACTTCGCCCATTTTCTTCATCTTTGGCAAGCCTGTTAAGGACTTAGCTTCTTCATTCAGAACAGTGAGAGACTGTTCTGCAGCTTGCACCTGTTCTGATAGTCCCACTTTAAAAGGGAGGTTCACAAGCTCTGACCATGCTTCCATAGCCTGGTCCATCAGGTTCTTGGCTTCCTGTACTCGATCTTTCATTCGTGTGGAAGCTCTGCTCAATGCTTCAAATTGTACCTGCGCATCATCTGTAAGATGCGCAGCAACGTGAGCTTCTAGCTCAACAATCTGGGTTCTATGGTCCTCAGCCATAGCAACTTTTTCTTGCTCCAGGGTTTTCGCCCTTTCGCCAATAATTTGAACTTTTGCAACCAGAGGGAGGTCTGGTTGAATCTCGCAAGCCGGCAATTCCTGGGCAATCTCTTCTATTGCGTTTCTGATGCCGGTGTCTTGCGCCTCATAGAGTGCAAGCTTCGCAGAGATATTCTTATGACTTTCCTTCAGCTCTATCTCCTGCGATTGCAGTCGTTGGTTTGCCTGGAAAGTAGAGAGCTCTCTAGCTCTCAACTCAAGAGAAACTTTCTCCTGTACAAGCTGTAGGGTTTCTATAGGAATCATAGACAAATTAATTTCTACAGGTCCAACTGTGCTTACCTGTAGTTCAGCTAGAGGATCTGGAAGTGTCATGCTGGTAGGCGGAATATGCACGACAGTGTGCCTTTCTGTGAGTTCTTCAACTCGCTCATCAGTTGGAATTTCTTGTGGCGCCTGCGAAGTAGATGCTGGCGCATGGGTCTGCGCAATCCTTCCTGCGAGACCTTTTAGTTCTACAAATTGTAAGTCTAGAGCACTTCGGATGTGAGCATGCATGTTCCTCATCTCACGAAATTTCTCTTTCAAGTATTTGTCGACCTCCGAGGGAATGGCCTCAGTGGGATGCGACACTTTCTGCTTCTTTGTGGCTGGTTCTGTTGAGCCTTCATCGCTTCTTTGCTCAGGGGATTCCTTGCCCTTATCCTTTTCTTGCGCAGTGGCGGGTGGCATCGCAGGTGCGATGTCAGCTGCTGCTCTCCATTCGTCCGACCACGACTTAATGGTTTCTTCAACATCTTCTGTGGTCATCCTGTAAAGACCTAGCGCCCAGTCACCTGGAATGTCGCAAGGCCGAAGGTAGAGCTGATGGATGTCGGTAGTAAAAGCCAACTTGCCTTCATACAATGTGGCTGTCTCCTCAGTCAGCCTTGGCATATCTTGTATGGTATCTCGGAGGAGATAGTAGTACTCACAAAAGACAGCGCGATTCATCTTGCGCTTCGCGGGATTAGGGGAATCCCAGAGGTTGATGTAGCGCATGCCGGCAACCTCTCCTGCGCGGCGTGGACGGAACTGAGTATTCGGGGGCTCCTTCCACCCGACGAGAGCGCATAGAATTAGAAGCCACGAAAAATGCAATGATTGGCCTGCATTGTCCTGCACATTCAGGAAATCAGCCAAAAAAGAATTCAGCAGGAAGAGAGACCAGTTGTACTGTTCTCCCTCCGCAGCTGCGATAGCGAGCTCGACGACAGCTCCAGTAACTTCTTTCGGTCGGCACTTTGTGAGAAGTCTGCCTGCAAGCAGACTTCCTGTGAAGCGAAGTGCCTCATCTTCTACGGTCGTGAGGTCATAAGCCCGACCTCCTCTTGTCAAGTTATATTTCTGGACCAGCTTTGCAGCTAATTTTCGGTCCTTCTCCTTTCCCACAAAATGGATATTGGGATCCTTACCAACCTTAGATAGACCGGTGATACGGTGTATCAAATCAACATTTAGATCAATTGGCCTCCCGAGCCAAAGGTAACCTCCATGAACGCAGGATAGCAGTGTTTTAACGACTGCATTCACTTCATTGCTACGCCCAAAGTGCGGTAGCTTCAACAAATTCAAGAGTCCAGGGCGCTCAAGATTTGCTGCAAATCCCTTCGGGATAAACTCGTCAACCTGCCTGGTGGGATTATGGACGATATCCAGATATCGGTCCAACTGAAACTGAGGATATGTCTTATAGTCTCCGAGGTTGAAATCAGAGAATTTAACCAATGGAATGTTTCCCAATAGTTGGCCTTCTACCCGCACACTAGCCGGTAGTGGCGGTAGTGGAATTGGATACTTTGCATTCTTCGGAATCTGTACATCCGGCGCATCATCTGGACGCGGCGGAATGTAGTTCACCATAGACGCGAGCGGCTCTGGAACAGGTTCCTCCGGCTGCTGCTGAGATGCTCTTGTGCCTGGAGATGTTCTGGGATCAGTAGCACCAGGGTGTACGTAGGTCGACGGCGTCACCGGAGTGGCCATGCCGAAATCTAAGCCTCGGCGCAGAAATTGACGAACAACTTCTTCAGTTGATAAGTTCTCCGTTGTGAACCAATGTAAATAACAAAACTCTGGACAGCAAATGGCGGAACTGCGTAGGGTATAGACTCTGAAAACAAGGGGAAATACTCTGCACACTCGGCTCTGAAAACAATACTTTGGGTCTTCAAACACAACTATGCAACTCGAGATAGTAACCCGAAATTGATACAAGTGTGAGGTATTTATAGCCAGCGGGGTTAGTAAATGCGACCAAGTGGGGTAACGTAGCTATAGGCGGCTACAGATGTGTTGACAACACGCTATCCTCCTTGCCGTAGCGGTGCATTTAGTGTGATTGACGGGGTCTGACAGCCTTCCGGGAGAAGCTAATGCTTTCGGCGCCTGGGTTAAATGCAAATCTTTCGGAGATTAAGCCAAATCCGTCAGAACGGGTAGAATTAAATAGCGGCCTTATCCTTCATTTATTCAAACGCGGCTACATAACTGCTGTAATTCAAAATTTCCGGCGGGTCATTTCAACTTAGGAAACTGTGCCTCTATGGGTCCACAACAAAACTCTTTTCAGCGGCAAATTATGAAAGGGGACTTCGCAAGAGCGATAGTCCAATGGTCCACAAAGCAAAACTTCGCCAGAGCGGACCGCTAAGCTTTGTTCAAGCAATTTTTATTCAGGATGCGCGGATATTTCAAGGAACTGCGCAGGAAGCTGGAAACTGAGGGTGTGTCGCAGCTTCCGTGTAGACTAAATGCGATGTCTCTTTCAACTACACTGGGCATCTGCATTCTTGAGTGATATATTATGTCGACAGGGCGGAGTGGCCGTCGCAATAAAGCTTAAGCCGACTCCCGTTTATCATTGTAGGTAGTAGTTCTCCATTCAGCTTTGCAAGCTGAACTGCGCCTCCGTCTGTTATTTTTATTATCTGAAAAGGACCTAACCAATGCACACGAAACTTGCCTGGAAACTTGATGAATTTACTATCATAAAGGAGTACCAAGTCTCCTTCTTCAAAGTGCTTATGCTTAATGTGCCTGTCATGCCAAGCTTTCTGTCTCGCCTTCTGTACCTGTTGATGAAATCCGGCCACAAGTCTGTCTTCTTCTAAGGAGAGCAGTTGCGAAAGTCTTTCATTCATAGTATCAGGGTCTGCCATTTCTGTAATTTGCGCAATTCGGAGACTGGGGACAATGTATTCCATGGGCATAACTGCTTCTTGTCCATACACCAAGCTGAAAGGTGTGTGACCTGTTAGTTTCTTGCAAGTAGTTCTGTAAGCCCATAATACAGCTGTGACTCTAAGGTCCCAATCATCTCTTTGTTGATTACAGATTTTTGTCAGGGCATTCTCAAGAATCTTATTGAATGCTTCCACCGTACCATTAGCTTGAGGATGGTAGGGTGTACTCTTATGGTGATTAATTTGAAATTCTTGAGTAAGGGCCTCTATAGTCTCATTGAGGAAATGTGTACCTTGATCACTCATGAGGATCACCGGGCATCCAAACCTAGTGATAATGTTCTCGAAAATGAACTGCGCGGCAGTAGCAGCATCGCAGTTCTTAACTGGCTTCGCCTCAGCCCATCTGGTGAGGTATTCAGTAGCTGTAATGATATATCTTGCGCCAGTTCTTTTTCCTGGTGGGTTAATAGGTCCTACAAAGTCAATGGCCCATTTATCAAAAGCACGCAGTGTGATCTGGGGTCTTAGTGGCATTTCATCTCTCCTTGAGGGTTTTCCTGTGCGCTGGCACACATCGCAATATTTACAGAATTCCTTAGTATCCTTGTGCAATGTCGGCCACCAAAGTCCTGCGGCTAATATCTTCTGCGCAGTCGGCTTTCCTGCGAAATGGCCTCCTGCGGTACCTGAATGCGCTTCTGCGATGATAGAGCTCTTTTCATGTGGTAAGATACATCTGCGCAAAATTTCATCAGGGCCCAACTTATAAAGCTGGCCTGCTATCAAAGTGAAATCTGCGGCTCTAACAACAAGTTGCTTTTTCTGCTGGATTGTAAGCTCAGCCGGCGCTTGTCCGGTAGTGAGAAACTCAAGAATATCAGAATAATATTCGTCTGCTGCTTGGATATAAAACAACTGTGCGTCAGGCAGATTGTCCTCCAGACTCGTAGGTTCCTCTCCTGACTCTATTCTGGATAGATGGTCAGGCCCTGCATTCAATCTTCCTGGCTTTACAATAACCTCAAAATCATACTCTTGAAAGAGCAGTAGCCATCTGCAAATTCTTCCTCCTAAAACTAGTTTATTGACCAAATATTTCAAAGCAGAATGATCAGTATACATTTTAAAGTGAGCTCCTAACAGGTAGTGTCTGAATTTCTGTAGGGCATACACCATAGCTAGTCCTTCCCGTTCTGTAGTGGTGTAGTTCTTCTCAGCTGTAGATAGCTTTCTGCTGGAGTAAGCAATTGGGTGGTCAATACTTCCTTCTCCAGACTGTGTAAGCACGATTCCTAATGCTATGGAAGAAGCATCAACATGAACATGAAAAGGTTTTCTCCAATCCGGGAAAACTAGAATAGGCGCTGTGATCATCTTTTCTTTAAGTGTGTCCAAGCTCTGTTGGCATTCTTCTGTCCATTGGAACTTCGAATCCTTCTTCAGCAATCTTTCCATAGGCGCTGTGATCCTTGCATATCCTTTGATGAATTTTCTGTAGTATCCTGTATGTCCCAATGTAGTGCGCAATTGCTTAACTGAGTTGGGCGCAGGTAAATTAGCAATGATGGCAACCTTCGCAGGATCCATCAGAAGTCCTTGTCTGCATACAATATGTCCCAACAAAATACCAAAGGGCGCACAAAATATACATTTTTTCAAGTTAAGGGAAATCTGATGCTGTCTACATTTTTCTAGCATCATGCGCAGATTCGCAATATGGTTCTTTAGTAAACCAAATACAGTCCATTCATCAAAATAGACTTCTAAAAACTTGTGGATAAATTCTTTAAAAACAGCAACAACGACTCTAGAGAAGATAGCAGGTGCGTTTTTAAGACCAAAGGGCATTACCGTATACTGGAATGAGCCCCATTCTGTTGCAAAAGTAGTCTTGTGGCGGTCATCCGGATGGATTCTGATCTGATGATATCCCGAGAATCCATCAGTGAAGGAGTAAGCCTCTTGTCCTCCAACATTATCAAGTACTTCATCTGTGAAAGGAGTGGGAAATGGATCATGCGCTGATGCATCATTGAGTTTGCGCAAGTCGACACAAATTCTTATTTCACCTTTCGTTTTCTTTTCTTGGACCACCATAGGACTAATCCAATCGCTTTCCTCTACTGGCTCAATAATACCTGCTGCAAGCATCTTATCAATTTCTTCTTTGACTTTTTCTTTGTAGCGCGGGTTCAACCTGTATGGGCGCTGCTTTACTGGCTTGGCGTCTGGTTTCAGAGGTATGCGCATCACTCCTAAGTCTCCTAGGATGCCTTTCATTTCTGTGAACTTGGTAGGAAAGATATCCTGGTAGTCGCGTAATAAATCTGAAACATGCGCAACAGTTTCATCATCCCAATAGTCTCCTATAGAAGCAAACTTTGGGTCAGCTTCTGTGCCAATGTTAACTTTCTTGAGCTTGACGTGTTCTGTGATGGCAGGAATATCAAGCTCAGGACCTTCAATATTGCGCGTCCCTTCTGATTCTGGGATATTGATGTTGCGAGGATCGTCCTCCTCATCTTCGGCGGTGAAGTTATAGCATTCCAGGGCATGTTCTATCTGGACAGCCCAATCTGGTTGGGAATATTCTGTTACTAGACCTGGTTCAAATACCTTCTTTTTAATACACTTCAGAGCGTGATCAAGACTTGGATGCTCTGACTCAAAGCTGAATGTAAGTTGAAAACTTTCTATCATAAGAGCCCAAGTAAGAGTGCCTTTGCGCAATTCTATTTCAGTATACCAATTCCTTGGAATTGTATCCAATGTGTGGATGAATTGGTGAACCCACTCATCTTCCGGAATATCTGACCATTGCTGAATACATGCTTCAATGTGTGACCTGGGGTCACTCTGTCCTTCATATTTGCGTAGCGCTTCGGCTGTGGTGTCCTGAAATCTGCGCAGTATCAATCTGCGACAGTCTGTCCATGTATGAATATTCTCCTTGTGCGCAATCCACCATCTTGTGGGTGTAGCGCGCAATGCTATATCCAGTGCCTGTATGCGCTGCAGTTCTGGAAGCTTTTGTTCATATTCCTGTATGAATTTAGTTACTTCAGTTAAGCCATCAAAAGTTGGAGTATCAATTAATTCTGTGCCAATCCATCGAATGGATTTAGTCATCATGGCGCAACGTCTTGCAGAAACCTCATGTAGACGATTCTGCCAATTTTCCAATCCTGCATCTGAATCTGATGTGCACGAGCTATCACATCGCCAGCTGATATGGCCGTCTGCTGTGGGGTTGACATAGTCACTGTGGTTAGTGGTCATCTGATACAAGTTTTCCATGTGGCGCGCTTCCTCTTCTGCGCGAATGGGTTCTATATATCTTGGTCCTTGAATAGGATCAAGAGGTGCGATGACCCTGATCTGGTCATCCTCAAAGGTCATCTGTCTTTTCTTCAGGTTAATGACAGCCAAATTATCAAGTGCCCAGTCTATTCCTAACAGCGCTGGGTATGGTCTACTATCATCCATAATTTTGATTACTTCAAAATCTGCAGAGCTTCTTACTCCTTCAATATCAATAGGTACATTGGGTAATCTGCCCAATGGAGAGACTCGTTGCTGATTTGCGAGTCTTAGCTGGATAGGGGATCTTGTAAGCTGAGGGCTTCCCATCTGTTCCCATGTCTGCATAGTGAGAACATTGGCTTCTGAGCCCAAATATAACATGACTTCGTCCATTTCAAATGCTCCAATCTGCGCTGTAAGCCTCATCTCTTTTCCAGTTCTAATGTGACTCCTAATCTGGTGAACAGCACGCTGTGGTGTGTTCGTCGAAGCAGAGTGTTGGCACTGATCCAACAGGTGTTGGAGTTCTAGAGTTGCTTGTTCATTGCGCAACAATTTTAAACATTGTCGCAGGAACGCATGAACACTGCCTAGTGCATGCTCCTTATCGTCATCAGGTCTTCCAGCTGTAGTGGCTTGTTCTTGTACCAGGTTGTCTTGTCTTAGCACTTGCGATCTACTACTGGTCTGCGGAATTGCGGCAGAACTTGAAGCTCTCGGATCTGAGAAATACTCTTGAGCTTGCTTAAATGCTTCTTTTTGCTTCTGTAGGTTAAGTGGGGCTGGTTTAATGTTAGCGCGGCGCACCCATTGCGTCGCTTGCTTTCCCGTTCCCATCTCTTGCGCACCAGTGGTAGCTCCACTGCGTGTCACTATATTAACTGTAGGGTCTGGTTCTTTTTTTTCTGCTCCAATCAACTGGATATTCTGATTGACCTGGGGTGTCTTTGCTTGCATCTTAGCCTGTAACTGAGGGCATTCTTCAATGATATGGTCAGAAGATTTACAATACCTGCAGAGGGTTGTAGGATTTTGGCAATCCCTAGCAAAATGACCTTGTGTTCCGCAATTATAACAAGTGATCTGTCCTCTTCCGCGACCAAAATTTGTTGTGCGTCCGCGTCCTCTGTAATTTGCTGCTCGGGCGTCCCGAGTTTGGTCATAAGGTGGTCCTGCTGTGGGTCCTTGTGTCTCTGCTTGTACCCTATAAACATCATGCTTTCTTTCTATCATAAGATCATATGCTCTACAATTGTTCTCATCATGACCTACTGATTTACAGAAATTACAATATAGATTCTTTGGAGTTTGTACATATTTCTGAAGTAAGTGGCATTCTTGTGGTCTATGACCTCTAGTTCTGCAGATTTCACACCAAGGCCCTTGTGCCTGTGGTAAAGGATTAGGTGCTCCAGTTGCAATATAGTCTATGAAAACGGGACAATGGTCCTTTGAATGACCTTGGGCTTTACATTTTGTACACCAAATTTCTTCCTTAATCTCCTTGCCTTTCTTAATATCATGCACTTGCAAGGTTAAGTTTGCTAATTGGTTCTGTAAATGCGCAACATCGTTGCTTGTTCCTGCAATTGGTGAAGCTTCTAGTTTCATAGCCATTTCTAGGGCTTGTTCCTGAGTATTGAGATTCTGTTGCATAAGGGGAAGTCTAATGTGTGGAAGCAGTGCAGCAATAAACCATTCTTTATGTTGCTGTGGTGCAAACTCGAAGCTTACTTGATCTATCAAGGCTTTGAACTTCTGGTCAAAGTCCCATACTGATTCTGTAGGTAACTGTTTGATGTCTTTGAGCTCTGTTATACACTGTGATTCTGATTTAGGTTTCTTGAATTCTCTAATCATGGCATTTCTTACCTCAGCAAGCGTCCTATTCTGTGCTGCTGAGTATTTCATGAACCAAGTCAAGGCTCTTTCTCTTAGTGTGGTTGCTAACTGAACCAGTTTAACAGCATCGTCATTAATTTGCTTGATTGTCCAAATGGCTTCACATAAGAACCAGTGCTGCTCAGGGTCCTCTATCCCTGTTCCTCTAAAAGTTGGTAGTTTCATGTCATCACCCATCCTTCTTGCACGGGTTTGAGGTGGAGGTACCGTAGCAGTGCCTCTGGGATGGTTAAACAAAGGTGGTACAGAGGTACTAGAAGTAGCGTGTGGGCTACTAGAAGGTGTTACTGTAGGATTATACTGAGCTCCGTCTGGTTTTTGCGGTGTAAAGGGGTAATACGGGATATGAGCACTCCCTTGTCTTTCTATATGGCTTGCTCTAGACTCAAAAGGATATTGGTCAAGACCTACTTTATATCGTTTTCCACTACGAGTGCAACCAATAACTTCAGGATCACTATCAGAATCTACGGACATTACTTGACTATGCTATTCATCAGAAGCAATACATAGCTTTCCTTTTTCATACAGAAGCATTTTAATCCATAAGTTCAGAGAATTTAAGAACTTACCTCTGTGTACTTGGAAGAAACTCCTCTCAGCTTCACTGAAACTCTTTCTTGTATCGACTGCAAATTCGGTAATGAAACCTTCCAGTAGACTATTCAACCAAAAGTCTACTGCGCGGGACACAGGATTGTCTATCTGCTTCACAATACTGACTAGCTCAGGCGTCCACGTGACGGGTCGATCAACATGCAGCGTAGGTCTAGAATCTGCTAACTTGGCTATCCAAGCGTGTAACTCCAATGCAAACGTAACAAAGAAAATTTCGTAAAGGTCAGCATAAATATACTTCTGTAACCAGTCTTCTGTTTGAAGCGTAGGGCTTCTATTTTCTTGTTCAGCAAACTCTTTAGCCTTTAAATCAAACCAATCTCCAATTTCTTTAGCTGTAGGATGCCAGTAACACATTTGTTAGCTGAGCAAGTCTCAGTGTAACAGAACCTTATGTTGTCTTCAGCAACAGTCTCAGATGTCGCGTGACTAGTAAGTCTTACAGCAAAAAGTCGCAAGGCAAAGGAATCATTTGTTGGCTCAATCAACAGGGTTCAAAGCCATGGAAGTAATGTGATCAAAAAGTCATAAGACAACAGAACCATTTGTCGGTCACTAGGCAACGGAACCATTTGTTGACTCCTCAATCTCGCGCGTCGCCAAAATAACAAGTCTCATTCGCGCGGCAACGGAACCATTTGTTGGCTACTCAATCTCGGGCGTCGCCAAAATAACAAGTCTCATTCGCGCGGCAACGGAACCATTTGTTGGCTGCTTTTCTGGGCAGACCCGGGTTTTAATGAAGCGCAGCAACAAAACCCCTTGGCGCACTGGCCCTTTCGGCAACGAGCTGCGCAGCAGCTCGAGGTCTCACCCGAAGTGGCTATGGGGGGGTTAAGGAATCAGGTTTCCTTAACCTGGGTGACGCGGAGGTAGCTCTTCCTTGACAGGTTCCTGTGAAATCGGCGGTCGGACCTTCCCGCAGGTCGCTCGGCGCAGCTGCGTGGATTCCTTCCTTGGCAGGTCTACTGCGCAGTTTCTCCTCTCTAACGCAGCAGGCAACTATCCCTTGGGCCGACGCGCTAGACACTTCCTCGCCCTTCACATCCAGCACAGTAACGCAGTCTGCCCTCGCCGCAGCGACCGTGCGTTACTACTTCTTTAGTACTTAAGACACTTATAGTTATCAAGGGATCTTTCCAACTCGCTCAAACAGTCACAAAGATAAGACAGAAGTCTTGCATACACAAATAATGAACTCTAAATAGTTATCATTCACGCAAACATTATAACAAGAAGATATAAGTGAAACTCATCTCCTCGAGGAAAACCACATCCACGGGAGTTTTATATTAACCAGAAAACGATAAAGTTATACAATATGCTGCGCACACAGCTGCAGCCTTAGATCTTACAGGAAACTCCACGCACACAGCTGGGAGCCCTTCTCTCAATCTTGTCTCCTCTCTATGGAGATTACAAAGGCACAGACGTCGACTCAGACTGTCTGGCAACTCAGGGATTAGCTCCTCGGCTATCCGATTTACTCTCTAGTTCTACGCACTGGGTAGAAAATACAGTGAAGGATAATCAACACATGATCTATCCTTTAGACTGGCTATCTAACAGTCTAGTATCGAACTCTCTAACTCTCCAAAAGGAAGGAACTGAAAAAGGGGGCCTCTACCCATTACAATGATTCATATATATAGGTGGCCATGACGGTCACACCTTTACAAAAATGTGGGCCTTTCCCAACAGTGATTCCCAAAAACCCTAACCACGCACATGGCTAGGTGTACTGTAGGCGCCGCTTGCAGTCACGTCGCCGCTTCCTGCAGGCTCCATGAATTCCGGCGCAGATTGTGGGTATGGGCGATCGTCCTTCGCCTTCAATGCTCTGGTCCGTTGCTCCTCCTTGATCCGAGCAACCATAACTTCTGTACTAAGCCTTTAAATGAGGGTAGCTGAGCCCTCTACTCCATCGCCTTATTTATTATGGTAGCTGAGCCACCTTCATTCTTCGATGACGTGCGCGCGAGCTCCGCAATTTCCGGTCTGTGATCTGCGCTGAGATCATCCATCTGGCACCGTACTGCGCACCGTCTCCTTCTTACCCAAACTTAGTGCTTGTCCCAAAATTAGCACTTTCCTTCCATACTCGTGCTTTTTCCCAAAATTCGCAGCTTTTACTATAGCTGCGACCTTGGCCCCAACAAAAATCCTAGAGGCACACTCTTGATTCTAATATTATTCCAATGTATACTTCTTCTAATGATGATTGGCCACCAGCCTTCCTTTTCAAACTTGTTTTATACTTTGATGTAATTTTATTATTTGGTTGGTTCAAGTGTAACTAGGATCATACCAAACTCCATCAGTCCAAACCATATGTGCAAATTGCCTTTTATTTTTTATTTTTTGAATTTCAAAGGTTGTACGCATGTTTCTCAAGGGTAACATGCATATACATCTGTTTCTCATTGACTGGGCGTGCATACAAACCAAAAATGATTTTTTGAAGGATTTTTCTCTCAAATTGATGTGTGAGGGGGATGTAGGAGGATTTAGAGCATAAATATGTAAATTAATTCTATAACAGTATCTTAATCAGTGGGCTTGGGTAGAATTCTCCAACGTTGGATCTGAAGACAACCTGCAATTAAAAACCAAACATCACAATTCTCTCTTCCCAAGGTGTGTATACCCATGCTTAGGTGTGAACATAAGATGGCCACCAAATCAAGGTACACTGCGGATCAATGACATTTAATGAATGCAACATCATGGCCATGAAAAAAATACATGTGGATGCATGCATCAAATATAATATGTTGGAAAATGGCCATGAAAATGATACACAATTGATCCATGTCAAATCATCATAGACGCAAATAAATGCATAGTGGATCTATGTCTTAGTATATATGAGGAAAACAATTGAAATTGATGATAAATTGTTTCTCCTATTTGGTGACAATGTGAGATACAATATGGTATACTATTGTACAACTTGGGAAATAGACAAATGTGTAGTGCTATTGTTACCCCGTGGTCTTGCATCCAAACCGCCAAAAGATACAAGTCCTACACTTGTGAATAGATTATTTGAATTTGAACATGGAAGACACAATTTGATTATCGTTCATTTATGTATACCATTAGCAAACATGAGGAAACCCACCGATGATGATAATGGGCCCCAAGGTACCTATTACATTCTAGGAAGTGTAGATAGATGTCTTGGAGTCGAATAGTTGTAGAATCCATCAAACATAAGACATTAATTTATTCCCACTTCTTGATAGTGAGGGAACTTTCCATTGATGATTGCAATCACCAAAGTACTATCTATACTCTAGATCCCATTCCTATATCATAATGCATTGAGGTCAATGGGGAGAGATCCATTAGGGAATCCTCCATTAGCCAACATGAGGAAATATCAAGAACTTATTGGACTTGGAAAAGGATTTCGAAAAATATTTGCAGGATGGACAACTAAGTAAGTGTCTCGCATACACCATATGTGAATAATGCATGAAAAATACCCTCTAAGCAACAACTAACAATGAAATCTATTGACAGAGATGAGGGATTCCACCAATGACGAAAATGGAACACAAGGTATAGCACAAATTCCAAAATGTGTAGAATTCTTGATGTCGAGTATGATGGGAAACCACTCAATCAACGACCAATGATGTGTTGTCATCTTTTGAGTGCAAGAGCACGTGTCACTAATGAAAATAGGGTCAGGGTTCTATGACCCTAGGTCGAATCCCCAAAGCGATGTGTCATAGTTGATGAGAAGTGACCTTCCAGTAAGAAGTCAATGGGGACCTTCTACACTAGCACGAGTACAAACAATGGATGAGATGACATTGAGAACAATTTTACAATTGGGAAGTTCGACATGCAATGTCAAGGATTATAAGGAATGGTTTTCTCAGTCTAAGAATTCCTTTGAATAAGAACATGACACATTATCTGACTTGAGAAGCAATAATGACCTATGGATAATACAATGATATTCAGTTGACAATGCATGTGGTAATGAAGACTACTCCATAGTGTTTGGAAGAGTAACCAAATGGAGGAATTCTAGGACTCAAATAATGGTTTAGTTTCTATGACCACAACTACTACCAAATTGTGAATATGGACATGACACAAGTTTTATGTTCAAAGGTGACATAATTGTGTGGCTCAGGACATTCATATGAGATCATAATTACCCCCACCTCTCTTTTTATAAATATTTGATTTTTATTGTCCTTTTCAAATTATAAATCCTCAAAAAAAAGAATGCTATATTACAGTGGAGGGTATGAGTGTCACATGGTGTGCAACTAGGTTTCAAGTGTATGGAACATACCTGTGCAAAATGAAAACTGCAAAAAAGGGATGTATAGGAAGTGGACACTCATATCAGTTGTCTGCTTTGGTCAGAGTTTCGAGTAGTGGCTACAATAAATGCAAGGTATTACGGCTAATGAGAATGTGTGAGCTGTGAGAAATGAGTGGAAAATGGAAAAATGTATTAGGATTAATTAATGCAAGAAGCGGTATGCAGTTCATCAACATGACTGAAACAAAAATTGTGGGAGCCCCTATAGGTAATGGCTAGAAATGAGGTGAAGAAGAGAAAATGTGGCTTCAACTTATAGTCATGGAAGGGATACAAGGGACTCCCAAGACTAATATAGATATTTAGCATGGGAAACAGATGATTAGCGGGGTACTATCTAGGGAACCCATGTTTCAGGTAGGATCTAGTTCATCAATTATGACACTTCATTGTATAAGGCTAATGTTGCAATTTAACGAACATGGATCCTAAGGTTGTTGATGTCTCAAAACTGATTATCCATGTGTGTAGGTGGAGTAAACCTATCCTATATGCCAGTTAGAAACAATATGACCTTTTCACCACATAAAATTGGTGTCCTGATTGAAAATATCATATAGTGCCACTTTATCCTCATCCAACATTAGGTCTCAAGTAGTACCATAAGTAGCAATTTAAAAAAAAAGAAGAAGGAATTATATAGATTTCAGGAACTTTGGGTCCTCCAAGAGGATAGAGGTGAGGTGGCTCGAAATGTCGAGAATTTTAACTACCTAACGCAGTCTCCTTGTAATCTTCAACTACCACTGCGTAAAAACCATGAACAGCTTAATCCACCATGTGGTAAATAGAAATGTGGCCTAATTAGTCAAGTTGAGAGAGGATGAGAATGATTCCCATGTATCGTGGATGAAGCATATTTGTAGGAAGGCCTCAAACAATTTCTTAGATGTTGCCATGACCAATCATCAAGCCAACCACATACAATCTTCGGATTTGGTACCTTGCCAAGATGTTGTCGAATATTCCTCTTCTTCAATGAGTTAGAAGAAGAAGAATTGACAAATGGTTATGGATACCTAAAAGGATGATGATGTTGTCTTTGATCATGATGTTGAGTATTTGGATATGTGGAGGATGTAGACCCTAAAGATGATGTTTCCAAGAGCTCTAATGATGGGGCTAAAGAGTCTGATGCTGGAAACTTTGATAAGTTTGAAGCTTTTGCAAATGATAGCTATGTAAGCTTCGAAGAAGTATCAATAAGAGGTGTAGGAGATGGCTCCTGCAACTCATCAGTAGAAGATTCATATGATGTGATGATCTCAAGTGCTAGAACAAATTGAATTTGAGTAGTGTAGGAATCAAGATAGCTTGATGATGTTGATGAAGCCCCATCAAAACCTAATCCGGATTTGGATAGTATCGTCGCAGGATGAATAAGGTTTGAAATTCCTTATCCATTCTTACCAAGTCCAACACCAATGTATCCCATCTTCAAAAGTAATTTGGATCCAATTCCACAAGTATGCAACTCAAAAGAACTAGGTGTTGGAAGCTCCTGTGTTATGAACCCATGTATTTACTTTGTTAGTATGTTGTTGTTGGACGCATATGCTTTGTAAGTCGTCCCGTAGTATTTGTTGATCAATAGTTTGTGTTATTGTTGTTGGCGCATATGCTTTGTAAGTCGCCCATAGTATTGTTGATCCATAGTTTGTAGTGGCCCGTGGTTTTGACCCATGGTATTGGTGCCTAGACATAGTATATAAGTGTGTGTTGAGACCTATGAAGGCACCGTGAAGTTATTTGTATTGAGCTTGCTCATAGGAGGTTACCCCCTCGAAGTGGCCTGTGATCAATATAAAAGTGATTCTGAGTTCTGTCATTTCTTCTATTTCGCATATTCCTATTAACTAATCGTTGCAGGTGCATCACATCTGGTATCAGAGCACTTTCTGTTCGGATATCCACATCATCTATTTCAGGATACATATCTATTTCAGGATCATCTATTTCAGGATACATATCTACTTCAGGATCTTGCATGATCTATTTCAGGATATGCAGCTGCATGCACTTGCATGCATCCCAGTCACCAGTTTGATGCCTCCAGCACCTTATCCACCTTCTTCTAGCACCCGGGAGCCACTTACCACAGAGTTTTAGCCCTCCTAAGCTGAAAGGCGCCCTCTTCTCACCTACTGCCAGAGAAGGGCGCACTTGTTCACCTACCACTGCAGATTCACTCCAGTTACATTCAGTTAGCTCCGATTCTCCCTGATTTGAGGCTAGTTTCACTCCTGACTGACTGTTTCACCTCCGATTGACCTCCAGTTCGATTAGGTGACTTGTTCTGACTCCAGTTAGCCTCCCATGCGCCCCCACTGAGCCTCCAGATCCTATATCAGTGCTACACACTTCAGTTACATCTATTACACTCAGTTAGTCTCAGTTTGACACCTGGATGACTGGTTGTTGTGATTGATGAGCACCACCGATGATTTATGAGGACTCCTAGACAGAGTCAAGCTACTCCATTCTGTGATTCGAATGACCTCCTTAGGCAATTCGAATTGCTCAGTCATTGTGACAGTTTGTATTGTAATTCATTCACCCTTTCTGGGATAGAGAGCACTGCTGCATGTTTTGCACAGTTTTGCACCATATTTTCTATGTTCATCTGTTGTGATTGATTTACTTGTTCATTAGATCTGCTGTGACTAATTTTACATGGTATCAGAGCCATTGCAGGGACAAGATCTCTTTTCTACAGGTGTTTATACAAGAAGATTTGACTGAATTGCTAAAAATTGCAAAAAGTTTGGCATGAGATATCTCAAGGGCATTCGCTCCTGTGCATGCAAAGCTTGAAAAATATTCCAATACCACTCCAGAAGCTTGAGTTACCACATAATTCCTGGATTTGATACATTGGACCCATTCAACATTGCTTGAAATCCAATCCAAGGTGTGATGCAACTCTCAAAGGGTGGATTGTTCGACCTTATTGTGGTTGTTTTGATGTGATTTGCAGGTTTATTGTCTCCTCCAAGTGCACTCGCTATTTTCTGCATGCAAGGTTTCCTCCTTCAATTGCATTCGCTATAGTCTGCATGCAAGCTTCCTCTTCATCAGTTGACTCAATCCTTGCAATGGAATATTCTTCTTCAAAGCCTATCCTCACCCCATTCAATTATTTTGATTGGAAAGATGATATGGAGATCATATTACGTTCAAAAGGTTACTACCGAGTCACTCTTGGTCTTGAATTGGAGCCAAACAATGTAGCAGAAAGAACCAAACACTACAACAAGCTTGATGAAGCTTACGGTCTTCTTTGCCTCTCCATCTCCAAGGATCTTCACTTCCATCTCAGCGGATTGAAGACTCCAAAAGCCATATGGGAGCAACTTGAAACACTATTCGGCAAGCAGGATGAGCTTAGGGCTTTTCAATTAGAGAATGAATTGATTGGCCTTAATCCTGAGAATTTCGAGACCATCAATGAATTCTTCACAAAATTCAAGAACTTGAACTTGCAATTGAAGAACAGTGGTGTTATCAAAGAGGATAAACAGTTGATCCTCTCCATTCTAAGCAAGCTTGGGAAAGATTATTCGGTATTTGTCTCCACTTTCAATTCCGGTCGGCTAACTACCCCGAATTGGAAGATGCCTACCTTGAATGCCTTCATTGAGTCCGTTACGAAAGAGCATGACAAGTTGATTCAAATGGGGTCCATAAGCTCCAAAGATTCAGCCCTATTTGTTCAAGGACCCAAGATCTCGAATGGTAAAGGAAAGCTAAAGAAGGAGAAGCCCAAATTCGAGCCTCACAAGCAAAAAGACAAAGGCAAGCAAACGGATGCACCATCCAGTTCGAAATCCAAGCAAAAGGGCAAAGAAGGTAACCAAAAATCTAAATGTACTTATTGTAACCGTGGCTTTCATCCCGAAAGTTCATGTATGAAGAAGACTATAGATCAAATGGCCCTCCTTTTGGAAAAGAACAACATAACCCTTCCTGACGGTGCAAGGAAGAAGGATCGGAATGACGATCATGAAAGAGGACAAGCACTCATGGCAAGGGTTTCGAAGCCCAATCTCTTGATAGATTCGGGTGCATCAAATCATATGGCTGCAAATATTGATTCTTTTTCCTCATTCGATCCAAACAGCTCCATCCCCATCCATTTGGGAGATGACTCAAAAATTTCTTCAAAGGGCAAAGGTACGATTCATGTAGATCATGGATGCTTTCAGAATGTTCTCTATGTGCCTTCCTTAGCTTCGAATCTCCTTTCTGTGTATCAAATGACACACACTGGTGATCCAAAGAAAGTCACATTCAGCCCTAATACAGTTGAAATTTCTGATATCAAAAGTGGAAGACTAGTTGCGGTTGGAAAGGCAAACCACACTGCAAAATGTTATGAGTTTTCGCACTTTATTCCGCTTGCAAAGCCCACTGCTCTTCGCACACATGGTAATGAGGTTAGTAGGCTTTGGCATGAAAGATTTGGACATCTAAATTATAAGTATTTGCTGCTGCTATCAAATAAATCCATGGTAGATGGGCTTCCACAACTCCGTTCCTCAAAGGGAATATGCACCGGTTGCATTATTGGGAAGCACCCCGAGCACAGATTCGACTGCGGCAAGGCTAGCAGAGCCTCTACTATTTTGGGATTGATCCATTCTGATATCAGTGGTCCTCTGCCCCATATGTCATTAAATGGTTCAAGGTATGTTTTGACATTTATTGACGATTTTTCCCGCTTTACATGGGTATTCTTTCTCAAAAACAAGTCAGAAGTGCTTGGAAAATTCAAGGATTTTAAGGCTTCTGTTGAGACCACCACTGAGAGCAAGATAAAAGCTCTTAGATCTGATAATGGTGGGGAATATATCAAGTCCGATTTGCTGCAACTTTGTGCCCAAAGCGGAATCAAGATCCAACATACAGTTCCCTACACACCCCAGCAGAACGGTGTAGCGGAAAGGAAAAACCGGTCACTGAAAGAGATGGCTACATGCATGATTGAATCGAAAGGTTTGGCTGCAAATATTTGGGCTGAAGCAATCAATGTTGCTGCATATATACAGAACCGTGTTCCACATTCATCCATGAAAGGTATGACTCCTTTCGAAGCATTCTTTGGTCACAAACCGGATGTGTCAAATTTGAGAGTTTTTGGCTCTACTGCATGGGCTAGAATTCCTTCTGAGAAGAGACGAGCTTTGGATCCACAAAGTATCGAGTGCATATTGATAGGATATGGGGAAGAATAAAAAGCATATAAACTCATGGATATCAGATCTAAAAAGATATTCATAGAGCGCAGTGTGCAGTTTGAAGAACCGCTTCAAGAATTGCAACTAGTTGAGGAGAAAACTGCCGATTCACCGCCTTCACCAGAAGAAGATTCGAGCAGCGATAATGAAGGTATGAGTTCTGATATTTCTGATATTGTAGCAGCATATGATGATCATGACATATCAGGTTCGGAATCCGACCATTCAGATCCCCCTCAGTTACCAAAGTGGGCCCAAAACACTCTACAATCTACCGGTTCTAGTCTTGGAAATCCTGCTGATCCGAGACGAACAAGAGGAGACTTTCAAAGGGCAGGTATGGCTCTTTCTATTGCTGATCCATTTCTTCCTGAGATTTTTTATTTGATGGCTGGTTCAGATCCCCAATCATACTATTCAGCCCATCGAGATCCGAGATGGAAAAGTGCCATGGATGAAGAGTACAGTTCTCTTCAAAAGAACAATACATGGGAGCTAGTTTCTCTTCAACCTGGAAGAAAATTAGTGAAGTGTAAATGGGTCTACCGTACTAAAGTTGCTGCTGATGGCACTATCAGAAAATATAAAGCAAGGTTGGTGGCAAAAGGTTTTTCCCAAGTCCAAGGAGTGGACTACACAGAGACCTTTGCACCGGTTGCAAAGATGGATTCCATCCGCCTTGTTTTAGCTATTGCCGCATCCAAGCACTGGGAAGTGCATCATATGGATGTGAAGAGTGCATTTTTACATGGAGACCTTGCTGAAGAGGTCTATATGCAGCAGCCAGAGGGTTATACATCAGATCCATCATTGGTTTGTAGATTGAAGAAATCTTTGTACGGGTTAAAACAGGCCCCAAGAGCTTGGTACGCAAAGATGGACTCCTTCCTTCTTTCTCAGAATTTCCAAAGATGCAAATCTGATCCGAATGTCTATCTTCAGCGAGTTAAAGGTAATTTGTTGGTTATTGTACTTTATGTTGATGATCTGCTTATTACTGGTAGCACACTTACTTCAATAAACAAGCTAAAATCTGCCTTAAATCTAGCTTTTGACATGAGCGATTTGGGCTTGCTGAGTCACTTTTTGGGCTTGGAGATAGCTCAAAATTTTGATGGGATCACTATATCTCAGCAAAAATATGCTTCCGACCTGTTATTGAAGTTTAATATGGCTGAATGTAAGGCAGCCCCGTTCCCATTCCTCTCAGGAATCAGTCTTAAGGAGGGAGATTCCACACCGCTTGCAGATTGCAGTATGTATCGACAGTTGATTGGTTCACTACTTTATTTGACACATTCACGGCCTGATATCTCATATGCCGTGAGTGCCGTGTCAAGATATATGCAGCAGCCACATGAGCTTCATCGGCGAGCAGCCAAGCGGATCTTGCAGTATGTGCAAGGTACGAGACAGTTTGGCATACATTATGCTGCAGATTCTGAGCTAGATTTCATTGGTTTTACTGATTCAGATTGGGCAGGTGATAGCATTGATCGGAAGTCCACTTCCGGTTATGTTTTCATGATTGGTCATGGTGCTATTTGCTGGTCCAGCAAAAAGCAAGCAGCCATTGCACTTTCTTCAGCAGAGGCAGAGTATCGAGGGGCAGTCAATGCCTGCATTCAGGCAGTTTGGTTGCAGGGTATTCTTTCCGAGTTTGGTTTTGGTGGCACTACTTCGACTGTCCTATTTTGTGACAATCAAAGTGCTATCAAGATCTCCACAGATCCAGTTCAGCGGCAGAGGACCAAACACATTGAGATTCATATGCATTACATTCGACAGTTGGTGCATGACCGCACCATCATTCTGCAATATTGCCCTACTGATGAGCAAATTGTAGACATCTTCACCAAGAGCTTCACTGAGAAGAAGTTCTCTTACTTCCGTTCACTGTTGGGGGTGAGTTCCATCATGGTGGAGACAGATTGATTCATTATTATGCTTTAGCTTGAGGGGGGGCTTTCTTCCCACTGGGTTTTCCCTCTTTCCTCACTTAGTTTATTTTCAGCATTTTTTGGATTATTGTATTGGGGTGACCTTTGGTCTTAGTTACCAGGGCCCCACATTAATTTAGTTGGCACATCATAGTCTAGCTTGAGGGGGGGTGTTCGGATATCCACATCATCTATTTCAGGATACATATCTATTTCAAGATCATCTATTTCAGGATACATATCTACTTCAGGATCTTGCATGATCTATTTCAGGATATGCAGCTGCATGCACTTGCATGCATCCCAGTCACCAGTTTGATGCCTCCAGCACCTTATCCACCTTCTTCTAGCACCCGGGAGCCACTTACCACAGAGTTTTAGCCCTCCTAAGCTGAAAGGCGCCCTCTTCTCACCTACTGCCAGAGAAGGGCGCACTTGTTCACCTACCACTGCAGATTCACTCCAGTTACATTCAGTTAGCTCCGATTCTCCATGATTTGAGGCTAGTTTCACTCCTGACTGACTGTTTCACCTCCGATTGACCTCCAGTTCGATTAGGTGACTTGTTCTGACTCCAGTTAGCCTCCCATGCGCCCCCACTGAGCCTCCAGATCCTATATCAGTGCTACACACTTCAGTTACATCTATTACACTCAGTTAGACTCAGTTTGACACCTGGATGACTGGTTGTTGTGATTGATGAGCACCACCGATGATTTATGAGGACTCCTAGACAGAGTCAAGCTACTCCATTCTGTGATTCGAATGACCTCCTTAGGCAATTCGAATTGCTCAGTCATTGTGACAGTTTGTATTGTAATTCATTCACCCTTTCTGGGATAGAGAGCACTGCTGCATGTTTTGCACAGTTTTGCACCATATTTTCTATGTTCATCTGTTGTGATTGATTTACTTGTTCATTAGATCTGCTGTGACTAATTTTACACTTTCTTGGGCTCGCTGGGTGAAATTTCTGCCAATTTTTTTTTTTCGCATCTGTTGCAGGTTCGGATTTGGGAATAATCCCTATCCGCTTAACTGTGGGAAGTACTTGGGCATAAGCCCTAAAACTCATTGTGAGGAGTACCACAGGAACCCTAAAGTAGCTGGCCCATTGAGAGGACCTGCCAGCGAGAAGGGAAACAACCCCTACCTGATTGACTAGTTCCCACCCATGAGGTAAACCAAGAGCTGTCGTTTGTGGCAAAGTGGTTATCAATTTTACCTGAGCCATGGAGTGAGGTGTACTGCCCCAATACGCAAGCCATCAGACAGCAGTGGTGGCCGAGTGAAACCCCTGAACTGTTAGGAAGCCACACATACCTGGGGTCCATATCTACTTTCTGCTGAACTATTGTCGATCACTACTGCGCCGTTTCAGATCCATTTTGCAAGCTGTTTCAGATCCATCCATTTTCAATCCATTCTGCGCTGTTCCAGATCCTTTCCGAGCCGCAGCCGCTCCAGTCTGGAAAAAAAAAATAGTTTTTTGTCCATATCTCCCTTGTTTTCACTCTGTTTTCCTTGAAATTTTTGGGGAACCCCTGTCATCCCATTCTGCATATTTCATTCCTGAGGACCCTATCCCCAATTCCCCTTCCCAAAGCCCGAAAGCCCACATTTGTCTATTTTTATGGTTTGCCATAACTTCCTCAGATTTCACCCAATCACCTTCAAATTTTACCACAGAGCTCCTTTTTGAATTCTGCTTCTTTGTCCCCCTCTGCCAAATTTTCCCATTCTTTCACCCCGCTTCTAAAATCCTCATTTTTTCTTCCCTGTCTAGTCGACAGTGTCCAACACCTAGTCAAACCCCAATTACACTTCAGATTTTTTCCCAAGTCCAGATTTTCCCTTACTGAAGCAGTTTCTGGTTTTGTTTTCCTACCCAGTCAAAAAAAAAAAATCCTGGTTATGGTTGTCACCCGTGCAGGAGCAAAAACCTTGGAAGAAGCACTTGCAGCCATCCAAGCCAAACTCCTGGATCTGGATGAAAATTTCTCGGCCTCCATCTTGAACATTCAGCTATGAACAACAAACGGCAGTCCGAGTCTTCATCAGATAATGGGTTCTCTTCTTCCAGCAATTTCCGTGGTCCAAAGCTTGATTTTCCTCGCTTCAATGGTACTAATCCAACTGGATGGATCTATCGTGCAGAACAATATTTCAGTTTGCATAATACTTTTGATGTCAACAAAGTTCCACTGGCATCCTTTCACTTGGAACAGGAAGCTCTTCAATGGTACCGTTGGTACATCAAGGCTCATCCAGAGACCAAATGGTCAGACTTTTGCCAGCTCCTTTTGCAACAATTTGGTCCTAGTGCTTTTGATGACTTCACCGGAGCCCTCACTAAACTTCGCCAAATTGGCACTGTGAGAGAGTATCAAATTGAATTTGAGAACCTAGCCAACCACACCGAAGGATTGTCTGATGACTTTTACTGGAGTTGTTTTATCAGTGGTCTAAAGGATGCCATCCGCTCTGAGGTCAAAATGTTCTGTCCCACCACGATGATGGAAGCCCTAGGGTTGGCTAAGTTGGCAGAAGACAAGATTGCAGCCCAACAACGCTCCAAGCCCACTTTTGTTCCCTTCCGAAATATGGGTTCTCAACGACCACGTATACCTCAGGCTCCTCGACCGACTCCTATCAAGCATTTGTCTGAAACAGATATGCAAGCACGTAGAGAAAAGGGGCTTTGCTATAATTGTGATGAGAAATTCACTCAGGGACATAGATGTGTGCAGCAAAAGCTCTATCTCTTGGATGTGGAGTCTCCGCGTGCCTCTGAAATTGGTGACCAAGATCCAGAAACACTGGATGCTCCGACCGACATTCAGGAACTGCCTATTGATCCTCCGTCTTAGGATGACCAGCCAGAGATATCTCTCCATGCTTTATCTGGAATCACCACCCCCTAAACAATGCGGGTCAGGGGTTACTTCAAGAAGCTTCCTCTTATAATACTCATTGATTCTGGTAGCACTCATAATTTCATTGACCCTCGGATCGCCAAGCAAGCTGATTGTTTTATTCATCCTTGCTCCAACTTTGAAGTCATGGTTGCCAATGGGGGCACCTTACCTTGCAAAGGGAAGCGTCGAAATGTGCGTATCTCTATGGGAGATTATACCTTGCGCTCTGACATGTTTGCCTTGCCCTTAGGTGGATGTGATGTGGTTTTGGGCACTCAATGGCTACACACACTTGGCCCTATCTTATGGGATTTTGCTGAACTTTGGATGCAGTTTTCTCTCAATGGACAAAAACACACATTGACAGGATTACAACCAGGTTCTCTCAGCATCATCAGTTCACATCGTATGTAAAAACTCCTCAAGAAGAATTCACATGGTGTCATCGCTCAGATCCATTCCATTCAGATGCAACCATCAGCGGTCTCCACTACTCCTTTGGATCTACAACAAATTCTGGATCGATATACAGGTGTCTTTGCTGAACCAGTGGGATTGCCACCTTCCAGGCCAGAAGACCATCATATTCAGCTCCTTCCTGGCAGTGTTCCTCCCAACATCAGGCCCTATCGCTACCCATTCCACCAAAAAACAGAGATTGAAATGCTCGTTCGGGACTTATTGAAGCAAGGTATTATTCGCCCAAGCACTAGTTCCTTTTCTTCTCCAGTTATTCTTGTCTGCAAAAAAGATGGGTCATGGCACCTCTGCATTGAATTCTGAGCACTTAATCACCTCACCATCAAGAATAAGTTTCCAATTCCTATTGTTGATGAGCTTCTTGATGAGCTTCATGGGGCTCACTTTTTCTCCAAGTTGGATCTTTGTTCTGGGTATCATCAAATTCGGGTTCATGAGGATGATATCCCTAAAACAACTTTTCGCACACATGATGGCCATTATGAGTTTTTAGTCATTCCCTTTGGCCTCACTAATGCTCCTTCCACATTCCAGGCCTTAATGAATAAATTATTTCGACCCTACTTGCGGAAATTCATTCTGGTATTCTTTGATGATATCCTCATCTATAGTAAAACATGGGATGAACATCTCCAGCATCTGGATCTTGTCATGCAACTTTTCTCTGACCATCATCTCCATGCCAAGAAGTCTAAATGTGTTTTTGGACAGAAGGAAGTTGAGTATATCGGGCACATTATCTCAGCACAAGGGGTTCGCGTGGATCCCTCCAAAATCGATGCCATGAACAATTGGCCACATCCTCAAACACTCAAGAGCCTTCATGGTTTTTTGGGGTTGACTGGCTACTACCGCAAGTTTGTCAAGGATTATGGGAAGATTGCAGCTCCATTAACTACTCTATTGAGAAAGGATGCTTTTACATGGACACCTGCTGCTCAGTGTGCATTTGACAAACTAAAACAAGCTATGTGTACTACACCTGTGCTAGCTATGCCCGATTTTTCCAAGCCCTTCACTATTGAGAGTGATGCTTGCAGCAATGGACTTGGTGTTGTTCTCCTTCAAGATGAACACCCCATTTCGTTCACCAGGAAATCCCTTTTAGGTAAGAATTTAGCTCCCTCTACCTATGAGAAGGAAATGATGGCTATTTTGCATGCAGTACAGAAGTGGTGCCCATACCTATTAGGAAATCATTTATGCATCAAGACTGATCACCAGAGTCTAAAATATTTCTTGGACCAGCGTGTCTCCTCCCCGGCACAACAGAAATGGGTTAGCAAACTCATGGGTTATGACTATGAGATCACTTACAAGAAGGGTAAAGACAATATTGTGGCAGATGCTCTTACTCGCACATTTGATGCCCAAGGTTCTCTTTCAGCTATTTCTATGCCTGTTCCAAATTGGTTGCAATCTGTTCAACAGGGTTATTTCAATGACTCCTCCTTATCTCAAATCATCCAACGCTTGACCAACAACCCTTCTGCTGTACCACATTACTCTTGGGATGGTGCTTCTCTGCGATACAAGGGTAGTCTGGTGCTTCTCCAGAGCACAGATCTTCAACAGGCTGTCTTCTATGAACTCCATGCTTCTCCATCGGCAGGGCACTCTGGGTTCCTCAAAACGTATGAACGAGCACGGCGTAACTTCTTTTGGCAGGGCATGAAAAGGACAATTCAACAGATGGTGGCCGAATGTGATACCTGCCAGCGCAATAAGGGTGAAACAACACTCCGTCCAGGATTGCTTGAACCCTTTCCCATACCTACATGGATTTGGATAGATATTTCTATGGATTTCATTGAAGGGCTCCCTAAATCTGGCGGGAAGACAGTGATTCTCATTGTGGTTGATCGCCTCTCCAAATATAGTCATTTTTGTGCTCTCAGCCATCCCTATACAGCCTCCTCCGTCGCTCAAATTTTCCTGGACCAGATCTTTCGTCTTCATGGCATCCCTTCTTCCATTGTCTCGTATCGTGATGCGACTTTCACCAGTAATTTTTGGACAGAACTATTTCGCCACACTGTCACCAAACTGAAGATGATTTCAGGGTATCACCCACAAACAGATGGTCAGACTGAAATTATCAATAAATGCTTGGAAACTTATCTTCATTGCTTCACCTCGGAACAACAACATCAGTGGGAAAAGTGGCTTCCTCTCGCAGAATGGTGGTACAATACCTCTTACCACACCGCCTCTAAAATGACCCCATATGAAGCAGTCTATGGTCAGGCACCTCCAGCTCTTCTTCCATACACCCCCACCAGTTCACCAGTTCAGGAAGTTGACACAGTCCTTCGAAACCACGATCAGATTCTTCGCATTTTGCGGGACAATCTTTACATGGCAAGAAATCGCATGAAGCAACAAGCTGATCATCACCGTTCTGAGCGCACTTTTCAAGTCGGGGATATGGTTTTTCTTCGTCTCCAGCCGTACAAACAATCCTCCTTGAAACTCAAAGGGCATCATAAGCTCGTTCCAAAGTTCTATGGGCCATATCGGATTCTTCAGAATATTGGGTCTGTTGCTTATAAATTGGAACTTCCTCCTTCTTCCCGCATTCATCCAGTCTTTCATGTCTCTTGTATGAAGAACGTTCTTGGCACCAACATCATTGGACAAACGATTTTACCCGAACTGGATAATGAAGGATCCATCCTTTTGGAGCCCGAGGCCATCCTCAATCGGCACACGCGTCAGCTTCACTCTTGCTCTATCACAGAGGTCTTAATTGAGTGGCACGGCATGCAACCAGAGGATGCTACATGGGAACCACTCCTTCAGATTCAACAACAATTTCCACATCTAAAGCTTTGAGGACAAAGCTTTTTTTAAGGGGGAGGGGATGTTAGGAACCCATGTCTTTACTTTGTTAGTATGTTGTTGTTGGACGCATATGCTTTGTAAGTCTTCCCGTAGTATTTGTTGATCAATAGTTTGTGTTATTGTTGTTGGCACATATGCTTTGTAAGTCGCCCATAGTATTGTTGATCCATAGTTTGTAGTGGCCCGTGGTTTTGACCCATGGTATTGGCGCCTAGAATTAGTATATAAGTGTGTGTTGAGACCTATGAAGGCACTGTGAAGTTATTTGTATTGAGCTTTCTCATAGGAGGTTTCCCCCTCGAAGTGACATGTGATCAATATAAAAGTGATTCTGAGTTCTGTCATTTCTGCTATTTCGCATATTCGTATTAACTAATCGTTGCAGGTGCATCACATCCTAAGTAGTGATATTTGCATGCGGATTTTGGCATGC
Organism: Larix kaempferi; assembly: GCA_027924585.1. Taxonomy (NCBI): domain Eukaryota; kingdom Viridiplantae; phylum Streptophyta; class Pinopsida; order Pinales; family Pinaceae; genus Larix; species Larix kaempferi. The sequence continues at coordinate 6,678,597 of BSBM01000698.1, forward strand.
ATTTCATGTTGGAATTGTACTATCTTTCTCTTTATCAATATTTGCAATTAAAGATGAAGCGTTTGTAGCAACAAAGGTACAATATGCAGCAAAACCGGATTTAGCACTATCATAAGAAGAATTGGAAAAGGAGGAAGCTGTATTAAAAGCAACATATTTTTGCAAATTTGCTTGCAATATAGATATTATATCGTCCTTCTCCTTTAATTCGACCAAGAGTTATTCAATATAGAGATTTGATTTTTCCTATATCTCATCATAGCTGGTTTCCCAATCAAAAAATTCATCTTGTATCTCTTTTCTTGAAAATGCAATTGCATATGCTTTTTGAAATGCAATCTTGAGATTCTCTTGTGAAGAGGCTAAATCATCTCGAAGTTTTCTAACTTCATTGACAAGACTTTGATTGATCTTTTGAACATTGTAGATGATTAAATATTTGTCTTCCATTGCAAATAATATCCTTGAGACTAGAATCCAATATGTTGTGGCTCTGGCTGCAACTGCAAAGAAGTTCAAAGACTGTGAAAAAATATCATTTCATACATGTAAATCAAATCATGCATGTAAACTCAAATACAAATTCAAAAACATGATTGATGTCTTGTTTCCAATACAATCACAACTTATGATGCAGTCAATGGAATCAAATTCCATCGAAGACCCACTTGAGCTATCAAATAGATCTTTCAAATCATAGATGAAATTTCATAATATATCTCATCCTGTGGAGTAAGAAATATATTACCAAAATGGAGGGTGCGAGTGGAAGCAATATGTTGCAAACCTATGACATTCTACTGAAGATATCTATTAAACCATAAAATTAAATGAAATTATGTGAAAAACCCAATTTAGATCACATAAATAAATTTCAAACAAGCCATGGTAGGACCTCTAAAACAATCTATAGAGTTTGTGGAACCTCTTTAAAGTTCCCTGTGATTTTTAGATTTTGCACCTAGCATGCTCCTGCCTTTGTGTTCTTCTCCTTGGATTCACCGAAGATCTAATAACATGATAGATTTTGTTGTAGAGACAAAGCTATAGAATATAAAAAAGAAGACAAACAAATACTAATTTAGAAAACACATATTGTTGTAATGGAGCCTTGCTCATAAATTGCTCATAGAATGATCTTGCACGAATGTTCTTGCTCATTAAATAATGATCAACGAGTAAATACATATAGCTTGCTAGAGTGATATTTTAGGAAATAAATCCATGCACAACATGCACTCAAATATCACCCTAAAACAAGGAACAAAGAAGCTAAGTTAATCTTAACTAGATGCAAGCACTAAATCTAGTTTAACTAAAGTAAACTAAGACAAAGCTAATGTGCATGTACACCAACAGGCATGAAGGAGTGGGAGAACCACTGAATGCGGTAATGAATCTGGAAGAGAATATATTCTAGAGGGAGAAAATACATGAAATATGAGCTAAGATGAGACAATCAGTCAAAATAAAGAAACAAGAAAAGCAACTGAAGGGGGAATATAAGTCAGATAGGAGAGTAAAGAAGAATGCCAGAGATGGGACTAGGTGAAGAGAATGTGCATAAGGTTCCTCTATGCCAAAAGGGTGCACCGATTTTGGGAAATAAGAGTGCTCAGAGGATGAGAGACCTCCCAAGAGGCGCGGAATGGAAGAAAGTGAAAGCTCTGAAGAGAACAGTGATCTCGCACCCCTGAGGTTGGAAGAAAGAAAGGATCAAGAAGATGTACAAGAGGAAGGAGTATAGATGAATGGAAGTTATTGCATCATCATAAGAGATACTGCGTAGCTATATTTGAGCTCCCTTGGACTCAATATTGTCAAAAGACATGTTCCAGTAGGTAACTTTCCCTTTGGCCCAACCCCTAGCATTCCTTATCGAATCAAGAACACCAATTATTACTTGAGTTTGTGTGGAAATAAAGACCCAAAGACGAACCAGAATATAGATAAATTCAAGTTATTCCTAAACAAGGGATTAACCTAGATCTACAAAGTTCAAGAAGAAGTAGTACTATTTTGAGTCCACCAGTTGCGAGTAGATGTACTAGTCCACCTATACCTACAAGGATGGCGATGACATCCAACTCTACTCTACGATTTCCGGAGCTTCATGGGATGGGTAAAGATGATGCACAACAACATTGGTTTACCTATGAAGCGATTTGGGCTGTAAAGAATGTCACAAATGAGGCTTCTAAGATTGCACAACTAGATATCGTGTGCAAAGACAAAACTCTAACATGGTACATGAAGTATAAAACTACAGTCGCTGCAAATCAGGTTCGCTCATTGGATACAATTAAAACCACTCTTCTAAAGGAATTTCATAAGTTGAAGTATGAGTCGAAAGTATTATTGAGATTAAGGATATCAACCAAATAATTGGAGAGTCTATTTGGGACTATGACCAGGGGGTTCAATATCTTGTTGGACCGAATGATATTTCATATCCAAGATGTGCAACATTGTGAATGGTTTATTGTAGGTTTGCTGCCACATATTAGAGTTCCCCTGACCCATTAGAAGGTGGATACTTAGGCAGATTCCCTTAAGATATCCATTAGGTTGGAAGTGACTCCTGAAGGGGAAGCGTCGCCAAGACTGGCTTAGGTTCAGATGCAGCTTGATACACTAACTAAGAAGTTACAACAACTATCTACTGTAAGGCATTCAAAGAAAGTATATGGTGTAACTTCTGCAGAATGTCCAACACTTAATAATTATTTGGGTACCGGTGCACCTAGTCCTTTTCCAGTAGTTCCTAAGTTGGAGTGGTGGGAGATTTGTAGAACTTGGGGTCATGCACCTCCCAATTTATGAATGTTGTAGAAGTATCAAAGCTCTACACATGAACTATTTGTGGGCCATGACATGAACAATTGTCGTGCTCTACAATTAATGAAATTCAATACAGTCGATGCATAGCAGGTTCAAGGTACAAAATAAAATAGACCACTTGACTCAAAAGGACAGTAGAGAGCAGCACGTTGTGCGTTACGAGGTCATGGAAGAGGCTACGGTGGTGGTGGAATATGGGTAATTTGTTTCAATTGTGAAGAACCAAGCCACTTGGAGAGATATTGTTGGAGTACCATTGGATAAGAAGGTAAATAAATCTTTGCATACTCAACCTAAGTTTAAAGCAATGGACCAATTATATATCTATGCAAGGCGTAGAGAGAATTCAATGAAGCTACACAACAAGAAGATGAACTACGCATATTGCACGAAGAAGATAATCATAGAAGAAGATTGTGCGAGGAAGAGTTATTGTGCAGCATGCACACTAAGTATTTAAGGTGTACCACACAACGCCAAGATATGTGGCACAAAGAAGAACAGCCTGGAGGAATGCGTGGAAGCCGCCAGGAAGATCCAGTAAGTAATTTCCTGTGAAGTTGTATACATATATTGAATGATCCTCATGATTTCAATAAAATAATTGGTATGCTTGAAAGTTACTAATGACTAAGGAAGCTTAAGAACATATTTCTATGCCCCTTCCTAAAAGGAATCCATGTAGAGTGGGAAAGAGACAAAGAACCGTGAAGGAGTTCATGTTGTCCCTTGAATTGGGGGGATTTCAGATGAGACATGCTATGATCGACTTGGGTGTAGACGTGAATATTCTTCCTATGAAGACCTGGGAGTTGCTGGGAAATCCAAAGCTAGTATGGTTTCCCATACAACTCTAATCGAAGTAATCGAAATACTATAGGATACTGATCCCTACCCAGTGTTGTTTGGGATAGATTGGGCATTTGAAAACAATGTAATTCTAAACCTAAAGCAAAGATGCATGTCCTTTCAATCTAAGGAACTACATGTCATAGATTCCTTCCATGCCAAGGAAGGAGAAAGATATACAAAGCCGGTTCAGGATGACATTGGCAGTATGGATATAGAAAACATATACAATGTGACTACCATAAAGGAAGACTATATAAACCACACGATGGATGGAGAGATCGATCAGTGTAGTTTCCATTCATTTGATACAGATTCACAATATGCAATGGGTCTATGGAAAAAATAGTTGTATGAATTATCCACAAGGAGATGTGTGCACATTACCAAGTCGGTGTGCTAGATTGGGTCAAAACTGCACAATCCTCAAACAAATGCAAGCCCAAGTTCTAGAGGTTCGATGAGTAGAAGCAATGGATGTCATCAACTGAGGAATGCCTGCATGATGGTGGAAAATGCACAACGAGGATTTGAATAGCTAGAGACCGTGAAAACATGTCTCAAGGAAAGGTTCCATCCTGTTACAGATGTGGAACTTTTGAATAGATTCAAGGGAACCAAGAATGCCATCAAACACCTTGAATTCTATCAGGAAAGATGGGATATGAAGAGTGTACCACACATTCAATAGGTACACAGCTTCTATCACACATTGGATGTCATAAACTGAAGTTGGTATTTTTATCAAGAGAGAAGAAGGCAGACAAAATATTCGGAGAAAGTGTCTATCGAATTTAACATTCCAATTCAGTACTAGAGTACGAACATGGACAAATTTCTCCATGGGATCAAGCACACTATATTTGGATAAAGACCAAAGTAAGATATGACGCAGAGGATCATCTACACCTATCATTAGCACTTGGAAAATATGAACAATCCAATATACTGTTGGAAAGTTGATAGTAAATACCCTGGTGAAGAGGAGGATCCTTGCAACATACATATTAAAGAAACTACAGGAGAATGTGTCGTGCAGGATGATCCATCTTCCTGCATTGTGCCAGAATTCCAAGAGCTCACCAAGAAAAATAGACACAACATTGGCACCAAAGAGGAGCCCAATATGACCACAATAGGATACTACTGGTACTGGGAGATAGTCACCCAGATAGTTGACCTGCTGAAATAATATGAAAATATTTTTCTACGCAACTTCTCAAAGATGAAGGGGATTGTAGGAGTGCTCGTAGAAATGAAGATTCAACTAAAGGAGGAAGTAAAGATAGCCAATAGAAGGTCATACAAATTGAACACCCGGTATAAGGAGAAAGCGCACAAAGAGATAGATCACATGTTGGATGTGGGAATCATATTCCTAATGGTGGAATTAGAATGTATCATCCCAATGGTGGTACAGGACGAGAAGACAGGAGAAATATGCATTTGTGTGGATTTGTGCAACTTAAATGCCACATGCATACATGACCCATTCCCTACACCTTTCACAGATGAGCTGCTTAAGAACATAGGGGTATGAGAATCCTATTGGTTAACTGATGGATTTTTTGGTTACCATCAAGTGCATATAGCTGAGAAGGATCGCACGAAAACCACTTTTTCGACCGAATGGGGCTCTTTTGCCTATAATGTGATGCCTTTTGGATTGAAGAATGCACCAAATGTGTTCTCCAATATAGTGATGCCCACGTTCAAGGAATTCATGCATAATGTTTTGGAATTTTACCTTGATGAATAGATAGTGTTCAGTCTGTTAAAAGATCACCTACAGTTCTTATGCCTCATGCTAGATTGTTGTAGGAAAATGCAGATTTCATTAAGCTTGAATTAGTGCATTTTTTGTACACCATTTGGCATATTGTTGGGGAATGTTGTGTGCAAGGAAGTTCTTTTAGTCAACCTGGCTAAGGTTGCAGTCATAGTAAACCTGTCGACCCTAACACACATGAAAGGTTTGTGTTCAACATTGGGACATGTTGGTTACTATAGAAATTTCATCAAAAATTATTCTAGCATAACAATGCCTTTGGAGGAGTTATTCAGAAAATAAGTCAAGTATGAATGGACACCAGAATCTCAGCAGTCGTTGGATACTCTCAAGGAGAAATTGGTGACTGTGCCAATTCTCATCTTTCCATATTGGATGCGCATATCCCATGTGCATGTGTCATCAGTCAAACTAGAAGTAGTCTTAGAACATCCAAGGGAAGGGGGCATTGATCATCCCATTTCCTCTGTAAGAAGGAATTTATATACAACAAATAATAAGTATACCACAACTGAGCGCGAAGGATTTTCCATGGTGTATGCACTTCAGAATTACTGACACTACTTGTTGGGGAGTTCCTTCAAGTTTTTCATAGACCATTATGCTTTGAGGTACTTAATCAATAAGCCACTGGTGGGGGTTTCATTTGTTGATAACTGCTCCTATTTCAAGAATTTGAATTTGAATTTGTTGTAAATCCAAGAAAGCACAATGTTTGTCTAGACCATATGTTGAGACTTGAATCTGGTGAGGAAGCGGGTAGCTTGGATGATGATCTATAAGATGCGTAGTTGTTTCAAGTTGAGGCTATACCATATCAATTCAATGAGATAGTATATTTTTTGGCTTCTGGTCATGCACCGACATAATGTAAAATTTCAAAGCGCATACAGTTGGTCATGCACAACACAAATTTCTAGTTAATAGAAGGACATATCTTAAAGTTGGGTGTTGATGGCATACTATGCAAATGGGTGTTGGAGCATGAAAGGCTACTTCTTCTTAGAGAAGCGCATGAAGGAATAACTGGAGGAAATTATAGATGGAAGGATATTGTGCATAAAGTGTTACATGCAGAGCTATGGTGGCCTTCACTATTTAAATAAGATAAGAAGTACTGCAAACAATGTGATGTTTTCCACCGAGTGGGAAAGACATCGTGTAGAGATGAGATGTCTCTCTTCCCTCTTACTACGTTTGAGCCATTTGAGAAATGGACTATCAATTTTGTGGGTCCAATCAAACCACTAGCACATAGAACCGATGCTAAATACATCATCACTATGATAGAGTACAAAACAAGATGGTCAGAGGCTTTGCCAGTGAAGGATTGTACTACATAGAAAACTGCAAAGTTCATATTCGAGCATATTATTACCAGATTTGGATGGCCGAAGGTGTTGATGAGTTATCATGGAACACACTTCCTAAACTCGACCATCCAATAATGAATAAAATAATTCATGATACACTAATAGAAAAGAACACCATATCACCACAGGCTAATGGTATAGTGGAAGCATTCAATAAGATTATAAAACAAGTGCTTACAAAGGTCTATAAAGTCCAACATGATGATTGGGACCAGGGTATTCCAACAATGTTGTAGGAAAATAGGACCACATTGAAGAGTCTTACGAAACAAACCCCATTTACATTGGTATATGGGAAGGAAGTAGTCATGACGCTGGAGTTCGTTGTACCTAGTTTGCTCATAGCTCTAGCCACAAATATGGAGAATGATGAATCGCTTGCATGCAGATTGAAATATCTCATGGAACTGGAGGAAGATAGGTTTGTTGCAGCGTTCAATCAAGTCATTGAGAAGCAACGACAGAAATCCTGGCATGACAGGAACATCAAGAGTAAGGCCTTGGAACCTAGAGCGATGGTGCTGATGTATGATAGTAAATTTTTGAAGAATCCAGGGAAATTGTGCATGAGATGGTTAAGTCCATTCAGGATCTTGTTTATCACTGAAGCAGTTGCAGAAAATCTTGCCACCTTGGTAGGAGATCCAATTAAGTGGATTATGAATGGAAGTCGCCTTGAACCCTACTATGGCTCGCAGGGATAAGAAAACCTGTAAGACAAGTACAGTACTAAAAAAAAAACTAAAATTAAAAATTAAAAATAAAATTAAAAATAAAAATAAAAAATCATAATTTTTGTCAGTCATGATGTAATAGGGTGAGTCACAGTTTAGTCAATATAAGATAAAGGGAAAAAGGTCAAGTGTCAAATCTCAAATGTAAACCAATTGGTCATTGTCCACATTGAATGTGAGTCACCAAGTAAAGCACCATCGGTAGACGAGTCATTAGTAAAGTTGTTAGTGTAAAATCAAAGCGCATCATGAGTCATTAAGTCGCCACTCCATCAGTTGTCAATTAATAATCCACTCATCATTAATGAAGGGTCATCATCACTCATTCGCTAGTCATCAAATTGTCACGCACCCATCTATTAGTCATAATTTTGTTAGTTGTGTCCCACCTGTCAGTTAGACTTTCTATCAGTCACATCTATTTTGGACCGATATGGAAATGCTGGAAAAGGAACATGTCGTCAAGCTAAGGTACTTTAATTAAAGATCGCTAAAAGGTAAGCAATGGAAAAGGCATAGAATATTCGTTGTCAATATAATTCAAACAACCTGCATAGAAAGAGAGGTATCCTGCATAAATGCAGGAGGTGTCGCACAGAGTTAGAGAGATCCTCTATTGAGTTGGTTGTCCTATCCAACATTTGTGGTGAGGGGCACACCAAGAAAAGGAGGATTTTTGTACATCTTCCATCCCATCCAGTAGTTAAGAAGAGAGACACCAGGGGAGGATCAATTAAGGAGGTAATCAAATTCAATATGGAAGAGACGGATATAAGAGATGCCAAGAGGGAATATCGATGCACCTGTATGCTAAGTATAGAACCAAGTGAGCGGTGTAGAGCTAAGTTGTGCCAAGAGAGATAATTCATGAGGAGTACTAGTTGATTGGAAGTATAAGAGCGCATAGATGGCCACGGCCCTTGTAGCAAAGAAGGGTCGTATAAAGAGAAAGGCCACCAAGGAATACTCAATGCCAAAGGTATCACTCCAATTAGAGGTTATAGTCAGAGGATAAATACTAGGGTGGGTTCCATTCCTAAGGTACCAAGACTTCGACATCCTAAATGATATGTAGTTCCCAAGTTGGTGTCGACCCAGTGCATGGAGGTCAAGACCAATGTTGATGGCACAGAGAGAATTGAGCCACAATCCTAGGCGTTCCTACTACATCAATCAAGGATAATGTCCTTGATGGACATCTCGCATTTCTGTAGAGGGGACTATATTAGCTCATGCAATTGGTTCCTCCTGATCCTCCTATAGGAAGGATAACTATGGCTAGATAAAAAGTATGATATCACAAATGTAGTGATCTGGTTGGTCTTCAGGATTCCACGTTGAGGCATAGATCTAGTATACATTGTGGCCCATGCCTCGGCAGAGAAGATATACAATAAATAAAAGACCTATTTAGGTGGGAGAGGGTGTGTCATCTCATCAATTTTAGAGTACCATTTCTGGTTTGTAACATAAATCCTGGCATGCAAATTATTGATAAAATGCCGCAAGGACGAGCTCCCAGCGGGATTTGTGGAAACAAAAGAGAATTGCACAATGGGGAAGCAAATGGCATGCGCACCATATCTGCGCCTGGAGTTCTTTCAAGGATTCCTAGAAGCATAGGACAGTGGGAGTGTATTCCACTATATTTGCATCCTAATGCTGATTGTGATTGTGGTTTGGGAACCCCCACCACACTACACACACGACATCCAAATATGGAATACTTTGTTACGACTAAGTTCATGTTTTTCCACCGAAAACCAAATAGGGAATATTAGGTCGATGTCAAGACCACATTCCAAATGTGGTACACAAGAATGCTCAACGTGACAACTAAATCATTCAAGGTTCTGTAGCACATTGTGGACAAATTCAATGACAAGGTCATCGTTGAAGTTGATTCCCACAATGTCTTGCTGCTGCGCTATGAGCCGAAGGTAGAGTATATGTTTCCTTTCTGTATCACCACCAATGATGTGAAGGATAAATTTATCCACTGGTTGGTGCATTTACATTTTCTGTCTGAATTAGATAGAGATATCCTGGAGGAAGTTGAAATACAAAAGAAGGGTCAAAGGGGTGAAGCCAATAGTTTAAACCCACCCAGGAAATCACTGCACCTGATGGAGAAGCAAAATCTAGAGACTTAGTAATCATAGCAGGATGAGGAATCTCAGAAGAGGTAGAAAAATCCTCCCTCCCCATCACCTGAACAAGAGCCAGAGGAGGAGGAAGAGGTTGAGGAAATACCACCATCAGGATAGTTACTCGAAACTAGACAACTTGGGTCGGTTCGCCGAAACATATTTCAATAGTTTGGGAACCTTCCTGAAATTCCACTTGAAGCAACTTAGCAGGCACTAGAGCATGTGCAGGAGAAACTAGAGGAGGAACACCAGGATAAAATCCAACAATTTCCTCTGTGTACCAAATATGCGGCAACCAGTGTTGGAACAATCCCAGAGATCATCCAACTATTGTAGTCAAACATTGATGTGGCATACCTACTCCAGCGAGATAGTAGAGGGTATCTCAACAAGCTTCCAATTGTGTTACACATAGCTCCAAGAACAATGGTGGCACAGACGTCTGAAACTATTGGCAGCAACCGCACGCAAGAAATCCAAAAGAAATATGAGGGGGATTTCCACCGGAAGTTGATACTAAACCCCTTAGCCATCATAGTGGTCCACCCCAAGGCGACTTCATAGATGGACCCATTTCCCTATATTGAGTTGAACTTGCACTTGGTGCCAATGCAAGATATCCAATATTATATCAATGAGATGTTCATGGAGCTGGGGAAGAGACATGTGCATCTTGGCCACTCCTACATTGGGCTCAAGAAAGCACACAAAGAATTTTTTCGTGAGAGATATTAGCTTGAAGATGAATTTGATAGAGCATATGTGATGTTACCGGCCCTAGTCAATCACCTAACACTCAAATCCAACCTAGGGAGAATAGTACCCACATCATCGACATAGTGGCTGCGCTACAGTAGGAGACAACTGAACTACGAGTGAATATCAAGTCGGAACCATCCTCAGAGGAGATAGAGCTTGCACAGAAGATTGCAAAAGCCATGCAATCCTTATATCAGACCAACCAAGGAGTTGTGACCTTGCGAGGGGTCATTGAATACATTTTCAACATTTGGAACCACTTGCAGGATGTATCGGAGCTACAAAAAGTGGATTAGTGCATCAAAATCTAGGACACACTGGTGATTTCAAAGAAATAGAGCATGTCACAGCTACAACTTTCTACAAAGAAAGAGGCGATGTCTGAGATTAGTGTGTTTACTAAGAAGATTACGATCAGCCGATCAGATCAACAAACCATCGTGACAGGTTTTGTTGAGGCATAGGAACAAGCATAGAGGCACATTGATAACCTGTATGAACTCCAAGCAAAGGCTACTAAATTTCTTCTCGTGGTAGAGAAAGAAAACCAGAAATCGAGAAGAGTAACAAGAAAGCGTTCGATGCATTCACTGTGTGGCTCAAAGACATCACTAGATAGATTGAGCCAATTCAAAAAATATTCTAGGACTTTGTCAGTTACCTACGCATTTGCTTTCCATCCATAACATACTTTTAATTGTGAGTTGTGTCGATCGGGATGAGCCACATATTAGTGTTGAGGGCCTATTGGTGCCCAAGTTTTGATCAGTTAGCCAGTCAAAGTCAGAATGAATTGTGCCAAATAGAAAAAACAGTTAGCAACTACATGGCAGTAACAAATCCCAGTTTTTTTAACTCTGTCATGTCCCAAATTTTGCATTGGGTCACAATGGTCTAATCCCATTGGCAATATTCATAAGAGTTGATCAAATTGATGCTAAGGGTCCAATAATTGCCAAGGAGGAAAATTACTAGTTTCCTAGGTTGGGGGTGGAAGCTTTGGGATTTGGAATAAGGGGGATAATAAATGATGTTTGAACATTAGAATGGCATAAATATTTAATAAATGAGCTAAATAAATATATACAAGTGAAAATCAATGTGGCATTTGGTCATGAAGACAATTGGAGGCTTATGGAGTCCTTAGGTGGCTAGATTCCCTCCACACACTTGGCATGCACATCATCCAATTCAAATCTATGGGTAAGGAAACGTATTTGGAGGTTGGTAAGGTTTCATATGGAAGCTAATGAGCTAATTAAGTCGAATTGGTAAAGAGGAGTAACTCCCATTGTAGCTAGGGTTTTACCCCTAGCTTGTGCAAATGAGCACCTACTAAGGAGAATGGACTCCTTAGTAGCAGTTCAGTAAATGTAAATTATTAAGCTAAAACAGAAATGTAAACTACTCTAAAACATGTGCATGAAACATAAACAACAAAATGTAAATAATGGTTTTGTATTGATATTACCTCCAATGTGGAGGTTGATGAAGCTCTTGCAATGTCCAAGAGGGTTGCTCCAAGCTCCAATGTGCTCCTTCTATTTCTCTAATGGTGGGAATGGGCCAAAAGGGGCTCTCAAGGTGAAAGTGGCTCAATGGTGAGCTAGGGTTTCAAGAGAGATTTTGGCAGAGTAAGGGTGCTTATGATTGTGGATATGGAATGAGGGATCTCCATCACCTATTTATAGTTTTTTGGTGGTGGAGTGCTGGCCCATGGTTTTGGGAACCATATGGTTTAGGGCAGCTGTATAGGGTTTTTTCCTCCTTTTCCTCATTATTTTATATTTTTTATTCCCTTTTTAGAGGGATTTTGCTATTTTAGAGGAATTTTGGATATTTTTGGAGGAAAAAGGGGTTTTTTAGCCTTTTTGAGGCTATTTTGAGGGTTTTGTGGCCTTTTGGAGGCATTTTTGGCCTTTTGGAGGCTTTTTAGTGGGATTTTTTGGGATTTTAAGGGAAATATGGTAGGAAAATGGACAAATGAGCCATATAATGTGGTAGATGAGGTAGTGAACACTTTTTGGGTGTTAACAGATTGCCCCCTGATGTGCGAGGGCAGGAGCTCATCGTATGGCCGATGGACATCATAAGTCATAAATGGTTTTCCTGGGGTGTGGAGCGAAGAGAAGAAACAAACTGAAGCCCGGAACAACGATCCCGAACAAACTGCAAGAACTAAAAGTACATAACCTCAATAATGGATGAGGAATCATCTGATCATATGGACGAGGCGGGCATACCCATGCTCGTGTTAGGATATAACATAATAATAACAACGGGGTCCAAAAAAAGGGGACCTGAAATATACATGACCTCAAAACTGAATGAGGAAGAATCTCAATATATGGACGAGGCGGGCATACCCATGCTCGTATCAAGATACATAAAAAGAACTGTGAGGCCCGAAAAGGGGGACCTGTAAGATACATAGAGAACCACTGTGTACATCATAAGTGTCCACAGGGAACACAAAATCTGGGACATACTGCTGAGCTGATCATGTGTGAACTGAAGAACTGGTGCACTGGAACATCAACAGTGCTGCTGACTGGGGTACCAGAGAAACTGATGAGCTACTGGATCATAGTGACAATGGGTCATACTCTCAATGGTACACTGAACTGGGACTGAACTGGATACTCAAGGAAGCATATAACTGGATGGCTTCCGAATACAATCGCCAACGCAACCCAAAATTCCACGGGAACATATAACTGGGCATTTCGAAGTGACTCACCAATGTGCTAGAGTCGGGGGAAATCCGGGGTCTTCGACAAATAATGTAAAGGATGTAACCCTACGCGATTCTCGATGATGCGATCAAGGTGCTGAAGTCGAGCATGTGAGAAACAACCACTCGGAGAGGCAATGATGACTCCTCTCAGAATGGTCCGTAGGCACTTACCACAGATGGTGATAAGTCCAAGGCGTAGGGACCTCTGGGCCTATCCTCTGGAATAGAGGGGTTGTCGTCGACAGAGGGAGACCTGCAACTAGCAAGGCAATGATGTTTCCTTGACAGGAGCGCGAGGTGGATAACCGAAATGTGATAGTACTGATGGCAGGACTGACCGACTGTGGGGGGACAACTGGGCAAGCAGAGTGGGTGGACTCAAACTTCCTTTGTTCAGAGTATGATAATGGGGATGATCTGGCAGCATATGAAACTGACTGAGGGGAAAGGGATCATAGCTGTAATGGATCTGGGAGGGTAACTGGGCTGAGGGAGACTCAAGCTGGTATAAAATGGCAGGAGACTGCAAAATACTCTCAACAAAGGTGACCTGATTGGGGGTGCTTCCGAGATGATCGATCATAGTGCCAGGAGGCACAAGAGGGGACTTCTTCATGGGTTAAGGAACTAGAAGAATTGTGTGTAAAATGATACTGTCGTGTGGATTTATACGAGCCCGGGATAGTTCATGCTCGTGGTTGCTTTCAATTTTAAGGAGTCTGAAAGCGATAAGAAGACTCTGAAATGATGGAATGGTACTGTCATGTGGATTTTACGAGCCCAGTACAGTTCATGCTCGTGGTTGCTTTCAATTTTAGAGAGTCTGAAAGCAAATAAGAAGACTCCAGGGGGTTTCTTTTTCGTATGTTTAGTCTCCAAGGCCCAAAGAAGCATAAAAGGATACAATGAAGAACTCTTCTAGCCGGTGTGACTAGAGTATTCATTTTTCATAATTAGTCTACCAGGTCCAAAAAGGGTTAAACTTATACCAGATAGACGCCATTTCAGGTACTTTAACGAGCATGAAAGGAAGCAAGATTGCTTGGCGATCTTTGCATTGTTTTAGGAGTCAGAAAAGAGCTTAACAGAAAATCCCTAAGTGCCTCTTTCGTAAAGGACTTGTCCGGCCCGAAAAGGGGATAAAATTATACCGAACAAAAGGAATGATCATGCAAGGAGGAAGTGTTCAATCAATGAACATGTATGATGGCCAAGAACGAGGGTGGGGGGGAAAACTGGTGGGCCTCCTTGTGGGGTGAGTGAAATGGTGGCAAATTAACGAAACATTTGCAGTATGACAGGAGTGAATGGCTCATGTAAAAGTGTGGAACAATGCGGTGGCTGCCAAGGTGGCATGCGAACCGAGGCAACAAGATGTCGGGACACAATGTTGAAATTGTACCAAGTGAGAGCGAGAAATGATCTCAAACATCATCACGAGTTCGAAAAAATGAATCCGGTGATATAAAGTATATCAAAAGCAGGCTACGGTCGATGTGGCACGTAAACTGGGACGACAAGGTGCCGGGACACAATGTTGATATTGGTCCTGGTGAGAGCAAGAAATGATCTCAAGCATCATCACGAGCGCGGAAATATGAATCCGGCGGTGCATATGGTACGAAAAAAGGAGGTCATAAGGACTCCAGAATGGTCAAAGGAACTAACTAGGGTAAAAAATGGTTGCAAATAAAGGTGATCCCACCAAGCCAAGGATGCAGTGGTGGGGAGAAATGATGACCCGTGGGGGAAGAATACTAGGTGTATCAAATCAAATCAAATCTACAAGTGATATGTGACCTCAAAAATGGTTGAGATCACAAGTGTGAAAAAGTGAGCAAGGTTAATGACTTGCCCCCATGCTATGTGCATGGGGTTTGTGATTATGGATCACATATGTGTGGGTTTGAACAATGGGTTCATTGACGTGCTGAGATAGATGTGATGGGGAAGGTTCAAAATGATTGATCATGCCCACTATCCCAGGGTCGAGGGAGTTTATTATGCCCCTTGACTCAGAGGTGTCAAGGTGGTGCTCTATGATGGCGGGGTCAAGACCGGGCATTTCGGTATAGGACCAGGCAAAGACATCATGGAATTCTCGGAAGAGTTTTCTGTACTCCTCAATCTCTTGTTCGCTACAGGAGGCTCCTAAGGCAATGCATTCATTGACGCCAGGTGGGTCAGAGATATCTATGTGGATGACAGGTGAGATGTTGGCCATGTTACCCTCCTCGAAGGCGTCAGGAGCAGGAATATGGTCCTTGAACCAGTCGACCTTGGTGGGAAGGAAGTCTTTGGACTCAACCGTGAATTGGATAGCTGTGCTAGAGGAGGATTCTTCTGGGAGGAAATACAAACGGTGGTGCATGTCATCCCAGGGATACTCCGGGGCAGTGAGTGCCTCAAGAATCTCCTCATCAGTACGGAAAGTTTGGGCCGTCAAATCGGTTGACGCGGGAGTAGTGGTTGAAGAGATCATGTAAATGGTATTAACCTCTCCTGAAGGGGAGGAGACCGGAGGTTGGATCTCCTCAATGGTGGGTGGTGCCGTCTCAAGATCCAGATTCTTCATCTCATAGAGAGCCACTCTGTAATCCAGGAGATCGGGACAATGATGGGAGTAATGCCCGTAAACACCACATATGGCACAGGGGTGGTTGGTACGCAAGGATTTATCTTTAGGCTTGGGAGTGGGGTTTAGTTCGACAACTGGGATGTTGGGGTCGTCGTCGAGCATCTGCATGTGTTTCTGCAATGCCGGTAACTGTGGGAACTGATGAGTCGCATGGCCTAACTCATCTCACAACGATCATTTAGGAGGAGCACGAAACACAGGTGGGTTTTTTACTGTCTTGGGAGGTGGTACAGCAGTGTAAGGTTGGGGACCTCTGCCCCTAGTGGGCTTGGTAAGAGGAGGAGGGGGATTCGTGGAGGACGAAGGGGTAGAGACACCGTGGGGTGGCTGAGTGGTAGTAGCCATGGGTTGCACCGGTTGGAGGACGACGCTTGGTGTCGACGGGGGAATGGGAGGCGAAAGGTACCAGACGGGTAATCCCAAGGTTAGCCCAGGGAGGCTAAGGGTAGCCATAACTGGGGCGCTTACTACTCCCGATGGAGGGACTAGGAAGGGGATTGTATGGATAGGTGTAACACCAATGTGGCTAGGTACCAATGGTGGTTTAGGAAACAAGGGTGGTTGAGTGTTAGGCGTTTGGTTATCGTGGGATAGGGTACATAAGTCAGACACTTCGGGCGTAGATGACGGGGGAGGAATAGATTGAAATGTGGAGGTCATCGGCGCGTCTGAGTAAACTCCAGGTCCCATAGAGGAAATGAATGAGGTGGGGGCACGAGAAACAGGTTGTTCAACCATAGGGAGAACATTTTCGGGTGCCGCGGGAGCACTGGGATCATAGTAGTTTAGCTGGTCAACCTTGACCATGCGTCCCTCATGGGGGAACATCATGGTGCGAAAAACGGAAGAGGCAACCACCCGCATGGCATACATGTAACTGCGGCCAACTAAAAGGTTATAATCCAATTGGGCATTGATTACCTCGATGTCGATAAGGATGGTTTTGCCACCTAGCTGGACGGGGACATTGGGAAGGAGGCCTTGGGGCTGGGCCGACCGATCATCGTAGGCGCGTAATGCAGTGGTGGACTGCTGGAGAGTAGGGGATCCCAACTTCTGCCATACGAATGTAGACATAATGCATGTGGAGGCACCTTCATCAATGATGCATCGATGGATGACAAGATTCCGAATGGAAACAGAAACTTGGAATGCTAAGGAGGAAGGCAGGCGTGGTTCGGATTGGTCCAAATCAAATGCCATCAGATTCAAATCATTTGGGTCAATAGCCCCAATGGCTGAGAGTAAAGTCTTGCGCTGGGAAGGGAAGTTCTTCAAGACTTCTAACGCGGACATGGCTGCGAGAGATTGGGCTAGGTCATCTACAATGTTGTAGTTTGACGCAGCGCATGCATTGGGGTTGTTGTTGATACGACGAAGTGGGAAGCGAGGTGCTTTGGAAGCGCCATCTATTGGAGGTGGAGGTATACGTAACGCTTGATCAGTGGGATGAGCGTTAGTAGTTTTATCAGCGGGAGGGGCTTCAGAGGTGGAGCCATATTGGTTCCGACGGGTCTGGAGGTTGACATCAGTGGATGACATCATCAACAAGTGGTGGTTCCCTGAGTCAAACATGGGTTGATCAGGGGCGGCGTATGTGATCTGTTGTTGAGGTTGCACGTTGGCTTGAGGGGGAGCCAACGGCTAAGTGTTCACTAAGCCTTGGGTTGGTAAGGGGTTTTGTAGAACCAAAGGAGGCTGCTGAGGCAGAGGGGGGTTAGGTGGTGCCTGAGGAGCTGCATTCCCTTGGCGATGGGCATCATCAACCCAAAGTTGCCGCTCTCGCTCCAAGTGTGGGAAAGCATGTGTGTAGTGGCCATAGACCCCAGAAATAGAACAAGGATGGTTTGTTCGCAGATTGGGGTTTTTAGTCTGCTTGGGCAGGCGATCAGGGTTTTGGTTAGCAGGGGCCGCATTATTGTTGTCGAGGGGATTCACCGGTTGACCAGCTTGGTCTATAGGTTGGTTGTTCCCACAATTACCGCCCTTGCCACGGTTTTGTTGGCCCTGGTTGCGTTGGTTGTTCTGGTTTTGCTGCGGGTTATGTTGGGTGTAAACTTGCCCTTGGGCAGCAGGTGGGTTCTGAGGTTGCACAGGTGCAGGAGCAGGTTGCGGGGGATGATATGCAGGTGGAGGCTGAGCAGGTGTAGCAACTTGAGGGGGTTGCTGATATGGTTGCGGAGCGGGTTATGGGTTTGCCGCAGGGGCTGCCTATGGTGGATAATAAGCGGGTTGTGCTTGTGAAGGCGCAGGAGCTGGTGTAGCATGCTGGTGGTAGTAAGGCTGAGGTGCGACCGGGGGGGCATAAGCGGGAGTCGCATGACCGAAGCACTGAGGAGGACATGAGGGTCCATGGTGGTGGTGATGTGTCATGGGAGCATACGAGTTGGTTGCTCCAGATTGTGAGGTAGCCCGTGAAAGGTCGGGGCCAGGGGTAGGACGTGCTATAGAAAATGGTTGGGGATGCGAAGAAACACGGCCAATGATACCGTCTGCAGCGTGGGATGCCCCCGGCGCATCATGCTGGGAGGACTCACCGCGAGGGGCGTTAGGTATAATGGTATAAAGGTATCCTGACTGGGCGTAAATGAGGTCGAACTGTTGAGCCTTAAGGATGGCCTCTTCTTCAGACTGGGGTCTTTCTGATGCCACATCCTTAGCAATAACAGGAAGATACGGCCATCTAATTTGATCTTGCATAAGCTATGGCGTCTACGCCACTCATGAATGTGGTTCGTGATGTGGGTAGCCATGTTTTGTCTGCAATATAAGAGGATCTCAACGCCCGCGTCATAGCAGACAGGCAACTGGAAGAACTGCAGGAAGTTCGAGGCAGGGGAAGCAAAGGTGGCATGGGTCCCATGGGGTTGCTCGATATACCACTTGGCTGCAGAGCCAGTGAAGGTGCGCTGTAAGAGACGGAGGCGAACAGAGTCATCCACTATGGAGTTAGAGGAACACCATAAGTGGAAAGACATGATATGGTTTTGTGGGTCCTCACTGGCCTTGCCCTCGAACTTAGGGATGTTAGAGGGGAGCTTGGTAGGCATATGAGGCCACGCAGGGTCGTGTCGGATAGGGTCGTTGGTCAATCTGGCCAGGTCAGGTAGGTTGAGGCTAGCCATGAATGGCAAACTGGAAGAAGGATGTGACACAGTAGTGGGTTGGACCAGGTTGGGGCCCATGCCCCCAAGTGGAGGGACAGGATTTGGGATGGTGCCCCCAAGTGGGGGAACTGAGGTAGTATAGGATGGGCCTGCACCACCATGGATAGTGTGAGCCACTGATGGAGTGGGGATAGGTATTCCCGCTGCGGGAATAGGTGCCATGAGGGGAACGGTAGATGGGGGTCCCATGGAGGGCATACCCAAAACAGGTGTAGTAACTGGTGTAGTGGTGGATGTGCCACTAATGGTCCCTATAACAAAAGGAGTAGAAGTCGTGCCAGCCATGGGGCTAGTAGGGGCAGTGTAAATAGGGTTCTTAGACTCTTCGTCAGAATCGGAGGTAAAGTAAGGGGCGTCAATATCTGGTGACAGGGTCCTATGTCGCTGACGAGTGGAGTCAAGTGACAAGGCTCTAGATCTGTGATGAGTGGTATCAAGGGATGATGATCTGAATCGATGACGGGTGGTGTCAAGTGAATCGTGCTGTGGGGGCTCGCCCCTGAGGCACCGAGAATGTCTCAGGGACTCAATGGTGACAGATGGTGTCAAATCTCTGTGGGTTGAGGTGAGTAGAAAAATAGCTCAAAAATCCTAATGCAACCGAGTGTGCAGAAGGAGAGCTCAAAAACAAGGCACTCAGGCCAACAACCAACTCAAAACACCTACTGTAACAGTTGTGCTACAATAAGTGAAGTATCAACAAAGATGGTCAGAATACCAACAAGCAGCAGGTTTCCTAGAAATAAAAAATGGTGGACTCACTACACCAAAGGGAGGTAAGGGAGCATGCAAGCACCTAGCTAAAAGTATTCTGACTCAACTAGACATATCCTCTGCAAGGTGATGAAATCCAAGTCAGACAATATGAATAGGAAATCCAAGTGGCTATGATATCCCCCTACCAGGAGGGACACCGGGTAGTCAATCATAGAAGAATGGCAACTAAGATACCCCGTTCATGACACGTCCAGAAAGGTGAATCTGCCGTTTGGTCCTTTAACCGCAATACCCCTATACAGGGATATCCTGATAACTGCGAAAGGTAGCCCTTCGGTTACTGAATGGAGTGCGGTATTCCACTCAGGCCTCCAGAACCAGTCTCCCGACTTCAACCCTCCTAAGGGAGAGGCCCTCTGATAAACTGGTCGTGACCGTGCCAAGAAGTACTAGGGGATTTTGGTTCCCTATTTGGACAACAACTATGTCTCAAGTTTAAGTAACCGAGGGGTGTTATTGGAAGCCTATCCCCCCGATCCTACCTAACTACAATGATTCTTTCGTGTTCCCCAAGTGGGGTTAGAATATTGGTTGAATTAGGTACTTTTTAAGGCTTACTTGAATTATGTGACAGAGTGTGTGCTCGTGAGGTGATGAACCCAAAATAGAAGTGCCACAAGGGGGGCAACTTCTAACTATCAATAATACTGAAATTGAAACTTTAACTTGCAAAATTTTCTGAATTAAAAATGCTGAAATTTTAAAAAGATTTTGTAAAGGGACCAGAAATTATGTTGCAGAAAGGCTGTAGGGAAGTGGGGCTGCAGGTAGGACAGATGGTTGTTCAGATGCAGAAAATATTGCAGCAAAAGGGGCTGGGCTCAAATTAGGGAAAAAATGCAGAAATCAGACCGCGAGTCTATGGTGAATCAGAACAGGCGGACCGCAGTTTTAAGGGAAACAGACGTGGACGGGTCGCGGCTATCGGGCCAACAGACGCAGTCGGGCCGCAGGGAACAGGGAAAAAGACGCAGTCGGGTCGCGGGAAAAAGGCTGATAGACGCAGTGGGGACGCAGGAAAGGGGCTGAAAGCCGCAGTCGGGACGCGGGAACATGGCCGACAGGCGCAGTCGGATCGCAGCAAACAGGCTGATTAGCCGTGGTCGGATCGCTGGTAACAGACTTGAATCCACCGGCAGGGCGTCGAAAACAGTTTGAGAGCCACGGTCGGGTCGCAGGTAAAGGCCTGAAAGACGCGATTGGGACGCGACTACAGAGGGAAAAGACGCGGTGTACGACGGCTGAAAGGGACAGCCGAAAGGAAATTTTTTTTTTAAATTGAAACCAGAAATTCAAAATCTAGGGGAGTCGCCAAAACTATAGCTAGGGTTTTACCCCTAACTTGTGCAAATGAGCACCTACTAAGGAGAATGGACTCCTTAGTAGCAGTTCAGTAAATGTAAATTATTAAGCTAAAACAGAAATGTAAACTACTCTAAAACATGTGCATGAAACATAAACAACAAAATGTAAATAATGGTTTTGTATTGATATTACCTCCAATGTGGAGGTTGATGAAGCTCTTGCAATGTCCAAGAGGGTTGCTCCAAGCTCCAATGTGCTCCTTCTCTTTCTCTAATGGTGGGAATGGGCCAAAAGGGGCTCTCAAGGTGAAAGTGGCTCAATGGTGAGCTAGGGTTTCAAGAGAGATTTTGGCAGAGTAAGGGTGCTTATGATTGTGGATATGGAATGAGGGATCTCCATCACCTATTTATAGTTTTTTGGTGGTGGAGTGTTGGCCCATGGTTTTGGGAACCATATGGTTTAGGGCAGCTGTATAGGGTTTTTTCCTCCTTTTCCTCATTATTTTATATTTTTTATTCCCTTTTTAGAGGGATTTTGCTATTTTAGAGGAATTTTGGATATTTTTGGAGGAAAAAGGGGTTTTTTTAGCCTTTTTGAGGCTATTTTGAGGGTTTTGTGGCCTTTTGGAGGCTTTTTAGTGGGATTTTTTGGGATTTTAAGGGAAATATGGTAGGAAAATGGACAAATGAGCCATATAATGTGGTAGATGAGGTAGTGAACACTTTTTGGGTGTTAACACCCATGGAAGAGGAAGAGACAATTTGGAGCTAGTGAGGCACTTGGGCTAGATTCCCTAGCTCTATGACAACAATGATGAAGATGATATGACACCTTTGACACAAGTCAGACCTAAAGGTTGACATATGAAATATATGACATGTCAGGTCTAAAAATAGCCTCCAAGAGGGAGATCAAGGGAGTTAGGGCAGCTAAGATGCTTCCACATGTGATTTGGTGGAAGTGGGAGACTAGGAATTGTTGTACAAGTGGCATTCTTTGGAATCTCTTCCGAACTTGAGTTGGAATGCATCTCTTGGAAGGAATTTGACCCATAGAGAGCTTGGAAACTTTATAAATGTCCATAAAAAATAATAAAACCAACTTTTGATCATTTTTAGAATTTGCAATTGCATTTGTGAAGAGGAAGAGCTAGTGGATGACTAGTTTCTTGCCTTAGCCAATTTCAAGGGTGAAAGATTCCCATCCAAGTTGGTAATTGGAAAGTCAATTCAGGCCTTTCATTTGGTTAATGGAGTCTTAATTTGTAGGTGTAAGCTACAGGGCAGCTCATGTTTTCTTGTAGTGCAGCTCACTCCTTCAAGCATTTCCAGTTTTCATGGCATATTCTTGATCCTCGAGGGAGGGCATTTTCGGTGAGCTATTGTACTCTTTGGGGGAGATTCTCATGCCCCATTTATTTTATAATATGAATTAAATACTCTGTTCTTCATCTCCAGAAATTTTTAGGTCGAAATTTCAAGTGGAAATGTATAAATATGATTTTTAATGAAGAAATGGTGCCATTTTCCCCATAGCTCTTGCATAGCGCTCTTGTGGTTGCATATAGTTGGTTAAGGAATTAAATTTAGACTTAATTTACATTTAAAAATATATATATCTCTATAATAAACATATCAGAATATCCACAAGTCGATATTCTAAGAAACACTATGTTAGATTGCTCATTAATGGACAAACAATGCCATTTCCCCACTACCTTGTTGCGAACCAATGTAATGTTGATGGATTCGAATGGATAAGTAAAATACTGATTTTTTATTAATGAATGGACTGTTATTGATGTATTATATGAGTTTAATTTTCATTTCATAATCATTTGGAATCATTTTGTTGAGTTTCATAGCATTTGGAGAAGATTGCCTATCATTTCCCCCAAGGCTGAAACTAGTCTTTTTGCATCTGATTTAAGGGATTTATAGCAGACATTAAAATTTTAATGGTGATGAATATAAGTTCATTTTTATTTCCTTTATATGTCCCCTAATTCCATTCATAACTTTGAGTTGGAATGAGTGCATTTGGAAAGTCATTTTCACCATCTACCCCTAGGGGATTTGAACCACAATTTACTGGTAAAAATCCCTATCTCGACCAGATTTGAAAGAGAAGTTGAAAAAGTCATATGAACACTACAAAGAATCCATAAAAATTATAAATATGTCTTAATATCATCCAAGTACCTTCTGTAGCAATTTGGGAGAATTTGGAGTCATTTGGAGTCATTTGGAGACCAAGGGACCAATACTAGTCAAAGAGAAATTGCTAGTAAAATACCATACATTGACGAGAATCTTAAATGAGTTTGAAAAATTGTTTTAATGGTATTAAATCATCCCTTAACATCATAATCAAGTATTAATATCATTAATACACCTCCTCAGAATATTTGGGAGCATTTGGAGCAAATTGGAGACCTAGACATCAAAACTAGTCAAAGGTCGAACTAGGGAAAAAGGTGAAAAAATTGCAATTTTAAATAATTTCAAAAATGGGAAATTATAGTGGTATTAGAGCATGGTCTTGAAACCTGATGTGGTAGACCATTAATGAAAACCAGGAGTCAAAGAAATAATCCACCACCCTTAGAAACTAAAACTGAAAGTACTTTGGTGAAAGGGAAAAAGTAGGAAAAGAAGAGCAAATTTTTTGAGGAAATTATGACTAAGGATGAAAAAGGAACCTTAGAGGAGAATGAGGAGTTTAGAAAATTACTAAAACCATCCTTTGAAGACATGAAAAAGGAACTACTACAAGGGTTTGAATTGTTGGCTAGTCGATTTGAAAGCATGGAAAAAAGATGGAGCAATGGTTCTCTTTTCAATGAAAAGAAGGAAATGGATGAAATAATTTATGTCACAAAGGAGGAGACCCATGAACCACCTAGTTCTGAAATAGGTGAAGTAGAAGAAGCAGTACATGATGAGGATATTCATAAAATCAAAATTAAAAATGAGCAACTTCTTGAAAGGTTACAAGATACTTGTTCTTCCTCCTATGTTTCAAATTTTCAGATGGTAGATTGCATGGAGGATTGTCATGACATGGTAGATCATGAGAATGGTGGAATTTTGAATGTGCTTGATGTGTTTGAATATGAACTTGAAGAGATCCCAACACTTGATGTGGTGGAAGAGGAACTTGAATTGTCTCTTGATGAAGGTTATGCAATTTTTAAAGAAGAGCATGATTCCTCTACATTGGAACCAATCTATGACAAAGGTTTCACACATTTGAAGGAGCTGCATGACACTACCCATATGAATCCTTCCCATGATGAAACTTATGCACATTTTGATCATTTGGGTGAGTTAGTTCATTCTCCTACATCCTATAATTCCATGTTTTGCAGCATTAGTCTCAATGAAGTATGGGTGAAAGGGTTCTTTTTTATGGTGCCACATGAGGAGTATGGAACTCCTAGATTTACTTTTTATGATGACATGGTTGGAGCACATTATTATACACATTTGCAGCAGCATCCTTTGTTACTTTATGATGATGCACATCTACATGGATGCACCTATGATATGCATTTGAGTCACTTGAAGACTCATGGTTTTTCTTGCTCAACACTTGGTTCATTTGATGTTGGAGGAACTTCATCCAACACTTGGGTGAATAAATTTATGATTGGAGAATATTTTTGTTGGCAGCCACATACATTGATATATCTTTATTATTCTCACATTCATGGATGTATGGGTGAGACTTCTTTGAGTCCTTTGAAGTCTCCTTGTTTTTTCTGTTCATTATTTGGTTCAAATTTTAGTGGAGATTCTTCATTCACTTATTGGATGAAAGAATACATGGCTAAATATTTTGATGCATACCACATCCTTTTGGAGCAACATTATATGGAATGGGATCCTCACCTATGTCATTGGAGAAGATTTGATGGGTCACTTGAAGATTGTATGCACTTGGAAAATGGTGGTTTACTTGCTTTGAGGTATAAGCACTTTCATGACTCTTTGATGAAGCATCTCCTTGATGTACATTTTCATTATGTTGTTATGTACTTTGATGATATATATTTTGTATTCATGATGTTTGGAAGAATGCATACAAGAAAATGGGATCCAGGAATCCTCTTATCTGATGGTATGGGTTGGAGAGCACTCTTAATTGTTGGGGTGCAGTACAAGCAATGGGACCCTGGAATAATTTGTTTCTCATTGGTTTAATTTTTTGGGGGGAAACAAACAATATGGGAGATGGATTTCCCACTTAATAAAGTGATTTTAATCAGAGTAGTGCAGCAACAAGCATGGTGATTCCTCTCTAAAATCTTCATGGAATCTCAAAGACTCGACGTTGGGCAATTCAATGGCAACTTCAAATATATATACAAGAAGCAGGTTCTTCAACACCCATGTTTGAAATTGCTTGAGGACAAGCAATATTGGGAAGGGAGGATTTGCCATGTCCCAAATTTTTCATTAGGTCACAATGGCCTAAGTCCATTGGCCATATTCATAAGAGTTTATCAAATTGATGCTAAGGGTCTAATAATTGCCAAGGAGGGAAATTACTAGTTTCCTAGGTTGGGGGTGGAAGATTTGGGATTTGGAATAAGGGGGATAATAAATGATGTTTGAACATTAGAATGGAATAAATATTTAATAAAGGATCTAAATAAATATATACAAGTGAAAATCAATGTGGCATTTGGTCATGAAGACAATTGGAGGCTTATGGAGTCCTTAGGTGGCTAGATTCCCTCCACACACTTGGCATGCACATCATCCAATTCGAATATATGGGTAAGGAAAAATATTTGGAGGTTGGTAAGGTTTCATATGGAAGATAATGATCTAAGGAAGTCGAATTGGTAAGGAGTAGTAACTCCCATGGAAGAAGAAGAGACAATTTGGAGCTAGTGAGACACTTGGGCTAGATTCCCTAGCTCTATGACAACAATGATGAAGATGCTATGACACCTATGACACAATTCAGACCTGAAGGATGACATAGTGACATATATGACATGTCAAGGCTAAAAATATCCTCCAAGAGGGCGCTCAAGGGAGTTAGGGCATCGGATGCTTCCACATGTGATTTGGTGGAAGTGGGAGACTAGGAATTGTTGTACAAGTGGCATTCTTTGGAATCTCTTCCCAACTTGAGTTGGAAGGGATATCTTGGAATTAATTCGACCCATAGAGAGCTTGGAAACTTTATAAATGTACATAACAAATAATGAAACCAACTTTTGATCATTTTTAGAATTTGCAATTGCATTTGTGGAGAGGGAGAGCTAGTGGATGACTAGTTTCTTGCCTTAGCCAATTTCGAGGGTGAAAGATTCCCATCCAAGTTGGTAATTGGAAAGGCCATTCAGAACTTTCATTTGGAGCTTTAATGGAGTCTTAATTTGTAGGTGTAAGCTACAGGGCAGCTCATGGTTTCTTGTAGTGCATCTCACTCCTTCAACCATTTCCCGTTTTCATGGCATATTCTTGATCCTTGAGGGAGGGCGTTTTTGGTGAGATATTGTATTCTTTGAGGGAGATTCTCATGCCCCATTTATTTTATAATATGAATCAAATACTCTTTTCTTCATCTTTAGAAATTTTCAGGTCGAAATTCCAAGTGGAAATGTATAAATATGATTTTCAATGAAGAAATGGTGTCATTTTCCCCATAGCTCTTGCATAGCACTCTTGTGGTTGCATATAGTTAGTGAAGGAATTCCATTTCGAATTAATTTACATTTAAGAAGCTATATATATCTGTAATAAACATATCATAATATCCACAAGATGATATTCCAAGAAAAACTATGTTAGATTGCTCATTAATGGACAAACAGTGACATTTCCCCACTACCTTGTTGTGAACCAATGTAATGCTGATGGATTCGAATGGATAAGTAAACTATTGATGGTTTATTAATGAATGGAATTTTATTGATGTATTGTATGAGTTTAAGTTTCAATATGATCATCATTTGGAGTCATTTTGTTGAGTTTCATAGCATTTGGAGAAGATTGCCTATCATTTCCCCTAAGGCTGAAACTAGTCTTTTTGCATCTGATTTAAGGGATTTATAGCAGACATTAAAATTTGAATGGTGATTAATATGAGTTCATGTTTATTTCCTTTATATTTAGCCTGATTCCATTCATAATTTTGAGTTGTATTTGAGTGCATTTGGAAAGTCATTTTCACCATCTACCCCTAGGGGATTTGAACCACAATTTACTAGTAAAAATCCCTATCTTGACCAGATTTGAAAGAGAAGTTATAGAAGTCATATGAACACTCCAGAGTATCCATAAACATTATAAATATTTCTTAATATCATCCAAGAACCTTCTGTATCAATTTGGGATAATTTGGAGTCATTTGGAGACCAAGGGACCAATACTAGTCAAAGAGAAATTGCTAGTAAAATACCATACATTGACCAGAATCTTAAATGATTTTGAAGAAGTGTTTTAATGGTATTAAATCATACTTGAACATCATAATAAAGTATTAATATCAGTAATACACCTCCTCAGAAGATTTGAGAGCATTTGGAGCAAATTGGAGACCTAGACATCAAAACTAGTCAAAGGTCGAACTAGGGAAAAAAGTGAAAAATTTGCAATTTTAAATAATTTAAAAAATGGGACATTACATACTCCAACCTATATAAGACATAATTTTGTAGAGCGTTGGGGATGAATTTCAGTTCAAAGAGATTAATCATACATTTAGTTAGATTATGTAGTGTGGTTTAGCTCTATGGTTGTGTAGTACGAATATTGGTTTTGTGATTCTGAGATGTAATGGTTGTTTAGCTATATTAATGATAAAAACTTGTTATGATCAGGAAGTTTGATGTAATATGGCTATTATGGAGGTCTGATTTATGAAAAAAATTAATTTGTTGAGCTAATATTTGTAGAAATGTGTGGTGATATTTTTTCCAATTAATATAATGAAGTTCATGTTTTCCTTTATGTTCTATGAACTGAATTTATGAATAATTATCTATGGAATGTATATTGGATGAATGTTTGCATGGTAAATATATGATGAGTGAGTATAGTAGGATTGTCATAATGATGAATGAAAAGAACTTAGTCCTTCCTTCCCAGCCCTGATTCAGGTCTCTATGTAATTCCTATGTGCATCTCGGGTGAGACTTTACTCTATCATAGGGTATTGAAAGGTGTCAATGCATATAGGGTTTTTTTGGTCACATAATTCGAACCCTAGGTCCAGCAGACTGCAACCAACAAGCATGGGAATAATCATCATCTTGTTAAATCCATTGCTTGAGCCATAATTATTTATGTTAGTTATAAAGAGATTAATTGTCAATACTTTGTTTCCAAATCAATGCCTCACACAACTTCCACATTTTAAATCACTTTAAAAAAATCAAGAGTGTACACATCGTATGAAAATTTGTGTTGTTGGTGGCATAAGAAAACCTATCATCTTATAGGTTGCAAATCATCCATGATGAAATGTCTAAAGATGTTTTATTGTATCATTTTGCAAAACTATAGAAGATTGAATAAACACCATCAAGTATCAAAGATGCATTGTTTTATAAAATATTAAAACCCTTGCATCAATGCTTTTTATCTATGGGTTTCCACCTCTTATTTGAGGAAATCAATATTAAATGAAGGAAGCTAAAGGGAAGAATTGAAGCATGGTGAAGGAGTGGACATATATAAGTTGCATATTGAAATAAGGAAGGGAACCTCTAAGGGAAGGCTATACAAACTAGAAGAAAAGGTAAATAACAAAAAAAACTCCATTAAATAACACCAATCAAAGGAGAATGGGTGGAAGATGGTATTCAAGGCTACACAAGTACCATGTATTTAAATCAAATAGATCCTTAGCAAGTCCAATAACAAAACAAGTTTCATGACCCAAAAGATAATGTTGGCATTGGAAAGGGTAGAAACAATGTGAATGAGACAAGCATTCAAGGAAAGAGTCCACTAGCCGTGAGCATGGCCAAAAATATTCTATGAACAAACTTCATGGAGATGATGGTGGGATTGAAGAGACGGTCCCTTATGACATTCAAGAAAGACACAAATAGTTCATGTACAAGGGATCTTGATTTCATTATGAAAGGATAGTTGACAACCTCACAATATCATTAACAACACAAAACATATCCAAGTAAATTCAAATAACAATGCCCAATTTGAATGGCCACATAATCATAGAAATGCACCAAGTACATCCTATCAAAGAATAATGGACATGTCAAGAAGTAGAAAAAAGAATAAATTTAAAAGGAAAATTAATGGTTTTGACCTCATGACCAAATCACAAAAAGGATAAATGGAGATATCCAAGACAACACATAGACAAATGATGTCAAACTATTTAAACTACTTAACCATTAAATTTTCATGAATCCAAATTCAAAATTGAAATAGGGCCAAGGTTACATTTTATTCCAAGTTGTAATGCAATTTCCTAAGTGATCTCAAGGGTCAAAATAAATCTCAAGTCCAAAATCCAAGCTCAATTTACAATCCAAATATTGCAATCAATGTCTATGAATTAATCTCAAAATGAAAGAGCCAGTAGGCCAAACTACTTTGCAAACCACTAAAAATCCTATTATAGTATACTCTCAAAACTGGATGGGTAAAAATTAATTGTAAAGTTTCATGAAAGCCTTAATGTAGTTAGGGAAATCAATTCATGGACAAAGTAATCGAGGAATAATAAATAAAAATTGCAAATCTATAAATGACTAAGTGTGAAATGAGCTCACAATGTGCCAAAACCCAACAAATTCACCAACTTTCCTCTCCTCACCTAGATCAAAATGATCATCCAACATGAGTGTGGAAATGGTATGGAGTTCCAATTGAATGCATGGCTATGTCCAACTCCCATACTCCTCATTCAACCATAGAAATACATGTCAAATCATCAATGGAAACCCATAGGGACCAAGGTAGGATTTTGCTCATTCAAGGAACCAATATTTGCAAATCAAGCCAATAGCAAGGTCCAATAAAATTACATTCACAATCTAAATGTCAAGACAATAAGGTCATGGCCTTGAAAACTTATTCCATGACAATTCTTAGGTTGGGACCCAAAATTGGATTGCTAACCAAACTTGGAGTAGATCCCCAAAACTCTTACCATTTTGCAATGAAAATTTTTAATGAAAAAAATGGCAGTCACATACAGCAACCAATCATGTAGATAGACCCCATAAACCCATTGGAGTCACACCCACATCTCTCCTTCAAAGCACATTAGTCATCCATGTGAATTCCACTTTTAATTGCCTTATCTGTCATGACTTCACACAGGCCTATCTTTCTGAGTTGCATACATAATTTTCTTCTTTTTCAGTCCCTTTCTGGCTTTTGAATAAGAACATCCAGTTCCCTCTCCATAATTACATTTCCTTGCCATAAGGACTGTTGATACTGAGATATTTCCTATAGTCCTACCAATCTTTTTGTAAAAACTCGCATTGATTGATGTGGGATTTCTTAAGGCCCACCTTTCAACAAGTCTTGCCCCATCAACCTCAGCACCTTATCTACGATATAGACTAGAGTTCTATTTTGAGTACCTGGAGGTTTGCATGCCTTAATGGCAAGTTCCCTCGCTGACAATCATGGGAATACATCAATGTCCCTTGATCGTCATATCTTGCAAGTGGCTCAACATCAGCACATTTATTCACACTTTGCAATATGTATTCAAGTATCTTGGCACTCATTGACATCAATGGTGAGTTTGCCTCGCATTGGTTAAAGGCAATCATCAATGGCCGGTAATCCAATGACTTATTTTCATGCTCAACATCGACACATTTATTTGCATGACTAGAATTGTACCATAAGGTTTTATAGCGGGTGAAGACAATACACTTTTTCATGACTCCCTCAGCAGTTACAGCAGCATGACTTCAACTATATGAGAGTACCACGGTTCCAATCTGTTAGGAACCCATGTCTTTACTTTGTTAGTATATTATGTTGGACGCATATGCTTTGTAAGTCGTCCGGTAGTATTTGTTGATCAATAGTTTGTGTTATTATTGTTGGCGCATATGCTTTGTAAGTCTCCCATAGTATTGTTGATCCATAGTTTGTAGTGGCCCATAGTTTTGAACCATAGTATTGGTGCCTAGACTTAGTATATAAGTGTGTGTTGAGGCCTATGAAGGTACCGTGAAGTTATTTGTATTGAGCTTGCTCAAAGGAGGTTGCCCCCTCGAAGTGGCCTGCGATCAATATAAAAGTGATTCTGAGTTCTGTCATTCTGCTCTTTCACATATTCTTATTAATTAATTGTTGCATATTCTTCACATCTGGTATCAGAGCACTTTCTTGGGCTCCCTGGGTGAAATTTTTGCCAAAAAAAAATTTGCATCTGTTGCAGGTTCGGATTTGGGAATAATCCCTATCTGCTTAATTGTGGGAAGTACTTGGGAATAAGCCCTAAAACTCATTGTGAGGAGTACCACAAAAACCCCGAAGTAGCTGGCCCATTGAGAGGACCTACCAGCGAAAAGGGCAACGACCCCTACCTGATTGACTAGTTCCCACCGGTGAGGTAAACCAAGAGTTGTTGTTGTGGCAAAGCGGTTATCAATTTTACCTGAGCCGTGGAGTGAGGGGAACTGCCCCAATACGCAAGCCGTTAGACAGCATTGGTGGCCAAGTGAAACCCTTGAACTGTTAGGAAGCCGCACATACCTGGGGTCCATATCTATTTTTAGCTGAACTGTTGTCGATCACTGCTGCACCGTTTTAGATCCAGCCGTCAAATCCGTTCTGAAATCTGTTCCAGATCCAGCCATTTCAGATCCATTTCAGATCCAACCATTTTCAATCCATTCGGCATCGTTTCAGATCCCTCTGTTTCGGCTCACTTCCAGGCCATTGCAGATCTATGTGTTCCAGATCCCTTTCGAGCCGTAGCCGCTCCATTCTGAAAATAAAAAATAAAATAAAATAAATTCAGTTTTTTCTCCATATCTCCCTTGTTTTCACTCCGTTTCCCTTGAAACTTCTTGGGAACCCCTGTAATCTCATTCTGCATATTTCATTCCTGAGGACCCTATCCCCAATTCCACTTCCCAAAGCCCAAAATCCCACATTTTTCTATTTTTAGGGTTTTCCACAACTTCCTTGGATTTCACCCAATCACCTTCAAACTTTTCCACAGAGTTCCTTTCCTAATTCTTCTTCTTTGTCCCCCTCTGTCAAATTTTCCCAGTCTTTCACCCCGCTTCTAAAATCCTCATTTTTTGCTTCCCTGTCCATTCGACAGTGTCCAGAACCTAGTCAAACCCCAATTACCCTTTCGTTTTTTTCCCAAATCAAGATTTTCCTTTACTGAAGCAGTTTCTGTTTTTGTTTTTCTACCCGGTCAACCCAAAAAAAAAAAAAAAACTCCTGGTTATGGTTGTCACCCGCTCAGGAGAAAAAACCATGGAAGAAGCACTTGTAGCCATCCAAGCCAAACTCCAGGATCTGGATGAAACATTTCTCAGCCTCCATCTTGAACATTTATCTATGAACAACAAACCACAGTTCGAGTCTTCATCAGACAATGGGTGTTGACACTATATTTGAAAATACACAAACCCTAAAAGATTTGTCAAAAATATCGAAAAGAAGTGAATTTACTCCGGATGGGTTGAAATAAAGGGTCATAATACAAAATCAACAAAGAAAAACCTACATATGCAAAGTCCGAAAGTAATTATTGAAGAGGCTAAGTCTTAGTGAAGTTTCAACGGCGGAGATGACAATAATAAAGATCAACGGCTGTCATGGTTTCCCGCACTACCCAAAAGATCGTTTGCAAACGTTGATGAGTGGTTGCGGACATAATACCGCCGGGTAAGTGTCGCACTCTTATTAATATGCATCAACGTGATAGTGGTATCACAAACCACTACAACACCGTGCGGAACCACCAAAGGATAATACGGGGCGGGCCATAGCACGTGGTAGATGCAGAATGGCGCAAGGGAATACGCCACATGTTGACATAAATCGGAGGGACGGTATACATTGGCACAAAATCTACGGCCAAGATTCATCCGCATCATGGGAAGTGCGCACTCAATAGAGGAAAGAGTGGTTGTGGTAATTAAACCACTCTAACAGGTGTCAGAAAATGGTTGATCCGCACACAATGAAAACTGGAGAAGAAAACCATTATTGGGATCGCGAATACCACCATGGGAAATAAAAGGGCGCAAGATCTAACGGTTCAAATTAAAAGGCTTGTGATAAACGGTTGGATATAAAGTACATTTCGAAAGCTGCCAGAAAGTTAAGAAAAAGGGCTTATATAAAACAAAAGGGTTTTCAAATAATAGCATTTTGTCTATGTGTCGTTGTTCCTAGGAGCTCTGAAGACTAGCGGAGATCAGCAATTGTGACAGAAGGATAAAGACGTGTCTATACAGGTAGGGTTTGGTGACCTGGCCCACATTTTTAACGGAAATTTGTTTGTAGAAACGACTTAAATGGAAAATGTACATGATATAGATGTTTTTAAAGCTAAAGAAGCCCTAGAAGATAGAGATGGGGATGTTCATGATACCCTAATCAGGTTACCAGCCGCTGAAGTTAAACTTAAGTTGTCTAAGTTATTAGAAGAAGGTATAGACATACACAGAGTCCACCAATCATCCTTGTTAGCATTCTGCCCAGACCAAATCCCATCTTTTCTAGAATTTGTGTCGTGGTGTGCTGAGAATTATTCCAGAGAAGAAAGAACTTTTTTAAATAGTCAAAAAACTAGAGTCGTTTGCAAAATAGAGCCTGTCGTCATAATTAAAGCCCTAAAAATAGAATTTTCCCAAACCCCCGAGTTTGAGAATTTTTCTGAAACTTTTGTTATTGAATATTATCATCAAACCCTTCAAGATGATAGAGAAAAGTTTTTGTCTACGTGTCTTAAACTAGAAACCAACATTTCAAATATCCCGTACCCTATAGATATCACTTTATTTGATGAAAATACCCAAATAGTTCTGACATTGTTGGCTTTAATCCTAGGGTTCGATATAGAATTGTATGTAACTGACTTTCCATTAAGCCTTTTGTATAAAATGAGTACAATTCAGTCAGGGATTGATGAAAATCAAATTCCTCGACTTAATTTTGAAGAATTCTTAACCAAGAAGATTCATGACCAGATGGTCAATTTCCCTACTCTGAGGCACTTCAGATTTCAGTCTTTTTTGATGAAAATGATCATGGTGGCCAGTCATAAAGAGTTATAATTCCCTGAGATCATTTTCACAAAATTATTAGAAAATAACATATTTAATTACATAAATTATCTGCTCTCTGAGATTTACATAATGATTTTTGGTGAAAAATTGCCTAGAGTATTACAGAAAATGCAAGCATGTATGCAATTAAGTGCAGAATACGCTGTAGGAGATTGGTTCTTATTAAAGGAAAGTACAGTGATCAGGTTGTATGGTTTTAAACATAAACCCTATGTTTTACCAGCATTTCTTACCTTAAGGGTTTTCGCTTTGGAGTTCCTGAGACAGAAGTTAATTGTTGAGGATAATAATTTCTTGCTTTTCAAACAAGCAACAAATATCAAGTATCCATTCACACTTGGCCCATTCACAGTGAAGAATAAAAATGCTGCTATTTATATAGAAAAATTATTGAAAGATATGGGTTTTGAGACAAACATGGCTATTGAATATGATTCGTTAAACATAATATAAAAACGAAGAACGGATCATCGCATCAAAGCGTTGAATCATTAGATGATTGAGAGAATTTCTGACAGAGCCAATTGGCTGGAGTATAAGGAAGAAATCATTCCAGATACACATGATAAAGAAATGATATTGACAGATACAACAGCAGAGGCGGAAAACACAATGAATACTACAATGGTAGGGTTTAAAAGACCCATACAAGATGTAGTGAACATTGAAAGTGAAGGAGCAGAAAAAGGAAAAAAAATGAAAATGGATGAGCAAAAAGAGTTAATGGCAGTTTTAGAAGAGGAAGGAAGAACCGAAGTCAAAATACTAGAGGTCATGGTAAAGGAGTACAGTATTAAAGAATCCCCGGTGGAAGACGATGTAAATAGACCAAATAGTATGATGGATGTATTTAATGAACACAGTCAAAATAAACAGGAATCCTCTCGGCAAACCAGTCAGTTATTTCCAAGGGTTAGAAATATATCCAACACTGAAGTCAATTTGTTTACTAGCAGAAATGTCAAAGAAAATTCTTTAAAATTTTCAGTTGTTACTAAAGATAAGATCTCAAAGATGAAGGTGGATCTAACAAAAATCAATGCCCCAGACAAAATTTTATTGCACAGACAAACAGGAGAGGTTATATATTCAAATTATTTGGGAGCAATATTAAAGGCAGACAAATTAAAAAATTTACTGGATAAATTGAATAACCAATTGAGACAAAAGAAAGCAGAAAATAAGTCTCGACAACAACAGATAAAAATATTGCAAATAGATTTGATAAACAAAGAGGGTGATGGAGTAGCAAAATTACTCAAAGAAAAGGATGATGTGACTCTAATGTTAAGGCGAAAGCTAAAAATCCCAGACACTTTTCTTATCCAAGGAGCCAAACTAACAGTACTGGAAAAAGAAAAAGAAGAGTTGTCAAATGAAGTAAAGGATGTTACTGCAAAAATGTTGAAGCTCACCGAGGAAAAATTTCATTGGGAAAAAGAGAAAATTGGTTTGGAAGAGCAATTGGAGGAAATAAAGAAAAAGTTAGCAGAATTAGGTCAGCAATAGGTACATGCAAATACAGATGAAGA
The DNA here is from genome assembly GCA_027924585.1 of Larix kaempferi. Lineage (NCBI taxonomy): Eukaryota > Viridiplantae > Streptophyta > Pinopsida > Pinales > Pinaceae > Larix > Larix kaempferi. Next base: position 6,714,530 of record BSBM01000698.1, read on the forward strand.
TAAAATTGGATTGGATGGTCTCTTACAAGCCATGTCCCAGGTAAATTTGAAAGATGTCGAAATTAAAGAATTGAAAATGGGAATACAGAAGCTCAAAGAAGAAAATGAGACAAACGATAAGGAAATCAAAGCTTTGGAAATAAGGAATCAAGAATTAACTGATAATAATAAAGGTTTGGCAGCTCATGTAACAGGAAAAGCTGCAATGCAAGGTTGCAAACATATGGTATAGGATCAAATTATAAAGGAAGTTGAAAAATTAATACCTTATTTTGATTATATGAGAATCAAAGAAAAAGTAGCCAAAGATGCCTTTGAGAGTTGCAGAGCAGTCAGAGAGAATTTAAACAAAAAACCAAAAGAAATAGCACAGAGGGCAATAAATTTCTTAAACAATTTAACTGAAGCAGACTTGACAGTAATGAATATAATGAATAGAATTTCAGTCATTACATGGGCCAGAAGAATCTTGGGAAAATATTCACATGTTGAAAATATTGAAGCTAAAGCTGGAGATATACGAGAGGAAGTAATAAAGTTTAAGAAGTGATTTGAAAAATTAATAAACAGAGGATTCCCTGCTTTTTGGGATGAAAAGAATGAGTTGATTCCTCCCAATGAGTATAAGAGGTTATTGTTTGACATAAGAATGGACCACAAAAAGTTTCAACATTTGGATCATATGCTTACAGGAAAGATTTTAATGGAGAAAATTGCGGAAGACTTTGAAATTTTAAATATGTTGATCTCAACCTGTGAGAATCTTCCTCTTGTTTCTTATGCAGGTCACCTTGAAATGCGAGTCCTGGTGAAGGAATGACCAGTTATGATTTACCCACGGCCGACCAATGGAACTATGTGGAAAAATATGGAAGGACAAGATATTCTGTCCATTCATAGATACATTCAGAATTTTTTGCCAAGTGGCAAAAATGATGCTTTTATTTTAAAAATTTGTAATATTGTTTGAAGACAGTTATCTATTGTTTAAAGACAGTTATCTTTCGAGTTAAGACATTTTTAGTTACTAGTTTAAAGAAGCAGTTATGTCAAGCTTCTTTCGAATTCTATATAAAAGACAATGAGAGTCATTTTTGAAAGGGTTGGAAACTCTTTGAGAGACGATATGTTTTGAAGTCAAATTTTTGATAAATAAAAGGCCGTACAGTAGAAATATCTATCTTTTGAGACCAGAGATTCATGCGTTGACCATTTTTACAGTCTGGTTTTTCCCTTATCTTTATATGTGCATGTCTACTTTCTTTGTCATATCTTCCATTATGTTCTTCTTCTATACTTATATGAACGTTTGAAATAAATCGGGATTCATACTGGTTATGCCTCGTTTTATCGCATTTAAGTATCCACTGTTTCTCCAAAGTTGACAATGGATTCATCCTAGTTAGATGTATGTTGTTGATGGACTGCCATTATTTCTTTCTATACCACCTACGAAATCAAATTGACTGTGATATGGTTGCTATCTTGCCTCTGTGGAAATATGTTTGGTATAAATCTCTTGTTGGCACGTTAAATATTTGAACGTTGACTCCATGCCCAATGTTTCTTGTTTCCTTTTCAACCAAGTAAATCCTTTTGAGAAATTTTGAGCGTATTCTATATATTTTTAGCCTTTACATATATCTTGTTTCCTTTGGCCCTTTTTAATCATCATTAATCATCTTTCCTGCCCCTGTCCTACACCATTTATCATGGCAATTAGACCTATTGTCCTTACCTTATTCCCCAAATTACCAAGGTACGGCTGATCATTGTTTTATTTTATTAATGCTTATGATTGTGATAATTAAAGCTGTGCATCTCTCAATCGTGCTAACATGTTACAATTTATGAAGGTAGTTGAGATAGATGGACTGCAGGAAGATCGGGGCTGAACAAGTCATGAAGGAAGGATGTTCGTTGCTTGTAGAGGGATCCTTGGGGCTTGAATTATTAATCAAGACACAGCTATGACAGGGCAGCTGTAACAGGATGCGCCATTTTGAGTATGTTGCTGCTCGAGTCTAGCTACGATTTGGAAGGACCACTACTCTTGGGTCAAATGATAACTCTCTCATATTTCGATGTCTCTGCTCTGCCCACGTATTGTAACAGCTAGTTATTTAGGGCGCCTGAAGATCAGAGATCTTCATGGCTGCCTGATTATAGGGTTTGTTGTGATTTGTATGTATAAATACGGGTAGTTGCTTCGACCCAGGGGTTGGACAGCAAACAATTAATTCATTGTATTAGCAGCCGAGCAAAACTGTGTACTCATTCTTCTGTTAATATAAGGGGTTACTTCTGAGCTAAAGAGTTGTGTTGTTTAGCCAGCGTCTCTGTGTGAAGGCTGGGCCCGTCTTCCACAGAGATTGCTGAGTTAAAATAGGAATTTGAATTTATTATTGTGTGATGCTTTGTTCTTTTCTTTTGTACGCAGCAGCAATATTTATTGTGTGGATTTTTTAGTAAAAGATTATATTTCTGTGAGATTGTTGAATGGTGTAGAATAACAGTCGACTGAGTAAGGTTTGCTTTATGCATTTTAATTGTTGTTATACACAGCCGTGTTCATCTTACAGCTAAGTTGTGATCCCATGAGCCCTTACAATTTATCTTTTCTGTTGTGTGTTGCTTGATTTCCATTCTGCAATTCAATTTCTTAGAACAATTGATTTAATCTTTTGCAATTGGATTTCTAGATTAATGTTCAGTTATGCTTTATGATTTCCAGAGTGATCAGATCAAGCAAGTGATTGTTCTAGAATACAAATGAGATTTCTTTTCTGCAATTGTTGATTAGATCTGATACCATTTCTTATTGATGCATGATAGAGAGGAATTGAAGTATAGCAGTTAGAAGGCAATTTGGATTGCATAGATTTTTGGGGATGAACATGGATGATAGAAGATAAAAGTATCCACTTCTAATGGTTTGGTGTTTGAGCATATATTGTGCACTTATCCTTTGAAATAAAAGACTTTCTCGGGTTGACAATAAATTTCATATGCTCTGTGTGTATTGGTAACAATTTATCTGCATATAGAGTGCTTGACAAGCAACATGTTGATAACTTTAGTGATTTCATTGATTTAGAAGAAGTGGATCATGATGATGCAAAAATGAGGTTGTTTTCCCAAAGCTTGCGAGGCAAAGTCAAAAAATGGTTTAGAGCTTTGGCTACAGGATCAATTGCTAATTATGATGCTTTCATAACTCTTTTTATCGAAAGATGGGAAGACCAGAAAAATCCTTCACAGATGTTGACACAGTATAACAATCTGAAAAAGGGAGGTTTTGAGTCGATTCAAGAATTCTCTGCCAGATTTATGAAATTTTATAACTCTATCCCTACAGACATAAAAACTCCAGTAGGAGCAACCAAGTTACATTATGCAGATGCTTTTGAAGGTGATTTTTCATGCACATTAAGAGAAAGAAGATCTACCACTTTTGCAATAATGATGAAAGATGCGGTGGAAGTTGAAGCTAATATGATGGCTTCTGGAAAGATGAGGCATAGAGATATAGACCGAAAAAAAAGTAAAGAAGATAATCAAAATACAGCTTCTTCTTCTTCCACATATGCAAAATTTGAAGCAATGATTAAAACTATGGAAAAGTTGTTAGACAGGTTAGTGGTGGATAACAAAGCTCCGAATAAAGAACAAACAGAACCTCAAATCAGAAACCCTAATTTTAGGAGACCCTTTGTCCCACCCATAAGGCCAAGAGATCAGAGGAACCCAAGGAATACAGAAGAAGATCCAGTCAGACCTCCTTTCCCTGAAAATTATATCGCTGGGTAAGTTGAAACTGAGATGGCTAAGAGTGATATTCACCATTGTGGCAGTTTTGATTCAGAAGTGTATCTGACTAAACAGGAGCATGATATGTTCCTTGCAGAAGGAGAATGTTGTAATTTAGAGACAGAAACTGATCAATACCAGATTGGATACGAAAATGCTATAAACGATCTTCAAAGAAAGATAAATCTGAGAAACAGAGACGTTATAATAGACAAAGGAAAAGAGTCAACGAAAAAATCAAAAGGATCTATAGATAAATCCTCCACTAGTCAAAATGAACAGCAAACGAGGAGAAAAGAGAACGAAGATGTACCAAAAGTGATTTCAGATAACAAGAAATATTCAGTGAATGAAGGTGATAAAAATTTGGTTCATTTCAATATACAGAGTGAAATGTCCAAAGTCAAGATTTCTGTACCTTTCAATGAGATATTAAAGAATAAAGAATACAAGGAACAAATTTTTAAGATGATGCAAGTAGAAAATCGAGTGGAAATAAATGCTTTGGAATTTGATGATGATACTCCTAATATCTTCCTGGGTTCAAGAATGGAAGATAATAGTTTTGGGAAAATTTCTCCTTTCTATGTAGATTTGAACATTCATGATAAAGTTGTGCATAATTGTATGTAAGACTCGGGAGCTTCTCATAATCTGATGCCGAAACTTGTAGTTGAATCTTTGGGATTGGAAATCACAAGACCATATGATGACTTATTTTCTTTTGATTCAAGGAAAGTCCAATGTTTAGGGTTGATCAAAGATTTGACAGTCAATCTCAGTAAAATACTAGCCAAAGGTATTCTCATGGATTTGGTGGTTGTTGATATTCTAGCAAAATTTGGTATGCTGTTGTCTAGATCACGGGCCTCGAAGTTAAAAGGAACTTTGTAGATGGATATGTCTTTTGCTAATATTCCAGTGTTGGGGGTACACAGAAGATTATATGCTTGAAAAATGGCTGCTTATTTGGTAAGTGACTTAAAAGAACCCGAAAAGCATGCTATATATGCAGTAGACACAGATTTGGGGTCATGTATTCTATACGATGATGTTGAATCTAAAGAAAAAATGGATTTAATCGAACCTAAAGAAAATGAAAAAGAAAGACTGTTAAGAGAAAAAATTAGAAAAGAAGGAACTTGTACAATGCACTTTGATGGAGCTAGGAGCAGAGAAGGAGCTGGTGCGGGAGTATGGATAATCACACCTGATCGAGAATTCTTGATGTTTTCTTATCAATTGAATTTTGAGTGTACAAACAATGTTGCAGAATATGAAGCTTTGATTCTGGGGTTGAATGTATTGAGAGATTTAAAAGCAAAAAGAATTGAAGTGTTTGGAGATTCTGAATTGGTAATAAATCAGGTAAAAGCTATTTATCAGACCAAACATCCTAAAATGAGGTCATATAGGAATGAAGTGTGGGATTTATTGGAAAACTTTTTCGATGAACATGATGTTGTTTCAATTCCTAGAGTTAATAACACCGTAGCAGATTATTTGGCCACTTCGGGAGCTGCATTCAAAACCCCTATATTTTCTAAAAAGAAATATGATATTGAGGTCATACACAGACCATCTATCCCAAACAATATCAAACACTGCCAGGTTTTTGAAGATGATCAATAGATTAAACGCTTTTTAGAAATGACAGATGAATTCAATTACAGGTCTATTGATGCAGAAGATGTTGGAGTTGGTCCAGATGAAAAAGGTTCCCCTGAAGAAACAGAAAATTTCAAGCAAAGGATTGGAGGTAAGGATATAATTCAGCTGAAGAATAACGTTATCCCTAGAGGCTTGATTCCATTAGAAAAATTGTTTGATAAAAATGACGTGGTGAAAAATCCAAAAGTAGAACCTAAACGTGAGGATGTAAAAGATTACAATTTAGGTTCTGAAGAAGATCCCAAATTGGTAAAGCTTTCAAATAAATTACCAAGAAAGTAAGAGAATAAAAGTGTGGAAGTGATGAAAATATTTTCAGATGTTTTCGCCTGGAGTTATGAAGACCTGAAATAATATGATGTTTCTGTTATACAGCATACAATTCCTATCAAACCTGATGAAAAGCCTTTTAAAGAGAAGTTGAGAAGAATAAATACCAAGTTGCTTCAAGTAATAAAAAAAGAAGTGATAAAGTTGTTTGATGCTAAGATAATTGTGTCCTTGAGATTTTCTAAGTGGTTGGCTAACCTAGTACCAGTAAGGAAAAAGAATGGCGAAATAAGGTTGTGCATGGACTTTAGAAATTTGAACAAAGTCTCTTTGAAAGATAATTATCCACTCCCGAAAATGGATCAGATTTTGCAGAAAGTTGTAGGGGCCAAAAGAATTTCTATGTTAGATGGTTTCTCAGGTTACAATCAAATTAAAGTTCACCCAGAAGATCAGGAGAAAACTGCTTTTACTACTCCATAGGGAACGTTTATGTATGCCAAAATGCCATTTGGTTTGATGAACGCAGGGGCAACCTTTCAGAGAACCATGGACATTGCATTTGCAGATGAAAGAGACAAATTTGTGGTAGTATACATGGATGGAATCACTGTATATTCAAAGAATGTTGTTGATCACTGGAAACATCTGGAAAGAGTTTTTTCTGAAATGTAGAAGATTTGGGATCTCCTTAAATCCAAAAAAATCTCATTTCTGCATGGAAGAAGGAAGATTGTTGGGACACATCATATCAAAGGAAGGCATTAAGATTGACCCGGAGAGAGTATCTTCCATACAGAAGGTCGGGATCCCTAGGAGTAAGAAGGAAATTCAGTCATTTATTGAAAGGGTAAATTGGTTAAGAAGGTTCATTCCTAGTTTTGCTGAGATTTTGAGAAACATATCTGAAATGCTAAGAAAAGACAAGGAAATTAAATGGACTGAAGAAGCAAGACAATCTTTTGTTAATATTAAAAGGGCATTAACTGAAGCACCTGTGTTAATTAATCCAGATTATTCAGAGGATTTCATTATGTTTACTTATGCATCAGAACATAAAGTAGCTGGAGTATTGTTACAAAAGAACCAAGAACAAGGATGATTTTAAGGACCCATAGTTATTTAAAAGTGTATAAACCTCAGCGAATCTTATCAATTCTTAAAATGTCAACTATAAAATGTTTGGCGATATTTTTAAAAACTTATTTCAATTTCTAAGGATTTTATATAGTTTATATAATAATTTGGCGAATTTTAGAGTGAAAAAAGATTACCCCATCAAAATTGGGCGAAATGGGGCTTCAAAAAATGGAAATTGGTGAATCTTTTTTTGGAAAAAAACATGGAAAAATAGCCCATGGGCTAAATTTCGCCCCTAAAATTATCCTTGACCAAGAAGGTGTGGAACAGCCAATTGCATTTTTCAGTAAGATTCTGAGGGATGCAGAATTAAAATATAACATTATGGAGAAACAAGCTTATGCTTTAGTGAAAGCATTGAAGGATTTCAGAATATACATATTGCATTCTCATATAATAGCACATGTTCCATCAGCGGCAGTGAAAGATATTCTTACCCAGCCAGATCCTGAAGGAAAAAGAGCAAAGTGGATAGCAGTATTATTGGAATATGATCTCGACATTAAACCTACAAAGCTGATAAAAGGCCAAGGTCTGGATAAAATGATGACAGAAACAAATTGGGATTCTCTTGGTATGAATTTTCTTTCCGAAATTTCAAAAGAAGACGTTCCAAATTTACAAGTAATTGAATATTTCTCTTTATCTCCCTAGTACACGGACATTGTGTATGTTCTGCAAAATCTCCAAGTGCCTGCAAATATGGAAAAAACTAGAGCAAGATCAGTGAAGTTGAAAGCAGCCAAGTTCTGCATATTAGATGGGAATTTATTCTGGAAAGATCCAGGAGTTATTCTGTTGAATTGTCTATTATAGAATGAAGCGCAACATATTATGGGGGAATTTCATAAAGGCATGTGTGGAGGACATCATTCATGGAAGGCCACATTGAACAAGATTCTTAGAGATGGTTTTTATTGGCCCATCATGTATTCAAATGTATATAAAGAAGTGACCAAATGTCGTGAATGTCAAATTTTTTATGGGAAAAGAGAATTATTACCATTTCCTTTGAAACCTATTTCAGTTGAAGCACCTTTTCAACAGTGGGGGTTACATTTCATTGGAGAAATTAACCCAAATTCTTCAAGGCAGCATAAGTGGATTTTGACTGCTACAGATTACTTTACGAAATGGATTGAGGCCATTCCGACAAGAAACGCCACAGAAACAGTGATAATGAACTTTTTAGAAGAAAACATCTTATCCAGGTTTGGTTGTCCTAAAAGGATAGTGACAGATAATGTTTCAGCGTTCAAATAAAAAAAGATGATAGATTTTTGTCACAAATATCACATACATTTAAATCACTCCACTGCTTATTATCCACAAGGAAATGGATTGGTTGAATATTCAAATAAAAGTTTAGTGAGGATCATAAAGAAGTTGCTAGAAGATAACAAGAGGGCTTGGCACACTAAATTAAAATATGCTTTGTGGGCAGAGAGAATCAGTACAAAAAGAGCAATTGGCACTTCACCTTTCCAGTTGGTGTATGGCACAGAGGTAATTTTTCCTGTTTCTTTGGGTTTTCCAGTTATGAAATTGTTACAAGAAGTGGAAGAAGAACCAAATCATATGCAGAGGAGGATAAATCAAATGATAGAATTACATGAAGTTAGAGAAAAGACATACAACAAAACCCAAATGCATCAGGAGAAAATGAAGAAAACTTTTGACATAAAGGTTAAAGAAAAGAATTTTCAGATAAATGATTTAGTTTTGAAGTGGGACTCTAGAAATGAAGATCACCATGGGAAGTTTGAGCATTTGTGGAAAGGTCCATATATTGTCGCAGGATACCAAGGAGAAAATGCATTTACTCTAAAAAATTGTAATGGAGAATTCTTTCCTGGAGGACCAGTAAATGGTAGACACCTCAAACATTATCTCTCTTAAAAGGACAGAGGTGAAAGAGGATTTTGTACAGTGTAAATATTTTCTTTTATCAAAAAAAAAATGATGATATGAACCTTGATTTGCAGAAAAGTTTGAATGTAGCCTAATGGATCAGGCACTTGTTCTACGATGTTCTTTGCTACCTCACAGGGAGGATATCATCCCCAGTTGGAGCCAGTTGTTGACACTATATTTGAAAATACACAAACCCTAAAAGATTTGTCAAAAATATCGAAAAGAAGTGAATTTACTTTGGATGGGTTGAAATAAAGGGTCATAATACAAAATCAACAAAGAAAAACCTACATATGCAAAGTCCGAAAGTAATTATTGAAGAGGTTAAGTCTTAGTGAAGTTTCAACGGCGGAGATGACAATAATAAAGATCAACGGCTGTCATGGTTTCCCGCACCGCCCAAAAGATCATTTGCAAACGTTGATGAGTGGTTGCGGATATAATACCACCGGGTACGTGTCGCACTCTTATTAATCTGCATCAACGTGATAGTGATATCACAAACCACTACAACACCGTGCGGAACCACCAAAGGATAATACGAGGCGGGCCATAGCACGTGGCAGATGCAGAATGGCGCAAGGGAATACGCCACATGTTGACATAAATCGGAGGGACGGTATACATTGGCACAAAATCTACGACCAAGATTCATTCGCATCATGGGAAGTGCGCACTCAATAGAGGAAAGAGTGGTTGCGGTAATTAAACCACTCTAATAGGTGTCAAAAAATGGTTAATCCGCACAAAGTGAAAACCAAAGAAGAAAACCATTATTGGGATCGCGGATACCACCATGGGAAATAAAAGGATGCAAGATCTAATGGCTCAAATCAAAAGGCTTGTGATCAACGGTTGGATATAAAGTACATTTGGAAAGCTGCCAGAAAGTTAAGGAAAAGGGCTTATATAAAACAAAAGGGTTTTCAAATAATGACATTTTGTTTATGTGTCGTTGTTCCTAGGAGCTCTGAAGACTAGTGGAGATCAGCAATTGCGACAGAAGGATAAAGACGTGTCTATACAGGTAGGGTCTGGTGACCTGGCCCACATTTTTAATGGAAATTTGTTTGTAGAAACGACTTAAATGCAAACTGTACATGATATAGATGTTTTTAAAGCTAAAGAAGCCCTATAAGACAAAGATGGGGAATTTCATGATACCCTAATCAGGTTACCAGCCGTTGAAGTTAAACTTAAGTTGTCTAAGTTATTAGAAGAAGGTATAGACATACACAGAGTCCACCAATCATCCTTGTTAGCCTTCTGCCCAGACCAAATCCCATCTTTTCCAGAATTTGTGTCATGGTGTGCTGAGAATTATTCCAGAGAAGAAATAACTATTTTAAATAGTCAAAAAACCAGAGTCGTTTGCAAAATAGAGCCTGCCGTCATAATTAAAGCCCTAGAAATAGAATTTTCCCAAACCCTCGAGTCTGAGAATTTTTCTGACACTTCTGTTATTGAATATTATCATCAAACCCTTCAAGATGATAGAGAAAAAATTTTGTCTATGTGTCTTAAACTAGAAACCAACATTTCAGATATCTCGTACCCTATAGATATCACTTTATTTGATGAAAATACCCAACTAGTTCTGATATTGTTGGCTTTAATCCTAGGGTTCGATACATACATGTATGTAACTGAGTTTCAGTTAAGCCTTTTGTATAAAATGAGTACAATTCAGTCAAGGATTGATGAAAATCAAATTCCTTGACTTAATTTTGAAGAATTCTTGACCGAGAATATTCATGACTAGATGGTCAATTTCCCTACTCTAAGGCATTTCAGATTTCAGTCTTTTTTGATGAAAATGATCATGGTGGCCAGTCATGAAGAGTTACAATTCCCTAAGATCATTTTCACAAAGTTATTAGAAAATAACATATTTAATTACATAAATTATATGCTCTCTAAGATTTACAGAATGATTTTTGGTGAAAAATTGCCTAGAGTATTACCAGAAATGCAAGCATGTATGCAATTAAGTGAAAAATACGCTATAGGAGATTGGTTCTTGTCAAAGGACAGTACAGTGATCAGGTTGTATGGTTTCAAACATAAACCCTATGTTTTACCAGCATTTCTTACCTTAAGGGTTTTCGCTTTGGAGTTCCTGAGATAGAAGTTAATTGTTGAGGATAATAATTTTTTTCCTTTCAAACAAGCAACAGATATCAAGTATCCATTCACACTTGGCCCATTCACAGTGAAGAATAAAAATACTGCTATTTATATAGAAAAATTATTGAAAGATATGGGTTTTGAGATAGACATGTCTATTGAATATGATCCGTTAAACATAATATCAAAACGGAGAACGAATCATCGCATCAAAGCATTGAATCATCAGATGATTGAGGGAATGTCTGACAGAGCCAATTGGCTGGAGTATAAGGAAGAAATCATTCCAAATTCACATGATAAAGAAATGATATTGATAGATGCAATAACAGAGGTGGAAAACATGATGAATACTGCAATGGTAGGGTTTAAAAGACCCATACAACATGTAGTGAACATTGAAAGTGAAGGAGCAGAAAAAGGAAAAAAACTTGAAAATGGATGAGCAACAAGAGTTACTGGCAGTTTCAGAAGAGGAAGGAAGAACCGAAGTCAAAATACCAGAGGTCATGGTAAAGGAGTACAGTATTAAAGAATCCCTGGTGGAAGACGATGTAAATAGACCACACAGTATGATGGATGTATTTAATGAACACAGTCAAAATAAACAGGAATCCTCTCGGCAAACCAGTCAATTATTTCCAAGGGTTAGAAATATATCCAACACTGAAGTCAATTTGTTTACTAGCAGAAATGTCAAAGAAAATTCTTAAAAATTTTCAGTTGTTACTAAAGATAAGATCTCAGAGATGAAGGTGGATCTAACAAAAATCAATGTCGCAGATAAAATTTTATTGTACAGACAAACAGGAGAGGTTATATATTCAGATTATTTGGGAGCAATATTAAAGGCAGACAAATTAAAAAATTTACTGGATAAATTGAATAACCAATTGAAACAAGAGAAAGCAGAAAATAAGTCTCGACAACAACAGATAAAAAGATTGCAAATAGATTTGATAAACAAAGAGGGAGATGCAGCAGCAAAATTACTCAAAGAAAAGGATGATGCGATTCTAATGTTAAGGCGAAAGCTGAAAATCCCAGACACTTTGCTTATCCAAGGAGCCGAACTAACAGTACTGGAAAAAGAAAAAGAAGAGCTGTCAAATGAAGTAAAGGATGTTACTGCAAAAATGTTGAAGCTCACCGAGGAAAAAGTTCATTGGGAAAAAGAGAAAATTGGTTTGGAAGAGCAATTGGAGGAAATAAAGAAAAAGTTAGCAGAATTAGGTCAGCAACAGGTACATGCAAATACAGATGAAGATAAAACTGGATTGGATGGTCTCTTACAAGCCATGTCCCAGGTAATTTTGAAAGATGTCGAAATTAAAGAATTGAAAATGGGAATACAAAAGCTCAAAGAAGAAAATGAGACAAAAGATAAGGAAATCAAAGCTTTGCAAATAAGGAATCAGGAATTAACTGATAATAATAAAGGTTTGGCAGCTCATGTAATAGGACAAGCTGCAATGCAAGATTGCAAACATATGGTATGGGATCAAATTATAAAGGAAGTTGAAAAATTAAGACCTTATCTTGATTATATGAGAATGAAAGAAAAAGTAGCCAAAGACGCCTTTGAGAGTTGCAGAGCAGTCAGAGAGAATTTAAACAAAAAACCAAAAGAAATAGCACAGAGGGCAATAACTTTCTTACACAATTTAACTGAAGCAGACTTGACAGCAATGAATATAATGAATAGAATTTCAGTCATTACATGGGCTAGAAGAATCTTGGGAAAATATTCACATGTTGAAAATATTGAAGCTAAAGCTGGAGATATATGAGAGGAAGTAATAAAGTTTAAGAAGCGATTTGAAAAATTAATAAACAAAGGATTCCTTGCTTTTTGGGATGAAAAGAATGAGTTGATTCCTCCCAATGAGTATAAGAGGTTATTGTTTGACATAAGAATGGACCACAAAAAGTTTCAACATTTGGATCATATGCTTACAGGAAAGATTTTAATGGAGAAAATTGCGGAAGACTTTGAAATTTTAAATATGTTGATCTCAACCTGTGAGAATCTTCCTCTTGTTTCTTATGCAGGTCACCTTGAAATGCGAGTCCTGGTGAAGGAAATGACCAGTTATGATTTACCCACGGCCGACCAATGGAACTATGTGGACAAATATGGAAGGACAAGATATTCTGTCCATTCATAGATACATTCAGAATTTTTTGCCAAGTGTAAAATGATGCTTTTATTTTAAAAATTTGTAATATTGTTTGAAGACAGTTATCTATTGTTTAAAGACAGTTATGTTTTGAGTTAAGACATTTTCAGTTACTAGTTTAAAGAAGTAGTTATGTCAAGCTTCTTTCGAATTCTATATAAAAGACAATGAGAGTCATTTCTGAAAGGGTTGGAAACTCTTTGAGAGACGATATGTTTTGAAGTCAAATTTTTTATAAATAAAAGGCTGTACAGTGGAAATATCTATCTTTTGAGACCAGAGATTCATGTGTTGACCATTTTTACAGTCTATTTTTTCCCTTATCTTTATATGTGCATGTCTACTTTCTTTGTTATATCTTCCATTGTGTTCTTCTTCTATACATAAATGAACGTTTGGAATAAATCGGTATTCATACTGGTTATGCCTCGTTTTATCGCATTTAAGTATCCACTATTTCTCCAAAGTTGACAATGGATTCATCCTAGTTAGATGCCTGTTGTTGATGGACTATCATTATTTCTTTCTATACCACCTACGAAATCAAATTGACTGTGATATGGTTGCTATCTTGCCTCTGTGGAAATTTGTTTGGTATAAATCTCTTGTTGGCACGTTAAATATTTGAAAGTTGACTCTATGCCCAATGTTTCTTGTTTCCTTTTCAACCAAGTAAATCCTTTTGAGAAATTTTGAAAGTATTCTATATATTTTTAGCCTTTACATATATCTTGTGAGAGAGCCCTCTCTGGTGGAAAAAATGGATAAGTTTTCTACCTAAAGTTTGGTTTGAAATAAGTTACCTTAGGTATTATTCTTTTACAACCGGGATAAAATCTAAGTGCTAACAATGGGTTCTCTTCTTCCAACAATTTCCATGGTCCGAAGCTTGATTTTCCTCGCTTCAATGGTACTGATCCAACTGGATGGATATATCGTCCAGAACAGTATTTCAATCTGCATAATACTTTTGATGTCAACAAAGTTTCACTTGCATCCTTTCATTTGGAACAGTAAGCTTTTCAATGGTACTGTTGGTACATCAAGGCTCATGAAGAGCCAACATGGCCAGAATTTTTCCAACTCCTTTTGCAACGATTTGGTCCCAGTGATTTTGATGACTTCACAGGAGCCCTCACTAAACTTCGCCAAATTGGCACTGTGAGAGAGTATCAAACCGAATTTGAGAAACTAGCCAACCACACTAAAGGATTGTCTGATGACTTTTATCGGAGTTGTTTTATCAGTGGTCTAAAGGATGCCATCCGCTCTGAGGTCAAAATGTTCTGTCCCAACACAATGATGGAAGCCCTAGGGTTGGCTAAGTTGGCAGAAGACAAGATTGCAGCCCAACAGCGCTCTAAGACCACTTTTGTTCCCTTCCAAAATATGGGTTCTCAACGACCACCCATACCATAGGCTCCTCGACCACCTCCTATCAAGCATTTGTCTGAAACAGAGATGCAAGCACGCAGAGAAAAGGGGCTTTGCTATAATTGTGATGAGAAATTCACTCAGGGACATAGATGTGTTCAGGAAAAGCTCTATGTCTTGGATGTGGATTCTCCACCTGCCTCTGAAATTGGTGACGAAGATCCAGATACAATGGATGCTCAGGTCGATATTCAGGAACCGCCTATTGAACCTCCATCTCAGGATGACCAGCCAGAGATATCTCTCCATGCTTTAGCTGGAATCACCACCCCCCAAATAATGCGGGTCAGGGGTTACTTCAAGAAGCTTCCTCTTACAATACTCATTGATTCTGGTAGCACTCATAATTTCATTGACCCTCAGATCTCCAAACAAGCTGATTGTTTTATCCATCCTTGCTCCAACTTTGAAGTCATGGTTGCCAATGGGGGCACCTTACCTTGCAAAGGGAAGTGCTGAAATGTGCGTATCTCTATGGGAGATTATACCTTGCGCTCTGACATGTTTTCCTTGACCTTAGGTGGATGTGATTTGGTTTTGGGTGCTCAATGGCTACACACACTTGGCCCTATCTTATGGGATTTTGCTAAACTTTGGATGCAATTTTCCCTCAATGGATAGAAACACACATTGACAGGATTACAACCAGGGTCTCTCAGCATCATCAGTTCACATCGCATGTAAAAAATCCTCAATAATAATTCACATGGTTTCATCGCTCAGATCCATTCCATTCAGATGCAACCATCAGCGGTCTCCACTACTCCTTTAGATATACAACAAATTCTGGATCAATATACATGTGTCTTTGCGGAACCAGTGGGATTGCCACCTTCAATGCCAGAAGACCATCTTATTCAGCTCCTTCCTGGCAGCGTTCCTCCCAACATCAGGCCCTATCGCTACCCATTTCACCAAAAAATGGAGATTGAAATTCTCGTTCGGGACTTCCTGAAGCAAGGTATTATTCGCCCAAGTACTAGTTCATTTTCTTCTCCAGTTCTTCTTGTCCACAAAAAAGATGGGTCATGGCGCCTCTACATTGACTTCCAAGCACTTAATCACCTCACCATCAATGATAAGTTTCCAATTCTTGTTGTTGATGAGCTTCATGGGGCTCAATTTTTCTCCAAGTTGGATCTTCATTCTAGGTATCATCAAATTCGGGTTCATGAGGATGATATCCCTAAAACAGCTTTCCGCACACATGATGGCCATTATGAGTTTTTGGTCATGCCCTTTGGCCTCACTAATGCTCCTTCCACATTCCAGGCCTTAATGAATAAAATATTTCAGCCCTACTTGCGGAAATTCATTATGGTATTCTTTGATGATATCCTCATCTACAGTAAAACATGGGTTGAACATCTCTAGCATCTGGATCTTGTCATGCAACTTTTCGCTGACCATCATCTCCACGCCAAGCATTCTAAATGTGTTTTTGGACAGAAGGAAGTTGAGTATCTCGGGCACATTATCTCAGCACAAGGGGTTCGCATGGATCCTGCCAAAATCGATGCCATGAACAATTGGCCACATCCTCAGACACTCAAGAGCCTTCGTGGTTTTTTGGGGTTGACTGGCTACTACCACAAGTTTGTCAAGGATTATGGGAAGATTGCAGCTCCATTAACTGCTCTATTGAAAAAGTATGATTTTACCTGGACACCTGCTGCTCAGTGTGCATTTAACAAACTGAAACAAGCTATGTGTACTACACCTGTTCTAGCTATGCTCGATTTTTCCAAGCCCTTCATTATTGAGAGTGATGCTTGTGGCAATGGACTTGGTGTTGTTCTCCTTCAAAATGAACACCCCATTGCGTTCACCAGCAAAGCCCTTTTAGTTAAGAATTCAGCTGCATCTACATATGAGAAGGAAATGATGGCTATTTTGCATGCAGTACAGAAGTGGCGACCATACCTCTTAGGGAATCATTTTTGCATCAAGATTGATCACTAGAGTCTGAAATATTTCTTGGAACAGTGTGTCTCCTCCTCAGCACAACAGAAATGGGTTAGCAAACTCATGGATTATGACTATGAGATCACTTACAAGAAGGGTAAGGACAATATTGTGGCAGATGCTCTGTCTTGCACATTTGATGCCCAAGGTTCTCTTTCAGCTATTTCTATGCATGTTCGAAATTGGTTGCAATCTGTTCAACATGGTTATGTCAGTGACTCTTCCTTATCTCAAATCATCCAACGCTTGACCAACAACCCTTCTACTGTACCACATTACTCTTGGGATGGTGCTTCTCTGAGATACAAGGGTCGTCTAGTGCTTCCCCAGAGCACAGATCTTCAACGGGCTGTCTTCTATGAACTCCATGCTTCTCCATCGGCAGGGCACTCTGGGTTCCTCAAAACGTATGAACGGGCACGGCGTAACTTCTTTTGGCAAGGCATGAAAAGGACAATTCAACAGATGGTGGCTGAATGTGATACCTACCAGTGCAATAACGGTGAAACGACACTCCTTCCAGGATTGCTCGAACCCTTGCCCATACCTACACGGATTTGGACAGATATTTCTATGGATTTCATTGAAGGGCTCCCTAAATCTGGCGGGAAGACAGTGATTCTCGTTGTGGTTGATCGCATCTCCAAATATAGTCATTTTTGTGCTCTCAGCCACCCCTATATAGCCTCCTCAGTCACTCAAATTTTCCTGGACCATATCTTTCGTCTTCATGACATCCCTTCTTCCATTGTCTCGGATCGTGATGCGACTTTCACCAGTCATTTTTGGACAGAACTATTTCACCACACTGGCACCAAAATGAAGATGAGTTCAGGGTATCACCCACAAATAGATGGTCAGACTAAAATTATCAATAAATACTTGGAAACTTATCTTTGTTGCTTCACCTCTGAACAACAACATCAATGGGAAAAGTGGCTCCCTCTCGTTGAATGGTGGTACAATGCCTCTTACCAATCTGCCTCTAAAATTACCCCATATGAAGCAGTCTATAGTCAGGCACCTCCAGTTCCTCTTCCATACACCCCCAACAATTCACTAGTTCAGGAAGTTGACACAATCCTTCGAAACCACGATCAGATTCTTCGCATTTTGCGGGACAATCTTCACACGGCAAGAAATCGCATGAAGCAACAAGTTGATCAGCACCGTTCTGAGTGCACTTTTCAAGCAGGCGATATGGTTTTTCTTCGTCTCCAGTCGTACAAGCAATCCTCCCTGAAACTCAAAGGGCGTCATAAGCTCGCTCCAAGGTTTTATGGGCCATATCAAATTCTTCAGAAGATTGGGTCCGTTGCTTATAAATTGGAACTTCCTCCTTCTCGCATTCATCCAGTATTTCATGTCTCTTGTCTGAAGAAAGTTCTTGGCACCAACATCAGTGGACAAACTATTTTACCCGAACTGGATAATGAAGGATCCATCCTTTTGGAGTTGGATGTCGTCCTCAATCGGTGCACTCGTCAGCTTCGCTCTCTCTCTATCACAGAGGTCTTAATTCAATGGCAGGCCATGCAACTAGAGGATGCTACATGGGAACCACTCCTTCAGATTCAACAACAATTTCCACATCTAAAGCTTTGAGGACAAAGCTTTTTTTAAGGGGGAGGGTATGTTAGGAACCCATGTCTTTACTTTGTTAGTATATTGTGCTGGACACATATGCTTTGTAAGTCGTCCCGTAGTATTTGTTGATCAATAGTTTGTGTTATTATTGTTGGCGCATATGCTTTGTAAGTCACCCGTAGTATTGTTGATCCATAGTTTGTAGTGGCCCATGGTTTTGACCCATAGTATTGGCGCCTAGACTTAGTATATAAGTGTGTGTTGAGGCCTATGAAGGTACCATGAAGTTATATGTATTGAGCTTGCTCAAAGGAGGTTGCCCCCTCGAAGTGGCCTGCAATCAATATAAAAGTGATTCTGAGTTCTGTCATTCTGTTATTTCGCATATTCTTATTAATTAATTATTGCATGTTCTTCACACAATCTCCGCCTTCAACATTTTCCCATGATCCAGTTAAATCTGAAGGAGCATTTAAAGTTACATTATCATGATCCTATAGCAGTGAAATCTTCCACGATCCAGTCACATTCTCCATAATTCAGCAGCAGCAATTTCGATTACATTTTTATGATCCTGCAGCAGTGACATCCTCTCTGATCTAGCAGTTGCACCAGGAAACATCACCAACCATGTTCCTATTGCATAGTTCATCATCATTCTTGGGTAAGTGGAGGTATGTTGTTTTCTGAACTTTAATCATGCAATTCCTTACATGCTAGAAACGAATAATTTGGAAAATTCCCTCACCATGCTCCATTTCCTTTTTCACTTTCATAACCCATGCCAAGTTGCACAAGGACATGCAACAAGTTCAGTTGGGGAGGATGACATAGAGGTTGTTGAACACTCTATAGGATCTCAAATGCAATCATATTTCCAAAGGACAAGATATATTTCGTGGCAGTTTATTCATTTTCTCATGCATATTGTTCCTTATATAAAATGCAGAATTTGAATTGAGTATATCTCACAAAGCACACATTGGATCATCATTATGTTTGGATAGGTAATGGCTAATATTATGATGAACAAAATTGACAAATTTCAGCTCAATCCAATGCACAGATTTCGAAAAAACAACCATCATCACCTACAACCAATTTGCAATTTTATCAAAATCTGTGATGTGGGTTTTTCTGATTTTTGGTGTGGAGATGCATTGGACTAGTAAAAACTTGCTTGCAAAATGTCAGCCAAACCCAGTTTGTGATTTGAGAGAAATCCAACTATTTCATCCAGCTGAAACACCTACCTGCAAAAATTTGTCACCTACAGCCAATTTGCATTTTTCTTGAAATCCGTGATGTGGGGTTTTTCGGATTTTTGGTGTGGAGATGCATTGGACTAGTAAAAACTTGCCTGCAAAATTTCATCCAAACCCAGTTTGTATTTTGGGAGATATTAGTTCAGCAAGTTGGCTGCAACACCATCTGCAATTGTGCCAAACTTTCCATTTCACAACTGCAGCTCCACCAAACTCTCCATTTCACAGCTGCAACTCTGAACTATATTCACTATCATCATTTCCCTACCATCATTCCATTTTGCCACTGTCATCACTCCATTTTTCATCTCATTTATCATTCACCAACATTTATTTTCCGACAAATCCTCTACTGCACTTTGCTTCATACACATTGCTACACATATTGGCATGATTCATAAAGGTAAAGAAAAGGCTTTCTTATACACATTGATGCTTTCTTATAAACATTGATATCTTATCATTTCCAAGGAGTACATGGTTAAATTATTATTGCAGCAAGAAAATAGATAATGAGATAAATGTTGTTAACACAAGAACCAACATTCTTCGTATGCATGGTTGTTACACAAGAACCAACCATAAGAAAATATCAATTGCTACTCACACTCTGGAAACATTCATTGTTGGAAAGACATCATCAATCAAAGCCAAAGTTCAGATGCCAAAAGTTCTTAAGAAGATCCATGCACGGTTGCATGAAGACATGCAACAAGTTCAGTTGGGGTGTATGGTGGAACTCAGAAATGTCTTATTTTCATCCACTTTACCTTCTTCTATTCCTCACATTTCATCGTCCCATTAACCTTTCATCTTACCATTTCCATATACTTGAGTTTTATCTTATTGTTTTCCACTTTATTCATTTTAGTATTATAAGTGAATCTATGATTAAATGTTGGAAAATAACATGTTTTTCACTAATATCTCAAGTATGGATGAGCTTTGTAATGTGTAGGAATATGGAAGGATCAATTCAAAGAAAGACTCCTCGAATATCTCCTCCACCATTTCAAGGAGATAGTTATTCAAAGAATATTCCAAGGAGAAGATCATGGATATTTGGTTGGCATATCCTATCTAGGATGTATGAGAAACATGTGGAGAATTTGTGAGAGACATGTAGAGGATTTGAAGGAATCATATTTTGTAATAATAGGAAATTAGTTGAGAGTGGTTGAGAGAATAGTGGATCTGTCATTATGAGATGGTTATCTTCTTCTCAAAGAAATTCATGTATAAAAGAGAGTGCTCTCTTTTCATTTGGAATAGTAGATGAGGAGTAGATTAATCATAGATTAGGAGGAGATTAGTATCAGATTGTAGAATTTAGTTTTGACATTGTAATATGGAGAAGGGGATTCTTAGCTTTTGTTCATAATCTTAGTTTTGATGCTTTCATGATTTTTCATTGATTCTTGTGATGTAGATAAGATTTATTTATTGTTAATGTGATCTCACATGTGTTGTCTCGTTGCTTCATATGTTGTCTTTCTTTTATGCAATTTACTTTCAGTAGTGTGTTTCAGCTTCCAGCATTAGATTAGCAATTGTGTGTTTCATCTTAAGGGGGAATTAAATTAGCAATTAGTCATTAGAAAGGGGGGGTTAGATTAGATTAATTTCACTTCAGTCCTGCATATACTTTGCATGTGCTTCGTAAGCCTATGAACCTCGGATTGACAAATTAAATAGTTGGGAAAGTACTACAACGGAATTAAACAACAATATTTCCACCCAACATGTGTGAGCTGGTGTTCTGGAAGGTTCCCTCTCCTACACACTCAGCTCGACAGCACATCTCTCTGCCCACTTCAACAAAGGATCAATGTCTCAACGACTGCGTGAAGGAAACCAACATTGTGGAACCTAGTAGATGCCTCGTGCGCTGTCGTAAACTGTTATGGGGTCATTCCTTGGCCATGTGCTATCATGTATTGTTAAGCAGAGTCGTTTTGTGGCATTAAGACTGCCTATTATTAGAGCAGTCAACCACTAAAGGATCGACTTGCTCCCCCAATTGTAACTCTGTATATGTAGACGTCTTCGTGACTGAGACGAGTTAGTCCTCTTTAGTCTCTTAGTTTCTAGTTTTCCAGTTGCAAGTAGACACAGCAATGTTGTAGCTCTGTTTTAAATTAATATACCACAATTCTAGTTTTATGAGAGCTCAGTAGTGTGCGTGGTGATTGATTGATTAAGGCATAGCCTCTGATTGCTGAGAAGGGCCCCTCAACAACCAGTGGTCTTCCGTCTGTGTATATAATTTGTCTTTGTCTTATGCAGATAAGTTGTGTTATTTGTTTGATTTATGTATTCATTTTGTATATGATCTCTTTGTCTTGTAATCTATATGTTTTTTTACTACTTATGTAAATGATACCTCTGTTTTATGATCTGTATGTTTAATTTTTTGTTCATGTTAATGATATTTCCATAATGTAATTAGTGACCGGTCATGCTTAGTATGCTTAGTTTGCTTAGTTATGTTTAGTTTGTTGAGTTTGCTCAAATTGTTTAGTTGCTTAGTTTGCTCTTAGTCCTGTTATTTACAAGTACCTAAAGTTTAGTTAGCTTCACATTCCAAGTTCAGTCGTAGTTAGAATTAGTCATGTTAGTTTCTTTCCTGTAGCTATAGGTTAGTTTTGTTTATCTCAGTTTTGTTTTCTTATGCCACAGAAATAGTTCATTCCTTAGACAATGATTAGAATAGGTTACTTCTTGTTATATTAGCTCCTAAACAATCTATTCATTGCTTCCTTGCACTGTAGGTTCATATGCACTAGTTAGCTGACGTTAAGATCATCCAAACCACTTCTTTCCTTCGTTTAAATCGTTTTCCTCCATCCGGACTATCATTCATACATCCATCCGGATCGTCATACGAACCTTAATACTTTCTGCATTGTTTTTATATTTATTTAGAATCCAGTGTCTTAGGTCTTTGAACTGTGATATTTCTTGCTTTTAATTAGCCTCCTTAGATGTAATTAAGATTTTGTTTTATACCACTTAGAGTTTTAATTAAGGTTTGTCATCATCCTTAGTTTTCATTCTATCTTTACTTAACCTTGTTTTAGTTGATTTACAAGTTATTTTTCTCTTATGTTTGGTTCATTAACGCTTTACTGTTACATAATTTATCAGTTTCATTCTTAGTGTAGTTTAGCATATATCGTTAAGATTAATATCAGATTAGGTTTAATAATTTCATTCTCCAAGTTATCTTAATTTTGATAATTCTTCGTTAAGCACAGGATTAGTTTTCCCATTCGTACCAATAATGAAGATGTTCATAGAATAGGATTTATTTCAGAAGTAAAACATCTTTAAAGTTTTCTAGTTTTCTACTTGCTTCTGAATACAATATCTTTATCAAGTTTTCTACTTGCTTCTCAATTAAATTCAGTTTCTGAGTAAATATCTTTATTAAGTTTTCTATTTGCTTCTATACTTCATTAGTTCCAAGTCAATTGCTTACGGATAGAAGATAGGTCATTATGTTTAAGGTTAATTGTAGTTGGACAATCTTTAGTTTGCATTTATTTGTAGAAATTAAACTAGATTTAGTTCCATTTTGTTTCCTTGTCACATTTGAAATCCACTTCGATACATTCGCTCCTATTCCCATTACATTTGATACACTTCCTCATAATCCCCGAGGAGAATGGAATTAGGTAGTTTAGTGTAGTTTTGAAGTATTAATTGAATGCATGAATAATCGTTGAATTCCCTAAGTAGTTTGTAGTTTTTTTTTTAAGTCAAATAGTTTTCATTTTCATAAAAAAGTAGTTTGTTTTTTTATCAGTATTTATTATTTTTAGTTATTGTCCATAGAATAGAGTAGTATAGCTTGATACTATTCTGATCCATTGGTTTAATTAGGTTTGATTAGTTCCTTTGTTGTTTTTTCTGAAGTTTGACTCAATTTTTCATTTTGCAAGATCTTTCGATCTTTTCTTTATTGAACATTTTCTAAGGTCTGCCGAGCCAAAACTTAGGTTCCATTCTAGCTCAGCATATACTATGCCACAACTCTAAGATTACCAACCTTGGTCGATAATTAAATATTTTGGTGGTTCTTTAAGACAGTAAATACACCTCAACATTTTGGCGTCGTTGTCGAGGAGTTGTAGATAGGTAGAACTCTCCTTTAAAACTTAATGATAGATTTCAATTTTCCTCTTTGAAATGTAGAAATAGGCTGGTGGCGGGTGAGCGGTAAGACGAGATATAAGAACATGTGCATTTGTTATAACAGGAATCCCCAAAACCTAGCAGTAGTAGTGATGCAGTTAGAATTTATTTTCAGTTATAGTTTGTTTTCATGAATAGGTCTAGAGACTCACAAGGTAGATTTATTAAAACTAGCCCTCCTACTAAAATTCCTACTAACCTATATGGGGGGTGTGTCACCCCAACTGCTAACTCAGCGGAAAGGTATCGGAAGACACCTAAAGGGGATAGTCCTACTTGGAAAGCAAAGACAATCCTTGCTGGGGATCAATTAGGGGAAACCACAGGGACATCAGAAAATCTGTTCATAAAGAAATTCCACTAGAAGAACCTCAAGCTCATATTGAGATAGAAGCTAGACAAGAAGAAATTCAAAAGGATAAAACTTTAGAACCTCCCAACCCTCCATTAGTCCAGAAACCCAAAGACACTACTTTTTCAATAGTAGGTGGTCCAAAATTAATAGATTTTGTTGATCCTGCACAAGTAGACGCTCTTTTTGAGAATTCTGTGAACATATTCATCTCACAGATTGAAACAACCACAGTAGGACCTTCAAAATTGGATACCCACGTAGTTGGTAATTCTCCTCCTAAAAAGAAGAATACTCTTCCTGAAACAGAACGTTGGGACATCCCATATTCACCAAGAAAGGATCCACCTAAGTATTCTCTCTTTGGAAATCGGATCTTCATGGAGGATGAGAATGAAGATCATGTCCGACAAGACGAAGGAGAAGGAGAGGTTAGAACTGAAGGTACCTTCGGGTTTCCTATCTTAGACACTGCACAAGATGGAACTATGAAAAACATCCCTCCTTCCTCACTACCAACCTTTTATGGGAAGAGTAGTGAGGATCCGGATACATTATTATTCAAATTTGAAATTTTGTGTAGGAGTTATAATTACCTACAAGATGGCCAAAAACTAAAACTCTTTCCTGCCACATTAAAACATTCTTCTCTCCAATGGTTCATGGGTTTAGGATAATCTAGTATTAGAACATGGGAAGACATGAAGACTGCATTTCTACAGAAATATCAGGATTACTGTAAACCTAAAGACTCTCGCAATGATATTTTTAAAATACAACAGCTTGAAGATGAGAGCCTAGAAGACTATCTCGAAAGATTTAACTATGTGTTACATAAATCCAAATATAGTGATCTTCGGGAATATGCAATAAGAACACTCTTCCTCAAGGGAATCTCAGAAGAATTCTTGGAAAACCTTAATCTCATGGCAGAAGGAGACATCTCTCATAAGCCTTTTTCACAGATTTGTGAGCTATGTAGGAATTATTCTAGGAGCAGAGGGAAAAGTAGAAGACACTTTTGAGAATCTTATGCTAGGAACCTAAAAGGGAACACATCCGGTCCTGGTGGAGTTACAAGGGTAGAATTGGGAAAACTATTGGAAAATTTCAAAACAGATATCTTAGGAGCCATGGGTTCTCAATTGGATGCACTACAAGATAAAAAGAGACAGGAGGAAGAGCGTGCAGCAATGAGTGTTTTTTTCCCTAGGTGTAGAACTAAACATCCCCAACAAGAATGTCCATTGAACAATGTTTCAGTTTGTCACCTTTGTACAGAAGAACATTCGACTGATAATTGTCCATCATTACCCGGGTTGCAAGCTGTATACAAGAGTGGAAACTTTGGTGAATCATCTAGGAGGCCTTGGCAACCTAGAGATCAATCATCATATCAAGATCCATCACAAATTCCACCCTATTACTATTCTTATCAACCTCCTCAATAATGGAACACTTCGGGTTGGAAAAATTGGCCACCGCAGTACCCTCCTCAGAATGCTCAACAACAACAATGGCCACATGGATGGAGAGGACAAACGTATGCTAAACCACCTCCTCCTATGCCTAACTATCCTTACCCACCTAATATTTAGCAACTTTTTTCTAGATTTGTCTACCCCCTATCCCAAATCAACCTCACCATTTCCAGAATATGAATCCTCCAAGACCCACAATATTACCTGCACAACCGATACCGAATACTAACAACAAACCAACCCAATCTCTTAATAGCATTGGGTTGTTACCTCTTCCATCATATGCCATTTCGACCGCACCAATACATGAGATTCAACTGCGGTCTGGAAGAGTTTTGCAAGATCAACCCAAGTCATTAGTTGTTATCCGAGAAGAGAATGAAGAAGAAAACAACCTAATGAAGTTTTGAATAATGCTATTCTTGAAGATGTGGTTATTCCTAAACCTTCAACACACAACTATCCACATAAAGATGTAAGTACAAGAGAAAAATCATCCCCATATCCGGAGTGTCTAGTAATAGAAAAACCTGTAACTTATCCAGAGTATGATATCATTAACGAATTGAAAAATATTTGTATTAAGATCCCTTTGTTACAAGCCATTAAGGATATCCCGATCTATAGCAAAGTAATAAAGGAACTATGTATTAAGATACCAGGTAGAAAACAAAAAGACCCTCCGACGATTCATGTAATAGGTGAAATATCGGATTGCATAGAAAACCAACCTAGAATCCCAAAGTATTCAAATCCAGGGAACCCTGTGGTGACTGTTATCATCAATAACACTGCCATAGGAAACACACTTATTGATCTAAGAGCTGCTATTAATCTGACGACTACCACAGTTTTAGAAACTCTCAATTTAGGACAATTCCTCCGCCCTACCCCAACAATGCTAGAATTAGCAAATCACACTATGGTTCAACCTACTGGGATCTTAGATGGCATCACTGTATCAGTAGCTTCATGGGAATATCCCATGGAATTCATGGTCATAGAATCAAAAGACCCTTCTAAAGGTCATCCTATTATTTTGGGAAGACCTTGGTTGGCTATTTCCAATGCATTTATAGGATGTAGGGATAGAGAGCTGATTATCTCTAATGGGTTATCTATAAGAAAACTAGCTTTATACCTAGTAGCTCAGCCAGTAACTAAAAACCTATTTTGATTAGATTGTCCTTTCGGGGATGAAAACTTGGAAGAAATTTCCCTTGTTGGTGATCTCTCTTGGGCACTTCAAGAACAGAATACCGAGAATGTGTTGAATCAATTTATCTCTTCCACTACATGCATAGACTTTCCTCAATCTTTTTCCCAACTTGACCAGATCTTTGGAGACGAATTTCAAGAAAACACGAGCCTCTCAACATTTATGAGTACACCCTGTGTCTTCACAATTGAAGAACATCTAGGATCCTACACCATACCTTGTGAGGTTAGTTCCGACAAATTTCTGCATATAAATGCAAATTTAGATGAAGGTCAACAAAAACAATTACTAAAAATTCTCAAGAGTCAAACTGGAGCATTTGCATGGGAATATACCGATATGAAAGGTACACACCCAGATACCTATATCCACCACATTTACATAGAATCAAACATACCTCCTGTTAGGAAGCCCCAGAGAAGAATGAATCCATCCCTAAAAGATATAGTAAAAGATGAATTACAAAAACTCCTTAATGTTGGTTTCAATTACCCAATTTTCAACAGTAAATGGGTGTCTCCTCTGGTGGTAGTTCCAAAGAAAGTCACAGGGAAATGGTGTATCTGTGTTGACTTTTGAGAATTGAACAAGGCCACTCTCAAGGACTACTTCCCTTTGCCTTTCATCAATCAGGTGTTAGAAGGTAAATTAAATACTCGTTGGATGGGTCCATATGAAATTGTTATAGCTTTTGATAATGGATCTGTTAAAATTAGGACAATTGATGATTCTCAAATTTCCTTTGTTGTAAATGGACATAGACTTAGACTTTATCATCAACCAATATCTAAACAAGATTTTGTGCAGAATTCCTTACAGCAGGAGGAGATGGAACTGGTAGAAGAGGAAGTCATTCCTCCTTCTCCATGTTCTTAAATTATTTTGGGTTATCTTCATTTGTATATATGTAAATATGTTTTTGTTTTTCAATAATAAAGAGTCATTTCTAACCATTGGTTGCATCTTTGCAGGAAATTCACTTTCATGGTCAGCTATAAAATTTTGTCAATTAAAACAGGAAGACTCTTTTCCCTTTTCCTAGACTTCCTATGACTTTTTCTTTGTACATATGTTTTTGTTGTAAATAAATTTGAATCATCTAACAAGTGGTTTTGCAGTTTGATTACAAGAACCTTATCTTTATAATCAGCTCATGCAATATTATCTGAAAAGGGAAGTGCTCTAAAAGAAATACTTATAATTCTCCTTCTCTTTTGATTACTATTGAAAATTGAAAATTTATAGTGAAAGGTTCAAGCATTCTTTATATTATTTTTAACCACTTTCTTTAATGATTCTGCATATGGTATTTGATTCAAACCTGTACATCTCTGATTTATCATTAGAACGGTTGCTTAAGGCCCACTTTAATTACTATGATCTTCAAAAGTTCTATCTTACACCTAAGGGCTACTAGCTCATCCTAGACTCATTATCAAAACTTGTCTCTTAAGCACTTTTAAAAGGTAGCTCAAAAGTGAGCGATATCTCTATTCTGTGGGGAACATTACTGATCTTTTATGAAGAGGATGTATTGAGAGGTTAAAGAACAGCTTTAGGTTATTATCTTTTGACATGATCTATAATTTAGGCAATTATAAATAAAGTTACTCATAAGGTTCGCTCTAAAAATTTGAATTATGTGTTTAACAGGCTTAGCACACTCTAGTGCCAACCAGCTTCCTTACTAAAAATATCATTATACAAAGCAAACCCTCTGGAGTACTGAATAGGCTTGCTGGCAGCGGGTCCATGCTAAGTAAAATCTTAAACAAGGAAGCTCGGTAGATGCAAGTAAACCCATCGAGGTATTGAACAAGCTCACTGGAAGTGGGGCTATGCTTGCATGGTACCAAGATAAAACCGTCGGGGCACTGAACAGGCCTACTGGCAGAGGGGCAATATCGGGTAAAAGAGGTTTGGTTAACGCATTGCTATGCACATGGCTCATAAAAACCTGAGTATACAAATACATGTTTAGGCCAATTATTTATACTGTCATTAGAGAATGGCTATAAGTTGGACTTGGACCCTATTATCTAATTCAAACAAAACCTAGGGTATGACTATCCTAGAAATGGGACCCATAACTATAGAAATCTCACGAACTTTACGGTGAACCTTATCTATATTCTTTGGATGACAAGAGATCTTTACAATGAGTCATGGATGACTAGTTTTCCTATGGCAATTTTTCACATCAATTATACTATCATTCTTCATATGGTCTACTTAAGCAATGTTGTATTCTTTTTTATGAATGTACATATCTGAATCATCTCCATTTAATAGTTAATATCTCATTTTTTTATTTTTATTTTTTTTACGAAAATTATTACAGCATTTTTAGAAGTTATTGCCTGAACCATGTGTTTAAAATATTCGAATAATTATCATTTTTTCTTTGATGGCTTGAGGACATGCCATATTTTTGGTTTGGGGGAGATTCAAAACTGTTTTTATCTTCTCAATATTTATAAAAAAAAAGTTCATTTATCTCTGACAAATGATAGGTGTTTTCAGGATAACTCAAAAAGTAGAAGAAAAATGTTCTGATCAATGAAAAATAAAGAAGAACATGACGAAAGTTCCAGAAAAGCAGGTTTACAACATCTCTTATGTGCTGACAAGTCCCAGAAAAATTCTCTGAATAATCAGCAGTAGTCAAATCCATCAAAGCACGTTTCTGTACAAAGGTTTCTATGAAGGGTCAAATGATGATCAGAATGAGGTGACAATGAGGAAAATGGGAATAATGATCTGAATGAAGGGCCAAATGAGACCATAACCTGTAATGATATTAATAAGTGTGCTAAGATATTTAAAATTTTGATTTTGTATCTAATTAACTAATCATGTCAAGGATCAAAGTAAATGCCATCTTTGCATACTCATTTTGTCTCATCAAATGAATTGATTAACCTTCATATGGCTATCATACGATTTTAATCCTCTATTTAATTTTATCGTGTGATCTATCATTTCATTTATTAAGTCATCGTGATTTTTTGTGTGTAATTTATAGCTATAATTTCATAATGAGGATTACGTTCAACCTGTCCAAAGTTTTACTTTGGACATGGTTGAACATATCATAAGCCATACGAATTCATTAACCACGCAGTTCTATGATGGCACATGACTCAAGGTAACTAAATGATAGCGTATCATTTGAACATGCCAAATCTATCTCCACGATCATTCAGCCGCTTGAACGGATCTCAATTTAAACCTACCTCTGCGTAAACTCTACTTCATCTTGCTCATTTTTTTCATCTGCCTTGAACCTATCAAACTCCATCCCCTGCAATTTCGCGCATCCTCTCTATCCATCCACATCCTTCGACTTCTGTCCAGTATGCCAATCCGTTACGAGCCTGGTAGTTACCAGGACCTCTTCCGCATTCCCAAATTTAAGGCCTGTCATTAAGTATTTTTGCGAGCCGGATGGGGTCCATTTCTTTGCCTTCTTGACGGCCATGATGTTGAGATTTCATTGTTGTTTGCTAAGGGGTTTGATGGGAAAACCGCTAAGGTTGGCCATCTCACCTTTCTCGTGACAGAAGAGTCCATTGCATCGACCATGAAACTGCCCAAGGAAGGAGCCCGTTGGCACAAACATCTCTTTCTTCCACAGATGAAGCTCATGTTTTCTCTTAAGGATGAATATCAACATGTTGCTAGCACCAAAGGGTTTCACAAAGAATGGGTTAATCCTGAGTACCTCGACCCATTGACTGTCATTATCCATTTCATTACCTGTGAAGGTAAGTACACTATCTTCAAAGCTTGCCACCTTAGGTTACTGGCACATTTTGTTAAAGTTCGGGCTCTTAATTTCCCTTTCTATCTTTTGAAATGTTTAGAGAAAATGTCGAGCCAGGTTAGAAAGAATACCACTAACCCCTCTGGAAGCTCATACCACCACTGTTTGATCAAAGTCTTGATCACTCACCAGTTGGAAGAAAACGGGAAAACCTGGGAACGCTTTGTCTTTGAAGTCCTAAACCCTCATCTAGTTAAGAAGCCTACGGTCAAATCCCCTACCTCTTGTAAACGTCATCATTTCCTATCTCGTGCTAATGAGCCAGCCCAAACCTTTGCCCAAGAAGAAAAGGTTACCAAGTCCATAAGATTTAGTGAGGATCCCTTGGGAGAAATACACCCTGATCATTCCTCATCTCCTGAGCATGTCCACGAGGACACAACCACAGAACTCCCATTCTTTTCTCCCATACCCACAAAGTCAAGAAGGGATAATCGCGACCAGTCAGTTGACCAGATCGTCGTGCAATCCGTCGACCAGACTATTGTTCAGTCCATCAATCAATCAATCATTGAGCCATTGCACTCGGACAACCTTGACAACCAAGCAAATGACCTTGTCTTTGAGTCCCCTCTCCTCACATTGGCCAATTTATCAGCCAGTTTACTTAAAGACCCTATCTTGGAGCATGCCTCTGCACATATTGAAGATAAGACCCTTGAGACACACATTACACCTACTGATCCCAAACCACTTCTAAGGGGATCAAGCCCTCAAAAGGACCCTACATCTCTTATAGAAGCATCTTCTCCACTCCATCAGACTGTGGACAAATTAACCGAAAACATAGCAGAGTTGAGAAGCCAGAACGAGAAGTATGTTGAGATCATCTCTGGGCTTCGTCAAGAGAACAAGGACTTACGTTTTTAGGTGAAGTGTGTGGAAGATTTAAATGAAGCCAAGACAACCTCCAACCTTTCTCTCCAGTTGAAGCATGGTACTTTGAAGGAGCAGTTTCATAATCTTAGAGATAAATCCACTACCTCTTCGAAATCGAAGGCAGCTGCTACCGCAACTCAGCCTTCTTCCTGAATTTCTCTTTCTTTTTACTCAGTGGGACCTAACATATCTCCGGTTTGGGGGAACGTTGGTGTCCATTTTGTCACCACTTTTGATCATTAAACACACTCTGATTGGCGTCATTTTCACCATTTTTTATATGATAAGTTATTCTTTCCACCATTCAGACCCTCAAACAGATCAGGTATGCATATATTCACACATTACATGAAGTTTGGGTAAAAATCATCATATTGTGATTAATTGATGTTTATTTAATATTTCTTGGCTTGCTTGGAAAATATATTTCATTCCACAGGTTATGGCTCTCAAACGAACCTCCATTCAGACACGTATTCACGGTGCAAACATTCAGCCTGCCATTCAGACCCGCATTCAACCCACGAGATCATTGGTTGAGATATTCTCGGGCCGTTAGAAAGCAAACCATCACATGGGTTCTATTTAGAACGTGGCCCTTAGGGTGCGTGAGCTGGTGTTCTGGAAGATTCCATCTCCTACACGCTCAGCTCGACGTCACATCTCTCTGCCCACGTCAATGAAGGATCAACGTCTCAACGACCGCTTGAAGGAAACCAACATCATGGAACCTGGTAGATGCCTCATTCATTGTCATAAACTATTATGGGGTCGTTCCTTGGCCATGTGCTGTCATGTATTGTTAAGCAGAGCCATTTCATGGCATTAAGACTGCCTATTATTAGAGCAGTCGACCACTAAAGCATAGAATTGCTCCCCCAATTGTAACTCTGTATATATAGACGTCTTCGTGACTGAGACGAGTTAGTCCTCTTTAGTCTCTTAGTTTCTAGTTTTCCAGCTGCAAGTAGACACAGCAACGTTGTAACTCTATTTAAATTAATATACCATAGTTCTAGTTTTATGAGAGCTCAGTAGCATGTGTGGTGATTGATTGATTAAGGCGTAGCCTCTGATTGCTAAGAAGGGCCCATCAACAACTAGTGGTCTTCCGTCTATGTATATAATTTGTCTTTGTCTTCTGCAGATAAGTTGTGTTATTTGTGTAATTTATGTATTCATTTTGTATATGATCTCTTTGTCTTGTAATATATATGTTGTTTTACTAATGTGAATGATACCTCTATTTTATGATCTGTATGTTTAATTTGATGTTCATGTTAATGATATTTCCATAATGTAATTAGTGACCGTTCATGCTTAGTATGCTTAGTTTTCTTAGTTATGTTTAGTTTGTTGAGTTTGCTCAAATTGTTTAATTGCTTAGTTTGCTCTTAGTCCTGTTATTTACAAGTACCTAAAGTTTAGTTAGATTCACATTCCAAGTTCAGTCGTAGTTAGAATTAGTCCTGTTAGTTTCTTTCCTATAGTTGTAGGTTAGTTTTGTTTATCTCAGTTTTGTTTTCTTAAGCCATAGAAATGGTTCATTCCTTAGACAATGATTAGAATAGGTTACTTCTTATTATCTTAGCTCCTAAACACTCTATTCATTGTTTCCTTGCACTGTAGGTTCATATGCACCAATCAACTGACATTAAGATCATCCAAACCACTTCTTTCCTTAGTTTAAATCGTTTTCCTCCATCCGGACTGTCATTCGGACAACCATCTGGATCATCATACGGACCTTAATACTTTCTGCATTGTTTTTATACTTATTTAGAACCAGTGTCTTAGGTATTTGAACTGTGATATTTCTTGCTTTTAATAAGCCTCCTTAGATGTAATTAAGATTTTTTTTTATACCATTTAGAGTTTTAATTAAATTTTGTCATCATCCTTAGTTTTCATTCTATCTTTCCTTAACCTTGTTTTAGTTGCTTTACAAGTTATGTTTCTCTTATGTTTGGTTCATTAATGCTTTACTGTTACAGAATTTACCATTTTCATTCTTAGTGTGGTTTATCATATATCATTAAGATTAATGTCAGATTAGGTTTAATAATTTCATTCTCCAAGTTATCTTAATTTTGATAATTCTTCGTTAAGCACAGGATTAGTTTTCCCATTCGTACCTATAATGAAGATGTTCATAGAATAGGATTTGGTTCAGAAGTAAAACATATTTATCAAGTTTTCTAGTTTTCTACTTGCTTCTGAATACAATATCTTTATCAAGTTTTCTACTTGTTTCTGAATAAATATCTTTTATCAAGTTTTCTACTTGCTTCTCAATTAAATTCAGTTTCGGAGCAAATATCTTTATTAAGTTTTCTATTTGCTTCTAGACTTCATTAGTTCCAAGTCAATTGCTTACAGATAGAATATAGGTCATTATGTTTAATGTTAATTGTAGGTGGACAATCTTTAGTTTGCATTTATTTGTAGAAGTTAAACTAGATTTAGTTCCATTTTGTTTCCTTGTCACATTTGAAAGCCACTTCGATACATTCGCTCCTATTCCCATTACATTTGATGCACTTCCTCATAATCCCCAAGGAGAATGGAATTAGGTAGTTTAGTGTAGTTTTGAAGTATTAATTGAATGCATGAATAATCGTTGAATTCCCTAAGTAGTTTGTAGTTTTTGTTTTAAGTCAAATAATTTTCATTTTCATAAAAAATAGTTTGTTTTTTTATCAGTATTTGTTCTTTTCAGTTATTGTCCATAGAATAGAATAGTACAGCTTGATACTATTTTGATCCGTTGGTTTAATTAGGTTTGATTAGTTCCTTTGTTGTTTTTATGAAGTTTGACTCGGTTTTTCATTTTGAAAGATCTTTCGATCTTTTTTTATTGAACATTTTCTAAGTTGTGACGAGCCGAAACTTAGGTTCCATTCTACCTCAGCATATACTGTGCCACAACTCTTAGATTACCAACCCTGGGCGATAATTAAATATTTTGGTGGTTCTTTAAGACAGTAAATACACCTCAACAAGACTACAAAGGAACTAGATTGATTCAGTTCCCAATGTATGTATGTGGTGGTTCATATCATGAACTATGCAACAATGTCGAGACAAAGCAATTATACCATGGGATAACAAAAACAAAATAGTGATAGATATCAAACCATGAGATAACAAAAAACAAAGTAGTTATAGATATTATACCTTGAGATAACAAAAAACAAAATAGTGATAAATATTATACCATGAGATAACAAAAAACAAAATAGTGATAGATATTATACCATGAGATAACAAAAACAAAACAATGATAGATACCTTCACCACATAAAACATTAGTTACACCATATTTTCCACCCCAACAACCAACCAAAATTCTCAAGAATCATGTCACCTTTGTGCCACTCAACACACTACCATTATCTTTCTAAACACAAGGTATCAATTTACAAGTGACAAGGTGTACCCAAGGTGTTTATGAAGTGAGTTAGTTAGCTAGCTAGTGTATGGAGGTAATGTGATGGGAAAAAAATCATCGAATGGTATCTATGGATGTATATGTAAGTGAGGCATGATTACTAATATAAACCAAATTTCCAAAAAAATTAAGGTAGAGTTGAAACAATACTTTAAAATTCGGGTGAGACAATTATTCTAATGTTCAATAACTATAACAATGTTGTTGACAGGATGATGTAGCATACTTATAGCAAGGCCACTTAACTCTATTGCATCAATAAATTAGGTCAATTTCTTACATAATCCAAGTACTTCACACTTGAGCAAGTGCAATAGAATTTACTAAAGTTAGTAAGTTTCACTCTAATTTTTTCTACTTAAACATCTAATTTTATCACATTAGGGAACAACACTTCTATCTTCAATGAAATGTAAACCATCCACCTATGGGAGGATGTTGATTTATGTCCTATTACAATTATGGAATGTGATAAGACCTTCTCAACATTTAGCATGACTAAGAGTGTGCCTTCATTATGTTTTCATTTACAAGAAACTCACGTTCCTCATTATCACTACACCTATTAGTGAAATTACAACCCATGCTTGGTCTCCATTGTAGAACAAATCTTACATTAGTATATAATCTATAAGAACCTTTGATAAACATGCATCCCGCCATGCTTCCTTAACTCAAAAATATCTAACCTTGTTAACATAATCTTACCATTAAGCATCACACCATGTCTAATGATCAAACTTGACCAAGTTTGTGATAACTTAGAAACAACAAACTAATTTATGGAAATCAAGGAAGATTCTTACATCTCAATTTGAAATTGTAACCACCTTATCGAATGGAAATATTATATCTTTGAGATAGTACAAATATGTATCAATCCCATTTATAAACAACTATTTTTAAATTAAAATATTACACTATTTTCAATCAAATTATTATAACAAGAGATCAATTCTATCCACTAATAGATAAAATTCCCAACACTCTTTTGGAACGGAAAACTAACATCAACAATGTTGGCATGGTGCGCCAAGAAATATTTATCGGCTAAAGACCAACACCTTATGGTATATACTTTTGGGGAAATAGTTGCTTTGGGCAATATTTGAGTTTAATATCATGTATAAGGTCGTAACTCTTATAAAGTCGTAGGTGTAAAGTTGGTTTGGGAGCTTTTTTAATCAAATCTTTATCTTATGATTTATACAATTTTTATAATAATATTTTGGATATATTCTATTTTTGGGTTTGGAATAACTTTTATGATAATGAGGAGGAGGGGGATAGTTAACGACTATTTAGACCAATTTTAGTCTATCAAGTTTTACAAAAAAACGTAAGGAACTACTTGGTTTGCTTTAGAGTTTTATTTATATACTAAAAAAGTTTGGAGAGGAGCATTCCTAAATTACTATAATTTTGACAAGATAGAAGGTTGGGTAGGTTTGTATTGTAACAAAAATTTTGAAAGTGGGATCTTATGTGGGTGTACGCAGGGAAATCTAAGAGGACATTATTTTCATCCTCAATGCTCATAGTCTCATAAAGATGATAGATCCTTTCATCCCATGGAGTTTTAGGAAAGTTCCAACACCATGTTTCATTATGTAGCTCATGAGAGTTCGTTCTTATTTTAGTTAGGTGGATCTTCTTCTTTACACTAGTTAAAACAGAGAGAGAGTTTTGATTTTCAAGAGTAGGGTCAATGACCTCATTGTAATATTATATTAATTTTATGTTATCCTCTAAATTTTCATCATACCACAGCTTCTCTTTGAACTTCGAAGTAATAATATTTTTAATATCATCTATATTTTGCAAAGTGACATGTTTGTCAATCCCTTGTATCTTTAACCAAGATATTATGCCAACCTCACTTGAGCCTTTGGTGGTTTTGTCTAGAATTTAAAGCAATTTCAAAAGTCTCTGGTCTCCCATGTTATTTAATTTTTTCTTGTACATTAGGTACCTAGTCATAGCTATGTTGTTAATGGGGGAAAGATCCACTTCAATCAGAAGAATAGGATATGGTGTATTTCTTTTAATTTTAAGATTGTAATTTATAAAATGCTTCTGGAATTGCTCAATTCGTCTCCAAGATTCTCTAGAGAGGTTGCAACCCCAAACTTCACACCCATATAGGAGAACAAGAGTGAAAAGAGTTTCAAAGAGGAATTTGTAACAAATATAAAGTATAAATGTAATAATAAGAATAAATAATAATTAGTACTAGGTTAAGGGACGTGTCTCCTCATACATGGCTGCCCACACCTTATATAATGGCGGTCACCAATTGTAAAATTTATCATCTATCAATTAATTATTATAATATTCATATATATTTATTATCAGCATGGAAGTCGGATTCGCTTCATAACATCACAACCAGACACAGTTGTAGCATTTGGTATCAGATGATAAACTGCCATCCTTCGCGCCACCATCCTCCTGCTCTCCTATGCCCTCCTTCCCACTTGCTCCCTCATCCATCCATGTCCTCTCATGTACACCCCTCTCCACGCCATCACAACTTCCCTGTGATCCTCATCCACTCGGCCTCCCATTTGCCGCGTCCACCTCTCCGCCCTCCTTCACTACTCCACACCGCTCCACACGCAACCCCCCTCCCTACACCTTCTTCCTCCTGCCTTAAACTCCCCTCTCGCCTTCCCTTCCATCCTCCTACTCTACGCCTACGCCTCCCTCCCCGCCAACCACCTCATCCCTAACCTGCAACTAAACAAAAACAAAAATAAATAAATAAAAATAAATTTTATAATATATATTTTATAATTTACTTTTTTTTCCAAACTTTATAGTACAAATATTTAAATATAATATTATTATTTTTATTATAAACACTATTAATTATAGTAATTAGCATTACTATAGTGATTATCACTTCTCCCTAAGACATTAATTGTCTTTTCCCTTACCCCATAAACCAAAATAACTCCCCCATATTCACCCCCCCACACCAGATCGAGAACCATGACAGAAATGAAGGACCGACTAGAAAAAATAGAAAAAGACCAAATTAGAGATTTAAAAATCCTCGAAGGTCTAAACACTAGAATGGACAAACTTGACAAAGAGTTTCAAGAAGAAAAAGAAGAGTTTTCACGCAAGGTGCAATACGAATTTGTCGGAGTAGTCTCATGGGAAATGAGGAAGGTACGAGAGGAAATGAAAGCATACTTCGATGCAGGACTAGAAAATATAAAGCAGTTTTTTAAGGATAGAGATGACGCTAGAAATGGCGAGTTGCCAAAGGTAGACCACTCATGTCGCAATACAACTGATACCAATGATCATCGATCAAATCCCCCCAAAGTGGAGATCCCAGAAGACCATAAAGACTACAATCATCATAAACCATATTTGCGTACAATGCTATCGATGGGAGTATACTCAATGAAACCTAAATTGGAGTTACCCAAGTTCGATGGAGAATCAAAACAGAGCGTGGCATGGATCAACAAAGCGGAAGAATTCTTCTACATTCACAAAATCTTATGAGATGATGAACATGTGGTGGAAGCAAACAAAAAAGGTTTGTTCCTATAGTTAGGACACATTCAAAAATGATTTTTTTAAAAGATTCGAAGATGTGACAGAGAAAGAATTTTTCACCAAACTAACTAGGCTACAACAAGAAAGCAACGTGGAAGAATACACCTATGCATGGGAAGCGTTAGCGACGCGCGTACCAGAATTAACAGAGGGTCATCGACTCCATACATATATCTCTGGTCTTAAACCATACATAAGAGACGAATTAGAATTACATAACGTGTCCAATTTGGATAAGGCTAGGCGCAAAGAAAAACTTATTAAGGAAAAATTCAAACAATCAAGACAAGGCAACCCTAACAAGGGATATTTGCTACAGCAAGAGACTCAATGCTGGTATTGTGAAGATACGTGGTCACCCGGTCATCAGTGTAATAGATATAATTCATATTGCTATGAAGTTGAAAAAAACTCAAAAACATCAAGGAGTTGCACCGATAGTGATAGAAAAAATAAGAAGAATACTTGTTGTCAATGTGGAGAAGATTGGTTTCCAAGCCATAAATGCAAAACCAATCACACAGTACATTGCAAAATCATTAATGGGAAGCAAGTACAGGTATCAAGAGAGGCAGATGCAGCTGATTCATATACAGACACAAGCTCATCTAAAGCATCAGTTGCGACGGTTATGTGTACTCAACAAGTTTGTAAGGAAGAAAAGGTAGCGACACCTGAGAAAGATTGTACCCAACAAAAGGAAAGCCAAGCAGTCACAAAAAAATATATTCCACCTCAGTTGAGAAATCGTGACATCCTTAAAACGGAACAACTCATTTTCTGAGTAACAGAGTCAAGGACTTCAGGAACAAAAAGACTACAACTTAATGGGAAAATTAAAGATAGGGATGTCACAATTTTGGTCGATTCTAGAAGTACCTAGAATTTTATCGACATCAATAAGGCAAAGGAACTAAATCTTTTCGTGTTCCCCGCAAAAGGGCTTAAAACCTCAACCATCGCTAATCAATACATAGAAGAAGTACGAAAATGTCATAAGGTGTCGTTGTACATACAAAACTTACACCTACAAGTCAATTGTGTTGCCTTACCTCTCAAAGAAGTAGACATGGTATTAGGCGTCGGCTAGTTAGCATTGCTGGGGACTTACTCTACCAACCTGCAAGAAAAATACATGGAATTTGAATGGAAAATAAATAAGTGCTGACTAAATGGACCGAGACCGATAGTTTCTCAACCTAAGCAAAAAGAATCACGACATAACAAGGATCCAGACCATGTCAAGATAAAAGAGATCAGTCCAAGCTCCAAAGCAAAAGGCACTGTCATTAAATCTAGCTTTGAGGACAAATATTTCCTTAAAGGGGAAGGCAATGCAACAAAAATAAAGTGTAAATGTAATAATAAGATTAAATAATAATTAGTACTAGGTTAAGGGGCGTGTCTCCTCATACATGGATGCCCACACCTTATATAATGGCGGCCACCAATTGTAATATTTATCATCTCTCAATTAATTATTATACTATTCATATATATTTATTCTCAGCATGGAAGTCGGATTCGCTTCATAACTTCACAACCGGACATGGTTGTAGCAGAATTTCTTTTTATTCCACATCACAAGGTTTTTTGACTTACAATTTTTTTCAAGACCAAATTAATCTTTCCACCCTCCATTGATCCTTTTATCGATGTTATAGTTCCAATTAAGCTTGTGATGGAGATCAATCCCAAGATATTTGTAGGAATTCACTTCCTCCAAGTTTCTATTATTATACAAAAACGGAGTGTATGTGACCTTATTAGATTTTATCAACATAACTTTGGTTTTGTCGATATTGGTGGTCATGCCCATACTAGAGCAGAAATCCTTGAGACTTTCTTA
The DNA here is from genome assembly GCA_027924585.1 of Larix kaempferi. Lineage (NCBI taxonomy): Eukaryota > Viridiplantae > Streptophyta > Pinopsida > Pinales > Pinaceae > Larix > Larix kaempferi. The sequence continues at coordinate 6,754,723 of BSBM01000698.1, forward strand.
ATTTCTTATCAAGATCAAAGGGACACCTTTCCAAGAGAACAATATCATCGGCATATAGGAGGAGGATGATGACAATTCCAGCTAATGGCATGTCAATGCAGCATGCCTCATTTAAACAACCTTCTAACTTATCAATGTATATACCTAAAAGGGTAGGGGAGAGGGGGGAACCTTGCTTAAATCCTATATTATAATTGATATATTCCATCCAACACTTAGTGTTCTTAAACTTGGCAATGGTATTCTCATACAACCTTATTGCAGTGACTCTCAACTCGAAAGGAAGCTTTAACTCTTCTAATCTTTTCCACAAGTTATTTCTTGGCACTGTATCAAAAGCTTTCCTAAAGTTCACAAAGTAGCAAACAAGATTGATCTTATTATTGTGGCATTCCTCTACAATGATCCTGAGAGTAATGAGGTGGTCTATGGTGGAAAGATACCTTCTAAAACCGGCTTTCCCTTTATCTCTTTTACCTTGACTTTCAAATCATATGTTGATCTTATTTTCCAACATAATACCATATAACTTGGATAAGAGAGGGCTAATATTAATGGTCCTATAATTAGAGGGGTTATTTTTATTGTCACTTTTAAAAATGGGTGTAATAAGGCTTTGAGTCTAAGGTTTAGGGAAGTCTTGATTGAATACTAGATTGAAGAGCTTGTGGATGTGAGGGATGAGGACAAACCCCCCAATTTTTAGGATTTCAATTTGGTAGCCCTCAATGTCCTAAGCTTTCCCATTCACAAGGTGCTTAATCCCAAAATATATATCCTATAAAGAAAAAACTTCATTTTCCATAAAAAGGGGGTTGAATGTTGTCTATGACATCATTTGATTCATAAATCTTCTTGAGATATGAATTCTAGTACTTCAAGACAATTATATTATTCTCTTTGGTGTTGTGAGTTAGAATCTGTCTCCGAAATTTCTTAGGATCCATCTTAGAGAGGTGTAAAGGCTTCTCCTTCCTATTATTTATATATGTCCTTTTTTTATTTTAATGAGGGATTTGCACATATTTTATCTTGTCAAATTTTAAGGACTCTTAAATAGTTTCTTTGATTTCTCTTCTTGCATTTTCACACTATTTGTCATACCAAGGGTTGGTCATTCTATTTCTCATTTTATACAACACTTCAATAGAGAACTTCTTAATGGAAGAGGAAATGACATAGTCAACCATACTACTTCCAAGCCCATGAATGTAAGTCATTCGGTTAGAATTAGGCCATTTCATAAGACCAATGCAAATAATTAGATCTTAAGTGCTACAGAGCTTGATTAGCTCAGAACCAAACAAATTTTCCCCTAAATCTTCAAAACTTCTTTTGTAGTTGTTGGCTAAAGCAAGGTCTTTGTCTAAACATAAAGGATTAGGGTTGGAAGCATTGCTTAAGAGAATAGTTTGGTTACTAGCTACTTGTTTGAGCATTAAAGTCAATCATTAAGAGGATATTGCCTTCATTTCTTAAACTAGAAATATCGTGTTCAAGGCCATTATAAGGACAAGTTTTATCTAAATTTTTCTTCTTATAAAAGATAGAATTGATAGGCGCAAAATATCAATTTGCTATAAATATTTTCTTAGCATTAATATTTGTAATCTCCATCCATATGTACTGGTTGAATTAATCTTTCTTATAAAGCCTAACATGAGGGGAAATGTTCTTCCTAGTGTAACAAGCTATGCCTCCAATGCCTTGGTGACAGGATTGCTTGTTCCATATCGACCATAAGACAAATTATTTTGTTGTAGGGACCTTAGATTCTTCATGCTACCAAGTTTCAACTAGCAATACAATATCAATTTCATCTGAAATCCAACTTAACTTGGGGCCTCTATTCCATGGAAAGCCTTGGCAGTTCCAAGGGAGGATCCAAAGCGTGCCAAATTTCTATTTATTATTATCTTTTTGGTCACTATCTTGGATAACAGCCTTTATATTTATGATTAGTGCCCATTTTCCTTATTTCCTAGCTTTTTTTACATTTTCAACTTCCTTTCTTCGTTTGGATTGATCGTATGGAATGAGATCTTCATTTATAAATATTCCTAATCCTTTTAGACTTGAGGTTTTATTGAATAAGATGAATTTATGGTATTTAGAGATAACCATAACACGGATTAGTCTATCTTTATTCTAGATTAATTTTCTCGACCTCTTTACTTCTGTGAGACAAGTAGTTTCAATTTGTAACTTATTAAGTAGTGTTTCCCTGACTAGAGCTAGTGTATCCTCTTCACCCTCCTCCTTCAAACCTACAATTACTAGGTTCAAGGTTTGTTTGTTATTTTCATGATCTAATTTAATCAGCTTATTTATTTCTTGTTTGATATCCAATTTACCTTCTAGACTATTTAGAGTTAGATTCTCATTTACCTTTACTTTTATGATCCTTAAGTTAATAAGAATAGTCATAAAATATTAGTGTCTTATAATTAATATAATGATTGATTGTGGAGTAAGTATGCTTGCTTGCTTAGTGTCCATATCATGTGTGAATGTGGATATATATGTTTGAAATAATAAAAAGACAATAAATATATTAATTATTTGGAATAGGTTTTACAACTTTAAATTTTTTCTTTCAAAAATGAAATTACAAAATCACATGTCTTACTCAAAATTAATATTGTAATATTTTTATATGAAATAAAATATTTTTTATTTAATTAATATAAAAAAATTATATACATTTTATATTTTTAAAATATTATAGAATAAATTAACTATTTCTTATTTTATTATAAAAAATGTTATATAGATTTTATATTGAAAAAAGGAAGGTAGTAAAGGTAATAATGATCTTATAATTGATGTCAATATGTATAAGTCTTATCTGTTAGGATATCTCATCATTCAGTTTTGTACTTTGCATGCATGAATGCATTTGCATGTATCCTAGTTATTTGCATGCATCCCAGTCACCAGTTTGATGCCTCCAGCACCTTGTTCCTAGTTTTCCAGCACCTAGGAGCTTATTTCCTTGCAGTTTTAGCCCTCCTAGTTAGTAAGGCGCCCACTTCTCACCTACCACCTGATAAAGGTGCACTTCTTCACCTACCACTCAGTTCACTTTAGTTAGTTGAGTTCTTTCCTTGATTTAAGGCTAGATTGACTCCTCAATTGATTGTATCACTCCGTTGGACCGCCAGTGAGACTAGATTGCCTATTCGGACTCCAGTTAGATCCTCATGTGCCCTCCATTGAGCCTCCTTCATTCAGTTAGTGCCTCCATGTACCAGTTACACCTACCACACTCAATGAGACTCAATTTGACACCTGGTTGACCGTTACTAGTGCATTGATGACTCCATTGATCTGATGATGAGGACTCCTAGTTGGAGCCAAGCTATTCCATGCAATATTTCGAATGACCTCGTTGAGTAATTCGAATTCATTCAGTCATTGTGACTGCATCTTGTATTGTATTCTACTTCTGAGTTCAATAGAGCACTGCTGCAAATCTTTTGCACAGTTTACACATATTTTCTGAGTTTCATCTATTGTAATTGATTTACTTGTTCAATTAGATCTGTTGTGCTTAATTTCACTTGGTATCAAATCCATGGCAAGGACAAGATTTATTTTCTGCAGGTGTTCTACATGAAGATTGAGTGATTTTTGCTCAAAAATATCATAGCTGTGGCATGCATTCTCTCTTTTGCATTCGCTATTGCTGAAATCTTCTCTCCAATCCACTCTAGAAGTCGTGAGTCTTCCACATAATTCCTAGATATGAATCATTGGATCTTCAAGCTTGCTTTATCTCCTATGCCGGGTGTGATGCAACTCTAGAAAGGGTGGATTGTTCGACCTTATGGTTCTTGGTTTCTTGTGATTTGTAGGTTATTCCACACTTATATTGCATTCGCTCCTCTTGAAAGATGGAGACTTCTTCATCAAACTTCCTCACTCCCTTCAACTATTTTCAGTGGAAGGCTGATATGGAGATATTGTTGCGCTCTAAAGGTTTCTACAGAGTGACCATGGTCCTAGAAGTCGAAGCTACATCAGCAGTAGAGAAGGAAAAATATTTTAATAAGCTTGATGAAGCTTATGGATTCCTTTGTCTCAGCATCTCTAAGGATCTTCTTTTCCATCTCAGTGGATTGACTACTCTGAAAGAGGTATGGGAGAAACTTACCACTCTTTTTCAAGCAGGATGATATGAGATCTTATCAGCTAGAGAATGAGTTGATTTCCCTCAATACTGAATATTTTGAGACCATCAATGACTTCTTCACTAAGTTTAAAAGCTTGGTTATTGTATTGAAGTAATGTGGAGTGGAAAAAGAAGATAAACAATTGATCCTATGCATTCTTTCAAAACTTGGGAAAGATTATTCAGTTTTTGTTTCAACTTTCAATATGGGAAAGCTCACAATCCCAAATTGGAAAATGCCTACCTTAAGTGCCTTCATTGAATCTGTGACGAAGGAGCATGATAAACTCATCCAAATGGGGACCATATGCTCCAAAGACAAAGCATTATTTGTTGGAGGATCCAAAGCTACAAATGGAAAAGGGAAGCAAAAGAAAGAGAAGCCAAAGTTTGATATGTCCAAGCAAAGAGAGAAGACAGAGCAATCGGATGAGCCATCCGATTCAAGAAACAAGCAAAAAGGGAAAGAGGGAAAAGAGAAATCTAAATGTTCTTATTGCAGCAAGGGCTATCATCCTGAAATCTCATGCATGAAGAAAACCATAGATCAAATGGCCCTTCTTTTAGAGAAAAACAACATAACCCTTCCTGACGGTGCAAGGAAGAAGGAGAAAAATGATCATCCCGAGAGAGGTCATGCACTCATGGCAATTGTTTCGACTTCCACAACTCTACTCATTGATTCTAGAGATTTGAACCACATGGATGCAAATAAAGATTCTCTATCATCATTTGATCCCAAAAGCACCATCTCCATCCACATGGGAGATGACTCTCAGATCTCTTCAAAGGGAAAAGGAACCATACATTTAGAGCATGACAGTTTTCACAATGTTCTCTATGTACCTTCCTTAGCTTCGAATCTTCTTTCTGTTTATCAGATGACACACACTGGTTCAATAAAGAAAGTTGTATTCTTCCCTAACAAAGTTGAAATTTCTTATATTCAAAGTGGAAAAATTATTGTGGTCGGAAAAGCAAATCATGCTTCAAAAGCATATGAATTTTCACACTTTCTGCTGCATGACAATCCCACTGCTCTTCTAAATCATGGCAATGAGGCTAGTAGGCTATGGCATGAGAGGTTTGGACACCTAAATTATAAATATTTGCTGCTGCTATAGAAAAATTCCATGGTTGATGGCCTTCCGACGATCAAATACTCGAAGGGAATATGCAAAGGTTGCATCATTGGGAAGCACAAATTTGACCGAAGCAAAGCTAGCAGAGCTTCTTGCATTTTGGGGATGATACATTCTAATATCAGTGGTCCGCTACCACATACCTCCATGAATGGCTCAAGGTATTTTTTTACATTCATCGATGACTTCTCCATATTTACATGGGTTTTCTTTCTCAAAAACAAGTCAGAAGTACTAGAAAAATTCAAGTTTTTTAAGGCTTCTGTTGAGACTGCCACCGAGAGGAAGATAAAATCTCTTAGATATGATAATGGAGGTGAATATATCAAATCAGAGCTACTGAAACTTTGTTCTAAAAGCGGCATTGAGATCCAGCACACAGTTCCCTACACACCTTAGATGAACGATGTAGCGGAAAGGAAGAACTGATCACTAACAGAGATGGCAACCTGTATGATTGAATAAAAGGTTTGGCTGAAAACCTTTGGGCTGAGGCCATGAATGTTGCTAAATACATTCAAAACAGAGTTCCACATTCATATTTAACTGATATTACACCTTTCGAAGCTTACACTGGTCACAAACCTGATGTGTCCAATTTCTGTGTTTTTGGCTCAACCGCTTGGGCTAGAATTCCGACTGAAAAGAGAAAATATTTGGATCCACAAAGTGTTGAATGCATCCTATTGAGATATGCTGAAGAATAAAAAGGATACAAACTAATGGATATCATATCCAAAAATATATTCATTGAGCGAAGTGTCATATTTGAAGAACCGCTTCAAAATCTAGAGCTAGTCGAGGAAGAAACTGTTGATTTTCCACCTCTACAAGAAGAAGAACTTGAAGAAGATGATGAAAATATTGGTTATGATATTCATGATATGTTATCTGTCTTTGATGAAAATTATATGTCAGGTTCAAAATATGATCCAGTTGTGCCCCAACACTTGCCAAAGTGGGCCCAAAATACTCTCAATTCTGTTGGTCAAAACATTGGAAATCCTGCCAATCCAAGGAGGACTCGGGCAGACTTTCAAAGAGCGGGTATGGCTCTTTCTTATTCTGATCCTTTACTTTTAGAGAAATTTTTTTCTATGGTAGGTTCATATCCTAAATCATATTATCATGCCCACCAAGATCCGAGATGACAAACCACCATGGATGAAGAGTACAGTTCTCTTCAAAAGAATGCTACATGGGAGCTAGTTTCTCTTCCACCTAGGAGGAAATTAGTCCAATGTAAATGGTTCTACCACACAAAGGTTGCTCCTGATGGATCAACCTGCGAATACAAAGCTCGTTTGGTTGCAAAAGGTTTCTCCCAATTCCAAGGAGTGGACTACACTGAGACATTTGCACTGGTTGCAAAGATGGATTCTATCCGTCTAGTTTTGGCCATTGCCGCATCCAAGCACTGGGAAGTACACCATATGGATGTGAAGAGTGAATTTATCCATGGAGATATGAAAAAATAAATATATATGAATCATCCAAAAGGATATATATCAGATCCAAAGTTAGTATGCAGATTGAAGAATTCATTGTATGGCTTAAAATAGGCCCCAAGAGCTTGGTATGCTAAGATGGACTCCTTCCTTCTCTCACAAAAATTCGGAAGGTGAAAATCAGATCCAATTGTGTACCTACAGAAAAATGAAGTTAATTTGTTGATTATATTTCTTTATGTTGATTATCTCTTAATAACTGGTAGCACTCTTGCTTCAATCGACAAGTTAAAGACTGCTTTAAATCTAGCTTTTGACATGAACAATTTGGGCTTGCTAAAGCAATTTCTGGGGCTTGAGATTGCTCAAAATTTTGATGGGATCACCATATATCAGAAAAAATATGTTTCAGACCTGTTAAACAAGTTCAACATGTCAGATTGTAAGGAATCCCCATTCCCATTCCTCTCAGGAATCAGTCTTGAGGAGGGAGATTATACACCGCTTGTAGATTCTGCATTGTATTGACAATCGATCGGTTCTCTACTATACTTGGCACACTCAAGGCCTGATATATATTATTCCGTGAGTGCTGTATCAAGATATATGCAGAAACCCCATGAGCTCCATTGGAGGGAAGCCAAGAGGATCTTATACTATGTGGAGGGTACTCGACACTTTGGCATACACTATGCTGCAGATTGTGAGCTAGATTTGATTGGGTACACTGATTCAAATTGGGCGGGTGATAGTATTGATTGGATGTCCACTTTCAGTTATGTTTGCATGATTGGAACTGGGCCTATTTTTTTTTCAAGCAAAAAGCAGGAATCCATTGCATTATCTTCAGCATAGGCAAAGTATCGAGGAGCAATAAATGCTTGCATTCAGGCAGTTTGGTTGCAGGGTATTTTGTCAAAGTTTGATATTGGTTGCACTACTTTGAATATCATTTTTTGTGATAATCAAAGTGCTATCAAGATATCGACGGATCCAGTTTAGAGACAGAGGACCAAGCACATCGAGATCCACATGCACTACATCCAAGAGCTTGTGCATGACAGAACCATTGTCTTGCAATATTTCCCTACCAACGAGCAAATTGCAGACATCTTCACCAAGAGCTTCACTGAGAAGAAGTTATCTTACCTCTGTTCACTGTTGGGGGTGAGTTCCATCATGGTGGAGACAGATTAGATCCTTCCATGTTCGGCTTAAGGGGAGGATTTCTTCCCATTTGGTTTTCCCTCTTTCCTCACTTAGATTTATTTCTAGCATTTTTTGGATTATTGTATTGGGGTGACCTTTGGTCTCAGTAACTAGGGACCTATTCAGTTATTAGTTTTTACATCATAGTATAGCTTCAGGGGGGGGGGTTAGGATATCTCATAATTCAGTTTTGTACTTTGCATGCATTTTTGCATGCATGCATGCATTTGCATGCATCCCATTTATTTGCATGCATCCCAGTCACCAGTTTGATGCCTCCAGCACCTTGTCCCCAATTTTCCAACACCTAGGAGCTTCTTTCCTTGCAATTTTAGCGCTCCTAGTCAGTAAGGAGCCCACTTCTCACCTACCACCTGAGAAAGGCACACTTCTTCACCTACCACTTAGTTCACTTCAGTTAGTTGAGCTCTTTCCTTGATTTAAGGCTAGATTGACTCCTCAACTGATTGTATCACTCCGTTGGACCCCCAGTGAGACTAGATTGCCTATTCTGACTCCATTTAGCTCCTCATGCACCCTCCACTGAGCCTCCTTCATTCAGTTAGTGCCTCCATGTACTAGTTACACCTACCACACTCAGTTAGACTCAGTTTGACACCTGATTGACCATTACTAGTGCATTGATGACTCCACTGATCTGATGATGAGGAATCCTATTTGGAGCCAAGCTATTCCATGCAATATTTCGAATGACCTCCTTGAGTAATTCGAATTCATTCAGTAATTGTGACTGCATCTTGTATTGTATTCTACTTCTGAGTTCAATAGAGCACTGCTGCAAGTCTTTTGCACAGTTTACACATATTTTCTGAGTTTCATCTATTGTAATTGATTTACTTGTTCAATTAGATCTGTTGTGCTTAATTTCACATTATCATCAAATAAATAAAAATTGATTAGTTTAAAACAACTTAATTATAAATGCAACATAGAATAAACCATTAAATAAATAAAAGCCAAAATATCAAGTCAACTTGTCAAAGAAGATGTTCATATCAAGCAATTGTGCGAGGATGGTTTTTAGCTTCAAAGTATGACATCCATCCATTTTTCCTCTTTTGGTTTTGTTTGAATTTTGAAGTAAAAGAACAATATATAACTTATTAAATCAATATGTTTAGGAATTTGGTTATTTAATTTTAAAAGAAAAATTATATTCAATTAAAAGAAATTACAATCTTCATGTGCACCAAATAATGATCAAATGTTAAGTTTTAAAGTTTCTTAAAAGGAAACAATATTGTTATGATAAGGTTTTACTTTTACAAATGGAGAATCCAAAAATATGCCCAAAAAGATGGAGGTTAAATGGACATTGTTTTGGAGGAGATTAACTCCCCTCTTCTAAAATTCTCCAAATAGAGCGATCCCAGATTCATTTCCAGACCTTTCTTTGACAGTTGATCTTAAGTGGTATTATGCTCCCTATAAATATGATCAAATGAGATCCATGAAAAGTAACCACTGATATCTTTAAGTTTCATCACCAATTGTATAAGGTTAATATTAGCCATCTAGGAGATCTCTTTCATCTAGTTTATGAGAAAACTAGAATCACAAAAAACTTGCAGCTTTCGGATATCCATATCAACAGCAATATGAAACAAATGATATAAGGATGACATTTCGACCAAGTTATTGGATCCTGAACCCAAATCTCCTTTACCAAAAACATATGAATCCTCTGACATGAAAATGATAAAACCAAAACCACATAGTTGTTGATCGCCTTAACAAGCTCCGTCGAAGAAAGACCAAAGATTATCCGTGTTAAAATGATATGGAACCACCTAATGCTCCTTCACTTCATAAACAAATTATTTATAATACTGGAATAGATCCATGACTTGGGAAGTAAGCTGGAAAATGGTAGTTGACTTCTCCTTAAATAGTGCATAGTTGCGAGCCATCCAAATGACCCAATTAATTAGTTAGGGAAGTGCCTGGAATGGTTTAAATTCATTCTTTATGAAATAATGAACCAGATAGTCATCAAAAGTTTCTTGATCCCACAAATGAAAAATATTTACCTGGGATTCAATTTCCTTACATAGATGTTTTGAATAGTGGCAATTAACAAATAGATGATCATTCATTTCTTCACCCTCTTGACACATCATACAAATGCCAGGACCATGCGTGTTCCTCTTTTTTAGTTGATCCCAAGTGAGAACTCTATTTTCTAGGATCAACCATAGCAACAAAACACTTTTCAGAGGAGATATTACCTGCCAAATTTTTTCGACCCACCACCAAACAAACTCTCTATCCTCTTCTGGAAGCATTACTAAATAACCAAAATGATCCGAATACAAACCACCCACTAGATTGAATGTCCAAACCAGTTCATGTTCCTTCTATTTGAGTTTGACATAATCTAACTTTAAACCATTCACATATCGGTCCCATATGTGATCCCATGCTCTTGATAAACCCAAATCGTTAACTGGTAACCAACTTTGCAACCAAAGATCCATGGAATGAGGGTTTGCAAATTTATATAGGGTACATTTTCCTTGATTTTGAAGTGTAATAACTAGTTCCCTTGAGAGGCTCATATCCATTTTATATCCCATAAGTGGATCCATCCCAACTCTCAGCTCGGATTCTGAGCCTACCCTCCATGTCAGATGATGACCTGCAACATAAAAGGATTTCCTCAAATATTTCCATTGTTTTGACACTTGAAAAATAGGTTTGGATCGAGATCGAATCTAATCCACGATAAAACCAAGACCAATGTATTTAGCCTTTAAAATTATTTCCCATAGGATAGGTTTAGTGAGAAAATTCCAAAGAGATCTGGAAGCCAGAACCTGATTAAAGATGAAAATAATTTTGAGACCCAAACCTCCACTGGACTTTAGTTTGGCTATCATCTTCCAACTTGCAATATGATTCTCTAGATGCTCAACTGATCCCTTCCAGAGATAATTGAAACATAGTTTATGAATCTTCTCCACAGTTTCCTTTGGAATGTGAGCCATTACATTCCAGTAAATTGACATTGTTTCCAAAAGTTAGTTAATTAGCACCAACCTCCCACTTCTAGAGATCCAATGATTACACCAGCACCCAATCCACTTCTCGATCATAGCCACCATCAAATCCCAATCATCCTTCACATAATTATTTTCTTTTAAGTTATAGCCTAGGTAGTTAACACCATTTTGCAAGGGAAACAACTCAAAAGGGAAAAAAATGAGATCAAAAAGTTCTTTGCTCCACCACCACACTTAAGTAATATAGTTTGGTTTTGTTAATATTTAAGCTCATACCAATAGAAAAGAAAAATAGGTCCAAATATCCTTTAAAATATTTACACTCCCCTGCCGACTTCATATGGAAAAAGATAATATCGTCAATGAACAGTAAATGAGTCAATCTTTTCCTATTAGAAAAGATAATCCTTGAATTTTATGACTCCTTCTATCATGGATGAGTTGATTGAGACCTTCAGTAATAAGTAAGAAAAGATATGGAGACAAGGGACATCCACATCTTAGACCACAAGACGACTTAAAAAATTTTGAGCCATAGAAATTAATCAATACAAAAAATGAAGAATAAGTAACATGACACATAATTCAACTAACCAAGTCATAATTGAATCCAATATGTGATAAAAGGAACATGAGGAACATCCAAGAAACATAGTCATACGCCTCGGTGAGGTCAACCTTAATAATCGTTGCATCTTTTTGTTCCATCTTGATTAAATGCATACCTTCTCGAGCCACTCCAATCGCTTTGTGAATCGATATTCCTTGAAGAAAGCCAAATTATTCAGGAGAAACAACCTTTGATAGCTAAGGCTTTACCCAAATAACAATGATATTCGAGGCCATTTTATAAAACTATTACACAAATAAATGGGATGAAACTCTGCAAAGGAACTTGAAGCATCTAACGTAGGAATGAACACTAAAAATGTTGCATTGAAACTCCCTAGCACCCTCCTTGTACAATGAATTTCCTCAACCACCTTCAATAAGTCCTCCCCCAGGACATCAAAGAAAAAAAAAAAAAAAAAAATTCTATTGTCCAACCATCTAGACCAAGGATTTCATCCTTGTAGAACAAACTGATAACGGCTAATAATTCTTCTTTAGAGATTGGGTGAAAAACTTCCTAATTTTCTTCCCCCTCAACCAAGCAAGGAAATTTTCTCGACAAACTCAACCTATCCCTCAAATTGGCATGCTCGTCTTCGTGTAAGAGGGATTTGAAGTACCTAACACCCAACACCGCAAAATTATGAAATCCCCTAACTATATTATCATTCTTGACCTTTAGTTCCTTGATTGAATTATGATTTTTTCATTGCTTCACTAAATTCTGAAAGAGTATCGTATTTGTATCCCCTGCTTGAAACCATAGAGCATGAATTTTCAGCTGTCATTCAACTTCACAATCCCACAACAATTTATCCTGGGGATTTCCAATTCCCCAACCCTATTTCGGACCTCCTGGGAAGACAATCCATCTTGTCGAGAGGAATAGATTTGATCCAGACATTCTTCAACAACCACGAGAGTTTCTTCCCTTTTTTTGATGACAAACCCTTCCCTTGTTTGTCGTAGTTACCTTCAACATTAGAACCCTTGTTTTCTTTTTGCTTCCTTTAGTTTTTATGTGGATGTAAAATTTTACATTAGGGTTTAAATATCTCTATTGTTTCACAATTAGGGTTTTTATTTGTAGGGATTTTATATTTAATGGGTTTGTATTTTTATATATAAGGCACTAGGTGCAATGGAACGACTTCTTGGGTCGAATCTGAAACTTTGTCGGCTTTGTCAGTTGTTTTTTAATTTATTTAAAAAAAAAACTTATGCAGTTTTCGATGCATTCTAGTTGTTTAAACACACCAGTGTGTTTATAGTAATAGCGCACCAGAAATGTCTACCTACTATTTTTTTATTTCTTTTTTTCAAAATGTTTACGCATTTCTCAGTGCAGTCTAGAAGTTATAACACACCAGTGCGTTATTGCTAAAAGTGCACCATGTAGATTATCGATGATTTATGATAAATAAATCATGCCAGCAAATGTATATATGAACATTTTTACTTTTTATGGATTACAGTTTGTTCAGGTATGATGCACCGCTGCGTTCAGGTATGCAACACAACGATGCGTTTTGTTTACTTAAACTCACAGATATGGAAGACTAATTTATTATTTTGAATACATGTAATTTATTTGTATAATATACTTAATAGCTTCTCTATTTAAATGGCCCATATTGGTTATTTATAGAAAATGCATGATAAGAATTCAATGAACAACAACTATACTCAACATGATGGGAGCACATCCAAAATTACGAAGAAGGAAAGTTCTTTGTAATTTATGTATTAAATTAAAATGTTTGAATTATTTGTAAAGTTAACTAATATGTATTGGTTAATGTGTGATATGCAGAGCCAAAAAATGAGGAAGTTCAATAAGATTATTTTCAATATAAGTGTAGAAGAGCATAAAACATTAATGAAAAAGTTACAGAGGGATGAATAAGGTGAATAAAAAAGAAATCAATATGAATCTTTTCTTGAATGTATAGTAATATTGTACTTAAGAATATTCGCTAATATGTTTCAAACCATCTAATTCACATATGTTGAATGTTATGCAAGTACTAACAACAATAGAAGGAAATATCACTATAAGAAAAAGAAATTATGAATTATTTAAATGATGATGAATTGGTCCTTAGCTCATTTGGAGTGGTGTTGGAAGTGAATGAAAGGGGAAAAAAATTATAAAACTATGGGGTATATATTGGAAAGAACGTATAGATGTAATTTCCACTTATAGCACAAAAATCAATCCAATGATGCCAAAAATCAAGTTATATATAAACTACAGGAGGTGTTTCCAGAGCAATGGTCAATGAGACCTGTCAAACTTGCAATAGAAAAAACAACAACAACAAAAAATCATTCAAAAAGTAATATTTCTAAACATGTTTTATATAATATGTACCTACTACTACAAATCATTCCTTTATTAATATTAATTCTACTATATTTGTTTTTCATATCAGCATAAAAATGGTTTGATGTCATTTTACATTTTCAGGAAGATTATGAAAATCCAAAAAGATAAATGAGGTGATATCCAAAATATGCCAGTAAGGACGTCCAAAAAAGTGTACAAGGATATGGCCAAGGAAATGGACATAATTGCACTACATGAGGAGCCATCTCAACAACAACGTGATTCAAATGTATGAAATCATTGAATTTTTCTATTATGTACATCTAATTAATTAATTTAGCATTAAATATTAGTTTTCAATGGTTTTGTTGCAGAAAAGAAAACAAAAAGGAATCCATTCAGCACATAAGACAAGACGACAAGGAAAAAAGGGGTTGATAGCAAAGTTTGTTAGTAGTTGTGATTACCTTATAACAACTTACGATTTCATATTGGTTGTGATCTTTATACTTTAAATTTTTTTTTGCACCATCTATTTTTGGATGTCTTCAAACAGGTGTTAACATACAAAGAAGATCCATTAGAAGAATTGATTCACATTGGGTTAGTATGGGTTGTGAGTATATGTTGGCATATCAAAAATTAATTGTGGAAATTGTAAGTATCTATGTTGTTTTACTCCTCTCATTTTATAAGTGATAGAACAACAAAAATCCTTTGTATTAAATCTATGATTTCTTATGGGGTATAAAACTTGTAGGAAACCAAGTAAAGAGTGGAGCCAACAAAAGAGTTGTAGAGAGAATGCATGATATTTGGTTTTGAAAGAATAAGGATAATTTACGACTCGATTATTTCTATAGTGTGTTGATTTTCAACTTACATTCATGTATACTATCTATTTTAATTTTCATTATTCCCACCAATGTAGATACACTCGTTACACTTTATTTTTAGGCTTGTAGATGGATGTTGAAGAATAAGAAAGCAATCAAGGAAATCAACAAAACATTCAGCAAAATAACTCAATTAATGCAAATGGCTCGAGCACTAACAACAGTTCCAATGAAGAATGATGATCCATATATCTTGGATGTTAATGCAATTTGTTGTATATTTCAAAATAATTGCCTGTGAAAATCAGACATTTTGTATAATGTACTGGTCATAGTGTCCCAATTGAAAGAAAATAGGTTACCAATAAGTGTAATAATTACATGCATGTTGAAATTTTGATTATTGTGGAGTTTATGTTGTCCCATTTTGTATGACAAAGGGCCTCTTATTGATATATAATAAAATAAAGTTTTTTATTTTATTGCATTCGCCAATGTCATTGTGAAATGTTACATCGCTAATTAAATATATGGCTGATTAAATATTACAATAGATGTAAAAATTTATGATATAACAAATTTATCCAAACATCATATACAAACACAATAATTAATATTCAAATAAATACAACTATAAAAAATATTCCAATTGTTGATGAATAATGGAATTAAACAAAATAGAAATAAAATATAGATATTACAGTGCGATGTCAGTAGTCACTACTCACCAAAAAGAAAATAATCTCCTATGATTTCAATCATTCCAATTGCACTGGTGCATTTGAGACCGTGTAGTACCAGTGTGTTTTAAACAATGTAGCATCGATGCGCTAAAAATAATAGAGGCTCGGTGCAACATAATACTCGTTGCATTCCCTTGTGCTTTTTGTAATGTTACACCCCGATGTGCTACTGTATATTAACCGCACCATTAAATTTAAAAAATATAGCAACAGTCAAAGTCTTAGTCAACTTTATCGATGTGTTTTCCTTCACTTATTGCATCGGTTCTTTGTAATAGTTAGTTTTCACTGGTGCTTTGTAATAGTTAGTTTGCACCAGTGCACTTTTAATAGTTAGTAAGCACCAGTGTTAGTTTTGGTATACTGCACTGGTGTATTTTGAAAGTTCATAAGCAATGGTGCTATTGTTGGTACAATGCACCAGTGCATATAATGTCATAAAGCACCGGTTCATTTAATAATTTTGGTGTGCACCAATGCTATATGTCTTCTTAAGCACCAATGCATATAATGGTTTCATTTTTTTGTGCACAACGATGCATATGTTGCTTTTAAATGCATTGGTGTGTTTTGCATTTGCTCGCACCAGTGTGTTTATTTGACTTAAGTGCACCAAAAAAAACCTCCACAAAAGCCTTCGGCAACTGATTTTTTTTATTTAAAATATATTTCATAAAAAACTCCGCTAAAACATATGATACCATTTGCGGAGGTTGTAGCGGAGGTTTTTTTGAGAATTTTGACCAATATTATAACACTAAAAACCTCCACTATAAACTCCGCTATAAGGCCTTTTCCTTGTAGTGATGGCAAATAAGTAGATATTGTGCACTACAGAGCTTGATTAGCTCAAAACCAAACAAATTTCCCCTAAATATTCATAACTTCTTTTGTAGTTGCTAGCTAAAGCAAGGTCTTTGTCTAATCATAGAGGATTAAGGTTGGAATCATTGCTTAAGAGAATAGCAAGTGGTTACTAGTTGTACAAGAAGTAAAGTGACACATTAAGAGGATATTGCCTTCTTTTCTTAAACTAGAAATACCATGTTCAAGGCCATTATAAGGACAAGTTTTATCTAAATTGTTCTTCTTATAAAAGATAGATATTATAGGCACAAAATAACAATTTGCTATAGATATATTTTTAGCATTAATATCTATAATCTCCATCCATATGTACTAGTTGAACGGATATTTCTTATAGATCCTAACATGAGGGGAAATTTTATTCCTAATGTAACAAGTTATGCCTCCAATGCCTCGGCGATAGGATTTTTTGTTCCATATAGACCATAAGATAAATCTTTCTATTGTAGAGACCTTAGAATAATCTTCATGCTCCCAAGTTTCAAACACCAATATAATATCAATTTCATTCGAAATCCAACTTAACTTGGGACCTCTATTCCATGCAAATCCCTGACAGTTCCAAGGGAGGATTTGGAGCATGCCAAATTCCTATTTATTATTATATTTTGGTCTCTATATCGGATAACAGCCTTTCTATTTTTTATTAGTGCCCATTGTCCTTCCTTCCTAGCTTCTTTTACATTTTCAACTTCCTTTCTTAGTTCTGCTTGATCTTAAGGAATGGATCTTCATTTATAAATATTCTTGATCCTTTTAGTCGTGGGGTTGTTGGAATATTCACCAATACTGAGAGGGGGGGTGAATCAATATTGGGCGCTTTTTACCATTTCAAAATTTAATATCATATAATAACATTCATCACCACATAAACCATACACAGTACACAAGAGATTTTATGTGGAAACTAAAATGGGAGAAAACCACATAATACGTTTTCTTATATAATATAAATATTACATTCAATTGATTTACCAGCTCCAATTGGAAGGAGGCTAAAACCCCCTAGTTTATCAACTCCAACTGAAAGGAGGCTACAACCCCCTAGTTTTACCATAGGATCCAACCTATAGTGAGGACTCCAATCCTCAATGAGATCCAACTCACTATATTTACCAGCATAAACTGGAAGGAGGATACAACCCCCTAGCCTTGCCTTGTCCTACAACCCTAGTATGAATAAGAGAATCAACCTATCATTATCACTATTACTTTCCCAACCTGTACATGTATCACTGTCTCTGTCAACCTTTATTTGTATCATTGTCTCTGTTAACCTATTCCTGTATCATTGTCTATGTCAACATGTACGTTTATCATTGTCCCTATACATGTATCACTATCCATGTACCTCTATCAATGTCTCTGTCACTGTCCCTGTGTCAACCTGTATCATGCCCCAAATCTCTCTTTCTAGAAAAAATCATCAATCGATTTCATTTACACCTTCAAACCTTTAGATCATAAATGTTTCCAAATCATAGGATATTCCTAGATCATGCCAATATCACCATAATCTGTTCCAAGATAATCACCAGGATCTATGCCAAGATCATCACCATGATCTATGCCAAGATCATCATCATAATATATGCAAGATTCACAAGAAATAAGATATAACAAGATTCATACCATAGCCAAGATCGACCCTAGTCCATGAGTAGCATGTACCTTCACAAGAGAGACCTATATGCAAGAACCATACATTTTCCAAGTTGAAGAAACAAGAGAGAAACCCTAATCATGCACCATTTCCTTGAACAAAATAAACCCTAGATCATGTCATCACATATCCCTTCCAATAAGCTTTCCAACGAGCCAAGAATTCATAATTCCAATATCGTATGAGAGAGATATGCCAAATTTACCAATTTTCACCAAAGAACAAAAATTATCCCAAAACTTTTCCACGCTACCTCCTCCACAAAAGTTCACACTTCTTCTCCAAGAGTTATACAATTTAGAAGAGAGACTTCAAGAGTTTGAATGATGATGAAATGAGAAGTTTCATCTCATATTGATATCCTCCAAGGTGTCTTTAGTTTGCTTTAGGGCCAACGTTTCACTTATCCTTAAATTTAGGACCTCCATATTTTAAAGGTACTTGAATGGGTCAATACCCCACTTCAATGATACATCACGGGTCTTTAACTTGCCTTCTTGATCGCTTCATATCTTCATCAAAGGGGATTTTGGGCCAGATTCTCCTCATCATCATACTTAAGTGGGAAACTCCTTATTCCTTTCGGGGTCTTGTGGACCCAACACCATTATTTTGGGGGTTTCTTCATATTTCACACCATCATGGTCTTGTGTACCAAACCTTATTACTTTGGGGGCTACTTCTAATGGTCATATGGAATAATCCTCCTAGTCATGTGTACCCAACACCATTATTTTAGGGTTTTATTCACACTTTACACCAATATTACTTTGGAGCAACCTTAGGGACTTCTTTAAGGGATTTCTCTATTTGTGTACAACTCAAAGTGTCTTCCCATGAGGGCCATGCACAACCGCTACACTATAAGGGGACTGCTTTGGAGTTATACACACTTCAATCTCTTTTTACTAAGGTTGACATCAATGACAACCAAAGGTTTTATTGAGCATATCGAATTTAAGTTCTTTAGAGGTAACCATAACATGGATTAGCCTATCTTTATTCTCAATTAGTTTATCCCATCCTCTTTTCTTTTGTGAGACAAGTAGTTTCAATTTGTAACTTAATAACTAGTTTTTCCCTTACTAGAGCTATCATATCATCTTCAATCTCTTCCTTTAAACTGAAAATTACTACGTTCAAGGCTCATTTGTTACATTCATGGTCTAATTCAAACAACTTATTTATTGTGTGTTTGATATCCAATTTACCTTCTAAACTATTTAAAGTTAGATTTATTGTTTACCTTAACTTCTATGATTCTTAAGTTAATAAGAGTAGTCATAAAATGTTGGTCTCTTATAATTAACATAATGATTGGTTATGTGGTAAGTATGTTTGTTTACTTAGTGTATTTATCGTGTGTGAATGTGTATCTATATATCTAAAATAAGAAAGAGACAAAAAAAAATATTAAATATTTGGAATAGGTTTTATAACTTTAATTTGTTTCTTTTCAAAAATGAAATATTTAGAAATATGCACCCTCACTAAGTTGAAATTACAAAATCACTTTTCTTACTCAAAATTATCAAAATTAATATTGTAATATTTTTATACAAACTATAATATTTTTTATTTTATTAATAAAAAACGTTATATACATTTTATATTTTTAAAAAACGTTATAGAGAAATCAGTAAGGCGTTGATCTTACTTTAACAA
The DNA here is from genome assembly GCA_027924585.1 of Larix kaempferi. NCBI lineage: Eukaryota > Viridiplantae > Streptophyta > Pinopsida > Pinales > Pinaceae > Larix > Larix kaempferi. The sequence goes on from BSBM01000698.1 coordinate 6,774,434, forward strand.
TGTTTTGACCAAAAATTTATCCAACTTTTTATAAGGTAAACATTATAAATATAAATTTATATTTTTATAAATATAATGTAATTATAATTATTTTTCATCTAATTGGCTCACTTCTTATTTTGTAATCATTTCACTAGTAATTGGATCTTCCAACTCTGACATGTCATTAGCACACTATTAAATATCATGTATGTATAAAGAGACTTCTAATGGACCTTTTCCACATCCGTGGGCCGCCTATCACTTATTCTGGTGGTTGCATCGTCTAAGCTCCTTGTGTCCCCGCTACGAAATAAAGAACCAATAGACTTTTATGCTACCGTAAGTAAGCAACAAATGCATGTTGTATACCTTTCGGGTTAAAGGATTAGACAAATTCATGTCTTTTTTTTTCCACAGAAAAATTTAACTTACTATTAATACTGCGAAATAGTAAATGTATCCAACTGTCATATGAGTATATAGGAAATAAAACCTGTCCAGACTATACCAGTGGTTCTGACACATGGGCAGCAAATACATGCCCAAAATGAGGTGTTAACCAAAGAGCCCAAACTAAACACTTCCTCAAGCCACATAAATATCCAAAGACATAACAAGGGGAAAACCTGAAGCCCATCATCAAATATGCCACCGTAGATTACATGAAAATTTTCAAAATTACATAATTGTCAAATAATGTACCTAGCCGTAATAACAATGGCTCATCAATAGCCATAGACGGAAACAGGAAATAGTTTCAGATCGTGCAGACCCGACAGCATATATGATAAGTTCATAAAATCACAAAAATGCCGAAGCATAAACAGCTAAATAGATAAGTATAAATACAACCGAAATGGAATAAAACTGGAAGCCCAACCAGGAGTTGGGGGTAGCAGCATTTTTAAAGACCATAGGAAATGAGAAGGCCCTCCCACCATTCCTGCCAAAAATGAGAAGCCCAACGAGGAGTTGGGGGTAGCATCATTTTTAAAGACCATGGGAAATGAGAAGGTCCTCCCACCATTCCAGAGAGGTCAAAGCCCGCTTGGAGAGCATATCAGCCTCAGTATTCACCTCTCTGAAGAAGGGGCCTTCATGTCTGTAAGAAGGGGCCTCTATTCTCTTTTACGAAAAAGAAGGGGCCTCTATTCTCTTTTACGAAAAGCTTTGGATCCAAACCACAAAACTTAGGGATGGTATGAGTTTAGTAAAACTTCGATACAACTAGAATGCAGGATTGGGCACTGGAGTCTAGGCTCTATCCACGTTCTCCAAGACTATTAATTGGACAATTTGCGTGGCTGACACCAACGATATGCAATACCTGAATAGTACATCGAATTATGAGAAGACGTAGCTTTCACCGGAAGCTAGACCCAATGTAGGATATCGGTTTAGATTTCCACCATCTTAGTGTATATCATTGGTCTTTAGTTAGTGGAATCCAAGTAGGACTTAGTCCTGGCCAACGCAATAGCCGTACATTAATTATATATTACCATTAAAAATAATCAAAGTTACATCGGCGCTATAGAGATTACTATATCGCAGTTAAGGTATGCATTGATCGCGAATATATATTAATTTTGTTCATAATGTTCTATGCAATAATCGAGAATGTTTTATTGGAATGAAACCACCAATTCTAAATATGTATTAAATAAATAGATTTTATGGGCCATTTGTCAATTAAAATTTGTGAAATTCGAATCACAGCAAGATCTACTAGCTAAAGAATTCCTCACAAATCAAGAATTCGACTAAGTATGCATGAAAACAGTGTAAAAGAAGCACAATATACACAACAAATCATGCAAATAGTTGGTTATTCTATCAATGTCCAACCCAGAAATGAGTTGTGAACACCATTATATTACATTTGGGAAAAATCGTGAGTCTTTGGAGGCATTAGAATGTGCTACAAGTGGCTAGCTTACATTGGACCTCAACCCCCCTAGGTTGACCAATAGCTTCCCAAATCACATCAAACTATCACGAATTGTTAATATGAACATTTGGATGGGATGGGAGGACATTAATGATGGTATCACATGAGTGGTGGAGTGTAGGTGGCCTAGGATAAGCCAAAACTTCCAAGGAGGAGGCAAAATGACCACATTCAATTCATGGGTGCCTCAAGTCAAACCCAGATCCACAAAATAGGGGATAAGGGTGCACCTCAAGTAAGTAGTGGCAATAAATGAGGGTGGTTTCCATAAATTAGGGTGCCTTTATCACTTTTTGACCAAAAATGGGCACCAAGGTAGTGGAATTGGTAATTAATAGCCTAACAACCTTGGATAATCATCATTAACTTTGCTTGAACCAGCAGTCATTAATTAAACATCATGAGACTATGGTCCTAGGTGTAATAATGTTCTAACACCCCCCCCCCAAGCTATAATTATGTATCCAAAACAAAATGAGGCCTTGGAAACTAAGGCTCAAGTCACCTCTTACAATTTGTATTAGTCTATGTAACCAAGGTAAGGAGGAAAACCACATGGGAAAAACCTCACCTCAAAAATGGACATGAAACATATATCAGTCTTCACCATGCATAACCAACCCCAAGGAGTGATCTAAGGTAGGTGAAGGTCTTCTCTGTGAAACTCTTGGTGAAGATATCAACAGTTTGCTCAACAAATGGGAAATACTGCAAAGCAATAATATGGTCATGCAGCAAGCTCTGGATGTAGTGCATGTGTATCTCTATGTGCTTGGTCTTATGTCTCTGTACTAGATTAGGGGAGATATTGATTGCACTTTTATTATCACACCAAATGACTGTGGGTCAATCAAATGCAAATCCAAACTCTCCAAGAATACCTTGCAACCACACACATTGTGTAGCTGCATTCACTGCTCCTCTGTACTCAGCCACACACATTGTGTAGCTGCATTCACTGCTCCTCTGTACTCGGCCTGAGCTGATGATAAGGAAATAATGCATTGCTTCTTTATAGACCATAAAATGGGACCATGTTCAAGCATAAATACATAACCAGAAGTGGACTTCCAGTCGGTTCTATCTATAGCCCAATCTAAATCAGTAAAACCAACTAGTTCAAGTGATGAACCAGTTGCATAATGAATCCCAAACTGCTTGGTACCTTGCACATAATGCAAGATCCTTTTGGAAGCCTTTCCTTTTGGAAGCCTTTCAATGAATCTCATGAGTCTCTTTAATGTACCTTGCAACAACACCTACTGCATAATCCAAATCTGGTCGAGAGTGTGTGAGATATAACAAGCTCCCAAGTAGTTGTCTATACAACGAACTGTCCACCAATGGTGACGAACCCCAATCATGAAGTTATACCCATGAAAGGAAGGGAAACTTAGCAGCCTTACATTCATCCATTCTAAACTTTTGTATTATATCTAAAGCATAATTTGATTGTGAAACTTTGATCCCTGGACTACATTGATTAATCTCCAAACCAAGAAATTGTTTCAACAATCCTAGATAAGAAATGGAAAATGCACTATGTAATGCAGCTTTAACTGAGCCTATGTCTTCAATGCAACGACCAGTGATCAATAGGTCATCAACATACAATACAATGATCAAAATAGATTCACTAAAATGCTGCATATATACATTTGGATCAGATTTGCATCTTTCAAAACCTTGAGATAGAAGAAAGTTGTCCATCTTAGCATACCAAGCTCTAGGAGCTTGCTTGAGACCATAGAGGGACTTCTTCAACCTGCAAACAAGTGAAGGATCTTGAAATAAACCTTCAGGATGCTGCATATATATCTCCTCATGAATATCACCATGAATAAAATCACTCTTCACATCCATATGATGAACCTCCCATCTCTTGGATCCTGCAATGGCCAAAACTAGCCTAATTGAGTCCATCTTTGCCACAGGTGCAAATGTTTATGTGTAGTACACTCCATGGACTTGAGAGAAGCCCTTAGCTACCAATATGGCCTTATACTTCACATCAAAACCATCAGCAACCATTTTGGTCCTATACACCCACTTGCATTGCACCAACTTCCTCTTGGTAGGAAGAGGAACCAACTCCCAAGTTTCATTGTCATGAAGAGAATTCAACTCTTCTTGCATGGAAGCTTGCGATATTGGGTCATGTGATGATTTTTCATATGAATGTGGATAAAATCCAACCATAATAAAACACCTCCCATGAATATTTGAATCACAATAAGAAAATGCATTGTGAAACTATGATCTAGTCTTCCTAGGTTCTTGTGGATCTCCTACAAGTTCACTAGCTGCTTGTATGGTTTTCTCAGCCCACTTGGGCCTTGTAAGAGGTTCAAAAACTGCATGCATGTCATCATCTTCATACTCAATATTAGAATCATAAATATCAAAAAATTAAGCATCACTTACATCCTCTGCAAGTGGGGGATTTGAGCATTCCTCTTCGTCTTGGTCAGCTGCTTGCATGGGCTCTTCTTCAAACTGGACACTCCTCTCAATGAAAGTATTTTGAGATGAGGGATCAAAGAGATTGTATCCCTTGGAATATTCTTCATAGCTAACCATAATGGACTCCTTTCTTTGGGGCTGCAAGGCATTTCGTTTCTCTGGAGGTATTCTAGCCCATGCGCTTGAGCCAAACACCCTAAAATGAGACACATCAGGCTTTTGTCCCATCCAAGACTTAAATTGAGTCTTTCCTTCCAAGTATTTGTGTGGCACTCTATTTTGAACATATGTAGCACAATTAATGGCTTCATCCCATAGTTTAGGAGACAAATACTTAGCTTCCAACATACAGGTAGCCATCTCCTTCAATGCTCTATTCTTGTGCTCTGCCACACCATTTTGCCGAGGTGTGTAAGGCACATAATGTTGCATGTGAATGCCATATTATTCACATAGATAGCGCAAGTCCTTATTGGCATATTCTCTTCCATTATCATTCCTTAAGGAATTTATATTCCTCCCACTGAAGTTCTCCATCGAAGCTTTGAAAACTTTGAAAGAATGAAACACTTCAAATTTTAACTTGAGAAAGAACACCCAATAGAACCTTGAAATATTATCAATGAATGTTAGGACATATTTTGAGTTTCCATAGGAGGGTGTAGGAAGAGGTCCTATCACATCTAAATGGACCAAATCAAGATATTGAGCAGCTCTTCTTGCCTTCCCCTTCTCAAACTTGCGCTCTACATGCTTCCCAACAATGCATCCCTTGCAAGTGCCTTTGGAAAATTTGGTGCTTGGAAGTCCTTCAACTATGTTTTCTTTGCTCAAAGCTTGAATATATCTATAGTTTAGGTGTCCAAACCTCTCATGCCAAAGTCTAATGACCTCATTAGCATGTGACAGAAGAGTATTAAGAGAAGAGTAAGGAAGAAAGTGTGAAAACCTGTACATCCTTGACTCATGATCTGCAACACCAACTGCTACCACTATTCCAGTGGAAACTTCATAAATTTCCACATCTTCTTGAGTGAAAATCACTCTCTTGGCCAAACCAGTATGGGTCATTTGGTAAACATAGAGGATATTTGTTGCAAGATCGGGCACATACAACACATTGTTGAAGTACCCATTGTCTATATCGATCCTTCCAATGCCTCTTGCTAGGATCTCTGAGTCATCACCCATGAGAGTAGGAGGACCACTATATGGTGAGAGAGTAGAGAAATTTTCTCTTGCAGAATCCATGTTCCTTGAGGCACCCGAATCTATGAGGAAGAAAGAGGATTCAGAAGTACTAGACATCAATGCATGGCATCTCTCCTTGTCTTCAGAACCACCCCCTTCTTATTTGCTCCTTCTGGAAGAGGGATATGAGCCATCATGTCAATGGTATTCTTCATATATGCACTTTCAGGATGCCAACCCTTGTGACAGTAAGTGCATTTTGATTTCTCCTTCTTCTTCCCTTTCTCCTTGCTAGGATTCGAAACCCCTTCAGAATATTTGGGCTTCTCTTTGTCTTCCTTCTTCTCTTGTTGATTCGAACCTTTGGCCTTCTTCTTCCTCTTTGCATGCTTCGAATCACTCGCTGGAAGAACTTGGTCCTTTGATGGTTTGATGGTGCCCATTTGGACCAACTTGTCTTGATCTTGTGTAAGAGACTCCATGAAGTCTGCCAAAGATGGCATCTTCTAGTAATTTGAAAAGTGAGCTTGGTGGAATGGAAAGTTGAAACAAACACAGAGTACTCAGTCCCCAACTTCGAAATAATGGACAACACCAGTTGTTCATCCTTCTTGTCAATGCCACGTTGCTTGAGCTGTAAAACCAAGGATTTGAACTTGGTGAAGAAGTCTTGGATGGTCTAAAATCTTCTTGGGCTCAGAGAGATCAACTCAATCTCAATTTGGTGGCCCCTAAACTCATTAGTATTCCCAAACAGTGACTCAATATTGAGCCACACTTCATTTGGAGTAGTGAGACTATCTACATGAAACAAGAGGTCTCTTGAAATACTGAGACAAAGCATGCCAAATGCTTCATCCATTATGTTGAAGAACTTCGAATTCTCTATTGAAGAATTTGACTCATTCGCAGTCCCCATGGTAACTCTGAAGATACCCTTCGATCTCAGTTGGATTATCATTTCAACCTTCAACTCAAAGTAGTTGAATGGAGTGAGCAAGATGACATGAGACTGCTCCATTCTGTAGCTTGTGCACTTGGTTACAAAGAACACTGAAAACCTGCAATGCAAACACTCAATAACTCAGGAGGGAATCCTAAACAGCTAATTCAAACATTGCATTGACAGAGGGAACATTCATGAGTGTGTGACACCTTGGGTATAGTCCAAAGGATTGATCCAATGGATTCAAGGAAATGGACCCAAGGACTTCTGTGGTTGCTCGACTGCTTTGGTCCACCTCTGAAGCAGTCTAGTTCGACTAGAAGCTCCAAGAGCTATGATACCATGTGAAATTATAATAATAGTAGGATCTACTAGCTAAATAATTCCTCACAAATCAATAATTTAGCTAAGTATGCATGAAAACAGTGTAAAAGAAGCACAATTTACACAAAAAATTATGCAAATAACTAGTAATTCTATTAATTTCCAACCCATAAATGAGTTGTGAATGCCATTATATTATATTTGGTAAAAATAGTGAGCCTTTGGAGGAATTAGAATGAGCTACAAGTGGCTAGCTTAGATTGGACCTCAATCCCCCCTAGGTTGACCAATAGTCTCCCAAATCACCTCAAACTGTCACGAATTGCTAATTTGAATGTTGGGACGGCATGGGAGGACATTAATGATGGTATCACATGAGTGGTGGAGTGTAGGTGGCCTAGGATTGGCTAAAACTTCCAAGGATGAGGCAAAATGACCACATTCAATGCATGGGCTCCTCAAGTCAAACCCAGATCCACAAAATAGGGGATAAGGGTGCGCCTCATGTAAGTAGTGGCAATAAATGAGGGTAGTGGCCATAAATGAGGTCTCCTTAGTTATTGTTTGACCAAAATTGGGCACCAAGGTAGTGGAATTGGTCATTAATATCCTAACAACCTTGAATAATCATCATTAACCTTGCTTGAACCAACAATCATTAATCAAACATCATGAGACTATGGTACTAGGTGTAATAATTTTCTAACAAAATTAATCACAAACTTTATTGAATCGATAGATAGATCAATGATCGAAGCATTTTGAAACCCATGTGATGATAGATTGTAAGACCGTAGATTTCGTGTAGACATCAACCCTATTAAATAAATTTGTAGACTATTGTCATAGAATTGACAGATTAAGTTAATTCATAAGTTTTCTTCCATGAATCATACCCCGTGGTTAGTACAGGGTACCTGTCTCTCGCGTACAACATTATTTATGGTGTTGATTATGGTGCATAGTCACATTGGTGCCGAGCTAATTCCCTATAGGCTCATATAAACATGGCCCCGAGATTTATTATCCATAAACCTTATAAAGTTTAAATTAAATTCGTGGATGTGTAGTCATAGTTAAAGAAGGTGATTATAGTCTAAACAATTTAATAGATCAATATATTTAACATTCGAACAAATTTACTTTAGGTGTAATCTATTTATAGTTTTACATAGGGGTTGAACAAATATTTTAAGTTCACAATAAACCATGTATATTACAATGTATAATGAGTATTTTATATATTGAAATATTTTTTATTGTAATTTGATTGTGCAATATACATTAGATATTTTCAATTCCATTTTTTATTAATTCAAAATAAGCTATACCTAATTTTAAATTAACACATGCTTTGCAATTTATTGTTCATGATAGTCCTTGTCTTCTCATCTTACAATTGTTCTCCAAATTCATAGAAATGCATCACAGGTAAGATTCAATTTAAATCTTTTTTAATTACTTATGTTGTTGTTGATATATACAAATTCAATCCTAATTAAAATGTGAAAACCATACCTATAAAGTTTATGTAATGTTATTAATTTTGATAAAAAAAATTAATATTAGTTAGAACTACTTTAATATTTATTAAAAATCAATTTAAATATCTGTTAATTATGTTATTGATATATACAAATTCAACCCTAATTAAAATTGGAAGACCATAATTATGACTTTTTTACAATGTTCTTAATTATTGGTGAAATGCAATTTGGTTATTCTTAAATTAATACATTTATTTTAATAATCTATGCATTACATTGTGTTTAATATTTTGAAATGCAATGTGACTATTTATATTATATTGCTTTTACTCTTTTGAAATGTAATTGAAGGCTATTCTTAAACTAAGTGAGGACTATATTACCAAAGTCATAGGAAACAGGTTGAAATCCATCCTCCCTAATATATTACCAAAGTCAATGCAAACAGGTTGAAATCCATCCTCCCTAATATATTACCAAAGTCATAGCAAACATTTTGTGGAAGGGCGCCAAATTTTAGACGGAGACATTCTTGTCCATGAGGTTATACATTCCCTGAAAGTCACTAAAAATCCAAGTGTGATGCTTAAACTGGACATCTCAAAAGCTTATGATAAACTAAGCTGGAAATTTATGAGAGAAATGCTAGAGGCCTATGGTTTTCTTCGGTATTGGACAAACTGGATAATGAACATGATTTCCGCGACCTTCTTTTCAATCCTTCTAAACGGTATACCTACAAGAACTTTCAGTCCTTCTTAGGGTATTAGACAGGATGATCCTCTGCCTCCATTCATGTTCATTCTTATGGATGAAGGGTTGAGTAGAGTGATCAAATCCATGGTGGATACTGAAGAGATTAGGGGATTCAACCTTCATACTAGAGTAGATAAATTCAGTCATCAACAGTTCATAGATGACAAAATTTTGATGGGTTATCCTTCTGTCTAGGAATCTAGGGCTCTTAAGAAAAGTTTGACGTTGTTTTCAGAGGATTCAGGTCTAGAAATCAATAATGAGAAATCTCAAGTCTTTTTCTTTAACACCCCTCGGATTTCCCAAAGGAATATTCTATCCATTTTGGGGTTCTAAGGGAGCTCCCTTCTATCCAAACACTTAGGCTCCCATTTACCTCAAGGAGTAGTCAGGAAAATCTCATGGAAAGATCTTTTGGACAGGATGAGGAATAAACTAGATAATTGGGCTTATAGACCTCTTAACATGGCTAGCAAAGTTGTGTTAGTTAAAGTTGTGCTTCAAGCAATGCCCATATATTTATTCTCAACCATGGCAGCTCCAAAAGATGTCTTGAAGCAAATCAAGACCATCCAACGCCAATTCTCATGGGGTTGTAACCAGGACAAACGCAGATGGGCTTTGCTGGGGTGGGAGAAGATATGAAAACCAAAAGATCAGGGCGGTCTAGGCCTTCGGGACTCAGAAAACAACAGCAAAGTTCTAGGAGACAAAATTTGGTGGCACTGGGTTTCACACAAAGAGGAACCTTGGGAAAATTATGGCACATCAAGTATGCTAGCAATAAGAAAAAGCAGGAACTCAATCGGTTTAAAGAGGACATACAAGGTTCTCATATATGGAGGTCTGCTTTCAAAAACAGAAATATAATTCAGGACCATAGTTTTTGGGAAATACGTGAAGGGGAAGATGCAAACTTTTGGAATGACTCATGGCAACAAATGTCTAAGATCTTAACTCATTCAAATTTATAATTGTATCATAATCGGGTAAGGGATATGGGTTTTATAAAGGTTAATCGATTCTGCAGCGAGAAGCCAACTAATGCAGATTTCCACGAGTGGTATCCCCAAGAGTGGTGGAGCCATAGATTCCCAGTGGAATCTATCCCCAAGATTCAAGAGATCCTCCAGGAGAGATGTATTAGAATTCAAAGGGGGACAGATAAAATCCGGTGGGGATACAAAACTATTGGCTTAAACTGACCCAGAGGTTTCCAATTAGACCCAGCTTCTTTGCGGTTCTCTCTTTTGACCAAAAAAACCCCTCCGCACCGGCCCTTTTGGAAACAACCTGCGAGCAGGTTGAGGTCTCACCCGAGTTGTATCTTATGGGGTACTGCAGAATCAGGTTTCCGCAGTAAATGATTAGTTGTTTATATGAACAAGTTGCACAGCGCAGGACAGAAGGGGTGCGTTGCGAGGCAAAGCGATGCAGTACGCAATAGGATCTACGCTGTGAGCAGTACTACATGGTGAAGGCAACACTGCGGGACTCACTTAAAGACTTCTTACTGCTGCAAGTCTTCTACTGGAACTGCGAGTCAACCACGCCGATTCTTTACTTGGAAGATCTTGAAAACACTAAGGCACTGAAATGAATATCACTTGTCCATTCATTCAGGCACTTACTGGTTATCTTTCTAACATTCATTCAAGGACTTAGATTATTACAACATGAACTGAAATGATAGATGCGACTAACTGTGCTGCATTCCCTCACTGTGTTTAAGGAAATATTAAGCTTAAATGATTGATTCACGATCTTAACATATAATTGAAATGTTCACCATTCATCTGTCCCATGGAATCTAGCATATCATTCCCAAACTTCCCTTATTGGCAAATGCATATCAAAGTTCTCCTATTACAGCATGCAAGGAAACATTCAAGCATTCATTCTACACAAAATACATACAGTCATTCATTCATAAACAACATCGCATAACACAAGATTTAACGTGGTTCACTTCCCAAATGGAAAGCTACGTCCACAAGAATGGTTGGTAATATATTTCTTTCAAAAGGGATGGGGCAACCGTTCTTATTCTACGCACTCAGCTGTAGACTCTCCTTTCTCTCAGCTAGGTCTCTGCGCACACAGTTGCAGAGCCTTTACAATATTCTCAGCTTGGAGAGATTTCTCAGTACAAAAGGTTATATTATGATTACTCTAGCAACTAGCATCTAGCCCCCAAAAATAGAGCAACCCCATCCCATACAAAAGTGTCTTCTTAAATAGATCATGCATGAAGGTCATGTCTGTACAATGTCAAAGACCTAAAACCCAAAACCCTAAGGGTTTCCAAAACTGTGCCGGTTTTCCAAACCGGCTTGTTGGCTCCTGGTAGCGTCTGCTTGATCATGGTGGATCTCCATGTCCTCATCCTGTCGCTATCGGCCTTCCTGTCACACACGTGCCTACAGGCTGCTTCTGCTGAACCATTTCTCTCTAACAGTTTTACCTTCTAAGCGTGCCAAACATCGCTTTCCTTAACAACCCACACGTGGTTGCCTTCTTGATTTTCTTATGTCCGTCACTCAGCAATCCTAGAATATCTTTCCAAAAATGGATGCTACCGGTCCGACCGGTACCTGCACTTGATACTTGTCCAGCACACCGCTTTGCTGGCTCCACGTGGCCTCCTAACTCCGCAGCACTGCTTTGGCGCAGTACTGGTCTTCGTATCACGGCCAAAACTTCGATGCTGCGCGCAACTCCGCAGTCTGGTCAAAAGTTGGATGCTGCACGCAACTTCGCAGCATCCTCAATACTTAGGCAAAAATTGTATTTCTGAGCTGCGCTCAGCTCATCTTTCCCTGCTTGCCTCAAAAAGGTGCTTCCAAAACTTTGTCTCAACTTGGCCCCAACATGCCCCTAACACTTACATTTGGGTTGTCCCCGAGCCACTTGCTGCTTCAGTTGTCTCACTCTGCTCCGTGACCGGTGGGACTAGTTTGGCCGCGAACTCATTATATACACCGAGCAACTGCTCCACTTCTTGTCTGGTATCCTACTCAACTTGCTAAACTATTTCAAGCAGCACTGGAGTTATCTCTTCTCCAATCTGGTCCTGTAACTGCTCCTGGTTTTCGCACAGTTCCTTTAGCTTATCTTCTATCTGCTGCGATACTGCTGTAGCATCCTCCAGGATTTGCTGTGACTGATTGTCCATCTCAGTCTCCTTCTCTCTTAATGCTTGGATTTGCTTCTTTAAGCCTGATACTTCCTTGTACCTGGATAGCCTCTCCCTGGGTGGCAAAGCCTTGAGCTTTGCATCCAACTTTTCTAACGCGGTTTGTTTTTCTTTTACCGCAGTCTTTACCTGTAGCAGCCCTTGATCCTCTTCAAGGGCGGTGAATGCCTTGGAAACTTGTTCCAACAGATCTTGGCACTGAGCCATGTCACTTGTTATGTTCTGCGCGGCGGTATTGACGGCTTGCTCTCTCAACTGCTGCTCAGTTAATGGCGCCTGTATGTTCATTTGTGCTTTCAACAAGATAATATCAACCTGATAAAAAATTTCCTTATCTTGCATCTCCGACTTCAAAGATCTTACCCTGTCCCTGATCCTCAGAACTGTGTCTGCAGGATCATCCTGGAGTTCTATACCTTCAATATCCTGCGCAACATTGGATATGGTAGTCTCCAAATTTTGTCAACGGTCCAGTTCGTTCAGCAGCTGCATTTCTGCATGCAACTGAATTTGCTTGTTTGCTACGGTGAGCTCTGCTTGTGACTTCATTGACTCCACTGTTCGGTCATGCATCTCCTCAACGATCTACGTGTGGATGAAGTGCAATCCTGGTAAGGGGATTTTGGCTAAGTCGAGCTCTACCCTCTCGACTCCCTTTGTGTCCAACACAACTTGTTCTGCCATTGGCATGCAACAGCCAATGGGTCCACATGGACAATTCTAGTCTTCGACGGCAACGTTATTGCTAGCTATTGGCTTCCTTGCTGTGAGGTCCCTACTGACCTCCCTTCAACCCCTGCTTCCCGCGGCAAGGTAAGGCTTTTCTGGACATTGTCCATTTTCTTCATCAGGCCTTGCATTGCGAGGCGCGTCTTCTGCATTTCATCCTGGATGACCATGTCCTTCTTTTCTTTAGCCGCCATGAGCTCCTTCATCTAGTCTGAGACTGTTTCGGCTATCATCTCGTAGTCATCATCATTAAGGACTGCCTCCGATTGAATCTTTGTGGCCTTCACCTTCTTCCTCGACTTTGGCTTCTGCGAAGTCTCAAGTTCTTTCTGCTTTCCTATTTCTTCAGTGATTGGGTAGGAGAGTGGGATTAGCTCATCCTCTAATGAATCTGTCTCCACGTCCATAACTTCTACGCAGAACTCTGGTGGCCAATCTTTCATGAGGTCTTCAACATCTTGCTCATACATGATGTAGTTCCCTGGGAACCACTCTGGTTTCTTCGTTTGTGCTTTCGGCGATATGAAGATACATTTCATATCCACCTCAAAGTCAATGACATGGATATACTTTGTCGTGACCTGCTTTGTAATGTGGGTTGTCTTCATGATTGCATCGCGCAGCTGAATATAGTATTGGTAAAAGACTTCTACTGTCGCATGTTGGCGTTCTGCATTTGTGTTCGCCCAAAGGTTGACAAACTTAAACCCTCTAGGATCATTGGTGTCCATAATGACGCCCATATATTCTCTCGGCTCCTTCCATCCACAAAAATCAATCAGGACGATGAGCCAGGTGAAATGGAACTGGCCGCCATTCACTTGTGTGTCATTGAGTTCTTCAAGGAACTCATTCAACAGAAACTGACACCAATTAAAGTTGGTGCCTTCAGCCGCTGCAGCACCAAGGAGTATTGCAACCACAGGCACCTCCATTGGCCTAGCTGTTTTGAGTATCTTGCCTACGAGTAGCTGCGTTACAAATCTTGTTTCTCTATCCTCTATATCTTCTCTCGGGAAACCTCTTTTTCCCTTCACCACCGGGTGGGTTTCCTTCATCTTCTCAATAGCCTCTTTGTCTTTGCTCTTCCCCTGGAAGAATTGCTTAGGATCCTTACCGCGCTTGCTTAGCCCAGTGATGCGGTGGATCAAATCGATGTTAATATCAATGTTCCTGTCCAACCACAGATAACCTTGGTGGATTCATGCCATGAGTGTGCGAACGACAATATTAAGTTCTGGAGAATGGTCAAAATGTGGCAATCTTAGCAAGTGTAGTAGCCCCGACTGAACGACAGGTGTTAGCCAGCTCTCGACAACCAGGTTAAGAGTTCCCTTGGCATCCTTTTTCCAGCACATATAATGTTCTGGTTGAAAATCTGGTTACCTGGGAACATCTGGCTCGTCCTTCTTCATTCCCAAGAGGTCATAATCCTCCCATTTACAATCTTCTATCTTTCCCAGTAGATTCTTAGTAGTCTTTACATGCTTGGAGATAGGTGACAGAGGAATGTCATATCTCACATTCTTGGAAAATTAAAACACAGGGGCATTCAGTACCCATGGGGAGATATATTTGGGTGTCATCTTCAAGGGTTATTTCTGAAAAACTGGCGATTTTTGTGCTGAGGAGCCCATCTTTATGACCTTGCTTCGAAGTCCAGTTACGTCTTTTCCTTTATCTTTTGCTTTTTCCTGCATTGTTGGATTAATTCTTGGTGATCTACAGGATCCTTCACCTTGTTCTACGGTGACCTTCTTAACTGGAGTTTTCATTAACTACTGAATCCCTCCATGCTGAAAGATCCTCAGTGCTTCTTCAATGGTCAGTTCTTCTTCTCTATAGGAAGGTTCGGACATTCACGAATGAGATAGCGGCTAAGGTAGACATAATACAGATGGCTACTAGATCGGAGAGGTTAATCATAAGAAAATTCTAAGTGCTTGGTAACGCCCACGAGTCTCCCAATGGTGTTATTTATAGGCACAGCAGACCCCCTCCCGTGCCCTTCAACGGCTAGATAGGCATTTAATGTGGTGTCCGTTGGAAAATTTGAGCGGATCCTTCGGTCTTTTCCGTCGTTAGCGTGCTCAGAATGGCTATCTTCTCTTTAAATGCTGAAGCGGTTGCTGTAACGGTCATCTAACGACTATTTTTATGAAAATCCATGCAACGGCTATTTTTCTCTGAGTGCTGCACCGAACTGCGCGGCAAGCCATCTGCAACCCTGCGCAGCTACTTTGTAGTGCCAAAATTTTCCAACTGCGCGGCTTCCACTTTTTTTTTCCCTTTCGTGCAGCTTCAACAGTACTGCGCGGTACATAGATTATTCTTCTTATCATACCTTCTTCCTTTTATCATACATGTACAGACTCCTTTATATTTCTAGTGTCGAATTTCAACTGTACTTGACACTTATAACTTCCTTCCTTTGCTCGTTATTCAGGGTTCTGCAAAGCAGTGCTATCATGGTATAGCTTTAGCCTGCTTCCATTTATCAAGGTTGGCAAGGTATCACTAGCTAAATTGGCTAACTGGACTGCACCAGTGTTAGTAACATGTATCACAGTATATGGGCCAAGCCAATGCATCTTGAATTTACCAGGGAATTTCATGAATTTGCTATCATACAGGAGGACTAGATCACCTACCTGAAAACACTTTTTCTTTATATGGCGATCATGCCATGCTTTCTCGCGGTCCTTCTATGCTTGCTGGTGGAAGCCTGCGATGAAGCGATCTTCCTCCAAGCCCAGTAAGTGTAGCAATCTTTTTTCTAGAGCTTCGCAATCTGCCATCCCTGTAAATGCATCAATTCTTAAACTAGGGACAATATATTCCATAGGCATTATAGCCTCCTGCCCATAAACCAACCGAAAGGGTGTTTGTCCTGTCAATTTCTTGCAGGTGTTCCTATATGCCCATAACACAGAAGAGGCGCGCAGGTCCCAATCGTCTCTACTTACATTGTATACCTTAGTGAGTGCGTTCTCCAATATTTTATTGAAAGCCTCTACAGTACCATTCGCCTGTGGATGATATGGAGTACTGCGCTGATGACGAATGTGGAATTCCTCTGTAAGTGCCTCAATAGTCTTGTTCAAGAAGTGAGTACCTTGGTCACTCATCAAAATCTTCGGACAGCCAAATCTGGTGAGTATTTCTTCAAAAATAAACTACGCAGCAGTACTGGCGTTGCAATCCTTAACTGGTTTTGCTTCCGCCCATCTAGTGAGGTAATCAGTAGCAGTAATAATATACCTTGCACCCGTTCTTTTTCCTGGTGGGGTTATAGGACCCACAAAGTCTATTTCCCATTTTTCAAATGGCTGCAATGTCAACTGTGGATTTAGTGGCATCTCATCTCGATGTGATGGTTTTCCTGTCCTCTGATAGACATCACAATTCCTGGAATGTTCTTTGGCATATTTATGGAGCGTAGGCCACCATATCCCTATGCGCAATATCTTCTGCGCGGTAGCCCTTCCTACATAGTGACCTCCCGTGATTCCTGAGTGTGCGTCCGCTAGAATAAATGGCTTCTCATGATCGAGTACGCACCTGCGCAGGACTTCATCCGGCCCAAGTTTGTATAACTGACCTGCAATTATAGTGAAGTCCGTGACGCACACCACTAACTATTTTTTCTACTGGATAGAGAGTTCCTGCAGTGCCAGCCCTGTGGTTAGGGAATCAATGATATCCTTGTAATAATCATCGGCAACCTGTATACTAAATAACTATGCATCAGGCAGACTGTCTTCAATATTCGTTGGCTCCTCTCCTGACTCAATCCTTGACAGATGATCGGGTCCCAAGTTCAGTCTACCTGGCTTGACAATAATCTCAAAGTCATATTCCTGGAACAGCAATAGCCATCGGCATATGCGTCCCCCTAACATTGGCTTGTTGACCAAGTATTTCAGCGCAGAACGGTCAATAAACATAAGGAAGTGAGATCCCAACAAGTAGTGTCTAAATTTATGTAGAGCATATACCATTGCAAGGCCTTCCCTCTCAGTAGTAGTATAGTTCTTCTCTGCTGTTGAAAGCTTTCTTCTAGAAAATGCAATAGCGTGGTCAATACCTCCCTCTCCTGGCTGAGCTAACATGATCCCCGGGGCAATACACGATGCATCAACATGGACATGGAATGGCTTTGTCCAGTCTGGAAAGACTAGAATCGACGTAGTGACCATCTTTTCTTTTAATGTATCAAAACCCTGTTCGCATTCTACATTCCAAATGAACGATGTGTCCTTCTTCAACAACTTTTCCATTACTACGGTTATCTGCGCATAACCCTTAATGAACTTCCTATAATAGCCTGTATGGCCCAAGGTAGAGCGCAGCATTTTAACTGAAGTTGGTGTTGGTAAATTTACAATTATTGCGATCTTCGCAGGGTCCACCATCAATCCTTGCTTACAAACAATATGCCCAAGTAGAATTCCATAAGGGATACAAAAAATGCATTTCTTCAGATTCAACGAGATTTGATGCTGTCGACACTTATCAAGCATCATCCTAAGGTTCGCACAATGGTTCTTCAGCAAACCGAAGACAGTCCAGTCATCAAAATATGCTTCCAGAAACTTATGCATGAATTCTTTGAATGCGGCGACGACAACTCTGGAGAATATGGATGGTGCGTTCTTCAAGACAAAAGGCATTACTGTGTATTGGAATGACCCCAATTTTGTAGCAAACGTCGTCTTATGCCTATCTGCGGGATCAATCCTGGTCTAATGATACCCCGAAAAACCATCAGTAAATGAATATGCCTCATTTCCTCCAACGTTATCAAGTACTTCGTCTGTGAATGGAGTAGGAAATGGGTCGTGCATGGAAGCATCATTCAGTTTTCTGAGATCCACACAAATCCTGATCTCGCCTTTTGCTTTCTTATCTTGTACGACCATGGGGCTAATCCATTCGGATTCTTCAACCGGTTCAATGATTCCTGCCTCTAGCATCTTATCTAGCTTTGCGCAGACTTTTTCCTTGTAGCACGGATTCAATTTGTATGGCCTCTGCTTGACAGGCTTAGCACCTGGCTTTAAAGGTATTTTCATGACCCCTAGGTCTCCCAAAATTCCTTTCATCTCTGTAAATTTTGTCGGAAACAGTTCCTGATACTCATGTAAGGTATCTGCGATCTCTGCAATAGTCTAATCGTCCCAATAATCTCCTATTGATGTGAACTTTGACTCTTTGTCTATGCCAATGTTCACTTTTTGAGTTTTTACTGGTCCAGTCATATCTGGGATTTCCAACGAAGGTCCTTCTACCTCGCGCGTGCCTTCTGACTCTGGTATATCTATGTTGCATGGGGCCTCCTCATCGCCTTCATTTGTATCATTGGTATCTTCAGCTAAGTTGTAACACTCGATAAAGTGCTCTTCATGTTCCTTTCTGACTGTAGGTGCGCAGGAACGCAATCTATCCCAAAAAATTCCTGCAATGTTATGTTTTGATGAGGAAAGTCATCCTGGAATATGCGCTTTTTGATTAGCTATAATGCTTCATGGATTAATGGATTCTCATCTTCAAAACTGAAGTCCTTCTGGAAGTTCGCAGTGAGCAGCTCCCAATCAGTGAGTTCACTGCACAGCTCCAGGTCAAGGTACCATTTCTTTGGGATACCCGCATCCAATGTATGTACAAATAAATGTACCCATTCTATAAGTGGTCTTCCCACCCATGCCTTTGAACAGACTTCAATATGCTAACTAGGGTCTGTCTGTCCATTATACTTTTCAAAGGCTAAAGTAACCTTTTCGGCGAACCAGATCTGCATCTTAGTTCTGCATTGATCCCAAGTGGTCAATGTTTTCTTCTGTGCATTCCACCATCTGGCAGGTGTATCGTGCAATGCTATATCTAAAGCTGGTAGTCTATGCTCATCTAGTATAGCTATAGTATATTCCCTTATGAAATTGTAAACATTAGCAAAACCATCATATGTGGGAATAGGACTCACCTCTTTTCCGATCCAGTGCAGTGATTTCGTAACCTATGCACATCTTCTTGTTGATACTTCATGCATGCGGCTTTGCCAATTCTCCAGTCCTGTATCCGATTCAGAGATACAAGAAGTGTCACATCGTCAGCTGAGCGTACCATCCGCAGTAGGATTAATGTAGTCTTCCTTGTTCGCAGTCAGCTGGTATAGTCGGTCTGGATCTTGAGCTTGGGATTCCTCCTGAATCGGCTCACTGTATCTGTCACCATCTTTAGGATCCAAGTTTATGATAGCCAAGTTATCCATAGCCCAATCAATTCCCAATATTGCTAGAAAAGGTTGACTATCATCCACAATTTCAATAACTTCAAAGTCTGCATGACTCTGTACTCCGTCGATGTCAACTACTACATTAGCTAAGTGGCCAAAAGGTATGAACTTCTCTTGATTAGCCATTCGTAACTGGATAGGTGACCAAAGCAACTTTGGTCGACCCATCTGCTGCCATGTCTGCTTAGTCAAGACATTCACTTCTGATCCCAGATCAAGGATGATTTCATCCATTTCAAAATCTCCTATGAGCAGTAAGCCTCATCTCTCGGCCTGTTCTTTTGTGTTTTCTTATATGATGTACAACGCTATCTGGAGTCTCAGTTGCAATCTGAGGTTCATATTGGCTGATGAGCTTCTAGAGCTCTACTATGGCTTTCTTGCTTTTTAGTAACTGCATGCAGCTTCGCAAGAACTGCGCAACAGAAGTACGGACATCTGTCGCAGTGCTTTTTTTATCATAAGGAGCTGGCATGTCTTCAACATGCGGTGTTTCACTGCGCAGTGGGATCCTTGATGACTTATTTGCTGGTTCTCTAAAGGTATCCCGCGCGTCAATGAAGATCTCCTTGTTCTTCTGTAAGTTAAGAGGGGGTGCATTTCCTGGAGCTTTCCTTAGACATGTTGTTTCAAGGGGATCCTTCTTCGTATGTGCCTCCCCTGATGTTGAAGCTTCCACTCCTCTGTCGCGGCCTGTCCAGCGCCGCTGCGCGTGACCACATTGATGCTCGGATCCACTGGTCTATTTTCTACTGCGATCCACTGGACATTCGTGTTTGGTGCATCCGTCCGTCTTCGTTTCTGCATTTCGACCTCTAGCACTGGGAAATATTCAATAACATGGTCAAATGATTTACAATAATTGCACATAGTGCATGGGTTAACACAATCTCTAGATACGTGCCTGGGTTAGCCATAGTTATAACAAATGACTTGGTCACGGCCTCTTCCCTGCGTCGGACCAACATTTCTTCCTCTGCCGCGGTATGCACCACCATGACCTCTGTATCCTCCTTGGTCATATTGTGTGTTATCCTACTTAGGCAGATTTTCTTCCTGTACGCGGTATACGCCAGTGCCTCTCATTGCATCCATATCTCGTTTTCTTTCATTCATTAATTCATATGCACGGCAATTGGATTCATCATGTCCAACTGATTTACAGAAATTGCAGTATAAATTCTTAGGAGTTTTCACATATTTCTGGATGAGGTAACAGTCTTCAGGTCTATGTCCTGTGGTTCTGCAAATTTCACACCATGGGGCCTGATTTTGATTCAATGGGTTAGGCGCACCACTGTTAAGATAGTCGCGGAATAGAGAGAAATGCTCTCTGTCGTTGCCTTCTCCTTTACAAGCTGTACACCAGACCTCATGTCTAGGTTCATACCTTTGTTCTTTACCATTTTTCATACTTTGCAGTTCAAGTGTGAGGGTGGTCAGCTGGTTCTAGATCTAATACATCCCAGAACTAGTATCACCAATCGGCGAAGCTTCCATCTTCATTGCAATTTCCAAGGCCTCTACCTGGGATAGAACCTTTTGCTGCATCAATGGTAATCTGATATGAGGTAATAGCGCAGCAATGAACCATTCTTTATGTTGTTCTGGCAGTATAACAAAACTTACTTGGTCTAGTAGAGTCTTGAACTACTGATCAAACTCCCAAATCGTTTCAGTCGATTTCTGCTTTATTTCCTTCAGCTCAGTTATACACTGAGACTCATACTTAGGTTTCTTGAACTCAGCCACCAGCGTGGCTTTAATTTCTGTGAGGGTTTTGGGCTGTACTTGAGAGTATTTCATAAACCAGTGTAAAGCTCTGTCTCTAAAGGTGGTGATGAGTTGTGCTTGCTTCACTGCATCATCCTGGATTTGTCTTACACTCCATATGGCTTCACAAAGGAACCAATGCTGATCAGGGTCTTTTAGGTCAGTTCCTTTGAATATTGGTAGTTTCATATCCGTGTTTTCCATTGTCCTACTAGGTGGTGGAGCGTCAAGATTAGTGCGCGGCTGCTGTAAAGGGCTCTGCGTAGTAAATACAAATGGGACTATCGGGAGAGATGGATTAGGCTGAGTCTTCTGCGGGGTGGGCTGAGTATTTTGCAGGGTGGGCTGCTTAGCAAGTGGGTTTTGAGATAAAGGTGGTGCGGTCTCTATAGCCAGTGCGTTCTCAGGAGTAAATGGTGGTACAGCTTCGTTGTCAATGTTACATGGGATCTCAATATTAATATGGAGTCCAGGGCCTCCCAGATTCTTATTAATTTTATATTTCTTACCACTTCTAAGAGTATGTGTCTCTTCGTCAGAATCAATATATGTACTGTTTATCATGACAAACTTCAAGAATATTACTGCATTCTTAAAACACCTTTCTCAGCTAACAGCATCTTAATGTATAGACTGATATTGTTCAGAAACTTACCTTGGAATCCTCCGAAAAAGTTTGCTTCTGCTTGGATGTAGGATTTGAGTGTGTCTACAGCAAATTCTGTTACAAAGCCTTCTAGCATATGACCAACCCAATAATCAACTACACGTGACAACGGGTTGTCTAACGCTTTGAGTTGTGCTGTGAGCTCAGGATTCCACTCCGTGGGTACTCCTCCCTGAAAACAATTTTTCTTCTCTGTGAGCCGCGAGATCCACGAATGCAGCTCATTGGGGAATGATGCCCAAAAAATCTCGTGAATATCGTCAAATAGATATCTCTCTAACCACTGTGTGTCACTTAAGCACCGGTTTCTATTCTCTTGTCTTTTAAAATCTCTTATAGTCTTGTCCCACCAAGCTTGGATTTCTGTCTTTTCGGGATGCTAATAGTCAGATCCTTCGGGGAACTGATATTCTTCTTCACACATCGTGATTGCAACTCATCATGGATTCTAGCGTGGCAACGGAACCATTTGTTGGCTTAAACTGACCTAGAGGTTTCCAATTAGACCCAGGTTCTTTGAGGTTCTCTCTTTTGACCAACAAAACCCCTTCGCAGCAGCCCTTTCGGCAACAACCTACGAGCAGGTTGAGGTCTCACCTGAGGTGTATCTTATGGGGTACTGCGGAATCAGGTTTCCACAGTAAATGATGAGTTTTTTATATGAACAAGCTGTGCAACACAGGACAGAAGGGGTGCGTTGCGGGGCAAAGCGATGCGGTACGCAGCAGGATCTACGTTGTGAGCAGTACTACGCGGTGAAGGCAACACTGCGGACCTCACTTAAATACTTCTTACTGCTGTGAGTCTTCTACTGGAACTGCGAGTCAACCACGCTGATTTTTTACTTGGAATATCTTGAAAACCCTGAGGCACTGAAATGAATATCACTCGTCCATTCATTCAGGCAGTTACTGTTTATATTTCTAGCATTCATTCAAGGACTTAGATTATTACAACGTGAACTGAAATGATAGATGCGACTAACTGTGTTGCGTTCCCTCACTGTGTTTAAGGAAATATTAAGCTTAAATGACTGATTCACGATCTTAACATATAATTGAAATGTTCACCATTCATCTGTCCCGTGGAATCTAGCATATCATTCCCAAACTTCCCTCAGTGGCAAATGCATATCAAAGTTCTCCTATAACAGCATGCAAGGAAACATTCAAGCATTCATTCTACACAAAATACATACAGTCATTCATTCATAAACAACATCGCATAACACAGGATTTAACATGGTTCACTTCCCCAGATGGAAAGCTATGTCCACAAGAACGGTTGGTAATATATTTCTTTCAAAAGGGATGGGGCAACAGTTCTTAGTCTGCGCACTCAGCTGCAGACTCTCCTTTCTCTCGGCTAGGTCTCTGCGCACACAGCTGCAAAGCCTTTACAATATTCTCAGCTTGGAGAGATTTCTCAGTACAAAAGGTTATATTATGATTACTCTAGCAACTAGCATCTAGCCCCCAAAAATAGAGCAACCCCATCCCATACAAAAGTGTCTTCTTAAATAGATCATGCCTGAAGGTCATGTCTGTACAATGTCGAAGACCTAAAACCCAAAACCCTAAGGGTTTCCAAAACTGCGTCGATTTTCCAAACCGGCTTGCTGGCTCCTGGTAGCGTCTACTTGATCATGGTGGATCTCCATGTCCTCATCCTGTCACTATCGGCCTTCCTATCGCATGCGTGCCTACAGGCTCCTTCTGCCGAACTGTTTCTCTATAACAGTTTTACCTTCTAAGCGTGCCAAACGTCGCTTTCCTTAACAACCCATGCGTGGCTGCCTTCCTGATTTGTTTATGTTTGCCGCTCGGCAATCCTGGAATATATTTCCAAAAATTGCTGCTACCGATCCAACCGGTACCTGCACTTGATACTTTTCCAGCACACCGCTTTGCTGGCTCCACGTGGCCTCCTAACTCCGCAGCACTGCTTCGGTGCAGTACTGGTCTTCGCATCACGGCCAAAACTTCGATGCTGCGCACAACTCCGCAGTTTGGTCAAAAGTTGGATGATGTGTGCAACTTTGCAACATCCTCAATACTTAGGCAAAAATTGTATTTATGAGCTGTGCTTGGCTCATCTTTCCTTGCTTGCCTCAAAAAGGTGCTTCCAAAACTTTGTCTCAACCTGGGCCCAACAAAAACGAAAGGCCAATTCAATACCAGGGAGGCTTACGATCTTTGTTTCAACCATGATGGACCCTAGTTCAATGAGAATTGGTAGGATATATGAAACTTAAACCCATGTCCCAAGGTGGTAACCTTTATGTGATCGGTCTCCTACAGACGAATTCTAATAAGAGAAAACTTGATGAAGCGAGGTGTCAATGGGCCATTCCAATGCTTCCTATGTGGTCATGATGAGAACACCATGAATCATCTCCTGGATTCATGCCTCCTTCATAGCCTTAGACTGACTGCCAACAGTGGATGGAAGCCAACGGTAGTGGAGGGGGACTCGAACATTATTTTTAAGTTGGAAAAGAGGCTCCAAAACGGACAAATGATTTCAAAGGAGGTGGAATGATGGTGCTTGGCATGTAGGGTGGAAAATCTCGCGATGTGCTTAATGGAACAACATGCATTGTTCTTTACCCATGTCAAATGTGAGGGAAATAAGGTGGTCAATCTCCTATCCAATGTGGGGGAAAGGCACAAAGAAGGAATCATGGAGGGTCAGTTGATCGGATTTCATGCTGATGACTGGGCTAATCAATGTGCACATCTGGCAGCCCATGACCTACAACAAACACGTGACGCTATGAAGGACATGAGGCTTGGGGATAATAACTTGGACAAGTCCCATGCGGTGGTTTCGTTAGCCACTTGGAACCATCATGTCCCTCATCCACCAGCCAACGTTGGTACAACCCAATTTAACTCTCACCCAAGAGAGAAATCAAACCCCCCCTTTGCTAATAATGAGGAGTGGTTATGGAAAGGTCCTCGAGTGGAGGACACAGTACGATGATCTAATGAGGAAAGAGGGTGGATTTGCATAAAGTATCTTGCGATAAAAAATGTAGTACATTTCATTCATTACGGTGAACCAGATGTGGATTGGATGACATGCTTTAAATTTGGAGGAAAACCCCCAACCCATTTGCAAGTCTCTATTACAAACTCATCTATATGCGCTTTTGCAAGCTTGTTCTCTGTGTGTGAAAGGTATTTTTTCTCTGTGGAGAGAATTTATGGTGTCGAGGAGAAAAACTACGAGGGATAGGAAGAATGGGGAAAGCCATTATACGAGGGTTGCTCGAGAGCTCAAAAAAGATGGGCAAGTTGCCTGGTTTTTTATGGAAAGAATCCCTTCCATGATCAGAGAGGAAATTAATCGGGTTGAGCAAGACTTATGGGA
Source organism: Larix kaempferi (assembly GCA_027924585.1). Lineage (NCBI taxonomy): Eukaryota > Viridiplantae > Streptophyta > Pinopsida > Pinales > Pinaceae > Larix > Larix kaempferi. The sequence goes on from BSBM01000698.1 coordinate 6,799,569, forward strand.
CCAGGTAAAATACATGCAAATTGAGAAAGTAAAGGAGGAAGTCGCGGAATGGGTCAGTGATCCAGGCTCAACTATGCCTATAATCGCATGATCACGACTTACTGGGTCACGAAAAGTTTGTTGTCTCACATCTTGATGGAGAGGGAGAATAAGGCGGTGTGGGAAATTGAATCGGTTAAGGCTTGGAATGAGCATTACTACAACAATAGGCTCATGCACAAAAAAACGACCTTATTTCCATGAAAATGGGCATTACGTTATACCCTCCCATGAATGACAACTCAGATGCAGGGCCTTCTGCTCTACAGGATCTTGGAAAGAGTTCTTCCCTTGGACCAAGATGCCCTTCAAGTGAAGTGGATACTGCTGATTGTCATTATCTATTCTTGGTTCCTCCTTGTCATCAAACTCCTCCCCCAGGCATCGCCATGATAAAAAATAATTAATGTCTGTTTCTGTGGGTTCATCTTCTGTCCTTTTCTTTACTGGTCACAATCTACAGTTATGTCCATGGTCTATATTTTACCTTTTATTATGCTGGCTATTAGTATTTTCTGGAACAACTGGGGTTTTCTGAAGACAATGTTATGCAATGGGTATGGGAAGGAATTTTTTTGTAATAGACTGGGGAAGAAAATATTTTGTTTATGCTAGATGAGGAATGGGGATTACAGAAATTTTAGAAGGTTTATTTGGAAGCCGTGCAGACTATAAGCCGACAGGGCCATCAATTTTGATTTCCATGTACTGACTGTTTCTATAGTAATAAAAAATTTCTTGCTTACAAAAAAACTAAGTGGGGAAAATGGAATTAAGTTATTCATATTACATTCTCTTCATTCTCTTGAAGTGCAATTTAGTTATCCATAAACTAAGCGGAAGGGACTAGCTACTATGTAGCACTTGTTTTATTATAAAAAATGTTATATAGATTTATATTGAAAAAAGAAGGTAGTAAAGGTAATACTGATCATATATATAATTAATCTCAATGTGTATTAGTCTTATCAACAAATAATTAAAAATTGATTAGTTTAAAACAAATTAATCATAAATGAAACATAAAATAGACCATTAAAGAAATAAAAGCCAGAATATCAATTCAACTTGTCGAGGAATATTTTCATATCAAGCAATTGTGTGAGGATGGTTTTTATCTTCAAGGTATGACATCCATCCATTTTCCCCCTTTTGGTTTTGTTTGAATTTTGAAAATATTCTTAATAGAAGATCGTTGAAAGAACAATATATAGCTTATTAAAACAATATGTTTAGGAATTTGGTTAACTAATTTGAAAAAAAAACCCGTAGTTTCTATTCAATTAAAATAAATTACAATCTTTAGGTGCGCCAGATATATAGATCAAATATGAAGTGTTAAAGTTTCTTAAAAAGATAAAATATTGTTTTGATAAGACTTTACTCTTACAAATAGAGAATTCAAAACTATGGCCAAAAAGATGAAGGTTAAATGGACATTGTTCCGGAGGAGATTAACCCCCCTCTTTTGAAATTCTCCAAACACAGCAATCGCGGATTCATTTCCAGACCTTGCTTTGACAATTGATCTACAATGGTATTATGTTCCCTATATATATGATCAAATGAGATCCATGAAAAGTAACTAGTGATCTCTTTAAGTTTCATTGCCAACTGTATAAGATTAATATTATTCATCTAAGAGATCTCTTTCATTCAGTTTATGACAAAATTGGAATCACCAAAAACTTGTAGCTCCCGGATATCCATATCAATAGTAGTATGAAACAGATGATATAAGGCTGACAATTCATCCAAGTTATTGGATCCTGAACCTAAAGCTTCTTTACTAGAAATATATGAATCCTTTAACATTAAAATTATAAAACCAAAACCACATAGTCGTTGATCTCCCTGACAAGCCCTGTCGAAGAAAGGCATGGCTTCTCCTTGTTAAAATAATGTGGCACCACCTGATGCTCCTTCACTTCAAACACAAATTGTTCATAATACTGGAATAGAGCCTTGACTTGAGAATTAAGATGGAAAATGGTAGTTAGATTCTCCTCAAATAGTGCATAGTTGCGAGCCATCCAAATGGCCCAATTAATTAGTTATGGCAGTGCCCGAAATGGTTTAAATTCCTTCTTTTTGAAATTAGTAACCAAACACTCCTTAACAGTTTACCAATCCCACAATTGAAAAATCTTTACGTGGGATTCGATTTCCTTCCATAGATGTTTTGAATTGTGGCAACTAATAAATAGATGACCATTCATTTCTTCAGCCTCTTAACACATCATACAGATTCCAAGAGCAAGCTTGTTCCTCTTTTTTATTCGATCCCGTAGTGAGAACCTTGTTTTCTAGGATCAACCACAATAGCAAAACACTTTACAAAGGATTTATTACCTACCATTTTTTTTCGACCCACCACCAAACAAACTCTCCATCCTCTTCTGAAAGCATTACTAAATATCCCAAATGAGCCGAATTCGAACGATATGATAGATTTAATATCCAAACCAACTCATATTCCTTCTGGTTGAGTTTGACATGAGCCTACTTCAAGCCAATCTCATATTGATCCCAAATATGAGCCCATGCCCTTGATAAACCCAAATCATTAGATTGTAACCAACCCTGCGACCAAAGGTCCATGGAATGAGGTTTTTTCAATTTATGTAGGGTACATTTGCCTTGATTTTGAAGTGTAATAATTAGTTCCCTTGGGAGGCTCATATCCATTTTACATCCCATAGGGGGATCCATCCTAACTCGTAGATCAGATTTCAAGCCTACCCTCCATTCTAGATGATGACCTACAACAAAAAAGGATGTCCTAAAAGCTTTCCATTATTTGACACTTGAAAAATAGGTTTGGATTGAGATTGAATCCAATCCACAATAGAACCAAGCCCAATATATTTAGCCTTTAAAATGATTTTCCATAGTCTAGGTTTATTGATAAAATTCCAATGAGATCTGGTAGCTAGAACATGATTGAAGATGAAAATAATTTTGAGACCCCAAACTGCACTGGACTTCGGTTTGGCTATCATTTTCCATCTTGCAAGATGATTCTTGAGATACTCACCTGATCCTTCTAGAGATATTTGAAGCATAGTTTCTGAATCTTCTCGAATGGCCTTTAGACTGTGAGCCATTAGATGCTAGTAATGTGGCATTTCTTCCAAAAATTATTTAATTAGCACCAACCTCCCACCTCTAGAGATTCAATGATTGCATCAGAACCCAATCCACTTCTCATTCCTATCCACCATCCAATCCCAATCCACCTTTCCATAACTATTTGGTTTTAAGTTATAGCCTAGGTAGTTAACGCCATTTTCCAAGGGAAAAAACTCAAAAAGGAAAAAATGAGATCAAAAAGTTCTTTTCTCCACCACCACACTTAAGTAATATAGTTTGGATTTGTTGATATTTAATCTCATACCAATAGCATAGAAAAACAAGTCCAAATCTCCTTTAAGAGATTTGCACTCCCTTCTCGACTTCAAAGATAAAAAGATAATATTAACGACAAATAGTAAATGAGTAAATCTTTTCCTATTAACAAAAGATAATCCCTTAATTTTATGGCTCCTTCTTCTATTATGAATGAGTCAATTGAGACCTTTAGTGATAAGTAAGAAAATATATGGAGACAAGGAACATCCTCATTTTAGAGCACAAGATGACTTAAAATTTGTTGAGCCATAGCCATTAATCAATACAACAAATGAAGAAGAAGTAACATAACACATAATCGAGCTAACCATGTCATAATTGAACCCAATATGTGATAAAAGGAACTTGAGGAACATCCAAGAAACATAGTCATACACCTTGGAGAGGTCAACATTAATAACTGATGCATATTTTTGTTCTGGCTTGATCGAATGCATACCTTCTTGAGCCACTTGAATCGCTTTTTGAATCGATATTCCTTGAAGAAAGCCAAATTGTTCGGGAGAAATAACCTTTGATAGTAGAGGCTTTACTTGGAAATCAATGATTTTCGACGCTATTTTATAAAACTATTACACAGAGAAATGGGACGAAAGTCTACAAAAGAACTCAAAGTATCTGAATTAGGAATGAATGCTAAAAATGTTGCATTGAAACTCCCTAGCATCCTTCCTGTACAATGAGTCTCCTCAATCACCCTCAATAATTCCTCCCCCAAAACATCAAAGAAATCAAAAAATAAAAATTGATCTCCCTGACAAGCCCTGTCGAAGAAAGACAAGGCTTCTCCTTGTTAAAATGATGTGGCACCACCCAATGCTCCTTCACTTCAAAAAAAATTGTTTATAATACTGGAATAGAGCCTTGACTTGAGAATTAAGATGGAAAATGGTAGTTATCTTCTACTCAAATAGTGCATAGTTGCGAGCCATCCAAATGATCCATGTGGATATCGGTGGCATCCCACCTCTTCCAATTGGCTCAAAATAGTCTTCTGGCAATTTTGGTAATTTACTATTTTTAGTAGTTTTTTGGGTCCTGAACTTCTAGAGCCGTTTTGAGGCCCTAAACGACGTTTTTTGGGGTATCTTTTACAATCTTTTTAGCTGTAGTCCTCGGACAGCCCTTTCCAACGGGCTACCGAGTGCCCCAAATGAAGATTGTATGCAAAGGTTATGACCCCGAGAAGTCGACTGTTCAACTAACCACCTTGGGGCCACAAACTTTATGATGGTTCATCTTCTAGGGTTAGGTTTTTGGATGTTTGGGATTCTTTCCCTCATGCTTATGATAGATAGGCCTTTCGGCCTCTCTTGGTATTCATCTTGGCACGAATGAGCATAGCAGCCCCATCTCTTCTCAGAGATAGCTACCACCATTCCAGCTATTGTATTTTACAGTCTGTTCTATTTCCGCTATTTAATAGAATGTGTGTTTACTGTATCATTGTGGTCTTTGCAATATATCTCTGTATATTATTTTGTATATGCTATCTTATTTTGTTCCTGCATAAATCTGGATCACCAAATGGCCCAATTAATTAGTTATGGCAATGCCCGAAATGGTTTAAATTCCTTCTTTTTGAAATTAGGAACCAAACACTCCTCAATAGTTTACCAAACCCACAAATGAAAAATCTTTACTTGGGATTCAATTTCCTTCTATAGATGTTTTGAATTGTGGAAACTTATAAATAGATGATCATTCATCTATTCAACCTCTTAATACATCATACAGATGCCAAGAGAAAGCTTGTTCATCTTTTGTAGTCGATCCCATGGTGAGAACCTTGTTTTCCAGGATCAACCACAATAGCAAAACACTTTACAAAGGAGTTATTACCTACCAATTTTTTTCGACCCACCAGCAAACAAACTCTCCATCTTCTTCTGAAAGCATTACTAAATAGCCCAAATGAGCTGAATGTGAACAATCCACTAGATTGAATATCCAAACCAACTCATATTCCTTTTGGTTGAGTTTGACATGAACCAACTTCAATCCAATCACATACTGATCCCAAATGTGATCCCGTGCCCTTGATAAACCCAAATCATTAGATTGTAACCAACCCTGCGACCAAAGGTCCATGGAATGAGGTTTTGTCAATTTATCCAGTGTACATTTGCCTTGATTTTGAAGTGTAATAACTAGTTCCCTTGGGAGGATCATATTGATTTTACATCCCATAGGGGGGATCCATCCTAACTCTTAGCTCAAATTTAAAGCCTACCCTCCATTCTAGATGATGACCTACAACACACAATGATGTCACGAAATATTTCCATTGATTTGACACTTGAAAATAGGTTTGGATCGAGATTGAATCCAATCCACAATATAACCAAGACCAATATATTTAGCCTTTAAAATTCTTTTCCATAGGCTAGGTTTAGTGAGAAAATCCCAAAGAGATCTGGTAGCTAGAACATGATTGAAGATGAAAATAATTTTGAGACCCTAAACTGCACTGGACTTCGGCTTGGCTATCATCTTCCAACTTGCAAGATGATTCTCGAGATATTCACCTGATCCTTCTCAAGATAGATGAAGCATAGTTTCCGAATCTTCTTGAATGGCCTTTAGACTGTGAGCCATTAGATGCCAGTAATCTGGCATTGCTTCCGAAACTTATTTAATTAGCACCAACCTCCCACCTCTAGAGATTCAATGATTGCATGAGCACCCAACCCACTTCTCAATCCTAGCCACCATCCAATCCCAATCCACCTTTCCATAACTATTTGGTTTTAAGTTACAGCCTAGGTAGTTAACACCATTTTCCAAGGGAAACAACTCAAAAAGGAAAAAATGAGATCAAAAATTTCTTTGTTCCACCACTACACTTAAGTAATATAGTTTGGATTTGTTGATATTTAATCTCATACCAATAACATAGAAAAACAAGTCCAAATATCCTTTAAGTGATTTGCACTCCCCTATCGACTTCATGCATAAAAATATAATATCATCGACAAATAGTAAATGAGTAAATCTTTTCCTATTAACAAAATTAATCCCTTAATTTTATGGCTCCTTCTTCTGTCATGAATGATTCAGTTTAGACCCTTAGTGATAAGTAAGAAAATATATGGAGACAAGGGACATCCTCTTCTTAGAGCACAAGATGACTTAAAATTTGTTGATCCATATCCATTAATCAATACAACAAATGAAGAAGAAGTGACATAACACATAATCGATCTAACCATGTCATAATTGAACCCAATATGTGATAAAAGGAACCTGAGGAACATTCAAGAAACATAGTCATACACCTTGGAGAGGTCAACCTTAATAACGGATGCATCTTTTTGTTTTGGATTGATCAAATGCATACCTTCTTGAGCCACTTGAATCACTTTTTGAATCGATATTCCTTGAAGAAATCCAAATTGTTCAAGAGAAATAACCTTTGATAGTAGAGGCTTTACCTAGACATCAATGATCTTCGAGGCTATTTTATTAAACTATTATGCAAAGAAATGGGCCGAAAGTCTACAAAAGAACTCAAGGCATTTGAATTAGGAATGAATGCTAAAAATGTTGCATTGAAACTCCCTAGCATCCTCCCTGTCCAATGAATCTCCCCAATCACCCTCAATAAGTCCTCCCCCAAAACATCAAATAAATCAAAAAATAAAAATTCTATTGTCCAACCATCTGGACCGGGGGTTTTATCCCTCTAGAACAGACTGATAAAACCTAATAGTTCTTCTTTAGAGATTGTGTAAAAGAGTTCTTGATTTTCTTCCTCCTCAACCAAGCAAGGAAATTTGCTCAACAAACTCAACATATCCCTCAAATTGGCATCCTCATCTTCATGGAAGAGGGATTTGAAGTACCTAACACCCAACTCCACCAAATTATGAAACTCCCTAGCTGTATTATCCTTCTCATACTTTAGTTCCCATTTTGATCCGTTGCTTGCAACATAGCGCATGAATTTTCAACTGCCATTCAACTTCACGATCCCACAACAATTTATCCTATGGATTTCTAGTTCCCCAACCCTATTTTGGACTTCCCAGGACGACAATCCATCTTGCTGAGAGGAATAGTTTTGTTCCATTTTTTCTGAAACATGAATCCATGAGTCATGAATAATTTTTTGCAGTTCAGGATTAAAGGATGAACTTGAAGTGTATTTAAACGGTTCTCTTTGTTTCTCCTTCACCTTCTCAATCTCAAGGTAGATTGGAAAATGATCTAAAAAATGTCTTCTTCCAACCCATGATCTTAATTTACTATTTGATTCCATCAACTGTTACGTGACAAGAAATCAATCCAATATTTTGGATATACCCTCCCAATTGTTGGTCCGTGTCAGCCTCAACTCAACTAGTTTCACATCAATCCACCTATTTCCTTCAGATTTGTCCAAGAAAAAAATTGCGAGGCGATTCTCCCACATAGTCGCACCCCATACTTCAAGAGAATTCAAAATAAAATTGAGGTCACCCCTTAAAATCAAGTTCATAACTTGCAGCAAATAGTTGAGGCCAAAAATATTCTCCCAAAATGCTTGATGTTTTTTAAAAGGACCATATATATTCATAAGATGAAAAGAAATGCCCAAATCCTAATAGCTAACTTCAACACACAATCCTGATTGGACTGCAAAAGAGTACACCATTGAAAAATTGGAATTCACACATGTAATAAGGCCTCCCAAATGACTGGTCTATCCCCAAGAATATCCAATGAGAAAACTTCTTATGGAGCTCCAAGAACAAAGAGTTGGTTCGACCCATAGTCTCTTGTAAAAACAACACATCTGGATTTTCCAAATCGATATCATTTGAGAGAGAGGATTTTGGCCTAGGCTCTCAAGCCTTGAACATTAATGGACACAATATTCATTTATAAAGGCCCAAAGGGGTTTTCTCATCTCTAAGTACCCCAGTGATCCTTAACTAACGTTGTTGATTTATCTCCCACTTCGGTTTCTCCTTGGCTTTTGAAATGGTTGATTTCCTGCCAACTTTGGCCAAAATATCAGGCCAATCATCTAGCCCTAATCCCCCCTGCATTACAAAGGGTTTTGTCCTTGATCTGAGGAGATAGGGGCCAACCTCTCCTCTCGAGGAACTCAAACTACTTGAATAATGTGCCCCTTAATAAATTTGTGTATAAGCTCACTTTTACAAATAAGTTGCTTTAAAATAAGTAACCTACTTTTATACCATATAACCTTAGTGGGCCTGATGGTTAAGAACACGTGTTTCCTCCTAGGAGGTCATAGGTTCAAATCTAGAAGGAGGTAGGGTATGTACACCTCTGTAGTATTTAGTAGTTACATCACTACGCAAAGGGGAGTCCCTTGTCCCACAAACAAGGGGGTCTCATACATCAAATTGGTGTTTGGCTTGGTCGTGACCTTAAAAATGTATTATTAATATAAGCCTGAGTGGACCTAACAGTTAAGAACATGTATTTTCTCCTAATAGTTCATATGTTCAAATCTAGAGGGGGGTAGGATATGTACACCTCTTTAGACTTTAGTAGTTATGTCGCTAAGCAGAGGGTATCCTTTCTCCCACAAATAAATGAGTCTCATACACCAAATTGGTGTCTGGCTTGATTATGACCTTAAAAATAAATTATTATCATTATCATTATTATTATTATTATTATATAAAAATAGTTACCTACTTTTTATTTAAAATATATTTACATTAATAATATACATTAAAATTTATAAATTTTAATTCTATATATATATATAAAAACCTACCAAATATATATATATATATATATTACAACCAACTTTAAAATATATTTTACACTAAATAAAATTTACAACCAACTTTATATAGGTTCATCAATAAAATTTCACTAAATAAAGTTTACAGCCAACTTTATATAGGTTCATCCACAAAATCTATAAAATTGCACTAATGAGTGATCACAAAAAAAAAAAACCTTATTCATAATGTAATGAGCCTTGATACTAAACTTAAATACACCATGTCACCAACTTCATCGTCACCTCCCTTTTACGCTTAATACAAGACAAGAGTATAAAAAAATCACACAAAGCTATCATCTCATTTAAAATATGAGAAACAATGTACATTTTGAATATAGAATTTTTAAAGCAATGTACATTTTGAATATAGAATTTTTAAAATAATGTACATTTTGAATATAGAATTTTTATTTCGGAGTTAAAAAGAATTTAATAATTTCTTATATTTTATGAAAATAATCTAAAAATATTAAATATTAATATAAAGTTATTTAACTCTAATCTGCAAACATTTTACCATTAAACTACAACACACATCCTGAATTTGCAAACTTTTCACCATTAAAATACAATACACATCCCTCTCACCACTATACTACAATACATTGATGCATACATTTTTATTTCTTATTTCTTATTTTCTTTTTATTTATAGAAATACACCTTCTCTACACAACAAATATAAAAAATCTAAAAATTATAATTATATTAAACAATTTACTATTATAAATATTAAATATCAATAAGAAGTTATTTAACTCCAGTAGAAAGATCAAATTTACAAACATTTCATCATTAAAGTACAATAGGCATCTTGAATTTGCAAACTTTTCACCACTAAACTACAACACACATCCCTTCACCACTATACTACAACACATTTGCAAACTTTTCACCACTAAACTACAACATACATCCCTCTCAAAATTATAATTATGTTAAACATTTTACTATTATAAATATTAAATATCAATATAGAGTTATTTAACTCCAATAGAAAGATCAAATCTGCAAATATTTCACAATTAAACTACAACACGCATCTTGAATTTGCAAACTTTTCACCGCTAAACTACAACACACATCCCTCTCACCACTATACTACAACACATTGATATATACATTTAAATATCAATATAAAGTTATTTAACTCTAATCTGCAAACATTTTACCATTAAACTACAACACACATTCTGAATTTGCAAACTTTTCACCATTAAAGTACAATACACATCCCTCTCACGGCGATACTACAATACATTGATGCATGCATTTTTATTTCTTTATTTCTTTTTATTTGTATAAATACACCTTCTTGCACAACAAATATAAAAAATCTACAAATTATAATTATATTAAACAGTTTACTATTATAAATATTAAATATCAATATAGAGTTATTTAACTCCAGTAGAAAGATCAAATCTGCAAACATTTCATCATTAAAGTACAACAGGCATCCTGAATTTGCAAACTTTTCACCACTAAACTACAACACACATCCCTCTCACCACTATACTACAACACATTTGCAAACTTTTCACCACTAAACTACAACATGCATCCCTCTCAAAATTATAATTATGTTAAACATTTTACTATTATAAATATTAAATATCAATATAGAGTTATTTAACTCCAGTAGAAAGATCAAATCTGCAAACATTTCACAATTAAACTACAACACGCATGTTGAATTTGCAAACTTTTCACCACTAAACTACAACACACATCTCTCTCACCACTGTACTACAACACACTGATATATACATTTAAATATCAATATAAAGTTATTTAACTCTAATCTGCAAACATTTTACCATTAAACTACAACACACATTCTGAATTTGCAAACTTTTCACCATTAAAGTACAATACACATCCCTCTCACCGCTATACTACAATACATTGATGCATGCATTTTTATTTCTTTTTTTCTTTTTATTTGTAGAAATACACCTTCTCTGCACAACAAATATAAAAAATCTACAAATTATAATTATATTAAACAATTTACTATTATAAATATTAAATATCAATATACAGTTATTTAACTCCAGTAGAAAGATCAAATCTGCAAACATTTCATCATTAAAGTACAACAGGCATCCTGAATTTGCAGACTTTTCACCACTAAACTACAACACACATCCCTCTCACCACTATACTACAACACATTTGCAAACTTTTCACCACTAAACTACAACATGCATCCCTTTCAAAATTATAATTATGTTAAACATTTTACTATTATAAATATTAAATATCAATATAGAGTTATTTAACTCCAATAGAAAGATCAAATCTGCATACATACACATCCCTCTCACCACTATACTACATACATTTATGCATGCATTTTTATTTCTTATTTCTTATTTCTTTTTTTTCTTTTTATTTGTAGAAATATACCTTCTCTGCACAACAAATATAAAAAATCTACAAATTATAATTATATTAAACAGTTTACTATTATAAATATTAAATATCAATATAAAGTTATTTAACTCCAGTAGAAAGATCAAATCTGCAAACATTTCATCATTAAAGTACAATAGACATCCTGAATTTGCAGACTTTTCACCACTAAACTACAACACACATCCTTCTCACCACTATACTACGACACATTTGCAAACTTTTCACCACTTAACTACAACATGCATCCCTCTCAAAATTATAATTATGTTAAACATTTTACTATTATAAATATTAAATATCAATATAGAGTTATTTAACTCTAATAGAAAGATCAAATCTAAACATTTCACAATTAAACTACAACACGCATCTTGAATTTGCAAATTTTTCACCACTAAAATACAACACACATCTCTCTCACCACTGTACTACAACACATTGATATATACATTCTTATTTCTTATTTCTTTTTTTTCTTTTTATTTATAAAAATACACCACCTTACACAACAAATATAAAAAATCTAAAAATTATAATTATATTAAACATTTTACAATTATAAATATTAAATTTAAAATTGTATACTTGTGTCTTCAAAAATATCATAACAAGTTTTAGCAATTATGATGAAGGGTTAGAATTTTTAAGGAGAGAAGGCTATGGTGGATACATGATTGGCTAGAATATAAGTTGGTGAACCATCTAGGATTGGGCCGTTGGTTTTTAAGTACTTGATTTGATTTATAGGGACCTCATACCGATTCATAATGATTTAGGGTACCCACATTTCCCATTGTGTCCATATTAAGCTCAAGATATTAATGTATTAGTCAAAGGTTCAAAGCACGAGGAATCCTCACGGATTGGGTGGAGCTGCAAATCTGTAATATTTTGGTCCAATATATTATGATAATGCTTTTTATTATCTTATTAAATAATTTATGTTATCTCTTTATTTTAATGATATTTTATTAATAATGATAATTTTATTGCTTATTAATTTCATAATATTTTAAAAATAATATATTTTATTTCACTAATCTATATTATCTTTTTTAAAGAGATGCTTCGAATTAATGAAATGAAATGGTGAGTCGGTGACAACAAAGCTAAACTCGTAAATATTTCTAAAGTACACCAATTAACGATCGACAGTACCAATTCACAAAAGGTCCCCAACCTTCTAGAAGACTAAGATTCAACGCACAAGTCACAAAAACCATACTTCGACTAAGATTCAACGCACAAGTCACAAAAACCATACTTCTAGAAGACTAATAGTCAATCCATACTTTTCGAGGACTCAGATTACTTGAATCTTTGTCCAAAAATAACATCATACATTTTACTAAGCAGCTGATGTGTATTTAATGGTTAAAAATACGTATTTTTGTTATAAATCATTGTTCTCGTAATTTTTTTTATCACATTACCAAAAAGTTTAACATCTCACTAAATTATAATTATAAAATTAGAATATTAATGATCATATAAAAAAATTAATGATCTCACTAAATTATAGATTTCAAATTATAAAAACATACCATTGAAATGTAGGATGTAGGGCATGCCATTTTCTAAGAAATTTACAAATGATTTGTTCTTATACTTTTTGGGGTAAATCAAGACGTACAAGCAGAAATCACAAATAAGGGAATCCACTCATTTTTAGAGAAATCTACTTTCCATGTAGGGTAGTGTGAACCATGGTTCTTGAAGCCCCTTTAAGTGGAACAAAACCGTATCATGAAATTGAATAAGAAATTAGTTTCATGTAAGAAATCTAATTTTGTACTTAAACGAGAAATTGAATAAAAATTTGGTTCCATGTAGGAAATATAATCCTCCGCCTTTGAACTTACTCTTAATTATTTAGTTACTTGATTCTTTCTTCAAAAAGTAGTAAACATTTAAAAATTAAAAATATTTTATAAAATGCATGAAATGTAAGTTTTTTTTTTTCAACCGAATGAAATGTAAGTTAATAATATAATTCTAATTTTAATAATAAAATAAAATTATTATTATTATTATTTTAAAACTTAAATTAGTCCTATAAATATGATTCTTAAAACAATTAAGTGATTCTTTACATTTTTTAAAGATATATTACTCTGGTCTTGGAATACCAAGGATGGTACTTTAACCGCGAAATTGGTATATGATGCGATCATGACCAAGACTCCGTTGGATATGAAGTGGTGGTACAATCGGTGTTGGAAGTGGCGTATTTCGCTTAAAGTGAAGATTTTTCTTTGGTTATTGTTGGAAGAAAAGATATGGACCTAGGAAAATCTGTAAAAGCGGGGCTATTCAGGCCCAAACATCTGCTCTTTATGTAGACAAGATGCATAATCCTTTGTCCATCTATTTGTAACATGCTTTTTTTTTCAAAAGTGTGGTCATACATTGGTATTTCATTTGCAAATATTCAGGCTTGGTCAGGCAACTCGGTTCAGGAATGTTTCACTAACTGGTTCACATTTAACAAAAACTCTAGTGAACTTGCTTGTTTTGTTGTCTGGGAGATATGGAAGTCACGGAACCAACAAATTTTTGATAACTTTACTACAAAGCCCAGTTGGGTTGCTAGCTCGGCTTTAGCATTGTTTCAAGATTTTCCGGGGTTTCGGAAAGAGAAGACTTTATTATTCGATTGGATAGGTTGGTTGCCTCAGCTTCTAAGGACTGGGAACATAGCCCGGTTTGATGGAGCTACGCATATCTACTCTGGAAGGTGCGGGGCTGGGGCCTTTTTAGAACTGGCTGATGGTGAACATATTAAAATTTGGATGTCCTGCAGTCCGGGAACTAATACAAAGGGGGAATTTTTGTCACTTTGGCTTGTTTTATATTTTGCAAATCAGGCCAACATTGTCTTGAAATAGGTTGTTGGGGATGCATTTACCATTATAAACTGGGTGAATGACACAGGTTCAATCAATGCCCTGGCTCTTTCCTCTTGGAAGAGTCAAATCAAACTGCTTCAAGTTAAATTCCCCCAGACTTCCTTCATCCACATTTACGGGGAGCATAATACTGTTGCAGATGATCTCTCTCGTTGGGGACTGGATGCTTTGGAAGGTCGTATATTTTATGAGATATGGGATGGCCATAATCTCCCTTCAGTCAGGATTTGGAATATTTTCTCTTCCTAGCTTTCCTTTATTTGTTTTCTTGTTCGGTTTCTTCCTTTTTCCCGGCATCTTGAGATGTTGGTTTTGTTTTTTTGTCTTCCCAGGGTTTTTTGAGCATGTGTATTCTTTGGATGGATTGTTTCTATGTCCTTGGGGCTATTGGCGATCGGGTCGTTTTTCTTGGGACTAGTATATCCTTTTAGTCGTTTTGTATGGTTGTAAATGTCGTGGCTGGAATTAGATATGATGTTTTCAGGTGTATAGAGCATATGGAGATTTTGTAATTTACATATACTTTTAATTTATGTATAGCATTTTAACTATGTGAAAAAAAAATTTCATTATCTTTATTAATAAAATATATTAATTTCATTTTAATATTATATGATGTATATTTTCATTTGAAAATTACATATTTATATGAATTTTGTACTAACAAATAATTTAATAAAATTGAGTATTTATTCGTGAAAAAAATAAACATTACTTATATTATGTCATAAATATGTCATTTTATTAATAAGATTTTCAACTAAATATAATGTATAATAAACACAATAAAAAAATTGTTCGAAATGTTAATATGGAAGTAAGACTTTTTCAATAATTATATGAGTAATAATCACATAATAAATGGAATAATTATATAAATATTAATTACATAATAAATAGGTTTGTGAAAAATCTTAAACCATTAATATTGAAATAAAGCGTATTATATCTTAAAAAGTCTTAGGATTTTCAAAGTTTTTGTTATTATTAAATATGTGAAAGAAACTATGTCAAAAACTAATTATTTTTATTCTATTTTATTGAAATAATAATAAATTAAACTGAAAAAACATTTATGAAAATTATATCTTATAAATTTATTTTATTTTATTATTTTTAAATTTTAAAAATTTTCAAAAATAATTATTTATAAAATATATTTTTGAAAGATTGATATTAATTTTGAAGATCATTTTGAAATTATTGTATAAATATGATACTTAATTATATTTAAAAATTATTGTATAAGTATGATAATTATTTATAATTAATAAAAGAAAACTAAAGAATTGAATAAAAGTAGAAAGAATAACAATCATTCCTCCCAATCATTCAAAATATATTTAATAAACTAATTTTTTTCTCATTTTTATTACTGAATTCTAACCATATTCTAATCATAAAATATTGTTACAATCAAATATTGCCATTATGGTTAAAATTAAAATTGTGAATCGATAAATTTGTTGGTTAATGTTAAAATTAAAGTGTTAAATATTATCTTAAAATATCAACATGTTTATAACAACCGAAAAAGCTTAGCTAAATGATACACGGAGCACTCACTTTATTGGTAGGACATTCATCCTATTTCGAAGCCACATCCAAGATTCATCCCACAATGTCAAATTTTAGGTTTCGGGACGGGATGTTGAAATGGTTAGACTCACTTGTCAATATTTGGAGCCAGAAGGTAAGACGCAAAATGGAATTTTGCGCAAGAATGACGTCATTTAGGTGAAGATAAGGTGATAAGTGAAGATGATGTGACAGCTATGGCCTACTCCCAGAATATGATAAGAGGTTAGGTTTAGGTGCATGCATGTCCAATTGTCCATGCCTTTCTATTTCCATTTCTCTGCTTTACGTACAGCCACGGAACTCATCTGCCAAGTCTGGAACTTATACATGGTATCTACGTCGACCTCAGATAGATAGATACTCCAGCTGATTTATACATTGACTTGAAAAATACATTGTATATACGTCGATAGATACCTCACGTGATGTATAAGCTGACATGGAGAGATGATGATATGGCAGGCTGAACCTATATATGCACGTCTTGGCTCTTTAGAGAAATTGCTACCTCTGGTTAAGTACGGCCTTTCAAGACATGGCTTCCACATTTAGCTCATTATGCGCGAGCTGTAGAGAGAATTCCAGTATGTGGGGCTGCGGGTCTCCCTGCAATAACTGCAAAACCATGGCCTGGGATTTACAGAGCTCGGGCTCTGCGTGCAATGTGTCACAGAACTATTCTGTAGATCACATCTCCAGCACTGATCCTGATACTGCTCTTATTTGTTGCTTTTCTGAAGAGCTGAATTCGTTTCCTCTGAACGAGAACGACTCAGAGGACATGGTATTGTATGGAGTTCTCAAAGAAGCAATCAGCCATGGCTGGGAGCCCATTCCCACTCCCAGTCCCACGCCCAGCAGTAGTACTAGTTGCCATCAGAAACAATGGCAGAGTGGCGCGGTCGAGAGAAAACCGGTTCAGAGATCGAAACCCGCAAAGAAATTAGAAGCAAAGGTCTCTGTTACTGGTGAAAGGCATTACAGAGGAGTGAGGAGGCGGCCATGGGGGAAATACGCTGCGGAGATAAGGGATTCCACGAGGCACGGAACCCGCGTCTGGTTGGGGACTTTTGAAACGGGCGAGGAGGCGGCCATGGCTTACGATCAGGCTGCCTTCTCCATGAGAGGCTCCAACGCCATTCTCAATTTCCCCCTTGAAGTCGTTTGCAGCTCCTTCAAGCGCCGCCAGGTACTTCCAGATTCCAGCGTCAAATTCTCCAGCGGTTCCTCTGAAATATCCTCCGGCGTGACCACCTCCAGTACCCAATTTTCTGACTGTCATAGCCGGATCCAGCCGCTTGACGAATATAATTACAGCACAGCCACCTCGGCGCCTGAGAGGCCCACCGCCATTAAGCTTGATTCATGCAGAAAAAGACGCAGGCCGGCGGCCCCTTCTCCGGCAGATAAGTTGATGACAAATACATCGGATGAAAGCCAAAACGTCGACAAATCTAGCGGAGTATTACTAATAGCTGAGCCAAAGCGTGAAGAAACGCAGTCTATATTGGAGTTGGAGGCTCTGGGTGTGGATTATTTGGAGGAGCTTCTTCTATGCTCCCAGGAAGATGCAGCAGTTGTTCCTGCATTTGAATTTTGATATTTGTTTCTCCATTTTCGTGTTTCATTCTACCGATCTACCGTTTCTGTATATTGTTTATAGTTATGTACAGATAAATGAGAGCAGGGGATTCTGGGGCCAAGGCCAATCCTCCTGGCAACAGTGCAACGGCACCATTTCAACTGTAAATGTCAATAAATCTTAATTAATTTTGTGAAAATTATTTCTATCGATTTCAAATGTAATTATAATTAATTTTGATTTATTTTGTCCAGATATTTTATCATTTCTTGGGATTACTTTTAAAATTTTATTTAAATTTATAAAATTGTTTTTAAATTATGAGTTTTAAGTAGGGTGTTTTTTCAACCGACTTTCATTTTTTATTATTTGTTTTTTAAATTGGGTCAAAAATTTTATAGGTAAAACTTCATAATCAATTTTTTCATTAATTAAATTATTTTCCAATAAAATTGTATCATATTGAGAAAGGATTTTAAAAAAAATTGTTCACTATTTAATTTACTCATATAAGAATTAAATATTATATTCAATAAAACTGAGAATGTGATGTAATAGAATTTTATCATATTGAGCAAGGATTTAAAAAAACAAAAAAAAATCACTATTTTATTTACTGTATATAAGAATTAAATATTATATTCAATAATGTGTTGTAATAGCATGTTAATATTTAAAGGAGGAATTGTTTTATTGATGTCAATATTTTGAAGTTATGTTTGTATTTTTCTCATATTAAATTGGATTTACATTATATCCAAATTTATTAAATATAAAAAAGATTAAATATTTGTATGTGTAAACTTGTTATTTTTTAAAATAGATTTAGAGTAGTTGTAATCTCAACAACTTTTCAGAGAACTGAAATCTCACATGTTAAATAAAATATAAATATATAAAAATGCATTTTAATTATTATAAAGGTATTTATATTTTTATTGTAATAATAATTATATATATATATATATATATATATATATATTTATTTATTTTTTTTCTTTTTTATATACATTGAGACATTAAGTGAGGTCTTTATAAATATATATTGAGACATTAAGTAAGGTCCTTATAAATATATGTTTAGTCATTTGGGGATTTATCCATAAACCTTATGCTTACAATTTATAATTCTCAACCACTTAAGATAATCTATTGAACTTTCTTTTTTATATACATATATGAGGATATTTGATTTTTGTTTGTATTTATATTTGGTTATCATATAATAAAACTTTTATCAAAATTGATAATATAAAGATTAGAAAATGACAATAATAATCTAATTTTAAGGTTACAATAAAGTTATTTATCAAATTTGTTTATGAGACTTCCTTGTTTGTTGAACAAGATTAAAGTTTATGAAGGTGTACATAACCTACCCTCTTTGGATTTGAAAACATAATATCGTATAAAAAAACACATATTTTTAAGTGTTAAACATACTTATTTAGAAATGTAAATTGAAAAGACAACATTTTCACTTCAAAAATAAAATATAAAATAAGACTAATTTGCATACCCCTAACATAGTAACAAATAAAGCATCACCAAAATAAATGAAATGACTTCATAAATCATAAACCCAATAAGGTATTGTGACTGTATTCTAATTGTAGAATCTTTTCTAAAAGAATGGTACACAATTTATTACAAAAACACTAAAAATGACCAACTCCCTCTGGATCCATTCGATGCTCTCTATTTGAAAGTGGGAATGGTATCTACAACGCCTTATCCCCCGCCACTTCCATAGGATTTACACCGCCTCTAAAGGCATGAATTCTAAATTCCATTTGGTTTTTAAATAGAAATAACTATTTCTTTTTTAAATTAACATATTTTAAATCTAATAAAGTTTAATATAATATTTTATTACTTAAAAATCTATTATTTTATATTTTCCATATTAATATTTGATTAAAGGGTACATTTATTTGTCTCTATGCCCATCACTTTAGCTATAGTGGAGGTACAAGCCAATGCTTTATTGGTTATAATTAATTATTAAACTATCAAAATTAGTTTTGATTGATTGCACCTAGGCCAGGCTACGTTATAGGGTGGGGGCGAATTTGATTTATAATGCGAAATAGATATACACCTTAAAGTTCGTTTGTCATTTTCCTTGGTCCCTTTTTTGACAAGGAAATCCACTCTTTCCTTTTTTGTTTCAACGAGAGGGTAGGGATGCTCAAAAAGCCCACATTGCAATGTTGACAAATAAATGGGTGGCAAATCAATTTCACTGTATCCCACTTGCAAGGTGTGGGGTCCCAAACATTAATGCATGCACCCTAGGGTACATTGGGTATAGTCGGTTAGGGGACAATGCAACCCTTCTAATTGGAACCAATTTTAACGGTAAAGTATCAATTTAATATTAGTATAAATTTAACACAAATAAACAAAGCATTATTATATATTATTTATTGATATGCGTATCTGTGTAAGTTGCATTTCTCAATTTTCGTTATAAACAATATATGTAAATGATGGCCTTTACTTATTTTTAAGTCAATTTCGACAAAATAGATTATCTTGAATAAAGATCCTTCGTACCATTTTTCAAATTATAAATTAAAGTCAATATTAATGATTTATTACCAAGTTGATTGATATTGACAAAATAAATTGGTTACTATTAAATGATAATTATTATAAAATTGAATGAGGACCATATATTAACTAAAAGGAGTACTAACTTTTCATCACAATTTTTTCCAAGAAAAACTTTTCATCACAATTATTTAAAGGAAAATCAACTATTCTATTTGTTTAGTCTATTCATTTGTTCATTGGGTGTAAATTAGTTGATGATAGGATGTATTATTAAAGTACTCATTGTGATGTTACGGGTTCAAACCTCAAGCGAGTCATGTGTATTGTGCATGAGGCTAGTCCATACAACCTAAGTGGGCCAAATGGTTAAGAACATGTGTTTCCTCCTAGGAGCTCATAGGTTCAAATCCAAAGGGAGTAGGACATGTACACCTCCGTAGACTATAGCAATTACATCACTACATAGAGGGGTTCACTTGTCCCACAAACAAGGGGGTCTCATACACCAAGTTGGTGTTTGGCTTGGTTGTGACCTTAAAAATAGATTAAGATGTACAATTTGAGTGGGCCTAATGGTTAAGAACATGTGTTTCCTCATAGGAGGTCATAGGTTCAAATCTGAAGGGGGATAGAGTAAGTACAACTCTGTAGACTTTAGCAGTCAAATCGTTGTGTGAAGGGGGTCCCTTGTCAAGGGGGTCTCTGCATCAAACATAGGGGGTCCTTTTTCAAGGGGGTCTCATACACCAAATGGAGGGGGTCTGGTACACCAAATTGGTGTCTAGCTTGGCTCTATTGTTGTTGTTGTTGTTGTTGTTAAACCTTCTTTAAATTATAATCTAAGCTTATTGTGACATAGTCGACTCGACCCGACATGAACTCGACTCAATTACCCATTCCAATACTTTATATATAGAGAATAATTTTACTTAAAAATTTGTAAACTATTTAAATATAAACAATTTTACATTTTATTAATAAATATTAACTAACATATTTATATAATTTTATGATTTTATGGCATCAATTTTGATTTAATAGTTAAAAAAAGAGTTAAAAATCATATGAATTTTTTTTAATTTAATTTTGATTTAATAGTTAAAAAAAGAGTAAAGAATGATATGATTTTTTTTTTAATTTAATTTTGATTTAATAGTTAGAAAAAGAGTAAAGAATGATTTGATTTTCTTTAAAATTTATTTTTATAAATTTTAAGAAAAATATTCCTAAATCGATAATTACAATAAGTTAAAATAAAAATATATATTATATGATAATCACATTCTCAAATATATTTTATTCTATTTACATTCCGTAATTATAAATATAAATGATAAAATAAAGATTAGCTTAATACTAACATGATCATATGAATATTGAAACAAACTAACTACCATAGATTTTACAAATTAATGGTATATGTTAAGTAACGGAAGTGTTTAAGAAGGATTTCTCATGTCTTATAAGTATAAGAGTAGTTTATTTCATATGTTCTTATAAGATTTAAAGTAATATGAAACATAAACGAGATAACAAGATTTGAGTTTTAGTTTCTATTTTATATGGAAATATATATTAAAATTGTCGATATTCCTAGCTTTGCAACCTTAAGTTTGAGAGTCGTTTTTGAGCCTTAATTCATGCAGCTAAGGTTCCTTCCCTAGCTTCCCTCCCCCTTCACCTCATTAGTGGTGAATGGTTGTTTTGTATCCCTGAGCAAGTCGCGAGGTGGTGGCTCCTTTCAGCGAGGCAAGGTCCTGTGGTGTAGTGGTGTGGCTCGACGGAGGAGGAAGCGGATCCATTGGTGGGGTGTTGGATCAGGCTTGAAGAAGGTGGCACAAAAATTAGTGGTGGGGCAACAACTCAGGCTCGGTGGTGATGGTGGCAGACTCCTGATGGTGGTGATGATCTCGACGGCTCAACCCCAAACCACGCAACTATTGTTTTGCTATGAATCTCCCAAGGGAGGTCGAGAAAACTAAATTTGTTCTCCTATGTTGCTTGAACAACGAATTCCATGTCAAGGGAGAAGAGGGGTTTCTCATTGGTTCATGCATTAAACACAACAACAACTGAATGGTGATGGGAATGATGTTGTTTTGGGATCTAGTTAGCGAAGGAAACGATGTCTTCATTGTTTTTGTCATTTCAGATGGCTTATAACTTTGGCCTCTTTTTGTTTTTTTCTCTTTTTGAGTAATTTTTGTAATGGTGCTCAACGCACAATTTGGTTTCCCTATGATAGGATTTTTAATGATGTAGTTTTTCGCTCCTATCTGCTCTTTAAGGAGCGTTTCTTTGTGCTTATGCACTGATAAACCTACGGGTTAATTATTGTCAGGCCATTTGGTCTCTAAACAATGTGTTATGTTTTTCTTTAATGGAATGCAATTTGTTTTCCAAGGAAAATAAAATTTATATTTTATAGGTTATAAAAATATAAGTATTATTTTGGTAAAAAAAATTTATAAGTTCGAATTTCATTATAATATAAATAAGAAGTATAAACATAAAGGCTAGTTATGAATCATTCACAATTTCTCAGCAAATTTTTTAGGATGTCTAGCTAACCATAGACTAACTATTCCAGAGACTAAAACAGAGAATCGTGAGTTCAAATTAACACCGACGGGAAGGGATTTATAGTCGTAATAACTATAGACTTAAAACATGAAATATTGTTAACCATTGAAAAAATATGGAATCAAAGCTGAAGACTGAGCTAGTGCGGGGCAACACTAATATTCGTCTCGGATGATAATCATGGGAGGGATTCTTTGCTTCTACTTCTGGTCATTAGCAACCCTGCAAAATATCTCGTCAAATTGGCCATAGTCAAGGTGACACCGATATATGAGCTGAGAATCCACTGGAGTCTCCCTAGGATGACTGAAAACTTTCCCGGTGAATTCTCGAACAAGGGAATTAAGCTTGGTGTCAAATTCCATTTGGGATTTGGCCATGCGACGAAGCCAACCCTCATTCTTGTCTAGGCATTCTAGCAAGATGAGACCATGGTTGTTTGTGATTAGATTTCCCTCCAAGCAGTCCACAAGAGCCAGGTCAAGCATTGACATATTGAACCAAAGGAAATTCAGATTTTACTAGTGATAAGACGCAGGGAAGATCCATTACACGAGGGGAAAATACTTGTCATTCATGGATTTCATGATCGAGAGTGTAGAATGGCATACAACTGAGGACTTGATGACAAGTCAAGTTCCAGGTGGTAGCTTGATCGACACATGAAGGAGGATAGATGCCATCATGGAGTGTGGTGGATAGGAGTGGGGCACCCTATGTGGGGTATTATTAAAATATTTATAAAATATGGTTTTAGTATTTTTTATGATAAAGAGGGGTTATTGGTGAGCTCTAAGTATGGGTGCCTAATGAGGGCAGCTAGACTAGGAGCTTTACTTTAATTATCAAACCAGGGGACGTACAAACTTTAGAGGCACTGGCACTACATGTGCTCTTCTAGGATAGTCTTTGTCGAAGTTAGGTGCTTGTATCAATGTTCTTAAAGAGCTGCCTAAGAAAGATTAAATGAACTGTAAACAGGATTGTTAATCTATGGAAGAGAAATTCCTATGCTAAGAAATCAAATACTGAAAGCAGGAAATCTATGGATAAGAATTTGAATGTAGGAAACAGTCAATCTAATTTTAAGAATTAATTTGCTGAAAACAATAAAAATTATACTATGAAATTGAATGCTGGAATTATAACAGATCTATTCTAAAGAAATGAAAGTTTGACCTTTAATCTTACTGTAAATTGAATGCATAAAACTCAAAGTCTGATCTAACATAATCTAAGGCTAAAGCTAAATTCAGAATGCAATTATCTAATGCTGCAATCTTTAATCAAATCATGTAACCAATAAATACTGAAAGGAATCAATCTCTATAAGTAGTTCTAATAATGAAACAAATACATAGGCTGAAGATCTAGATTGCTACTTCAGAAATTAATGCGAGTAAATAGAGAAATGGGTGTTTAATTATGCCTCAACGGAATGTTGCTACAGGACTACAGACACAACATTATCATACTACGGAATGTGTTGTAATGAACTACGGAATCATAAGTGATCAACCAAAACAGAATTTAAATCGTGTTATTTAGACGCTATTTAGAATACTCTCATCTGCAATATAAATTCAATCAATGCACAACACATAATGAGAAATACCTGTACTGCAAGATCTCCTGACTTACGTGTTGGAGGGGCCCTCTCCAATCCGTACTCAGGAGTGAAAAGAACTTATAAACGCTAAATCGTAGATAACATCAAGTCTTTATTTAAAATAGAAACTTCATCGTTTAAAAACCAGGTCTGTAACACAACCATCTGGATAGTCTGAAACTTAACAATAATTCTTCAAAATAGCAGCAAGGGCCTCTCGCTACCTGAGAGGTCCATATTTATAAAATCCTAATGCTTAACCTAACAAAAACGTCTAACTGTTGATTCTCTTTTGAACATGAGTTCGTTCTCTATAGATCAGGAAAAAGGAGCTGAGTTTGGTGATGTTCTTCTAGTTCTTCACTTGATTCACACGTTATGCTTGAGTACACCCACACCTGCTCATTCAACCTCATTTTTCATGCAATTAGCTCATAGCAATGCTTTTCAAAACATAATAGAAATAATCTTTTAATCACTTCATTAAATAATTAAGGTAAATCATTTTCCCACTAACGAGTGTATCTTTTCAACCTCTCTTGTGTTTTCTGGTGGGAAAAGAAACTATCAGATACCTGAAATGGGGACTCATCAGTTATGATAATTATAAAATGCAAAATACATTTATGATATAATTAAATAATTTTATTGATGTCCATTAATTCATTTTAAAAACTATCAAGAAATTTTAGTTAGAGGAGTTAAGTTAAAAACAAATTTAACAAAAAAAGTGCATCTAACTAAAGTTAGATAGTAGATAGAAATATTTTAACATAAAAATATTTAAGTTGATTTATGTGTCTTTCTTTTTTAAGCTCCATCAACTATATAACTTTGAACACATAAGTACAAAAAGGTCCCAAGGGAAACTAGGCTAAGAAAAAGATTTTTTACCATCAAATGTTCGAAGAGACTTAGAGTGTCTTAGACCAAAAAGTAAAAGAGATGGTATCACTATAACATAGCTATATTTGTGACTTTAGATAACTACTAAGCCTTAACTATACATGAGATAAGTAGAAAACAAAAGACTAAATCCCATACGACAAAAGCTATTATACATTTTTGTTGGGCCTGGCCCAAGGAGGTCAAATTTTGAACACATTTAGTTTTGGAATCTACGAGGAGAAGCGCCGCACAATTTTGATATTCTGCGACGTTGCGCGCAACGCAATATCGGAAGGGTTGTGAGGTCGGTGCTGCAAGGATTACAGCACCGCGATGTGCCACGTCGACGAAGATCCAACTAAGCAGAGCGTGGACGGATGAAGGTAGTTATTTTGGTTAGGTCACAGAAGACCTATTTTTGGCAAAGATCGTCAATAACTACCAAGCAATGGATAGGTGCAGATCGAAGGTAGGTGACTAATCACAACAAATAGAAGACTACTACTACTCGAACCAGTCATCTAAGACCGTGAAAGAAGGAACAACTCGGCAGAAGCAACCTGTTGGCGCACGCGTGACAGAAGATCCGCTGCCAGATACCAATAGTCCAGTTTTGGGAAAACCGCGACAGTTTTGTAAAACCTAAGGGTTTTGCCTTCGTAATGTAAAGACATGACCTACGGGTCTTGATCTATAAATAAGGCAATTTTGTAAAGCAAAGGGTTAACTCTTCATTTTGTTGATTAATATTGAATATTGTGAGATCTGTCAGATTGAAGCATTGTAAAGGCTCTGTAGCTGAGTGTGCAGAGACCTAATTTTGAGAGAAAGAGAGAAGAGCGTCTGCAGCTAAGTGCGCAGACGAAGAACCGTTGTACCCTTTCCTAAGATAATAAACAATGGTTCTTGTCGACGTAACTTTCCATCCGAGGAAGTGAACCATGTTAAACCTTGTGTTATGTGATTGCTGTGTATGATTGCCATTATTTTTACCTAAGTTACTTACAGTGCATGCATAAAATTACTGTTAGCTGATATGTGTTTACTTTTATCTATATTCACCATGGGAGAGATGGAATAAGATGTTAGTAGTTTAGGTATGGATGAATGTTAACAGTCAATCACCTATAAGTCCTTGAATGAATGGATCTATGAGATAACCACATAGTTAAGTGTTAAGGTTGAATTGTGACATCAAGCATACAACACTGCACATCTCACTCATTTGCACAAGTTATGATGTTTGTCAATCTAGGTAATGATGAATAATTAAGGATCATCCAATAAAGTTGAATAGAAGTGATTAGGTCTCATAAACAAACCACGCGGTCTAGTTGATGCGCCAATCCATAAGAAGTATTGCACGATAAGCTGTTGATAACTTATCATCGTAGGGTGGAAGTAATCCCCGTGCCTAGTTGTTGAATACGCTGGATGCATGAGCATCCTTGCTTGCTATGGCATTTAACACAGAGTAGAAGACCTCGCGCAGCCACTGACCGCAGTACGCAGTCTGTCACCGCGTTGCGCATTCACAACTTGAACACTCACATCACAAGGTTGTGGAAACCTACTTTTGCAACCACCCCCTCAACTTCGCCTTAGGTGAGACCTCAGGCTGCTTGTAGTTTGTTGCCGAAAGGGCTAGTGAATAGGGGTTTTGTTGGTATCTTGTACCAAGAAGTACCTGGGTTTGCATTGGAAAACCTCTAGAACAGTGCTGCGACCAACAAATGGTTCTGTTGTTGCGCTAAGACCAGTGATGCGATAGTGTATTCAAAAAATAATGTCTGACAGTTGGCATCCAGAAAAGAAAGAGATCTGGGCTTGGTGCAACAAGATCGAAAGAGATTTCGCAAAGAAAGAAAACAAATATCTGTGTCTATCTGATGAACAGTGGTTGAATAGATACTTGTGGAGGGACATCCACGAAATTTTTTGGGCTTCGTTTCCAAACAAGCTACACAAGTGGATATTGTGCCTAGCAGAAAGAAAAAATTGTTCCCAAGGTAGAGTACCTACAGAGTGGAGTCCGGACCTTACTGATCAACTCAAAGCTATAGACAGCCCACTGTCATGAGCAGTTGACTTCTGGGTTGATAGCATACTAGAAGGATTTGTGATCGAGTTTTCTATAGATACGCTAAAGTCCTACAGCCAAGTTGAAGCATACTTTTTCAAAGGATTCAGAGGTAAGTTCCTGAAAAACCTCAGTCTATACATTAAAATGCTTTTAACTGAGAAAGGTGTTTTAAGAATTAAGTAATAGTTCTAAATCTGTCATGGTAGAGAATAAATACATTAATTTTGACGAAGAAAACCATACTTTGAGAAGTGGAAAGACATACAAGTTTACTAACGAGAAGAAACCCAGACAATCTAGAAACCGTATAGACATCGAAATTCCATGTGAGCTCAATAATACAAACACTCAGTTATCAACCATAATTCAGCGTATTACACCTCAGAATCAATTAGTCTAGAACCCACCCGTTGCGAGTGTCACGCAGCCCATCCCATAGATCAGTAATATTAGTAACACCACAAGAGCGAGTGCTCACAGCACTACGACTCAGACTATTCCGTAGAATACTATCCCTATCACAATCCAGCAGCTTGTGTCTACTTTTGTCACAGGGAATCAGTCCCAGAACAATACACATTCGGAAAAAAGAATGGCAGATAACGATATAAAACTGCCGATATTCAAGGGTGGAAACGCGAAGGTGGGTAACAGTTTGGTGAGAATCGGCGGTGGAAGAACGCTAGCGGAGGTTATTCGGCCAAATAAGTTTAATTATTCGGCCGAATAATTTATTTATTCGGTCGAATAATTAAACTTATTTGGCCGAATAACTTAGTATTTATTCGGTCGAATAACCGTTAACAGGCCACCGTTAGACATAATGGAGGCCTCGAAATATGTGCATTGTTTTATCCGAACGGAGGAAACTCACGGCGGTGTGGACACTTGTTCAGCCGAACAATTGTTCGGATCGAATAATTATTCGGGCCGAACAATTGTTTGGCCGATTAATTATTCGACTGAACAATTGTTCATCATAAAAGCTCGGTCCCGGCCCCTCACCTGTCATTTTCTCTGCTCCCGTGGACCCTTGTTGCGCCGATAGTGGCCGTTACGCTCTGTCATCTGTCCGCCCTGTCGCTTGTTTGCATCCCGGTTGGTCGCAGGCGTGTGTTGTTGATCCGCCACCCTGCGTGTAATTTGCTGTTCATCGTAGCCCGACCCTCTACCTTTCGTTTCTGAGAAAGTAGCCGTTCTCGTCGCCTGCACGTAAGGGAGGTTCCCTCTGTTCTGTGTGTTTGTATTATCGTTTCGGGCATTGGACGTGATAACATCTGCAGAAGTTTTCATGTTGTAGAGTTATGCAGCGGACGGTTGAACGTTGTTGAGGTGCTGCAGCTGGCGATGGATCGACGCGGTGTTTGCAGAGGTAAGAGTTTTCGTTTTTTGAATTTGAAAGTGTGTTTCTCTGTGTTAAAGTTTCGTAATGAAGTTGATACTGTTATTGTATGAAGTCTTATCGAAGTTGATGTTGTTAATGCAGGTCTTTCAATTCGTCTGCGAAGGCCGTCTCAGGTGTTTCAAATTCGGATTTGCGCTGTGTTCGGGCAGATTTCAATTTGCCTGCTTTCGTTTTGGTTGCGTTTTAGAGGTATGGAGAATATATTTTTGTAATTGTCTTCCATTTATATTTCCTGTAATCGTTTTGCTTTAATTATGTGTCGGCTGTGTCAATGGACAGAGTCCATGGACTCTGTCCAACTGGGTAGAGTAAATGGACTCTGTCCAACTTGGCAGAGTCCATTTACTCTGCTCAGTTGGATAGAGTTCATGGACTCTGTCCAGTTCCGCAGAGTCCATGGACTCTGTCCAGTTCCGCAGAGTTGTTGGAGTTTGGACGTATTGAATGTTGAAAATGATGTAAAATTAAATATAAAAGGAATATTGTTAGTGTTAAGTTGTTTTTTCAAATTTTTGTATTTGGCTGTGTTTAGAAAAGAAAATTAAAGTAGGACAGTAATTTTATTTGGAAAGAACATATTCTATTTATATGCAGGCTTGTTTTATTCATTAACTCTGTCAACTTGGAATGGAGAATATATTTTTGTAATTCTCTTCAATTTATATTTCTTGTAATCGTTTTGCTTTAATTATGTGTCGGCTGTGTCAATGGGCAGAGTCCATGGACTCTGTCCAGTTCCGCAGAGTTGTTGGAGTTTGGACGTATTGAATGTTGAAAATGATGTAAATTTAAATATAAAAGGAATATTGTTAGTGTTAAGTTGTTTTTTCAAATTGTTGTATTTTGCTGTGTTTAGAAAAGAAAATTAAAGTAGGACAGTAATTTTATTTGGAAAGAACATATCTGATTTATATGCAGAAAATGATGTAAATTTAAATATAAAAGGAATATTGTTAGTGTTAAGTTGTTTTTTCAAATTGTTGTATTTTGCTGTGTTTAGAAAAGAAAATTAAAGTAGGACAGTTATTTTATTTGGAAAGAACATATCCTATTTATATGCAGGCTTGTTTTATTCATGAACTCTGTCAACATGGCCAAGTTGACAGAGTTCATGAACTCTGTCAACATGTCCGAGTTGACAGAGTTCATGAACTCTGTCAACATGTTTAAGTTGACAGAGTTCATGAACTGTGTCTGTTTACAGAGTGCAGAGATCTATATATTACTTATATTACAAACTGTGTGGATAGATAGCTTAGATACAACCAAATTTTAGATAGTTAAACTCTATTTTTGATTAAACAATAATTTAAATGGACTTTAGGTACAATGCAACTATAGACATGAATAGGCTTTAATTTAGATGTACTATAGTAAGTTTTCTGTAATTGAACAATAATAGTCACAGTCATTTTATAAAATACTAGGTGATATTATACCACAAAGGTTTTGAGTTTTATTCTAGTAAAGGTGGTGATCTTGGTATTATGTTTTCTGTTGTTTGCAACATGGCAGACTTGGAGAACATAATACCAAGAATCGTTATTGTAATCAGATTGAAATTAAAGATCATTGTTGAACATGGCCAATATGAGAAACATGTCATTTAATTCAATCATAATACTATGAAAAGTAATTTTTTTTTTATTCTATGGAATAATGAGAATATTTGTAGATATAATTTATGTTTAGAGTATTAAAATATCTTGTTCAAATTATTAGTTTAAGAAACTGAAAAGTTTATCAAAAATGGCAAATTTGAAAACATTTCAACTCAAAACACGATACATGAATTGTCAATTTTTATTTTATTTTGTGCAATAATGAAAATATTTTGAAGATGTAATTTATGTTTTAGGTATTAAGTTAGGTATTAGGAAGTTAAAATAGATTCACTAACTCTTTTTTTGACATAAAAAAATAAACCCATTAACTATATTGGTTCCATTCATTTTAAACATCAAAAACATTTGGAAAATTGGTACATTAATTCATCATCTAACAATATTAGCTATACTCTTTCTTAAAACTATTAGATTATAAATTAGGTAAATCTAGGTACTTGTTAAGTAACTTAGTCTCTTTAGTAGTTAGGTTTTAGAATTCATAGAATTAACATGTAGGATTTGAATATGTAATTAGTTGATATTTGTGTTTAGGTGTAGGCATTATATATCAAATGGAAAGAGAGGATTCTTTGAGGCGAAAGCGTAGGAGGTCTTCACAATCTTCTGGGGTAGGTGGTACGAGTGATAATCGGAGGTTTTCAACCTCTCCTCGGGACTCTAATTTATTGTATAGTTCGCATCGACGAGGTGAAAGGGGTACAAATGATTCCCCTGTATCTTCTGTGGGAGAACGTCGATCTCGACCCTCTATTGGTATATGAATATCAATCTTTTAACATTTATATGCAAATTGTCTTTTTGTGTGTGCAAAATTTGTAGTTGTGTTTAAACAAAACTTTATTTTCATTTGAAGCAGAGCATGGTTCGGAAGATGCTCGTAATTCTATAGGGAGGGAGACAGGGCAAGCAAGGGAGACAGATGACGGTGCAGAGCAAGGTTCTCAAGAGGCTCACCATTCTACACGAGGTGATGATGGTCGTGCTAGGACGCAATATGTTGAATTAACCGAGGGTTGTACACCCATTACGACATATCCATCTGATCTACCTCAGGAGATTCCATGGGAAGGTGGTGATCATCAAATGACTCTTGAAAGATGTAGATCCCACTATGAGAAGTTG
This sequence comes from Larix kaempferi, assembly GCA_027924585.1. Classification (NCBI taxonomy): domain Eukaryota; kingdom Viridiplantae; phylum Streptophyta; class Pinopsida; order Pinales; family Pinaceae; genus Larix; species Larix kaempferi. The sequence continues at coordinate 6,831,141 of BSBM01000698.1, forward strand.
CAAAATGATTTGTCTACTATGGATCTCCCTCCGGAGAGTAAACAAAGTTTGGAGATTGTTTTGGGATAATTGCAAAACTTCATTTAGGCATATGAGAATCTCGGGCCAACTACAGATGGTTTTGTAGATTTGATGTGAAGACGAAGGGATCAAGTGATGGGTCCAGACAAATGGGATGTTGTGAAAGAAAGAGTGACAAAAGAGCAGGCCAAATCAATGTTTAATTTCAAAGAAGGTTTGAAAAAAGAAATGTTGAAAGTGCAATATTTCAAACATCCTCATCTGGCACATTTACTTTATGATCGGTTTCTTGCAGCCTACGATCGTTTTCCATGGAACGATGAGGTTTCTCAGTATTTTGCTAGATTTTTTTATGCTGAGTTTTTTTTAAATATGAAGCCAGATTATACTAACGCTCATTCAAAATTTTATGGAGTTGGAAAGGGTCGAATATATGATCGAGAAGGTGCGCATAGAGATCCTACAACTCTTAGACCTCCCCCCCGATATCTCGTCCACCTAGGTTGGTGGCATTAAAATCATAGATGGAGCCCACATCTCAACTTGGAACAACAGCAAGGAATTTTGTTGGTGATGGGTTATCGTCAGTATTAGTGGGAGTAGATGTGGGGTTGGTTAGAGAAAGGGCTCGTTCTGCTATTTGTCAAAAGTTTGTTTATAAAACTGATGATGAAATAGATGGAATGAGCATTGAAGATCTCAGGGCATATGCGAAGATTTGTCGTGACTTCGTGACTTAGCGGCAAATGTTATATCCAGTGACACATCGAGTTTGGGAGAGGTTTGTTGACTACATGATATGATTTGATTTGAATTAAATATTTTATTTATTTTGATTTTATTTTTTTTGTTACATTATCATAGGTACATTATGTAAATGTTTAAATTGGTTGCAGTTTTCAAGAATGATGAATGAACATTCTTTCCACATTTCAACTAGCGAAAATCTAGAGAGTGAGGTACATATTTATTATCAACATATTTGTATTTATGTTTGAATTTGATATATATATATAAATTATTATTTTTTGAACGATAATTTAACTATGCATCTTATTGTTAATTTGACTTATCCATGCAGGTTTCTTTAGATACGAACTTTATAAATGATTTACCATCTATTGTGAGCTAATGTTTTTTAATCTTTTTGTTTTAGTTTTAAGTTAATTGGTATAGTAATTTTTTTGGTTTGCATTGTATGTTTTATTTATTAATACAATTTAAATTTTAGGGTGGAGATATAGGTTCTTTGCTTAATGAAGCAGATATTGGTAGAGAGGTAATTTCATTTACTGCTTTAATTTTGTTTACTGTTTTAATATTTTAATTTTTGTGGATTTAGATTTGTGAGATTCATAAATTGATTTTATATATGTCGCAGCTTGGGTCTCTCAAATCTTTTGGAGGCAAAGGAAAAACTCCTTTGGAGGATGGTGGTGGACAAGCATTTGGAGAATTTGATGTAAAATTGTTAATATTTGAATTGTTTTTTGATATATTAGTTTAATATTTTAATTTTTTGATTATAGTTTAAATAATTTAAATGATATGAACATAATGTTTTTTTACACATGTTGCAGGGTGGGTTGAGTCCAGGGGGAGGCCCGAGTGGAGGATAGCATGGCACAGACATTTTATTTTTATAGTTCATGGTGGACAATTTTTTGTTGTTGATATGCATTTAGATTGGAAACATTTGTTTTGGACATGTTGAGGAGGTTTATTTTTGGACTAGATATATACATACATATATGGATGTACATTGAACTTGAATGTTCATGAGTATTTTTTTGGAGATTATATACATGTTTTTTGAACTTACATATTTCGTGAATCATAGTTTTTAAATGATCTAGTTTATTTTTGCTTATTTGACATATTTGGTGTTAAATCTAGTTTAAAATATGTATTTGCATGTTTGAATGAATGAATGAATATATGTAAAAATGAATGTTAAGAAACATGACATTCTTGAATATTATTAAGTTTAAGAAATGTTATTTAGGAAGTTTAAAAATGGATAAACATAGGTTTAAAGTTCATAAATGAGGAAGTTTTGATTGAAGTTTAAGAAATGTTATTTATGAAATTTTTAAAAGTGGATGTTGACATATAGGTTAAAGTTTATAAATGAGGAAGTTTTGATTGTTCGACATGAATGAATGATAAGATTGAGTGTATTAAGAACAAGAATGTTAGGAAGTTTAATAATTTGTTAGAAGTTTTGATAGAAATATGAATCAGGAAGTTTAAAAATGAATGTTGTCTTTGAATGTTAGGATGCTTAGAAATGTTAGAAGTTTTCATACACATGGATGAATCAGGAAGTTTAAAAGTGATAACATGTTGAGTTCAAACTTTAGAGATGTTAGGAAGTTCAAGAATGTTTGAAGTTTTGATGAAAATATAAATGAAATTTAAGTACTTGAATGTTATCTTCAAGGATGTTATGAAGTTTTAGGAATGTTAGAAGTTGATAGAAATATGGAAGAAATAGAAAGTTTAGGAATGTTATATAAAGTTTTAGGGAATGATAGAAGTTTTGATAAAAATATTGGATGAAATAGGAAGTTTAGGTTCATGTTATGAAATTTAGAAATGTTAGGAAGATTATGAATGTTAAATATTTAAGTTTTGATAAAAATATGGATCAATTAGGAAGTTTAAAATGTTAAGAGTATATTCAAATGTTATCTTTAAATGTTCAGAAGTTTATGAATGTTAAATTTTTTGATAGAAATATGGATGAACTAGGAAGTTTAAAAGCAAATATATGTTAAGTTCAAATTTTGATATAATGGATTTTTAATTAATTTAATTTTTATTTTCAATGTTCAGGTACATTTGATGCGGCTGAAATCATGGCAAATGGGGGTAATGGTTTTTTGTTTTTTAATCATAAGCGAAGATTCCAGGATTGTGAAGTTTGTGTTAAGTTAGAGCAATGATTTTAAACAGCAATTTGATGAATTTTCATTGATTTGTTGTAAATAATCATTCCTCTAACTTAGCATAAGCTTCACAATCCTGGAATCCTTGCTTGTGATTAAAAATCAAATGATCGTTATCTTCATTTGCCATGATTTCAGTTATGTGAATTTGCACAAGCGATATTTTGAATTAAAGATTTGGGGCGGAGAATTTGGTGACAATTTACAGATCTGTTAGATCTTATCATTTAATAATTTGTTTAATAGACATATGGGTCCACGTGAATAAAGTATTTGAGACATCTATTTAAGACATATTATACATTCAGGTTTTCGTTACCAAATAATTTTATACAAGCGATCATATTTTAAATTAAAGATTTGGGGCGGAAAGTGGCGACAACCACAGATCCGTTATCTCATCCCTTAAGTGGTCTAATAGACATATGGGGACCCGAATAAAGTAAATTTCAAACAGAATTAAGTCAAAAATTTTACACATTGAAGTTTTCAATATCAAATAATTTTTGAATTCAAATTTCAGCATACTAGAATACAATTATTTAAACTTTTATATATTATAGTTCTTTTCAAGATTATAAACAAAAAAATAAAAAATATATTGGACACATTTGACAATGACATCGACAAAATCATCTATTAATTTTAAATATATAGTTTTAAAAACATCGCAATGGAATGTCGTCTTCAATTATCCGTTCATGGTCATATTTGGACAGCTTCCATTTTTTATTTTTTAATTGTTTTTTCGATGGAACTTGAACCAATTTTATTCAAGATGCACATACTAAATGGCTATATTGACAACATATGACATCAGGTTCATAATCCTGAAAGTAGACATAATTTTGAGTCATATGGGTTTGCTGAAAAAAGTAGCCCTTTAAAATGATGGATCCTCTCTCGTATGTATATCCGTTGTCATTGTAGTCTTCCAATAGCTTCATTTTTCCTTTAGTGCATCGCATCAAATAATACTTCACATTTTTGTTGTTGTCGACAGGAGCAATCACAGAAAAAACATCTCCTGTGCAAATTACAATTGATGTCAGGATTTTTAATTCAACTAAATTGACTAATATACATGTGTATAAAGTGAATGACAAGAATGAATAATCGATAAAACAGTGGTATGTGATCATTACCTTCTCTAACGAGATTTGAAATTCTGTCACCGTCAGATGATATTGCTATATCTTCTGATTCTAATTCTTCTATGCTTGCTAGTGGCATTTTTCCTTTAGGATTAATTTCTGTGTGTTTCCAATGTTTCAAGTAGTTGTTCGTTATGTTTTCACAAACTTCTGTAGATTCAATATTTTCAGTGAAAATATGGCAAAAGCATGATTGCTTTCTACTGTCAAATGCATAAATGTTTTGGAAGGCTTTTGTTTGAATAGAGTGAAAATCTCTAGTTCCTTGTATGGTGCTAGCGTCGTAGGGTATTGATCTATTTATATCTTGGATCCCGACATGCCAAAAAAACCTAGTAAACAAATGACAAATTTTGATGTTAGGTACATATATACTTTTTTTTAAATTGACTATAAAATATAAATTAAAATATTTGTGTGTACATACCTGCGCACATTTTTTGATTGTTGATTATAATCATGGTTTAGATGTGATTTACACCATTGGACAACCTCTGCAGCTGAATGGAATCATGCAGAACTATGGTTCATTTGCCATCTTCGAAGTGCTCTTTTTATGCATGCTCTAGCACCATCATGTTCACCTTTTCCATGACCAGTTTCAAAGAAATTCCAGTGATGTTTAATGTTCAATGCTTTATGAAGTCGACATAACCAATAAAATAATCACGAAGATTTAAATTGTCCGGCACATCCATCTGACCATATCCAATGCTCATTGAATTTAATGTTACGTTCCTTTAGTGAATTGTAGAAAATACTTTCAATACAATGCTGAACAAAATGTGTATCGTGTGTACGATCGTCGCTGATATAAAAGTGATATTCTTTAATCACATCTCGATTGTCACACGTGCTTTCAATGCCATCAACATCCTGTTGAGAATGTCTATATAAAACATGGACGAATATTGAAACCTGGTCAGAATGATAGTATTCACTCTGTATTTCTTTCTGTGCAGCAAATGTATAATTTTATGCAAAGTCAACCACTGATAAAATTGTTCCTGGTGGAAAAATTTCACGAGACTGTTTGAATTGAAGGTCTTTCCATCGTGCTCTATGTGAATGCTTCGTGTATTTATAAATTTCACTTTCGAATTTCTTGAGAAAATCTACCACACCTATTTTATCTTCTCGTAAATCAATCCTTTTGGAATGTACATCACTAGTACTTGGAATGTATTCATATCTTTTCCAATCAACGGTGACATTTGACAATGAGTGATCATCAGTGTCGATAGGATATTTATTGTGGTATAAAACCAAATTTCCACAACGATTACAATGTTTTCCATTGACACATTTTTTATTATAAAATACTTCATCGTGATTTCTCTCACATAGGGTTTGAGATATGAATTCACGTATTGTAGGTGGAGGCGGTGAATTTGTCCAAAACATTTTACCAAATTCAAGAAATGTGTTGTAATATAATTGGAATTGCACATGATAACGACAACAACATGTATCACGGATAGTAATAGGCCTAACATACCATGGTTTTAGTTGCACAAATGTAGTGATTGACACATTAATTCCACGATGATCTTCCTTGAATTTATTGAACAATTGTACTTGTGTCATATCCATTATATGTTTTGGACTGCTTACATATACTCCTTGTGATACTCTTTGTCGTATTACATCTCTTGAATTTGGTGAAACTCGAGCATGTGTCAACCAATATTCCCGTACAATATCTTTAACCCCTGCCCCCATTCAATCTTTGTAGGGCTGTCTACAAATAATTGCCCAGCAAACAAGTTCATCATTTTCATCTATTTGCATTCTGAATTTGCTATGTCTGTATAATGTCTTTCTTGAGGTTCCAATTGCTTTTGCTAGCTGTGTTGTCAAACGTTTTTGTTTAGTACTAGTCGAAATAATTGCTGTATGAATTGCTCTTCGTGCAGCACTAATGTCTTTCTTCCTAGATTTTCCAAACTTTTTTATTGCATCACCTATATTTTCTATCACATTATGTTTTAATTTCGACTCTTTGGTCGCCTTGTGAATACCCAATAATGATGTAGCATCTTCTAACTTCTTGGTCACTAATAAACATCTCAAAATTTGTGCTTGTCCTGTTGCTGAATAATTCTTCAGAACATCATCATAAATTTTTTGAGCCCGATATCGTGCAGCGTGTATGGGTATTTTTTTTCCATATTTATTGCAATCAACGTTTTCTAACGTTTCATCATCAATGGTGAAAGTACCTATACATCAAGATAAATTTAATTTAAAACATGCATCCAAAAATACAAATCATTATAAAAAATCAATTTGAAAAATACATTCAATATATACATACCTGGTCCAATTTTTGGTTCTTGAACTCGATCTTCAACATTGACTTCATCGACATTAGTATGTAAATCACTATTTACATCCTCAACAATGGTTTCTTCAACTTCAATTTGTTCCTCTTGTACTATATTTTCAATTTCCATTTCATCGACATTATCATGTAAAACTGTATTTTTATCTTCAATAATCGTTGCTTGCGTTTCTGCAAGGCTTGCTTTGTTGGCATGATATTTAATTTTTTTTTTTCTCTATTATCATCATCATCAACACGTTTACGATCATATTTTCTTTGACGGTTTCTCTTACTGCCCATGATTGTTTAATCTATAAATGATAAATTAAAGAAGATCATCATTTTATTGTAAATAAACAAAATGAATATTTAAAAACAGTTACGAAATTTATGAACACATGAACTGAAATTTACTTCACCTTATCAAAATCTTGTACTTGAGTCTTTTGAAGAAAAAGTCTTTGGAAACAAGTTTCTTTTGAAAAGAACCTTCTTTGAATGAAATAAGAACTTTTCGACAATAAATCACCTTTGAAAAAATCCCATTGGAAAAGAATAAGAACACTTTCAAAATAAATCTTCTTTGAAAAAATATCTGGGAAAAAGATTTTGTAAAAACCTTTGCAACGAAATAACTTTTTTGCAAAAATAACTATGGGAGACTTTGAAAAAATCTCTTTTCAAATAAATATGAAGGAAAAATATATTTCCTTTGTAAAAATAACTTGAAATAAAATCTTATTTGCAAAAACACATTGGAATAAAAAATCTGTAAATGCACACTTTGGAAAGAAACATTTGCTGAAAAACCCATTGGAAAAGAATAAGAATACTTTCTAAATAAATTTTCTTTGTAAATCCACTGGAAAAAAAAAAAAAAAATTCTTTGTAAAAACCTTTTGCAACAAAATATTTTTTTTGCAAAAATAGCTAGAGAGACTTTGAAAAAGCCTATTTTCAAAGAAATAAGAAGGAAAGAAACGTTTATTGCAAAAATATTTATAAAAAAAAACTTTGAAAAAAGTCATTTGAAAAAATCACTTGAAAAAATAAGAAAGAAAAAGACAATTCCTTTGAAAAAATAACTTGGAATAAAAACCTATTGCAAAGAACTAAGAAGTATAAAAACTTGGAATAAAAACTTATTTTGCAAAAATGCCTTAGAAAAATAATCTTTCAATGTATTTCTTAGAAAGAAGTAACAAAAAGAATACTTCATAAAAAAATTCTCTTTACAAAAAAGCTTTTTAGAAAACCCTTGAAAAAATTACTCATTCCAAAGAAATGAAAAGTACAAATAGTTTGAAAAAATATTTTATAAAAAAAACTTTCTTTGCAAAGAAAGGCTCCTTAAAAAATCTTTGGAAAAAAACCCATTGCAAAGAAATAAGAAGTACAAAAAACTTGGAATAAATACTCATTTTGCAAAAAAATTCTTCCAATGTATTCTTTTGAAAGAAGTAAGAAAAGAAATACCTCATAAAAAACTCTCCTTGCAAAATAAGCTCCTTATAAAATCCTTTCCAAAATACTCTGACCAAAAAGTATGCGAAATTGAAATGTGCGAAATTAATCAAAGTATTTAGTTTTATTTATAGGAGTGTCGAAATAATTTTTTATTTATTTATTTATTTTTTTTCCGGCCGATGAGTTTTTTTTTACGTTTGGTTATTCGGCCGAATAATCAAACATTAAATTGACGTGTCCGTTACGGAAAACAATTGTTTGGCCGAATAATTATTCGGCCGAACAACCTATGAAACCTGAAAATCTGATTGCCACTCACAGTTTTCAGGTTTCTCCATTTTTGGAAGGTAAAAATGATCTGTTACACTATAAGGCGACTGTCGGACTTGATACCATTAGTTTCGTTATTGAATCTACTTTCCAAATATATAGATTTCTTTATGTATAGGTAAGATCTGATATTTGTAATTGTTTGTTTTCTTAACAGGTGTCGAGTTTAGTTTCAGGCCTTTCAAAATGCGGTGAAAATAAAAATCCATAACTTTAAAAATACACCACGAAAAAATTTGAGAAAACTATGGTGCAGTTAATTGGCGTGTCTACTTCAAAAGGGTATTCATAAAATTTTCAGTTTTATATTCAGTTGAGAGAAAAGTGTTGCGACAAAATATATGTTGAAAATCGACAGGGTTTCCCCATTGATTGAATTCAAATGAATATAATAAGAAGTATATAGATCCATTTGTTACAAACTTATAGTCATGCAGTAGTATACTGTGTGTAGATTGTTGTAGCATATTTGTTTTTTGCAAAACACAAGTTTAACAATGATTTTAGGTGTGCGACAAAACATGACTATTTTTTAGTCCTTTCGTTTTATAAAAACACACTATCAAACATTTGTCGAATCGACATATCAAATCTCAATATAAAAAATTGAAAAAATTATGGATAGCAAGCTAACATAATTCTCTAAAAGTTTGCTTTTAAGTGAAAAGTGAAATTCCAAACAAAAATATCACTTTTATTCGCCCAAAGATGGAAAACATGAAAAATTCAGAATTATTTTCTCACGGAACCCCCCAAAATAGACACCCATCTTCATGGATTCACCCTCAAAGCAACGGGTCAGGAAGACCCTAATCAGCATTGGTTTCTATGTGAATCCATGTGGAGTGTCAAGCAAGTTACGGATGATGCTATAAAAGGAGCACAGCTTATCACTACTTTTAGAGATAGAGCACTGCATTGGTTTATGAAGTATTCTCAAGCACAACCAAGAACCTTAGCAGACATCAAGACCGCGATTGCAACAGAATTTAAAAATCCCAAACCAGAATCATAGTGCATAATAGAGTTGAAAAGAAATCAAGCAGAAACCTACTGAATCGGTCTAGGAATTCGACCAAAAATTCAAAACATTGTTGGACCAAGTGAGCTTTGTTATAGCTCTGCAACAGCATCAAGAATGGTTCATTGCTGCATTGTTGCCCCATATCAGACAACCACTAATGCAACAGAAGGTTGTATCTCAAACTGAGGCCTTGGAGATTGCGATGAAGTTGGAAGCTTCACCAATTGGAGAAAGTAGTTCTGGGATGATATAGATCCATAACCAATTAGCTACCTTGACATTAGAATTGCAAGGTATGAAGAATGGAAAGGAGCAGAGACATGAACAAAGACATGAAGTTTGGTGCACAGGATGCAAAGGAGAGGGCCACACTAGAGAACATTGCCCCTTATTTCAAGAATATCTTAACAATGGCGCACCAAACCCAACAAATATGAATCAGAACCAAGCACCATGGTGTGAAATTTGTAGAAGCAGAGGACACAAGCCTGAGGACTACTACCTGATATAAAAATATGTAAAAACACCTAAAAACTTATACTGTAATTTATGTAAGTCAGTTGGACATGATGAGTCCAACTGTCATGCTTATGAACTGATGAATGAAAGAAAGTGAGATATGGAAGCAATGCAAGGTGCTGGAATGTACTGCGTCCAAGAGGAAAATCAGCTAAAGCAAGAGAACACCCACTATGATCAAGGAGGATATAGAGGCCGCGGTGGTGGATATCACGGGAGAGGAAGAAATACTGGCCAAAATCAAGGAAGAGGACGAGGCCAGGTAATATGCTATAACTGTGACCAGCCAGGTCATGTATCAAGAGAATGTATTAATCCATGCACCACATGCAACTACTGTAAATCATTTGATCATGTGATTGAAGATTGCCCCGTGCTTGAGGTAGAAATGCAGAAGCGAAGAAGAATAGAAACACCGAACCCTAACATCCAGTTGATTGCATCATAGAACAGACCTATAGGTAAGAGTGTTAATGCAGTAACGTGAAGTGGCATTGATACAGGAAAAGTCAACAGCGCAGAAGCCTCGACTTCTAGAACAACTGATCCTAAGAAGAACCCTGGAGAAATAGTAGGGATTAGAATATCTCCTGGGAAAGCACCTCCATTGAACTTACAGAAAAATAAAGAAATATTTAAAGAAGCGCGGGACATGTTTAAACAACCACCACCTACTTCACCAAGGATCCCGTTGCGAAGTGAAGTACCGCAAATAGAAGATATGCCACTGGCATATGATCAAACACGTGCTGCACCAGATACATCTATTTTTGTTGCGTAGTTTCTACACAGCTGCATCAAGTTATTAAAAAACAAAGACACTCTAATGGAATTTGAAAAACTAATAAATTAGTACGAATCATGCAGTAAGAAAGGAATAGCACATGGCACAGTACATAACATTAGGAGTCCCAAAAGAACCGGTAGGAAAATGCAGTTCATTGCACAGATAGGAGACTACGATATGGATGAGATCATTCTTGATCTCGGATCTGAAGTGAATGTCTTGACCAAGCAAACATGGAAGGCGATGGAAAAACCAAAGTTACAGTAGTCACCTATACAGTTAAGAATGGCTAATCAAGGCATAGTTATACCTTTGGGAAGGTTAACCAATACTATTGTCAACATTGACGGAGTGCGAAGTTATGCAGACTTCGAAGTGATTGAAATTGTGGATGATAGCAATCCTTATCCAGCACTGCTGGGCATCGATTGGGCAATGACGAACTCCACCGTCATCAATATGACGACAATGAAAATGATATTTGAAGGCAATGACATAAGGTTCGTCGCACCATTGGATCCTTTGCAGAGGGAGAGATATGTTGAACCTATTCAAGAAGAGTACAGAGCTCAAGACCTTGACTATATCTATAAAATGACAACAAATGCTGCAGATTATATTCATCCTACTGCGTATGGAACGCTCAGCTGGCGCTGCGATAGTTCTTGCATCTCAGACTCTGAGGCAAGATTAGAAAACTGGAAACACAGAATGCATGAAGTATCTGCCAAGAGATGAGCGACAATTACAAAGTCACTCTACTGGATTGGAAATCAAGTAAGTCCAATCCCCACTTACGATGGTACAACTAACGTCTATTCATTTATCAAAGAATACACTGCAGCAGTTGCAGATGAACATCGCATCTTAGCATTAGACATGGCACTCCGAGAAACACCTGCCAGATGGTGGGCTACACATAAAAAGACAATGACAACTTGGGACCGGTGCAGAATAAAACTACAGATTAGATTTGCTGATAAGGTCACACTACCATTTGAGAAATATAATGGTCAGATGGATCCAGGAGATCATGTCGCAGCTTGTGTACAAGCTTGGAAGAAAAGACCACAGACAGAATGGATACATATCTTTGTGCATACATTGGAGGAGCCTATTCCAAAAAAATGGCATCTAGACGAGGAGATGCGCACAGGAACCACAGATTGGTCCATCCTCACTGCGACCTTCCAGAAGGATTTTAGTTTTTAAGATGACCATCTGACTATCCATGACGCGCTGCAGCTGATCAAGCAAAAGATATTTAGCCCACATCGCAAGGAGAAAAATATAACACTAGAAGAGTTTTTTGACACAAACAATGTACTTGCGAGTCTACAACCAGATTCATCAGAACAGATAGAGCAGGCTTTAGACTACTACAACATAGAGGAAGAAGTTGAAGATAGCGACGAGGAGGACCCGCGCAACATAAAAATCCAAGAATCAGAAGGAGTACGCAAGGTAGAAGGTCCTCCACTAGAAATTCTAGATATGAGTGGACCAGTTAAAACAAAGAAAGTGAACATCGACACTCTTGAAGAGCCGAAGTTCGCAGCAATAGGATACTACTGGGATGATGACACAGTTGCGGAGATCACAGCTATATTACAGGAATATCAGGAAGTATTCCCAACGAAGTTCACAGAGATGAAAGGCATCCTGGGAGACTTAGGAGTGATGAGAATTCATCTTAAGCCAGGAGTGAAACCTATTAAGCAAAGGCCATATAGGATAAATCCACACTACAAAGAACGAGTTAAGGAAGAACTCGACAAGATGCTCGATGTAGGAATCATTGAACTGGTTGAAGAATCTGAATGGATAAGCCCAATGGTCGTCCAAGACAAGAAAACAAAGAGTGAAATCAGGATCTGTGTTGATCTTAGGAAGCTAAATTATGCTTCAATACATGACCCATTTCCTACTCCTTTTACCGACAAAGTACTTGATAACATGGGAGGTAACAAAGCATACTCTTTTACTGATGGGTTTTCTGGATACCATCAGATTAGAATTGATCCAGCAGACAGACACAAGACCACTTTTGCAACAGAATGGGGTTCATTCCAGTATACAGTAATGCCATTTGGTCTAAAAAACGCACCAACCATATTTTCTAGAGTAGTGATTGCATCATTTAAAGAATTCATACACAAATTTTTAGAAGTTTACTTTGATGATTGGACCATTTTTGGGTTACTGAAGAACCATGCCGCGAACCTCAGGATGATGCTAGAAAAATGGAGACAACATCAGATTTCATTGAATTTGAAGAAATGTATTTTCTATGTTCCTTATGGGATTTTGCTGGGACATATCGTGTAAGCAAGGGTTGAAGGTTGATCCTGCGAAGATAGCATTTATTGTAAACTTGTCTACACCAAATTCAGTTAAACAATTGCGCACTACACTAGGGCATACCAGATACTACAGGAAATTCATAAAGGGGTATGCACAGATAACCGCAACAATGGAAAAGCTTTTAAAAAAGGATGCCAACACTATCACAAAATAAATCGAAGATAAGTTAAAAGAGATCTGTGAGAATTAGGCGCAGGTGGAAGGCTAGATCGACCATGAAATTACGCTGGACATAATGGAAACAGTCCGACAAATCGAGCAGGACACAAAGCAAGTGGTTAACAAGCTGTTTAGCACATACAATGAGTTTGCTGCGAAGATAGCCTTGCAGCCGGAGGAACATATTGGTAGTGTTGCAAGTGGCTCGGGGGCAAGCCACATGTAAGTGTTAGGGGCCTGTTGGGCCTGGCCCAAGGAGGTCAAATTTTGAACACATTCAGTTTTGGAAGCTGCGAGGAGAAGCACATTAAAGTTTTGATATTCTGCAATGCTGCGTGCAACGCAGTATCGGAAGGGCTGCGAGGTTGGTGCCACGAGGATTACAGCTCCGCGATGTGCCACGTCGATGGAGATCCAGCTAAGCAGAACGTGGATGGATGAAGGCAGTTATTTTGGGTAGGTCACATAAGACCTATTTTTGGCAAAGATCGTCGATAACTACCAAGTAGTGGGTAGGTGCAGATCGGAGGTAGGTGACTAATCACAACAAACAGAAGAATACTACTACTCGAACTAGTCATCTAAGACTGTGAAAGAAGGAACAACTCGGCGGAAGCAACCTGTTGGTGCGCATGTGACAGAAGATCCGCTGCCAGATACTAGTAGTCCAGTTTTGGGAAAATCGCGATAGTTTTGTAAAACCTAAGGGTATTTCCTTCGTAATGTAAATACATGACCTACGGGTCTTGATCTATAAATAAGGAAATTTTGTAAAGGAAAAGGTTAACTCTTCATTTTGTTGATTATTATTGAATATTGTGAGATCTGTTAGATTGAAGCATTGTAAAGGCTCTGCAGCTGAGTGCGCAGAGACCTAATTTTGAGAGAAAGAGAGAAGAGTGTCTGTAGCTGAGTGCACAGACAAAGAACTATTTTACCCTTTCCTAAGATAATAAACAACAGTTCTTGTGGATGTAGCTTCCCATCCGGGGAAGTGAACCACGTTAAAAACCTTGTGTCATGTGATTGCTGTGTATGATTGCCATTATTTTTACCTAAGTTACTTACAGTGCATGCATAAAATTACTGTTATCATATATGTGTTTACTTTTATATATATTCACCATGGGAGGGATGGAATAAGATGTTAGTAGTTCAGGTATGGATGAATGTTAACAGTCAAGCACCTATAAGTCCTTGAATGAATGGATCTATGAGATAACCACACAGTTAAGTGTAAAGGTTGAATCATGAAATCAAGCATACAACACCGCACATCTCACTCATTTGCACAAGTTATGATGTTTTCCAATCTATTTAATGATGAATAATTAAGGATCATCCAATAAATTTGAATAGAAGTGATTAGGTTTCATAAAAAAACCGCGCGGTCTAGTTGACGCATCGATCCATAAGAATTACTGCACGATAAGCTGTTGATAACTTATCGTCGTAGGGTGGAAGTAATCCCCGTGCCTAGTTGTTGAATACGTTGGATGCACGATCATCCTTGCTCGCTGCGGCATTTAACACGGAGTAGAAGACCTCGTGTAGCCACTAACTGCAGTACGCAGTCTGTCACCACGCCGCGCATTCACAAGTTGAACACTCGCATCACAAGGTTGTGGAAACCTGCTTCTGCAACCACTCCCTCAACTTTGCCTCGAGTGAGACCTCAGGCTTCTTGCAGTTTGTTTCCAAAAGGGCTGGTGAATAGGGGTTTTGTTGGTATCTTGTACCACGAAGTACCTGGGTCTACATTGGAAAACCTCTAGAACAGTGCTGCGACCAACAATTTTCATAATTAGAAATAGAGATGTAAAGAACCTCCTTTCCATAAGAGGACTATGGGGTTATAGCCATATCTGAAGCAGAAACTGAGGAAGAACCAAGAGTTTCTGCAAATCCATCCCAGTGGTAGCTTTATAGATTTGATTTTTTCTATCCATCACCTGCCTAAGTTGGCCTTGGATTTCATCCATTTGTAGGAGCATTTCATTCATTTTCTCATGACTTTCAAGTAGAACTTTTTCTAACATTGATTTGATTTTCCAATAGAGAGTAAGGGTTTTGTAGTATTTGGCCTCCTTGTACTAGGTGTGGCCTGTATCTTTATCCCAAGGATTCATTTGTTCTGTAATTTGTTCAGCATTGATCCCTTCGTATGTTTTGACCTCAATTTTGGTTATTTTGCATCCTTTAGTACATCCCTTTTGTTTCCAAAATCTAAATTTTTCCTCGTTTTTATTTTAAAAGACCTTATGTTTGACTCAGATGACATCTCAGGTTTCACAGGTAATTTATATGCTATTGTTTTTATTATTTTGATAAATAAATAAATTTTTACTCATAAACTGGTTAGGTAACATGTATTTATAGGTTTAGATTAAACCTATAAATTGAGTTGTTCTAGATACTTGCATCGAGTTGTTCTAGATACTTGCAGGTGTATAAATGAGAAATCAATACATGGGTCTTCTTAAGGACAATGTAGACTAGCTTATCCTCCAATTTTGAAGAATATGCCATGACATCATCTCAGGGTTGAGCTGATTGAAGACTAGTTGTAGAGATAAATGAATGCAGTTTTCTCCTGGATTCGAGGATCTGTTCATTCTTGATTCTTGACAGATCCCATACGATTTGTCATGATATGATCGCTTCTTAGATTGTAATAGATAAGGAAGATCTTGAGCATCTTTCTTTTCAGTTGTACACGAGACATTTTTCCTTGTATTTTCTCCAAGCTTGTTGTAATGACTGTAGAGTTGCGATCTCTCTGTCTTTTCTATCTTTATCCAAAGCAAGCTCTATAAGTATGTAATATGTCATTGTTTTGAGGTTAATCAAGATCCATGTTATCAGTTTTTCTGTAACTATTCTATTCTTAATTAAATATAGAGTATGTTATGTGTTCAGTGATTTGAAGTATTAATCCCTGGTAGAACGTAGGTTGTTACCTCAGGAGGAAGGTCCCCCTTCGGAGGTGCATTGCTACCTGTACATTTGCTTTGTAATTCTTGTGTTGTAATAATTTTGTTTGATGTGTGTTTATTTTTTTGTATGAGTGTAATTAGTTGTAGAAATAGTTGTATGTTTGATGTACTATTTTTCAAAGTTTAATTTTATCATAGAATAGATCAAATTCAGCAGTTTGAGAGCATCATTGAACTTGCAGAAGAATAGAAGTGTGCACACAATAGACTTAGGTTTTCCCAATAATTTGCATTAACCTTGAGAAGAAGAGTTTGACAAGAATAGAGTACTATGGGAAAACACTTCATGGCGTAAAATGTTGTCCACAAAAACTTGACCTAGTGCCTATGCTCATATACTTGGGGTTTTCATAAATCAATTATTTCTTTCTTTCTTGTTAATTCTTTGTTTCTTTTTGGATTTTGAGTGTGTTTAATATTCGAAATTGCAGATTCTAGTACTTTCTAGCATTAGTCCACCTCATCACAGTATAGCACTAGAGCATTGAATCAATATTTCATACCTGATTATACTTAGAACAAATGTTGAAGAGTTGATGTGAGTGTCGAACTGCTTAGTTTAGGAAGATATCTAGAAATTGTAGACCTTGTTGTCTCATTTAGAAGCGTGAATTGAATTTGATTTCTCGTTTAAAATTTTGAGTTTAAATTCAAATTAAATAGGTTATAGGTTAGAACTCTTTAAGGATCATTAGATAACCAAAAATAAATCATGCACATTATGTTCCCATAATTCATAAGTTTACGAAATCTTGGTTGACAATAAAGTGTCTGGAAATTAGAATCATATAATTTTACCAACATTTTTGGTTTCATTGTCAAGGAAGTATGAAAAGGGTTGGTTTTAGATTTGTGTGAATTCCATTTTCTTTTTAAAATTTCGTTGTCATTCACGACAAGGAGGAGGAATGAATAATAAGATGAGAGGTAAGAACTTGTGCAGACACTATTAATGAAAGAAGGTAAGTATTCTTGCTCTATCACCATTAATGAATACATTCCAAGTTTTTGTCATGAATGAATAGATTTTGAGATAGTAGAGTAAGATTTAGCAGTAGAGTAAATTCAACTTCGAATACTTGATCCTCTTGCAATAGAGGAAGATCAAGAACCCCATCCCCTTGATTTGACTCTATGGTTGGCATAATAAGTTCTATAGGAAGGCCTCTTGTGGAGGAAACTGTTATATCTCCACTTGCAGTAACAAGTTCCCTAATGCAGGTAAAAAGGAAAGAAGAAGGTGAATTACAAGCTACAAAATCTCGAATTGGAGGCAGGTTTGTTCAAGGAGAATTCCCAGGGACAATACTAACACCATTGAGTGTAGAACATGTACATTTAGAAGCATCAACCATCACTATTCCTAA
Organism: Larix kaempferi; assembly: GCA_027924585.1. Classification (NCBI taxonomy): domain Eukaryota; kingdom Viridiplantae; phylum Streptophyta; class Pinopsida; order Pinales; family Pinaceae; genus Larix; species Larix kaempferi. The sequence continues at coordinate 6,848,606 of BSBM01000698.1, forward strand.
ACCTATCCTTGTAGAGCTTGTCAATGAGGCATTTACTGCACCTTCAATTCAAGCAGTTGTTGAAGAGATATACAAGGAAGTATACGGTGCACCTACTATTAATCGAATTTTTGAACCATCTCTTTCAAATTCAAGTGTAAACACCATGGGATATAATGATCAAGGATCGAACCATGGAGGAAATGAGAACCGGGATCAAGACCCAGGTGAAGCAACATTTGGATTCCTCTTTTGGACACCACTCAAAATATTGTTATGAAAAACATTCCACCATCTATTTTGCCTCATTTCCATGGTATGCCCACTGAATATCTTGATGCATTCCTCTTTGAGTTTGAAATCTTATGTTGTAGCTATAATTAAATTAAAAATGGACATACATTAAAACTCTTCCCTGCAACACTTCAAGATTCAACACTTAGGTGGTTTATGGGGTTAGCTGATGATTCTATTACTACATGGGATGATATGAAAACAACTTTTCTTAGGAAGTATCATGATTATTGTAAAACAAGGCATTCAAAAGAAGATATTTTTAATATGCAGCAACATCAGGAAGAAATCCTAGAAGACTACATTAAGATATTTTCCTACAATTTACAGAAAAAATAAGCAAGTAGGTTTAAATGGTTACATAATTAGAACCTTGCTTCCTAAAGGAATTAGTGATGAATATTTGGATGTTTTAAACCTAATGGGATCAAGTGATGTTTCTCACCTTCCTCTTGCAAAAATTGTGGAAATGTGCATAAAATATTCAAGGAGTCGGGCTAAAGCTAAGAAATGACCTAGAGATCCTTGTCCCAGGTAACCAGATCAGCTACTGGAGGAGTTTCAAGGGATGAAATTTAAAATATGTTAGAAAATTTTACAGCGGACCTTTTGGGACAGATTGGTTCACAACTAGAAACATTTAAAACTAAGACAAATCAAGATAAAGAAGATGAAGAAGATGTTGTTTTATCAATTTTATGTTCTAGATGTAGAAAGAAACATCCATTAAGGAAGTGTCCTTTAAATAATGTTTGAATTTGTGCTTTTTGTGCAGAACAACATTCTACAAATGATTGTCCATCCCTGCCAGGGTTGAAAGCCATATACAACTTGAATAAACTGAAGATATTGAAGCTCTAAATTTTATTACACAAAAGAAAGCATGGCATCCATGTCCAGCAGGTAATGTACAAGGCCTTGTTCATCAATTTTCAGCACCTTATGCAAATAATGCAGAGTCTTGGAATATTCCATCCCCATGGAGAACATGGTATCCTCCCCATATCCTAATCAACCTTGGTAGCAGGGATGGAGAGGATCTAGAAGCTCAAGAACTATACCATCTTATTTCCCTCTACAACGACAATACTCTAAACAATTTCAACAATATCCTCAACAATTTTCACACCAACAACAACAGTTTCCCATTTGTCAACAATACCCCCAGTATTTTCCAACAACACAGCCATCGTTTCCTTTTTCACAACCTCAATTAACTTAGTCTCAACCTTTTCTATTGCCATCAAATCAAGCACATTCCCAACCTACTTCATTACCATCTCAACCAATCCCAAATCCTAACAACAATATGGCAATTCAACAAGCCAATAACACTAAATTGTAGCCTTTCTAATATATATAGTCCAATTAAGATCGGGGAAAGTGCTCAATCCAAAGACTACAATAGTTTTAAATGAAAAATAATATTCTGAAGAAATTCTTGAAACATGTGAAAATCATATTGAAAAATTGAAGTCAATTGAACCACCTTCTAAAGAAACATATTTGTTTGCTCAACCTCCTTATCTTGAACATTTTTCTATTGAAAAAATAGCCCCTGTATATGATTTTGATTTCTTGATCGAGCTAAAAAACATTTGTTTCAAGGTTCCTCTATACAGGCCATTAGAGACATTCCTATTTTTGCACAAACCATTTGGGAATGGTGTATTAAAAAGCCGGGGAGGAAGAGGAAAGGTACCTCCTTAGTCATAGTAATAGGTCAAATTGCTAAAACCATTTCGAGGAAAGTTATGATGGAAAAATATATTGATCCAGGTAATCCTATTGTCACTACAATTATCAATAACATTCCCGTTGCAAATATGCTTATTGATTTAGGTGTTGCTATAAGCATTAGGACCACCATGCGTATGGATAGGCTACAATTATGTGATCTAAGACCAACACCCATGATCTTGGAATTATATGATAGATCCAAGGTCAAACTAGTAGGAGTCTTAGAGTATATTATTGTTTCTTTGGATTCTTGGATTTTCCTATAGATTTCATGTTAATTCAACCTAAGTCTAGCCTTTGATTTTGGGTCGACCTTGGTTGGTCACTGCTGATGCTCTTAGTAGCCATAGGACAACTGAAATGACCATTTTAAATGGTCGAACCATTAAGAAACTTACTTTGTATCCCCCATCCCAACCTTCAACAAATTGTATTTTATGGCTAGAGGATTCTTGTGATCGCAATGATGAATCATACACCCTATTTTGACAATTGAGCAATCCATGAAACTTAAAGATAACACTGCTAAAAATATCATTAATAATTGCATCAGTAATCCATATTTTTTAGAAAATTTCAAAGAATTGAATCTATTCTTTGGCTAAGCTAGTATCAATTATCTTTTAGGCCCTGATTTTAAAGGGAATTACACTGTAAAAGATTTGTTTTTAGCATTTGAAGAAGCATTTCCTATCCATTATATCTTTGAATCTTATGCCAAATTTGTTGAAATTCTGTTAGGCAAAAATCTGAATATAAATTCTGCATTAAGTCACTTAGAAGAAACAAAATTAATCCAAACTATGGGGGAATTTAAGATGCTTTTACCTGCGAATATACACTCTAACATGTGTACCCACCATATTTACATCCAATAGGGTGATAAACCTATTAGAAAACCTCAACGGACAGTGGACCTATCTTTAAGAGAGATAGTGAAGAAATAATTACAAAAATTGCTAAATTTTGGCTCTATTTAATATCCCAATCTGATAGCCAATGGGTTTCACCCTTGGTTATTGTCTCCAAGAAAATTGATAAGTGGTGAGTGGGTGTAGATTATAAGGAATTAAACAAGGCCACCTTAAAAGTGTTGGAATATTTTATATTCCTTGGAAGGTAATAATGTCTTTGTATTATGTCGGAAGATATCCACAATCTTATGTAAAAGAGTAATACATTATATCCCATATTCATTATGGTAAAATATACTCTTGATATTCATTATTATATAAAGAGATGTTATTATGGAGAATTATATTATCCCACATGTAATATGTGAGAGTAATTCCTCCTCATATCTTGGTATATAATAGAGTCAAGGGAGTCTTTCACATTCATCCCTGTGTGGATCATATTCATTCATTCGTGAATCATCCATTCATCCTTTTTGGATCATCCATTGTGGATAATATCTTCATGATATTTCTATATTGTATTGGGGTTATTGGTATTGCTCTTTATAAGTTTGAGGGAGATATTCTGGAGATAATAGAAGACTACCTTCCTGTGGGTGTAGCCCAATTGGGTGAACCACGTATATCTGGTGTACTCTTGTCTCTTGTTCACTTTCTGTTCTTATTTACTGTGATATGTTATTGTTTGCATAGATAGGTAAGCTAGTTTAGTTAGATCCATATCTCTGACATGGTATCAGATCTCTTCAGATATCAGTTATGGTTGTGATGATTCTTGTGGTGATCTAGGCATCTTGTGGATCTAGTAACCATGACGGCTTCTCTTTATATCTGGGCACCTTGTTGTTGGATTGTGTCACATGTTCTCGACATCTGTTGGATCTAGTAGCCATAAAGGCTTCTCTTTAGATCTAGGCATCTTATTGTTGGGTATTTCATCGTACAACCTGGTTCGTGTGCACTTTCATGATTCAGTGAGAAGCGGTTGTTCTTCATCAAATTCCATTTTTGCAGTTTTGGTTCTTTTGGAAGTTGTCATCAAGGGGGAGCAGTAATGACTCCTTCCTTCCTTTGTTAGTGGGCTTTTCTCCCAGCCATTATTAAGGGGGAGTGTTGGAATATTTTATACTTCTTGGAAGGTAATAATGTCTTTGTATTATGTCGGAAGATATACACAATCTTATGTAAAAGAGTAATGCATTATATCCCATATTCATTATGGTAAAATATACTCTTGATATTCATTATTATATAAAGAGATGTTATTATGGAGAATTATATTATCCCACATGTAATATGTGAGAGTAATTCCTTATCATCTCTTGGTATATAATAGAGTCAAGGAAGTCTTTCACATTCATCCTTGTGTGGATCATATTCATTCATTCGTGAATCATCCATTCATCATTTGTGGATCATCCATTGTGGATCATATCTTCATGATCTTTCTATATTGTATTGGGGTTATTGGCATTGCTCTCTGTAAGCTTGAGGGAGATATTTTGGAGATAATAGAAGACTAACTTCCCGTGGACATATCCCAATTGGGTGAACCACGTATATTTGGTGTACTCTTGTCTCTTGTTCACTTTTTGTTCTTATTTACTATGATATGTTATTGTTTGCAAAGATAGGTAAGCTAGTTTAGTTAGATCCATATCTCTGACATGGTATCAGAGCTCTTCAGCTATCAGTTGTGGTTGTGATGATTCTTATGGTGATCTAGGAATCTTGTGGATCTAGTATCCATGATGGATTCTCTTTAGATCTGGGCACCTTGCTCTTGGATTGTGTCACATGTTCTCGACATCTGTTGGATATAGTAGCAATAAATGATTCTCTTTAGATCTGGGCATCTTATTGTTGGGTATTTCATCATACAACCTGGTTCGTGTGCACTTTCATGATTCAGTGAGAAGCAGTTGTTCTTCATCAAATTCCATTTTTGCAGCTTTGGTTCTTTTGGAAGTTGTCGTCAAGAGGGAGCAGTAATGACTCCTTCCTTCTTTTGTTAGTGGGATTTTCTCCCAGCCATTATTAAGGGTTAGTGTTGGAATATTTTATATTCCTTGGAAGGTAATAATGTCTTTGTATTATGTCGGAAGATACCCACAATCTTATGTAAAAGAGTAATACATTATATCCCATATTCATTATGGTAAAATATACTCTTGATATTCATTATTATATAAAGAGATGTTATTATGGAGAATTATATTATCCCACATGTAATATTTGAGAGTAATTCCTCCTCATCTCTTGGTATATAATATAGTCAAGGGAGTCTTTCACATTCATCCCTGTGTGGATCATATTCATTCATTCATTCGTGAATCATCCATTCATCCTTTGTGGATCATCCATTGTGGATCATATCTTCATGATCTTTCTATATTGTATTGGGGTTATTGGCATTGCTCTCTGTAAGCTTGAGGAAGATATTCTGCAGATAATAGAAGACTACCTTCCCGTGGACGTAGCCCAATTGGGTGAACCATGTATATTTGGTGTACTCTTGTCTCTTGTTCACTTTCTGTTCTTATTTACTGTGATATGTTATTGTTTGCATATATAGGTAAGCTAGTTTAGTTAGATCCATATCTCTGACAAAAATACCATTACCCTCTACCTTTTATTGACCAAGTGTTGGACACTTTGGAAGGAAAACAATACTTCTCCTTCTTAGATGGATTTAGTGGATATAATCAAATTCGAATAGCTCTCGAAGACCGGGATAAAAAAAAATTTTACATGTCCTTGGGGGATGTATTCTTATAAGGTATTACCCTTCGGGCTATGTAATGCACTCGCTACATTCCAAAGAGTTCTTCTTGGTATTTTCTCTGATTTAATTCATGAAGGCATAGAGGTATATATGGATGAATTCATTGCATATGGGGATACTTTTGAAGAATCCTTAGAAAATCTTAGAAAATCTTTAGCTAGATGTCGAGACACCATCATTGCACTAAGTAGTGAAATTTTTTATGATTCTCAAAGAGGGAATAGTCCTTGGACATGATATATCCACTACAGGAATTTAAGTAGACCCAACTAAGATCAAGGTAATTGTCAATTTGGCAGTTCCTACTAGCCAGAGAGAGGTTAGAAGTTTATTGGGCCATGCGGGATATTATAGGCATTTCATTGAAAACTTTATTAAGATTGCCTCACCTCTATTCAAGTTACTTGCAAAATATATGAATTTCTGTTGGAATGGACATGTTATCACACATAGTGTACTTGTCTACTTTAAATGTCCTATCTAGGATGGTATAGGAAGACAACTAACCAGTGACACCTAAGAGGGCCTAGATTCCCAAGATGGAATGGTTGTCATGCCAATCGAGGAACTATTCACCTCTTGCTATCCAAGCCACATACAACAAAGAGGGAAACCCTGATCTACTCTTAGAAAGAGTGATCTAACCCAAACACCAAATCAAGAAAATCAAACAGTAAATGTGGAGTGAAGGGTGTAGAACCCTAGATTTAAGGAATGGAGCTATTGTAGAGGCCTAAGGCAAGACGAGATATGAAGTTTGATTAATTCGATTACAATAGCTCAGTTTTAGGGACCAATCCAAGATACAATTGTTAAGGTAAATGATCAAAATCAACTGCCTTGGGAAATGTGTACTTAAATTAGGGGAAATGGTCCCAAGGAGTAGATCTAGATGGATTATGGCTTCCTAACACAACTTGACTGTAGATTTGACAATATCAAATTTCACAAACAAATATCAAGCAATCAAACAACTGAAAAAGGGGCAAACTCAGAGAGGGCACAAGAGAGAGAGATCAATGCCTAGGGATTTGGCCAAGAAGGTGTTAAAATTCAATATGCTAAGACAGAAAATAGCAGCATTACACTCCATTTCACAATAATAGCATATACAGGATCACTGAAGAAACAACAAGCACAGCATAAACACAAGACACACAAATTTATCCTGGGAAACCCTCATGGGGTAGAAAACCCAGCAAAGCTTCCTCAATATAGATGACCAGCAATATACAAAGATGCAAACCAAAGACATGATCTCCTCCTCCACCATAGAAGACCTCTCCTCCATAAGTGCGCCTCTCTCAAGTGAGTGAGTGTGTGTCAAATGAGGAACACACCTCCTCTATTTATACACTACTCCGACTTTTATTTTACACAAGACATGTAGGCTCGTATTTAACCAATGGTTTAAATACCCCACTACAACTGACTGGGCCGACCCCTCTAGGGTGGTCTAATAACCCTTTGACCCACATAACACTTACAGGGCCGACCCCTACTAGGGAAGTCTAATAACCCAAGTTACCATATTCTCGGAGGAATAAACATCTCCGGATATACAATAAGATCTTCAAGGAGGAATGAAACATCTCCGAAATAATAAAGTACAAATATAATATTCTTTGAAGTTACAATATCTCAACACTCCCCCTTAACGAGAAGGATATTATAACAGCATCTGCATGAGCAAGGAGTGATCAACATGATACATCTATAAATCATTGGAAGCTTTCTCAACATCATCAGTAACTCAACCAGTTACTGGAACATCAACATCTTTAGTACTGAGTCTTTATCTTCTGCAACACTCAAATAGCTACAGCAACATCAATATCTGAATCCTCACGATCATCAGCATCGTCATCACACGATCATCATCGTCATCTCATCTCGATCTATAGCATCTTGTTCATCACGATCTACAACATCTGGATCATCACAATCTACAGCATTTGGATCATCTCCTACAGCATCTGGATCATCTCGATCTACAGCATCTGGATCATCATGATCTACAGCATCTGGATCATCTCGATCTACAACATTTGGATCATCTCGATCTACAATATCTGGATCATCTCGATCTACAACATCTGGATCATCTGTATTAGTATCCACACCAATACATCTATCATCAAAACATGTATTCTTACTATTACATATATCATCAAAAGCATGTATTCTCACTAATACATCTATTATCAAAAGCATGTATTCTCACTAATACATCTATCATCAATAGCATGTATTCTCACTAATACATCTATCATCAAAAGCATGTATTCTCACTAATACATAGCAGCATATCCTGCAACACACCCAATCATATTACAGGATGAACAATCCCGCTCTCTTTAGGACATAGGTCCATGGATGATACAATCCAGATCAAGTTCCAGGATGATCAATCCTTATCACTTTAAGACAAGTCTCATGTCTAGGGATGATGCAATCCCGATCTAGTTCCAGTATGATCAGTCCTTATCAATTTAAGACAAGTCTCATGTCTAGGGACAATGCAATCCCGACCACAGTGCCAGTCCTTTTTCATACTAGATGTGACCTAGATCAGATCTAGGATTTACTGCCACAAAGCCAGTCCTTTTTCATACTGGGTGTATCTCATCTACAGAGCCAGCCCTGTTTCATGCTGATGTATCACATCTACAAAGTCAGCCCTGTTTCATGCTGGATGTATCACATCTACAGAGCCAACCATGTTTCATGCTGGATGTATCACATCTACAGAGCCAGCCCTGTTTCATGCTGGATGTATCACATCTACAGAGCCAGCCCTGTTTCATGCTGGATGTAACCTAGAACAATTCTAGGATTTGTCATGTACATTTTGAACCGAGGTCCAAGGACGATCCAGTCCTATCATGTACCTTTTGAACCGAAGTCCAGGGACGATCCAGTCCTATCATGTACCTTTTGAACCGAAGTCCAGGGACAATCCAGTCCTATCAATTCTCGGAGACCTCATGTCTACGGCTCAATTCAAAAGACCAAAGTCCGAGGATGATCCAATCCTCAACCGTACATTTAGGACCGCATCCACGGATGAATTAATCATCAACCGTACATTTAGGACCATGTCTAAGGATGACTTAATCCTCAACCGTACATTTAGGACCACGTCCAAGGATGACTTAATCCTCAACTGTACATTTAGGACCACGTCCAAGGATGACTTAATCCTCAACCATACATTTAGGACCACGTCCAAGGATGACTTAATCCTCAACCGTACATTTAGGACCACGTCCAAGGATGACTTAATCCTCAACCGTACATTTAGGACCACGTCCAAGGATGACTTAATCCTCAACCGTACATTTAGGACCATGTCCAAGGATGACTTAATCCTCAACCGTCCACCAAGGACTTCATTCTCGAAGACATATGTCTACGGCTCTCTTTAGGACTGAAGTCCAGGGATGATCCAATCCCCTCCTGTCCACTAGGGACTTCATTCTCGGAGACATCATGTCTACGGTTCTCTTGAGGATGATGCAATCCTATGATGTCCACCAAGGACTTCATTCTCGAAGACATACGTCTACGGCTCTCTTTAGAACATGTGTTCAAGGATGATGTAATCCCCTTGTCACCTTAGACCCTATCTAAGGACCATCCACCAACCTATCTGTCGGCATCACTAATATAGGTATCCTCATCATTGACCTCACTGTCGATGTAGGCAATCTCATCATGAGTTATCACATCACTCCCCCTTTCGAGGAGGGTCCTTCGGAACTATATTAAGTTTGTCTCGGAAAACTTTACTTGAGGTAGAGGTTTGGTTACTACATCGGATCAGTAGAAGTTTGGTTAGTACGTTGGTAACTTGTTACAAATTCAAACTTTTGGTTCCTTTCTGCACCATATCTTGGAACACTAGATTCTCTGTCATCTTGATACAACTCTATTTGTCACATAGGATCATAGTTGGGTCTATCTCTAAGTCAAACAATCCTGAAGCCATACTGCTTCATAACTTAGCAGAGCAAGCAGCCATATATTCTGCTTGTGCTAAGAGCCACACTAGATTGTTTCCTACTCAACCACGAGATCATGGCTAATCCCAGACAATAACATCCTCTCAATGTGCTCTTCCTGTCTGATACACTTCCTTCCCAATCAACATCTGTGTAGCCATCTGAAGTCATGATCTCCAAGATAATATAGATCAAAGTCTATTGTATCCTTTAGGTACCGTATCACATGATTTGCAGCTTATCAGTTGAACACATCTAGTTTCCACTAGATACTGACTCAAGGTGTTCACAACAAAGCATATATCTGATCTAGTATACATCAATGACTCAGTATTTTGTCTGTACAGAGTTCTATCCACTAAATCTGATGAGTCATCTGCTAACAACTTCAAGAGTGGCCATACCAACACATCAAGTCTTTTTAATATTTCTCAGCATACTTTCCTTGGTTGAGAAAGATTCCTTCTGAGCCTTTCCATACTTCCAGACCTAGGAAGTAATGCATCAATCTGAGATCTTTCATTTTCATTTCTGCAGCCATCTTCTTCTTTATTTTCATGATCTGTTTCTCATTCTTTGTCAGAAAGAGATCATCATCATACAATAATGGTATGATATGTTCATCATCCACAACCTTAAGGTAAAGGTTAGGAACAACTTTACTTTTGGTAAAGCCCAAGCTTATCAAGAAACTGTCAATTCTCTCTTTGTGACTGAACATCATTCACACTCTGCCTTGAATGATCTTCTGCATATCTATCTATGCCATCTCTCGTTAGATGGGTCTACTGATATGAGCCTCAATATTATTTGAACTCTGTGGTGAGTTCCTTCTTGCATCCATGTCATCTGTGTATGGAAACAATATTCAACCTTGTAGCAAAGGTTGAGATCCTCATCACCCATGGTGATCATTAAGCTCATCAATTGATTATCGATCCTGGGAACCCATACAAAACCTGATTCACATTTCTTCTTTAATTACACCATTAAGAGAATGGTCTTATCTAGCCACTTGGAGCAAACATTTCATCATGATTCTCTTCCTCTTTCTAGGAGAAGCCACAAGCCTTCTATAGTGTGTTTGATTTGTAAATCTTTTGTTGAACATCCATCGCTTGTTCAGTATTCATCATTCATCATGGTCTTTCCTACAAATCAAAATTAGGTACATGATTAGTAATACTTCATAATCATCAAATCATATTGACATGATAACCTATTATGCATACTGTTGATCTCTCTGATTACCTTCTGGGTAGACCCGGGCTGGCGGTACCTTTTAGACCAACAGAACCCTTAGCTCACTGGCCCTTTCGGCAACAGGTCGCAGAAGCAACCTGAAGTCTCACCCGAAGTGATTCTAATGGGAGGCAGAAGACTCAAGTGTCCTCAGCCAGGTTCTGAGGCATCCAGGGTGCTTAAACCCACCTCGACCCTTTCCTCATGAGCTGACTTATCTCATTCTATTACTCCGGCTACGCCTCTGTCTTATCGCATTACGCAGGGAATGCGATAAGTCTTCCCCCTATGTGAGCCCGTCTAGCGATACCTAAGATATCGTAGGTGCAATATCTTCCCCTTCTCGTCCCTGCGGTACGCGATTCTTGACCGCTTCCTGGATTAATATGTGGTCTCAGCCGTTCTTATCCTATTACTGCAGTTAGTAATAACATTTAATCTCCAAGCATAACCCCTGCTAATGAACTTGACCCTTGATATCTCGCAACAATGTAACTGAGTAGAGTATTACTTTGAGCACTGTCTAAGTGAACCATTCATGCATTATATTCAGTCCATACTCGCACATTATCCTCTGCTTAACAATTATCTAGTTCGCTAGAATTTTAGCTATGATTATCACAATTGTTATACATCAATCAGAACTTTAAACTGATGACCATATACATTACTTATAACAGAATGAAGCATTCGTGTATAATAAAGGCAAGTGAATGAGAGCAACAGCTACACAAATACAATAATGCTACTTAGATAAGCACGTTGTTACTCCCAGGGAAGGAACTACGTCCAAAGGAACTGTGGTTCTTGTTAACACTTCTGAGGAATAAACACAGTTCCTTTCCAACTCTTTACAACAAGGGTCTTCTGGGAAACTCCACCTCAGTGGGAGCCCTTCTCTATAGACCTCTTTTCTCTTCCTGCCTTTTACAATGCACTCTCTTTCTTTCTCAATCCCTGCGGATTGCACAATCTCTCAACAGGTCGGCCCTTGTTCTCTAAGGGATGTTCAGACTCTGTATCAACAAAGACTTGACTACCCTCTACTTAATGGCTCTATCACTATGTGGCCAACCCCTTATCATATAAAAAGACTCCTATATATAGATGGCCCGAAGGTCTCATCGCAGTTACAAAACTGTGGGCCTTATCCCAACAGTGACTCAACCCTAACCACTTACAGTCAACTGGCTGTACTTCCGTAGCCGCCTCCTGTCTCGTCGCCGCTTCTTGCAGTCCTTAGTCTTTAATGCATCGGCCCATCGCTTCTTCTTGGTTCAAGCAACGCTGACTGTATTCCTTCTTCTTAATGAGGGTAGCTGAACCCTCTCTTCATCTTCGGCGCCTTTATTACGGTGGTTGAGCTCTCCCTTCAGCCTCTTCTTTGTACCACATGCCTTGACTTTTCTGTACCTATCGCCGTGATTCCCGTCAGAATTTGCGCTATGGCGATATCTTTGTCTTACCGCCAAAATTAGTACTTTCCCTCCAAAATTAGTTATCCTCCCCAAAATTAGCAGCTTCCTAAATGCTGCGGAAGTTCTCTCCAACAACTCCCCTAACACTTACTTGTGGCTCGTCCCCGAGCCACTCGCAACACCAGCCTGCTTCATCTGCCTAAGCTTATCCTTTGCTACTCGTGAGATTGTTGCGAATTGTGCCTTAAGCGCTTTAATACTTTCATCCATGTGTGTTACTTCTTCCTGCGCTGCGCTGAGCAGCTCAGCGGTTACCAAGGAGTCCTTTGTGCCCTCAATGACTTCTTTACTTGAGGTGAAGCTTTTCACCTTTTGCTCCAGTTCATCAACCAGATGTGCGACTTTGCTTTCATGCGGGCTAACTTCGTTAGCCAGGTTGATTTGCTGTTCTCTGTACTTCTGCACCTGCTGTTGAAATTGTGTGATTTCTCCTTTCTTTCTTATCTTTGCAAGAGCACTCAAGCCCTTGTACTCTTCTTCAGCTCTCGATATCGCATCTTCACAGTGCTTAATGTGCTGATCGAGCTCGGCTTTCTGTGGGAGCTCCTCTAGCTCCAGCCATGTTTTTGATGCATCCTCTAGGATAGCCTCTGTTGCTTCCACCCGACAGTGCATCTGTGTCTGTACAATTCTGAAAGCTTGCACTCGTGCTTCCTGGATTTCCTCTGGAGTAGGCGGCCTATTTGCTTCCAGTGCAGCAATCCTTGCTTCGTATTCTTCCTCCATCTTTTTCTTCTCTTCATCTAGAGCCTTTGCTCTTTCCGCTATTTTTCTGATCTTTTGAGTTATTTCTAACTCAGGCCTGATATCGCACTGCGGAAGTTCTGCTGCGATATTCTTTAAAACAAGAGAGACATCCTGCTCTCGCTGAACATATTGTGTCAACTGGGCACTCTCTGCCTCATGCTGTGCGATGAGCTACACGTTGTCGTTAGACAGCAAAACATTTTGCTCATATGTGACTTGTTCTCTGTGCCTCAGCTCCGTGCCTATCTGCTGGAAAATTTCGTACAACTGATCCACAGGTACTTCTGGTAGGTTCACCTCAAGAGGATGAACCATCTGTACTTCCATAGGTACAGGGAACTTAATGCTTCCCGGCGGTATACGAACAATGTTCGTGCGGCCCCTTGCAATACTTTCTTCTCTGGTCTGTGAAGGGGGCTGCGAACTTTCTGCGACTACAGTTGGAGATGGCTGAATCTGCATGGAAGCAGTCTTTTCAGTTATTGCCTTCAACTCTCGCAATTTCTTGTCAAGGCTGATGCGCATAAGATCCTGCGATGACTGAATCGCAGCGAATTTATCCCGCATCTTCTCCTGTATTCGGCTGGCGATGAGATCATACTCATCCTCTGTCATGCTTGGTGCCTGCGGTTCGTCGAAAGTAACCGCCTTTGTTCTCTTCTTCTTTGCTCACAGTGGAGAAGGGCCTTCAGTAACCTTTCTCTTAGAACCTATTGGTTCTTTCACTTTATCTTTAGGATCTACCTCCAGAACATCTTCTGGATCCTCAGCTGGGGGATCAACTGGAACTAGGCCAGAGGATAGATCATCATACATTTGTTTCATGTCTTCATCAAAACAATTCTTAATGGTATCTTCAACTTGCTGGATTTCCATGCGATATGGGCCGGGGGCCCATTCCTTATGTTTCCTGAATCCTTTGGGTCTGATATAGGTTTTATCCCTGTAGACTTTAAATTCCAGCTTGGACTGATAAAGATCAACGACCGGCGAGTCGACACGCGGAATCGTTGCTACGGATTCAAGCAATAGCGTATAATAGTCATGGAATACCATTGCGTTATTCTTGTGCTTCTCTGGGTGACTACTCGCCCAAAGATTTGAGTACCTCGAGCCTCTGCACGCCCCTGGTGCCAGTTGTGGAAACTGTGAATTGGGCGGCTCTTTCCATCCAATAAAAGCCATAAGGATCAGCAGCCACGAAAAGTGGAAGCTGTGAAGTGGATCCTGCTGCGCCTGCGCACAGTCTTGAAAGAAACTATTCAGCAAAAATAAACTCCAGTTGTAAGGTTTACCTTTTATGACTTCAATCGCTAGGTGGATAACTGAGCCTGTGACCTCCTTCGGCCTCACCTTGAGGAGGAGTTTTCCGGCCAACAGACTAACAGTAAACCGCAAGGCGTCATCCTGTATTGAGTTGACATCGTAGGCGCGACCTCCTCTTTGCAGCTTATACTCCGCAACCTGCTTGGTTGAGAGCCTGGTATCCTTTGTGGCGCCATCAATATTTATCTGCGGGTTGAAGCCAGTCTTCGACAGACCGGTAATGCGGTGAATAAGGTCAACATTGACATCTATCCGGTTACCCAACCATAAGTAACCACCATGCACACAGGAAAGTAGCATCCGCACCACAGCATTTACCTCCGAGCCCCGTCCAAAGTGTGGAATATCCAGGAGATTGAGCAGTCCCGACGGTGCTAAATGGCTTACATGGTCCATGGGGACGAACTCATCGCGCTCTGTCCTTGGGTTCCTCTGAATCGTCATATAACGATCGCGGCGGAATTGTGGGTACAGCTTGTAATCCCTCAGATTATAATCAGCAAACTTAACAGCATGCATATTCCCCCACAGGTTACCTTCTTCCTTCACTCGGTTATCCAGTGGTGGGAGTACGAGTTCATATTTAAAGTCTCTTGGAAGAACGATTGCTGGTGCATTTTCTATTCTTGGTGGGAAGTATACGGTAGCGACTGTGACTTCTTCCGGAAGTTCCTGCTCCGGTTCTTCTGACTCTGTGCTACTCGGGGTCTCGCTACACTCCATATTAGCTAAGGTTCTCGGTGACTGGCGTGTGGATGGAGAACCAGCAGCAATTTTCTTTCCTTTCTTCGCCACAACTGAAGTCATAGCACACTCAATTCCACCCCTTTGGAATCTCTGCAACACGTCTTCGAGAGGCTCGTCTGGCGCGAGGAACCTTCCCCTGTGGTACTCTGGACTTCCTATGATTGCTAATCTAATGCAAATCAGAGCCTGCAACTGTTTTTGGTTTCCCTGCTCAGAACTTTGCTAAGAATACGCTTGGCTCGGCTCAATTGCGCTCAACTCTTTTGGTGAAAATGACCAAGTAGCCCCGTGCTTTGAATAAGACGCGTATTTATCATAAGGCGGAATTTCAAATGGCAACGGACCAGTAAAATGGACCCGTTGGCGGCATTTAATGCATAGACAAGACAGCACCCCGCGCCCATTTATTGAAAACGCCGTTTGAAATTTCGCTGGGAAACTGTGCGCCGGAGTGGTGTCGCATCGGATTTTCCAAATCTAGAAGAATCGCCGTAGTGCTGCCAAATCTTAGTACAACAGATACTTGTCAGCCGTGCAGTTAATGCTTGTCAGAAGGCGAAGTGACTAGCCCTCTGATCAATTCAAAATTTGGTATCGCATCAATCTGTTTTCTGTCCTCTGCGATACGATATCGCATCGTCTGGAAATGGAAAGTGCCAAAAACTCGCCTCATATCAAAATTATCGCAACAACCAGGAAAGCTGGCTGCGAATTCTTACCTCAAGTATTTCCCGGTGTAGACTCCTTAGGGTGCGATGCTTCATTTCAACTACACTGAACATCTGCACCATTTGCTTCCTTTCTGGGCCAGGGCTAGGAGGTGGCATGGCCTTCGCGATACAGCTTAAGCCTACTGCCATTGATCAAGGTAGGAAGAAACTCCCCACTCATAGTACGAAGCTGGATAGCACCTCCATCTGTTATTTGCTGGATTTGATATGGTCCTAACCAATGAGTTTTGAATTTTCCAGGGAACTTTATAAACTTACTATCATAAAGGAGTACCAAGTATCCAAGCTGAAAGGTTTTGTTCTTGATATGCCTATCATGCCAAGCTTTTTCTCGTGCTTTCTGCACTTTTTGATGAAATCCTGCGATAAATCTGTCTTCCTCCAGATTGAGCAGCTGTGCCAATCTCGCCTCTAAAGTATCAGAATCAGCCATCTCTGTAAGCTGAGCAATCCTTAGACTGGGTAAGATGTATTCCATAGGCATAACAGCCTCTTGTCCATATACCAGGCTGAAAGGTGTGTGTCCTGTTAATTTCTTGCACGTGGTCCTGTAAGCCCATAATACAGCATTAACTCTAAGGTCCCAATCATCCCTTTGACTGTTACAAACCTTCGTAAGAGCATGTTCTAATATCTTATTGAAAGCCTCCACCGTACCATTTGCTTGAGGGTGGTAAGGTGTACTCTTATGGTGCTGTATTTCAAATTCCTCTGTCAAGGCTTCTATGGTGCTATTCAAAAAATGTGTGCCTTGATCACTCATCAAAGTCACTGGACATCCAAATCTAGTGATGATGTTTTCAAAAATAAATTGTGCTGCTGTAGTGGCATCACAATTCTTGACCGGTTTTGCCTCAGCCCACCTGGTGAGGTATTCTGTTGCTGTGATAATATATCTCGCACCAGTTCGTTTTCCTGGGGGGTTAATAGGACCCGCGAAGTCTATAGCCCACTTATCAAATGCGCGTAGCGTTATCTGTGGTCGCAACGGCATTTCATCTCTTCTGGAGGGCTTTCCCGTCCTCTGGCAGATATCGCATGATCTGCAAAACTCTTTACTGTCTTTATGTAATGTAGGCCACCATAGTCCGGCTGCTAGGATCTTCTGAGCGGTAGGCTTCCCTGCGAAATGGCCTCCTGCGATGCCCGAATGTGCTTCCTTAAGAATGGTCTGTTTCTCGTGGGGCATAACGCATCTACGCAAGATTTCATCTGGTCCCAACTTATAGAGGTGTCCTGCAATCAGGGTGAAGTCTGCTGCTTTCACCACTAATTGTTTCTTTTGTTGCTTGGTAAACACAGGCGGTGCCCACCCTGTAGTGAGAAATTGAATTATGTCTCCATAATATTCGTCTGCGACCTGAATGGAGAACAATTGCGCATCAGGCAAGTTGTCCTCTAAGTTACTTGGTTCTTCGCCTGAGTCTATCCTTGACAGGTGATCAGGTCCTGCATTTAGTCTTCCTGGCTTAACAATGATTTCGAAATCATATTCCTGGAACAACAATAGCCATCTGCATATTCTTCCCCCTAACACTGGCTTATTGACCAAGTATTTTAATGCAGAATGGTCGGTGAACATCTTGAACGGGGCACCCAACAGGTAGTGCCGAAATTTCTGTAAAGCATACACCATTGCTAACCCTTCTCTCTCTGTGGTGGTGTAATTCTTCTCAGCTGTCGATAATCTCCTGCTCGAATATGCGATAGGGTGGTCAATACCCCCTTCGACTGGTTGCGTGAGAATAATGCCCAGTGCGATGCCAGATGCATCCACATGAACATGAAAAGGCTTGTTCCAATCTGGAAATACCAGAATAGGTGTTGTAACCATTTTTTCTTTTAGAGTGTCAAGACTCTTCTGACATTCCTCATTCCACTGAAATCTGATATCCTTCTTCAATAATTTCTCCATTGGTGCGGTAATCTTGGCATATCCTTTGATAAACTTTCGGTAATACCCGGTATGACCAAGTGTAGTTCTCAGCTGCTTTACTGAGTTAGGTGCTGGTAAATTGACAATGATGGCGATCTTCGCAGGATCTACCATCAAGCCTTGTCTGCACACAATGTGACCCAACAACGTACCAAAAGGTGCACAAAATATACATTTTTTTAAGTTAAGGGAAATCTGGTGCTGTCTACATTTTTCAAACATTAATCTCAGATTACCTATGTGCTTCTTGACTAGTCCAAATACAGTCCAATCATCAAAATAAACTTCTAGAAATTGATGGATGTATTCCTTAAAGAAAGCAACAACTACTCTAGAGAAAATTGCTGGGGCATTCTTAAGACCAAAGGGCATTACCGTATACTGAAAGGATCCCCATTCTGTCGCAAATGTGGTCTTGTGCCTGTCGTCTGGATGGATTCTTATCTGGTGATAGCCTGAAAATCCATCAGTAAATGAATAGATTTCTTGTCCTCCAACATTGTCTAAGACTTCATCAGTGAATGGTGTCGGAAATGGGTCATGCAGCGATGCATCATTCAGTTTGCGCAAGTCAACACAGATCCTGATGTCTCCTTTTGTTTTCTTTTCTTGTACTACCATGGGACTAACCCACTCACTTTCTTCAACAGGCTCAATGATGCCTGCTGCTAGCATCTTATCAATTTCATCTTTTACTTTTGATTTATACCGCGGGTTCAACCTGTATGGACGTTGCTTAACCGGCTTAGCATCCTCCTTAAGCGGTATTCTCATGACTCCTAAGTCACCCACTATTCCCTTCATTTCTGTAAAGTTGGTAGGAAATAGGTCCTGATACTCGTGTAATAGGTCTGTGATTTGACCAATTGTCTCATCATCCCAATAATCTCCAATAGAGGCAAACTTAGGGTCTGTTTCTGTGCCAATATTGCTCTTTCTAATCTTGATTGGTTCTGTTACAGCTGGGATTTCTAAGTGTGGACCTTCAACTTCACACGTACCTTCTGTTTCTGCGATATTGATACTGCGAGGATCTTCATCCTCATCGCTTGAATCTTGTGCGCAGTTGTAACATTCCAGAGCATGTTCCATCTGAATAGCCCACTCGGGTTGCGAATCCGCTGGTAATGGGCAATCTTCAAATATTTTAGTCTTTATGATCTTCAAGGCCCGATCAATGCTTGGATGCTCAGATTCAAAACTGAACGTGACCAGAAAGTTTTCAATCATAATAGGCCATGAGATAGTTCCTTTTCTTAGCTCTGTTTCTGTATACCAGTTCCGTGGAACTGTATCCAGTGTGTGGATAAACAAATGAACCCATTCTTCTGCTAGAATTTTTAGCCAACTCTGTTCACAGATCATAATGTGTGTTCTGGGATCACTCTCCCCTGTGTATTTCCGCTGTGTACAATCTCTTTCTTTAGAGAATCTAATGCGCATCAGTCTCTTACAATCATACCATGATGCGATATGTTCCTTGTGTGTGTACCACCATCTTGCAGGTGTGGCTCGAACTGCAAGGTCAAAAAACTCCATCCTCTGCTCTTGAGGAATCTCTTGCTCGAACTGCTGCAAAAAATCATTGACGTCCGCTAATCCATCAAAAGTTGGAATATACCTGTTTTCTGCCCCAATCCATCGCAGTGATTTAGTCATGAATGCGCATCTGCGAGTAGAAACTTCGTGGAGTCTATTTTGCCAATTCTCTAAGCCAACATCTGAATCTGATGTGCATGAGCTATCACATCTCCAGCTAATATGTCCATCAGCTGTAGGATCAATGTAATCTGTCTGATTAGAAGTCATTTGGTACAAATTTTCCATGTTATGCACCTCCTCTTCTGCTTTGATTGGTTCAATGTAGCGAGGACCCTATAAAGGGTCTAATGGTGCGATAACCCGGACTTGAGCATCTTCAAATGTCATCTGCCTTTTCTTCAAGTTGATAACAGCCTTGTTATCAAAAGCCCAATCAATACCTAATAGAGCTGGATAGGGTTTGGTGTCACCAATAATTTCTATGATCTCAAAATCGGAAAACGTGTGAACTCCGTCGATGTCCACTGGGACATGCGATAGACGACCCATTGGTGATATTCTCTGCTGATTAGCTAGTCTCAGATGGATAGGGGATCTGCTTAGTTTTGGACTTCCCATCTGTTCCCATGTCTGCTTAGTCAAGACATTTACTTCTGATCCTAAGTCTAGGATAACCTCATCCATTTCAAATAGTCCGATCTGCGCTGTGAGCCTCATCTCTCTTCCTGTCCTTGTATGGCCCATTATATGATGAATGGTGCGCTGTGTATTGCTCAAGGAAGGGCTCTGTTGACATTGATCGATAACTTTCTGAAGTTCCTCTACAGCTTTCCCATTTCTTAGAAGTTTCAAACAACTCTGCAAGAAGGACTGTACACTCCCGGTCAATTCCTCTTTGTCACATCTTCCAGATGTGCTAGCCTGTGATATCTGTGCAGTACTAACATCATGTGGTGGTTTCCGCGGTATACCCTGAGATGGTAATAATAGTGATCTGGACTGTGTCTGTTCAGCAAAGGAAGTCTTAGTTTGCTGAAATGCCTCCTTATTCTTCTGTAGATCGAGTGGGATAGGTTTTCCTGGAGCCTTGCGCACCCACTGCGTTCCTGTCGTTTTTTCCGCATCCTGCGATATGTTACTTGTGGAGAGACCACTGCGAGTTACAATATTGACTCGTGGTTCTGTTTCGTTCTGCTCAGCAGCGATAAACTGGATAGTCTGATTGGTTGCTGGCTTGGCGTCCTTGATCTTAGCTATCAATATGGGACACTCCTCTATTGTATGATCATAAGATTTACAATACTTGCACGTTGTAGTAGGGTTCTGACAGTCTCTAGCGTAATGTCCTGTGCCTCCACAGTTATAACAGGTTATAGGTCCACGGCCACGGCCAGGTTCATAGCCTCCTCCGCGTCCTCGGCCTCTGAAATTTCCTCCACGGCCTCCCTGAGTCGGATCAGTTTGTGGACGTACTGCTGGTCCAGATGCTTCTGACTGAACTCTGTAAAGGTCATGCTTTCTTTCTATCATTAACTCATAAGCTCTACAGTTGTTTTCGTCATGTCCCACAGATTTACATAAATTGCAATACAGGTTCTTTGGTGTCTGCACATATTTCTGAAGGAGAGGGCATTCCTGAGGACTGTGTCCTCTGGTTCTACAAATCTCACACCATGGCCCCTGATTCTGTATCAACGGGTTAGGAGCTCCACTGGCGATATAGTCAACAAAGACAGGGTAGTTATCCTTACTGTGTCCCTGCGCTTTACACTTAGTACACCAAATTTCATGCGCAACCTCCTTTCCTTTCTTAATTTCATGCAGCTGTAAGGTGAGGTTAGCTAGCTGATTTTGCAGATTAGTGATACCTGTGCTAGTTTCTGCTAGAGGTGAAGACTCTAGTTTCATTGCCATTTCTAATGCTTCATCTTGTGTATTTAATTTCTGTTGCATTAGCGGAAGTCTGATGTGTGGTAATATTGCTGCGATAAACCACTCTTTATGCTGTTGAGGCGCAAGCTCAAAGCTTACCTGATCAATGAGGGTTTTGAATCTCTGGTCAAAATCCCAAACCGTCTCCGTAGGCAATTGCTTAATGTCTTTAAGTTCTGCTATGCACTGTGACTCGGATTTAGGTTTTTTAAACTCTTTAATCATAGCAGTTCTAACCTGTGCAAGCGTTCTGTTATGGCCAGTGGTATATTTCATATACCAAGTTAATGCTCTTTCTCTAAATGTGGTGGCCAGCTGGACAAGCTTGACATTATCGTCTTGTATTTGCTTAATGGTCCATATGGCTTCGCATAAGAACCAGTGCTGCTCAGGGTCCTCCGACCCTGTACCTTTGAATGTTGGTAGCTTCATATCATCTCCCATTCTGTTTCTAGATGGTGGGTTCTGGTTTGCTGTATTACTACCACTCGGCGGTGTATATGTGGAGGGTGTAGCGGTAGTATGCGCTGTGTGAAAGCTACTGGACGGGGTTCCTGCGGGATTATTCGGAGTTCCGACTGGCTTTTGAGGAGTCCTAGGGTTCTGAATCTGCTGTCTCGGGTGATCTGAGCTGTCTTCTTCAGAAGAAGATGAATCGTTGACTCTATATCTTTTACCACTACGTGTATGTCCAAGATACTCGTAATCACTTTCAGAGTCTACTGACATTACAATATCATGCTACTATTCATCTGAGAGTATATCCAGTACTCCTTTTTCATATAGTAATTGCTTAATGGACAGATTTAAAGAATTTAGATACTTACCGCGATAACCCTTCAAGAAGTACCATTCTGTTGCGCTGAAACTCTTTCTCTGATCAACCACGAACTCCGTGATGAAGCCTTCCAGCAAACTCGCAAGCCAGAAGTCTACTGCGCGTGAGATGGGGTTATCGACACCTTTCAAGGTATGAATTAGCTCTGCTGTCCAGACAACTTCTCGATTCTTCTTGAAACCGCTGTTGTCAGCAAGCTTTGATAACCAACCATATAACTCAATAGCATAGGTGACGAAGAATATCTCATGGAGATCTGTAAAAATGTGTTTCTATAGCCAAGCCTCAGTGCTCAGTCTAGGATTCTTGTTTTCTTTTACAGCAAACTCTCTTTCCTTTGACTCAACCCACTGGTTAAGTTCTTGCTTGGTAGGATGCCAACAGAACATCAGCTCAATGTGTTCAAACCGGCAACGGAACCATTTGTTGATCTCTCTGATTACCTTCTGGGTAGACCCGGGCTGGCGGTACCTTTTAGACCAACAGAACCCTTAGCTCACTGGCCCTTTCGGCAACAGGTCGCAGAAGCAACCTGAAGTCTCACCCGAAGTGATTCTAATGGGAGGCAGAAGACTCAAGTGTCCTCAGCCAGGTTCTGAGGCATCCAGGGTGCTTAAACCCACCTCGACCCTTTCCTCATGAGCTGACTTATCTCATTCTATTACTCCGGCTACGCATCTGTCTTATCGCATTACGCAGGGAATGCGATAAGTCTTCCCCCTATGTGAGCCCGTCTAGCGATACCTAAGATATCGTAGGTGCAATATCTTCCCCTTCTCATCCCTGCGGTACGCGATTCTTGACCGCTTCCTGGATTAATATGTGGTCTCAGCCGTTCTTATCCTATTACTGCAGTTAGTAATAACATTTAATCTCCAAGCATAACCCCTGCTAATGAACTTGACCCTTGATATCTCGCAACAATGTAACTGAGTAGAGTATTACTTTGAGCACTGTCTAAGTGAACCATTCATGCATTATATTCAGTCCATACTCGCACATTATCCTCTGCTTAACAATTATCTAGTTCGCTAGAATTTTAGCTATGATTATCACAATTGTTATACATCAATCAGAACTTTAAACTGATGACCATATACATTACTTATAACAGAATGAAGCATTCGTGTATAATAAAGGCAAGTGAATGAGAGCAACAGCTACACAAATACAATAATGCTACTTAGATAAGCACGTTGTTACTCCCAGGGCGGGAACTACGTCCAAAGGAACTGTGGTTCTTGTTAACACTTCTGAGGAATAAACACAGTTCCTTTCCAACTCTTTACAACAAGGGTCTTCTGGGAAACTCCACCTCAGTGGGAGCCCTTCTCTATAGACCTCTTTTCTCTTCCTTCCTTTTACAATGCACTCTCTTTCTTTCTCAATCCCTGCGGATTGCACAATCTCTCAACAGGTCGGCCCTTGTTCTCTAAGGGATGTTCAGACTCTGTATCAACAAAGACTTGACTACCCTCTACTTAATGGCTCTATCACTATGTGGCCAACCCCTTATCATATAAAAAGACTCCTATATATAGATGGCCCGAAGGTCTCATCGCAGTTACAAAACTGTGGGCCTTATCCCAACAGTGACTCAACCCTAACCACTTACAGTCAACTGGCTGTACTTCCGTAGCCGCCTCCTGTCTCGTCGCCGCTTCTTGCAGTCCTTAGTCTTTAATGCATCGGCCCGTCGCTTCTTCTTGGTTCAAGCAACGCTGACTGTAGTCCTTCTTCTTAATGAGGGTAGTTGAACCCTCTCTTCATCTTCGGCGCCTTTATTACGGTGGTTGAGCTCTCCCTTCGGCCTCTTCTTTGTACCACATGCCTTGACTTTTCTGTACCTATCGCCGTGATTCCCGTCAGAATTTGCGCTATGGCGATATCTTTGTCTTACCGCCAAAATTAGTACTTTCCCTCCAAAATTAGTTATCCTCCCCAAAATTAGCAGCTTCCTAAATGCTGCGGAAGTTCTCTCCAACACATACAGATATCATTTACATAGTTATGCAACTATTTTGACCAATACTTTGGCACAACACTTTCCCATATCCTGTATGCATACAGTGGCTATCTAGATGCCTTCCATCTCTACCAGAACATACTATCGAGAGTGTGCACAGCTCTCAGCATGTCAGCAAAGAGGTTTCATTCTAGACAAGCAACAATGGAATGTTTGTCCAACTTACCAATCATATGCATATTAGTAGTATACTGTTTCAATGCTCTATGAATGTTTACACTCAGTATGATATATTATAGGAATACAAATATGCATACAACCTATTACAGATAATATCATTTATTATTTCAAATAACAACTTAAATACTTATCTTTTGTGTTTGTGTGGTTGCCTCCCACTTGATCTTCTATATGTCTTTTGAAATTCTATTCATTCTGAGACACTGTGCATGCTCAAGTGTGCACTAGTGTCATCCTCATGATCTCATACACAAACATACATTCATTAGTATATTCTCAATATTGTCAAAACATTCTAATTCTAAATAATCTTGAATATATATAGTCATGATCATTAGTATTCAGAGTTTCAAGGAAGTCTTCTTTTACTCATGCATATTCTTGTTTGATCGTAGTACTCTTCTGGTTAATTAAATCATCAAGATAAGAGACATAATATGCATAAACCCTTGATTACTAACTTTATGAATAAGCATAACCAATCATACCAAGTATACTTATATAAGGGATCCTAACACAAGGTAAGATTCTAACTTGACATAAGAAAACATACCTGGATTAGTATACCTGCTTAGTTATGTACAACATACCTAAACAATCTCTTCAATGATTTAGAGATCCTGAGCTAGAACCTGCATGTCTCATAGGTTAAGCATAATATAACAAAGTCATACATACCTCGTAAGTAGAACAAATATTATGGATGAGTCTTTGTCTTCATGTTGTCATAGTCATGGAACTTGATTTGTCTTTTGTGATGTACCTGTACCTTGTTAGCAGACAACATCAACCTCACACATCACCATAATGCATTAGTACAATCATATAGCCCTAATCAATGAATGTCTTCGATCATTCACATACATTCATACTGTTACTAGGGTGATAAGACAATTCTAACATTAATCAAGATTGTACTAATAAATAATATGAAGACAAACACATCATGAACTTAATCAAGACTCAGATTTCAAGACATACCTGAACCTCCTTAAGTCATACCTGTCGAGACTTCTTGTAGTCTTCTTATGTAAGGCCTTAGCCTCAACTCCCCCTGAAACTTGATCTGGAGCTTGATTAGGGTTTGCTAGAGAAACCCTAAAAATTCAATCTTTGACTTTCACACTTCTGAATGGATGGAAGGATGTGTCTTGCTGAGCTGATCAAACTAGCATACTTCAATTTTGAAATCTCCAAAATTTGACCCCTCAAAAATTGCCTTTGAAACTTCTGGATCTTCTGGACAGGAACCCGAACTAGGGTTTGATGAAGGACACACTTCTTTCCAATCAAAAGGTTCGATCCAAGGCTCTCTAAACTCTTATTTTTCTGAGGATCTTCCAGCCGTGGTTACAGACTTAAAAAATTCCAACTTTTGCTGAAGCCCTAATTTTCCATCTTTCCGATCAAAATCCCGAACTGGGGTTTGATCAAGCCCGGTCTTCTATCCAACCAAAAAAATTGATCTTGGTCTCTAAATTTCAATTTTCCTGAGTAGTATTCAGCTGTGGATTCCGATTCCAAAAATTCTAACTTTCTCCGAAACCCTAAATTCCGAAAGCCATGAATGAAGGTGCTCAAAAAATAATTCTGTTCTGACAGAAATATGTACCTGATTGTTTCTGCTATAACTCCAAAATTTTCGCTCCACAAGGTTTGAAATTTTTTTCTATGGTAGCCTGACCTGTCATCTTTCCATCCCAATAGGCCTGACCTCAATTGGATTCTCTGAGAGAGAGATATGCCAAATGTCGCAACGTGACCTGTTTTGGGATAATACAGGAGAGTGAACTTGTACGGAGTGCCACGTGTCACTGTTTGAATGTCGGCCTCTAAAAAATTTTCCCGAGATATCTCACTCTATTATATTTACATCTTGACAGGTTTGACCTCAATTGGACTCTCTAAGAGAGAGTTATTCCAAGTGTCGCAATGTGACCTGTTTATGGGATAAAACAGGAGAGCGAACTTGTACGGCATGCCACGTGTCACTGGTTCAACTTCGTCCTCTGAAAAAGTTTCCTGAGATATTACAGTCTATGTACTACCTATTGCTTTTTACGAAATGTCATTTGGAGCTTCCTAGCCCAAGATATGACCTTTTTTCCAAGGTCACCTGATTTTGACTGAGATCTAGAAGAGGCAGAAACCCTAACTTGTACTGACCATAACTTACAAAGTACAACGAATCTGAGGGTTCCCTTTGGAAAAAAGATACCTGGAGATGTTATGTACGACCTGTAAAGGTTTTAGATTCTGAACCTTCTCATAAATGGATTTATAGCGAAAGTTCCACGATGACTGGTTTTTGCTATATAAAACCCTAACCTTCAAATTGTCGTAAGTAAAGCAAGTGTCGTAAGTGCCATACCTTGCCTTCCTTCAGGTTAGCTCTGATACCATGTTAAAATTCAATATTATAAGATAGAAAATAGAAACATTACATTCCATTTCACAATAATAGCATATACAGGATCACTGAAGAAACAACAAGCACAGCATAAACACAAGAGACACAAATTTATCCTGGGAAACCCTCATGGGGTAGAAAACCCAGCAAAGCTTCCTCAATATAGATGACCAGCAATATAGAAAGATGCAAACCAAATACATGATCTCCTCCTCCACCATAGCAGACC
Organism: Larix kaempferi; assembly: GCA_027924585.1. NCBI lineage: Eukaryota > Viridiplantae > Streptophyta > Pinopsida > Pinales > Pinaceae > Larix > Larix kaempferi. Next base: position 6,875,689 of record BSBM01000698.1, read on the forward strand.
TCTCCTCCATAAGTGCGCCTCTCTCAAGTGAGTGAGTGTGTGTCAAATGAGGAACACACCTCCTCTATTTATACACTACTCCGACTTTTATTTTACACAAGACATGTAGGCTCATATTTAACCAATGGGTTAAATACCCCACTACAACTGACTGGGCCGACCCCTCTAGGGTGGTCTAATAACCCTTTGACCCACATAACACTTACAGGGCCGACCCTTACTAGGGAAGTCTAATAACCCAAGTTACCACATTCTCGGAGGAATAAACATCTCCAGATATACAATAAGATCTTCAAGGAGGAATGAAACATCTCCGGAATAATAAAGTACAAATATAATATTCTTTGAAGTTACAATATCTCAACAGAAGGAGTCCACTGAGGGTGACGCCCTAGGAAACCCACTTCAATCTTGGCATAAAATAAAAAACCCAGAAATTGTTCACCACAGTTTGAATTTGTTTGAGCTAGAGAATTTTTATAAATTTTAACTTAGGGTTTGAAAAGTGAAATTTAATGGCGACAATTGGAATGGATCCCAATATAATAAAAAAATACTTTGAAACACACCTATATATACTTGCGTCCACCTTGCAAATTTATTATCTTCCCAAAATGATGCAATCTAGAGTGAGATCCAATCTCCCCAAGTGAAATCATTATTCCTCCATGGTGACCAATGCGCCCTTCCCTGCAGAAAACGATCTGTAGTAAGAATCGATCAAGCATGAAAGAAACTATACGAAAGAAAAGATGAAACAAGAAGCATAAAAATGACCACCAGATACAATAGAGATACTCCCTGGGACACAAGTCATTTTGAGAGAGAGAGATATGGGGTTTCCCCACAATAGCATCCCCTTCAGAGTCGCCTCCTTCACTACCAAACGAACCTTGCAGAAAAAGGTTTGGAAAGAACTAGATCCACAATGATATCATAGATAAAAGAATTTACAATCACTTGCAAGAACATTCATCAAAGCATCCAAGAGATTTGAAAAAATATTATTTATTATACCAGAAATCCAAGATCCCAAAGGTGCCTTTACAATGAGGGGGGTCTCTTGCTTAAATAGGAATGAGAGAGACCAAAACCAAAACCACTTTTTGAATGAGTGGTGGAGATCAAAAGATAAAACAATAATAATCGATGACTATAATGAGCCGTAAATACAATACATAGATCAACTCACTAAATGAGGGGGTGCGCACTCACTAAGTGGCCCTAGGGGGGTCGCACCACATGATAAATGAAAATACACGTGTACAAAGCACATGGTGGGGCTAGGAGGTAGTAATTTCCTTCACTAACATCACCCCATGGAACAATGATAAATAGTGTGACTCAATAACATCACAAAGTGACCAAATGACCAAATCATGGCCCCCTCAATAACAGAACAATACATTAAAATAATAACCTAGAGTGTGTGTGGACCCCATTGAATGGTGTAAGTTGTGCCTAAAGGTGTGGGATGAATCACAAATGACCTATGAACAAACCTCATTCCAATTCCTTTCCTCATTTTCCCAATTCGATTTCCTCAGTGGCCATTTTATTCCATTTTTAATCCTCAGAAAATCACATGTAAATCAATAAAATTCCTGTAGCTCTCTACCTCGTGCCCCGGGAACCAATCGAACTGTACCAAAGTTTCTAGGGGTATGGATATATGGTAATAACAAGTGTTTGTACCCCATACTCCCTCTATAGCGCGCTAGGAGAACCAAATAAAAATACAACTATGATGTCAGGCCATTTTATAATGGCAAATCTGCAGTAAAGTGACAATCTGAGTGAAATCTCATCTGGAAGTGCTTTTAATTGAAATATGAGTTTCCTAATGGATTCATAAGGTCTAAATGTACTAGATATGAGTACTCATACACCCTATGGCTACCTGGATAATCATCTGTAGTCTCAACCATGCATGGACAAATAAAAATAATGGCATGTAAATAATAATAACTATAAAAAAATCCACCAAACCATTATGTGAAACCTATGTCTACTGCATGGAACCATCAAATGGGAATAAAAGGACTATAAATCATCAACCTCAAACATCACTGGTCCAACTCATCTCAGATCCTATGGTTGACTTGGTCAAATTGGGTTTGACCAGGTCAAGATTGATCAAAATATGACCCAGGCTTAAAATTCCTGTTGTTGCAAGTGCAAATGGATAAGGTATGCTCTTTTAATCATTCTAATAGCAATACTTTAAAGTAAAAAGTAGCATTTATTTGGCGGTTAAGCAATAATTATATCAAATATAAGCCCAAAAATAATCAATTACTCAAAACAGAACCTCAAGAATATACTCATTCCATGGTCGTGATCATTTTGCTAGCAATGGGTGAAGGTGAGAAATGCAAGTCAAGGATAAGGGGATGACTTTACTAACTCATCATTGTGATACTTTGTATAAGGGAAAAAGGAATACACGCTTAAGCATATGTTGGTGTAATGACCCTTATTAGGAATTTTATTAAAATGGCAATTTTCCACTTTTTTTCCCTAGTTCGACCTTTGACTAGTTTTGATCTCTAGGTCCCAAATTTGCCCCAAATGATTTCAAATCTTCTGAGAAGGTATATGAATGAGATTAGAACATAAATATGTGTTTTAAGGATGCCTTTGGACCTTTAAAATACTTCTGCAAATACTCTTTCAATTCTGGCCAATGTAGGGAACTTTACTAGTAATTTGCCTTTTACTAGTATTGGTCTCTATGTCTCGAATTGACTCCAAATGCCTTCAAATCTTAAAGGAAGGTGTATGAATGATATTAATACTTGAATATGATTTTCAGGGATGATATATGGCCACCAAAATACCTCTGAAAACTCTCTTAAGATTCTGGACCAAGTATGCAATTTTACTAGTAATTTGGGGTTCAAATCCCCCTGGGGTAAGTATTGAAAATGGCTTCCCAAATGCCTCCAAAGCCACTCAAATTTATTAACAGAGGTAGGGAATGTATTAAGGATATTATTAAGGTCTCATGTACACCATTAATTGATTATTATATCTGTTCCAACCCTCTCCCATTCAACTGCAAAAATCACCAATTCGACCCTTGGGGAAATGGCACTATTTCTTCTCCCAGTGCAATTAAACTAAGTAAAAATACTTCAAATGCTCAAGTACAGTACATGAAACTTGTAAAATACATCCATGGCAGTCCATTAATCACAAATTCATCATAGAATCATCCATTCATTCGAAATCATCATCAATACATTGGTTCACAACAAGGTAGTGGGGAAATGGCATTGTTCTTCCATTAAAAATGAGATTTATACATTTCTACTTGGAATTTCGACCTGAAACTTTTTGGAGATGAATAACAGAGTATTTAATTCATATTAAAAAAGAAATGGGGCATTAAAATCTTCCCCAAAGAGTACAATAGCTCACCAAAAACGCCCTCCCTCAAGGATCAAGAATATGCCATCAAAACCGGAAATGGTTGAAGGAGTGAGCTGCAATAGAAGAAACCATGAGCTGCCCTGTAGCTTACACCTGCACATAAAGACTCCATTAAATCTCCAAATGAAAGGTCTGAATGGCCTTTCCAATTACCAACTTGGATGGGAATCTTTCACCCTCGAAATTGGCTAAGGCAAGAAACTAGTCATCCACTAGCTCTCCCTCTTCACAAATGCAATTGCAAATTCTACAAATGATAAAAAGATGGTTTCATTCTTTGTTATTGACATTTATAAACTTCTAATGTCCTCCATGGGTCGAATTCCTTCCAAGAGACTCATGCCAACTCAAGTTGGGAAGAGATTCCAAAGAACACCACTTGTACAACAATTCCTAGTCTCCCACTTCCACCAAATCACATGTGGAAGCATCTTAGCTGCCCTAACACCCTTGAGCGCCCTCTTGGAGTCTATTTTTAGGCCTGACATGTCATATATGTCATATGTTAGCCTTCAGGTCTGATTTGTGTCATAGGTGTCATAGCATCTTCATCATTGTTGTCATAGAGCTAGGGAATCTAGCCCAAGTGTCTCAGTAGCTCCAAATTGCCTCTTCCTCTTCCATGGGAGTTACTCTTCCTCTATATTTCGACCTTGGATGAGCCATGCAATGAATAATACCTTTTTGACTCCCCCAAGTATGTTACCATTCACCTTGAATTCGAATTGGTGAGAGAATGATGCCAAATGTAGTGGGGAAATCTAGCCATATGTGGGTCCCACTTCCTCCATGTGTCTTCATCATGAAATGCCACTTTGATTTTCACTTGTATATATTTATTTAGCTCCTTTATTAAATATTTATTCCATTCTAATGTTCAAACATCATTTATTATCCCCATTATTCCAAATCCCAAAGCTTCCACCCCAAACCTAGGAAACTAGTAATTTTCCTCCTTGGCAATTATTTGACCTTTAGCATCAATTTGACAAACTCTAATGAATAGGGCTAATGTGATTAGGCCATTGTGACCCAATGCCAAATTTGGGACATGACAGTTGGATAATAAACACATGGGGAATGCCAGTGTCTCACAAATGGAACGAGTTGTTTTGAGAGGTGCTTATTCAACCTTGGAAAATGTCTACAACTCACATCCAAGCTGAATCTAGCTCAGTGAGGATCTTTAATAGAATTGTTGTAACTAGGTGCACAACTAACCGTAGCTTGAGGTTCTAGGGGACACTTAGAATTAGTTGTCCCTTACTCCATCTCACATCCCAACACGTAGGCTCCATGAGGTATTAATCATTACATTTAATCACGACCAACAGTCTTTGGATTTAACATACATTTAACCATTTTGTTTTTTAGGCCTTAGGACCCTTTGGATTTTGCATGTGCTTAGAAGCACAGCTAATCACAACTTTCATCTAGTGTGCTTTCACATTTCAATTTCCATAGCCCTCTTTCATTGTGCTGAGAAGCACAGTTTTAATTTATTTCCATGGGCTTGCACAAAAGATATAGTACTAGTTCACATATGCATGTGATGATGGTAGTACAGTTTGCTTCGGGTTTAGTCAACACAACTCAGGAAACTAGGGGGACCATCCACAATCAGGACCAAACATTGGGGGAAACCGACCAGAGAGGTCAAGGAATCAAATCCAACTCACCTAAGCTCATGAACCAACACCAGCAGGTTCTCCTGACCCAGAAGGATCAAGGCTTCGGTAAGTTCTGTTTCCAACTCAAAGACGAGACACAAACTAATAGGGATGCTATCCAACACAAAGGCAAAAGTGGGGAGGTCCTCCATATCACAGGTTGAGGTGTAATTCAAGGTAAAACCAAGGATGGAAGAGAACGGATAGATGGAGAAAGTGAAAGGTGATTCCAAAATTAGCAAGCCAGAAATGGTGGGAATGATCACGTCCATACTACTAAAGATGGTAAATCCAATGAGTATAAACATGAACTTCTTTTTCTGAGTAAGAAGACCATTTAGATAATCATTAAAACAACCATGTCCATATAACATATAAATATATATATACCACCAGATCATGACCACTAGACACCAAGTCAAGCTACTAAGATGAGCAAAAGAGAAAAACAATAAGAACCAATCCACATCCATATACATGTTGGGCCATATACATGTATCTTCCATCTGGATCATCAATAGTCACTCGAAACACTGTTGCTATAAAAAATATGGGCACTACACTTCTCTATATGGAACAAAATTGGTCACCTCGGTCATCAAATCTAAGGTCATGAGGCTCAGTCTTGGCATAAGGTTCATCATGTATGATCTGGGGCTGCTTTGATATGCGAGTGATCATAAAAAAGTACTGCTCATCATAGGCTGATCTCATAGAAAATGTGTAAAGGCCTGGCTCAAAAATATACAGGAAATTGCTCTGTAACCATGGTAGCCCGACTACTATGGATGTGATAACAATACAATGTCAAACAACATTTGAAACTCTTAAGGAAAAACTCTCTTCAGCACTAGTATTAAAAGGATCTAATTGGACCTTACCTTTTCAAATTTTTACTGATGCATCTAATTCAGCTATAGGGGTAGTTTTAGGTCAAAAGTATAATTCTTTAACTTATGTTATTTATTATATCAGCAAAAATTCAACCCCTACCAAATTAAATTATACAGTGACTGAAAAAGAGTTTCTTTCAGTTGTCCATGCTATTAATAAATGCAGGCACCACATTACTAGTTATGAGGTTTTTGTGCACATTTACCATTCCACTATCAGGTGCCCTATTAACACGTCAATAATTAATGGTCGCATCACCATATGACTCTTACTATTACAGGAATTCAATATTATAGTTTTGGACTGTCTAGGGAGGGAAAATATAGTTGCATATTTTCTCTCTCTGCTGAACAATGAAGGTGAAGTTGTTCCTATGGAAGATAATTTTCCATATGGGAATCTTTCTGCTGTGTATTTCAAATATCTATGGTTTGTATACATAGCCAATTAATTATCTACTGAAAGGCTGCAAGCACATTTGACCCCTAGAGAAAAGAAAAGAGTTATCAAATTAAGTGCATTTTATTCCCAGATTTAACATGAATTGTTTTATACAGGTCCTAATATGGTTATTCGCAGGTGTGTTCATGAGGACGAGATTTTTGACATTCTAAGAACCTGACATGACAACCCTTGTGGTGGGAAATTTTCTAACCAAAGGAAAGTCCATAAAATTCTACCTATGGGTTATTATTGGCCAAGAATATTCAAGGATGCTCGAAAATATGTCAAAGAGTGTGATAGTTGTCAAAGAATGGGGAAACCAACTGCAGCTAACGAAATGCCTTTGCAGCCACTTATTCATTTGGATCCTTTTGAGAAATGGGATTATCAGTCCAACATCAAAAGGTAAGAAATATATTTTAGTATTCACAAATTATGTAACTAAATGGGAAAAGGAGAAAGCCTTACCAAGTGAAACTGAAACAGTAGTAGTGAATTTTCTATTTGAAGAGATTTTTGTTAGATTTGGGGTACCTAGAGAGATTGTAACTAACCAAGTTTCTCAATTCACCTCTAAGTTGGTCAATTCCATTATAGAAAAGTATAATATTAAGCATAGGAAGTTCCCCCCCTACCATCCAAAATCCAATGGGAAGGTGGAGTCTATCAATAATATTTTGGAAGGGATTTTAACTAAGACAATGCAGCTTCATAAGAAATATTGGGTAGAGAAGCTTCATGGGGGCATTATGGGCCTATAGAACAACTTGGAAAGATACTACTGGTTTTACTCCCTGTGAGAGGGTATATGGTGAGAGAATTCTATTTCCAATTGAGATTCAATTTAAAACTTATAGAATTGCAATAGAACTTGGTATGGATTTATCATAAGCACAAAAGGAAAGAATAATGCAGTTGAATGAATTAGATGAAATGAGGCAAGACTATTTCCATCATATTGTCATTGTACAGCAACAAAGAGCATCATAGCATGATAAATTCATAAAAAATAAACACTTTCAAGCAAGCGACTGCGCACTCTTATATGACTCAAAATTTAAAAATTTCATAGGCAAGTTCACTACACATTCGTTAGGACCCTAGGAAATTGAAACAATGTTTGATAATGGCTTAAAATTGAAGACTATAGATGAAGCAAGAGTTTCTTTCATAGTTAATGGCCATAGGTTGAAATTGTATCAGAAGCCTAAAAACAGGGAATAATTTTTGCAGAGCATGTTAAATAAAAATGAATTGTAAATTGTAAACATGGAGAATTCTCTTCCTATTTCTTCTTCTTCCTTATGTCTTTTCTTCAAGTTAATGTAAATAAAAAAAATGAAATAAGCTAAACCATGAAAACCAGTTCCTAGCACAGTTCAACGAAATCTTATCAACTCGCCTGGTAAGATTCAAATACATGTTGTCTTTTACAAGTTTTCTGGTTCTTCTAATCAATTTTTGTTCGATGCTCGATTTGGCTGATGGGAAATTCATTAAGGTTCTCCTTCCAACAAGTTTTATCCCATCGACATCAACACATTTTCTAGGCATAAAAATAGATATTTTTATGGTACCTTGGGGCCTACATGCCTTAATGGCAGGTTCCCTTGCCATTAAACATGAGGATTCATTAATGCCACCTCAATGATGGATTTTGCAGGTCATTCGACATCAACAAATCCCTTCATGCTTGACAGATTTTACTTGGGTTCTTTGATACCCATTAACATTATTGGTGGGTTATCTGACATTGGTTAAGGATCAACCTCAAGGGTCGATAATCCAAAGAATCCTTCCATGTTTGACTACAACACATTTATTCACATGGTTTGGATTGCACTATGCATGTTCGAGATGAAGAATTTTCCAGTTTGTTGTTGATTATAGGAATTAGAGAAACCTGTAAATTAGACAGTTTCAACATTTTTGAATATTTTTTAACAAGTCATTTTCATTAGAATATCTATATAATAAGTTTGAGGTATTTAGTTTAGGAAAGTAGAAGTTCATCAAGTTTGTAGCAATTTTTTGTTACTACATTTGAGTTTACTTTTATGCTACAAAGAAAATTGCTTCAGAATTCCATCTTTGTTAAAGAAAACTTATGCTTTGGCAAGATATAGTTATTTTGTTTAGGTAAGAATGGCTTTTCAAAAGAGAAGATTTTTCTTGATTTTCATTAAGCGCGAGAATTTCAGTTACTCATCAGATGAGAGTAGAGCATGACTTCATTCTTAGTTTTTTCCAGCTGTGCTCAAAATGATTTCATGTCTTCAAATTCAAATCAAGTATTCAATTATGGTAAGATATGATCTGTTTTATTTTTATTAATATTGAGCAACTTTAACATATGACCTTATTATATTTTTATCATATCTTCCTATAAGGCCACCTTTGTCAAACTTTAACTTAATGTCCTATAAAATCAGAGTTTTTAACTAAACCATTCCTATAAATGGCATGACTCTTAAATCGTGCTATCCTACACATTGATCCATCATTGTATATCTGATTTTGTCATCCCTTGGACCCGTCAATCAAAAACTTGAAGATATACCCTATCCTTATACTCATTGCTTCCTATTTGAAAATTTGATTCATCATGTTTCTTATGATCATTTTATGGAAACTTAATTGTGGTTGAAGGATATCAATTTGGGACATTTAGCTCTTCCTTTGTGGTGCAAGAACGTTCACCGTGATCATTTCTCATCGTGAAGAACTAGATTCAGTGGAGGGTTTGGAGGAAGACCCTCATAGTAAATGAGTTTTTCAACATATTAGGTGGTATTCATTATTTGAAAATTTCTGAGGGCACAACGAAGATGTGACCAAAGAATTTGCTCTTAATTTCAATGCGGCATGTGCTAATATTAGAGGATTCCTTGTCCCATTTTCTGAAGTGTTGATTTCCTTTGCTATAGGTCTACCAAAAACTAGGGAACGATGGTTTAAGACCTAGCCTATGAAAAACCCTGATTCATGGAAGCAATTTCTGGAAAGTGATAATGCTCGGCTTGACTGGAGGAAGGGTGCTCAATGTAGTTGGTTCATCGTAGAATGAGGTAATATCATTTTCTTCCTCCAGAAATATATGACACATGAAGGATCATATAGTCTAGTTTTCCTTGATCATATCCATCTCTTGTTACATATAAAAGGAGAATACTTTATGAATATTCCCTATTTCCTATGGAGAAGTTTGATGAAAATGGCCTTATTATCTCAAAAGCGACCCGATCAATCTCATAATAGTATGTACCATAATAGCTTAATTAAGCTATTGATCGTTACAGAGATGTAGAAGGTTAATTCAAATTGGGAACAATTTTTTATGGAGAGGGGGTTCCAAGTATCGCCAAATGTAAACCCTCAAAACTCAATATTGAATCCTTCTACAACACCAACAAAATCAAAGAAGCTAGTTCTTGAATCTTCAAGAGGAATGTGAAATAGGGTAAATTCTAAGGGTCATAAGGAAGTTAATATGGGTCCAAGAGTAACTAGAAGTGGGCCTGCAAAACTAAAAGAAACTGTTGAAGTGATTATAGAGGACTCAATAGCTCTTGAATTTATTTTCAAGGGATTACCCAAACATCCAAGGACTTGCTATTCATAGAGAAAATATCTAGAACCAGACGTCCAACCAAAATTTGAAGCACCAGATCAACCCAATTTGGAGACATCAATGGTCCCAATGGAGGAAGTTGGACATGTTCAAGAGGTAACCCCTAGTTGTCTAACCTTGTTTTGATTAAGCAAAGAAAGAAGATTAGAAATTCAAGAAGCAAGTCTATGAACTTCAAGTCTTAGTTAATCATATCTAATCTGTGAATGAGAAGCTAAAACGGAGGGGGAAGCAAGCAATTGTAGAGGGAAACTAATGCTCTCAAAAAGAAGTTAAAAACCATTAGGGGCCACACTTAGAGATGGAACCAAAAAAATAAGAGGTTGATGAAACAAAATAGGATGCTTAAAATTAAAATAAAAGGAAATCAATGCCTCCATCTTAGAGTAGTGCAAGGTTATATTTTTTAGCTACAACAACTGTAGAGGGTACTCCTCTTCTCCTTCCAGAGCTTATGAGGATAAATTGGGAACAACATAACTTTTGTTTGAGTTTTTAAATCAAATTTTAGATGATATCTGGACCAACACTTTAGCTATGGCTTTGGCTCAAGTTAAAATTGTTAGATAGACTGGGAGAGGTGATGAATTTTATGACCTAGGGATTATTTATAAGAAACAATATAAATTTGAGATTCAGAGGATGCAATAAGTCTAGTTCTCTAATTATTTGGATAAGGAACAAAAATGGAATTTAAAGACATGGTCCTTACAAGAACAATTAACAGTGAAAGAGGAGGAGAAGAGATTAATGTATCAGATCATTGTGCAAGCCATTTCCTGTAGGATCCAAACAAAATTTTATCCTATGTATTTGCATGAGCAATGGGAAGATTTCATAATTTCAAGATTGAATGAGGGTAAGAAACATGAAATAAAAAAATGTCGTTGATTTATTGACCTTTACAATGGTTCTTCCCTAAGAGACAAATAGTTGTTATGTGAGCTCTACCAATTCAAGTTCTTTCTGGATAATGAACTTGAATGGAACCCTAATTCCATATTGGAGATGTCCAACTGAGAGTATTTTCATCATTTATTCAAAATAAAATTAAGTGAGAGTTGAGTATGAGGTTCTTCTATAAATGTGAGTTCCAGACAAAGATTCAAGTGAGAGGGGAAAATCCTATGCCTGAAGTTTTCTTTGCCAATCACAATGAACTATTGAGGTATTCTAAACAAGTGAAGAAATTTAGGGAAAATCAAAAATAGGATTTTGAGGATTATGGCACTCTTGCTTCTTTGCAGGCTACAAAAACTTGTTGGAATTTGTTACCTCATCCAATCAGACAACATGATCCACCAGGATATCCTTTCTTTAGGATTGCCTTTTTCCAGAACTCATCTTTAAATCAAATCTATGTGTAGTAATGGTACTTAGTGGTTGGGATTAAGATTCCATTTTCCTATATTATGGTATAGTAGGAAGCGTTATCATGTTACAAAACAATGGGATGAGTTTGAAGAAACTTCTTCCTGGATGGAGGTTGATTAGTATCTTGGTTTTGGGGAAGAAAATGGAGTATTTCATCCATCCTTTAGTTGGACCAAACTCCATCATACTATGTTGTAGGGTGAATCAATTGCATAGGGACAAGCAATGACTTCCCGCTGGGGGAAATGTTGGGTGCCCAAATTGCATATGTTTTTTACCTCAGTTTGTTTCTTTTGCATCCTTTTTGTTTCCAAAATCTAAATTTTTCCTCCTTTTTGATCCTAAGAGACCTTATGTTTGACTCAGATGAAATATCAGGTATCCCAAGTCATTTATATGTTATTGTTTTTATTATTTTGATAAATAAACATACTTTTCCTCATAGAGTGGTTAAGTAACATGTATTTACAAGTTTAGTTTAAACTTGTAAATCGAGTTGTTCTAGATACCTGCAGGCATGTAAACGATAAATTGACACATGGGTCTTCGTAAGGACGATGTGGATTAGCTTATCCTCCTTTTAGTTTTGAAAAATGTGGCAAGATATCAGCTCAGGGTTGATTCAATTGAAGACTGGTTGTAGAGATAAATGAACGCAACTTTCTCATGGATTCAAGGATATGTCAATTCTTCGAATCTTGACATATCCCATACGATTTGTTATGATATGATCGCTTATTAAATTGTAATAGATAAGGAAGATCCTTAGAATCTCTCTTTTCAATTGTACATGAGGCATTTTCTGTCTACTTTATCCAAGCTTGTTGTAACTATTATAGAGCTATGATATCTCAGTCTTTTCTATATTTATCCAAAGTTAGCTCTATAAGTACGTGTTAATATTTGGTTAAGCTTTGATCTTTAATTCTTTTAGATGCCGAAACTTGAAACAATGAGACAATTCAATCACATGAAATTCATAGAAACATAACACAAGATATACCCTGGGGAAAATCCTCAAAACAATGAGAACAAAAACCCTAGCAACTCTTCTCGGTATAATATAATGGAGAGTAGATAATGTATTTATTTTACAACATAACATACTGATTTCAGAATATAAGATATCACCAAACACTCTTGGTGAAGATACAAAATCAATAGAGAAGAGAGATCAATTGGTTGTGTTTTCCAATGTGCCCAACACATCAATATATAGCAAAATTCACTACCATACAAAGAATAATGAATCAATATGAAGGATAATCATCCCATGAAAACCATAGCGAGTTATATTCTTGGATAGTTACAGTGCACTTCTAGTTTCTTCAATCATGCACCAACAATGCACCATGCCTTTCTTCCTTAACTTGAAATCATGCTTAGTTGACTTTGGAGTGAACTCGCCTCATACTTGATGTAGGAGAACTTAGTTAACAAGCTAACATAAGTGTCATCATGCAATAGGATCAACTTTAGTGTTGTAACTTAAGTGTCATCTTTTAACTTTTAGTTTAACTAAAGTGTCGTCATGCAAAACACTTTAGTTAACTAATTCCTTTTTAACACTTTAGCTAACTTTTCTTAACTGAAAATCATGCTGATTGATTTTACTGAAGTGATCATGAAGTCATCCTTTAGTTAACTAATTGCATATCTTTAACTGAAGCATTGATTATGGCATAAATTGTTACTTAACTAAATCTTTGTAACTGAAGCTTTATAATTGAAGCTTTAACACTTCGAGTTCTCTTTATTTAGCTCGAGTGTCTACATGGGCAATTTCGAATTCTCTTGATTTCTATTCTTTATCTTTTATTTCTTTATATTTTATTGCATGGTCAATATGTGCTAAATTTAACTATTTATCACATTACATTATACTAAGAAGAATTATCGGATGTTGTGATCATATTATATTATTCCAGAACAAATGATCATATGCTAAAGTAATTCCCTTTAGAGGTGATCAATTTCTTAAGGAGACTTAATAGCAACTGGTGATCATGGTTAATAATACATCACACAACATTAAATTCTTTTAACAAGTAAAGCATGACCTTTATGTGGAAGTTCCACCTCTATATGGGCAATTCATCCCATGGATACCTTTATACGGAAGGTTCACATGAGAATCATGACTTGACACACAAGTCTGGAGCCTTGTCCAACAAGACTTTACAACATCATTATTTTGATCAATTACCTCTATATGGGAGGAATAACCTTTACATAGAAGGAAATCAAAGTGCTCACCTCTATACAATAGGATCAATCTTGGTTGCACAAGATTGGTTTGGAGAATGTATCCTAATGCTATACATTTAAGACTCCCTCTCAATGAGGGAGGCATTCTTTGTCATGCCAAGCTTGTCTCGGAAGTACTTGAACTTCGTCACTGACAGAGGCTTTGTTAACACATATGCAATCTACTTATCAGTAGCAATATATTGAAGTTTCAATGTACCTTTCTGGACAATGTCTCTAATGAAGTGATACTTCATTTCAATTGTAATACCCCCAGTTTTGACTTGGAATGTATTTAATCAAATTATGTAAATGATGTAAATATGCTAGTATGGATTCCTAGTGTGGAGCTCAAGGCCAGGGCTCAACTAGTGAATGGCTATCCATGTATGGCATATATATTTTTATTTGGACCATATGATTGGCTTATCATGCCAATTCGAAATGTATGTAAATATTAGGTTGAAAATTAATAAAATGGTCCAAGATGGTTGTGTAAAGAGCACTAGAGGGGCTATGATTCCACTAGAGGGGAAGAGGAAGGGGGCCTATGGGGAAACCAAACCCTATGTTTCCATGTGTCGACCTTAGAACTCATCCAAAATCTGCCATGTGCCTTAAATAAGTCAATTACCTTCTCTTGACTAATTAATAAATCCAATCATTGAATGCATATGTGAGGTTGGTGGGAAAAGTCACTTCATGTAGTTATTGAAGCAAGGGGGTTGTGATAGTTATGTCAGTTTTCAGCAATCCTATTTATTCTATGGTAAGAATCTATGTCATTTTCCTTTTCACCCTTATCTCATATCCCTTGGAGTCAACACTCTTTTGATCAATTCTCTCATGCATGTTCCTACACTATGTAGAGTTTTCGATTGTCGTTCATGACCATTACCAGACTATGCTGAACCCATAAATTTTAATTTGGAGACAGAACTATATTTTTGGAAGGGAAAATAGATGGTTGTAGGAGAGAATGGAGGTTGGGAAAGCTAGGAACCTTTATCCATTGAGTTCTACTACTTCCAGATGCTTGAGAAGCCATGGATTAATGTTGCAAGAGGTTCTCCAATAGCTTACAACAGGTTGGACTCTTACTGCACACACTGGTAAGCACTGTAAGGGTTGGATTTCCTAAGGGAACTATGGATCAATGAAGGGAAATGCATTCCTTGTGTTGTGTGGGGAAGTTGGAAGGAGTTCCATGGATGTGAAGGCTTAGTGAGATCCCTATAGAGCTCTAGTTAAGCTTTTGGCTAAGCATAGTGAGCATAATGGGTTGTGGGATAAGAGAGAGAAGCCTGTAGGCATTTCCTTCGCCTTGTTGGCCTCATATCCCAACTAGGGGGTGTCCTCTTAGTAGAAATATTATATGCTAGACAGAGTTCCTATGGTTGGGTGGAAAATATCTCTTACACAATTAGTTTCTTGGATCTTCTTTGTTTAAAGATAATTATTCTTGCGTATTTGATGTGCAATGATTTTATTTGTATTCATGTGATAATTATGCCTGTAAATTGCATGTTGTGTGAGTGGAATTATTTCATTCCACTATGTGTTTTATTTTCATGTCTGCACATGAATTTTAGCTGTTAAGAATTCATAATTCTGCTTATGGGCGAAATTTTGAGGACCTGATTCAATTAAGGTCCCCTCCTACTGGTCAGATTGAGGGATGGGGATGTTACATCACTTTGCTTTGACTTGTCATGAAACACTGGGTTTTCATAAATCTTGATATTGAAACTCTGATTGTAAAACTTAATAACTGTATGCTCAAGCTTTTCATCGAACAACCCTGGAAGTAGCTTTCTGAGCCATAATACTTCTCTGCAGGAAACACTAGAAGCTATGTATTATGCTTCTGTAGTGCTTTGAGGTACGGAGCCTTGATTCCTACTGGAACAAGATATCATAGCTAATCCTAGGATATAACAATAGCCGGATGTACTCTTACAGTCCACAATTCTTTCTCCTTGGTATGAGTCTGTATAACCAAGTAACATGACTCCTCCACTGGAGGCATATCTAAGTCCATATGAAATTGTACCTCGAAGGTACCTAAGCACATGCTTAGCATCTATCTAGTTTTTGTGTCTCAGATCAGACATAAATTGACTCATAATGCTCATGGCATAACATACACCATACCTCGAATGTATCAAGTACATTAGAGATCCTATAAATTGTCTATACAAAGTGGGATCTATTGGATCTAATCCAGAGCCTGACTCGTGAAGTTTCCTCAAATTGGAAACCATTGGTGTTGTCATATATTTGCAATCTATCATGACAAACCTACATAATATATCCATAGTGTACTTCCCCTGACATAGAAAAATATCATATTTTTTTTTCCAAATCTCAAGGCCAAGAAAGTAGTGCATCTGACCTAAGTATTTCATCTAGAACTCTGAGGTGACGTCCCTCTTGCACCAAGCAATCAAATATTCCTCTCCAGTGAGAAACAAATCATCAACATCAACGGTTGGTTCTTCACTACTTTGAAGTACAAATTTGGATCAGCTTCACTCTTACAGAAACCCAGTTTATGAAGGTAGCTATCAATTATGGAGTACCAATCCCCGGGGGCTTGCTTAAGCCCATATAGATATTTCTTTATCTTGAAAACATGGGACTCCTTCCCATGCACCACAAATCCTTCAAGATGCTAAATATAAACCTCTTCCTCAACCTCACCATTGAGGAAGACTGCCTCCACATCCATCTAGTGAAGTTTCCACTAGAATAGATGCAAGTGCAATCATTGCTCGGATTGTGGTGTACCTTGTCACGAGGGAAAAGGTCTCATCATAATTGATTCCTTCTTTCTGAGAGAAAACCTATGGCAATGAATCTGTATTTATACTTCTCAATGCTACCATACACAACATGCTTTATCTTGTCAAGCCATTTGGAAGTCACAATGGACTTCGCATTAGGTTTGGGAACAACCTCCCAGACATAATTCTTCATTATAGAGTTGTACTCCTCTGTCATTGCATATTTACAAAATTCTTTCTTTGTAGCTTCTTCATATGAGGATGGTTATGAATCATTAATGTGAATCATCAGTGAAACATACCCTAAATATCTATCAGGTTGCTTACGCTCTCTGGATGAGCCTACTGGTGCTCCATGTTTCTCTGTATCTTGTAAGATATCTCAGCACCAAGAATATCTTATTTTAGCGGGAGGTTCATCAGGTGATCTCTCAATCATTTCTATTATTTATTTAGGAGCTAGCGAATCTGAGGCATCTTCTGGTGTCTCCCTCTCAAACTCTGAAGGGGGGGGATCAGACTCAGGATCCTCCATCTCTGAATCACATTGAATCTCTTTCAATATTTTGAAAGCAACTTCCTCATGGAAGGTAACATCTCGGCTAACTTCAATGTATCTCTCACCAAGTACATATATTCAGTATGCTTTGTATGACTCGCTATAACCCACAAATGTGTGTTTCTTTCCATAAGGCTCCATCTTTGTTCTCTTTTCTTTGGGTACATGAATGTATACTAGGCTCTCGAAGATCCTCAAGTGTGATATGTTTGTCTTCTCACTGGTAAAAACTTCTTTTGGTGTCTTCTCATCAAGAATGGCATGTGGCCTTCTATTCTGTATGTACACAACTGCACTGGTGGCTTCTACCCATAATGAGGTAGACATATCTTGATCATGCATCATGGCTTTTGTAGTCTCGCATATGGTTCTATTCTTCCTTTTGTCAACCCCATTTTGGTGAGGGTTGTATGGTACTGTTAACTGTATACATATTCCTACATCAATACATAGCTCATTAAATGCATCTGAATCAAATTCACCTCCATTATCAAACCTTAATGCACGGATTTGCCTTTCTTTCTTATTTTCAACTAGGGCTCAAAACTCTTTAAATTTTCTAAGAGTTTCACTTTTAGCCTTCATGAAATAAATCCATGACTTCCTAGAAAAATCATATATGAACATTACATAATATAAGAATCCACTCATGGAGGGGGATGTCATGGGACCACATACATCAGAATGTATTAAATCTAAAATCTCTCTAGATCTAGTAGTATTGTTGGAAAAAAGATTCTTAGCATTCTTCCCAAGTGCAAAAACCCGACATACACTATCATTCTCAAAATCAAATATGTGTTGGGTATGTGTTAAATTCTTTGCATGTGTGTGACGGGGGATGGTGCACCTATCAACGGTGCACCTGACGATCCCTCCATCACCTTAATCCTTGGGTTGTTTTCGACTATTTTTGGGAATTGTCTAAAAATATGTATTTTAATCCCAGTTAAGGGATTGAGGTATATTTTATAATATGGGTTAATGTAATAGGGTATTGGATGTTGTGGAATACCTATATTGTATTGTGAGTGATTCATGAATGAGCATGAGAAAATAAGAGGAGCGGCTCTGAGTTTTGTTGGTTTTCCCAGTTAAGGGTGTCCAGGGTAAATCTCTGTGTATTATGTGTGAATGTTGTGATGTAATCTCTATTTTTATTCAAAGAATCCATATGCTTTTCTTCTCTGCACAGGTTTAAAAATTACAATACAGGCATACCTTTCACCATCTTTTGAAGTCCTGGTAGCACTTTGTAGTGTAGGTGTCCAAGCCTTCGGTGCCATATCTCAGATGGAATGATAGTGTGGTGAATCATAGCTTGAATGCACTTCCCGAGTACATTATAGAGTCCTCCGTCTCAAAATCCAATCATAGTAGAAGATTCTAGGATTTTGTTCTTCGACCATAAAATGCTTTGTTATCCATGAAGATAACGCAGAAGCCTTTGTCTTCAAGAACTGAAACTAAAAGGATGTTTTTCTTCAAGCATGGAACATATAGAATGTCCTCCACATGTAAAATATCACTGGTTCTTAGCTGGAATGAGGTGGATCCAACTCCTTGGATCGAATATGTTGAGTCGTCCCCCAACTTTACCATGCATGTGAAATTTTTCTCCTTTAGGTCAGTGATGGAACTCTTGTAACCAGTCATATGTTTGGATGTGCCATTGTCAATCAACCATGTGTTTGCACTTGTGATGGTGAATCTCGAAAGGAATGAGACAAGGTAATACTCCCTTATTGTCTCCTTTTCTTTGAATGCATTCTTTTGAGTGGTTTCATCTTCTATGGCGATAGAAGCAGAAACTTTCCTTTCCGCTTTTCTTTGCACTCTCTTGAGAAATGGCCTTTCTTGTTGCAATTGTAGCATCTAGAATTTGACGTGTCAAATCCTTTGTTGAAAACCTTCTTCTTTGGATGAGAGAACTTATTTTGGAAGAAGGGTTTCTTTCCTTTCTTCATTCTTTCCATGAGGGAAATATTTTCTTCTTTAGTGCACATAGCTTTGCTCTGAATTCACCCTTCCTCTTGGATACAGTCATGTCACAATATTTCAAACCTAGGTTGCACTTATCGGCCATTGATAGTAGCCAAGAATGTCTCCCATGAAGATGGGAGACCATCAACGATGGTTTGGATGAGACCATCTTCATCCACTACAACTCCAATGTTAACAAGATAATCTCTTACCTAAGAGATCTTAGTGAAGAAGGAGGCCATTGTCTCATCCTTCTCCATCTTGAGGTTTCGTAACTTGTTCTTCAATTCCCTCTTTTGAGTTGGGGCCTTATTCTCATATAGATTAGTCAATGTACCATAACATTCTTTTGCGGTCTTCAACAATGTGATCATGGGAATCAAGTTATCTTTTACCAAATCATAGATGATATGTTTGGCCTTAGCTTGGTTCTTCTTGAAGTTGATTTTCCCAACATTAGATGTAGGCTCCTCCAACACAATGGATACGTAGCTATCCAAGTCATGTTACTCTAGGATGTTGAGAATCCTAGCCTTCAAAGTGTTGAATTTTTATGTGCCCTCAAGACGGTCTTCTGGTCATACAGAGATTGATGCCATAGTCTTCAAATCTTGTGCTCAACTTCTCAGGATCTATGTAATCTCTAGCTGGCATGCAAAACTGAGCTCCTTCATGCCTTGAATTTTGATACCATGTTAATATTTGGTTGAGCTTTGATATTTAATTATTTTATATGTTGAAACTTGAAACAATAAGACAATTCAATCACATGAAATTCATAGAACCATAATACAAGATATACCTTAGGGAAAATACTCAAAACAATGAGAACAAAAACCTCAACAACTCTTCTTAGTATAATATAATGGATAGTAGAGAATGTCTTTATTTTACAACATATCATATTGCTTTTAGAAGATAAGAGATCATCAGACACTCTTGGTGAAGATACATAAGCAATAGAGAAGAGAGATCAATAGGATTTGTTTTCCAGTGTTCCCAACACATCAATGTATAGCCAAAATCATTGCCATGCAAGGAATAGTAAATTAATGCATGAAGGATAAGCCTCCCATGAAAACCATGGTGAGTTATCTTCTTGGATAGTTGTAGTGCACTTCTAGTTTCTTCAATCATGCACCAATAATGTGCCATGCCTTTCTTCCTTAACTTGAAATCATGCTTAACTAACTTTGGAGTGAACTTTCCTCATAACTGATGTAGGAGCACTTAGTTAACAAGCTAACATAAGTGTCATCATGCAATAGGATCAACTTTAGTGTTGTAACTTAAGTGTCGTATTTTAACTTTCAGTTTAACTAAAGTGTCTTCATGCAAAATACTTTAGTTAACTAATTGAGTTTTAACACTTTAGTTAACTTAACTGAAAATCATGCCGATTGATTTTACTAAAGTGATCACTAAGTTCTCCTTTAGTTAACTGATTGCATATATTTAATTGATGCTTTAACTGAAGCATTGATTGAGGCATACATTGTTACTTAACTGAAGCTTTGTAACTAAAGCTTTAACAATTCGAGTTCTCTTTAATTAGCTGAAATGTCTGCATGGGCAATTTTGAATTCTCTTGATCTCTATGCTTTATCTTTTATTTCTTGAGTCTTTTACTACATGGTCAATATGTGCTAACTTTAATTATCTATCACATTACATTATACTAAGAATAATTATTGGATGTTGTGATCATATTATATTATTATGGGCCAAATGATCATATGCTAAAGTAATTCACTTTAGAGGTGATCAATCCTTGAAGGAGACTTAATATCAACTGGTGATCATGGTTAATAATACATCACACACCATTAAATTCTTTTAACAAGTAAAGCATGACATTTATGCGGAAGGTCCACATGTATAAGAGAGGTCCATCCCATGGATACCTTTATACATAAGGTTCACATGATAATCATGACTTGACACACAAGTCCAAAGCCTTATCCAACAAGAATTTAGAACATCATTACCTTGATCAGTTACCTCTATACAGGAGGAATAACCTTTACACGAAAGGAAATCAATGTGTTCACCTCTATACGGAGGATCAATCTTGGTTGCACAAGATTGGTTTGGAGAATGTCTCCCCATGCTATACATTTAACAGTATGTGATATGTCATTATTTTGAGGTCAATCGGAAGCAGAATTCAGAGTTGCTCAAGATCCATGTTATCATTTTGTTGTAACTATTCTATTCTTAATTTAATACAGAATATGATATGTGTTCAACGATTTTAAGTATTAATCCCTTGTAGAACATAGTTTGTTACCTCAGGAGGAAGCATCCCCTTCGAAGGTGCACTGCTACTTGTACATTTGATTTAAAATTCCTATGTTGTAAGTATTTTGTTTGATGTGTGTCTATTTCTTTATATGAGCGTAATTAGTTGCAGAAAGAGTTGTATGTTTGATGTATTGTTCTTCATAGTTTAATTTTGTCATAGAATAAATAAAATTCAGTAGTTTGAGAGCATCATTGAACCTATAGAAGAATAGAAGTGTGCACACAATTATAGACTTAGGTTTTCCCAACTATTTGCATTAACCTTGAGGAGACGAGTTTGACATGAACAGAGTAATGTGGGAAAATTCTTCATGGCTTAAAAGGTTGTATACCAAGATCTTGACCTAGTACCTATGCTCATATACTTGGGGATTTCGTAAATCAGTTATTTATTTCTTGTTAATGCTTTGATTCTTTTTGGATTTTGAGTGTGGTTAATATTTGAAACTGTAGATTCCAATAATTTCTAGCATTAGTCCACCTCATCATGCTATAACATCTAATCAATATTTCAAACCTAATTATACATAGAACAAATGTTGAAGAGTTGATGTGAGTGTCGAACTGCTTAGTTTAGGAAGATATCTGGAAATTGTAGAGCCCGTTGTCTCATTTAGAAGAGTGAATTGAATTTGATTTCTCATTTGAAAGTTTGATTTTAAATTCCAATTAAATAGGCTATAAGTTAGAACTCTATAAGGATCATTACATTACCAAAAATCAATATTGCACATACTGTTCCCATACTTCATAAGTTTGTGAACTCTTGGTTGACGACAAAGTCTTTGGAAATTAGAATCATATAATTTTACCAATAGGGACCTGCTCCAAGTAAGCATTTCACGCGGCCTCCCCCAGATCTTGTTAAACATGTGTTTGAGTAACCTCCCTGTGCCCACTTTAGGTTCGACATCTTCTACCCTAGATTGCCATATCCACTAAGTGTATCCCCCACCATAACCACCTTCATCAAGTTGAGGCTTTCAACCCATAATCCAATCCTTAGAACAACCAAGCTTGGGGAAGAGGAGTTCATTGCGACCATCACAATTCAGCCAAGGAGAAATACAACCCACTGACAAGGTTTAGATAACGCGCCTATCATCCTTTCCCTATGAATCTTAGACTATTGTTCACCATCTTGGTCAATTTTTAAATCTTCCTTCAGCCATCCAAATACACATCCCAAGCAATCATAAGATTAACAAAGACGAATTTCATTACCTCCCAATGTTCCAACGGTCACCCACCCATCCCATTGATCACACCTATTCACATGCACCCATAACTGGTCATTATTTCCCGTAAGAGGAGGTGTACTTCCCCCTCTGCATCCCATGGTTGTGGGGGTTCCAACTGGATAAGTTTCCCTCTGCTATAATGTGTTCCTACTGATAAAGTTTGCAGAGACACAGAATAGAGTAGAAACACAAAGGGCATATTGATTTTTCTTCTCATTATTAAACACACACATATATAGTTTCACATAACACCAAAACCATTGGCTAATACTATGGGCCAGTGTATACCATGGGTTGACTAATGACCTAGTCAACAACTAACTCAACTAACTTAGGACCATTGACTCAACTAACTAACCAACTTAGGACCATTGAAATTACAACTCTTAACACACCCCCTTAATCTCAAGTGGGATGGTGTGGTTAGCACTATCAATGCATCAGTGTTGTGCCTATTGGTCTATGTCTCAGCTAGGCATACATTTCATTCAAATAAACTTAAGCTTTACTTTATTCCTTGATGTGTACTTGGACTGCTTCTTCTTTGTCTTCTTGAACTTGATGCTAAGTAGGTGTTCTTCAACATCTTCTTTGTCTTCTACACAATAAACAGTGTTATTGCTTTTCATTGGTCCTGAAACATAGTGCAAGACTTCTTCTTCTTCTTCTATTTCAACATATTGTATGTTGTTGTCCATTGTACCTGCACACTCAAAAATTTTGTCAGAAAAAAGATTAATGTATCTCAACTCTTCTTGGAGAGCATTCATATCTTCCTCTTCTTTTGTTTCACTGAGTTTCAGCTCTTCTTGGAGAGCATTCACTTCTTTGTGTTCCTCATCTCCTTGTTCTTCATCTTCCTCATCTTTTGTCTCAATGGCATCTACATCATCATTCTCATTAACTGTTGTAGCTTGTACACAATGTGCATCCTTCACTGCTTCCTCAAAAATCGTGGGCTGACAGGGAAACAGAGCATACTCATACTGCTCATTAATAATGGGATTCTGCTCATATAGCGCCCTCAAACTTCTGGTTTTTTGGTTCTTTGATGAACTGGCTGCTGCAACTTCTATGCTGCTATCAACTGTCTCTTTTTATGAGAGAATTTCACTCACATCACTAAGGACTTCTACATTGACAGGTTTGTTTTCAGTGTCATCAACAAACACAGCTAGATCAACAAGCTTTGCTGAGCTTACTTGATCATTGGCTACATCATAAACACAGTCTTCTTGGTTGTCTTCCACTTCACTCTGGGATTCCTGGTGTTTTGCATGGATTGCAAAGTCAACTAGTTCCTCTTCACTAAACTCTGCTTCATCTTCTTCTACATCAAGTTCCTCTTCACTGAACTCTGTTGCATCTTCTTCTAGATCAGGTTTCGCTTCACTAAACTCTACTTTCAATATATCCCAAGCTTCTTTGGGAGTATAAACTTCTGCAATGTTATGAAAAATGGAATAATCTATACCATTTTGTATGATACTTAAGGCAACAAATCACTGTCTTTCCTTTTGATACTCTATCAAATTCTCAAATGCAACTAGATATAAATTTGTTTGTTAAATTAACTTTAAAAATATATACTTTAATAAAATGTTTTATATAAATATTTTTTAAAAATAAAGTTAATTCCAATACATATTTATTAATAACCATTGCCGCTTTGGATTATACACCACACAAATCATGATATCATTTTTTTCCCGCAAAAAAAGCATACGATTGTATTCAAAATATGAATCAAACAGTACATGATAAGGTCTAAATACAACCAAATTGTCATCAAGGCAATCCCATCAATGGGTACCCATGATATTACAAAATACATCAAAAAAGCCATGAATCTTCATATCTAAGACAACATCATATCATAAAATTATAGGAACCAAAAGTTATCTGCTACTCCTCATAGTATTCTTCCCAAAACATGATGTCTTCTTCACCTTCAAGAGCCAACTTAGATAAACTATCCGCCTGTGAACTATATTCCCTGTAAATATGTTCCAAAGAAATCGAAGCAAGCATCCCAAGTTCATCTTTAATACGCCTACACCAGCCGATCAAACCCAAGACTTTGATATCATACTCTCCACGTGCCCATTTGATAATCACCCGGGAATCCCCATAAATCTTCACAGATAATAAACCAAAGATATTAGCCACACGGACAACACACGACAAAGCCATGAGCTCTACCTTCATGTTTGTACCCCTGCCACACTTTAAATGGAGAGAAAAGTAATGATACTAATTCAAAAAAATAATGCCACCAGCACCACATTCACCCATGTTTGCAGCCCCATCGAAAAATAATAATGGCTCCTTAAAAGTGAAATGAAGCTCCCCAATATGCCTTGGAACTGAAAAAGATATTTCAGATTGATACTGTGAATAGAGAACCAAAATACTGTTGACAGCACCCTGTAAATTAGGTAGCTGATTTTCAAAAGTTGCCTTATTCCGATAATGTCAAATGGACCAGCTGATAAACAATGGCAAAGTTTGGTGGCTTTTTTCAGATCTCATCCATTCCTGAAGACATGCACCCACAAATGGACCACACCATCTATGTACAATACTGAACAGCTGGTAGAATTTGTTCCAGAGTTCCACAGTAAATGAACAATCAATAAAAAGATGATTAACATTCTCCTATTGCAACTTGCATAAAATACAACAACTAGGACCAATCCATCTAGTATACATCAAATTATCCCAAGTATTCAATCTATCACATAATAAGAACCAAAAAAATCATTTCAACTTTAAGGGCACATGCCATTGCCAAAGATTACAGTACCACCAGTTATTTGGATAGATACACCTTCTACGGATAAGACATTCATATGCTGATTTGGCAGTAATATAACCAGAGACCTAATTTCCTTCCCAGACAACCATGTCATCATCAGCATGGAGCTGAATACCTACAACATTTAATCTCTGAACATAACAGTCCCATTCATTTATCAACCCCGGCGGAAAATTTAAATCCACAACATCGAACCAATATCCCGAATCAGCATTCTTAACTATTGAATTCAAAGTAATATACCCAGACCTTCTCAAAAAAGAAGTCAACTCATTTGAAAGCTAATATTGGCCCTTTATACCCAGAATAGGATCCACACCAATAGCCACCTCAGATCCATTGCCAACTTTCCAGCAAAGATAATGTGCAAACTAACAATATATCTTCATAAAACCTCTCCAGACTGGAGAGACTCCCCGGACCTTTTTCTTTGAATTCCTAAGCCAAAAAGATATCTTGATATTAATGTATTTATAGAATATAACCCGAGACCAAAGAGATCCACTATATATATCCCGCCACATACTCTTTAGCCTTAAGGCATCATTAAAAGCATGTAAATCTTTTAAACCCCAACCACCAGATTTATATGGAAGAGAAAGTCTCTCCCATCCAACCATAGACACACTAGCTCGTTTCAGACCTCCAGTCCACAGGAAATTGTAAATAAGTCTCCTCAATGAGTTAATGACAGAGCTTGGAACAGGGAGAATAGAAAACCAATAAACAGGAATCCCCATCAACACAGATTTTGCAAGGGTAATTTTTCCGCCAATGGAAAGAAGCCTATAAGTCTAGTGTGAGATCCTAGCTTCAAATCTCTTAATCAACCACTCCCAATCTTTCACCAGATATCCATTAGGCTTAAGACGAAATCCCAAGTATGTAAAACCATCAATCATCAAATTGCAGCTGTATGGGAGAAATGATAATATGTATGAAATGATATCATCATCTACCAAATTTTGATATAGACAGGACTTCGATAAACTAACCTTCATACTCGAGGCTTTACAAAAGAGCTCAATAATACCTGAGAGCATTCTCCATTCAGCTACAGTCCCAGTCCTAGCAATAAGGACATCGTCAACAAATAGAATATGTGTCAAAAAAAGCTCTTTTGAAATTTTAATACCCTTGAAGTTTCCATGCTCATGAGCTTGTTTGATCAGCCGACTTAATCCATCAATAACTAGGAGAAATAGAAGTGGGGACATCGAGCAACCTTGACGAATACCTCTAGAACAACTAAAGAAATTTGTAGGAGCTCCATTCACCAATATAGCAATATTCATTGTATTAACACAAGCCATAATCCAGTTAATAGCTAATGCAGGCACACCAATCTGTATCAGAAGAATCCACAGAAAATCCAATTAACCTGGTCATATGCTTTCTCAAGGTCCATTTTAAGCAGCATTGCTTTCTGTTTTTTGCACTTAATAGTATGAAGCATTTCTTGAGTTATGCCAACAACATCATGGATCTGCCTGTCTTCTAAGAACCCAATTTTTTTAGGAGTAATAAACTTTGAAAACACCGGCTTAAGACGACCAACAATTATTTTTGAGACAATTTTATAAGCAAAGTTACAAAGTGCTATAGGTCTGAAATCTGCAAACATCTTCGGATCATTCACTTTAGAAATAAGGGTAATAAATGTGGAATTCAAAGCTCCAGATAAATATCCCTGTGATCTTGTAAATTCCACCATCCTAACAATGTCATCCCCCATTATATCCAAGAAGTGTAAAAATAAATCAACAGTCTAGCCATCTGGCCCTGGGCTTTTTTCTTTTGCAAACAATTTTAGGTTTCTTTCCACCTCTTCAATAGTGACCTCCGAACATAAGGAAACAACATCCTCCCTGTCGAAAAAACGAGGATATAATCTCGCCACTTTGAGTTATGAGGACAAGTCACATAAATTATCATCTGAGTAAACCCTTTGAAAATGTTTGAAAGCTTGTGTTTGGAGACCTTGAACCCCAGACACCAACGAGCCATCCTCATCAACCAATTTCCAAATAGTATTATTATTTCTGCGAGCTGAAGCATAGGAATGAAAGAATCTAGTGCTCTTATCACCCGATTTAACCCATAAAGCCCGACTTTTTAATCTCCATTCCTTCTCTTCCATAATATATATCCTTTCTTTTCCCGCTTCTAACTTTTTTAACAGTTCCAAATCAGAATCAACCAATGGCTTCATGGTATTAAGCATATACAAATTCTGTAACTTTGAGTCCACATCCAACAAAACACCTCTATCACTTTGTTTCTTATGATGGATCCATCTAGATACTTCACCTTTCAGAATTTTAACTTATGGCACAATAGATCCACAGGATTCAAATCTAAATCAGAGGTGTTCCTGGTCCAAATATTTCTAACCAAACAGTCAAACTCCGGATATGATAACCATGAACTATCGAATTTAAATGGATACTTTGAGTCCAAAAACTTATCCTCCAACTGAAGAAAGATATGCCAGTGGTCCGAGAGTTTGGACTCACCTACCCATGAACGATACCGACTGCATCTATCCAATAATGACGAATTCACCAAAAACTTATCGAGATGTTTGTGAATACCTTCACACCCATCTCGACCATTTGACCAAGTTGGGACCAACGCCCCTGCGAAAACATCAATAAGGTTATTGTCAATAAGAAAATCTGAGAAGAAAGACACCAAATCATCCATTTTAGCCTTAGCACCCCATACTTCTTGGGCCAATCTTGCAAAATTTAGATCCCCCGCAATTAAGAGATTTTGTAGTTTCAAAATCCCAGAGGACTGTAAACCAAGCCAAAAGACCTCCCTATTCTTATACGGAGCATAACAATTTAGTATTGAAAGAGAAAGATTAGATGCTTTGCATGTCCCTTGCAATAAAATATCCCAGTTCACTGAAAGAATAGATACGAGGGTCCCAAGAAGCAACCAGACCCCTGGACAGACCATTAGAACCAACCGCTGATATTTCCCACCCCGGCAGAATCCCCGCAACTTTTGAAACAACAGAAAGATTATCACACATAGATTCTTGTAATAGCAATATACTAGGTCGAGAAGTAGCTATTAAGTTAGATAGAGCCCTTACTCGAGCAACTCTACCCAACCCACGAATATTGAGAGAACAAATAGACATCAAGAAACAATGGAATGGGGGGAACAAGCTCTAAGGCCCCCAGATTTTACAGTCACCTCCTCCCTAGAAATAACCCCCCCAGGATGTGGTATGTCCCCCACTCCATCAATAAACCTCCCAGAATCCACCGTATTAACAACCAACCCATCATTCAATCTAAGTCTCTCTGATACAAGAATAGTAACAGGGTTCACCTCCTCTTCCTTATTCTTCCTATTCCTAGCGGAATTCTTGGCTTTCCGAATAGTGACATTTTGAAAACGAGACAAAATGACAGACTAGACCTGGGGATTGAGAGAAGGGTTTTTAGAATAAATGGCTAACTGGGTAATCACTTTGGGCGAAGGCTTATAACCGGCCTCATTCAATAAAATAGAGTCATCCAATGTATAAGGGCCCCACTCCAAATCAGACGAAATAACCCTAGGATTCTGTGAAGGACCAGACATAACCCTAGACCCAAACTCATTACATCTAGAAGCCTGGCCAGGAGCCAGATAATCCACACCATCAACCACATCCAAATTAGTATCAGGTCTATTAATAGAGGAGTCGACGACATCAACTTCAACCACAGAATTCACCCCAAACAACCCCCGACAGGTTTTAGACTTATTAGACTGGAAATCAAACTGAATAATAGGAGACGCGGCCTTTCCATTCCCCAAATTTAGCACAATATCACCAGAAGCAATTCTCTTATCAAGGATATCCTCCACAACTTTTGCCAACATCAAATATTCCTCAGGAACGAAAGGAATAGGAGAGCCAATACCACGAGAATTCTTACCTGAATTAACTGTGCCTTCATCAGAGTCTCCTTCTGCGTTGGCCGAACCATTTGATGGAGAATCCGCAGATTCCAAGGAATGCCACCAGTGCTCCCGAACAAGAGTCTTTAGACAACAATCCTGAACATGTCCAGTCTGTTGACAAATATGACAGTGAAAAGGAATGCGAAAATAGTCCAATCTTTGACGCCAAACCCTAGTCCCCCAGACCAACTCTACCTTCACAGGAAACCCTTTTGCCATTTCAAACTCCACCATCACACGAGCCGACCGCCGATCAAAACCATGGAGAGAGGAATTGTCTAAACGAACAAAACGACCCACCGAGTTTGCAATACCCATCAGAATATCTTTATACCATAGCTCAATAGGGAGACTAAGAATGAGGAGCCACAGGTGACGGATACTCTGTTTTTCCCGCAGAGGGTCAAATGCTAAATGCCATCTTTTCAGGCATAGGGAACCCTCTTTGAAACACCAAAACCATTTAAGAATCATGCCCACATGCTCAGGCTTAGTAAAGACGAACATTAACCAGCCATTCAGAAGCTGCATAACCCTCGGGATGTCGCCCACAACAAGAAACCAGTTTCGTCGAACCCATTCTACCAAATCTTTCTGTTCGCCACTCGCAAATTCCAGACGGCCGACAACAGCCCTAGAGCTCAACATTTCAATGCGGGATAAATTCATGTCCTGAGGAATATGAAACCGGGCCAAACCTTCATGCACCTTCAACGCCTTTTCCGACCTCCGTTTCCTCGCCTTCTCACCCTTGAAACGATGTTGCCAACCGGAGAGTTTCTTATGAGCAATCTCCGAAATCAGAACAACCTTAACAGAGATATCAACAGGAATAGTCTCAGTCCTTTGTTTCCCCTCCAAAGAGTATGGTAGTAAACCCCCATTATCCACCGAGGGGGAAAGACCAAAGTTAATGTGTTGTTGTCCCATCAGGGACCAAACCCCCAATAATCCCAACAGATGTCAAATAAAGGAAAAATGACCGGCATATGTCTGCAAATGACAGGGAAAAGACAGTAGGCTGTCTACAAACCCCATAGGAAGGTCTCCACCACCCGGTTCACCCCAGGTCACATGCCAGAAAGGAGATATGAACAATAAGATAATGGGTAGGTCAGAATGACCAGTAACTGGCCAAACCCGTCTACTACATACAGAACCTCCAGCTGACAATCCAGGCAGTGAAGACACATGTAGCCCACATAAAAAACTGCAAAATAGGGCCAATAAACCTGCTAAACCGCAGATAAAATAACCAAAATTACGAAACCAAAACCAAATCCACAGTGACCGGGACAGATAACTGGGACCACCAAAACAATAACTGAACTGTGAATCGGACTATCGAAGAAACAAATCAAGAGCAACACTGTACACCAATATTCCCTCTTTTTTTATACTTGGTAGGTACTGAGTTGGTTCAGTTTGAACCAACTTGACTCCAAGTCGCTGTATGCTCAAGAAATGTTCCTCCATAACCCATTCCCAGTCCATCTGCAACAACACCACAACTAGAAACCCTATGGCCACCATTCTCCCCTCCAAAAGCTCCTCCGGTGATCACAAATCACGATATCGTTGCTTACATCAAAGAGCTTTTAACTTCCTTATTATTTCCGACAGTGCACTGATATTTTGGATTTTTTTTGTACTAAGAGCACATCAATAAATTATCTCATAAATTTGTACTAAGAGCTTGTCACTTAAAAGATTGAATGGAGATTCATTTTACTTATCGTTAATAAATTACCTCTTTACGTGGTGATGAGTTTTTTTTTAATGGTAGTTTTTTATTTTTATTTTCTAACAATTATTTTTCACATTAAGGGTATTTTGTCACAACCACTTCTTTGACCAATAAAAAATTTGCATCATTGCATTTTAATTTTTTTTAAATATTTTATTTGTTTTAAATTTTTTTTAAAAAATATAAATAATTTAAATCATTGGAAAATATAAATCGTTATTGACCAACATTCTTTAAAAAAAAATTAAATCATTGGATAATTTAAATCCTTACTGACCAACATTCTTTCAAGGGGAATGAAAGTACATTTTTTTATCATTTAAATCAAATCAACAATATTATAAAATATCAGCTAGCTAGAAAGGTTGTCATACAACACCTTCAAATAAAAAATATCATAAAAAATCAGCCACTAGAAGATTGCCATGGAACACCTTAAAATAAAAGAAAAAATATGGTATCTTTATGTTTTTCCATAATTTTTTTTATTAAAATATCATACTAATTTCCAACAACAAGAAAATAACGATTTGTTAGTATAAAGATTGACATTACATATTTGCTGCATTTAACATTTGAGTTCAATTGCAAGGACATAAAATGTATTATTGTAAAATTTGAAACATTAAAATTTTAAATTACAAGAACATAAAATATATTATCTTTAAAGTTTGAAGTATTTAAATTTCATGTAAGATAAGGACTATAATATCTTATCAATGTTGTATTAAATTCAATATATCATAAAGATATATATATATATATATATATATATATATATATATATATATATATATATATATATATATATATATATATATATATATATATATTAAGAAAAATATAACTTACTATTAATAGTAGAAATAGTAAATAGAATTATACAAATCATTGGCAAGTAATCAATCGAGCAATGTCAACCATGGGACAAACCACCATAGTACCAATAACAGTTAGTAGACAAAATAGATAATGGCAGGTAACCAACACCACAGCCCCCAATAGACAAGGACCAGTAGAAAATATAATAGTTCTGTCACCCATAAACACATAAATAGCAGGCCCGTAACTAAGTCCATAGAACCAAAAAGGGACCAACCCCTCAAAAATAAATGTCGAAATAGATAATGCCGATCAAAAGTGTGGCTATCACCACCAAGGCCAATGAATCCAATAGGTTGTTGGATACCAGGAACTATGGACCTGCAGGAGAACAAAGAGACGCATAATCTAGGTAATAGCCAACAAAAATATAATGAAAAGTAACCAAGTAGCATAATAGGACTCAGTGCACATCCAAAGAACCATGAGTGAAGAACCTGTCATCACATCACTCATCCCATAAAATAAGACCATCCAAAGAAGTTAATGCCAACTTTGAGAGTGTATCAGCATCCTGGTTACATTCCCTGAATATATGGACAAAGTGAATGTGCTCAAAACCATTGATAAATGAGTGTATATCCTCCTTCCAAAAAGAAAGAATCATAACGTCAAGAGGAGCCGAATCCAAAGCCCAAGAAATGATCGACGATGAGTCCCCCAACACCAATAGGGAAGAAACCTCATGTCGACGAGCAAAAAATAACAACAACCAAAGAGCATATAGCTCACTACGAGTATTTGAGCCAACACCAAAGTGCATCCAAATGCGAAAGAACCAAGTGTTGGTGAGATGCAAAACCACACAAGCACCACAGGAGCCCGATCCCAAGTCCGCAACACCATCAAAAAACCCACAGGGATAGACCAAGACCAGCGGATTCAAGCAACGACAGGAACGAGCTTGTGTACGAACCGGATCAGCAAATAGCATCTTAAAATTCAAGAAGGCTGCAATTTTTCTACTACATGATAGCTCCAGTTTAGGAATAATGTTCTAAAAAACACCACGATTCCTGGCCTTCCACACCTCCCAGACCATAAAACAGGGGAGTGTGCCAAAAACAGATGGAACAGCAAGCCATGAAGCCAAACAGTCCCGAAAAGTAGTGGATCTCCAAGCCATAGCCCAACCAACCAAGACACAAATTAAACGCCAGAGTTCCTGTACAAAATTGCAATGGGAGAAAATATGATCGACCGATTCAACCTGGGAACAACACAAAATGCACTTGCTCGGGCCTGCAAACCCACGATGACAAATATTATCCCAAGTCAATATCCGATTGTTCATTGCCAACCAAATGAAGCATTTGATTTTAAGTGGGATACCAAGTTTCCATAATGTCTTATGCCACCGCAACCCATGATGTTGTAAATCTGCAAATAATGATTCATAGGCAAGTTTTGCAGATACGATTCCATGTGCAACATCCCACGACCAAACCAGTCTATCAGGACAACCCAACAGTTGGATATTACCCCAGTGTAGATACTTGGTATATTCAGACCATTCCACACCCAAATTGCCCCGAAGACCTAATTGTTGTGCAGATATCCATTTGGATCTATGACCACCAACCCCCGGAAGAATAGATGCATCTGAGAGAGTATACAATCCATTAGCATGCAGAAAAGTTAAGAGTATCGGAGATAGACGATAAATAGGAGAACCCCCATATATGGGATCGATCCCCAATCTTATCCCCCTACCGTTTCTGGGAAGCCATGAGAGCCAATCAGAAATAATGGAAAAGAACCAAGCAACCCATTCCAGATATTAGAAACACCAATCGAAACTGGTTGACCCCTGCGGAACCAATCCACAACAGAACAAGATTTTAAATATTTTGCTCTGATGATCAGGCACCAAATCGAGTCAACAAAAAGGGCCCGCCAAAGGCTTTTTGCATGAAGAGCAGCAATAAAAAGTTCCAAATTTTTAATATCCCAACCCCCCAGATCCCAGGGGGTTTCCAGAGTGCACCAACTAATTAGATGAAATTTTTCTTTTTCAGCACCCCTCGACCATAAGAAACTGAAGAACATCCTTCGCAACCGATGAGTAACAGACTTGGGAATTTTACATAAGGAGAACCAATATACCCCCAGGTTCTGGAGCACCGACTTAGCCAACATAAGTCTGCCACCTAGGGATAAATACCGCAAGCACCAATGTCTAGTCCTCTGTTCAAATCTCCGCAACAACCAAGACCAATCCGAAATATGGTAGTTAGATGGATTAATGAAGAACCCCAAATATTTGGTGCCATAAGTTAGCATCTTGAATTCAAAAGGGAGAACCGAAGCAATCTCAAGTTTTACATTGTTATCCAGCTCAAAATGCAAGAAGCGTGACTTATGAAAGTTGATCAACATCCCATAAACATTGCAGAATAGGTCCAGGATATTCTTGTACTGTAGCCATTCCGCCACAAGCCCCAAACCAAATAACATTACGTCATCCACAAAGAGAGAATGGGTAACCGAGATACCTCGAGCCATCTTAATACCCATAATGAGACCATCTTGCCTGGATTTCTGGATGGAGAGACTCAACCCCTCAATAACAAGGATAAACAATAAAGGTGAGAGAGGGAAACCTTGCCGAAGCCCTATGGAGGCCTTAAAGAATTCAGTAGGTTTACCACTTATAAGCACAGCATAGTTCATTGAATTCACACATGCCATGATCCATTTCATCACCTGCCAAGGTAAGCCAATCTGAATGAGAATCAACCTAAGAAAGGTCCAATCCACACGATCATAAGCCTTCATCAAATCAAGCTGAAGAACCAACGCATTTTGGCATCGTTGGTTGATGCTATGAAAAACCTCCTGGGCCACCCCCACAACATCCAGTATCTATCGACCCTCCAAGAACCCATACTGTTTAGCCATAATGAATTTAGATAGAGTAGGTTTGATCCTCCGAGCAATGATCTTTGAGATAATTTTGTAGACCAAATTACATAGAGCGATAGGTCTGAATTCGTTGAAGTTCTTCAGATGTGAGGATTTTGGAATAAGTGATAGATATGTAGAGTTGAGGGCCCCTGAAACCAGACCCAACAATTGAGATTCTTCAACCGCAACCAGTAGATCCACCCCCATAATGTCAAAGAAAGTGCTAAAAAGTTCCATCGTCCAGCCATCAGGTCCAAGACTTTTGTCCTTATCAAAACTCCTCAGAGTAATATCAATTTCCTGAAGTGTTACTGCCTCATATATATTGTTCCCTTCCTCAACAGAGAACATGCGTGGATATTCCTTGATGATCTTAAACTGCTCAGGAAAAGATTTAGTTTTGGGGTCACAATAAATATCCTGAAAATGACGAACCGCTTCCATGTGTAAATCCGGTTCACTAAAAATTCGCCTTCCAGCATGATCATTTAAGTCCCAAATAGTATTATGGATTCTATGAGAGTCAGCATATTTGTGAAAGATTTGGTATTAATTTCACCAGCTTTGATCCAGGTAGCAGGACTCTTCAAACGCCAAGACTCCTCCTGGATAAGTAGGATTTTTAGCTTCTGTTCCACCAGTATGGAGAGTCTGGAACGATCACTGGGGAGAATATCATTTGTAAAGGATCGTTTTAATAATTCGCCAATCTCATTTTCCACAAGAACCAACTCCGAGACTAATTCATCCTTTTTCCTTTTTTCCCAGGCAATCGTAAGACTCTTCAAAGTTTTAAGTTTCACAACCAGCTTATCCATAGCAGAGCACTCCGAAGCAACATCAACATGTGCCCAGTGATTTGTAACCAATAACTTATAAGCCGGATCCATCAACCAAACTGAATTGAATTTGAATGGATATGACTGCATGGGGACCGAGTATTCAAACTGAAAGAGGATAGGAAGGTGATCACTGATATGAATCTGGTGTGATCATGAGCGGAAGTTCTGAAACCAGTCTAGTAGTGTTTTAGAAACCAAAAACACGGTCAATGCATTTAGTAATCCAGGCTCCGTTCTTTCGACCATTTGACAAAGTAGGAACTAACGGACGAGAAATCAGATCCACTAAATGGTGAGAGTTGAAAAGATTCCTAAAATAGGCCCCCAGCGGGTCCATTTTGGCAGTGGGGCCCCAAATTTCCTCAGCACCCCAGGAGAAATTAAGATCGCCAGCTAATATCAAGTTTTACAAGTCCAATAATTGAGCCGAACAGGCCAGATCCCAGAATGCTTCACGATCACAGTATGGACCATAACAATTCACAATATTGTCAGACTTGTTACAACCAATAAAGGTAGCAGATAGTAAGATACCCAATGAAGTGATAAAAGGATTTAACTGTAGAACCCATGGATTCTAGGTGGCGAATAATCCACCAGAGAGACCAACTGCATCCACAGTGCACACCAACCAATCAGGATGAATTTTGTAGAAAAAAGAGCGTGCCTTCTCCCCGCAAACCATAGTTTCTTGTAGGAATACCATATCAGGACTGTTAATAAGCAATGCTATTTGAGGGCCAATTGTTTGGGTAGACCCCCCACCCCACGTATATTGAGGGAGAAGAAGATCATTAATGACCCCTGGCAAGGGCTTTGATTCCTCTAAGATCCCTAGTTTTAGGAGACATGAGATGAGCATTTATGGCAGGTGAGTTATTCCCATCCGAAGGATTAACAATATTATTCTTACATGCATTGCGAGTCTTGATCGGAGAAAAATCAGTAGCCAGACCACTCGACCAGGAACCCTTGTCAATTTGTAGAGCACCCATGGATAATGTGGGGACATATTCAAGTGGAGTGACCAGCGGAGTGTCAAACTTCAAACCTGAAGGCCCCGACAACCCCAAATCTAAATCAAACCCTACACAAGACTTATCAATGGCACGATTCTTGTAATAGTTCAGAATAGGGGCCTTTTTAACCATCTCCCATAATGAAGGGATCCGGAGGACATTTGAAAGTGACAAGGGCATGATAGGATCACTGGAGGTCACGTCCACAACAAATTCAGACACCACCCCCCCACCACTATCAACAGTAACCGAGTTGACCACTGGAATCTCAGAGTCAGATGACAAAAGTATGGTCGATGCTGGGGAATGGGGTGTGGGAGGTCTGACTGACTCATCCAATGAAACATCCAAGTGGTCCGAAAGACCATGACCAACATTATCAGAATCCGAGGTATTAGAGGGCAAAGAGGAGGCATGACAACCAACATAGTTACCATTGTTAAGCTCAAGTGAATTAATGAATGAGACTTCCATATCATTTAAGGAATGAAAAAAGGAGGGATCATTAGCATGTAACTTACTCATCATAATTGACATGTAACCACTGGGAGGGGGAAATCTGTTGGAGAAGCCATCCAAGACACCACGTACATCAAGTTCTTGATCACTGCCATCATCCGAGGACCACATCGGTTCCACATCAACATGACACCTATAAGATGAACCCCTCTTGCACTGTCGCCATAAGTGGCCGACCTCTTTGTAGTATGAACACCGGAAAGGTATATCCTAGTAATCAATGACCTGGGCTAGTTTGCGACCCCTCCAGTCAATATGTAGCACATCCACTAATCCCAATGAAGTGTCGACCTCAACCAGGAGATGACCCATACGACGATGAAACCCCTAAAGATGATCTGTCTCAACATGTAGGAAGCGGCCCAGATTGTTACCAATAGCTTCAAATGTGCCACGGTTCCATAATGCCAAGGGTAGAAGGAGTACCCAAAGGTGCCGAAAACAAATGGAGGCCCGCTCAGGGTCAACGTTCATTTGCCAATGCTGCAACATCAAGCTGCCCACCCCATATAACCATAATTTCTCAAGAATGCATGAAGAATGAGCCTCCGTTTCAAATTTGAAACCATACCAGCCTCGATCCAGTGCAAAGACCCTCGGCACATATCCCACCAGCGGAATCCAATGCTGGGTAACCCAGCCCACAATGTCATTACGCTTCATAGCGTAGTAAGAGAACTTGCCCACCATTACTGTCATATTGAAATCTACCACCTCGTTTAGACCAATATCTTGGCCCATAGTGAGCCAAACCTCACTCGAGCGACAACCCCATTTCGCCAACAATCATCGAGAAGACCGTGAAGAACCCTGCTGACGATTATCCAACACCAATCAAGGAAAAACCTGCCCACTGTCAATGGAGGGAAGAGAAACTGAAGGTCTTGTCGAAACCCCCGAAATTGGCAGATGTCCCTTACGGTCAGTATGTCCACCATGCGGCAGAGAAGGTCTATCCCTCGACAAATGGGCTCGTTTCCCATTAAGAAGCTCCTGGTAAAATGAATCCGGTTTCATAAGCCTCGCTTCTTCAAGCCAGAAATCGGTTGCCATTGGAGAATGAACGGATGAAATGGGAGGGGCTGACGAGGGTTCACCCATGGTGAATAAAAAATGACCGAAAACTACTTTCTAGCACAGGACATAAACTGAAGGTCTTGTCGAAACCCCCGAAATTGGCAGATGTCCCTTATGGTTAGTATGTCCACCATGCGGCGGAGAAGGTCTATCCCTCGACAAATGGGCCCATTTCCCGTTGAGAAGCTCCTGGTAAAATGAATCCGGTTTCATAAGCCTCGCTTCTTCAAGACAGAAATTGGTTGCCATTGGAGAATGAACGGCTGAAATGGGAGGGGCTGACGAGGGTTCATCCATGGCGAATAAAAAATGACCGAAAACTGCTTTCTAGCACAGGACATAAACCCACTGAATGAACCTCCAATAATGGAAACCCTTGCAAAAAGTCACACCCACAACCGACCGGAAGAAAACATAGAGTTTAACAGGACCAACAAGGATTTTGACCCCTAGAAAAACCAAGGCCACCCAAGACACAAATGGAACCACGAGACCCAAATTAGAGTCTGTCACCAGAAACCACTACCAAATTTAGCTGACAAGTGTTTTGTTCCAAAAAACGGAGCTATCCAAATCCTCAAGATGAAACCATGAGCCCAGAAAAAACCACCATAGAAAAGGAATGGCCGTCGCCGAAAATCGCAACTAGAAACAGGCCTGAAAACCACAACAAAAAACGCTAGATTGTGTGACATGACAAAGTTATCCTTGCCTGCCAGCAAGAAGGAAAAATGATTGTTCACGAGTCCAGAGTGAGGTTTGTCCCCCCAGAAATAATGTTTAAAAACAATGCCGATCATGACATAAATGGGCCAAAACAGTCCCAAATAGTCCACCATGAAACTATAGGACCGACACCTAAAAATAGGGAGGTTCATTGTACCGGACGCCGCCCAGCAATCCCAGAAACCAGTCACCAGATCCATTGAAACCCTAGAGACCCATAAAAACTCTAACGCTCCCACCGAAGATCTTTATATATATATATATACATAAAATTAGATGAGAGAGATTTAAAATGTGTTAGATTTATTAACATTAAAAATGGGTACATATTCATATATTAAAATTTCCTTCAAGATAGAGATGTTATCTTAACCATACTAACTAATTAGTGAGGGAATATTTAACGACACACCAAATATAGAAGAGTTAGTTGATAGCTCGGTGGGCTAGCTCAAGTAGTTGAGTGCTGTAAGTTGTGAGCAGAAGGTCTTGGGGTTAAATCCTCGGGTGGCTATACATTGTTATATAAGGGTCTCACTTGATGTCTCCACCAAGTTAGGCCCCGTAATCAGGACCGATGGTTTACCTTGGGTACCATCCTCAAAATGAGGGGAAGTCCCTGAGGGTTTCCCCATGACATGTTCCATTGAAAAAACAAATAGAAGAGTTAGTTGAAGAGAATCTCTCAACTCCAACTAATATAACAACCTCCTAACAATGACTTATCCAAAATGTACCAATATATAATTTTTCATCTATTTTGGTGCTTTCACGGTCGAAATATTAGATGAATTGGCTTGTAGAGCCCATTTAAGGGGCAAGGCTCACTTTGCAGATTTGGGGTCAAGAACCTTCTGGGGCCTGTTTGAGAGTCTAAATGTTTTTTTGGGGGTTCAAAACGTCCATCTCTTTTACATTCCCTTTACGTGATTCTACACTCTGGGACCTTTCCAATGGTCCAAGAAACGCCTCAAACAGAGTCGGTATGAAGAAGTTATGCCTCCCGGAAGTTGACCTATCTAGTTGATCACCATGGCATCGAGTGGATTCCACATCAGCTCTCGTTTCTCACACATGGAGCTAGCCACATGTGGAATTTCAAGAAATTTCTAGAAGGTCCAAAACCCTAACCTGAATCAGGATTTGGGCATGTGAAAACCCTAAACCTAACCCTAGACAACTATTGGGCTATGTTAAATATTGGGCCATAGGAAAAGGAGGGGTTCCATTATTTTCATGTATTGTATTGTTCCATAGTTGGAAAACAACACAGGAGTGGATATTAGAAAAGAACAGAGGAATGAGAAGATCATGTAGTAGCTATTCTAGTTGCATAGTCATAGGTAACTCCACAAAGAGTACCACTTTCTTTGTATTTACACTATATAAAAGAGAAAGGCATAGTCCTCATTGTTGGTTGGGTTTTACATAGAGAGGGTTTTCCTAGGGTACATCTCATTTTATTTGTGTGGATTGTGTATTTCTTTTCTCTAGTTATTTTTCTTACATTTCTAGTTATTTAGCATTTTATGGAAATAAGCTAATAGAAAGAACTAAGTTGTAATATATGTTGTGACGAACTATTCCAATGGAATATCCATGGCAATTTACGAATCATATTGGTATCAGAGCAGTTTTATTTGAGGTTTCATGGGAAACTGTAGGATCTAGTAGCGAAATAAAGAAAAATTCTTCAAACCCTAGTCATCTGGTGGATGATTCTAGTGACGAAGTGGCAAGCGATTATGAGCGGTGATTTACAAAGCTGGAAACACAAGTCGCCAATATCTCACACAACATGACAATCCTCATGGAGGCTCTAGAGAGAAATTATGGACCTTTCGGTGAGTTTGGTGGCTCTAAATCAAAGATTAGATCAGAGGGGAAGTCAAAATATATAGGCAACCTAGAAAAGGATTCGAGGAAAGAATCCAAGAAAGAGTAGCCAAGTTCCAATACCAGTGTTCCTTCCTAGTATTTATTTAAGATGGAGGAAAAAGTCAATTTCAAGCCCTACCATGGTGAGATCAATGTTTTAAAGTTGAATATTTGGTTGTAGCAGTTAGAGGTCTATTTTAGTATCCATCAAATGTATGAGGAGCAAAAAATTTCATTTTCCCGACTGAAATTAGAGGGCATTGCATTAACTTGGTGGAAAAGACACATAAAGGAACTTAGGTTGGAGGGTGATCCATCAGTAATGAAGTGGGAGGATTTAAAAACTCTCATTAAGTCTCAATTCTACCCTGTCAGTTATGTAGAGAACCAATGGACCTATTGGCATTACTTCAAGCAAAGGAAAGGGTAGAGTGTGCAAGAGTACACCACTAAATTCAAGGAGCTAGTTATCATGCTGGGTATCTCACCCAAGAATCCATATGTACTCCTCAATTATCTCAGGGATCTTCCAGGGTCTATATAGTCATTTACAGAAGTAAGTGGTGCTCTTCAAGCCCAGGACAATTAATGAGGCTTGTGTGCAATCCCAATACTTGGAAAATGTAGGCCAGAAGAAAGGACAACCAAGCAGTTTTAGACAGAAAGAGAATCAAGGCACTTCCAACGAGGGGAAGAAGAAGTGGAAAATAAAATATAAGAAGACTATATCCACGACAATCAATGCAACGATCCGAAAACCCATTGCAACTATTGCAACATTGATGGTCACATTGAAGAAAAGTATTGAAAGTTACATCCAAAGCTAAATCTTAAGAACCGTAAGAAGGATTCTAAAAAGAAGAACCTTCTAGCCATGGATTCAATCAAAGAGGTAGAGAGAAACTCAGATATGGGTGAGAATATTGTCTACACTTCAATGCAAAAGGAGGTGAATTTGAGTAGACTTCATCACAAAGAAGAGAATGAGATGACAAAAATATTCCATATCAAGATCCAGATCAAGGACTAAGGCTATTGCTCTCTTTGATTCTGGTTCATAGGCCAATCTCATATCATAAGTGTTAGAAAAACAAGATCGCAGAGCAATAACAATAAACAAGATGCAAATATAAATCACATAAACACAATACAAGAGAGACATCAATATACGTGGTTCACCCAATTTGGGCTACATCCAAAGAGAAATTTCCAGTCCTTTTACTATACCATCCAACAAAATGAAGGGATACAACCCGCATCACATCCGTTGCAATTTCCTCTTCACTCTCTCATGGTCTCTCTTACACAGACATAGAGATATTTACAATACTGCAATACACAGCTGTATTACAGTGCCTTCATTTTAAAGAGGGCTTACAATGGGAAAATACTATGGAACACCCAATACCATGGGCCCGTAAATCACCCATTATTGACCAAGTCATGACTATGCAATTACAACATTTACAAGGAATGTTTTCCAAATTTTTCGCTATGGGGGTGCTGCCCACGAACCCCCGCCAGGGGGGGTTCCCACACTAGTCGTCTCCCCTGCTGGACCCTCCATGACGACTATAGTGGGGGGGGGAATCCCCCCCACACCCCCCGTCATGGGATGGGATCCAGACACGGCTGAAAAATGACCTATAAATCAGGAATATCAGGCTCCAAAACCAACAAGAAGGTTTGGTAAGTAATCTCAGGTTGGAAGTACATGATCACCCTAGTCCATATCCATTGGGATGGGTAAACAAGGATATAGAACTTAGGGTTACAAAACAATATTGCAAGATTAAATTTTCCATAAGTGCATATTATATTGATGAAGTGGAGGTAGATATAGCACCCCTTGATGTCTGTGATGTAGTGTTTGGAATTCCCTACATTTATCAGAGGGATGCAATCTTCATGAGGAGATATTGCTTGATCAAGGATGGGGAATCTTTCATCATCAATGCGCATTGTTACTAGGAAAACTAGCTGGGCTAGTTGCCAATAAGCAAAAATAAGGAAAGTGATCCAATGTCACCTCGATCACGATCCTAACTTCTTTGGAAGCCAATAACCTCCAAGGAGAAGTATCCTTGTGACAACCTGTAGAACACTAAGACAACACAAAACTATATTATGTATGCAATTTTGTAGTTAGACTAGTGCCTAAATGGAGTCAATTGTATTCAAAGTGCTAGTGAACGTAACTTCAAAAAAAAAATCAAACACACGTAGCACTTAGATCATCCAATAAAAGGTAAGTTCAATGTAAGAACATCATACATAAGATATTGCTCATTAATCATATAAAATATAACAAGTGGATATTCAATAACACAATTCATGTGAGTCTAATTATAAGATACAAGAATTTAAGTTAATGTAACCCACTTTAGCCTTCAATATATAAAATCATCATCAAATAGATATGCAACTGAATCTAAAGTAGTTTCCAGATCTGTAGGTATAATTCTCAGTTATGTTTACATAGTGAACTATTTAAAGAATGCACAAAAAAATGGTTAAATAGTAGTAAAAGTGCTCCAATAAATCACACTACAAACTAAGTAAACAGAGTGCTAACTAAAACAATTAAATCCTAATCTAACCTGATATGCTAACTATTGTTTTTTGTTTTATGTGGAAGGTTAGGGAAGCAAGAGATGGTACACATAGGGTCTGCAAAATTTGTAGACCTGTGTCAAGGTGGGAAAGAGAGGGTTCGGATGGAAGTGGGGCAGATCCGAATGGAGGAGGGACAATGGGGAAGGAAAGGAACAAGGGATGTGAGTTGGAGATGAGGAAAGGATAGGAAAAGGGGAAGGAGAAGGAAAGGAAATGAGGGGAGGAAAGGAGGGTGTGGGATAGAGCAGGACCAAGGGAAGATAAAGGGACCCAAACCTTTGACAGTGGACAGTGAGCGAGATTTTTGGGAGGTCGAAGATGTAGATTGGGGGTAGGAAGGAGGCCGAAGAGGATGGAAGGGAGAACGAAGGCTAGGATATGAAGGGGAGGAAGAAAATGGGTGTTTAAGTTCTGCAAGTTAGGGTTTGTACACAAAAAAACTCATAACTTTAAAATAATTAAAATTTGTAAAACAAATACATAAAAAAAAAAAAATCTAAGTAAGATAATATTTACAAAAAATTACAAACTCAAAAATTTAAATTTAGAAGTGTAGATGAAGTAGACCAACCTAGGGTTTGGAAGATGCTCCAACCTAACCCTAGGGATTTCAATAGGATCAACCTCTTCTTGAGATGGCACTTGCCATGTTTGGCAAGCCAAGCCTCATCCAACAACTTTAAGGGATTGGTTAGAAAAGACCTATATAGGGCCAACTTTGGAGTCTTAAAGCTCAAGCTTTTCTATGCTAGGAAAATTACACACTGAAATTTGGCTTAGCTAGAGAAAAATGCAGCATTAGACAACCACCATTATACCTTCGACAAGAATTTATCCAACATTTAACAAAAAGACATCAAGAGAAGAGACTTAGATACCTCCTTGTGCATGTGTTTAGAAAACAACTCTTAGCATTACCCAAGCAAAGTGCAAGAACCAAAAAAATTCCAAAATCAACCTTCAACTAGCATGTGCATGTATCCTCAAGAAGTGCGCATCCCCTTAAAGAGCCCAGGAAGGGTAAAATCAGAAAAAATAGTTTTATCCCATGAGTTGATGTGTAAAAATGAAGTGAGGAAAAGATATTTATACTTTTCACACTCACTTTTACAAAAATAATTTAAATCAAGGCCGACATGCCTTTTTAAAATGTCAATTTGAAATTAGAAATGTCAACTTAAAATTAAAACAAAAATAATATAAAATAATCAAAGTAGTGGGTAAATTGGGGTGTTTTCCCCATATTTGAACCACACATGACTAAAAAGGCTAAAAATGAGCAAATCGGTCTGTTCTAAAGGCTAGACCGTGGAAGGGGGGGGG
Source organism: Larix kaempferi (assembly GCA_027924585.1). Lineage (NCBI taxonomy): Eukaryota > Viridiplantae > Streptophyta > Pinopsida > Pinales > Pinaceae > Larix > Larix kaempferi. Next base: position 6,920,580 of record BSBM01000698.1, read on the forward strand.
GGGTCGTCATGCCCTAACTAACCCCAACAAAAGTGAATATCCCTCAATGCCCCCCCTTATCAAGCATCATAGTCTGCTCTGAAGGATGGCGTCATCATCTAAAGGAGGGCCTAGAGAGAGGGCATTGGTGAACTGGAGGGCTAGGAGGGTGCTGGAGGTGACCTGGAGGAGGAAGAGATGCCTCAGTGCTAAAAGAACGTCACTAGAAGGATAAATCAGGGTTGGGGTCATGTGACCCAGTGATCCACCCCTAGAAGCCCCAAACACCAACCTCAGGGCTTCAATCCCTTTCATGAGGCATTCAACAATGCCACTAAGCCATAATACTTCCAAGCGAGAAACCATAGGGTCTGGCCATAACTCCTACCCAGAAAAAGCGGGCTAAACACCCCCCTGGCGAGAAAAAAATGATCACTCTCCCTGGGGCACCTCTACAGGTGCGCTAGTACTGGTACCATCATAGCAGCGCATAAAGGTAAATTGAATATCTCACTGGTAATTTCCAACCAAGAAAAAAATTTGATCAATTCAAGTGGAAATTTTATGTTTCTTTTCTTAAGACATAATCATCAATAAGGTGAATCGATAAAAGTGAAAGTGTGTCTGGAGGAATGTACCAAAGAGTAGAAGCACTAGTAGAAGAAACTTTTATAGGAATACAAAGAAGTGTTCCAAGAGACTAGAGGGCCACTTGTTAAACGAGAAGTGGAGCACGAGATACAACTACTGCCATATTCTCCATTACCGAAAATTGGACTGTATAGACAGTCTGTTTTGAAAGCAGAAGAAGCGAAGAAGCAATTGCAGCAACTTCTAGAGCAAAGAGTAATCCGACCAAGAACTTCACCTTGTGGGTCACCCATTATCATATTACCTAAGAAGGATGGAACTTGGAGGATGTGTATTGACTACATAGTTCTGAATAAGACTACCCTCAAGAATCAATACCCTCTGCCCAAGATCGATGATTTGATAGATCAATTGTAGCATGCCAAGTACTTCACCAAGTTGGATCTCAAATTGGGATACCACCATGTGCAAGTGAAAGAAGAAGACACCTGGAAGACCACCTTCAAGACTAGGAAAGGTCTATATGAATGGTTAGTGATGCATTTTGGTTTGTGTAATGCACCAGTTCCATTTATTTGTTTGATGAATGATGTATTGCACCCTTTCTTACATTCATTTGTGATAGTACATTTAGATGATATATTGGTTTACAATGCTACCTAGAAAGATTATATCTCACATCTCAAGTAGGTGTTGGAGACCTTGAAAAAACATCAACTATTGGAAAAACTTAAGAAATGTGAATTTACTCAGTAGTCTTTGGTGTACTTAGGGTATGTGATTAGTTGAGGAGAACTTAAGGTTGATCCTGCAAAGATGGAGGTCATCACTAAATGGCCCACTCCTACAAATGTCACTGAATTTAGGATCTTTTTAAGGGCAACACAATACCTTCAAAAAGTTCATAGCTTCATTTCCAGTTGTGGCTGCACCTCTCCATTCCATAACAACCAACAACACCAGTGGGGAAGGAATCAACATAAATCCTTTGACAATCTCAAGTGAATGATCAATTAGGCATTAGTTCTCACATTACCTAATTTGTAGAAACCTTTCAAATATGAGAGAGATTCAAGTGGGTATTCTATGGGAGCAGTTTTGATGCAAGGAGGGAGGCCTGTATGCTATCATTTTGAAATGTTCCATGGAGGAGTTCTGAACTACCCTACATATGACAAGCAACCCTATGCCCCGGTTCAAGTTGTTAAGAAATGGAAGCACTATTTGATGGGAAAGGAGACCATCATTCACACTAATCAACAACCGGGGTATTTTTTAAGTATTATAATATTATACATAAGTATAGTATTCTAGGCAATTATTTTGGATTGAAAAAAACATATATATAGATAGGTATGCGAATATTAAATATGAAATCTACAATTTACTACTAAAACATGTAAATTTTGACGAATATTATGATAAAAAAACATATTTTATGTAAATATAGGTGATATTAAAGACTAAAAATGACCAAATAGCGAATTTATTTTTTGAAAAAAAGCCCGAAAAATAGCCAATTGGCGAAATTTCGCCCCTAAAAATTACCCTGTCAGCAACCACTATAGTATTTGCAGGCCTAGAGTAAGCTACAACAAACAAGACAATACAAGAGGATAGAATATTTACAACAATTTCATCTAATCATCAAATATAAGAAGGGCAGTACAAACATGCTGGCAGACATGTTTTCAAGGTCACTTACAACCAAGATCACAACTTTGGGTACTCTTATGCAAATGGAGTCTTTCACCCATGATGCATACACAAGGAGGAATATACAAAAGATGAGGACTTCAAGGATGTATTTCAATAGCTACAAGGCCAATTCCATGTAGAAGAATGTGACAACAAAGTTGACTATCTTCTCCAAGATGAGCTCCGTCTTCCTAAATTATGGTTTACTCTACAAGATGGACAAGCTCCGTCTTCCTAAATTATGGTTTACTCTACAAGATGGACAACCAGACTGGAACCTTAAAGTTTGTTTGTGATTTTCCTTGGTCCCTTTTTAACAAGGAAATCCAATCTTTCCTTTTTTTGTTTCAACGAGAAGCTCGAGATAGTCAAAATGTCCATATTGCAATGTTGACAAATAAATGGGTGGCATATTAGTCATTGTATCATCTCTCAAAGATCGAGCTTCACTTTGTGATTGGCACGTGGAAACAATGGAAATGCAATAATAATACTATCACTGAGGATGACCTGAAACCATTCCCATTCTGATTGTGGCACAATCTACAACTATTAGTGTCATTTCATATATGATTGTTTCCAATTATTAAATATTTTAATCATACACATATGGTTATCATAATTAGCAAAATAGTATGTAATGGAAATACTAAAGGAAATACTTGTTGAACATGTTGGTCATATTTTTGAAATAAACCTTTATATGGACTTATGTAAAAAGTGTTTTCTTTAATAAATTGTATCCCACTTACAATACAAGGTGTGGAGTCCTAAACATTAATGCATGCACCCTACGTCACATTGGGTATAGTCGGTTAGGGGACAACGCAACCCTTCTAATTCGAACCGATTTTAACGGTAAAGTATCAATTTAATATTAGTATTACATTTAATACAAATAAACAAAGCAATACTATATATTATGTATTGATATGCGTATCTATGTAGGTTGCATTTCTCAATTTTAGTTGTAAACAATATATATAAAATGATGTCCTTTATTATTTTAAAAGTTTTCGACAAAATAGATTTTCTTGAATCAAGATCTTTCGTACCATTTTTAAATTATAAATTAAAGTCAATATTAATTATTTATTACCAAGTTGGTTAATATTGACAAAACAAATTGGCTTCAATTATATATATATATATATATATATAAATGAATAAGAAACATATATTAATTAAAAGAATAATGATTTTTCATCACAAGTACTTGAATTAAATTTAACCTTTTTATTTCTCTTATATATTCATTTGCTTTTTGTGTAAACCAATCCATGATAGGGTGCATTATTAAGATATTTATTGTGAAGTATTATAATAAGTAGGAGAAGTTTTTACATCTCTTTAAGATGTATCATAACAAATTCTAGATACAAATTCTAATTCCCAAAATTAAAAAGAACAATATGATTGTATTAAGGGATTGGAATTTCTATCTTAAGAAACTTTATTAATCAAATCATGTCGTGGACAACATTCAATCCCATTTTATGGAAGATGAAGTTTTTTCTTTAGAATATATGTATTTTGGAATTAAGCACCTCGCAAATGGGAAAGTTAAGGACATAAAAGGCTACCAAGCTGAAATCCTAACAATTTGGGGTATATCCTCATCCCTCACATCCACAAGCTCTTCAATCTAGAAGTCAAGCAAGGCTTCCCTAAACCTTGGACTCAGAGCCTTATGGTACCCATTTTTAAATGCAACGATAAAAATAACCCCTCTAATTATAGGACCATTACTATTAGTCCTCTCTTAGCCAAGTTACATGGTATTATTTTGGAAAATAAGATCAAGATATGGCTAGAAAGTCAAGGTAAAAGAGCTAAAGGGAAAGCCGGTTTTAGAAGGTATCATTCCACCATAAACCACCTCATTTCTCTCAGGATCATTGTAGAGGAATGTCACAACAATAAACTCGATATCCTTTGTTGCTTTGTGGACTTTAGGAAATTTTTTGACACAATGCCTAGAAATAACTTATGGAAAATATTAGAAGAGTTAAAGGTTCCTTTCGAGTTGAGAGCTGCTACAATAAGGTTGTACGCAAATCACATTGTCAATTTTAAGAATAATGAGGGTTGGTTGGAAGATATTAATTGAAATATAAGAGTTAAGAAAGGATGTCTTCTCTGCCCTACCCTTTTTGGTATATACATTGATAAGTTAGAAGGTTGTTTAATGGAGGTGGGTTGCACTGGCACAACATCAGGAATAATTGCCATCATCCTCTTCTTTATGCCAATGATATTTTTCTTCTGGCAAGATGTCCCTTTGATCTTGATAAGCAATTAAGAATTATCAAGGATTTCTACTATGGTATGGGATCAATATCAACAAAACCAAAGTTATGTTGATAAAATCTAATAAGGTCACTTACGCTCATTTTTATATGATAATAGCAACTTGGAGGAAATGACTTTTTATAGAGATCTTGGGATTGATATTCATCACAAGATTAACTGGAATTACAACAATGAGAAAATGATTAATGGAAGATTAACTAGAATTAAAACAATGAGTAAATGATTAATGGAGGGTGGAAAGCTTATTTTGGTCTTGAAAACAATTATAACCCAACAAATCTTGTGATGTGGAATAAAAAGAAATTCCTCTTTGAAACTCTCGTTAGGCTCTCGTTCTCTTATATGGGTGTGAAGTTTGGGGATGCAGCTCATGGGGTGTAGATCAATGCTTCACCTAAATAAATTGGTCTACAATGCAAACTAAGTGGGAGAAAAAATTATGCTCTTAACAACATTCTACTACAGTAAATCCTTAAGAAGAAATTGTTTAATTAATCTCAGATCCTATTTCCTAGTTAATTTTAGGTTCCATCAAGGATAACCACAATTTCCTTTTTTCAATACAACCAATCTCCTTTGTGTGTGATGCACACGTGAGCTTGTTCTATCAACATCTTGTTCTAAGTTATCAATAAGTCAAGTTCGCAAATCCAATTCTTCATTAACCGCCAATGCAATGTGCTTAGTGCCTAAACCATGACAAAAATAAGAGTGTAGACATTTTTTTCACACACCAAAATAGTTATGAGTATTCTATTGACTTTAACAAGTGGTACATATTTATACACAAAGATTTCCCTCAAGATAGAGATGCTATCTTAACCACACTAACTAACTAGTGAGGGAATATCTCACCACACACTAAATATAGAAGAACTAGTTAGAGAGAATCTCTCAACTCCAACTAATCTATCAAACCCATAATAATAACCAATTACAATATTCTCATGAAACAAGTATGAATTAATAATTCCAACAATTCATTTCCTTTCACATACAATAATAACTTGATATAAAAAATAAAATAAATCAATCAAAAGAAAATATGTAATTGAGGTGTGGATAAAGGGCATTACCTTGATAACAAAAAGAAAAAGGGACCAAAGTACAATCAATGTTTTTTTTCATTTTTTTATCTTCACCTGCGCTCTATGAGTATATGGCTAACACTAATATCTTCCTTCTCGATTTTGCAACCCACTAACTTGCAACCAATTTCTTTTTCTCCTAGTTTATTAGAGTGTTGGAAGAATGTTGGAATTCTTAATGATACTAGGGGGTGGGGGTGAATCACAGTATTGATACCAGGATTCGCACCATTAAATTTTTTAGATTCCAACAATTAATAAGACACTGCCAGAAGTTCAAAACTCAGTAATATTTTTTTCCAATGTCCCAGTTTTTGTTCATCTGTCCAATTGTCAAAGCAAGCATTGAGCACTACGGGAGGCATTCATATGTCCAAGCTCAAGCTCATCAAATTCTAAGAGCACTCAAATTTTGAAGTGTGAGATTTTAATTTTTTTTTCATAGAAAAATATAACTTACTATTAATATACAAAATAGTAAAATATGTCCAGCTGTCAGTCCATAACAAAGTCATAATCGAGCTATCAAAAGTAGCCCCCGGAACAATCTGGTTACATCATCACAAAGTATCAATAAAACATCTAGAAAATGTCAAAAAAGGTGCCACAACACCCAAACATCACCCATAAGTCCAATCTCCATGCATCCAGCATCATAACAGAAAATATCATCAATAACACATAAGTGTCATAAAGAGTCCAAAATATAAATAACCACATATGCCAAACATCATAGGCATCCCCAGCAGATAAGAAGTCACCGAAATCGGAGTGAAACATCTGATCAGAGCAAAACGGAACAGCACCTGCAATAGAAGGATATAAAGGCCGCAAAAAGACAGACTATAGCAATGTCCAACAAGTAATTGGACTCAGCAGTATTCAAGAATCTGCACAAGGAAACTGAAAATCAAATAAGTATTACATGCCGCAAATACCATAAGGGAAAAATAAAAGATCAAACAAAAATGACAACAATCCTCATGTCTAATGCAACAGCTGAGAACCATGTGAAATAAGTAGTTCATCGCGCCATTCCTGCCACATGATGACCCCATTCTGAGAGTTAAGAGCCCGCTTAGAGAGCATATCCGCCTCCAGATTCACCTCTCTATAGATATGTTCAAAGTAAATGTGCTCAAATTCAAGAATGAGCTTATGAGCTGCTTCCAGCCAATGATTGAGCAGAAGTACATTCAGTGGAGAAGAACCCAGAGCCCATGATATGATAGACTGTGAATCGCCAAAGATAAGAAGTGAATAAATCTTCCTTTGACGGGCACAAAACAGTAAGAGCCAAAGTGCACAAATCTCACTTCGAGTATTAGAATCAATTCCCAGGTTAAGCCAATAGTGAAATGAGATAGTGTTGGAAATGTGAATAGTTGCTCCAGCTCCCCCAATACCATTCTGGCACATAGCGGCCCTGTCAAAGAAACCACAGGGATAAACCAAGATTGGAGGAGCCAATCTGTTTTTCATTAACCGAGTCGTTTTGCCACTGCCCGCACCAAATGATGTTTTGTATTCCTTATGAGCAGCTAAGATCTTATAGCATAAAGCTGCTTCGTGGGGTTTTAAGTTTTCAAAGATGCACGCATTATGGGTTTTCCAAACCTCCCAGATCAAAAAGTACGGAAGTTCCACACAATCAGTGGGAAGCCGAGACCAAGCCTCCAGACAAGTACATAGAGTATGCTCACCCCATTTGAAATGGACACCGACTCTAATTGCAATTTGCTCCCAAAGTCCCCTAATGAAAGAGCATGTCGAAGAAAGGTGATCAACCGTCTCCTCCAAATTGTAGCAGAGAGGACACCAACTCGGGACATTGAAGCCGCGCCGACATAAATTATCCCAAGTGAGAATCCTGTTAGTTAACTCAAGCCAGATAAAGCACTTTATCTTGAGAGGAATGACCAGCTTCCAAATATATTTCTCCCACCAGAGAACAACAGAGAATGATTCGGAAAACATTGCATCATAAGCCAATTTAGCAGAAACCTTTCCACAAGACACATCCCATGACCAAATCAATCAGTCAGCCGAATCAGTTAACTGTATGTTTGATTGATAGAAGGACCTGATATAACCTTCCCATTCCAAGCCCAGAGAACCAGATAATCCCAGCTGGGGAGCCGTTATCCAAAGTGACCGACCCTCTTTGAACAATCCAACAGCATGTGCCAGGGTATAATATCCTTTTGATCTAAGATGTGTCCTTAATTCCATCGAAAGAGAATGCTCTGCAGGGCCCCCCAAGATCGGGTCAAGCCCCAGCCTTATGTCACGTCCATTGCCAGGAATCCAAGCAATCCACTGCGTAATAACCTTAAACGAACCCAGCAGACCATTCCAGATATTAGACACACCCACTGTAGCAGGCCAGTCCAATCTAAGCCACTTTTCAACAGAGTAATTTTTCAAGTACTTAGCTCTGATAATCCGGCCCCAAATAGAGTTGTCAAAGAGTGCTCGCCACAGACTTTTCGCATGCAGGGCCCTTACAAAAAGGTCAAGATCCTTAATATTCCAACCCCCCAATTTCCATGGACAGGCCAACCTGGACCAATTAATAAGATGAAATTTTTCATGGTTTCCTCCACCCGACCATAAGAAGTTAAACAACTTACGACGAATTAGACAAAGAATGGACTTAGGAACTTTGCAAAGTGTAAACCAGTACACGCCTAAATTCTGTAAGACCGCTTTTGCCAGCGTGAGACGACCGCCCAATGATAAATGGCGATAGCTCCAGTGACTTATGCGTCCCTCAAAACGCCGAACGAGCCAAGTCCAGTCCTTCACAAGGTAATTAGCCGGCTTTAAGAAGAAGCCAAGATATTTCGTTCCAGCCTCCAACTCCAGAAAATTTAAGGGGAGGATAGAGCGGATGGAGCATTCCACATCCATCAATAGAGAGTGTTTAAGGAAACGAGATTTAACTTAATTGATGATCATACCAGAAACCGAGCAAAATAAGTCAAGGATCCTTTTATATTGTACCCACTCAGCAAGGATACCATTACCAAAAAGCATCACATCATCCACAAACAAGGAGTGAGTAACTAATATATCTCTAGTAATTTTAATGCCTTCTATCAGCGCATCCCTCTTAGCCTTATGTATGGATAAACTCAGACCTTCGATAACCAAGAGGAAAAGGAGTGGTGATAGTGGACACCCCTGTCGAAGGCCCCGGGAGGCCTTAAAGAAGTCCGTAGGATGTCCATTTATCAATACGGCATAATTAACCGAGTTTACACAGGCCATAATCCATTTCATCACTTTCCAGGGCAGACCAATCTGAATCAGTATTAATCTCAAAAAATCCCAATTCACCCTATCATATGCTTTCACCAGATCCAACTGAAGAATAAGAGCATCAAGACGCTTCTGCTTAATCATGTGGAAAATTTCCTGAGTCACACCCACCGCATCATGGATCTGACGACCCTGCAGAAAACCATACTGCTCCATAGAGATGTGCCGAGAAAGGAGAGGTTTGATCCGGTCAACAATAATCTTAGCAATAATCTTGTAGACCAAATTGCAGAGTGCAATGGGTCTAAACTAATTATAACTATTCGGGTGTGATGTTTTCGGAATTAGGGTCAAATATGTTGAGTTGAGAGCCCCAGACACCGAGCCTTGTTTTCGAGATTCCTCAACAGCCAGTCTGATATCCTCCCCCATAATATCAAAGAAATGTATAAACAGTTCCACCGTCCACCCATCCGGCCCAGGTGATTTATCTTTTGCAAACCCACCCAAAGTGCTTTCAACATCGCCCAGAGTAACTTCCAAAAAAATATCATCCCCCTCCTCCTCATTGAATATACGAGGATACTCCTTAATAACTTTAAATTGTTCAGCCAGAGATGTATTTTTAGGATCACAATAGTATTCCTGAAAGTGACGGACGACCCCCACCATCAATTCCTCCTCCCCCCAGATCCTCCTGCCACAGTGATCATTCAGGTCCCAAATAGTATTTTGCATCCTTCTAGAGTCCGCAAACTGGTGAAATTTTTTTGTGTTCTGATTTCCAGATTTTATCCAAATATCCCGGCTCTTCAACCTCCATGATTCCTCTTGGATAAGAAGAATATTCAATTTATGACTCTCCATAGTAGAAAGTTTCAGCGCATCCCCAGGGCTAATCTCAGACCCCACCGAGCCCTGTAATAGGGATGATATTTCCAATTCAATCTCAGCAAGTTCACGACCCATTTCAGCTTTCTTGTTTTTTTCCCACATAATAGTATAGTCAATGAGAAAGATTGTATGCGACTACCATGAACAACGCTCGGGTACCAGCGAGCATGCCATAGGTCATCACAAGGAGGGCCTCAAGTTGTTGAACTATGTGCTAAATTCCACCATAAAATTATTGTTACATTCAATGTTTACAATAGTTTGCTATGTTGCAGAATATTTTGAATGACAAAAACTATGGAAAAAGGAAATTTGTTTCTTAAATTGAGGCTGCCAAATCATTCTTATATTGGTCAGAAGATCTCAAAGTGATAGAAAGATGCATTGACTCAATTATTTCCAAAAATTCAGTGGATCCTTCAAAGTTTGACTAGTTCTTCACATACATGAGAACGGAAATTAAAGGCAAATATTCAGATTTCAAGGCAAGACTAGCATTCGAAGGTTCAATTCCAAATTTGAGGGGATTGAATGATTAAATGGCAGAGCACATTTCAAATCGGTATTTTTGGTCAAATAATTTGAACGTGTCCAGATCTGATGGCACAAACTCAATTTTTTTAATCAAATCTTCCAACAACCAAAATTGGTTCGAAATTGAAGGAAAAAGATTAGTATCAAGATCCATATTTTCAGGGCAGAAGATCAGCATTTACCCAAGTTCTTTAATATTCCAAGATTGGTAGTCAAAAGAAGTGGTTCTAGATTATTTGCAAGAAAAAAATCAAAGATTTGTTTTAGTAATAAACTTTGGCTCCCAAAATCTCGAAACAGCTGGGGAATTATAATTTTCTATACATTTTGAGAGAACAAAGATCTTTTGGGGGGAGAGAGTTGTAGGAGGCAGTTTTGGCTCTATGAGTGAATTTGTAAGCCCGAGGGGCATTCTGCCATGTAAACACCTTGTTATTGAAGACTCATGAGAGTTGTTTATCAACAAGTTAAATTTCTTTGTCTATCGTTTCTTTGTATCTTCTTGTTTGGATAAATTATGGACATTGAGTATCAATGGCTGCACATAAATGAGAGATTCTCGAGCAACAAAGTATTTGCTGTGACTACATTTCATTTATGTATTTTTTTCAAGCATATTTGAATCCATTTTGTAGAGAGTTTCTCCGTTTAGTGGATGTTCTACTTTATGTTACCTTCTCTTTTCTTCCATCGACCATCATCTAATAATTCAGCTTGATTGCCTTAGATGTACAGGGTGTTTATGAATCCATCACCCAATGGAAGTACACTTATATATGGTTAACTTGCTACGTTTCCCTTTCTTAATCTAATTTATTTAATCCACCACATTCCTACCAAGTCATTTCAACTTGAGATGTGCTATCCATGCCCTCTTCGTAGTGGATTGCATCTTTTAGCACTAACATATTTTGGCACCGTTGCCAGGGAATGAAAGCGAAGATTATATTCCCTAGGCGAACGACAACGATCAGATCTAGCTCTTGATGGTAGACAAGAGTAGGAGACTAGCTTGACTGCAATTTTCTACCCGGCGACTCCAGCTTCATCATAGATAAATCTATTGGTGACCTCACTAGTTTGAAATGGAGAAGATTCTTGCTCAAAGGTATGCATTTTGTGATTTCACAAATATATCTGGTTTTCCTAATCCCGTGCCTGATAGAAGTGAATGGGAATGCTGCCTTCCTGGGTTTAGAGGTGAGGATTGGAAAGTGCCAACTGAGTTTTTATTAGATTTTCACGAGTGCATGATTAAGCTGAAAGTTATACATGAAGATCTCTTGATTAAAATGTTCAGATTTTCTTTAGAAGGACATGCCTATGAGTGGTGTAATGCTATCCCTGCTGCTAGTATTCATTCATTGAAAGAATTCCATTCTGCATTTAATAATTATTGCAAAAAGAGGGATTCGACTGATCTTATTTATGAAGAATGTTGTATGGAGTTCGATTTGTTTTAGAAAAAATATGCCAATCATGAAGATCAGGATGATTGTGATAGCAAAACCGTAGATGCATTTGTCATTGATCCAAATGTTTCTAGTAGTCATGATTATGATGCAATTGTTGTCCCAAATGTTAATGAAGATCGAGCTTCCCATAATCTATTTTTTTCCAAGATCATAATCAAACAAACATAAATGTTTAAGGATCAACTTTTTTATGATGAGTACCCAGATGATTTAGAGGACCAGTGCTCTACATCAGCACCTTAGGAATTTATCAACACTGAGCTTATGTATGACAACTATAGTTCTGAGCTATTGGAAGGCAATAAGGAAAAGTTACTAGAACTATCTTCCAAGTCTTCCTCTTCACCAAATAATGGCTAGCAGATTACAGAAATCATCGAGCCCATAGTTGTCAGTCTTGAAGTAAAAATTTCAAAAGAGCAACTTGATCTCATAGATCAGTTGCATATGTTTCATGTTATTCAAGATCCTGTGGCCATCTATATAGAGACAATCCTTTCAAAATATTCCAATGTTGCAGCATTTGGGATTAAATCAGATTGTAATAGTAAATATAACTTTCCTATGGAATTCTTGATCTGATTGTCACATTATTTTTACATCTTTTCACATAGTTGCAAGCAAGAAAATATCTTCAGCAATCAAACACTTAATTGGATACATTGGAAGTTTCCTTTGCATGATCAAGATAGTCGATGTTCGTAAATGTAGAAAGTGTAAATAAATAAGTTCGCATTTGAGCATCCAGCTTTCAGTTTGAATTCAATTTGCAAGTGGTTCTTAGTGATATGCAGTAGAATGGTTAAATTAAATAAGACTCCAGCCCAATGGAGCACTAGTGTTTCTTATTGTCATTTGCAGAGTAGCTTCAATTTGTATATCAAGGTCCTTTCAAATCTTGATGAGCATAGTAGATTGCAGCTTTGGTTTGAAATGAAAAATGAGAAGGACAGGGTGCAAATATTAGAGATGGTTTCAGGAGAAGGCACAGGTTTTGCATATTCTTGGAGCCTGGGAGGGGGACTCAATCCCCAGCTAGAGCCAGATGTTGGTACCAGGATTCGCACCATCAAATTTTTTAGATTCCGATAACGCGTTGACCAATTAAGACACTGCCAAAAGTTCAAAACTCAATAATATTTTTTTCCAAAGTCCCAATTTTTGTTCATCTGTCCAATTGTCAAAGAAAGCATCGAGCACTACGGGAGGCATTCATATGTCCAAGATAAAGCTCTAGCGATAGAGTATTCACAAGTTCCCAAATACACCAAGGAGATTCTAGAAGGATACAAAATAGCAGATGCCCAGTATTAAGCGCGCCAAAGCAAGAACTCACGGGAAGCACTTTGATCCCAAGCATGAAAGCATCTGCGAGTGACACAAGTTAACGCCAGCAGGTTTTCAATTGGTAATTGGTGATCTGGATGGTGGAAGCATATCAAAGCAAAAGTTTCAAACCGGGGTTTACCATATTTGTATTCAACAAAGGTAGTTGGTGTCGGTGACCTGAAGATAATTCCCTTGGCTTCTGCAAAATATATACTAGAAATAATGATGTTTCTATTGCTAGAACTGAGAATATAGTTGTATATAAGAGATTTCCTACTGAAGATGCTATTGGTCATGAAGGGAATGGAAAGAAAAGTCATATTATTAGTGAGTTCAAGTCCCAAAGCTTACACATGGAGCACCAAGCGGTCCTCCAATGGAGGAGTATGGTCATGTTTATGGCTCTCAATGTATGTTAAATTGAAAGAACACAAACTTCAGTTCTAACGAACTAAATATTAAGCTCATCAAATTTCGAGAGCACTAAAATTTGAAGTGTGAGCTTTTAATTGTCAATGAGAAAGCTCATATGTGACTGCCATGAACAGCTCTCGGGTACCAGCGAGCATGCCACAGGTCATCATAAGGAGAGCCTCAAGCCGTTGAGCTATGTGCTAAATTCCGCTATAAAATTATTGTTACATTCAATGTTTACAATAGTTTGTTGTGCTGCAGAATATTTTGAATGACAAAAACTATGGAAAAAGGAAATCTGTTTATTAAATTGAGGCTGCCAAATGATTCTTATCTTGGTCAGAAGATCTCAAAGTGATAGAAAGATGCATTGACTCAATTATTTCCAAAACTTCAATGGATCCTTCAAAGGTTGATTAGTCCTTCACATAAACAAGAACGGAAATTAAAGGAAAATATTCAGATTTCAAGTCAAAGACTAGCATTTGAAGGTTCAATTCCAGACTCGAGGGGATTGAATGATTAAATGGAAGAGCACATTTCAATATGGCACAAACTCAATTTTTTTTATCAAATATTCCAGCAACCAAAATTGGTTCGAAATTGAAGGCAAAAGATTAGTATCAAGATCCAGATTTTGAGGGCAGAAGATCAGCATTTACCCAAGTTGTTTAATATTCCAATATTAGCAGTCAAAAGAAGTGGTTCCAAATTATTTGCAAGACAAAAACAAATATTTGTTTTAGTGATAAACTTTGTCTCCCAAATGCTCGTAACAGCTGGGGAATTATAATTTTCTATAAATTTTGAGATAACAAAGATCTTTTGGGGGGAGAGAGTTGTAGGATGCATTTTTGGCTCTATGAGTGAATTTGTAAGCCTGAGGGGCATTCTGCCATGTAATGTCACGTCCCCATCTAGACCCTATCACTTTAACATTTTAAATGATATAATATTGTTATGAAATCGTGGTGAGGAGCTGAAGGCCAAGGCCCCACCATCGATTTATTGATGCATATGGTTTGCATGCTAGCCAGGCACATTGGAACTTCAACATCATGTAATATGAATTTTAATAAAAATACCCACAACTAGCTATGAAATGCAACAAAGAGATGGGGGCATGATTTCGCAAGGAATTGGGAGGGAAAACATTCAAACCCTTGAGCCAATCAGTTCAAGCCAAGTGTCAACGAAAGAACCCATCAAACCCTCAACTACCCATGTTCACTTTTGTACCCAACCATTGATTTCTCCCAAGAGTTGGTTGAGGTAGTTAATGCCTTGGGAATGAAGAGGTATGGCTGTCCAAATTCGGGTATGGGCAAGCCACCCTTCATGGAAAATCGTGTTTGTCTCCTTGGGCAAGAAAAGAGCCACAAAATTGCTCTCTAAGCCATTATGCAACCATCAGTCTTGCTCCCTGACGCAGCTCTAGCTGCCTGGGCGTTTTCCTCCATGGTTTTTCTGGGTTTCTCCTTCATCTTTTACCTGGGAAGGGGCGTTTTTGTGTTGATTACCAGTGGGGAAGAGAACAGCGTGTTTTTGGGTCTTCCTGGAGGTCGTTTAGGCCCTTGGAAAGGATCATAACTAGTGGGGAGAAATCGGTTTTACTCTCTGGGGTTGAAATCGAATTACTCTTCCCACAGTCTGTTTTAGTGAGCCACGATTTGGGAAAAACCCATAGACCCTGTTTGTAAAATACCCTTGTTGTAAATGGTATCTATGCCCAATGTTTGTGCTTGTGGTGTGAGAAATGAGAATGTTGGGGTATGGGATTTGGGTATCCATTTCTTTGACTTGAGCTTGGGAATAAGCATCCATGGTTCAAATGTAGCCTGATAAACCCAGCTGTGGACTGGCTTGGCTGAAATGAAATGAGTAATTGGCAGTGAACGAGCTGGAATGTTCCCTTTCCTTGTGAGAATCATGCCCAGCTCGGGGGTGGCCTTCGGACAGAATCGGTATAAGCTGTTGAAGAGCCTATGGTTGGGTGGAATGTTGCAGCGACATAGCTAGTTGCTTGGGGCAGTTGCAAAATGAAGATAAGTGTTTTTCTGTCTATGTATTTACTTCTGCAATGCTTAAATTAATGACTGTTATTGATATGTTGAATGCATATGAAGAGTGTGTGGATGAATATGTTTTATTCCACTATGCATGATTAAGTGATTTGCATCTGCACACATCTCTTTATTGCTGTGAATCTAATGAAATGGCTGAGTTTTTGTGGAAAGCCCCATAGATTGGCATCATGTTCCCTCCCTTGCCCTGGATGGATGGGTGGGTACGTGACAGATGGTATCAGAGCTGCTGGTTGTAGCATTGGGCCTTTATGGGCTACCTATCATAGTTGCAGAGGTAAGTATGTTTCCTTCTCAGCACTGATAGTTAAGAAAAATTTCAAAATTTTCAAATTTTCAAAATTTTTCTAAAGTGTCTATGAGTTTCTGTCCGAAACTGCGGAAGGATTCCGCGAGTTGTTCCACAATGCAGAAGAATTTGGCAAGTTGGCCCGAAACTGCGGAAGGATTCCGCGAGTTGTTCTGCAACACGGAAGAATTCAGCAAGTTGGCCGGAAACTGCAGAAGGATTCCGTGAGTTGTTCCGCAACGTGGAAGAATTCAGAAAATCGCCCTACAACTGTGGAAGGATTCGACAAATCGTCCCGCAACTGCGGAAGGATTCGGCAAATCTCCCTGCAACTATGGAAGGATTCGGCAAATCGCCCCGCAATTGCGGAAGGAATTTCCAATTCTCTTCCGAAATTGTGGAAGAACTCTGAAATTGCGGAAGAACTCCACAAGTTGCTCCGAAACAAGGAATTTCAGCCATTTTTCAGGGAGATTTTCAAGTGCCAAAAATGAAAAAATTGCCATGGAACTTGTGTGCTAGATTGCACGAAATTGAAGGATTTACAAAAAAAAAAAAACAAGGGCGCTACCCTCGACCCGCCCTGCAGTGGCGCAGGGAAGCCACAAGGGGGCAAGCCCCCTTGACCCCCATCGTCCCCCGGAAGACAGTCGTTGAAAGTGTGAAATGCATTCTTAGGATGAAGAGCAAGAATTTCATAGAAGGTTGTGGAATCCTTAGTAAGAGTAATGGGTTGTAATACCCATTATGGAGGATGAAAGAGAAATTCCTCACCTTAAACTATCTTTATTTATAGCATAATGAATGTTATATACGTATGTATATACTAAATTGCTAATTCATGAGAAGATCATAGCTAATGATTCCTTGCATGCTTGGTAGGGAAACCAAGAAAAGGATCAGCTATGACGTGGAGAAGGGACCCCATGCCATGCTTGGAAAGGGATAATTCCTTAACTCTGCTATTGCTATTGTTTTTGTATTTTACAAGTTATGGCATAGGAATGCTGGAAATGCAAAAGGGATAGATAGATGGCATATTGTACAAGTGCATGTGAAAATGTTTTTGTATGTATATGATATTGCATATTGGTAAAAAAAGTGAGGATTTACATATGCAATGAGCCACTTAAGATCAAATGATGGTGGTTGCTAATAATTAAGTTGTGTTCGCATTGGTTGTAGGACTAGAGACAACCGAAGCATGGCTAAAGGATGTGGATGATGATCATGATGTTGGCAAAAGGACTGAGTAACCTTGGTAAGAGGCCGACTGATCAGGTAACATCAAGCGATATTAATAACAGCCATGCAGGTAAAGGTTAATGGTGCTTAATTGCATGAATGTTGAAAGAGGATGTGGTGAGTCTCTTCAACTAAGATTAAACTAAGGTGATTTGGTTTGCATTGAGTGCCTGACTGTGAATGACAACCCACCAAGTATGGTGAGGTGCGGGTAGGTGAAGGCAGGGAACCTTACACCCTATAGTTTCTAGAAACCTCAATGCATTCATATGAATTCATATCACGCCATTTGTGAATATTGGTTGTGAGTTTAACAACCAAAGCAACTGAGGACGTATGGACCTATCATGGTTAGGCCATAGTATGTTTGAATGCATAGTATTAATGAAATCATGCAAGATGGCATTAAAGAGATGTGCATTGAAATATTCGGTAAATGTTGTAAATATGCATGCATGTGTAGGTGCACATGTTGAAATGCATTGTGTGAATGCATGGGTGTGACATATATATGTTTCAATGCAGTTAAATAATAGATGAAATGGTGGACTATTGCTAATCCTGAGACCATTCCATAAGCTGCTATGAATGTAGGAGAAGGACTGCATGAAGAAGGTAGACATGTGATGGGCTACCAGAGCACTTTGTTGGAAGGACGGAGCTGCATGGAATATGAAGTAATGAGTATTTACAATTATTTAAATTGCATGGATAGTGTGACTATGTCTTGCAATTTTATTGTGATAATGATGCATATATAGAAATGTATATATATTTCATTGCATTTCAAATGTTAAACAGCTGAAGGTGTTTGAATTATTGAATATTATAATTCTGAGATCACTTCAGTGACTGTTATGGCAATGAATGATTATGTGCATAGATACTCACAATGTGTTTGGCTGATTGAAGTTTCAGTTTTCATGTAGAAAAGTCTTGCGTATGGCAATGAGGATAAGTCCATTGTAAAGACCGAAATCTACCATGTGCAGAAGCCAAAGGTTATGAGAAGGTTCTCATGGTTGTAAATTTATGCATGAAACAAATCTGAAAATTGTCTGGTTTAAGTTTATGAGAATAGTCTCATAGTTGCAAATCTAAATTCTGTAGGAAAACAGATTTACAAATTTCAGATTTGAGAATTTGCTTATAATTGCTAATGACTGTTTGGCTTATATAGAATTGTGTCAGGAGGACATGTTATAGGTGAATGTTCATGTATGGTAGCAAGGGTGAAAACATAATGGGCAGAGTGATACCACTTACAAGAGCCAAACAATATGAGGAGAGACTCATTGCTAAGCAAATCAATTTCTGTAGGAGATAGAATTGTAAATTCATATTGAATTTAATTATTAATGCTATTGATTGGTTATAGAACAATCATATTTGAAGCTTATTGCTAAATGTTGCTGACTGTTTGGCTATTTGATAAAGTGTGCTAGGATGACACATTGCAGGAAGACCATGTGTGATGGCCTGCAGAAGCCAAACTAGATGGGAAGGATCCCATGCTTTGGAAATGGGTTTCGGGTGAAACGCCATTGAAAATGTTGATAATGTCTCAGCCGAACTGCATGTTGGTAAAGCATGTGAGTGAGACAGTAAATTATGCCAAGAAGGCATGTGTGGGTTATGGCATGTGAAAAGATTGGGGTGGCAAACCAAAGGACTGTTGACTCAGAGAAGGGAGCCCCCATTCTTTGCAAATGAAGAAAATATACATCTGTGAAACGAATGAGTATTCGGTAACCCTAACTAAGGATATATATGTTTGGTTATTAGATTTAATATGCAGAGCATGTTTTATTATTTCATTATTGTTCCACACTGCTTGAGTGTGACTAAGGCCTACAGGGCTCACATCGGAAAGGGATGCATACCTTTCGGGTGATGGGTTATGTTAGGGTTTCAATATTGACTACACCCTAAGGGAATGGATGCATTCCTGGTGTTTCAATAGTTGATAGTGAATGATATGAAATATGATTACGATTTTTGAGCAGCAATACTGATGAGCCTACTTATCCTTCTTGTGCTAATAGCTTACACAAATGCAACTTGGTTTTGCATGATTAAGAGTCAAAGTGAAGCAAGGGTGCTCAAGAGGACTGTACGGGCAGTGGTAACCTTTCTACACTCACACTAAAGGACACTATAAGAGGTGGATAGGCCCGAGGAGTTGTGTTGCAGAAAAGAGGTATCATCCTTGTGTATTGTGAGTGGGTATTGTGGGGCCATGATAGCCTGCAGTCAAGTGAGTCACCTATGGATTTCCTGGAAGGAACCATCGGTTGCATAAGAGAAAGAGCCACGTAATCATGTTATGTTGTTCATATTGTCTGATAAACCTAGTCGATGTACTAGCTTGGCAATGGTTGTTGGATGCCTGATAAACCTAGTCGGTGTACTGGCTTGGCATGTTGTTAGATTGATGCCTAACAAATCCAGTCAGCGTACTGGCTTGGCATTGCTTATTTGCATGTTGTGGAGGTATTGGTTATTTGGGTGTTATTTCCTGACAAACCCAGTTGGAGAATTGGCTTGGAAATGATTGTCGTATGCTTGATAAATCCAGTCGGCGTACTAGCTTAGCATACTGATTTTTGAAGTGCTTGATAAAGCCAGTCGGTGTACTGGCTTAGCATACTGATTTTTGAAGTGCTTGATAAACCCAGACGCCGTACTGGCTTAGCATACTGATTTTTGAAGTGCTTGATAAACCCAATCAGCGTACTGGCTTAGCATACTGATTTTTTAAATGCTTGATAAACCCAGTTGGCGTACTGGCTTAGCATACTGATTTTTGAAATGCTTGATAAACCCAGTCGGCGTACTGGCTTAGCATACTGATTTTTGAAATGCTTGATAAACCCAGTCGGCATACTAGCTTAGCATACTGATTTTTGGGATGCCTGATAAACCCAGTCGGCGCACTGGCTTGGCATTGCCTATTCAGATGATGTTGTGGAGCAGCAGGTGTGCTGGCCAAGCATCCACCCCACAGGTGATCCAAGGCTTGTAAAGCAAAGAAGGAAACCTGTGGAGTAGCAAGGAAAATCCACAATACAGATAAGTATTTGGTTATCTTGTAACTCTTGCTTATGAATATACATGTGTATATGATTTAATTATGATTTCTTAAAACTCTTGTTTAGAGACAAACCTTATAAAAATACACTAAGCATGCGAATTGATTCAATGTTTGAGTGTAGGTACTGTTGGAAGCAAGGACTATGAAAGCATCTGGAGGTTGCATGTGGACATGTGACCGTCCTAAAGAGAGCTCAGTATGAGTGGTAATAAAAGATGTTGCTAGTGGAGCTGTGTGGGTCCTAGCAGCCAAAGGTTTTGTAAGCAACAATGGGGAAGGGCTCCCTAGTTGAAAGGCATTAGATAGACCTTAGACACTAAAGTGTCAAAGCCAAGAAAGGGCAAGCCAAGCATTCACATTGAAGTGAAAGAGGCTAAGGAACATAGAACCGCAAGTGATGGTGTGGCTCCGGATTGGAACAAGACTAAGAGGGGGAAACTCTTACTCTTCTCTTTCCTTTTGACTGATGCATCTCATAAACAAAAGACTGTTGAGTGCATGTCATAAATGAAAACAAATTGTGTTTAATTGCTTGAATGAATTGTGAATGCTGAAATGGTTATTTTTCGGTGAAAGGATGAACATGAATGAGTTCATGTGTATTGGGAAAGCATGAAATGTGTAGAAGTCTCATGAGTAAAGCATGGACGTTCCATGTCAATTGGGAAAATAATTGACTAATTTTAATATTGTGATATGCTTGTCCTAACAGGAATTGCCATGATAAGTCTCATAGGAGAGACATTGAAAGCCATTGTTGCAGCTGTTACTAGCCAAATGATTGCTAGTGAGAAAAGCGAGAGCCAGTGGTGCACATTGATCATGGTAGCAAGCCAAAAGCTATTTGTTTTGGCTGGAAGTCTTCCTCAGATAGTTGCCGGGACAACAAGAAAGATGGCATCCATGAAATTCCAGACTTGTAGATCAGCTGGAAGGTGAATAAAGGGAAGGGATTGCTCTAGAGCAATGCCCACCTGCAAAGCTGGAAGACCAAAGCTAGCAGGAGCAGCTTGAGGAAGCCAAAGGACTTGATCCTGAAAGTTCAAAATAAAGAGATGAAACGCAGGACAAACCTGCCCCCAGTTGCGAATTTTGAGGCATATGTAAAGTGGGTATTTATTCCTAAGTGTTGGAACACCGAGGACGGTGTTACTCCAAGGGGAGGGGAATGTCATGCCCCCATCTAGACCCTATCACTTTAACATTTTAAATGATGTAATATTGTTATGAAATCGTGGTGAGGAGCTCAAGGCCACGCCCCGCCATCGATTTATTGATGCATATGGTTTGCATGCTAGCCAGGCACATTGGAACTTCAACATCATGTAATATGCAGTTTAATAAAAATACCCACAACTAGCTATGCAATGCAACAAAGAGATGGAGGCATGATTTCACAAGGAATTGGGAGGGAAAACATTCAAACCCTTGAGCCAATCAGTTCAAGCCAAGTGTCAACAAGAGAACACATCAAACCCTCAACTACTTATGTTGACTTTTGTACCCAACCATTGATTTCTCCCAAGAGTTGGTTGAGGTAGTTAATGCCTTGGGAATGAAGAGGTATGGCTGTCCAAATTCGGGTATGGGCAAGCCACCCTTCATGGAAAATTGTGTTTGTTTCCTTGGGCAAGAAAAGAGCCACGAAATTGCTCTCTAAGCCATTATGCAACCATCAGTCTTGCTCCCTGACGCAGCTCTAGCTGCCTGGGTGTTTTCCTCCATGGTTTTCTGGGTTTCCCCTTCATCTTTTACCTGGGAAGGGGCGTTTTTGTGTTGATTACCAGTGGGGAAGAGAACAACATGTTTTTGGGTCTTCCTGGAGGTCGTTTAGGCCATTGGAAAGGATCATAACTAGTGGGGAGAAATCGGTTTTACTCCCTGGGGTTGAAATCGAATTACTCTTCCCACAGTCTGTTTTAGTGAGCCACAATTTGAGAAAAACCCATGGACCCTGTTTGTAAAATACCCATGTTGTAAATGGTATCTATGCCCAATGTTTGTGCTTGCGGTGTGAGAAATGAGAATGTTGGGGTATGGGATTTGGGTATCCATTGCTTTGGTTTGAGCTTGGGAATAAGCATCCATGGTTCAAATGTAGCCTAATAAACCCAGCTATGGACTGGCTTGGCTGAGATGAAATGAGTAATTGGTAGTGAACGAGCTGGAACGTTCCCTTTCCTTGTGAGAATCATGCCCAGCTCGGGAGTGGCCTTCGGACAGACTCAGTATAAGCTGTCGAAGAGCCTATGGTTGGGTGGAACGTTGCAGCGACATAGCTAGTTGCTTGGGGTAGTTGCAAAATGAAGATAAGTGTTTTTATGTCTATGTATTTACTTCTGCAATGCTTAAATTAATGACTGTTATTGATATGTTGAATGCATATGAAGAGTGTGTGGATGAATATGTTTTATTCCGCTGTGCATGATTAAGTGATTTGCATCTGCACACATCTCTTTATTGCTGTGAATCTAATGAAATGGCTGAGTTTTTGTGGAAAGCCCCATAGATTGGCATCATGTTCACTCTCTTGCCCTGGATGGATGGGTGGGTACGTGACATGTAAACACCTTGTTATTGAAGAGTCGTGAGAGTTGTTTATCAACAACTTAAATTTCTTTGTCTATCGTTTATTTTTATCTTCTTGTTTTGATAAATTATGGACATTGAGTATCAATGGCTGCACATAAATGAGAGATTCTCGAGCAACAAAGTATTTGTTGTGACTTCTTGTCATTTATGTATTTTGTTCAAGCATATTTGAATCCATTTTGCAGAGAGTTTCTCCGTTTAGTGGATGTTCTACTTTATGTTACCTCCTCTTTTCTTCCATCTACCATCATCTAATAATTATGCTTGATTGCCTTCGATGTACAGGGTGTTTATGAATCCATCACCCAATGGAAGTACACTTATATATGGTTAACATGCATTCATAGTGCATCTTTTAGCACTAACATGCAGATTAAACAATTTTGACTTTAAAAATTATGCACCAATTCATGCTTAAATCACAAAAATAAAAGACAACTCTGCACAAAGTATTTGGAAAGTAACTTGTATATATATGAAAGTTTTTATTAAATAAATAGATGGTTGTTGGGCTTGGCCCAAGTGGGGCAATTTTGAGCAAGAAGGAGTTTTGGAACTGCGGAGCTGAGCACAGTTCAGATGAAACATTTTTGTATAAGTTTTTGGGATGTTGGGAAGTTGTGCGCAGCGTAGTGTCAGAAGAGCTGCGAAGATCAGTACTGCAAGGAGGCAGTATTGCGGTGTGTCCAGTCTACATGGATTCGGAAAAGCATAGTGTTGGACGAAAGATGACACAGATTCCGGTTAGACCAACGGTGGTCTATTTTTGGTAAATGTGCTCCAGGAGTACCAAGCGGCGGGTATGAGTAGAAGTGGAAGAAAGCAACTAGTCGCACATGCAGAAGAACCACTACCTGAACCAGTTGCATGAGACCGTTAGAGGAAGAACGACTTGGTGAAAGCGACCTGTTGGCATGCATGTGACAGGAAAGCCGATAGTGATGTAGGCATGCATTGGAGACAGGCCACGATGGAATATTCACTACTAGAAGCCAGCAAGCTCGATGAGATGGAAACTGTAACAGTTTTGTAAACCTAAGCATTTCTACCTGTGGATTGTAAATACATGACCTATGGGCATGATCTATAAATAGACACATTTTTGTATGGGAAAGGGTTACTCTTCATTTTGTTAAGCTTTGAATATTGTTGCATCTTTTAAGCTTAGAGCTATTGTAAAGGCTCTGCAAGCTAAGTGCGCAGAGGCTTGTGAGAGAGAAGAGAGTCTACAGCTGCGTGCGCAGTCTAAGAACTATTGTACCCTTCCCAAAAGACTAATACAACAACAGTTCTTATGGACATAGCCTCCATCCGGGGGGTGAACCATGTTAAATACTGTGTAGTGTGATTGTTGTGTTTTTGTATTTGCTTATTTGCCTTCTTTGAATGTTTGGATTCTCATTTATAAGTTGTATGTGAATGATTTTATATGTATTCGCCATAGAGGAAAGATGGGAATAATATGTTAAGTCTTACATGAATAGATGAATGATGAATGCGCAATATTCTAAGTTGGTAGAAGTATCAGTGTAGTGAATAATCACAAGTGTATGTAACGTTCAGTTTGTATAATCCTTCGACGCGTAGCATTGGGTGCACGCAGCAGTGTATGTTGGTGTACTTGCATTTGCTATAAGGCTAATTAATCTAAGGAAGTAGATGACTGATTAAGTGTTAAGTGAAGTCTTCAGTGGTTAAGTTTGAACGAGGAAGCGTATAGCTCTATTGCGCTGTCCTATTGATTGTACCATGTCCGAACCGTGTAGCCCTTGGGTGCGCTGGTTGCGCAGCGGTTAGTTTGTAGAAGTGCGGACCGCGACATAGTCTATCGTCGCACAGTCCGCAGCTCGCAACGCAGGTCTAATAGTGCACTGTGCAGTAGTCCCATGCAAACAACTCATCACTTCACTGTGGAAACCTAATTCCACAGTGCCCCCATAGCTACGCCTAGGGTGAGACCTCAGCCTGTTTGCAGGTTGTTACCGAAAGGGATGGTGAGAAGGGGTTTTGTTGGTTCATTGAAACCGCGAAGAACCTGGGTCTATATTGGAAACCTCTAGATCAGTATAGTAAGCCAACAAATGGTTCCGTTGCCGTGCTAAGAATCCGTGATGAGTTGAAGTCATGATGTGCGAAGTAGAAGAAGTTGAGCTAGGCGTCAAGTTCTGGTATCCAGACAAGAAAGAAATATGGGCTTGGTGTGACAAGATAGAGAGAGACTTTGCAAGGAAAGAAAATAGAAACCCACATCTCTCTGACATTCAGTGGTTGAATAAATACCTGTGGAAAGACGTTCACGAAGTTTTCTGGGTGTCTTTTGGATGCGAGCTACACAAGTGGTTGTCAAGACTCGTAGAGCACAGAAACTGTATCCCGCGAAGCACACCGACCATGTGGACACCAGATCTTATTGAACAACTCAAAGCACTAGATAGTCCATTCGTGCAAGTAGTCGATTTCTGGGTCGATAGTACATTACAAAGTTTTGTGATGCAGTTTGCTGTGGACATGCTAAATTCCTACAGCGCAACCGAAAGAGAATTTTTCAAGGGAATCAGAGGTAAGTATCTGAACAACCTCAGTTTATATATTAAAATGCTTCTTGCTGAGAAAGGTGTTTTTAGAATGCAGTAAAATACTTGCATCTATCATGGTAGATAGTACATATAGTGGTTCCTATGAAGATCCAACCTCAGAATATTATCCTTAGCACCACTCAGATGACTGCGCCACCTCGAAGGAGGATGGTTGATGATATCAAAATGCCGATATTCAAAGGAACAGGTCTAGAAGACCCCGATCAACATTGGTTTCTATGTGAAGTCCTATGGAGTGTAAAGCAAGTACAGTACGATGCTGTGAAGCAAGCGCAGCTCGTCACCACATTCAGAGACTGAGCCTTGCACTGCAAGAAATCAAGGCTGCACTCTTAGCAAAATTCAAGAAGCCGAAGTCAAAGTCGCAGTGTATCATAGAGCTGAAAGAGATCAAATAGAAACCTAATGAAATAGTTTGGGAGTTTGATTAGAAATTTAAGACACTACTGGACCAAGTAAGCTTTGATATTCCACCGCAGCAGCATAAGGAGTGGTTTATAGCCATGCTATTGCCCCATATTAGACAGTCGTTGATGCAACAGAAAGTGGCTTCCCAGCCAGAAGCGTTGGAAATCGCGATGAAGCTGGAAGCTTCACCTATGGGAGAAACTAGCACTGGGATGTCGCAGATTCAGAACCAGTTGGCTACCCTAACACTACAATTGCAAGACATAAAGCAAGGAAAGCAAGAGAGAAAGGAAGTATGGTGTACAGGCTGCAAGGGAGAAGGACACACTAAGGATCATTGTCCTTTATTCTAGGATTTCCTTAACATGGGTGGACCAAACCCATTGAACCCACATCAGAGCCTTGGTGTGAAATTTGCAGAACCAGAGGACACCGGCCAGAAGACTGCCATATGATACAGAAATACGTGAGAACACCTAAAAACTTATACTGTAATTTCTGTAAGTCAGTAGGGCACGACAAATCCAATTGCCGCGCATATGAGCTCATGCTAGAAAGAAAGAAAGATATTGAGTATATGTATGGAGGAATGTACAGAGTCAAAGGAGAGACTCCGTAGAAACAAGAAAATGCACCGCAAGATCATGGAGCATATAGAGGCCACGGAGGATACCGCGGGAGGGGAAGAAATAATGGTCCAACGCAGGGACGAGGCCGAGGCCAAGTAGTTTGTTACAATTGCGGCCAAGTAGGCCATGTGCCTCAAGATTGTACCAACCCATGCACTACATGCAGTTATTGTAGCTCTTTCGATCATGTTATTGAAGACTGCCCAATGTTGGAGGTAGAAATGCAGAAAAGAAAATGGCCAGAGGCACCGGCCCTAAATATCCAGTTGATCGCAGCAGAAAGGAGACCTGCGGATCAAAGTATTAATGTAGTAACGCGTAGTGATGCTGCGACAGGGTGGGATAGAGAAGCAAAAGCTTCGACTTCTGGGGGTTTTGATACCAAGCAGACGCCTCTTGAAACAATATGGATAAGGAAAGCTACTGGGAAAGCACTTGCTTTCAACTTGAAGAAAAACAAAGAAGTCTTTGAAGAAGTGCAGGATATCTTCAAGGAGCTAGCACCATTATCGCCGAGAATCCCGTTACGCAGCGAAACACCACATATGGACGATATGCTGGCTGCTTATGACAGAACAAGCACTGCAACAGAAACATGTACCTTTGTTGCGTAGTTCCTTAGAAGCTGCATGAAGCTGTTGAAGATTCCAAATGCAATAGCAGAGTTGCAGAAGGTGATAGAATAGTATGAACCGTGCATCGAATCTGAAATTACTGATAGCCCAGTTCATCATATTAAGAAACACAAGAGAATAGGAAGAGAAATGAGACTTAGTGCACAGATAGGAGATTATGAAATCGATGAGATCATTCTTGATCTGGGATCATAAGTAAATTTCTTAACCAAGCAGACATGGCAGCAGATGGGGAGACCAAAGCTGTTATGGTCACCTATCCGGTTGAGAATGGCCAGTCAAGAGAAAGTCATACCCTGGATGGTTATCCAACATGATTGTTAACATTGATGGAGTGTAGAGTCATGCAGATTTTGAGGTTATTGAGATTGTGGACGATAGTCATCCTTTTCCTGCGCTGTTAGGTATTGAATAGGCTATCGATAACCTCGCCATCATCAACTTGAATACAAGGAACATGATCTTCGAAGGAAAGCATCTCAGGGTCATCGCACCATTGGACCCTGTGGATGGAAAGCATCTCAGGGTCATCACACCATTGGACCCTGCGGATGGAGACAGACACAGTGAGCCGATTCAGGAGGATTCTAGAGCTCAAGCTTTGGACTGACTGTACCAGATGACCGCAAACCAGGAAGATTACATTAATCCTACTAAGGATGGAACACTTAGTTGGATATGTGATAACTCTTGCATTTCAGACTCGGATGCAGGACTGAAGAACTGGAAAAGTAGCATGCATGAAGTATCTGTGAGGAGATGCGCGCAGGTTACAAAGTCACTGTGTTGGATTGGAAAGGAGGTAAGCCCAATCCCTACATATGATGGTTAATCTAATGTTTATTCATTTATCAAATATTATACTGCAGCAATTGCAGATGAACACCGCTTACCAGCATTAGATATGGCACTGCGCGAGACACCTGCTAGATGGCAGGCTGCGCATAAGAAGACATTGACCACATGGGATCAATACAGAATTAAGATATAGATCAGGTTTGTTGATAAAGTTTCCCTATATTTTGAGAAATACAATGGACAAACAGATCCAAGACAACATATTGAGGTCTATTCACAAGCATAGCAGGAGAGACCGAAGACAGAATGGGTGCATCTGTTTGTGCACACACTGGAGGAAGAAATTCCAAAGAAATGGTATTTAGACATGGATTTGCGTAGAGGAACCACAGATTGGGACATTCTAATTGTGAACTTCCAGAAGAGCTTTAGTTTTGAAGATGAGATCCCTACCATAAACGATGTGCTGCAGATTATTAAAGAAAGAATATTCAGTTCAGAATGTCCACACAGAAATATGACCCTAGAGGAATTCTTTGGACCTAACAGCGTACTTGAATGCCTACAGACAAAACGACGGGAACAGGTAGAACACGCCATGGAATGTTACAGCTTAGTTGAAGAGGCTGAAGATAAAGGAGACAGTGATGAGGAGGACCCGCGCAACATTTTCAGAAGGTGCGCGCGAGGTAGAGGGACCTCCGCTAGAGATTCCAGATATGAGCGGACCTGTGAAAACAAAGAAAGTAAACATTGGCACCAGCGAAGAGCCAAAGTTCGCATCTATTGGGGTTTACTAGGATGATCAGACTGTGACGGAGATTGCGGATATATTGCAGGAATATCAGGAGTTATTCCCAACAAAATTTACAAAGATGAAGGGCATCTTGGGGGACTTAGGAGTTATGAAAATACCTCTTAATCCAGGTGCAAAGCCCGTTAAGCAAAGACCATATCGCTTGAACCCATGATACAAAGAAAGAGTGAGAGCAGAGCTGGATAAGATGCTCGATGCAAGGATCATTGAGCTAGTTGAAGAGTCTGAATGGATAAGCCCTATGGCTGTCTAAGATAAGAAGATGAAAGGTGAGATCAGGATTTGTGTGGATCTCAGAAAATTGAACGATGCTTCAATGCATGACCCGTTTCCTACTTCCTTCACGGACGAGGTGCTTGATAATGTTGGAGGAAATGAGGCCTATTCCTTTACTGATGGTTTTTCGGGATATCACCAGATAAGGATTGATCTCGCAGATAGACATAAGACCACTTTTCCATAGAAAGGGGATCGTTCCAGTACATGGTGATGCCATTCGGTCTGAAGAACGCGCCTGCGATCTTTTCTAGAGTTGTCGTCGTAGCATTTAAAGATTTTATGCATAAGCTTTTAGAGGCTTATTTCGATGATTGGACTGTGTTCGGTTTGCTGAAGAATCATGGCACGAACCTGAGAATGATGCTAGAAAAGTGTAGACAGCATCATATTTCCTTGAATATGAAGAAGTGTGTTTTCTGTGTTCCTTATGGGATTCTATTGGGACACATTGTCTGTAAACAGGGTCTGATGGTTGATCCTGCGAAGATCGCAGTCATTGTCAACTTGCCAACGCCAAATTTAGTCAAGCAGCTGTGCACTACATTGGGGCATACCAGCTATTACAGGAAATTTATAAAGGGCTATGCAAAGATAACCACAACCATGGAGAAGCTGCTAAAGAAATATGTGCCATTTATTTGAAATGCAAAGTGTGAGCAAGGTTTTGACACCTTGAAAGAAAAAATGGTCACTGCGCCGATCCTAGTCTTTCCAAACTGGGGGAAGCCATTTCATGTAGATGTGGATGCATCATGTATAGCATTGCGAGTTGTCTTAGTGCAACCAAGAGAGGGAGGTATTGACCACCCCATTGCATTTTCGAGCAGGAAGCTCTCATCTGCAGAAAAGAATTACACCACTACTGAGAGAGAAGGCCTCACGATGGTCTATGCACTGGAGAAGTTATGGTACTATTTGCTTAGTGTGCACTTCTTTATGTTTACTGACCATTCTGCGTTGAAATATATGGTCAATAAGCCAGTGTTAGGGGGGCGAATATGTAGATGGTTGTTACTCTTCCAGGAGTATGATTTTGAAATAGTAGTTAAACCTGGCAGATTAAACTTGGGACCTGATCATCTGTCAAGGATCGAGTCAGGAGAAGAGCCTACCAATCTTGAAGACAATCTGCCAAACGTGCAGTTGTTTTCCATCCATATAGTTGATGATTATTATAAAGACATCATAGACTTTCTGACTACTTGATTAGCACCCATGGAATTCACTACGCAACAAAAGAAGCAGCTAGTAGTGCGAGTAGTAGACTTCACCATTATCGCAGGTCAATTATATAAATTGGGACCGAATGAAGTACTGCACAGATGTGTATTAGAGCATGAGAATCTGTTCATATTGACCAATGCACATTCAGGAGAAGCAGGAGACCACTATGCCAGAAGGGCCAATGCGCAAAAGATATTGCACGCAGGGCTATGGTGGCCTACAATTCATAAGGATTCGAAAGAGCATTGCCAGAGATGCGATGTGTTCCAGAGGATGGGAAAGCCGTCGCGAAGAGATGAGATGCCATTAAATCCACAATTGACATTACATGCATTTGAAAAATGGGCAATTGATTTTGTGCGACCCATAAACCCACTAGGGAAAAGAACTGGTGCGAGGTACATTATTACTACAACTGACTACCTCACCAGATGGGCAGAAGAAAATCCAGTGAAGGACTGTAGCACAGGTATTGCTGTGCAGTTCATATTTGAAGACATCCTTTCGAGGTTTGGATGCCCAAAAATTTTGATGAGTGACCAAGGCACTCACTTTTTGAATCGAACCATTGAGGCATTAACAGAGGAGTTCCGCATTCATCATCAGCGAAGTATGCCTTATCACTCACGGGCAAATGGAACAGTTGAAGCATTCAATAAAGTACTGGAGAATGCGCTGCCCAAGGTATGCAATGTGAATCATGATGACTGGGACCTGCGCATTCCCGCTGTGTTATGGGCATATAGAACCAAATGCAAGAAGTTGAAAGGCCATACACCGTTCAAGTTGGCTTATGGACAGGAAGCCATTATGCCTATGGAGTACATTGTTCCTAGCTTGAGAATAGATGCATTTACAGGAATGGAAGATCGTGACACGCTGGAAGAAAGGATTCTCCACTTCGTTGGTCTTGAAGAAGATCGCTTCATTGCAGGATTTCACCAACAAGTGCAGAAGGAAAGAGAAAAAGCATGGCATGATCACCACATCAAGAACAAGTCTTTCCAGGTAGGTGATCTAGTCCTCCTGTATGATAGTAAATTCATGAAATTTCCTGCGAATTTTAAAATGCATTGGCTTGGCCCATATATTGTTGTTAATGTTACTAATGGTGGCGCAGTCCAGTTAGCCACATTAGCAGGAGATAACTTGCCAGGTCTCATCAAGGGAAGCAGACTAAAACCCTATTGGGATAGTCTTGCTTCGCACAATTTGTAATGACCAGAAAGAAGGAAATTTCTAAGTGCCAAGTATAGTTGGAAATGGGCACTAGAAATGGGAAAGAATCTGTATGCAATGTATGATGAGGAACTTGTATATACCGCACAACAGTGTTAAGATATGTCGCTGCGCCAAAAAAAAAAAAAGAACATAAAAGAAAAGAAAAGAGGAACCGCGCAGTTGTGAAGTCCAGAAGGAAATTGCGAAGAGCAAGTGAACAAGGAAAGATATTAAGTTCAGAAGTAAGAAATCAGGCACTGCGAAGTAACTGCACAGGAGCAATGATGACCTGTCGCGTAGTTCAACGCAACACTCCAGAAAAATAGCTATTACAATGTCGGTCGGAAAAATAGCCGTTATACAGAGATTTTCCAGCGACTGCTTGGGAATTTAACGCAAAGATAGCCATTCTGAATGAGTTTATGAAGGAAAGGACCGAGGGATCCATTGGATTTGTCCAACAGATATCGCCATTAATGCTCATCTAGCCGTTAAGGGGCATGGAGGAGGTCAGCTGCGCCTATAAGTAATGCCGCATCCAAACTCGCGTGCGTTACCAAACACTTAGAATTTTCTTATGCACATTACTCTGTGAGTTATTTTCAGCAAGCTGCCTGAAACCCCATGAAGTTTAGCAAGTGGATGTCTGAGTGAACCACTATTGAAGAAGAATTCACAATCCAGGAGACTATGAAGGTATTTCAATACAGAGGGATTGAAGGGTTAATGAGAACCCCATCTAAGAAGGGCATCTTAGAACTAGGTCAAGCATCAAGAAGATCACCAAGACATGGTCCAAAAATGTAGGACAAAGGAAAAGATCTAGAATAGCCGAGAACAAAGGTACCAAATATGGGTTCAACGGTGCAGAAACTGCCGATAGCTGATAAGGAGATACCTTTGACAATGACCCTAGACTACATTTCACCATGTGCACTAGACGCACCGATTTTCAAATTGATGAATAACACCAAATACGACATCCCTCTCTCGCCTATTTCAAAGCATGTTGATGTCGGTAAAAATTTGCTGGGAAAAATTCTAGAATGCAAATGGGAAGATTATGATCTGCTTCAAATGCAGAAGGAGGAGCCCTATGGACCTAGGTTCCCACAATTCCAGCCTGACCAGTACATGTGCTGGAAGAAGGATTTAAAGGGCGAGCTTAACCTGGTATCCGAGAGTTGGCTATCAGAAGTAGTCAAGTCTGGATCGCTCAACTTGCTCAGGCTCCCGCATTTTGACAGATCACCAGAATTAAATGTGGTGGTGCGAACACTGATGGCATGCATCCACTAGGGATATTTGTGGCTCGATCGAAATGTCAACTTGACCATTGACATTATCCATTGTGTCCCCAGGCTGAGTAAAAGGGGTAAAGACCCGAGGCAGTTTTTCCAAGGGAAAAGCAAGGACAAGGAAGTCATGGCGAAGATGAAGAAAACCCAAATTGTTGTCAAAGGAAAGAGGGGTTTTTAGACAGAAGACATAGATGATAAAGCCATGCAGTTTATCACACAGCTGTTAGTTGTAAAATTTTTGAGAACATGCAGGACACTGGAAGTACCTGCGGGCGCAGTACTACTTGGCACCACAGTCGTGGAGGGAGAGCAATTCAACTGGTGTCAATACCTGTTGAACAAGTTCCTCGAGGAACTCAATGACAAGCAGATCAATGGAGGAAATTTCCATTTCACCTGGCTAATAGTGTTGATCACCTTCGTGGGGTGGAAGGAGCCAAAGGATTATGTGGGCATAATCACAGATACCAATGATTGTAGAGGAGCCCACTATTCAAACCTTTGGGAAAATCTGAACTCGCAGAGACAGCACGCGACAGTTGAAGTATTCTACCAGTATTATAACTAGCTACGCGATGCAATCATAAGCACGTTGCGGATAACAAAGCTGGTAACTAGTAAGTACATTCACATTGTTGATTTTTATGCTGACATGCGTAGTATTCATATTTCAGCCAAAGCACAGAAGAGGAACGTGGAATGGTTCGCAGGAAACTACCACATGTATGAAGAGGATATTGATAATATCATGAAGGAATGGCCCACTGAGTTCAAAGTGGAAATTGTAGATGTCCCAAGAAACTCCGGCAAGGACAAATCTATTCCATGTCCTATTACTGAAGAGAAGGAGATGGGAAAAAGGAAAGAAGCTAAGAGCCAAGGGCATAAAAAGGAACCGCGGAAGAAGCAGAAAGCTGATAAGAGTTAGTCAGACGCAGTGCTCCACGATGAAGATTATTAAACAATTGTTGCGAGGGTCACAGTGTCAATGGAAGATCAATGACCGATAAGGAGAAAAAGGACAAGGCAATTCAGGAAAGTCTGCAGAGGAACTTGAACATGCTGCAAGGGATTACGGAGAAAATTGAAGAAGTACACAAGAGATTACCCCTGCCGAGGGACTCAGAGTATGAAGGCAAATCGAGAGGAACTTCGCAGCAGAGAACACCGCAGTTAACCATGACCGTTCTTGCAAAGTCCCGTATTGTCCATCTGGATCCATTGACTGTAATTCTGCCACTGCCAGAACAACTACTGTTAGACACGAAGGATGTCGAGCGTGTGGAGCTTGATCTTGCGAAGATACCACTGCCTGGGTTACACTACTTGCATCTTCAATGTGTCAAGGAAATGCATGAGAGAACCACTGATGTGCTGAAAGGTGTAGCTAGGGTTTTACCCCTAGCTTGTGCAAATGAGCACCTATTAAAGAGAATGGACTCCTTAGTAGCAGTTCAGTAAATGGAAATAATTAAGCTAAAACAGAAATAGAAACTACTCTAAACATGTGCATGAAACATAAACAACAATTTGTAAACAATGGTTTTGTATTAATATTACCTTCAATGTGAAGGTTGATGAAGCTCTTTGCAATGTCCAAGAGGGTTGCTCCAAGCTCCAATGTGCTCCTTCTCTTTCTCCAATGGTGGGAATGGGCCAAAAGAGGCTCTCAAGGTGAAAGTAGTTCAATGGTGAACTAGGGTTTCGAAAGAGATTTTGGCAGAGTAAGGGTATACTTGATTGTGGATATGGAATAAGGGATCTCCATCACCTATTTATAGTTTTTTGGTGGTGGAGTGCTGACCCATGGTTTTGGGAACCATATGGTTTAGGGTAGCTGTATAGGGTTTTTTCCTCATTATTTTATATTTTTCTTCCCTTTTTAGGGGGTTTTTGCTATTTTTAGAGGAATTTTGGACATTTTTGGAGGAAAAATGGGTTTTTTTAGCCTTTTTGAGGCTTTTTTGATGGTTTTGTGGCCTTTTGGAGGCTTTTTAGTGGGATTTTTAAGATTTTCAAGGGAAATATGGTAGGAAAATGGACAAATGAGCCATGTAATGGGGTAGATGAGGTAGTGAACACTTTTTGGGTGTTAACAGATTGCCCCCTGATGTGCGAGGGCAGGAGCTCATCGTATGGCCGATGGACATCATAAGTCATGTATGGTTTTCCTGGGGAGTGGAGAAGAGAAGAAACAAATTGAAGCCCGGAACAACGATCCCGAACAAACTGCAAGAACTAAAAGTACATAACCTCAATAATGGATGAGGAATCATCTGATCATATGGACGAGGCGGGCATTCCCATGCTCGTATCAGGATATAACATAATAACAACAATGGGGTCCAAAATATGGGGACCTGACATATACATATCCTTAAAAACTGAATGAGGAAGAATCTCAATATATGGACGAGGCGGGCATACCCATGCTCATATCAAGATACATAAAAATAACTGTGAGGCCCGAAAGGAGGGACCTGTCGGATACATAGAAAACCACTGTGTACATCATAAGGGTCCAGGAGGGACACAAATCTAGGACATACTGCTGGGCTGACCATGTCTGAGCTGAAAAAACTGGTGCACTGGAATATCAACAGTGCTGCTGACTAGGGTACCAGAGGAACTGATGAGCTGCTGGATCATAATGACTGGGAGCAATAACCTCGATGGTACACTGAGCTGGAACTGATCTGGGACGGAACTGGGTACTCAAGGAAGCATAGAACTGGATGGCTTCTGAATACAATCACCAATGCAGCCCGGACATCCACGGGAACATATAACTAGGTGTTCCGAAGTGACTCACCAATGTGCTAGAGTCGGGGGAAATCCAGGGTCTTCGACAAAAAACTGAAGGGATATAACCCTACGCGATTCTCGACGATGCGATCAAGGTGCTAAAGTTGAGCATGTGAGAAACAACCACTTGGAGAGGCAATGATGACTCCTCCTAGAATGATCCGTAGGCACTTACCACAGATGGTGATAAGTCCAAGGCATAGGGACCTCTGGGCCTATCCTCTGGAATAGAGGGGCTGTCGTCGACAGAGGGAGACCTGCAACTATCAAGGCAATGATGTTTCCTTGACAGGAGCACGAGGTGGAGAACCGAAATGTGATAGTACTGATGGTAGGACTGACAAACTGTGGGGGGGGACAACTGGGCAAGCTGAGTGGGTGGACTCAAACTTCCTTTGTTCAGAGTATGATAATAGGGATGATCGGGTAGCATATGAAACTAACTGATGGGAAAGGGATCATAGCTGTAATGGATCTGGGAGGGTGACTAGGCTGAGGGAGACTCAGGCTGGTATAATATGGCAGGAGACTGCAGAATACTCTGAACAAAGGCGACCTGATTGGGGGTGCTGCCGAGATGATCGATCACAGTGCCAGGAGGCACGGGGGGGGGGAACTTCTTCAAGGGTTAAGGAACTAGAAGAAGTGTGTGTAAAATGATACTGTCGTGTGGATTTATACGAGCCCAAGACAGTTCATGCCCGTGGTTGCTTTCAATTTTAAGGAGTCTGAAAGCAATAAGAAGACTCTGAAGTAATGGAATGGTACTGTCGTGTGGATTTATACGAGCCCAGGACAGTTCATGCTCGTGGTTGCTTTCAATTTTAGAGAGTCTGAAAGCAAATAAGAAGACTCAAGGGGGTTTCTTTTTCGTATGTTTAGTCTCCAAGGCCCAAAGAAGCATAAAAGGATGCAATGAAGAACTCTTCTAGCCGGTGTGACTAGAGTATTCCTTTTTCATAATTAGTCTACCAGGTCCGGAAAAGGGTTAAACTTATACCAGGTAGACGCCCTTTCAGGTACTTTAACGAGCATGAAAGGAAGCAAGATTTCTCGACGATCTTTTCATTCCTTTAGGAGTCAGAAAAGAGCTTAACAGAAACTCCCTGAGTGCCTTTTTCGTAAAGGACTTGTCCGGCCCGAAAAAAGGGATAAAATTATACCGAACAAAAAGAATGGCCAGGAAAGGAGGAAGTGTTCAATCAAGGAACATGGAAGATGACCAAGAACAAGGGTAGGGGGGAACACTGGTGGGCCTCCTTGTGGGGTGGATGAATGGTGGCAAAATAACGAAACATTTGCAGTATGACAGGAGTGAATGGCTCATGTAAGGAAGTGGAACAATCCGATGGCAATCAATGTGGCACGCAAATCGAGGCAGCAAGGTGTTAGGACACAATGTTGAAATTGTACCAAGTGAGAGCGAGAAATGATCTCAAGCATCATCACGAGCTCAGAAAACTGAATCCGGCGATATAAAGGGTGTCAAAAATAGATAACGGCTGATGTGGCACGCAAACCGAGGGGACGGGGGCGTTTTAGAAAACTGCCCAAAAAATCTAGGGGTGAGAGCGAGAAATGATCTCAAGCATCATCAACGACTCGGAAAAATGAATTCGATGATATAAAATATGTGAAAAACAGAGAACGGCCGAAGTGGCACGCAAACCGGGGCAACAAGGTGTCGGGACACAATGTTGATAATGGTCCTGGTGAGAGCGAGAAATGATCTCAAGCATCGTCACGAGCACGGAAAAATGAATCCGGCAGTGCAAATGGTGCGAAAAAAGGAGGTCATAAGGACTCCGAAATGGTCAAAGGAAAGAACTATGCATATCAAATCAAATCAAATATAGAAGTGACACGTGACCTCAAAAAAGGTTGAGATCACAAATGTGAAAAAGTGAGCAGGGTTAATGACCTGCCCCCATGCTATGTGCATGGGGTTTGTGATTATGGATCACATATGTGTGGGTTTGAACAATGGGTTCATTGACGTGCTGAGATAGATGTGATGGGGAAGGTTCAAAATGATTGATCATGCCCCCTATCCCAGGGTCAAGGGAATCTATTATGCCCCTTGACTCCGAGGTGTCAAGGTGGTGCTCTATGATGGTGGGGTCAAGACCAGGCATTTCGGTATAGGACCAGGCAAAGACATCACGGAACTCTCGGAAGAGTTTATGTACTCCTCAATCTCTTGTTCACTGCAGGAGGCTCCTAAGGAAATGCATTCATTGACGCCAGGGGGGTCAGAGATATCTATGTGGATGACGGGTGAGATGTTGGCCATGTTACCCTCCTCGAAGGCGTCGGGAGCAGGAATAGGGTCCTTGAACCAGTCGACCTTGGTGGGGAGGAAGTCATTGGACTCAACCGTGAATTGGGTAGCTGTGCTAGAGGAGGATTCTTCTGGGATGAAATAGGAACGGTGGTGCATGTCATCCCAGGGATAATCCGGGGCAGTAAGGGCCTCATCAGTACAGAAAGTTTGCGTCATCAAATCGGTTGATGAGGGGATAGTGGTTGAAGAGATCATATAAATGGTGTTAACCTCTCCTGAAGGGGGGGAGACCTGAGGGTGGATCTCCTCAATGGTGGGTGGTGCCGTCTCAAGATCCAGATTGTGCATCTCATAGAGAGCCGCTCAGTAATCCGGGAGATCAGGACAATGATGTGAGTAATGCCCGTAAACACTGCATATGGCGCAGGGGTGGTTGGTACGCAGGGATTTGTCTTTAGGCTTGGGAGTGGGGTTTAGTTCGACAGTTGGGATGTTGGGGTCATCGTCGAGCATCTGCATGTGCTTCTGTAATGCTGGTAACTGTGGACACTGATGAGTGGCATGGCCTAACTCATCGCACAATGAGCATTTGGGAGGAGCACGAAACACTGGGGGGTTTTTGACTGTCTTGGGAGGTGGTACAGTAGTGTAAGGTTGTGGACCTCTGCCCCCAGTGGATTTGGGAGTAGGAGGGGGATTCGCGGAGGACGAAGGGGTAGAGACACCAGGGGGTGGCTGAGTGGTAGTAGCCATGGGTTGCACTGGTTGGAGGACGACGCTTGGGGTCGACGGGGGAATGGGAGGCGAAAGGTACCAGATGGGTAATCCCAAGGTTAACCCAGGGAGGCTAAGGGTAGCCATAACTGGGGTGCTTACTATTCCTGATGGAGGGACCAGGAAGGGGATTGTATGGATAGGTGTAACACCAATGTGGCTAGGTACCAATGGGGGTTTCGGCAACAAGGGTGGTTGATTATTAGGAGGTTGGTTATCGTGGGACAAGGTACATAAGTCAGACACGTCGGGCGTAGATGCCGGGGGAGGAATGGATTGGAAGGTGGAGGTCATCGGTGCGTCTGAGTAAACTCCAGGCCCCGTAGAAGAAATAAACGAGGTGGTTGTACTAGAAACAGGTTGCTCAACCATGGGGAGGACGTTTTCGGGTGCTGCGGGAGCACTGGGATCATAGTAGGTGAGTTGGTCAACCTTGACCACGCGTCCCTCATGGGGGAACATCATGGTGCGAAAGACGGAAGAGGCAACCGCCCGCATGGCATACATGTAGCTGCGGCCAAGTAAAAGGTTATAATCCAATTGGGCATTGATTACCTCGATGTCAATGAGGACAGTTTTTCCACCTAACTAGACAGGGACATTGGCTAGGAGGCCTTGGGGCTGAGCCGAACGATTGTCGTAGGCGCGTAATGCAGTGGTGGACTGCTGGAGAGTAGGGGATCCCAACTTCTGCCACACGAATGTAGACATAACGCATGTGGAGGCACCTTCATCGATGATGCACCGATGGATGACAAGATTCTGAATGGAAACAAAAACTTGGAATGCTAGGGTGGAAGGCAGGAGAGGTTCGGACTGGTCCAAATCAAATGCCATCAAATTCGAATCATTTGGGTCAATCCCCCCAATGGCAGAGAGTAAATTCTTGTGCTGGGAAGGGCAGTTCTTCAAGACTTCTAATGCAGACATGGCTGCGGGAGATTGGGCTAAGTCATCTACGATGCTGTAGTTTGACGCAGCGCGCGCATTGGGGTTATTGTTGATATGGCGAAGTGGGAAACGAGGTGCCTTGGGAGCGCCATCTAGTGGAGGTGGGGGTATGCATAACGCTTGATCAGTGGGATGAGTGTTAGTAGGTTTATCAGTGGGAGGTACTTCAGTGGTGGAGCCATACTGGTTCCGACGAGTCTGAAGGTTGACATCAGCGGATGACATCATCAACAAGTGGTGGGTACCTGAGTCAAACATGAGTTGATCAGGAGCAACATAAGTGATTTGTTGTTGGGGTTGCGCATTGGCTTGAGGGGGATCCAATGGCTGAGTGTTCCCTACACCTTGGTTTGGTAAGGGGTTTTGCAAAACCAAAGGTGGCTGCTGAGGTTGTGGGGGGTTGGGTGGGGCTTGAGGAGCCGCATGCCCTTGGCGATGGGCATCATCAACCCAGAGTTTCCTAGCTCGCTCTAAGTGTGGGAAAGCATGTGTGTAGTGGCCATAGACCCCGCAAATAGAACAAGGGTGGTTTGTTTGCAAATTGGGGTTTTTAGCCTGCTTGGGCGGGGGATCAGGGTTTTGGTTAGCAGGGGCCGCATTATTATTGTCGGGGGGATTCGCCGGTTGACTAGCTTGGTCTGTAGGTTGGTTGTTCCCACAATTACGGCCCTTGCCGTGGTTTTGTTGGCCCTGGTTGCGTTGGTTGTTCTGGTTTTGCTGCGGGTTTTGTTGGGCGTAAACTTGCCCTTGGGCAGCAGGTGGATTATGAGGTTGCACAGGTGCTGGAGTAGGCTGCGGAGGATGATATGTAGGTGGAGGCTGCGCCGGTGCAGCAACTTGAGGGGGTTGCTGATATGGCTGTGGAGTAGGTTGTGGGTTTGCCGCAGGGGCTGCCTGTGGCGGGTAATAAGTGGATTGGGTTTGTGAAGGCGCAGGAGCTGGTGCAGCCTGCTGGTGGTAGTAGGGCTGAGGTGCGATCGGGGGGGCGTACGTGGGGGGTCGCATGACCGAAGCACTGAGGTGGACAAGTGGGTCCATGGGAATGGTGGTGATGTGTCATGGGAGCATACGAGTTGGTTTCTGCAGACTGTGAGGTATCTCGCGAAAGGTCAGGGCCAGGGGTAGGACGCGCTATAGAAAATGGTTGGGGATGCGAAGAAACACGACCAATGATGCCTTCTGCAGTGTGGGATGCCCCCGGCGCATCATGCTGGGAGGAATCTCTGTGAGGGGTGTAAGGTATAATGGTATAGAGATAACCCGATTGGGCGTAAATGAGGTCGAACTGTTGGGCTTTAAGGATGGCCTCTTCTTTAGACCGGGGTCTTTCTGATGCCACATCCTTAGCAATGACAGGGAGAAGGGACTTGAGGAACCAATCTAGGAAGATGCGGTTGTCTAATTTGATATTGCATAAGCTACGGCGTCAACGCCACTCATGAATGTGGTCTGTGATGTGGGTAGCCTTGTTTTGTTTGCAGGATAGGAGGATCTCAAAGCCCGCGTCATAGCGATCAGGCAACTGGAAGAACTGCAGGAAGGTCGATGCAAGGGAAGCAAAGGTGGCATGGGTCCCATGGGGTTGCTCGATATACCACTTGGCTGCAGAGCCAATGAAGGTGCACTGTAACAGACGGAGGCGAACAGAGTCGTCCACTATGGAGTTGGATGAACACCATAGGTGGAAACACATGATATGGTTTTGTGGGTCCTCACCTGCCTTGCCCTCGAACTTAGGGATGTCAGAGGGGAGCTTGGTAGGCATATGAGGCCACGCAGGGTCATGTTGGATAGGCTCATTGGTCAATCTGGCCAGGTCAGGTAGGTTGAGGCTAGGCATGAATGGAAAACTGGAAGAAGGATGTGACACAGTAGTGGGTTGGACCAAATTGGGGCCAATGCCCCCAAGTGGAGGGATAGGATTTGGGATGGTGCCCCCAAGGGGGGGAACAGAGGTAGTATAGGAGGGGCCTGCACCACCATGGGTAGTGTGAGCCACTGTTGGAGTGGGGATAGGTATTCCTGCTGCAAGAATAGGTGCCGTGAGGGGAGCGGTAGATGGGGGCCCCATGGAGGGCATACCCAAAGCAGGTGTAGTAACTGGTGTAGTGGTGGATGTGCCACCAATGGTCCCTACCAAAAAAGGAGTGGAAGTCACGCCAGCCATGGGGC
Source organism: Larix kaempferi (assembly GCA_027924585.1). Classification (NCBI taxonomy): domain Eukaryota; kingdom Viridiplantae; phylum Streptophyta; class Pinopsida; order Pinales; family Pinaceae; genus Larix; species Larix kaempferi. Next base: position 6,962,358 of record BSBM01000698.1, read on the forward strand.
TAGTAGGGGCAGTGTAAATGGGGTTCTCAGACTCTATCTTAGAATTGGAGGTAAAGTAAGGGGCATCAATATCTGGTGATGGGGACCTACGTCGCTGACGAGTGGAGTCAAGGGACAAGGCCCGAGATCTCTGATAAGTGGTATCAAGTGATGATGATCTGTGACGGTGACGGGTGGTGTCAAGTGAACCGTGCTGTGGGGGCTCGCCCCTGAGGTGCCGAGAATGTCTCGGCGACTCAATGGTGACAGATGGTGTCTAATCTCTGTGGGTTGAGGTGAGTAAAAAATAGCTCAAAAAACCTAATGCAACTGAGTGTGCAGAAGGAGAGCTCAAAAAACAAGGCACTCAGGCCAACAACCAACTCAAAACACCCACTGTAATAGCTGTGCTACAATAGATGGAGTATCAACAAAGATGGTCAGAATACCAACAAGCAGCAGGTTTCCTAAAAATAAAAAAATGGTGGACTCACTAGACCAAGGGGAGGTAAGGGAGCATGCAAACACCTAACTAAAAGTATTCTGACTCAACTAGACATATCCTCTGCAAGGTGATGAAATCCAAGTCAGACAATATGAATAGAAAAGCCAAGTGGTTAAGGTATCTCCCTACCGGGAGGGACACCGGGTAGTCAATCCTAGAAGAATGGCAACTAAGATACCCCATTCATGACACGTCCAAAAAGGTGAATCTGTCGTTTGGTCTGTTTACTGCAATACCCCTATACAGGGATATCCCGTGAACTGCGAAAGGTAGCCCTTCGGTTACTGAATGGAGTGCGGTATTCCACTCAGGCCTCCGGAACCAGTCTCCTGACTTCAACCCTCCTAAGGGAGAGGCCCTCTGATAAACTGGTCGTGACCGTGCCAAAAAGTACTAGGGGATTTTGGCTCCCTAATTGGACAACAACTATGTCTCAAGTGTAAGTAACCGAGGGGTGTTATTGGAAGCCTATCCCCCCGATCCTACCTAACTACAAAGATTCTTTTGTGTTCCCCAAGTGGGGTTAGAATATTGGTTGAGTTAGATACTTTTTAAGGCTCACTTGAATTATGTGATAGAGTGTGTGCTCGTGAGGTGATGAACCCAAAATAGAAGTGCCACAAGGGGGGCAACTTCTAACTACCACTAAGACTGAAATTGAAACTTTAACTTGCAAAATTTTCTGAATGAAAAATACTGAAATTTTAAAAAGATTCTATAAAGGGAACATAAATTATGTTGCAGAAAAGGCTGTAAGGAAGTAGGGCTGCAGGTAGGACAGATGGCTGTGCAGAAAATATTGCAGCAAAGGGGGCTGGGGTCAAACTAGGGAAAAAATGCAGTAATCAGACCGCGGGTCTGTGGCGAATCAAAACAGGCGGACCGCGGGTTAAAGGGAAACAGAAACGGACAGGTCGCGGCTATTGGTCCGATAGTCGCAGTCGGGATGCAGGAAACAGGGAAACAGACGCAGTCAGGTCGCGGGAAAAAGGCTGACAGATGCAGTCGGGACGCGAAAAAATGGCCGACAGGCGCAGTCAGATCGCAGCAAACAGGCTGATTATCCACGGTCGGATCGCAGGTAACAGACTTGAATCCGTCGGCAGGGCGTCGGAAACAGTCTGAGAGCCGCGGTTGGGTCGCAGTTAAAGGCCTGAAAGATGCGGTCAGGATGCGACTGCAGAGGGAAAAAACGCGGTTGACGGCGACCGAAAGGGATAGCCGAAAGGAAATTTTTTTTTAAACTAAAAGTAGAAATTCAAAAATCTAGGGGAGTCGCCAAAACTGTAGCTAGGGTTTTACCCCTAGCTTGTGCAAATGAGCACCTACTAAGGAGAATGGACTCCTTAGTAGCAGTTCAGTAAATGGAAATAATTAAGCTAAAACAGAAATAGAAACTACTCTAAACATGTGCATGAAACATAAACAACAATTTGTAAACAATGGTTTTGTATTAATATTACCTTCAATGTGAAGGTTGATGAAGCTCTTTGCAATGTCCAAGAGGGTTGCTCCAAGCTCCAATGTGCTCCTTCTCTTTCCCCAATGGTGGGAATGGGCCAAAAGAGGCTCTCAAGGTGAAAGTAGTTCAATGGTGAACTAGGGTTTTGAGAGAGATTTTGGAAGAGTAAGGGTATACTTGATTGTGGATATGGAATAAGGGATCTCCATCACCTATTTATAGTTTTTTGGTGGTGGAGTGTTGACCCATGGTTTTGGGAACCATATGGTTTAGGGCAGTTGTATAGGGTTTTTTCCTCTTTTTCCTCATTATTTTATATTTTTCTTCCCTTTTTAGGGGGTTTTTGCTATTTTTAGAGGAATTTTGGACATTTTTGGAGGAAAAATGGGTTTTTTTAGCCTTTTTGAGGCTTTTTTGATGGTTTTGTGGCCTTTTGGAGGCATTTTAGGCCTTTTGGAGGCTTTTTAGTGGGGTTTTTAGGATTTTCAAGGGAAATATGGTAGGAAAATGGACAAATGAGCCATGTAATGGGGTAGATGAGGTAGTGAACACTTTTTGGGTGTTAACAAAAGGACAGGCTGAGCTGCAAACAACTAACAGGCAGTTGGAGGAGTCTAGCTCACAGAGAGAGATGAAACTACAGGATGAGTATGATCGTCGACAAATACTAGAGTCCACGATCACTGTGGTCGCAGATGAGATTGAATAATTTGAAGTACAGGTAGACCCTACGGATACTGTTGTGAAAATCGGTGAATTGGTTCACAACCTAAAGACAGAGATGTAAGACATGGAGATTCACCATGAGGCTAATGTTACTGCCTTGAAAGAACAGATAAAACCACATACCCCACCAGATTAGTAGTAGCTAAGAGCAAAAGAAGTGAAGGCTACAGCAGAGAATATTACTGTCGAAGTGGTTAAGTGCCAAAGTCTGTTGGAAGTGGTGTCGAAGGCATTTACTGCCCTCAAAGAGGACCCAGGATTGCTGTAAGTAAAGAATGCAGTGAAAGATAAGCAAGTAGCACTCGAACAGTTGGACGCAGAAGTAAAGGCCCTACTACCAAGAGACAGGATGCAGAAGTATAGAGAAATCAATGCACTTAAGAAAGAAGTGCAATCCTTAAGAGAAAGAGAGACTGAAATGGGCGATAAATCGCAACCTTTACTGGAAGACGCAAGCGCGATCTCACATGATATCGAGGAGAAGCTAAAGGGGTTGCGCAAGAATTAAGAACAGGTGGAAGGACAGATAGGTGATGAGATAACACCTGAGATGCTGGAAACAGTCAAGCAAATTGACCATGACATAAAGGAAGTTGTCGAAAAGCTGATCGACACATACAATGAGTTCGCTGCGAAGCTAGCTCTGTAGCCGGAGGAACAACTTGGAGAAGTTGCAGGTGGCTCGGGGGAGAGGCACATGTAAGTGTTAGGGGCCTGTTGGGCCTAGCCCAAGTGGGGAAATTTTTAGCAAGAAGGAGTTTTGGAATTGCGGAGCTGAGCATAGTTTAGATGAAACATTTTTGTATAAGTTTTTTGGATGCTACGAAGTTGCGTGCAACGTAGTGTTAGAAGAGCTGCGAAGATCAGTACTACGAGGAGGCAGTACTGCAGTGTGTCTAGTCTACGTGGATCCAGTAAAGCAGAGTGTTGGACGGAAGACGACACAGATTTTGGTTAGACCAACGGTGGTCTATTTTTGGTAAAGATGCTCCAGGAGTACCAAGCGGTGGGTAGGAGTAGAAGTGGAAGAAAGCGACTGGTCGCACATGCGGAAGAACCACTACCTGAACCAGTCGCATGAGACCGTTAGAGGAAGAAAAACTCAGTGAAAGCGACCTGTTGGCATGCGTGCGATAGGAAGGCCGATAGCGACGTAGGTATGCGTTGGAGGTAGGCCACGATGGAATATTCGCTAGTAGAAGCCATCAAGCTCAATGAGTTGGAAACTGTAATAGTTTTGTAAACCTAAGGGTTTATGCCTGCGGATTGTAAAGACATGACCTACGGGCGTGATATATAAATAGGCACATTTTTGTATAGGAATGGGTTACTCTTCGTTTTGTTAAGCTTTGAATATTGTTGCATATTTTAAGCTTAGTGCTATTGTAAAGGCTCTGCAAGCTGAGTGCGCAAAGGCCTGTGAGAGAGAAGAGAGTCTGCAGCTGCGTGCACAGGCTAAGATATGTTGTACCCTTCCCAAAATACTAATAAAACAACAGTTCTTGTGAACGTAGCCTCCATGTGGGGGGTCAACCACATTAAATACTGTGTAGTGTGATTGTTGTGTTTCTGTATTTGCTTATTTGCCTTCTTTGAATGTCTAGATTCTCATTTATAAGTTGTATGTGAATTCTTTTATATGTATTCGCCATAGAGGAAAGATGGGAATAATATGTTAAGTCTTACATGAATAGATGAATGATGAATGCCAAGTATTATAAGTTGGTAGAAGTATTAGTGTAGTGAATAATCACAAGTGTATGTAACATTCAGTTTGTATAATCCTTCGATGCACAACACTGGGTGCACGCAGCAGTGTATGTTGGTGTACTTGCATTTTCTATAAGGATAATTAATCTAAGGCAGTAGATGAATGATTAAGTGTTAAATGAAGTCTTCAGTGGTTAAGTTTGAACGAGGAAGTGTATAGCTCTGTTGCGCTGTCCTATTGATTGTACCCTACCTGAACTGCACAGTCCTTGGGTACGAAGGTTGGGCAGCGATTAGTTTGTAGAAGTGCGGACTGCGACGTAGTCTATCGTCGTGCAGTCCTCAGCTTGCAGCGCAGGTCCAATAGTGCGTTGTGTAGTAGTCCCGTGCAAACAAATCATCACTTCACTATGGAAACTTGATTCCGCAGTGCCCCCATAGCTACACCTTAGGTGAGACCTCAGCCTATTCGTAGGTTGTTACTGAAAGGGCCAGTGAGAAGGGGTTTTGTTGGTTCATTGAAACCGCGAAAAACTTGGTCTATATTGGAAACCTCTAGATCAGTATAGTAATCCAACAATGTAGACACCAATCTCCAAATATGTGAGCACCAACTCACTCAAACACCAATATTATTGGGACATCAATCCCACTTGCAAGCACTAACTCCCCGATTACAAGCACCAACCTGTGAGGACACCGGTCCTCTACGCAAGAACCAACTTGTTGTGTACATGCACTGACCTATGAGGATACCAATCCTATGCGCAAGCACCAACTTGTTATGTACATGAACCAACCTGTGAGGACACCAATCCTCTATGTAAGCACTTAAAATTGTTTTCTTCAGGAACCAACCCAGGAGGACACCAATCCTTTGCGCAAGCACCAACTTGATGTGTTCAGGAACCAACATATATCCTGTCCTTGTCCCATCCTACCTCTCTGAGATAGATGTAGATGTTCTTATGTTGCACTGTCTTCTTATATGCTCACACAACTTCACACTTTTCTTGTGTTGCTTCACTTTCTTTTGCATGCACTTATGTGATCTACTTCAGTTCTACACAACTGATATGTGTCACTATATATTCTTCACACTAATCTACTTACTGTGTAATCTGCTTCAGTTATGTGCACTGGTTCTCTTGTTGTATACTATGCTTCATTTCTGTGCACTACTTTGATCCAACACACTACTCTGATCCTGCACACTTATTCAATTTTGTACATTTCTCCGGTCCTGCACACTGTCTGTTGCTTTGATTTTCTGATTTGCACACTCGATTCTATGCTCCTTCTTTCTTATGCATCAATGAGCCATTGATTCCCCAATAAACTGAAGCTCCCAAATACAAAATACATTTACATCTCCATTGCGCACACCTTAGCTTCACCTCAAACTTTTGTTTATTTATATCATTACTTGTTTCCTTGATTAGATTGGTTTGTCCACAAGTAGGGGCTTCTTTATGTTGGCTACCTCTTTCTTCCTGGTCAAGTTTACCCAACAACCGACTAAGTCTTTTCTACACACTTTGATATTCTTTCTTATTGTGCAAAATACCAGTATATGTGCCACATGTACCCATCCATATTATGTAGATAGGTAGCCTTGTTTTGTATATACTCCTTCAAATTGGAATCAAGGATTCATACTTCTTGCTTGAAATCATCATGCTTATTGTTTGACATCAATGAAAACACCAAAGTTCAACAATCTCCCCCTTTGGAATTGATTTGAACACAATGAAAATTGAGCTCCCCTGAGTATGAGCTCTTCTTTTCCGCGCGCAACATGTTCCCCTATCTTCATGTCATTTGATCCTTTGTGCACTCCCTACACAAACTATGATTCAACACTTATCTACAAAACCTTCTACCTAGTATCTCTTCCCTTTGACATCAATGGAAAAGGGATGCTACCCTTGGGTTCATGCTTCCATTTCTTTCTCCCGTCTCTTCTACTGCGCTATGCCAAGTTCATGCCATGTCGGAGGTGTTTCAAATTAATGTGGAGTGGGAATTACTCCTAGTTTATGTCTGAGATACTCAAAAGTATCTCTTGGAAGTAGTTTTGTAAATATATCTTCAATATGTTCCTTGATGTCCACATAATTTAGCTTGACAATATTTTCAGTGACTTGTTGTCTCACAAAATGGTATTTGATAGGAATATGCTTGGTTTTGAATACATTACAAGATTTTTGGAGACATTGATTGCGCTTGTGTTGTCACATAAAATCGATATAGGCTGATTAGATTCCACTTGAACATCCTTTAAAGTTTGTTTCATCCATAGAACTTGCGCACAACAGGTTGCTACTGCAATGTATTTTGCTTCTACTTTAGATATAAATATTGAAGATTGTTTCTTGCTCATCCAAGATACTAAGAAATTTCCTAATAAAAATGTTGCTTCGATTGTACTTCTTATTTCATCGAAACTTCCTGCCCAGTCTGTGTCTGTATATGCTACCAAGGTCAATTGATTACTTCGTGAATACCATAAACCAAAATCCAATGTTCCTTTTAGATATATAAATATCCTTTTTATAGTTTGAACCTGTGTCTCCTTAGGTGTTACTTGAATCCTTACAACCAGTCCTACAGCTTGCATTATATCTGGTGTTGAGGTTGTTACATATAACAAGCTTCCAATCATTGATTTGTAAATTTTTTGATCCACTTCCTTTGCTTCATCTTCTTTGCTCAATTTGAAACCAGTAATCATAGGTGTACATACTGTCTTTCAATCTTCCATGTTAAATATTTTCATCATTTCTTTTACATACTTGGTTTGAGAAATAAAAATATCGTCATCAAGTTGAGATATCTGAAGGCCTAGAAAGAATGATAGTTCTCCAAGCATAGACATTTCAAATTCCTTCTGCATGTTCTTAGAAATATTTTGGCTTCAATTATTATCATTACTTCAAAAGATGATATCATTTACATATACCTCAACAACGATCATATTTTCATGATCAACTTTTATGTTTAGATCACTATCTACATTACCTTTTCTAAAGCTTTATTGTTGCAAGTACTTGTCTAGTATTGAATACCAAGCTCTAGGGGATTGCTTTAGTCCATACAGAGCTTTCTTAAATCTGTAGACATAGTTCTTGTTATCTAAAAGAGAGAAACCTTATCTCTATTCTATATACACCTATTCTTCTATTTATCCATTTAAAAACACTGATTTTACATCCATTTGATAGACAGTGATATTTTTAGATCAAGTATAGGATGAACATTCTGATTGTTTCTATTCATTCTATAGGGAAAAGGGTTTCTTCAAAATCTATTCCTTTAACATGCGCATATCCCCTGCACACCAACCTTTCTTTATCTCTAACTACCTATCCATCTGCATTTAATTTATTTCTGAAAACCTATTTTGTACCAATAACATTTTTATCTTTGTGTCTTGGAATAAGTTCCCAGGTTTGATTTTTATCAATCTGATTTAATTCTTCTTTCATGGCTCCAATCTAGTGTTCATCAGTCCTGGATTCATCAAAACAATTTGGTTATACTTTGGTCAACAAAGAGAAATGTACTTCTTCAGAAGTATTTTTTAAGTACTTCCTTGTTGTTTATACACCAACATTTTTATCTCCGATAATCAAATCCTCAGAATGATTCTTTTGGACATATATAGAAGGAGTCTTTGTATATGGTCTTCTTTCTTATTTTGTTCTTCTTGATGCGCTTCTTCTTGTTGCACTCTTATCTCCTCCTCCTCCTCCTCTAGTAAGTCTATTGATGACTATTCAAATACTGGATAATCATCATCATCCTCTAGTCTTATGTGCGTGAGTGCTTCATCTACCTTCACATCTGGACTTTCCACCATCTTCTTTAGTCTTAGGTTGTAACATTTGTATGCCTTGCCTCTTGTTGCATATCTAAGAAAGATTCCTTCATCAGATATGGAATTAAATTTTCCCATATTTTCATCATTTCTTTTGATATAACAGTTCCTCCCAAATATTCTGAAATGCTTAATTGTTGTCGGGTTTCCTTTCTAGAGTTCATAGGGAGTCATGTTGCTATCAGTTCTGATTTTTCCTCTGTTTAAAATATGAACAACAGTATGAATATATTGGGTCCAAAAAATGTCATACAATTTAGAATCATTTAACATTGTTCTAGCCATCTCCCACACAATCATGTTTTTTTCTTTCTGCTACTCCATTTTCTTGTGGATTCATTGTGGCTGAGAAATGTCTTTGGATTCCATGTTTCTCACAAAAATCCTCAAATTCATTTGAGGTGTACTCACCTCCATTATATGATCTTAGACACTTAATCCTCAATTCACCTTCGCTTTCAATTGCTTCTTTAAAATTTTTGAAGCACTCAAATGTCTCTGATTTTTTCTTAAGAAAAAAGACCCATGCCATTCCAGTATAATCATCAATGAAGAGAAGGAAGTAGGATTCACCATTTAGGCCTTTGGTTCTCATTGGGCCATAGGTATCAGTATACACTAGCTCCAATGGTTTTGTTGTAGAATATTCTTTTGTTTTAAGAATTGCTCTTTTTTTATTTCCATGTAGGCAATGCTTGCTAACATAATTTAAGGGCTTTGTGATTTTGGGAATGTCTCTCACTGCTTTCAGTTTGCTATTTCTAATCAGATTGTCAAAATTTATATGTCCCATTCTAAAGTGCCAGAGCCATTTTTCATCTATTTTCCCCATGCATCATCTTTCTTCTTTTCTTTTATCTAGATGTATACATTATTTGGGTTCTGGATGTCATTACTACCGATCTGCCTATATCCCTTTTCCTTATTTTACATTTCTTGGAGTCAAAAGTGGGAATATGTCCTTGACCACACTTTTGGATTACACTAAGAATATTGTGTATCATGTTTTCAACAAGTAAGACATTTTTTTCTTTGGCTTCCTTATCCCCAATACTTATTATGCCCTTTCCAAGAATCTTAGCAAAAACATCATCTCCCAAATAAACACTGCCTCCCTTTTCTTCTTTGAATTTCAAAAAATTGCCTTTATTCCCTATCATGTGTTTGGAACATCCACTATCAATATACCAATGAACTCTTTTACTCTACGCATGTAAAGCCAAGCTACATCCTTCTTGATTATGTTAGCCTATCTTTTTTCTGCCATAATTACGTAGAATCTCTTTTACTAAGAATGATTTTGGTTTCAAGAAGGTGCACAAATTATAACCGATTCTTGTAGTCCTGAAATTCATGACCATAATTGTGACATTTATAGTATTTAACATCTAAATTCAAGGGGCCAAAGGAATTGAAATTCTCTTTCAAAGTTTCAACTGGCCTTTTGATATCATTATTTCTAGCTTCATGGTAAATACTATTCTTCTTAACATTATCTTTTGCAAGTGCTTTGTAATTTATTACTTTATGACCAAAATTGTTATAGAAATATCAATTTCCTAGGAAACAAGTTTGATACCTTGTGAAGCGAGTTATTCCATATTGCATAGTACCAGTTTTCACATGAGCTGATTTCTTTTCCTTTTCTCCCAAATTCCGATCTTTCCTTGGAATAGAGACTTTGGACACATATGCAAAAATTCTTGCTCCTGCCTCATAGGTTAATTCCGTTGAGTTTGAACCTTCATATCCTAGCCCTGACTTTTTAGATAATGGTCTCTAATTATCTATAATTTTATCTAGAGCTTTAGTGATGCTGCTAAATTTCTATTGGAAACTCAACTGGATGCTGGCTTTTTGTAATTCCCTTTTTAAGGAAATGACTTTAGTCTCTAACTTTTCACACTTATCCTCCTTTTGTCTTAGATGTCTTGTTATGTATGCTTCTAATTTTTTAGTCTCCTTGACTTGTTCTTCACACTTTAATAGTTGTTCTTGTAGATATTTATTCTTCTTTCTTGATTTCTTCAGTTCTTCCAAGGCACTGATAAGCTCTCCTTCAAAATCTACTTTATCCATTTATGCATCTTCTAAATATTCATTTTCCAGGTCTTCTTCAATTTCCACGAAGAGCATTTCTCTTGGATTATCATCACTATCATCTTCGTTAGATGAACTGTTGTCCTCTTTGGAATACAAACTCTTTTTCTTCTTCTTATGTTCATACCTGCTTTGTTGGTATTTTTTCCTTCATTCTTTATGATTAAAGTCTTCTTCACTATCGCTATCTCTACTTTCCTTGTAAGGACATTTGGAGTCAAAGTGACCTATTTTACCACATTCAAAGCATTTGAAAGGTAGCTTACCTTTGTATTTGGCATGACCCCTTTTTAGTTTCTTCACACATTTTTCTTCTTCTTCATCTGATTCATCAGAGGAATTCTTGTTTTTCTCATGCTTGCTTCCTTTTGTCTTCTTGGAAGCTTTGAAAGATGCTTCTTTTCTAGAAGGATTCTCCTTTTTTTCCCTCATCTTGGATGCAGTAAAAATCCCATGAAGTTCATCCATCGTTAATTTATCCAAATCACTTTTGTCTTCTAGTACTGATACTTTGGATTCAAACCTTGTTGGCATAGATCTCAATGTCTTTTGTACGACTGTTTCTTCAACAATTTGTACTCCAAGACCTCTAATAACATTCACAATCTCATCTACACGGAGAAGATAGGATGCAATATTTTCTTCTTCCCTCATCTTTAGAGTTTCAAATTGTCCCAAATAAGTTTTCAACTTTGCCTTCTTAACATTCTCATATTTTTCATATATGTTTCTAAGCTTATCCCACACTTCTTTAGCTTACGTGCACCATGAATTTGGTGAACCCTGAGTCTGTTAAACCACATAATATTGCTTCCTATCCCTTGCAATACATTCATACAACCTTTTGTTAGCTGCCTCAACTGGTGGGGTCTTGGGAACTTTATAACCATTTTCGACAGACTGCCAAACATAAACTCCAAGATACTATAAGTACACTTCCATTCTTATACTCTAGAAGGTGTAATTTTATGCATCAAACCTTGGTTCTATGTTTATAGAGAGTCCCTCTTGTGTATCCATATATGCACAATGATCTACCTTCCAACTATTAGAATGTTCCTGAAGGACCAGGCTGTGTACCAATTGTTGGAATTCTTAATGATACTAAGAGGGGGGGTGAATCAGTGTCATGCACAAATTAAACAATTTTCACTTTAAAACTTAAGCACCAATTCCTGTTTAAATCAAAACAATAAAACACAATTGTGTGCAAAGTATTTGGAAAGTATCCTTGTATATATATGAAGGTTTTGATTGCATAAATAGATGGGAGACACCAATATCCAAAGATGTGATCACCAACTCAATCAAACTCCAATCTGATTGGGATACCAATCCCACTTGCAAGCACCAACTTTATGATTATAGGCACCAACCTGTGAGGACACTAATCGTCTACAGAAGCACCAACTTGATGTGTACATGAAAAAACATATGAGAACACCAATCCTTTGCATAAGCACCAACTTGTTGTGTACATGCACCAACCTTGGAGGACACCAATCCTTTGCACAAGCACCAACTTGTTGTGTTTAACCAAAAACATGTGAGGACACCAATCCTCTACGTAAGCACCAACTTGGTGTGTTTAGGCACCAACCTGAGAGTAGACTGCAATCTCATCTCCTTGTGCTGTCCTGCCTCCCTGAGATATATGTAGATGTTCTTATGTCGCACTACCTTCTTATTTGCGCACACAACTTCACACTTGTTATGTGCATTGCTTCACTTTCTTTTGCGTGCACTTATGTGCTCTACTTCAATTCTGCACAATTGCTATGCTTCACTATTTGTTCTGCACACCGCTATACTTATTGTGTACTCTACTTCGATTCTACACACTAGTTCTCTTGTTGTATACTATGCTTATGTTCTATGGACTGCTATGATCCAACACACTACTTTGATCCTGCACACTTATTCAATTATATACACTGCTTAGGTTCTGTGCACTATTTGTTGCTATGATTTTCTTCTCTATGCACTCATCTCTTTGCTCTTTATTTCTTCTGGATCAATGATCCATTGATTCCCCAATAAACTGAAGCTCCCAAATACATAATACCTTTACATATCCATTTCACACACCTTACCTTCACCTCAATCTTTGGTGTATTTATATCACTACTTGTTTCCATGATTAGATTGATTTGTCCACAAGTAGGGGCTTCTTTATGTCGGCTACCTCTTTCTTCCTAGTCAATTTTACCCAACACAATGCAATTGAGTTGGCTAAGTCTTTTTTGCGCACTTTGATATTCTTGTGTATTGCACAAAATCCTTGTATATGTGCAACATGTACCCATCCATTTTGTGCGGATAGGTAGCCTTGCTTTGTATATACTCCTTCAAACTGGCATGAAGACTTCATGCTTCTTGCTTGAAATCATCATGAAATCAGCATGCTTCTTGCTTGGCATCAATGACAACACCAAAGTTCAACAGAGATTAATTTGGGTCTTCTTTGTTTTTGTTGTGGAGGAAAGAGAGGTTAAACAAGACCTTCTTCCATATCCATTGTGGCGAGACCATCACTTTGATTCCAACAACATAGTTACCATTGCTCTTTTAATGTATGCAACCAAAGTTACCTTGATGTGAATTTAGTTAGTGCCAATCCTTTGCAGGTTTTGTACTTACAAATCCCATGGAATATATCAAATTGTTGGCCTATTGTTGTCTAATATGGTGGAAAAATTATTAGAATAATAACCATCCTCATCTAGTGTATGAGTTGTTGGTTCTAGCATGGCCTTTAGTGCACTAGAGCCTTGTTCCAAGCCCAAGAGAACTTTCAAACCCATATCCATGTCCCTCTATGAATAAGTTTATACTTGAGGACAAGGATATACAATGGACTAAGTTACAAACTCATGACATGCTTGAAGCCAATGGTTGGTGTTATATTCCATGTATCACCATTAACTCTCAAGTACATATGGATTTAAATTCACATGCCCCTTCTACAAGAAATCATTCTCAACACTTATGAGAGGAAATTAATGAGGGTCAGGATCACCATTACAATAGTGATCTTCTAGGGATCCATTAGCCTTGGAATCTTCATAGATGTCTGCATGAATTGATTCTTTTAATCACATTGTTATGGGTATTCTGCAACCAATATTTTATCATATTTCTCAAATGTTTCTATGGGAAGCTTCAAGTCTTTATGAGAATTTTCTAGATACCATCCACAATTTGTAATAGCGAAAGCTCCAATTTTATTCTGAGTTGTGTACACAATGTTGTTAGATGTCATTAACATTAAGTTGATCATGCCCACTTTATCTTTTTCATCTCTATATGAGAATTGTGGGTTGGATTTACATTTTTATTAGCATATCAGCTTTAGGTACTCTATAAAAATAGATCATAGTGCATTGGACTAGACCGGGGTCTTCTTGATCCTAACAATACAGTTTGGTTCAAACCAAGATTAGGATATTCTCTATATTTTAAAATCATGATCATATATGAGGTGAGTTATATGTTACATTGAAAGAAATTAAGTGGATTTCACAATCTTGGTGAAATTGGATTAATCTATATCCATTTAACCTACATTGAATCTTGATAATTCATCGGGTGCATTGAAAATCGATATTAAAATAGGCCTGCATAAATCTGGGCTTTGATGAGATGGGTTTTGGATAATATAAACCCATGTATAAAATGAAACTAAATTTTGTTGAGGTGGGTTTGATATGGAACACAAATTCTCTAAGTTGGAGGATGGATATCTTAAGTTTACAAAAATGATCAATGTAGTTATATGAACATCAAATATCCATAGTGGTATTTTGCAATAGACCCATCCAAATTTGGGTTATGTTTTCTAAGATGGAATATATATATCTTAAGTTTACAAAATTATCAACACATTTATATGAATTTTAGATCTCCATAATGGTATTGTGACATGGATCTATCTAAAGTTGGGTTGTTGAGATGGAGGATAGATAATCTAAACTTATGTTTGATATGCAACTAAAGCTTGTTAAGATGGACTAGAAAATGGATACTTAAATATCACAAAATGGCCAGTGCATTTAGATTAATCCCATATACCCATCCTAGTTCTTGGCAAAGTAAGAAGTGCATATTAAACCTAAGCTTTAATGGATTTACAATATTTTTTTAAACGCTAAGAAATAAAGAATGTTACCAGTTCAGTCATTACAAGCTCTAAGACACCATCATGAGAAGGATGAGTACAACAATCTTCAATAAGATACAAACCTTGGAAGTCAAAAGGGTGAATCCATGAAGATGGGTGACACGTTTTTCCAAAAGTGACAGTGAAAATTCAATTTTTTACTCATTCAGTAAATTGAAGCCCCCAAAAATCATATGTACCTTGTGAATTTTGACACAAAAAAAATATAAATTGTAGGGAATTATTTTGCCTTTCCACCTATATATTTTTTAAATAATAATATTATGTAATAAGCAAAAATTGCATTTAATGATAGGCTTGTTCTTGTAAATCTCAGGAAAATTTTATGAGTGGCTTGTGTCCACATAAAATAATTTAGTGATAAATGCATAATTTTTGAAAAAAAATATGAACATAATCTACACGAAATGCACTGGGGCACACATATTTTTTGTTTAATTTATGATGGAAAATTATATATTTTTTTAAATTTTCGAAATTGACTCTTGAAAATTTTAATTGCATTTTCCACACATATGTGTGCACGCAATCATTTTTTCCACTAGTTATAAAAATTGAAAACAAAAAATACCCTTTTGAAGAGAACACGTTGGTTTATGGCGTATATGTTTTTTGAAATTTTTTGGTTGTGTATTTTTTATGCTGTTTATTTTTCTTTGCATTGATTCAAAGTTGTGGGCATTGTTTTGTAAGTGTAACTTTCAAAAGAAAAAAAAAAATATCATATGAACTTAGAAACATGTAATTTGTATGCCAATGGATAGACAATTCATTGACAAATCCATTGGTATTAATTCTTCCATCTAAGGTGCACTCCAAGACAGAGCTTATGTCTTCAAAAAATAGAAGTAAAAATAAACTTTTAAGAAAAGGGGTTAAAAGCATGTTTTAAAGCCCTCGTTTGAGCGTTTGTATGCATTTTGAAAATACCTTGAATGAGGGTTAACGTGTGGTTAAGCGGGGTCTCCATCAAGCTAATGAAAACCTTGATCAAGAATTTGTACGCATTTTGAAAATACCTCAAATGAGGGTTAATGTGTGGTTAAGCAGGATCTCGATAAAGATTAATAGCTCGACCGAGTTGTTATTATCCAACTTTTCCATTGGTTTCACCTTTATTTTTTCCCTCTAACCATACCCGTGAATCAAAGGGAACACATAGGTGATAGAACTATGCAATACAATTATGCCACACACTCATGTATCCCACATAAGGGACACCAAAACCACTACCTTGATCCCCTTACCCCTATACCACTAAAACTTTGTAACTTGAAACACCTTTCGTTAACCCATTACTCCTGAACCCCCTAACACATAACCATCTAACCCCGAATTCACCTTGTAACACACATATCTACTCAACACGGTTAAGCAACCAACTCAACTAAGTGTTGGTCACCCACAGAAGCATGGTAACATTTTCTATGATGGTGATTCTCACATAATAGACATAAAGTATGTGCATAGATGATGCACCCATTTTATGCACATATAAAACACACCTATGTGTTAATAGAAAACTAAACTAACCACTTGATCCCTAACACTAACCTCGATAACCTCAAACCCCTTTATAGTCACATACTACCATTGAACCCCATCACACCCCTAACCCTTAATCCACACAAGCATTTAATGAACATAGGCACCTAACGCACTTAAGAGACACACATAATCAGGTAACCTAACTAACTTACACAAATAAACAACTAATCAAACTAACAAACACACATAAACCCATAACCCACATAAAAATTGGATTAATATATTAAGGTTCAAATATAGGAAACACATGTATGTGATATACAATGCAGGTATGGGGCTAACATAAGTTATGCTAATCTACTACACTAAACCCCTAACCCTTAAACAATTAATTCCCCTAACCTCAACCTCTTTATATCTAATGCATTATCCTTGGATCCCTTGATACTTAAGCAACACACTTATGTCACCCACATATGTTACCCACGTAAGCAAGTATAACCCACTACCCTCATGGACTTGTCCCATCCAAAAATCACTAATCTTTGTAACCTTAACCCCTTTATATCTCACCCACTATCCTTGAACCTCTTTGTAGTCAGGGTTGCTTAGTTTTTTGTTTAGCTTATTTTGCAAATTGTTAAGTGCAGTTGACATATCATATGCCCAACAATTGATATCAATTTGCTGTGTAAGAGTTCATTGATGTCATGTCCCCAATTTTGGCTCATCCAATTACCATGGTAAAAAGGGGGAGAAAATAACCCCTAGGTAAATAATTTAATTTCATTAGGTGTGCATAGGATTAAATTTAGCCTAAGTGAAATGGAGGAATTATTTTTATTAATCTTAATTATTTTTTGTAATTAATTTCCTAAATAATGGAGCAAGTGGGCCAAGAGGGCGCCCTCATGGAGATAAGGTTTCCAAATTGGATCTAGAGACAAGAAAATAGAAATATGGCTAAATCAATTTGTGGATTTAGGAAAAGAACAAAAGAAGGAAAGGTGTAAGAGTTTCTAAAAGAAAGAAAATGGAAACAACCAGAAAAAGCAAAAGGAGGGCGCAGTTTCCAAAAAGGAGTCCAGTTTACAAATCAAGCAACTGTTACAAAGCAGGAAACATATGGAGACAAAGGGGGGGGCAATTTCTAAAGGAGAAAAGCTTGTAAGTAAAAATAAAGGAAAGTATGTTCACTCATGGGTGACCTGTTCTCACAGGTCACCAAGCTCTTCAACTTGCTCAGCAGGTCATCATGAAGTTTATAAAAGAAGCCAACCAACTCCATTTCACAACTTTTGTCATTGTGAAGTTTGTATGAGAGCTTTGAAGCTCCTCTAGGTTTGGTGATGCGCCCAAGCCACTCTATGGGTGATGTGCCCCATTCTCTCATTCTCTCTCTCTCTCTCTCTCTCTCTCTCTCTCTCTCTCTCTCTCTAACATGTATTGAAGACTATTGGGAAGCCATTGAAGATATATTTGCAGCCACTAAAGATAATTTTGCAGCCATTAATGTTATGATATCAGTCCGGGGTCGA
This sequence comes from Larix kaempferi, assembly GCA_027924585.1. Taxonomy (NCBI): domain Eukaryota; kingdom Viridiplantae; phylum Streptophyta; class Pinopsida; order Pinales; family Pinaceae; genus Larix; species Larix kaempferi. The sequence goes on from BSBM01000698.1 coordinate 6,979,926, forward strand.
ATTGCTTCAAAAGAGTTTAAGAGTTCAAGAAGAATCCTTCTCATTATCCCCTCTTTTCTTCCCCATTCTTCAATATTGCAAGGTTTTGGTGGAAGGGTTGCTCCATTGAAAGATTTCCAATGATCAATGTGATGAAGGATCTGATGTGTGATGGCCATATTCAGAAATGAAGTTGAACTTACAGCCATTCATTCAACTTCTATCATGTCCAAGTGATTCTAGTTCGAGATTCCCCAAGGGTGTCATGTTTTGTACTCAAAAGGTGAAGAACTAAGGGATTGAATCTTGTTTCCTTCTGTCATTGGAGAGGATGGTTTGCTGCTGTTTTTCCAGCCATCAAATCTCTGTAACAAACATCTAAAATCAGTCCTAAAATCTTATGAACTTCTCATATGAATATGCCCCAGAGGCTCATGATGTAATAATTGCTTGCACTCTTGTTTTTCTAGCTTATTTTGGAGTAGTTTCACCATTCAAGCACTGTACTTTCGAATGGTAGATGTATGCAGATGATTATATGATTTATAATCTCTGATATAACTCTCCTAATCCATTACATAAATATTTTCAGCCATATATATGTTTCAATGAAGGATTGGATAAACCTAAGGGGGTTTTGAAGGTTTTTATGTTATATAAGTTATCTGGAAATGTAATGAGGTGATGTAAAGTTTTCTGATATTCATTTTAAATAAAATATGCTGTAATAGGTCCATTAAATACAGAATTAAATCTTACAGTGGTCAAATACAAGTTTAACTCCTCCCCCTATGCTCATCGGGCACTCTCGGAGGACTAGTTTTAGCAGAAATTGCATTAAAATAGTTCTGTTGGTCAGAAACCAGTTCTGTTAGTTGATGCTTCTCATGTAAAGACCCTAGAACACATTCCAACCTTAAGGTACTGAATTTGGGAGGTTTTTACCATGTTTTGGAAGTCAACCATTAAAACTAGCTCGATAGTCCAAGTCACAACAATTTTCCCCCAACTCTTCATCCAGTGTTTAATTGCTGATTTTTTATGACCATAGACCTTCATGAACAAAAAAATCATTTTTTTAGTCCTTCCCAGCTCCTTGATCTAGTTTGTATATGCGGATGTACCTAGGAAGCATTGCAGTAGGCTTCAGCGGTAGTTGATGTCTGAAACATAAAGGGTCTCCATGTTTTCTACAAAGGATCCTAAAATTTTCCCTCTATCTAAATTGATGCTGCAAAATCTCCCATACAAATTCCAGAACCTAATATCATTCCTACCATCCTCATTCAGAGTTTCAGTCCCCGTCACTTACATCCTGCTCAGTTTGAGAAATGGCCTTAAAAACTACTAGCAAAATCTTGTTAAAACTTTGAGTGGAAGTTAATATGTTGGTCAGATCTTGGCTAGGATATTACAAATGAAGAACAATAATATTATTTGTCTAACATGGGATGAATCCTTGGTCTCAATATGCAGTCTAAGATTCCATTGAAGAACAATAATATTGTGTCTAACGTGATATGAATCATTTCCCAAACAAGGGGAGTTGTAATTGTAATTGTTAATTGTATATTGTAAATTGTAACTCTAATCGTTATTCTTAATTTCAACTACCATCATGAATTGTAATTCCCTATTGTAAAATTAGTAATTTGTAAATCTAATTATCATTTTCTTAAATTCTAATTGTACAATCTTGAGGTGGTGTTGTGAATTGTATTTAAATATTACAATTTAACTTGTAATTGTAATTGTGACTTGTAAATTGTAATTGATGTCATGAATTGCAAATGACAAATTAATATAAGATAAATAAAATTATAAACATTGAACATGAGCATAAGATAAAGCTGCAACTTCAAAAAGTAAAATTGTAAATTGTAATTTCTAATCCTAAACTTGTAATTTCTAATTGAAAAATTGTAAAGTGTAATTTCTAATCCTAAACTTGTAATTTCTAATTGAAAGTTTGTAAATTGTATAATCGATGACATAAACATGAACATATGTTAAATAACATGTATACACTCATCGACATAAACATAAACATAAATAACATACACTCATCAACATAAATATAAGATAAAGTTATCATGCATGTGCATAAATATACTTAATAAAGATAAATAACATGTACACACATCCACATAAACATAAACATAAGATAAATAACTCATGTTGACGTAAACATAAGAAATCATATATCCATGAAGAAAATATATGATACAAATAATCCATCAAGTTCATAAAAAAATTAAAGTATATATGTATACATAACATTAAAAATAATGCACAACATGAACAAGTGCCATCCAATATGGGAACCAAGCCCTTGATGGGTTGTGTGGTCATCCCCACCACTAGTACCTCCTGCACCATGCCCCTAGTGTGGGGACGACATGTGATTGAAAAGGATGTCAAAAGGTTGGAACTGCAAAAATTGAAATTTTGAACTTTATATGTTAGTTCTAGATTTAAATAGTACTTAAAATTTATAAGAAGACATATTTCTAAAATTTTAAGTGGATGGATCAACTTACCTGGATCGATTCCACTGTGAGATTTGCAAAATCCTCCTATGTGGAATCTCCAAGACAATACTTATTAGATGGCCCCTCACCAAGACAATGTTGAATCAACCTTTCCCACTCCTCTGTGAACTTCACTGGAGCATCAATTCCCAACTCTACATGATCTTTTGTATGGTGACATCATGCGTGTAATCAGTAAAATAATAATAAATGACATGATAATTTAAACATCAACTTGAATGGTATATTGCATTGAAACATCAGTTATAGTACCTCATCGACTAGTGATCGATGATTTGAATTCAAAGGAGAGTGCGATGTCTCATGTTCCTCTGCAATCCCCTTGCCTCTACACTATACATTTTGAGCAATGGAAAAGATTAAAGTTATGATAAAATAACTGCAATTATATGCATTCATGTAATTTACAACGTTAGGATGAAGGAACTAGCATATGTACCATGGAGACATACTCAAGGGAAATGGTTGGATGGTGAACCAACGAAGAAGTGGAATGAAGAAAATCCATAAAGTTGGTCCTCTACATGGAGCAATAAAAACAAATTAATAGCACTCAATTGACGATTTTTAAAGGTACGTTTACTAAATATGATTGTTTAACAATGTATAATTATAAACGTTAAGTACATAAATATAATTGTATTGTCGATGGAGGCTTGAATCTCTCATACAGATGGAAGTACAAGTCTCGTGCACTTATAGAATATGCCACTAGAATATCATAGTCAAGGATCTGAATAAGCAAATCATCCACATACTATAAATCGATCTCTATAGGTCCAGGTAGTGGTCTGGACCTCTCCTAGCACATGGCAACAATAGTGTTACCCAATGTAGTGTGCATGGAACTTGTCATCAAAGAACACATCTCAAATCCAAGCTACAGTGTCTCGGCTACATCCATGGATCGTAGAAGCATCTAAAGATGAATAGGGATGGGAATTAGTTGAGGAGGGGGTGGTATAGCTACAAGGTCTCTATGATCCATTGGACGCTAATATTTGCATCCCCACCCAACGTCATAGAAAGACGATGACATACTCATGTAATCAGGATGCATGTGTAAGACAAACTCTGCATAAATATGTTTAGAAAATTACAAGGAGACCAGGTCATGATTGTGGAACATTCCCCATCCTCCAATAAATCTATCATAAACATGAGGCCCAATAGCCTCAAACTTGAACTCCCACAATTAGAGTGACTATCCAGCAGCTGGATCAGGAGGGATGTCAAACAAAACGCCCTTTACATCCTTTTCCTTGTTGTGGTTTTCACCGTATCCCATTTTTTAGGACCCAATACCTTGTCCCTCCTCATTTGGAAAGCAATCTGCCAAATGTCACTTAGAGGCGCCATCTTCTAGTGGATGTCCAACAACCCATCGACTGCATCGATCATCATGGACATTGATCGTACCGATGGGTAGTCAAGGTGAATGGAATGTAACTAGAAGCACAACCAATCACTCTGTGATCTGATCTCCTCGATCAAGATCCTAGTTATCTCATCCTCCCAAGGAGCATGAGAATTAGGATCAACACCTAATAGATAAATAAAAAAATGTATCAAGAAGAACCCTGCTCTAGAGAATGATCTGCATGGAATCATGAAGAAAAATCATATATGTCATCCTTTGAATAAAATGACAAAAATGAAAATGATGATGATGATAATCCGATGGTGGTGAAAATGATGATGAGGATGATGAAGCAAACAATTAGGATGGTGTCACTACATGACAATGTTGTCATGAGTACAAAGTTAAAGTTATTGTAGATGCTTCTACTGAAAATATATTTGGATGGTGGCACAAATAGTTGTGGACAACGGTGATTTCTGAGGTTCATATTATAGCGGGTCGGTATCAATTCTATGTTGGGTGTTCTTTTTAAGACTTACTAAAAAAATGGATACATCAGTTCCCTCGGCACAGGGAATTTCCTTCTTTTGTCTGTTGGGAAATTTGGAAAGTGAGTAATTTAAGTATTTTTTAATAATTTTGTCAATAGGTACAGGTGACTAGTTTCAAAATCCTAGTTAAATTTTGTGGCATGGTACCCAAGGGAATTTGATTATTAGTTTTTTGTTATTTTGATGCACATAAGCAACTATGTCCAGCCTATCCCATAATTACTACCTATGAACCACTAATATGCACACCTAGCCTTCATAGTCGAATATTCGTTCCCAACAACATGGATTTGGGTATCAAACCATGGATTAGTGATCATGCCATTCCTAATGTGCCAAACTTGAACGGGCCACCATATCCCTCTCATAGGGAGAATATGATCTAGGTCTTCATGGATCACTTGCAAAAAAAATTCAAAGCCACATGTTACATGGCATAAAAAATTGGATTTTCACCTTAGACCAAAACTTGGGTATTGAGAACCATCCTTGGTGTATTGAAAACATGGCATGCAAGACCTATAGATAGATTCCATGTACTTAGAACCTAGTTTATTGAACTAAACTATGCCCTTATCCCAAGAAACATAACAAGTCTTTCAAACCTTGAAATGGCCACAATATCAAACTCGAAGGAAAAATATTATGTACTGTGGGCATGTGTGATGCCACATGTAATAAGACATGGCATGTGAACCTCATACAAATATATTATATCCTAGTACCTTTCCTTATATCCCTAGACCTTGGCATGGGATTTGAGAACCATCCTTTCTATGTTCATTCTATGTAGAGAGTATGTGGTTATTTGGGGTGTTGTAGATGACCCATGGTACCTAGAGGAAACTATATGAACTTAATCCATAAAATTTAGTCTCAAACCATGGCATAGCTACCAAAAACCATCCATGGTGTTACACATCTCATGATGGCTACCATATCCTCTTGATAAGCCAAAAAACCCCTAAGTATGGCCAATGTGATGGACTCAGTCCTCACACATGGGCCAGGAACTCCAAAGGTGAATTTTATGGGTTCAAACTTTCAAACTTCACCCTAGACCATGGATTTGATCATGAGAACTATCCCTTGCAAGACAAGCCATATGATGGTTACCATATCTTGCTTACATGTAAATTACTCCTTAATTAGGGCCTAAGTGGTGGCACAAGAACACATAAATATACCATGATCCCTATATATAAATATGTTTCGCCATGACCTATATCATAACCCTAAAACATGCCCCAATCCCTAAACATTGAATAACCATCATATCATGCTTGTAGGACAAGTATTTCCTATGTATCCACTTTGTGATTCCTTAAAACTACGTATATATGCCATGATTCCTAGGGACAAATATTATAATCTAAGGTTGTGTGCATGCCCCACAAGCCATAGAGGCAAATTTTATGGCCTAATAATTTGTATTTTGACCCTTACCATGGTGTGTTATATGAGAACCTTCCATCATGCAAATATTCCATGGGGCTCCACACATGGCCTATAATCCTTAGGAATAATTGTTATGGCACAACAACATGAACTTTACCATGGAACGTGGAGACCAATATGCATACCAAACATGTCAAATGTAAAAAATAACACCATATCCCACTAATGGGGTAAATATTCCATATGGAGGGCCTATGTGATGGTCTGAGGATCCATACATGACCATGGGATCTAAAGGTAAATTTTGTGTCATATGACCTTAAATTTCATCCCTATACCTTGGATTGGATCATAAGAATAATCCTTATTGCACCAGTCCTTTGATACTAAGAACCATCAATGGTTTCAAGTCCACCAATGGTTTAAAGTATCTAAATGATCAATAAAAATCTATGAGCAGTTTTTCTATTAAGTTTTAGATTAAATATGAGTGTTGGTTTTCATGTAATAGTTTTTATATGAGGTAACATGTTACATTTTGTGGTTTTGGAATATTGTGACAGGGGGAAAAAGTCGTGTATCATATGTACCAAGGTATAGATGCAATCTAGAGACTACAACCTTCTTTTTGGGTGAAAGAACCTGTTGTAAAAATTGTTTATAACTTTGATTCTATCCTATAATATGTATGGAACGCTTCCACTAAGGAACTAAGCAATGCGATGATTCAGATGGGTGCCACTCTTAAGCAGTGCTGCTAGCTATGTTGGAAGAACCTGATGGTACGTTGCTTTGATGCATTCCCCTTCTTTTATACTTATGGATTATGGTGGCAAAGAAATTATACTATATTCCAAGACTGGTTGATCCCTCAGGAAGTAACTTTGGAATTGGTTGTACAGTGGACAAGGGAGTACAAAAATGAGGAAGCACCAAAGAGAATTTGCAATTTGGTTCCTCCCAACATTGATAAATCTGTCCCTTGGGATTTTTTCAATGGAACCAGTCAAGGAGATCCTCCATTGGGAGGATCAGGGGGAGTCTTATATAATAGAGGATTTGAAGATAAAAATCATATATGGTCCAAGCCATTGTTCCAACAGCAAGGCAGAATTGGAAGCCTTGTGGTCAGTGCTCAAAACAACAATAGCATGGAATATTTCCAATCTGCAAGATTTGGGGGACTCTAACATGGTTATCGAATGGGAAAATATCAAGATTAAGATCAAATCCCCTAATTGTAACATCTTTTAATGACAATCAGAAGACAGATGGAATTGTTCTCCTCTATCTCTTTCACCCATGTGTACAAAGAATTAAATGTGGATCCGGATCACCTCTCCAACGACGCATTATTACTTCTACCAAGCACTTTGGATGTAGAAGAACAAAGGTGTGGCAACCTTAATTAACAAGAGGAAGAGGTATTTGGTGTCGAGTGTAGAATCCATCATCGGTATAAATCAGAGGCATTTTGAAGACTAGCTATATTTCGATGCTATAGAAACCGCAAAGAGCATAAAGGAATTAGCACTCCATACGAGGAATTGGAAGCAAGCCTGTGGATGGACATGGAAGATGCATGAATTTTTGAAGTGACAAAAAACAGTTGATGTTTTGGAGGAATATAGGGGACAATGTAATGAAAAGGCTTAATGTTGGTTTTTGTAATGTTTTTTTCTCTAACAAAGAAGCTCATCAAGCATTTATGTAAGTCCTTTATGGATAGTTTATGTTATTCTCTATGAATAAAAGATTTTTTTCTTCGGAATATATGTATAAACTAAATAACTATTGAAAAAAACTACATAACCTAAATCGAAATTAAATTATTAAATAAACTGTTGACACAAACCCAGTCAATAGGGGTTCCTCACACTGTCGACACCCAAACCAACACTATCTCCCTGAGCACCGGCCCAGACAGGTTTTGCCCTGTGCAACAACATGTGCGGAGCAGTTGAAGTCTCACCTGAGATGTTCAAGGGAGAGCTGACGGAACCACGTTTCCTCCGAATGAAGGAGAACCTTGTGCATTAACTCATCAACTTATCGAGGGTGATTTGAGATCGACGAACTAAGCGATTGGAGAAAGCAACGAGATTAGGGTTTGGCACAGCGTGCATTTTCTGCAGCTGTAGTAGGGGCCATACCCCCTGCGGATGCATGGTCGGATACCCCAAACCATGACGTCTAAGGGAATGACATCCACGGGTGATGGAAAGGAAGTAAAGTTGGGTGAAGTGGGAGATCGGGAGAAAGGAGTGAAGCGACGGTTGGGGCTGGGGGGATGCCTCCCCCAAACCCTTGAAATCCCGGCTATTCAGATTCGTGCGGAGAAAGTCAGAGAAAAAGTGGAATAGTGGAAGGACAAGGCTTTGATCGGTAAGTTTATTGGGATTTGGCCGCGGGAGAAATATCTAGTCAGATGGATCAAGAGCTCTTGGAACCCAAAAGTGTAGTACGATTTACATTTGGGGGCTACGGGTTTTTTCTCTATAATCTTTTTCAATGTGGAGGATAGAGACAGAGTTCTAGAGGGGGGCCCTATTTTTTCTTTTCTGCTGGTTTATATCTCAAACCATGGAAAGAACATTTCAATCCAGAGACTGAGGACTTGAAGGTGGCTCCGATGTGTATCAGACTCTACTCTCTTCCATTAGAATTTTGGGATCTGGAAATATTGCAAGACATTGGTAATACACTTGGGGAATTTGTAAAAGTGGTGGAGCAGACAAAACAATAAAGGTACCTGTTGTGTTCCTGGATCTGTGTTTACATGGATCTTTCTAAGGACCTTCTAGAAGCTATCAGCCTGAACTAGGAAGATGAAGAATGGATCCAGCCGATTGACTATGAACAACTTCCTTTAAGGTGTAGGTTGTGCCATGAATATGGCCATTTTGGCAGAAACTGCCCACAAGCCATCCAGGTGAAAGCTCCAACCTGATCTGACCAAGAAGGGAATAAGGGTAAGGATGGTTTTAATCAGGTTCGAAATCGCAGAAAGAACAGAATTGGTGATAATCACCAGAAAGGGAAGGAAAAGGTGGACAATGGTTCGACCAACAAAAATCCTTTTAAGATCTTGGAGGAGGTAAATGATGAAGGTGAGATCCAAAAGAATGAGAAGGAAACCATGGCACCAGAAGTGGTTGAATCTATGGACACCTTGATCTAGGAAATGATCTAGGAAGACTTAGGAGCAGCCATGGAGGAGGATGGCGAGGAGGAAGTAGATTTGGGGGAATTAGACTTGAATGAGATTGAAAAAGAGTGTGAAAAAAAGGGGAAGGGGTATGTTTCTAGAAGACAATTGGAGCTCCTTCAGGAAGCGATCATCAAGACCGAAGCTATTCAGAAGTTGGGCATCCGGGCGGATGCACAGTTGGGGAATAAACACAAGTCACTAGCAGAGGACCTAAAGCGGGGAAGAAAATCAAACAAGCAATGGATAGCAAAAATCAGAGTTAAGTTAATTGAGTCAGGGCAGTACCCGAAAATCAGGGCTGCCTTTTCTAATGTCAATAGATTTGCTCAATGAAGATAGTATCATGGAACGTTAGGGGGTGCAATCGCCCTTGGAAAATAAAATCTCTAGCTAGGAAAGTGAAACAGGAGACTCATGATGTCCTCTTTATGCAAGAAACCAAATGTTCCTCTGCAAATCTGGAGAGGATAGGGAAAAAAATCTGGAAAGGTTGTGAGGTCATGGAAATAGATGCCAATGGCATGGTTGGGGGTATAGTAGTCCTTTGGCAACCCCATTCTATTTCGTTGTCCAATTGGAGAGCCAACAAGTTTTCCTTGATTTGTGACTTCTCTGTGATTGATTCAGCGGTGTTTGGTACTTTGGTCAATATCTATGGACCACGTGTTTCCCCTTTCAAGGATGCCTTCCTCCACCTTTTTTCTTGGGTTTCTGCTCAGGCTATGGAGGGATATTGGATTGTGGATGAGGATTTCAACCTGATCTCTTCTCTGAATGAGAAGAAAGGTGGAAGAAGGATGATGGACAGATTTCAAGAAAAGTTCTGTGATCTTCTAAGCCTTAGCCCATTAATCAATGTTGAGACCGGCAATGGATGGTACATGTGGAACAACAAGCGGGGTGGGACTCACTTTGTGGTGTCCAGGATTGATAGATTCCTAGCTACGCAAGATATTGCACATGGGGTGGGCGAATTCAATGCCAGTGTTCTTCCGGCAGCTGGTTCTAATCATTGGCCTGTCTGCTTGATTTGGGATCTTTCGATCATCAACCTTTTCAGACCTTTTCGATTTGAACAATTTTGGTTGGACCACAAGGATTTCAAAGATTTGGTGGGACAATGGTGGAAGGATCTGGTCTCCTCGGTAGGATCTGGAATGTATCAATTCCAACAGAAACTGAAGGCTCTGAAATCTAAGATTCGTACCTGGAACAAGGAGGATTTTGGAAACATCTTTCAGGACAAAAAAAGTTGATTGAAGATCTAGAACTCATTCAAAGGCAGGGTATGGAGTCAGGGTGGGATGAGGACTTAAGAGAACAAGAACACAGCCTTGTGGAACATCTTAAAGCCCGTGAAAGGCAAGAAGAGACTTACTGGAAGCAAAAATATCGAATCCAGTGGCTTCAAGAAGGTGAGAGAAACACAAAGTGTTTTCATAACTCTGTCATCTGAAATCGACATAGATAAAAAATCCTCAAGATTCATAAATCTAATGGGGATTAGGTAGACACTAGAGAATAAATTGAAGAGGAACTTGTCCACCATTTCGAGACAGTCCTAAAAGAAGACAGGGCTGATCGTAGCCACGAAATTGCTAGGATCTCTCGCCTCATCCCTTGTCTTGTCACTCAAGAATAGAATGAGATGTTAGGAAAACCTGTATCTATGCAGGACATTGAGGATGCAATGAATCAAATGGCTTTAGGGAAAGCCTCAGGGCCTAATGGATTTACCTCCAACTTTTTTCATTACTTTTGGGATCTTATCAAGTCGAAGGTTCACCAGATCATGGAAGAATCATGGATTAGTGGGGGGTGTTGAAAGCATTCAATGCCACTTTCTTATCTCTCATTCCAAAGGAGGAGGGTGTTGATACTCCGGGTAAGTTCAGACTGATAGCCTTGTGCAATGTGATCTATAAAATTATATCCAAATTTATTGCCAATTGGCTCAAACCCCTTCTCCCCACCTTGATCAGCCTGGAACAATAAGGCTTTGTGGAAGGTAGACAAATTGTAGATGGTATGATCCTGGTTCAAGAAACCATGCACTCTCTCAAGGTAACCAAGAAACCAGGTATGTTTGTTAAATTAGATATAGCTAAGGCCTACGATAAAATCAACTGGCAATACATGCGAGGTATTTTGGAGGCTTTTGGTTTCAACAAGGGGTGGATTGATTGGATTATGAATATGGTCTCCACTCCATTTTTTTCCATCCTCCTTAATGGTACTCCTACTAGGCTACTGCAGGCCACTCGAGGTATTAGGCAAGGGGATCCTCTTTCTCCTTTTCTCTTTATCCTAATGGCAGGTCTAAGTAAACTTTTGCAGTCCCAAGCGGGTGGTGGTGGTATCTAGGGGCTTCAAATCCATGAAGGTGTGGATAAGCAGATGCACCAGTATTTTGTGGATGACACAATGCTAATGGGGAACCCTTCAGTCTTAGAGGCCAGGGCCTTCAAAAAGTATCTGGTGCTCTTTGCAAAGGCCTCTGGGTTGGAAGTAAATCCTGGTAAATCTCAGGTGTTTTTCTTCAACACCCCAGGCCTGACCCAATGCAATATTATAAGAATTCTGGGCTTCACTCGTGGAACCTTCCCCATCAAATATATCGGCGTTCTGCTGGATGAAGGAACGATTCACAAGGTCTCATGGAAGGAACTGTTAGAAAGAATGAAAAGAAAACTTTCTAGCTGGACTCTTCGTCCTCTAAACTTTCCCAGTTGACTGACTTGGTCAAAAATATCCTCCAAGCTATGCCAGTCTATATGTTTTCGATGCTCTCCGCTCCCAAGTCCGTTCTTAAGGAAATTCAGAGCATTCATAGGTCTTTCCTATGGGGTTGCAGGGAGGCTAAGGCTAAATTTGCACTGGTTGGATGGGATAACTTCTGTAAACCAAAGATAAAGGGAGGTCTTGGCATAAGAGACCATGAGATTTTGAGTGAAATCTATGGTACCAAAATATGGTGGAGATGGTGCAATCACAGAACAGAACCTTGGGCAAGGCTATGGCATATCAAGGATGCTAGGGATAGAGAATTGGGGCATTTGATAAGATATAACGAGGAAAATCAGGGATCTCACATCTAGTTAAAAGCATTCTCAGGTCGAAAACTTGCTCATGACTATTGCTTTTAGGAAATTCACAATGGGGAGTTAGCCAATTTCTGGGATGTGTCACGTCCCCTCCCATCCAACCAGCTAGATGGAGAGGATCGTGACGGTTAAACCGGGCATCCAGCCCCATTCTCATTCAGCAAGCATTCAAATCAAAAGAATATATACATATACAAATGCATAACAGATGCGATATTAAACTGGGCATCTACCCCTATGAAACGTTTAATCATAAGCATGAACATAATATAACAGAGATAGATGGAAATGTATGGTTTTTAAGAAGATCACAGCGGAATATTAAGAATTTCACATCCATCATACATTCATAACATTCATCAAATGATAAATTTCCAATTTACACAAGAGAATACTTATCTCAATAAGGCAGTCCCACGCAACTGGCTATACAACTGCAACGTTCCACCCAACCGTAGGCCAGTGTGCTCCTGTCTCTCAGCACCACTGCCACCCCCGAGCTGGGCATGATCTCTACAAGGGACCAGGGAACAACAGACTCACACATAGCCAAGCATACACCAAAATGAGCCAAGCCAATCTACAATTGGGTTTATCAGGCTACTAGGAGATGGGAAGGAAGAATTGCTAAGCTAGTGAGCTCAACCACAGAGCTATGGGTACCCCTCCTAGATCTGTTCAGCTTGGCACTCACAATGCCTACACACCCAACACCAGGAAGTATTCTCTTCACTGCCACACAGTCCCTCAAGCCATACCTTCCTTTCTAGTGCTCTCAGGGTGTGCATAGAAAAGTAGCCAGCCCTCTTGATATTCTTGAGAGGATATTCCCTACACTAGGTTTATCAAGCTAATTCTGTCCACTACCATTCCAGTTTCTTGCTTACAGATTCAAATCCAAAACATGATGCACTTAACAACAACCACAATTGCTGGGCATGAAGAAAACGTTCTCCACAGTGGGATGCATGAGAGGGGGTTTCAGCTGACTTAGAAAAACGTGGGAACCCACAAAAACGAAAATGGGAAGTTGGGAAATGACCCAGGAAGCCAAATCCGTTTTTAGAAAAACGTCCCTGGACATTCAGGGGCAAAAACGACCTCCCTACAGTCCCCAAAACGTGGCCCTTCACTCCCAGGCTACTGCATATGCAAAAACGAACTCCCAGGCATGGAAAAATGCAAGCTTATGCTGAAAAACGTGAAGGGAATGACCCAGATAGCTCCCACTGCGTGAATGAATGAAGACTGCCCATTCCCCATGGCTTTGGGCACCATTTCGTGGGTGATTTCTTGCAAAAGGAGGCAAAACACGAATTTCCAGGTTGATGGCTTGCCCATGCACGAAAATGGCTTGCCCATACTCTTTCATTCCCAAGGCATTAATTGCCTTAACCAATTTCTTGGAAAAATTAAATTATTGGGTACATGAGACAAAATGGGTAGTTGGTGGTTTATGGGTTTCCCCATTGACACATGGATTAATACTATTGGCTCAAGGGTTTGAATAATTTCCCTCCCCATTCCTTGTAGAGTCATGCCCCATCTCTTTTGTTGCATTGCATAGCCGGTTGTGGGTTTTTCATTAAAAATTCGTAATTACATGATGTCTTATATACATTGTGCCCATCTCGCACAAGAACCATAGGCATCTATTTTAATTGCCGATACATAAACGCTAAATCAATGGTGGGGCCTTGGCCTTGAGCTCCTCACCATGATTAAGTTACAATATTTACATCATTTACAAAGGGGGTCAAAATGGGGACGTGACAGGATGATTCATGGAACCAGCTTCCCAAGCTCGAGAAAGATTCCAGGTGGCATTCCATCGGGGATAGAGGGTTAGCTGTTGGAAAAACTAAGGTCTGTCATTACTGGGAACACACTGCTCAGGAAGGTCATAGGACTTGGCTCTCTGCTGGAAGTTGGGATGAAACTACCTCGGCTGAGACTCTTTCTTCCTTTGATTTAATGATGCAAGGAAGATTCACCAGGACAAATAATGCATCTGATAAACTCCAGTGGGGATCTTCCCAGAAAGGCACTTTTAGTATCAAAGAAGCTTACGAAATTCATTTTCATGATGAAGAAGAAGTGGAGAAAATTTGGGGGAAAATTTGGGGAATGAATATCTGTCCTAAAATTGTTGTTTTCTGTTGGTTAGTAGTGTGGAAAAGGATTTTGACTAGCAAAAATTTGAGGAAGCGAGGGATCCATTGTCCCTCCCGATGCCCTCTTTGTTTAAATTCAGAGGAGACTGTCGACCATCTTCTTGATTCCTGCTCGTTTTCCTCAACGCTCTGGGACAAGGGGGAAACAATTTTTAGGAGAAGTCACCATGTCAGAGGACACCCTGATCAAACTCTAAAGTCATGGGATCTAAAAGCATTCTCGAATCCCATCATCGAAACTGTATGACAGCTGTTCCCGGGTATGGCAATCTGGTCAATTTGGAAAGAGAGGAATGAACGCATCTTCAGGGATAAGTCCCACAGAGAGGAGGTTGTGTGGATGAAGCTGGTAAAAAATATAACAGAAGTGATCAGGAGCCAACAATGGTCTGATAAAAATAAAGACCTATCTTCAGGGGATTTGTGCATTTTTGATGGTTGGGGTTTAAGCTGTTCTGACCTGGATGGGCTTATAAGGAGAGTGATTGTATGTAGACAAGATATCCCGATCCGATTTTCTCTTCCCCCCCCCTCCTGGATTTAAAATCAACTTTGATGGTGCCTCCCGGGGTAATCTAGGCCCCTGCTGGATTCGGTGGGGTCTGTAGGAGTCGTTCGGGCACCATATTGAAGGTCTTCTATGGTTCCATTGGCCACGACTCTAACAATTTTGTAGAACTCGAAGGCCTTATCCAGGGACTTAAATTGATTCTCTTGGAAGCGTGGCTTCCTGTGATCCTAGAAGGTGACTCACTGATAATAGTCCACATGGCGAAGAAATTGTTACATGGCCGATCCCCGGAGAAAGTGTCCTCCAGCTAGCGAATCCTAACTCGTTTGGAGCACCTGAGGGAGCTTCTAGCCAATCAGATGGCTATCTCCTTTGTCCATGTAAAGAGAGAATCCAATAAAGTGGTCGATTTCCTTGTGAATCAAGGTATTGAAGCCGGTGATGCCCTATTGACTGGTACCATGGCAGATTTTTCATCACGATTTATGGATTAGGACATGTTGTCACTTGGCGGAAGCTGATCTAGCAGGCTGTCATCAGATGATTGCATATGATCCCACTATCCAGGCTATTAACAATAGGCAGATGGGTGGAGTAATGAGGGAGCCCCATGTTTTGGATCACTCTCGATCTGAATGACGCCTGCCGTACCCTCTGTTACTGCGGTTGACATTATTTGGTTCAGCTTTAAGCGTGGCAGATTCGGTGAAAAGGCTTGGTGCAGATCTCAGTGTACCCTCACCAACACCGTTCTCATTATATTTTATGGGTTCTTCAGTTTGCTGAGGGATTTCCCATACTTAGTGATGGAAGCCCATAAACGTGTAGCTATGTCCATGATGACGTTTCAGGCTTCAAATATGGCTGTATTTTCATGCACTACCATCGTTCTTCCTATTGTTCTTCCTGCCTGCCAGTTCAAAGATAGTGTTAAGAGTTTTGTCGAGTGCGAGTGTGGGTGGTTTTTCTGGGTCAGAGCACCTGAACATCTGGAGGATTTCATAATGGCCCCAAAACACCTATATAATACCATGAAGCTGAGGGGTTCTGGGGATGGTGGGTATCTTGCTGGAGGAGAGTCGTATTCACAGGGAAATGCTCTGGTGGGTCGTGTGACTCGCACTTCGACTAAGTCTCGCCTTGAGGATTTTGCTTCTTTCTTCTGCGATCGTATTCCCCCGTCTATCAGGGAAGAAATAGAGGGAGTTGAGAAGGAGCTATGGGATACTGTTCAAGCTCTTCCAATTTTGGAAGTTTGCGATGAAATTTAAGATTGGGTGGCAGAACCTGGTTCCATGGCTGGACGCGCTTCTGTATATGAGCGGACCCTCATGCCTTACTGGGTTACCAAAAATATGATGGCACATGTTCTAATGGACTCCTTCAACAAGAGCAGAGGGGATGAAGAACTGGTCAGGTCCTGGAAGGCCCATAATCTAGACAGTCGGGTGATGCACTAAAAAATAGATACTATTGCTAAGAAAATAGGTATCACCTTCGTTATTCAGGGGAAGGGTGACGGGGACAATGGAGGCAACGACCGTGGAAGCACCAAGTCCCTTCCAGGGAATGAGGAGAACATTTTAAAGGATCAGAATCAGCCAACAATTCCACAATAGAACCTGGATAATGTCGGTAGGGGTCCACCTATTGTTGCCATTGACTAGACTCTCTTTCAGTGTATTTAGAACTCTGTATTTGTTTTTTCTTCATATATTTCAGATGGTCATTTTGCATGGTATCGCTGTCCAGGGGTTTGAACATTAAGTCGAACATTATGTCTATGTCAAATTCTTGTTTGGTGGGTGCTCTGCCGGGAATGTCTCAGGTTACGAATGTTAAGTGTGGTCGATGTATGGATTCCTGTTTGGCTGGTTTCGGCCGGGAATGCTTGAGTCTCTGATGACATTGTGTGACAAGCTGTATACTCTTTTTTAAGCAGCAATATATAGTCTTTTTATTTACAAAAAAAAAACTCATCAACTTATCGCAGCATTGCATAACAGATCTAACCATTCAACTTAGGCATTAAACATAATTACAACATCATTCAACAGATCTCATCATTGACAGAACCACCAATGCGCAATAGATATAACAATAAAACATTAATTACAACAAGAAAAAATCGCATCATTCATAGATTCATATCGCATAATGCATTTATCAAAAGGAAATAGGAAAGACACAATGATTCTGCTCAAAATTCTGTCATATCATATCCATCTTCGCAACAAAACATAGATACAACAAGATAATCCTTTTGTCGCATACCCAGCAAACAGATTCAGATCAATATCCAAAACATCCTGCAATAGCAATTCTGATATTCCATGATGATTCGTAGATCTTTCACAATCAACATCTATTTATAGGCTTGTGCCTTTACATTCATTGTCCACCTAACCAATCGCCTAACTACTTCTTAACAAATTCTACAAAAAGATGACCCAAACCCACATATTGCGGTCCAAATGACCCAAAACCCACATATTGCAGTCCAAATGACCCAAAATACATAAAATACTATCGACTTGCGTGTTGCTTTCCTCCTTTCGTGGTATCTTCGGCCTTGTGCAACATCCACGATGATGCAAAGCTTACTCATCCAAACCTCCTTCCAACAGGCCCCCAACACAATCTTGTGGCTCGCCCTTGAGCCATGTCAGCTGAACATGGTGTACTCAGTGATCGTCATCCTGAAGTCCTCGCACTGCTGATCAATCTCCCTAACCTGCTCCTTTATTGCTGCAGCCACCACCTGACTCTCTGTCACGTCCTTCTCGGATGGATTCTCACTCAGCTTACTAGCAACTTGTCGATGACCCTCCTGCACATCCTACAGTGCGGAAACTGCCTTGAGCGAAAACTGATCTCCAATCTTTTGGAACTCATCCAGCTATGTGTTGCACTTCTTCTGATGCTCTTCTTCCTTTGCAACACGCTACTGCAACTCTTTCAGTTCTGCCGATTTGGTGACCTGAACAACTGGTGGCAGTGTTCTCATCAACATCTTCAGTGTTGCCATCTTCCCTTCCGCCTCTTGCTGCAGCTTGGTTAGGTGTTCTAATTGCTCGTCTTGTACTATGCTACCCAAAAACTGTGCAGTTTATGTAGTGATTTTTGTCGCTGCTTGCTCCAGCTCACCCATCTGTGTCGCCAACGACTCTATGGTGCATTTCCTTTCAGCTACTTGCTCCGATGGTGTGCTTGGTTGCACCATAGCTCGTAAGTCGGCATTGTCTCGCTGCAATTGGGCAATAACGACCCCAATTCACTGCGCTCTTTCAACTACATCCAACGCTGTAGTGGGTTCCAACACATATTGACAGGCCTCAGCGACTGTTGCTTCCAGCCACACACTATCATCCTAAATGGTGGCTTTCTCCACCGTTAAACGGTCCTGCTCCTTTTTCAACTCTGCTATGGCGCTAGCCTTCTCGGCAATCAGTTTCTCTAGCTTGTTCTCCAGTTCTTTGACCACCTCCTATGCTGCTACTGCCTTCCCTTTTAGTTCATCTACTTCTTTGCAATTCGTTGCCTCATTCTCCTGTGATTGCAAGAACTGACCACTGACATCTTACTCCCTGTCCTCCATTTCCTGGATGGAATCCTTCTATAGCTGCACCAATGTCTGTGAGGACAACACATTGATGTCGATGGCCAGTCCTTCTAACTGCTGCAGTGAAGCCTTGAGAGACTCATTGTCAGTCACAATCCTAGTCGGGGGAATTTGCACATTCCGAGCCCGCATCCTAGTGTTGATTGCGCCAACTATCTGCACAGTCTCTACCTCCGGTGCCCTCTTCACAATAAGATCGACTAAGGAATCAAGTCGAGCTTTTACCTTGTTGAATCCTTCCACCGCCTGTGCCTTCATTGCATTAGCTGTCACATTTTTTGCATTTGTTACGATTGCAATAAGCCGTTCCAACTACACTTCCATCGCTTGGTTTGCACCAATGGTCATACCTCACTCATAACGTGCCTTTTTTCTTCCTTCGTCAATCTCACGCGCTTCATCCTCTTCAATTGGTGTTTGTGTTGATTCCTAATCTGAGTCATGGTGACTCTGCTAGTCCTGCATGGGTAGTGGATCATCTGGGCCCACCGCTGGTGGTCCCACCGAGATCTCTGCCAAACTAACTGGTTCCCGCCATTCAACAAGCCAATCCACGATGATTGCATCCATCTCCTCATCAGACAGTTTATACTGTGTCAACAACCATTGCTTTGCTGGGTCGCACCGTGCTTGCACAGGAATAGCATGAGGCCTAATTGCAAACTGAGCAATATGTTTGTATTTTGTCGTGGCTTCCTCAGATAAGTGAGGTACTCTCATTGCTGCTTCCTATAGTGCCTCCCAATAGAGCCAAAATTGCATTGTGCAATCCTTAAGGCGCTCGGGTTCTTGCACCCACCACAGATTTTGATAGCGCGCACCCTTATGGTCTTTTGCGACATCAACTTCCATCCCTTGGTAATTTTCAGGCTCCATCCATGCTACAAGTGCGATCAAAATCAAGAGCCAGTTGTACGTGAATGCTCCCTTCCCATCTTGGAAAACTATTGCATCTTCTGCCAATTGGTTCAACAAGAAGAGTGACCAGTTCATCTATACGCCTTCTGCGCACTGTTCCGCACACGCCACGACCCACGAATTACACTGGTTGGGTCGATTTTTCCAGACAACTTTGCAACACAGAATCCTTGCTCTAGTGCGGATTTCCCTATCATTAATACTGTTAGTGCGGTAGGCGCAACCGTCGCGTTCCAAGCCATAGTGCTGTACCAACCGCGCTGCCAACTTTTTATCATTCTCCTTTCCTCTGAAGTATTGAAAAGCATTCGGCCCATCCTTCAGTAATCCGGTGATATCAGAAATCAAATCTACGATGACTGTAACTGGTCTGTCTAGCCATAATGTTTCACCGTGGAAGCATGCCAGCAACTGCTTCACACAAGCATTGACCTCTGTCAATCGCCCAAAGTGTGGCATGTTGATGAGTTTGAGCAATCCCACACTGGCCAACCCATGCGCCTAATCTTGCGGAATCGGTTTGCCGCAAATTTGCGTCCCCAACACATAGGGATCTGTCGTAATTTCCTTGTATTCCAGCATGTCATGGTCGTCATATCTCATGCGCATCAGTGCTGACACAATATCTATAGAGCATTCCATTCCTACTGGTGTCGCTGGCATCTGCACTTGGTCTCTGGTTTTTAGTAGGATTTTGGGTCTTCATACAAGGACGACATGGGGGTACATACCCATGGATATCTGCAGCAGATATCCCTGCCCATGTAGCTGAATTGACAATTCCTTGGCTCGAATGGCCCACCTCCGGTGGGAGCTCCTCCATAACAGTTGTGGATGATTTTAGTTGCCATTTTCTCTGCGGGGACTCAGACTCCTGGAGCCCCCTCCTTTTCTTTGGTATGAACGATGATCCAACCGACATACTGGAGACTTCCTCTTCGATGCTGACTGGGTGGGATGGTGACCCTATGCCACTTGAAACTTCGACCATTGGTTCACTCGTCATTCCGCACCAAGGCCCCTCTTGGCTCACTAGTAACTCACCCTCCGACGTTGAGCAATGTGCACAACTCACTACTAGCGAACACACTACACTTAACTCGACAACTTGACTCAACAATGCAACACTGAACTATACTTCACGCTCTGCACAATGGTCCCTTCTGACTAGGGTCATCCCCTTCTTATAGCACCGAATCATTCCCTTAATCATTATTACCAAATCAAACCACTCATCATGACCAAATCATGCCTTAATTACCCAAATCCGCCATCAATCCTTTCAATCCAATGGTCAGATCTGTCATTAATGCCTATCATTTCAACAAGCGTCACTAATTAACTATCTTAATTTCCTGCATTTATTGCTGATTTGACCAGGTCGCGGCCCTATGGGTGTCGCAGCATGGTCTCTCAACTGCGATATCTTCACTTCCACTTGTGCACTCTGTTCCTGTTGGTGCGCCATCCTTCCACCTAGCATCCTACATTTTTTTTTTCACAATGCAGTTAGTAATTGCACGGCTCCGAGCCCATCCTATAGGGCTTCAGCCTGTTGGTGACCTCCCAATATGGATGCCTAATGAGGGCAGTTGTACTAAGAGCCTACTTTAATTATCAACCCGGGGGACGTACAAACTTTAGAGGTGCAGGCACTATCTATACTCTTATAGGATAATCTTTGTCGCGGTTGGATGTCGGTATCAATGTTTTAAGGGTTGTCTACTCAATACGTAAAAATGTTTATACTAAGGAATTAAATACTGAAAAACAGTAAATCTATTTTAAAGAATTAAAATACTAAAAGCAGTAAATCTATTTTAAAGAATTAAAAATGTTGAAAGTGAAAGAGGTATTCCTATGAATTTATCTAATGCGGAATGGTGAATCTAGACCATGAAAGTGAAATGCCATAACAGATCTATTCTAAATTAAAGAAAGCAAAGTCTGTAATTACTTATGCATAAAACTAGAATTCTAATCTAAATCATTTGAATATCAAAACTAAGTTTGAAATGCAATCATCTCATGCTACACATCCATTATTAAGAAATCAAAGCAATCAACCTGAGCAATTAATCATGTCGGGGAACATTCATAAACCTTAGATCTAAACCATGTTTTTTGAAAGCAATGCTGATACATATGGAATCATTGTTTAAAATATGCGTTGAAAGAAAGAAGCTACAGGACTACTGAAACCATGTTGCTGAACTACAGAACATGTTATAAATTACTACAGAATCAAGACATCATTCAAATGCTTCCATATGCGATATAAATTTTCATCACTGTAAAACACATAATCGGAAATACCTGAAAAATGGAAATCCCCTGACTTACGAGTTGGAGGGGCCTTCTCCAACCTGTACTCAGGAGGAAAAGAAACTTATAGACGCTGACTAGGATTTAACATCAATCTTCCATTAAAATATAAACTCCATGTCTTCACAAAAGTCTGGAACTCAGAAGTATCTCAAGAGTGCAAAAATGTAAAACAATGTTTCTCCAAAAATGTCAACAGAGACCTCTCGCTACCCGAGAGGTCCATATTTATATAATTCTTAATGCTGAACTTAACTAAATGTCTAAATGCCGATTCTCCTTGAACAGGAGTGCATTCTCTACAAATTAGGAAAAAGGCGCCAAACTACATGATCCCTCAGTCTTCTATTTATTTGTCCTTTGATGCCCCTGAACCTACTTAATCACGCTCGATTTCCATAGAATTAGTTTATCGAATACGCATTTTAAACATACAAGAATAATCGTCAAAAACAACTTCATTAAATAATTAAGGTAAAACATTTTCCCCACAAATGAGTGTGTTTCTTTGCCATTGCTTGAGCTTTACTGTGGGAAAAAGGTTATCAAATACCTGAAAATTGGACTCATCATTCTCTCCCATACTTGAAGGATTCACCCATCTTTGGGTGACTTATTCAATTCGTCGACGACCTCCCTGATGTCCCATGCTACCACCTTAGGGATCCCTTCCTACCTGTGATATCCAAAATTCTGATCCTCCTTGGCCCATGCCCTCCTTTCTTCCTCTTCATTAATCTATCCCTTGATGACTGGGAAAAGAAAAAATGGGGGATTCAGCCTCATCCCAATCCATCTGAGTTGATTTCTTGCCAGAGATTCCTTGTAGAGTGTGGCTTTGAACAGAGCATCATCAAGCTTGAGGGGGAAGTGGAGTTCTTTTCTTTTCAGATCGTTTGCCACTCTGCTCCACCTTTCCTTAATGGACTCATGAACTTCCTTCTATGTGCTTCGGAGTGTAATGTCAAAATGAGTCATAGCTTCCTATTGTTTTGCAAGGAGAATGGGGATCAGTTCCTCGTCCTGGGTGAGGATCCTATGGTTGTAGATTATCCCTTCAGGGTGAGTTGGCTCTGCTCTGACCATCAATGGGGTTTTCCATTTTGCTGCAACATATATATGGTAGTCCTAGGCTCGCTCAATTTTGTGGTTCATTCACAAACATAATGTCCTTAACTGGAAATCACCCACATATGGGTTTGGCGACCAGATGGGCGAGCCAGAAACTAAAAAATTATGCAAGAAAAATTCACTCAATTGGTCCTTCTCCAGCTCTGTGGAGTTCAAAGATGCATCCATAAATTCTTTGGGAGTGTTTATCTCTATAGGGAGTCCTTGCTTCAACCTCTGGAGCTGGAATTTGCCCCATTTCTCCTGTACATAAAATTCATATATTTCTGATAGCGGTCTGAGGTCTCGCAGTCTATCATATATGTCAGTAGTGGT
The DNA here is from genome assembly GCA_027924585.1 of Larix kaempferi. Taxonomy (NCBI): domain Eukaryota; kingdom Viridiplantae; phylum Streptophyta; class Pinopsida; order Pinales; family Pinaceae; genus Larix; species Larix kaempferi. Next base: position 7,003,080 of record BSBM01000698.1, read on the forward strand.
GGCCAAACATCCTTCAATTTGGTAATCTCCTGGTCCTTTTTGGCTAATTCATTTTGTGCCTAAGCCAATTTTCCTTGAAGCGCTCAGTTTTTCTGCTCAGCCAGCTGTAGCTCCCCTGCATAATGCATCTTCAGGATTTGTGTCTTCTCAGGTGAGAATGGGGAAGGTGTGGGATGGCTTCCTGGCCCAATTATTAATGTTTCCAGCTCATTTCTGAGGTTTTCCAATTCTTCCCGTGCCTTAGCGAGTTGGGTAACGACCCCGGAGTTCTCATTGTGCTTTGGAGGGTTCCCCTGAAAGTTGTCTTGCTCTTGTATGCTCTGCTCTTCTTCTTTATCCATTTCTTCTTCTTCATCCTGCATTTCTTGCTCATCCTGCTCCTCTTCTGTAGTGGGGTCTCTTTGATCTACCCACTGATCATCATCCCCATCTGACACATTTTGAACAATGGGACTAGGTTCCCAACTCTTTTCCTTGTCTATTCAGTTTCGGGATGCTTGGGTGAATCTCTTACTCCTTCTCTTCAGCTCTTGATTTTTGGAAGGAATCTCTGGTTTTGCCTTGGGGGAGTCCTCTATTGAATGTTTGATTTTTACCAGGGTCTCTGCCACATGGTCCAGGTCAATCTTCCTTTTTGCCCCTGATGCAGAGGCAACTTTATTCATTTCTCCTGGTGGTATGCTAGCTGTGGGTGTACTTTTCATCCTTTGAACATCTTCTGCGGATACTAGCACGAATTCTTCCCACAAAAGCTCTGGTATTTGCACCTTTAATTCCTCACAAACGATTAACTTGATTAGCCCATGATGGGCCAAGGCATCCTCCTTACCTTTAGCCACCTTCTTGCTCATTTCTGCTAGGGATTGGAGCAGGTAAAATGGAATACTAATGTTGTTGTTTGGTGGATGATGGGTTCTGTGTCTTAACAACTCTAGGATCCAAAAATGAAAGATGGGAACATAGCTTAACCTACCAGAGCATGTGATGTACCTCAGAACATAGCTTAACCTAGCTTTTGGTTTGTTGCTTCTTGGGAATTCCGAGAGGTCCCTTATATGCAAAATCATGGAAGATTATGCAGCCTTACTTACTGTCTTTCCGCACCTATCCTTTCCATCATTCTTGTACTTGCCATTTTTAATCCCTTTTTTCCCATGATCGATCTCTGTACTTCATATGATGAGGGATGTGATCATGATTTGTTGAGGGTGACAGGACTTAGGTAGCAATCATGACTTATTAAGGTCATTCTACCATGCCACTGATTTAAAATAGAAGCTGTCCTTAGCTGACTAGAAACGAATGTAGTGTGGGATAATGTTTTACCTTAAGAATAAAATAAAATCGTTCTAGAGATTACCTTGCCATGTATGCGTACCTGCATTGATGATCTGGTGCATTTTTCATGGATGGCGGATTCTGTAGTAGATTTTTGCATGTTAGTAGTTACGTGTGTGGGATGCTTTTTCCTTTTTGCTCGTTTGAATTTGCTAAACTAGCTTCTTTTGAAAGTTGTGCCAGTTGCTGATATGACTCATGTGATGATGCTTCATATTGGATGATTGAATGGCAGTATGTAACTGGCTCTCTTGAATAAATTGCAGGCTCACGTGAGTATGTTGAAAAGAATGGAATGGCGTGTTTTGAAGAATTCCATAGTAGTTGATGACTGATTGCTGAATGTAGACGTGGCTGGCTTGCTTGGGTGTTGATATGTAATGTATTTGGCTCGCTTGAATTGAATTGCAGGCTCGCTTGGGTGTTGATATGTAATGTATTTGGCTCGCTTGAATTGAATTGTAGTCTCGCTTGAGTGCTGATATGTAATGTATCTGGCTCTTTGTAGGGTGGATGCTTCATATTGGATGTTTTTTTCTCTTTTTTCTTTTTGTCTTTTTTCGTTTTTTTTCTTTTTGTCTTTTGTTTTTTTTTCGTTTTTTTTTCTTTTTGTCTTTTGTCTTTTTTGTCTTTTTTCCTTTTCTCTCTCTCTTTTTTTTTTGTAAATGAGTTGAATTTCACTGATTTGCCACGTCCTCTATCAGCATCAATTGTTGCTGGTAGAGTACCTATGTAAATTCTTCTTTTGAATGCGGTTTCTTGTAAAGTTTTAGGCGATGCCAATTCACTATTATGGGGAACTCCTCTTCATCAATTGTAATAATTCTCATAGCTCAATTTTCATAAATCTTCTGTATAATGTAAGGTCCAAGCCATCTAGTGGTTAGCTTCCCTTTGAATGTGTGAAATCTGGAGTCATAAAGTAGTGCCCAATCAACTTTGTTGAAATTTTTATCTTTCAGATGTTGGTCATGCCATTTTTTCTTTGCTGTTGGATGATTTCGGTATGTGTAAGTGCTTGTTGGCGGTTCTCATCCAGTTGATTTAGCTGTAGCATGCATTCTTTTTGAATTTCTGATAGGTCCATATGTAAATCTGCTGCAATTATTAATGTCTTTATTTCAAATTTGATTGGCAGCATGACCTTTTTTTCCATAGACTAGTTCATAAGGTGTGAATCCTGTAGTTGTTTTCCATGTAGTATTGTAAGCCTAAACTGCCTCACTAAGTTTGTTAGCCCAAATCCCTTTTGTGAAGTTGGACAGTTTTTGTCAAGATTCTCTCTAATTCCCTGTTGGTTACCTCAGCTTGACCATTTGCTTGAGGGTGGTAGGAGGATTACTGTCTGTGCTTTACATTGTTTCTTTTCATCAAGTCTTCAATTAAATTTGATGTAAATTGTGGGCCCTGATCAGAAACTACTTCTCTTGGCATCCCAAAACTGTGAAATATCTGCTCAGTAAAGAATTTGGCCACATTGGTTTCATTTGCAGTAGCTAGTGCTACTACCTCTGTCCATTTTGTAAGGTAATCAGTGCATACGAGGATGTAGCTTTTCTGATTAGACTATGGGTTGAATGGGCCAACAAAATCAAATCCCTACTTTTCAAATGCCTCCAAGGAGATTTGTGGATGGAGTGGCATCTCTTGTTTTTGTGTTGGTTTTCCCATTCTTTGGCAATCATCACAGTGTGAAACATATTCGTAAGTATCCTTGTGGAGTGTTGGCCAATAATATCCTCTTTGCAAGATTTTATGGGATGTCCTTTTTGTAGCATAGTGTCCTCCACAAGGTTCATTGTGTGTGGCATGCATTATGTCATGCACCTCATCTTCTCTTATGCACCTTCTGAGTATCTGATCTGGTTCTTGTTTGAAAAGCATGCCTTGTATCCATGTGTATGTGGCACTTTGCCTTATTACTTTTGTTTTTTCTTTGTGACTGTAATGTTCTGGAAACTTCCCAGACACTAGATAGTTTGCTATATCAGCAAACCATGGGATTTTTGTGGATATGGAAAAAAGGTGCTCATCAGGAAAACTGTCATCGATTACCTCATTGTCTTGTCCATGTGTCAGTCTAGATAAAAACTCAGCCACTACATTGTGCTTTCCTGGCTTGTCTAAAATTGTAATGTCAAACTCTTGGAGGAGCAGCAGCCATCTGATGATTCTGGCACTTGTGTTTGGCTTGTTCATGAGATATCTTATGGCTGAGTGGTCTGTATGAATAAAAAATTGGTAACTAGTGATATAGTGTCTGAACTTATTAATGGCATGTATGACAGCCAAAAATTCCTTTTATGTGACAGTGTAATTCAATTCTGCCCCTGCCAAATTTTTGCTGATATAATATATTGCATAAGGCTTTTTCTCTTTTTCTTGTCCAAGGATAGACCCGATTGCTTTATTTGATGCATCTGAGTGGATGTGGAATGGAAATTCCCAATCTGGTCCTTGGAGTACTGGAGCAGTAATTGTTTTTTCCTTAAGGTTATTAAATGCTATCATGCAATTGTTTGTCCATATGAACTCAATATCTTTTGTGAGAAGTGCAAACATTGGGGCAGCAATTCTGCTATAATTTTCAATAAATCTTCTATAGTACCCTATTTGTCCAAGGAAAATTCTCATGTCCCTTTGTTTAACAGGTGGTGGCAGCGTTTTAATTACTGAAACCTTTGCTTGATCCACCTCTATCCCTCTCTATGATATATGATGGACGAGAACAATACCTTCTTCCATCATCATCTTGCATTTGTCATTGCTCAGACATAAGCTCATCTCAATACATTTTTTCAATACCAATTCTAGATGGGTTAATGCCTGGTTGAAGTTTTTTCCATAGGGTGTGAAATCATCCATGAATAATTCCATTTGATCATTTATAAATTCTGAAAATAGGTTGAGAATTTCCCTCTGAAAGGTTGCAGGAGCATTGCAAAGTCCAAATGGAAGCACTCTGTAGGCATAAGTACCCCATGGGCATGTGAAGGTTGTTTTGTCTTGGTCAACCGGGTGAATGAGGATTTGATTGTAACCGTTGCACCCATCCAAGAAGGAGAAAAACTTGTTACCTACTAAAGTATCCAGTACTTGATCTATAAATGGGAGAGGAAAGTAATCCTTCTTGGTTTCTTTATTAAGCTCTCGGTAGTCCACACAAGTTCTCCATTTGCCTCCCTTTTTAGGGACTATCACTAGTGGTGATACCCACTCACAATCAGAGATGGGATAGATGAACCTTGCATCTAATAACTTTTGTAGTTCGGTTTTTACTATGTCCTTTAATGCTGGGTTTAGTCTCCTTTGTGGTTTCCTTATAGAAATAGAACCTTCCTTGATGTAAATATAATGCTTACAGATATCAGGATGAATACCTTTCATGTCTGCATATGTCCATGCAAAATCTCTCTTTTGCTCTGTTAATACCTTCATGAGCTGTTCTTCTTGTTGGGGCTATAGATTAGAATTGATATTAATTGTTTTCCTTGGTATAAATTCCACAATTTTTGTTTTGTCTGTTTGCTCTTCCAGAGATGTCAGTTCTGCCCACATCTTGTTCAAGTTCCTGCTTGAAGATTCAACCTTCATTTTGTTGATCTGTGTCAAAAAACCTTTGGAGACCATCATTGTTAGAAAAATAATTTTGTATAAACCTATCTATATGACCATCTTCATCTATGGCTTTTAGTGTTAATGCGGCATCAATTGTCAGGACAGGTCTCATGTTTTGATTCAGTGTGTCATTGCAATCATCAGTCTAGTTTTGATATTCTTTGTCTAAGGATTTTCAGGCTGGTGGGTAAATGGTGATTTTTTTCCTAGACTGGCCACTGGTGATGGTCATGTTGCCTGACCTGCACCCTATGTAAGCATCTACAGTTTCCAGCCAGGGTCTTCCGAGTATAATAGGATATCCACTAATTTTGCTTTTTACCTAGATGACTATGAAATCAGCTGGGTATTCCCAGGATTCTATATTGATTATAATGTCCTCGAGCATTCCTTCAGGCTTCACAGTGGATGTATCTGCTAGCTGGAGTACTGTAGTTGTTGGTCTGACCTCTGATTGGAGACCTAGGTGTATCATAGTATCTTTGGTCATTACGTTTATAGCTGCTCCTAAATCAATTAGGCTCTTGTCGATTTGTCTGTTATTGATGTTGACTTAGACCACGGGGCTACCTGGGTCTAGATATTTGGGGTTAACCACTATACCCAGCATTAGATCGGCTAATTGGTCCACTACATTAATAGTTGGTGGGTCACGCTTCCTCCTTCCAGGTTTCTTCAAACAATTCTCTTTTATATATTTGTTGCAGATGGGTATGTCTCTGATGGCTTGTAAGATGGGGATTTGGATATTCAAGCGTTTTAATTCATTCAAAATTTCATTTTCCTCTTCATCTTTGGTACTTCATACAAGATTTTCAGGAAATGGAGGGTTTCTAGTTCGTGTGAGTGGTATAATTTCTTCCCCCGGAAGGTTTGGTTCATCAGGATGCTGAATATGAGGTTGAGTCCTTTGCTCCTTGTGCTCTGGTTGTTGTATGTTTTGCGTAGGTGTATTTTGGAGCATTTTTCCAGACCTTAGGTTAATCTCATTTATTTCCACAGTATCTACTACGTAAGTGGGAAATTGCATCGTTTCAATATTGTAAGCTTGCTGCTGCCCTATCTTGTTGTTGTTAGGGTTAGGGATTGGCTAGGCAGGAATTGGTGGAGGTCTGGGGGGTGGTTGATTAGGTGATGATGGCATGATAAGTGGATGTTGTTGCTGTAGAGGAGCTTTCCAATTTGATGAGGAATAAGGATATGGATTGCCATAATTTGTGGATGGTTGAGTAAAAGGTGGGGGGTATGAGGCATAGGATTGTGGGTAGTATGATTCATGATAAGGCTGGTTTTGCTGCCACTGATTTGGATTTTGCTGAGATGGCCATAGGGCTGGTATAGAGTTCCAATTCTGCTGGTTATTTCCCTGGTTATAGTAATGTTGGTTGTTGGGTTGGTACGGTTTGGGAAAATTATTCCTCTTCTGATTTACAAAGCAGAGTTGTTCTATTGCACCCTCGGTTGTGGGCTCTTGGATAGCGGCTTTGCAGGAAGGCAACAAGGGACACTTGTCAGTAGAGTGATCCTTAGTGCAGAGGCCACATATTTCGATGGTGTTTAGTGTGCACTGCCCCTTCTCATGCTTCTTTCTACAACGAGGACAGAATACTGCCAAGGATTGGTTAATTTCATCCTATTTCTTTTTGATTTGAAGAGCATCAAGTTGCATGACTAGAGATTGCAGGATGTCACTCTTCATGTTTTCCAACAGGTTTCCTAAATCAGATTTTGTAAGTGTTGGTCCTGAAGATGTTGATCCACCAGTAGATGTGTGTGTATCCCTTGTCCCATTCTTAGTTTTCCTAGATCTAGAATAGTTTTTGAAGATTTGCAGGATCTGGCCAAAATATTTTTGGAATATATCTCCATCTCCTAGAAGATTTAAGACTTCAAAATTCTCTTCTTTTACACCTCTAAGAAGGACAAGTTTTAGTGATTCAGGATCCAAGGTGCAATGACTGGTTCGTTTGTAGTTGAGTTGAAATCTTTGGGCATAATCTTCTAATGAATATCTTTCTCCTTGTTGCATCCTAAAGATTTCATCCCTTGTAGCTTTGGCCTTGCAGTAGTCCCTATATTTTTCTAAGAATGTATGTTTCATTTGATCCCAGCTAAAGATACTATTCCCTTCAAGGCTCATGAACCACCGAAGTGATAGGTATTTTAGTGTGGAAGGAAAAAGCCTTAGCTTTTGTGTATTAGTAGTGTAATCAAATGATCTGCAAATTACCTCAAATTCAAATAGGAATGTGTCAGGATCTTCTGAAGTCAAACCATGGAATTTTGGTAGATTATTAGGATTGATGTTCTTCATCCTGGCATTTCCAAGAGGTATGCTAATGGGAAAGGTGAAAATCTCCCTAGGTTCCTCCTCTTCGTTTGCCATTGTGGTGTTTGAGCTGGAACTGGTAGTGAAGTTGTCTCTATTTGGATTGTATGTGGAGTTAGTTTCATTTTCAGAGTGTAGAAATTCAAACTGAGAATGGTCAGAACTGTTATTACCACTGTTGCTCAAGGAATGCTTAAGCAAAAAGTGGCCAAACCTATCCCTTTGCCGACGAGGCATTCATTGGTAAAAAAAAAAAGTATTTATGTTTTTGTTTTATGTGATTTTTGTTTTCTTTCTGTGTTGTCTTTAGGTGATGTCTCCTAAAATATTTAGCACTTCCCCAGCAACGGCGCCAAAAAGTGGTGAGCTCCCAATATGGATGCCTAATGAGGGCAGCTGTACTAAGAGCCTACTTTAATTATCAATCCGGGGGACGTACAAAATTTAGAAGTGCAGGCAATATATGTGCTCTTATAGGATAATATTTGTCATGGTTGGATGTCGGTAGCAATGTTTTAAGGGTTTTCTACTCAATACGCAAATTTTTTTATACTAACTAAGGAATTAAATACTGAAAAACAGTAAATCTATTTTAAAGAATTAAAATACTAAAAGCAATAAATCTATTTTAAAGAATTAAAATACTAAAAGCAGTAAATCTATTTTAAAAAATTAAAAATGTTGAAAGTGAAAGAGGTATTCCTATGAATTTACCTAATGCATAATGGTGAATCTAGACTATGAAAGTGAAATGCCATAACAGATCTATTCTAAATTAAAGAAAGCAAAGTCTGTAATTACTTATGCATAAAACTAGAATTCTAATCTAAATCATTTGAATATCAAAACTAAGTTTGAAATGCAATCATCTCATGCTACACATCCATTATTAAGAAATCAAAACAATCAACCTGAGAAATTAATCATGATGGGAAACATTCATAAACCTTAGATCTAAACCATGATTTTTGAAAGCAATGCTAATACATATGGAATCGCTGTTTAAAATATGCGTTGAAACAAAGCAGCTATAGGACTACTGAAACCGTGTTGCTGAACTACAGAACGTGTTATAAATTACTACAGAATCAAGACACCATTCAAATGCTTCCATATGCGATATAAATTTTCATCACTGTAAAACACATAATAAAAAATACCTGAAAAATGGAAATCCCCTTACTTACGTGTTGGAGGGGCCCTCTCCAACCCGTACTGAGGAGGAAAAGAAACTTATAGACGCTGACTGGGATTTAACGTCAATCTTCCATTAAAATATAAACTCCATGTCTTCACAAAAGTCTGGAACTTAGAAGTATCTCAAGAGTGCAAAAATGTAAAACAATGTTTCTCCAAAAATGTCAACAGAGACCTCTCACTACCCGAGAGGTCCATATTTATATAATTCTTAATGCTGAACTTAACTAAATGTTTAAATTCCGGTTCTCCTTGAATAGGAGTGCGTTCTCTACAAATCAGGAAAAAGGTGCCGAGCTGCATGATCCCTCAGTCTTCTATGTGTTTGTCCTTTAATGCCCCTGAACCTACTCAATCACGCTCGATTTCCACAGAATTAGTTTATTGAATACGCATTTTAACATACAAGAATAATCGTCAAAAACTACTTCATTAAATAATTAAGGTAAAACATTTTTCCCACAAATGAGTGTGTTTCTTCGCCATTGCTTGAGCTTTACTGCGGGAAAAAGGTTATAAAATACCTGAAAATTGGACTCATCACCTGCTACCATTCACTAGCTTGGGTAGCAGCGCTCCATCTAACTGTCGCAATTGTACTATGCCTCCTGAAGTAATAGAACCAACGAGATAAGGTCCTTGCCAATGCATCTGTAACTTGTCGGGATGCTTCATAAACTTGCTGTCATACAACAACACTAATTTGCCATGCTGGAACTGTTTATTTTTTATATGGCGATCATGCCAATATTTTTGCCAATCCTTCTCCATGAGCTAGTGAAAACCTGCGACAAGGCAGTCTTCCTCAAGCTACACCAGCTACTCCAGATGTTCTGCTAATGTTGCTTCATCATTCATGCCTGTCGCTGCTGCTATGCGCAGGCTCGGAACAATGTACTCCATAGGCATAACTGCCTCTTTCCCATACACCAATTTGAATGGTGTATGTCCCATCAACCTTTTGCAAGTGTTGCGATATGACCACAAGACTGCTGGAATCTTCAAATCCCAGTCATCGTGGTTCACATTACAAACCTTGGTAAGCGCATGCTCCAACACTTTGTTGAATGCCTCCACCGTGCCATTTACCTGTGAATGATACGGCATACTCTACTTATGATGTATCTAAAGCTCTGTTGTCAATGCGTTGACTGTGCGATTAATGAAGTGACTCCCCTGATCACTCATCAATATCTTCGAGCATCCAAACCGAGTGACAATATTGTCAAACAAGAATCGTGTTGTTGTTGTAGCAGTGCAATCTACAACTGATGCAGCCTCTGCCCATCTTGTCAAATAATCTTTAGCTGTGATTATGTATCATGCACCAGTGCGCTTCCCAGGTGAGTTGATAGTGTTGGGTGTGTGAGCTATCTCAAAGAAAACACCTAATATTTAATTATCGACCAGGGTTGGTAATCTTAGAGTTTAGGCAAAGTATATGCTAAGGTAGAATGGCATCTAATATTTCGGCTTGTCAGACCTTAAAAATATTTAATAAAGAAAAGATCAAAAGATCTTTCAAAATGAAAAACCGAGTCAAACTTCAAAAAAACAGTACAAGAACTAAATCAAACTTAGTTAAACATATAAACTAGAATAGTATCAAATCATACTACTCTATCTTATAATTTAATAAGGAAAACTGATTAAAAAGCAAACTACTGATTATTATTAAAAATGGAAACTGCCTAATTTCGGATTCTAATCTAAGAATTAGAAAAACAACCGTAAATAAAGTAAAGACCTATCTATGAAATGGATTAATTCGATGATAAATTACATCAGCAGAAAACTATGCTAATCAAAGCAAATTACAAACTACTAAATAATTTCAAAAACTAATTCACGAAAAAAATCTATTCCCATGTAATAGGAACTGGAGTGAATGTATTGTAATGGCTTTCAAATGTAATGGCAAAACTAAACGGAAGTAAATCTAGTCTAACTTCAACAAAGAGATGTAAACTACAAAGAGAGAAATTACAATTAACTTTAAACATTCTGATCTATCTACCACCCATGAGAAGAATAATAATATAAAACTAATGAAAACTAGAAGCAAGTAGAAAACTTGATAAAGATATTAACTTTTGAACTTGATTTGGAAGCAAGTAGAAAAATTGATAAAGATATTAATTTAGAAGCAAGTAGAAAACTTGATAAAGATATTAATTTCCAAATACAAATTCTATTCCATGAACATCTTCATTATTTATCGAAATAAGAAACCGATCCTTATCTTACTGAAGGAAATTATCAAAACTAGAATACTTAAAGAATAAAACGATTAATTCTTGTCTAAACTAAATCTTAAGAGCATGAAGTAAACTAGGCTAGGAATAAGACTGATAGGTTCTAAAACAACAACATATTGGAAAATTAAATATGAAAGACATAATTTAAAAGACAGTTAAAGCAAACTAAGAATGATAACAAGACTTGAATTAAAACTTTATGGATGTAAAACAGAGGCCTAAATATGGTTAAGAATACTAATTAAGAGCAGGAAATATTACTGTAAAGAAAACTAAGAAATTGATTTCAAACTAGCATAAAATAGTGTAGAAAGAGTAAAAGTATGAACGGCGATCCGAATGCCAGTCCGAACGACGGTCCGAATGACAGTCCGAATGGAGGAAAAGCGAATTAAACTAAGGAAAGAGGTAGTTTTGATGATCTTGACGTCAGCTGGCGAATGCAAATGAACCTACAATGCGAAGCAATCAATAAGAAGACTTGCTCAGAAGCTAAGATAATAGAAAGCAACCTATTTTGATCATTGTTGGAGAGATAAACTATTCCTATTCTATACTAAAGAAAGATTGAGACGAGAGAAGAGAATTAACCTATAGCTACAGAGGAGAAACTAATTAAACTAATTCTAACTATTAACGGAGCTTAAAATAGAGGCTAACTAAGTTCTATTTAATTGTAAGGAACAAACTAACTAATTATAAAATACTGGAATTAAACTATCAAAACTATACTATTGGTCGACCATTTGCTAATTCTGTAAACACAAATAATGTTACCAGCACAATATAAATTACAGAGGAGGAATAAATATCATGTACAAAAACGAGATTAATTAGAGATACAGGGAAATAAACTAACTAGTTGCAGAAAAGAAAATACAGAACACAAAGACAAAACCTCCGGTTGATGAGGGGCCCTTCCCAACAATCGGAGATGGAAAACTGAACTGATTAGCTACTCAGAACATCAACAAACTGGAACTTCCATTAACTTGAGAAAATTACAAAATGTCTGCTACCTGCTCTTGAAAATCTCTAACTCTGTCTACAGACTAACTTATTTGACTTCTAGCTCAACTAACTTTGTTTCTCTATGCAAACATCTATTTATAATTTAAAATGGATGAGAGGGTCGACAGAGTCGACCTCTCTAATAACGGAGGCGTTTATGGCGATAACTGGCTGCTTTAAGTGATGCATGATAGCATAGGGAACATACACCAGGCTTCACGGGGCCGATTCCTTCACGAGGCAGCTGCAGCGTTGATCTTCCCTTGACATGGGAAGATAGGTAGTGTGCTGGCGAACTGTGTGAACGGAGGAGAGGGATGCTGGAGCATTGACGTGGGTGAAGCGTTGTGTTGGCAGGCTGAGCGTGGATGGGCAGAGTCTTCCAGAACATCGACGTGAATGGGCTTGCATGATTCCAAGCTAAACATATGAGAGAGATGGTGTGTAGAGTGTTGATGTGTAAGCATGGTGTGCTTTCGAGTTTAGCAAGCCTAGGGATGAATCTTCAAGAACGAAGTCTCATTAAACATGACCTTCACGTGACTAACAGAACCCACATGCCCGATCTTGTCTTTAATGGCCCAAAACATGCCAACCGTGGATTTAGTGGGTTGAATGTGAGGCTGAACAACGAGCTGAACATGGTTGAACATTGGAAATATAAACACATAGTCTGAATGAAGGGTCATTTGAAAAATTGCATCCTGTAAATCAAAACTAGATGCCATGCATGACTGGAATTGTTAACTAAATCATTAATAAATCACAATATAATGAGATTTGACCAAAATTCATATGATAAGCGAATACATGCATACCTGGTCTATTGGATGGGATGAATGTCTAAAAGAATAAATTATTATATCAAAAATAATGAAATTAACGCCATTCAGAGCAGATTTGATGAGAAAAAATAGTGACAAAATGGACACCAACATTCCCCCAAACCGGAGATATACCAGGTCCCACTGAGCAAAACAGAGAGAAATTAGGAAGAAGGCTAAGCTGTGGTAGTAGCTTCCTTCGACTGGGATGATGAAGATATGGATTTGGCCTCGAGATTCCTGAATTGGTCCTTTAAGTAATTCAATGTCTTTTTCTTGTGCACACAGTGCCTTGTTTTCTTCATGGAGCTCAGAAATTGTTTCCACGTAGCTTTGATTTTGGTTTGTCAAACGTGCTATTACTTGGATCAACTTATCCATCTCCTGTTGAGCCAGAATGAGTTGTTCTTTATAATGTTCAGGGCTCTTTGGGGGACTCATCTCTTTTGAAAATGTTTTACACTCAACAATATGACCTTTAAGATTTTTATCTTTGTTGTGTGCAGGAGGACTTTCAGCAGCAGAGGCTTCACTCATTCGAGCGGATGCATTGGCCAATGTTAGGAGAGGTGATTCAAAGGTATGATCGTATGACTAGACATTTGAACATGATGGCTGAATGATAGTCTGAATGACATACTGATCGACGGACTGGTCCCAATTCTTTCTTGTGGATTTAGTGGGCTCTGAAAAGAGTGGAGGTTCTGAAGTAGGGTCACCAAGAGTAAGTTCAGGAGAAGGTGATGACTGGATAAGGTGCTCATCACCTGAGGGACCTTCATCAAATCGTACACGTTTAGCGTTTGGTTCTGCTTGGGTATGATGATGTTCTTGAGAAGAGGAAGGTTTGACAGTAGATAAATGAGGGTTCAGTATCTCAAAAACAAAATGATCCTAGGTTTGTCCTCTCTCTTCTAACTGGTGAGTGATCAGAAGTTTAATAAGACAATGATGATACAAAATACCAGAGGGATTAACAGTATTCTTCCTGACTTGTCTAGACATCTTCTCCAAACTTTTTAGGAAATAAAATGGGAAATTGAGGGTCTGATTGTTGACAAAATGAGCTAACAATCTGAAATGGAAAGCTTTAAAGATAGTGAACTTACCCTCGCAAGTGATTAAGTGGATGATAATGGTCAGAAGATCTAAGTACTCCGACTTGATCCATTCTCTGTGAAAACCTTTGGTACTAGCAACGTGTTGAAAATCAGTCTTCAGGGAAAATTCTTGATCCTTCCATGGAAGAAAAAGATGCTTATTCCATCGGGCACCTTCTCTCGGGAGCTTGGTAGCTAATGCTAATGACTCTTCTGTCACAGAGAAAACAAGATGGCAAACCTTCGACGTCTTGCCATCAAAACCTTTGGTGAACAGTAATGAAATCTCGTGGTCATGGCCTTGGAGAAGGCGGAGAAATGGTTCCCAACCTACTCACAAAAACACTTCATGGCAGGATTTAAACTCAGAAATGCGGAGGAGGTCCTGGTATCTAGCAGACTCATAGCGACTTGGTATTATTGACAGAGGATGGGGGAATGCAAATGGATACAAGAGGTGCAAGGATTTACAGAGGATGCAACTCAAATAGAGAGCGAACAGACTGAGGCGGAATTCACTCGATCACCAGTTTAAACTAAGGTCCGTTTGATTTTTTGAATGACAATGGACAAGGGCTTGGCATGCTTTAAAAGATCGCACCTATCACTCAAAGATCTTGAGTTAAGTGCCAACGTAGAGGTGCGTGAATCCAGTGAATACGTATGGTTTAGAGAATATTCAACCATGTCCAAAGCCGAGCTTTGGATAGGATAAATGTAATTCACGTAATGAAAATAGATTACACGTGAGAGATCATGATTCGATTGATATGGTGGCAGGTCATACAACATGATAAGTAAGACTGAATGGCGGTCATACAATGATTCATAATGATGCATAATCCATTCATTTAATGGAGGCAAGATGGATAGGAGAATGAAGCCATGTGTGAAATCGATATTTGATTGATCCCTGTCATGATTAGCCAATTAACTTATCAATAAAAAGCAAATTTGAACATCTTGGCATATTAAATAAAGTTGTTATAGGCTATGATTTCATTCAGCACTCCAGTCAGAATGTTGTTTATTTGCCTCATTCGGATCGGCATTCAAACCGTCATTTAGTCCTTCGTACAGACTATTGTTTATACAAGATCTTATTTTTGATGCAGACCAAAGCTAATTTTGCAGAGAATTTCTGAAGTTGTTAGTGCACAAAAGATGCTGTAAACTTTGTTTTTCTGGATCTTTTGGTTGCATTCCTCTTTTTTGTTCTTGAATTAGATCAATTTTCTTCTACTTTTGCATTAACCTGAAAACACCTATCATTGTATCAGAGATAAATAATTTTTTCATAAATATTCAGAGAGTAAGAACAGTTCTACTCTTCCTCCCCAAACCAAAAATATGGCGTGTCCTCAAGCCATCAAAGAGAAAATTATTAAAATTAAAAAATTTCAATTGAAAGTATTACATATAGATTTATTTAAAATATTATGATAATTTTCATAAGGAAATGAAATATTAACTAATACATGTAGATGATTCAGATATGTACATTCATCAAAAGAATATAACAGTGCTTAAAAGACCATATGAATAATAATAGTGTAAGAGATGCAAAAAATGCCATAGGAAAACTAGTCGTCCATGACTCATTGTAAAGATCGCTTGTCATCCAAAGAATATAGATAAAGTTCACCATAAAATTTGTGAGATCTACTATAATTATGGGTCCCATTTCCAGGATAGTTATATCCTAGGTATTGTTTGAATTAGATGACAGGGTCCAAGTCCAACTTACAACCATTATCTAATGACAGTATGCATAATCCGCCTAAAAATGTGTTTGTATACTCAGGTTTTTATGAGTTATGTGAATAGAAATGCATTAACGAAACCTATTTTTACCCGATATTGATCCATTGCCAGTAAGCCTACTCAGTACCCCAGCAGGTTTATCTTGGTACCATGCAAGCATAGCCCCGTTGCCAGCGAGCCTGTTCAGTACCCCAACGGGTTTACTTGCATTTACCGAGCTTCCTTGTTTAAGATTTTACTTAGCATGGACCCGCTGCCAGCGAGCCTGTTCAGTACCTCGGTGGGTTTGCTTTGTATAATGATATATATATATATACATAAATTTTGTAAGGAATCCGGTTGGCACTAGAGTGTGCTAATCCTATTAAACACATAATTCAAATTTTAGCACAAACCTTATGAGTAACTTTATTTATAATGGCCTAAATTACATATCATGCCAAAAGATAATAACCTAAAGCTGTTCTTTGACTTCACAATCTATATTCTTCATAAAAGGTCAATAATGTTCCGCACAAAATAGAAAATATCACCCATTTTTAGGCTACCTTTTAAAGGTGCTTTAGAGACAAGTTTTAATAATGAGTCCAGGATGAACTAGCAATCCATAGGTGTAAGATAGAGTTTTGTGGAGATCATAATAATTGAAGTAGGTCTTTTAAACAAATTATTCTAATGATAAATCAGAAGTGTGCATGTTTGAATCAAATACCATACACAGAATCATAAAAGTGGTTATAAATGATATCAAGAATGCTTTATCCTTTCACTATAAATTTTCAATTTTAGCAGTAACTGAAAGAGAGGGAGAACTATAAGTATTTATTTTTAGAGCACTTCCCTTTTCGCATAATATCACATGAGTTGATTACAAAGATAGGGTTCTTGTGATTAAGCTGCAAAACCACTTGTCAGATGATTCAAATTTTATTTTAAAACAAAAAACATATGTTCAAAGCAAGTTATTTAAAATTTTCAAGTTAACAAAAGGAAAACGAGTCTTCCTATTTTATTGACAATATTTTACAAACTTATCATAAATAGATTTCCTGTAAAAAGACAATCAGTTGTTAGAAATTAATCATTATTATTGAAAATCAAAAACATATTTACATATATACAAAAGAAGATAACCCAAAATGATTCAAGGACTAGGAGGAGGAGGAATGACTCCCTCTTCTACCAATTCCATTTCCTCTTGCTGTAAGGCATTCTACACAAAATCTTGTTTAGATATTGGTTGATGATAAAGTCTAAGTCTATGTCCATTTACAACAAAAGAAATTTGTGAATCATCAATTATCTTAATTTTAACGGATCCATTATCAAAAGCTGTAACAATTTCATATGGACCCATCCAACGAGTAGTTAAATTACCTTTAAAATTTTTGTATCTTGAATCAAAAAGTAGTGCCCAGTCTCTAGTTTTGAATTGTTTTTGTTTAATGTATCTATCATGCCACTTTTTGCGCTGGTTTTGTATTAAGATTGTACGTTGAATAGAATCTTGCCTAATCTCATCTAATTCGTTTATTTGCAGGATTCGTTCACTTTGTGCTTCTTCTAAGTTCATCCCTAATTGTGCAGCCATATGAAAGGTTTTGTCTTGAAATTCAATGGGTAGAAGAACTTGTTTACCAAAAACGAGTTCATAAGGTGTGTGACCAGTAGTGTTTCTCCAAGTTATTCTATAAGCCCACAGAGCTCCAAGAAGTCTATTTGCCCAGTCTTTGTGGTGTAATTGGATAGTCTTAGTCAGGATGGCTTCTAATACTTTGTTAGTGGATTCTACCTAACCATTCTCTTGCGGGTGATAGGGTGAAGATTTACAATGTCAAATACCATATTTGTCAGCAAGCTCTTTCATTAATTTGGAGGTAAGCTGAGATCCTTGATCGGTTACAATTTCCCTTGGTACACCAAACCGGGTAATTATTTCTTCATAAATGAATTCCACCACAAATTTCTCTGTGGCTCGGAATAAAGCTTTAACTTCTACCCATTTGGTGACATAATCTGTACAGACTAGGATGTACTTCTTCTTGTGAGACATAGGGGAAATTGGTCCAACGAAATCTAGAGCCCATTTTTCAAAAGGCTCAATCATAACTTGAGGTTGTAAAGGCATCTCATTGGATGGTGTAGGTATACCCATTCTTTGACAACTGTCACATCCTTTGACATATTTGGCAGCATCTTTGAAGATGCTTGGCCAATAGTACCCAGAGTGCAATGCTTTGTATGTTGTTCTCTTATCAGAAAAATGCCCACCATAGGGTCCATCATGACATGCATGTAGGATCTCTGCCATCTCATCCTCCCGTACGCATCGTCTAATAATAAGATCAGGACCAATATGAAAGAGATCATTATCTACCCAAGAATAATTGGAACTTTGGACTATGATCCTACGTTTCTCAGGTGGGGAGAGATGGTTAGGTAGCTTTCCAATTGCTAAATAATTGGCCATGTCTCCAAACCATGGGGTTCGAATGGATATAGCGACAAATGTTCATCTGGGAAGCTATCATCGTCGGGGCTGGCATTATCGTCAATTTGAATTCGAGAGAGAAAATTAGCTACTACATTCTCTCTACCAGGACGATCAACAATGGTGATGTTGAATTCTTGTAACAAAAGGAGCCACCGAGTCACTCTGCCATTGGTGATAGGTTTTTTCATTAAAAACCTGATGGTGGAGTGGTCAGTGTGTATAAAAATTTCATATCCTTTGATATAATGACGAAACTTGTTGATGGCGTAGACTACTGCTAGAAACTCTTTTTCAGTAACAGTTTATTTCGATGCTGCAGGAGTCAAATTTTCAATAGAAAAGTAGATGGCATGTGATGTTTGTCCCTCTTTTTGACCTAAAACTGCCCCTATGGCTATGTCGGAAGCATCAGTGGATATATGGAAAGGAAGGGACCAATTTGGGCCCCTAAGTATAGGTGCCACTGATAGCTTGGCCTTCAGAGTTTCGAAGGCTTGTTGACATGGTTCAATCCATTGAAATTCTGTGTCTTTCATAAGTAGTTTGAACATAGGTGCGGCTATCTTAGTGAAATTTTCAATGAAACGTCTATAATAGCCAGCATGGCCAAGAAAACTTCTTACCTCCTTTGGAGTTTTTGGAGGAGGAATATTAACGATTATTTTGATCTTGGCGGGATCCACCTTGATACCTTGAAGAGAGACATGATGTCCCAAAACTATGCCCTCGGTCAGTAGCATTTTACATTTTTCATGGCTAAGAGTTAAGTTCGTTTCTTGGCACCGAATAAGAACTGTTTCGAGGTTATCAAGGGCTTCCTGGAAGGTGTTACCATAAACTATAAAATCATCCATATAAAATTATACACAGTCATGTATGAGGTCAGCAAAGATTCCTAGAAATTCAAGCTGGAAAGCAGCAGGTGCATTACATAGGCCAAATGGTAACACTCGGTAGGCATACGTTCCCCAAGAGAAAGTGAAGGTTGTCTTGTCTTGATCCTCAGGTGCTATCAATATTTGAATGATCCACTATAGCCATCAAGGAATGAGAAATATTGTTTCCCTGATAAGGTGTCTAACACCTGATCGATGAAAGGCAAAGGGAAGTAGTCCTTAAGAGTGGCCTTGTTTAGTTCTCGAAAGTTAACACAGATATGCCATTTTCCTATGACTTTCTTTGGAACTACCACCAGAGGAGAAACCCATTTACTGTTGGAAATTGGGTAAATGAATTAAAGCATTAAGGAGTTTTTGTAAATCATCCTTAGCTATATCCTTTAGTGCTGGGTTCATTCTTGTCTGGGGATTCCTAACAGGAGGTATTGTTAGCGTGACGCCAGTCGAAAGGGGTTCCACTAACTGTCGACACATACCGCAGTCTCCCTGGGCACCGGCTCGGACAGGTTTTGTCCTGCCCAACGACACCTGCAGAGTAGATGAGGTCTCACCCGAGGGGTCTAGGACGAGCAAACGAAACCATGTTTCTGCCAAATGAAGGAAGATGGTTGCAGCTATGATACTTAAACTTATTGCAACACTAGGATAAAGATCTTTAAGCATTGAACATAGTATTAAAGCAATATTCAACAAAGATATTCATCATTGCAACAACAGTAATTGTAAAGCAAGTATCTCATCAAAGAAGCATGACATTATTTGTATAGTGCAACATTGCATTACCATAACTGAACAGATTGAACACAGAGATTATACCAAAATAGCTTCACATTATTATCATTGTCAACCCAGATACAATGTCTCTGCAAAAACTAGATCTGCACAATGACTCTTGACATCAAAACATACCCGAAAAACATACAACCAACATCCGAGCTTCGCATAATATCTCCAACATTCGATGATGCTCTCAACACTTACAATTCTTATCTATATATAGGCTTCCGCCTTACAACTCTTGTCCACTTTCTAACAACTTGTTAACCGACACTATGGACAAATGACTCAATATCTAACTGACCTAGTAAAAAATGACCAAAAACCCGCATTTCGCGGTATAACTAACCCAACAATACATAATATGTGGTCCAAATGACCCAAAACCTGTAATCCGTGGTACAATTGACCCACAAATGCATAAAATAATATTCCGCTCATCGCCTTTCATGCCATCTTCTGCCTTATCATAGCATCATAGATGCTACGATATCACTTTACCAAACTGCCTGCCAATAGGCCCCCAACACAATCTTGTGGCTCACCCTCGAGCCATGTCAACTGGAGAAGGTGTACTCTGTCATTTTGACTTTGAAGTCCTCATACGACTATTCAACTATTCGCACCACCTCCTTGGCTTCTGTAGCTGCTGATTAACTGTTGACCACATATTCGGCAGATGGGTGATCTGTAAGCTTTGCCACTACCTGTTATCGACATTTCTGCACTACCTGCAGAGCTTCACTAGCTTGCATCATAAATTTGCTGCCACTGTCCTAGAACTCCTCTAACTGTGCCATGCATGTCTTCTGTCGCTCGTCCGCCTTGGCGACACGTTGTTGCAAATCTTTTAGCTCCTGAGACTTAGCAACTTGCTCCAATGGTGGCATTGTGCACATTGCCTCTTTCAATGTGGCCAACTATCCCTTAGCTTCCTGCCGATACTTAGTCATCTGTTAAACCTGCTCGTCATGAACAATGCGGCGTCAGAATTGTATAGTGTCGGCCATGAGCCTGGTTTCCTATGTCTCTAGCTCCTCCATCTGATCTGCAACTTCCTCAATTACCCTTCTTCATTCATCAACTTTAGCCTGAGGCGTACCCGGAGTGGCAACTTCCTCAATTGCCCTTCTTCATTCATCAAATTCAGCCTGAGGCATACCCGGATTCATCTGGGCCTTCAACGCCTGGTTCTTGTGCTGCAACTGGACAATCGCAGCCCCCAGGTGCTACACCCATTGGAGCACATCGAACTCAGCAGGGAACTCTTGCACACGCTGACAGGCCTCAACAATAGCCATCTTGACCCGCACACTTTGGTCTCACAGATGGGCCTTCTCTGTAGTAAGGATGTCCCGTTCCTTCTTGAGTCATTCAATCTCATGAGCCTTCTAAGCCCGTTCCTTCCTAATGTCATCTTCCAGGTCATCGATAGCCTGCCGCGCCGAAGCCGCCCTGCCTGTCAAGTCCGCGACATCGCATTTTTCCTCGGCCTCACTTTCCTGCAGTTGCGAGCACATATCACTAACCTCCCTGAGTCTGTCTGCCAGTTCCTAGTTGTTCGTCTTCTACATACTGGTCAACCCTTTTGATGGCAATGCGTTAATATTGAGGGTCACCGTTGTCAACTGCTGCAGCAACGTGTTTACTGCTGCATCTTCAGTCACAATCGCAATCGGGGGAATTTCCACATTCCAGACTCGTGGCTTAGTGATGATTATGCCAAATTTTGGTACCACTGCTTCCTCTGGTGCCTTTCTGGAAAGCATATCATACAGAGACTCTAACCGAGCAGCGATCGCATGGAACCCTTCATCCGCTTTCCTTGACATCTTGTCCGTTTCCGCAAAGGATGCATTATTGAGTGCTGTGAGCAGGTGGCCCAACTGTGCCTCGGCTGGAAAGGACAACCCACTGATCGTTGCATACTCCTAGTGCCTTTTAGATAGGGTTTCTTCAAGGGCCCGGTCACTATCATCCAATATTGTTTTGTTTGATTCTTTCCCTGAGTCATGGTGACTCTGCTGGTCCTGTGCTGATACCCAATCATCTGGGCCCAACGCCGGGCCACCGACTTCTATCTCCGCTAAACTCATGGGTTGTCGCCAGGACTTCGGCCACTCATTCACAATAGCCTCCAAATCTTCGGACTTCACCTTATATGTGGTCTGCAACCATTTCCAATCAGGATCACGGCGAGATTTTATATGTATGGTATGCGACTGAATTGCAAACGCCATGACTGGTCTGAATCATGCTGCAATTTATTCAGATATTTGCGGGACCTGTGTTTTCGCAGCACAAAGCATCTCCCAAAACAACCATAACTACAATTGTCAATCCTGGAGTCTCTCTGACTCCTGTACATACCACAGATCATGATATCACGCACCTCGTCGTTCTACTGCAGCCAGAATGTCCATGCCCTAGTACGTGTTGGGCTCCTTCCATGCGACGAAGGTGATCAACAGCAATAGCCAACTATATGTGAAGGCACCTTTTCCCGATTAGACCACCACAACATCCTCCGTTAATTGATTCAAGAGAAATAGAGACGAGTTCATTTGGACCCCTTCTACGCATTGCTCTGCGCATGTAACAATCCCTGAGTTGCATTGGTTAGGTCGACCACCCCTAATCACCTTGCAGGATAGGATCTGAATGCCCGTGAGTACCGCTTGATCATTGCAACTGCTGGTGCGATACCCACGACAAATTCATTTCTAAGCCATATTTCTGTGCCAATTGCGACACCCGCTTTTTTCGTTTGCCTTTCCTTGGATGAACTGCGACGTATCAACTCCATTTTTAGGCAAGCCAGTTATATGCGAAATTAAATCGACGGTGATTGGGATTTCTCTATCCAGCCACAACGAACCACCATGGAAGCATGCAAGGAGATGCTTCACGCACGCATTTACTTCCGCCAGCTGCCCGAAATGTGGCATGTTAGTAAGCCCTAGCAAGCCGGCCTGCTACAATCCTCGTGCCCAATCCCGCAGAACTAGCATTCTAGTGAGTTGTGACCTAGGCACATAGGGGGCCGAGGTAATTTCAAGGTAGGCCACCATATCATGGTCGTCGTAACGTAGGTGCATCAACGCTGGCCCAATATCCATAGAGCACTCCATTCCATCCGGGAGCGCCGACATCTTCACACCATACTTCTGTTTTGGGTTTATCTTGCGTGGGGTGGCATCTAGCCGACTGGGAGGGATATACCCAAGGATGTCACCGGCTGACAGTCCCACCCATGGGGAAGACTCACGAATGCAGCGACTGGACTGCCCCACCTATTCCTCAGCTTTGCCTACTGTCGCGGTGGATGACCGAAGCATCCTCTTACTCGGCAGCGACTCAGAGTGCTGCCCCCCTACACTTCTTAGCGATGACTGATGCTCCCACCGGCATATTTGCAACTTCTGCTCCAATATCAACGGCTCTGGATGACACAACTTCTTTCTCAACAACCACCGGGATGAAGGGAGACTCCACTTCGCTGCTAATCTCGACTATCTCTAGTTCACCTGGTATACCTCGTAGCACTTCGTTATATGCTTACCGGAACCTTGCTCAACTCACGACTGCACTCTACAACAAAACTGCACAACTAATTTCTCAATGTCTTCCAATCGATGTCCACCCATGTTTATAGCTTCCATCCCAAGCCTCCATAATCATGACTAAATCCTACATTAACTCAACTGAATTTCGGCATTAATTACCAAAATCCACCATCGATCCTGCCCATCAATCAGCCAGGTCCGTCATTAAAGTCCATCATTCAAACAAGCATCATTAATTAACTGTCTATGATTTTGGCATTTATTGTTGATTTGACCTGGTCATAATGCTGCCAGTTGTTGCGGGCCTTTCTTCACTTGCGACACAAGCCCTCCTACTTGTGCATTTATTTCTTTGTCGGTGCGCCATCCTGCCACCGATCATCTTGCAACACACACATTTTTTTTATTTTTATTTTTTAATGTGACTCAGGCATCGCGCTATTCCAAGACCAACTAATAGGGCTTCAACCTATGACCATTCACCAGTTTTGGGAGCATCACCCCGTCCAGCTGTTGCAGCTGAACCGCGCCCCCTGGAGTAATACTATTGATGTGATACGGACCAAGCCAATGCATCTGCAACTTCCCTAGATGTTTCATAAACTTGCTTTCGTAAAACAGCACCAAGTCACCCTGCTGAAACTATTTGTTTTTTATGTGTTGATTATGCCATGCCTTTTGGCGATCCTTCTCTACCCCCTGGTGGAACCCAGCGATGAAACGATCTTCCTCCAACTTCACCAACTGCTCTAGACATTCATCTAGTGCTGTTGCATCATCCAGGCCTGTTTCGGCCACGATGTGCAAACTCGGGACAATATACTCCATGGTCATAATTGCTTCTTGTCCATATACTAACCTGAATGGTGTTTGACCTATCAATCTTTTACACGTGGTGCGATAGTCCCACAACACCGCTGGGATTTTCAGATCCCAGTCGTCACAGTTCGTATTACACCTTTGTCAATGCATGCTCCAATACCTTGTTGAAGGCTTCCACCGTGCCATTTTCTTGCGGATGATATGGTGTACTCTTTTTTGTGCTGTATCTGCAGTTCCTCGGTCAATGCGCCAATGGTGCGATTGAGAAAGTGGCTGCCCTGGTCACTCAGCAGTATCTTGGGGCAACCAAAGTGAGTGATGATGTTATCAAACAAGAATCGCGTCGCCGTTACTGTGGAACAATCAACTACTGGTGCTGCCTCTACCCATCAACTCAAATACTCTGTCACTGTGATAATGTAGTGCGCACCTGTGCAATTCCCTAGTGGATTGATCGATCCTACAAAATCCACTGCCCATTTGTCGAATGACTGCAATGTCAACTGAGGCATGAGTGGCATCTCATCGCACCGGGATGGTTTTCCAGTTCACTGACAGACATCACAGGACCGTGCATAGTCTGTCGCATCATTATGCAGTGTGGGTCACCACAACCTGACACACGGCACTTTCCTAGCAGTCGCCCTGCCGCCATAGTGTCCTCCGGCTACTCCTCCATGTGCTTCTTCTAATATCTACGCTTGCTCATGCGGCAAGACACATCTGCGCAATACCTCATCGGCACCCATTTTGTATAACTCTCCTGTGATTAGCTGGAAGTGTGCATCCTTGACTATAAACTGCTTCTTCTTACTGGTGGTGACCTCATCTGGTGCAGTACCCGTTGTCAGAAACTGAATGATTTCTGCAAAGTAGCCATCTACAACCTCAACCCAAAATAGTTGAGCATCTGGTAAACCATCTTCAATGTTGGTCGGCTCCTCTCCTGTATCGATCCGCGAGAGATGATCAGGATCGGCATTCAACCAGTCTGGCTTCACAATGACTTCAAAATTGAACTCCTGAAAAAGAAGTAGCCAACGGCATATCTTGCCCCCCAACACAGGCTTATTGACTAGGTATCTCAAAGTGGAATGGTCCGTGAACATTTTAAAGTGCCCACCCAACAAATAGTGTCTGAACTTTTGCAATGCCTAGACCATTGCCAGACCTTCCCTCTCAGTAGTAGTGTAATTCCTTTCGGTAGAGGATAGATTCCGACTTGCAAAAGAAATAAGATGATCAAGGCCACCTTCTCCTGGTTGATCCAATACGATGCCCAACGCAATCGATGAGGCATCAACATGGACATGGAATTCCTTACTCTAGTCCGGAAATACCAATATCGGTGCCGATTCCATCTTCACCTTTAGTGTTTCAAAGTTGTCGTGACATTCCGAGGTCCACTAAAATAGTGCATCCTTCTTCAGCAATTTCTCCATAGGGACAGTAATTGCTCCATAACCCCTAATGAATTTACGATAATACCCAGTATACCCCAGAGTCACCCGCAACTGCTTAACAATGGTCGGTGGTTGCAAGCTCAAAATGAGTGCAATCTTGGCCGAATCGACCAACAACCCTTGCTTACACACAATATGGCCTAGCAATATCCCAAACGGTGCACAAAAGATGCATTTCTTCAAATTCAGCGATATCCGGTGTTGTCAGCATCGCTCGAGCATCAACCGCAGATTGTCTAGATGATCATGAATCAATCCGTAAACTGTCCAATCGTCCATATATACTTGCAAGAACTTCTGAATAAAGTCTTTGAAGGCAGCAACAACAACTTGTGAAAATATCACAAGTGCGTTCTTAAGGCCTAATGGCATCACCGTGTACTGAAAGCAGCCCCATTCAGTCACAAAAGTTGTCTTATGGCGATCTTCCTTTGCAATGCAAATCTGATGGTAGCCAGAGAACCCATCTGTGAATGAGTACATCTCCTGGCTTCCCATTCCTTCAAGCACTTTGTTAGTAAATGGGGTTGAAAAGGGGTCATGCAAGCAGGCATCATTCAACTTCCATAAATCCACACAGATGCGCACCTCCCCAGTTTTCTTTTCCTGCACCACGATAGGACTGATCCATTTGGACTGCTCGACTGGTTTGATGATACCAGCATCTAGCATGCAATCAAGTTCTTCCTTGACCCTCTCCTTATGTCGCGGATTTAGTCGATAGGGTCATTGCCGGACCGTCTTAGCATCTGGTTTTAATGGAATCTTCATCTCCCCTAAATTGCCTAGAATCCCCTTCATATTAGAAAATTTCGTGGGAAATAAGTCTTGAAACTCATGGAGCAAATTGTTGACCTTGCTCATCATCTCATCATCCCAATAGTCTCCAACATTTGCAAACTTGGGAGTGTCCTCTATCCCAATGTTAATCTTGCGGATCTTTAGCGGCTAACTGATCGGGTCACTTGGTCCATCAGGTGGTACCAAAACATGACTTCCTTCCGATTCTGGGATATTCACATTCTGTGGATCATCACCATCTTCTGGCCCACCACTGATATTGAAGCATTCCATGAGAGACTACATCTGGCAGTGCGTGTGCAGATCCGCAGGATATGCTACCGGGACAACCTGCAGAATTACATCACGGATGAGATATAATGCATTATTAACCTCTGGATCGGCATTCGCAAAAATGAATGTATGGGTGAAACACACTATGAGCTCCAGCCAAGTAGAAATTTCCCCTCGCAACTCTGCTGTAGTATACCATGAGTGTGGAATCTCATCCAAAGTATGGATAAAAGCATGGACCCACTCATCTTTTGGTCGCAATACCCATATCCGTTGACATTCCATCAAGTAACCACCAGGATCGTTCCGACCATCATACTTTCCAGTGTGGTAAACCTCAGTATCACCAAAATGTACCATCATCAATCTTCGACATTTCGACCATCCATCAATTGATTCCTTGTTTGTCGCCCACCAACGTGATGGAGCATCCTTCAATGCTTTGTTCAACACCAGCAATCATTGTGGTTTGGAAACTCTTTCTTCGAACTCTGTCAGAAAGTTGGATAAGCCAGGTAATCCTTCATATATTGGTAGTGTAACCATTTCAGTCGTGACATGGCATAATGACTGTATGACCAACCCGCACTTACGGAGCGACACTTCATGCAAGCGTTTCTGCCAATATTCCAATGCATCATCATAGTCGGAAGATGCAGAGCTGTCACTGCACCATCCCAGCTCACCATTAGTAGTTAGATGTATATAATCTTCAAAAATATTGAATGCATGGTCCCATCCGCTTCGATCATCGTCCTTCACTAGCTCTATGTAGCGGCATCCTTCGGCCGGATCCAACGGGGCGATAACTCTGAGATCGTGATTTTCAAAAGTCATCATCCGTCGCTTGAAGTTGATTACAGCTCCACTATCATTAGCCCATCCAATCCTGAGTAGTGCTAGATAAGATCTTCCTCCCTCGACTACTTCTATTACATCAAAGTCGACACGTGTTTTCATTCCCTCAATGTCCACCACCATTCGTGGAACTCTCCCAATTGGTGTTACCTTAGTGTGATTAGTTAATCAGAGCTATAAAGGAGACCAGCTCGATGGGGGGCTCCCTATCTTCTGCCAAGCCTACTTGGTCAAGATGTTGACATCCGAATCAAGATCCAGAATAACTGAATCAACATCATAGTCACCAATTTGAATATTCATCCACATCTCTTTACCCGTCTTCTATCGTTGCAAGGAGTTAACCGCGAGCTCTTGTCGATATTGGGGCCGGTCGTCGCAACAAGGCTTCAATCGCAGTAAGAGCGTCGGGATCTCTTTCCAAGGACAAACGATGTTCCAAAAATGCTAGATGTGTGTTGGACTGCCACGACGGGCTAACCTCTGAAGTAGCATCAAAAGTAGAGGGCATGTCATACATGACAACTTTACCTCGGTCGTTTTCTAATGCACGTCGTACCTGAAGAAAAGTCTCCTGTTCCGTATCAATGTCAAATGATACCTTCTTTTGTCCAGCTAACAGGATCATTGAGTTGTCTTCTCCAGTTGTCTTTCCTCCTTGAGTGACCACAGTAACGGAACCATCTTGTGGTCTTGGTTCTGCAGAAATTGTCGCGATGTTTGCACCCCAGGCCTGGTTCAACGACAGATTCCCGGGTGGGTTCACATTCTGATTCTGATTCTGCCGCATATTCTGGTTCTGCACTAGTTGCTGCACTTGGTTCTAGGCATGCTATTGTACCTGGGGCTATGTCTGTAACTGGGGAGTGTTCCCTGCTTACCATCGCGCAATCAACTATGGACAATTCTCAACTGTGTGATCGTTAACAAAACAGAACATACACTGGTTCTGCAGTAGTGGGAAGTCTTGTTTGCAGTGTACCCATACCACATAGTGATAGCATTGAACAGGTCCATGACAACCTCATCCTCCTCCATGACCAAATCCTCCGCCACATCCTCCCTGGAATCCTCCCCGGAATCCTCCCTGCTGCTGGTACTGTGGTTGGTTGAACTGTTGTTGCATTGGTGCTAGTTGCATCCCTTTCCCTTGTTGTGCATATTGCGGTTGTTGTACATATTGTGGCTACTGTGGAGCCATCTGCATTGGAGTATATTGCGGCATGAACTGCGGCAGTTGCTGCTGTTGTGGTACAAACTGCATCTGTAGTTGAGGTAGTGGCTGGGCTACCTGTGGCTGCAGTTGTGATTGTTGTACGACATGCTGGTTGTCCTTGACATAGAATGCATCATACATTCTTTCTTGTAGCAACCCATATGCACGGCAATCTTTGTCATTGTGACCCACCGACTTGCAAAATGTACAATAAAGATTTCTCGGGGTTGTGACCATTTTTTGCATATATCGAAAATTGTCATGGCTGTTCCCATGTACATGGCAGACGTGACACCACGGCATGCTGCCGCCATTCAATGGGTTTGGCGCCCCTGACAACAAATAGTTGCGAAAATCCGGGCAATTGTCCTTCGTATGCCCTTCTTGTCGGCATCGTGTACACCATACTTCATCGTGTTGTTCCTTGCCTTTCTTCAAATATTGTAGCTGTATAGTCAAGTTAGCGAGCTGTGTCTGTATCCGCGACATCCCGGCTGCATTTTCTCGAATCGGCGATGCCTCCAATTGCATTGCAATCTCTAGAGCTTCACTGGGCATTGAGATGTTTTGTTGCGTCAATGGTAGCCGAATGTGTGGTAGCATTGCCGCAATGAACCACTCTTTATGTTGGACAGCGCTCATATCGAAACTAACCTTTGCCATCAATGTCTTGAATCGCTGATCAAAATCCCACACTATTTCATTGGGATACTGCTTAATTTCCTTCAATTCCGTAATATACTGAGCCTTCGACTTGGGCTTCCTAAATTCTGCAATCAGTCCATCCCGGATCTCGTCTAGTGACTTATCTGGAGCTCCTGTAGGGACTAGAACAAACTTCATAAACCAATCTAATGCACGACCTCACAGAGTCGTCGCTAACAATCATTTCTTAGCAGCAGCATCGGTGATCTGTTTTATGGTCCAGACCGCTTCACACAAAAACCAATATTGTTCTGAGTTGTCTGTCCCACTCCCGTGGAACAATGGTAACTTAGCATCATCGCCTGCCATTCTGGACTTCCTACCTCCTTTCGCTGTACTACTATCAATCAAATTTTGTGGTGTTGAAGAACTTGGCGGTGTCGAAGTGGTATTTCTTGCTATCTGAGAGATAGTGCACAGAGGTGTGGGTACGTTGGTGCTGGGGTTTGGTCCTACCTCTATCCTGGGCATAGCCTAGTTTTCCTTTTTAGGACTGTGAGGTCGATTCATCTCGTGTGGTCTTCCTTCGCATTCTTGCGGTTCGACCACAATAGGACCTTCTCCTGTCCTCTGCCTCTTTTCCTGTTGAAACCTCGCTCCTCCCCTCGTAAGACCACTTTTTTCCTCGGCTTCACTCACAGTCTCATCATGACCTGCACCCATCTACCCTTTACCATTCCATGTACCGCCCCCCAACTATCATGGTACCCACGGCCTCCGCCCACTAGGCTGTCTGCTGATCAAGATGCATCTTCAATATACCCTTTTTGCAAATAAGCATCTTGATCGATAGTTGAAGCAACAGTAGAAACCTGCCCCGAGGTTCATGGAAAAAATATCTTTCGGCTTCACTATAGGACTTCTGAGTATCAACCGTGAACTCTGTGATATAGCCCTTTAGGATTCTATTGAACCACACTTCGACAGCCCGTGATGCTTTATTATCAACCTCCTGTAGCTCCTGAATCAACTTGGGGGTCCAGGTCGTTGGTTCACCACCGTGGAAGTTCCTCTTCTGGAAGGTCAACTTCACCAACCACTCATACAAAATGACTGGGAATTCCAGAAGAACCATTCATGTGGTTCTTCGTGAATATGTCTACCCACCCACTGATCTACTGTCAGTCGAGTGTTCCGGCTTTCCTCTTCAGCGAATTCCTGCAACTTCTGATCAAACCATTCTTGGATCTCTGGTTTCGTTGGTTGCCACAACATGTCCTCCTTTCACTTCATACACGGTCCCGGCAACGGAACCATTTGTTAGTGCGACGCCAGTCGACAAGGGTTCCACTCACTGTCGACACATACTGCAGTCTCCTTGGGCACTGGCCCGGACAGATTTTGTCCTGCCCAGCAACACCTGCAGAGCAGATGAGGTCTCACCCGAGGTGTCCAGGAAGAGCAGACGGAACCCTGTTTCCGCCGAATGAAGGAGGATGGTTGCGGCTATGATAATTACACTTATTGCAACACTAGGACAGATATCTTTAAGCATTGAACATAGTATTAAAGCAATATTCAACCAAGACATTCATCATTGCAACAAAAGTAATTGTAAAGCAAGTATCGCAGCAAAGAAGCATGACATTATTTGTATAGTGCAACATCGCATTACCATAACTGAACAGATTGAACACATACATTGTACCAAAATAGCTTCATCATACTATCATTGTCAACCCAGATATAATGTCTCTGCAAAAACTAGATCTCCACAATGACTCTTGACATCAAAAAATACCCGGAAAACATACAACCAACATCCGAGCTTTGCATAATATCTCCAGCATTCGATGATGCTCTCAACACTTACAATTCTTATATATATATATAGGCTTCCGCCTTACAACTCTTGTCCATTTTCTAACAACTTGTTAACCAACACTATGGACAAATGACTCAATATCTAGCTGATCTAGTAAAAAACAACCAAAAACCCACATTCCACGGTATAACTGACCCAACAGTACATAATATGTGGTCCAAATGACCCAAAACCCATAATCTGTGGTACAATTGACCCACAAATGCATAAAATAATCTTCCGCTCGTCGCCTTTCATGCCATCTTCTGCCTTGTCATAGCATCGGAGATGCTGCGATATCACTTTACCAAATCTCCTGCTAACAGGTATGCTCAAGTTTGTGTAAATGTGATGGATACAGGTGTCTGGGTGTATACCTTTCATATCGGTATACTCCCATGCAAATGCTCCAGTTTGATTCTTGAGAACTTTTAGTAATTGTTTTTGCTGACTCTCATCTAAACCTGCATTTATATGTAGAAATTTGTCGATACTAACCTCACATGGTATGGTATAGGATCCTAGGTGTTCTTTGATTGCGACGACATAGGGTGTACTTGTAAATGTTGAGAGGCTCATGTTTCCTTGGAATTCATCTCCAAAGATCTGCTCAAGTTGGCAAAAAGATTGAGGAAAATCTACACATGTTGTGGAAGAGATGAATTGGTTCAACATGTTCTCGGTATTTTTCTCTTGAAGTGCTTGAGAGAAATCACTAACCAGGGAAAGTTCTTCCAAT
The DNA here is from genome assembly GCA_027924585.1 of Larix kaempferi. Taxonomy (NCBI): domain Eukaryota; kingdom Viridiplantae; phylum Streptophyta; class Pinopsida; order Pinales; family Pinaceae; genus Larix; species Larix kaempferi. The sequence continues at coordinate 7,034,936 of BSBM01000698.1, forward strand.
TTCTCATCTCCAAAAGGACAATTTAACCAAAATAGGTTTTCAGCTATTGGCTGAGCTCATGGGTATAAAGCTAGTTTTCTTGTAGATAACCCATCAGAGATAATCATCTCTCCATCCCTACATCCTATAAATGCATTGGCAATAGCCAACCAAGGTCTTCCCAAAATAATGGGTGACCTTTGGAAAGGTCTTTGATTCAATGACCATGAAGTCCACGGGATATTCCCATGAGGCTACTGATACAGTGATTTCATCTAAGATCCCAGTAGGTTGAACCATAGTGCGATCTGCTAATTCTAGCATTGTTGGGGTAGGGCAAAGGAATGGTCCTAAATTGAGAGTTTCTAAAACTATGGCTGTGTTATTGATGATAACAGTCACCACAGGGTTTCCTGGGTTTGAATAGTTTGGTATTCTAGGTTGGTTTGCTATGCAATTTGAAATTTCTCCTATTACATGAATCGTCGGAGGGTCTTTTTGTTTCCTCCCTGGTCTCTTAATACAGAGTTCCTTTATTACCTTACTATAGATTGGGATATCCTTAATGGCTTGTAACAAAGGAATCTTAATGCAAATATTTTTCAATTCGTTAATGATATCATACTCTGGATAAGTTACAGTTTTTCTATTACTAGACGCTCTGGATATGGAGGTGACTTTCCTCTTGAAATTACTTCTTTGTATGGATGGTTGTGTGTTGAAGATTTAGAAATAACCACATCTTCAAGAATGGCATCATTCAAAACTTCACTAGGTATGTCTTCTTCATTCTCTTCTTGAATAACAACTAATGACTTGGGATTATCTTGCAAAATTATTCCAGACCGCAATTGTATCTCATGTATTGGCACGGTCGAAATGACATATGATGGAAGAGGTAACAACCCAATGCTATTAAGGGCCTAGGTTGGTTTGTTGTTAGGATTCGGTATCGGTTGTGCAGGTAATATTGTGGGTCTTGGAGGATTCATGTTCTAGAAATGGTGAGGCTGATTCAGGATAGGGGGTAGTGAAGGAGGTACAAATCTATGTGGAAGTTTCTTAATACTAGGTGGTTAAGGATAGTTAGGCATAGGAGGAGGTGTTTGAGCATAATCTTTCCCTCTCCATCCATGTGGCCATTGCTGTTGTTGAGCATTTCGAGGAGAGTACTGCGGGGGCCAATTTTGCCAACCTGAAGTATTCCATTGTTGAGGAGGTTGATAAGGATAGTAATAAGGTGGAATTTGTGGTGAATCTTGATACGATGGCTGATCTCTCGGTTGCCAAGGCTTCCTATGTATTTCACCAAAATTTCTACTCTTGTATACAGCTTGTAATCCAGGCAACGATGGACAATCATTGGTTGGATGTTCTTCTGTACATAGGTGATGGACTGAAACATTATTTAATGGACAATTTCATTGAGGATGTTTAGTTGTACACCTAGGACAGAAAACATTCATTGCTGCATGCTCTTCATCTTGCCTCTTTTTAGCTTGTAGTGCATCTAATTGAGAACCCATGGCTCCTAAAAGATCCGTTTTAAAATTTTCCAGTAGGTTTCCCAACTCTACCCTTGTAACTCCACCAGGGCTGGATGTGTTTCCTTTTGGATTCCTAGCATAAGATTCTCAAAAATGTCTTCCGCATTTCCCTCTACTCCTAGAGTAATTCCTACATAGTTGACAAATCTATGCAAAAGATTTATGAGAAATGTCTCCTGCTGCCATGAGATTAAGGTTATCTAAGAATTCTTTTGAGATTCCCTTGAGGAAGAGTGTTCTTACTGCATCTTCTCGAAGATCATTATACTTGGATGTGTGTAACACATAGTTAAATCTCTCGAGATAGTCTTCTAGGCTCTCATCTTCAAGTTGTTGAATTTTAAAAATATCATTGCGAGAGTTCTTAGGTCTACAGTAATCCTGATATTTTCGAAGAAATGCATTCTTCATGTCTTCCCAAGTTCTAATACTAGATTCTCCTAATCCCATGAACCATCGAAGAGAAGAATCTTTTAATGTGGTAGGAAAGAAGCCTTTGGCCATCTTGTAGGTAATTATAACTCCTACACAAAATGTCAAACTCGAATAAAAATGTGTCTGGATCCTCACTACTCTTCCCATAAGAGGTTGGTAGCGAGGAGGGAGGGATGTTTTTCATAGTAACATGTTGTGCAGTGTCTAATATAGGGAACCCAAAGGTACCTTCAGTTCTAACTTCTCCATCTTCTTCATCTTGTCGGACATGATCCTCGTTTTCATCCCCCATGAAGATTCTATTGCCAAAGAGAGAAAATCTAGGTGGCTCCTTTCTTGGTGAATATGGGATATCCCAATGTTTTGTTTCAGGAAGGGTATTCTTCTTTTTAGGAGGAGAATTACCAACTACGTGGGAATCCAGATTTGGAGGTCCTACTATTGTTGTATCAACCTGTGAAATAACTATGTTCACATAACTCTAAAAAAGAGCGTCTACTTGTGTAGGATTGACAAAATCTACTAAGTCTGGACCATCTACTATTGAAAAAGTAGTGTCTTTGGGTTTTTGGACCAATGGAGAGTTAAGAGGTCCTGAGGTTTTATCCTTTTGAGTTTCCTCTTGTCTAAGTTCAGTCTCAATATGAGTTTGAGGTTCTTCTAGTGGAATTTCTTTATGATCAGACTGTTCTGATGACCCTATGTTTTCCCCTAATTGATCTCCAGAAAGGATTTCCTTTTCTTTCCAAGTGGGACTATCCCCTTTAGGTGTCTTCCGATACCTTTCTGTTGAGTTAGTAGTTGGGGTGGCACGCCCACCGTATAGGTTAGTAGGAATTTTAGTAGGTATTTTAGTAAGAGAACTAATTTTAATCAATCTACCTTGTGAATCTCTAGACCTATTCATGTAAACAAATTATGACTGAAATAAATTCTAACTCCATAACTACTACTGCTAGGTTTTGGGGATGCCTGTTATAATAGATGCGCAGGTTCTTACCTCTCGTCTTACTGCTCACCCGCCACCAACCTATTTTCAAAGGAAAGAATATAACTACATTTCAAAAGAGAGTTCAACTTATCTATGACTGAATTCTACCTATCTTCTACAACACCCCGGCAATGGCGCCAAAATGTTGAGTGTGTCAGTTATCTCAAAGAAAAAACCTAATATTTAATTATCGACCGGGGTTGGTAATCTTAGAGTTGAGGCAAAGTATATGCTAAGGTAGAATGGCATCTAAGATTTCGGCTTGTCGGACCTTAAAAATATTTAATAAAGAAAAGATCAAAAGATCTTTCAAAATGAAAAACTGAGTCAAACTTCAAAAAAACAGTAAAAGAACTAAATCAAACTTAGTTAAACAGATAAACTAGAATAGTATCAAATCATACTACTCTATCTTATAATTTAATAAGGAAAACTAATTAAAAAGCAAACTACTAATTATTATTAAAAATGGAAACTTCCTAATTTCGGATTCTAATCTAAGAATTAGAAAAACAATTGTAAATAAAGTAAAGACCTATCTATGGAATGGATTAATTCGATGATAAATTACATAAGCAGAAAACTATGCTAATCAAATAAAATTACAAACTACTAAATAATTTCAAAAACTAATTCAGGAAAAATATCTATTCCCATGTAACAGGAACTGGAGTGAATGTATCTGTATTGGAGAAAACTCACTATGGCCTGGGAATACCACAACAGACAGATGACTACCAGAAATCTACTCAATTCTCAAAGCAATGCTATTATAAATGACAATGTTAAGATAATGGAGAAATGTAACCAACCTCGATCCAAATGTTTGATGTAGAACCCCATTGGAGCTTTCAATCCATGCACTTGAAATCTGCAAATTAGTCTTGACAGCCAATATCTGACAAGTACATATAATATATAATTGACATTAACATCATCAATAGCAATGGTCCATAATATCAAAAGAAAATGTAACCCAATGTATAATAAACAACATTCACACCATGAATGGACGAGAATATGAGCATTTCTATTAATGAACAAGAAGAAGTGCAAAGTGATACAACCTCTTGCCGGCAACCAATCTGAACCAAGATCTAGATCAATCCACTTGTGCCTCCACCACTTCAATCCTCCATGAATGGAAAACTCAAACTAGATAGGAGTTTGGAAGGTGAACATAAAGGGTTTACAACTACAAGGATCAATGAGTGCAGACTCAAGATAGGGCAAAAATCCACTAGAGTTCTCTTACTATTCTCTTCTTCCTCCCATCCATAAGCCATATGTGCTCAATATATAGTCCTCTCAAAGGTAGGTGAAAGGACACATTGAGATGTTACTTGAGTAGATGGAGAGCCAAAGGTCACCCAATGACCGCTTTTTGGGAGTAAAAAGTAATTAATATTGGTTTTTACCATTTCACTTGATACCCGCGGGCTATAGTGATGCAACTCACAAGTACGCATGCTATAATGATGAAACATGTGGGTAGGAACAAAAATAGGGAAAAATAGTATCTCTGAAGGATATAAGTGGATCTAAGTCACTGAAATGGATCCTATAGGCCAAATAATGCTAATGCTCATAGGGTGGAATATTACGATGTAACAGATGCCTCCTAATGTGTGAGGTCAGAGACTGATGCTACGATGGCCGAAATACATTATAAAACTCAAAAGTGGAGTGATGGAGACACAAGTGGAAAGAGAAGCTCACTCGTCATAATACAATAGTATCTCTGAATACATGTCGATATAGTACAACAATCTGATACAATGGCCATGAATAGGCAGTATATAATGGATACATGTCATAAGTGATCATAGCCATGATCCCTCTACAGTAAGATATGGTATTCTGCTGAAAAGAAGACAACTGGTGCAAACTAGAGGTACAAACTACTGAAATATAAGAGGTGATATCTCAGATGTAAAGTCAAAGTCATATGTAGCATACTGAATGCCACAATTGCCTGGGGTCTTCTACACAATTCTTCGACGGTGCAAGTCCCATCAAGTGAATAAAGGAGTTGGGGTCGAACCTAATGAGACATCGTCTGATTACCGGTCAATGATGTATACCGTTAACAGATGCGAGATGACCCACCAATAATGAAAATGGGCATCAAGGCACAGAGCAAAATCATCGAGTGTGAATAAATGGGTTGAATTCAAACACTAGGATGAATCCATCGATCAGGGGACATTGATGTATTCCTAAAACTGTCGATGGCGAGAGAACCTGCCACTAATGACTGCAAGCCTCAAGGTACTCAAATGAACTCTAAGCCTCAAGTCCCGGAATAAATGGGTTGAAGTCGACGGAATGAGACTTGCTGGAAGGAGGGCATTAAGGAATCCCACATCAACTAGCACGAGGTACCAGCAGTGATGAAAGATTTGGAAGATCTTAGGTGAAATGGACTGACTCAATAAGGATGGCTGATATGCAATAGTCAAGAGATCTAAGGAGTGGCTGAGACTAGTTTTAGGACTTCCTTTGAACAAGAGCATGAGCAGATGGATAGAATCAGGCAGCATAGACTCGACATAAACTGTGCAATGCAGGAGGCATTACAGAGGACTCCATAATGACTGGAAGCTTAACCAATCAGTGGAGAAAACTGAGAAACAAGTACAACTCCTAAGGCCCAACTATAGTCCTGAATCATAATGTACGGAGTGGAATGAATGCTCTGTTCAAAGGCGACACAACAGCTGCCAACAAGAAATAGTGACCATAATCCCATCTGGCTTTTTGGAATATTTTTTTTTTTGGTCTTTTTCATATTTGGGAAAAGCTTGAAAAAGAATAAAATTTCTTATAGTACAACAAGTGAGGGAATGAGTGTCAAATAGCTAGCAGACTAGTCCCAAGTAGTGGAACATACCTATGCTCAATGCAAGGAAGTGCGTGCAGGATGTGGACACTCGGGGGTATGTTCCCTCATGGTCAAATGGTCATCAAATTGTGAAGGGAAAATATATAAGCTCTACAGGGCTCGACATGGAAAAAGTGCTCAGGCACCAGGCTAACAATTGAGTAAGCGGGAGCCGACACAAGGCTCAAGCGGCAAGCAGGATGATGCAATGCAATCACAACATGATATAACTGAGGGGAGTCCTTAAGGGAGAAGGCCAGCATAAGACAAAGTAGAGTATGAGTCTTTATCGCAAAGTCATGGCGTGACTACAAAGGACTCCCAATCCTAAGGACAAACGACGACATGGGCACCAAAATGCATAAGAGTTTCTAACTAGGGTACCCATGTTCGGAAAAACCCTAACGCCACATAACGACACTTCTAAAGCAGTGTGAAGGTTCCGTGTCAATTACGAAGCGGGGTCACACCTAGGGTTTATGAAAATGGTCAATAGGTCAAATGCATAATGCATGCGAAAATGGCATCTAACCTATATGCCAAGTGTGAAACGTACCTGCAGTAGGTGTGAAATGGTTCAGAACAACTCTCGTCAAGGAAATCTGATTAAAAAACACTACTCCATGACACGATATTAGTTCATAACGGCTCAAAATGAAAAAAACTATAGAAAAGTGGGTCCAGAAAATTATAAATAGTAATAAAATTTTCCAAATTACAATTCATTTGCACTATTCACAAATTTGGAGTTTAGTGGTAAGTTTTCACCTGAAACTTCAGTTGCCGATCGTGGGAGCTACAAGTGACCGTTCAACGAACCGTCTAGAGTAGATTGGTGGTTACTTCCATACCTTTCATTTTAATGCTTTTATTTAAATTTTTGTCGGTGGATTTTTTAGTTTGTCCAAGCCCTACATGGCTTCGGAGCTACCCGCGGGATATAACTATGCAGTTCATGGGTAGGGCACCAAATGCACAGTCAAAACATAGACTTCCCGCAGGTACCCACCACTGTATACAAATTAGCCCGTGGGTACGATCATGAAGAAATTTTAAATCATGAAATTGACCAAAACTTACTTGTTTTGCACTCCAGGATGGTTCTAGAGTGGAGGCAGAGAGAGCATGACCAGGTTGATGCGGCCATGTGTAATAATGTGCAAACGCAACATGCATTGCAAGCATGTGGTTTGTACAAGTTCTGGAGTATAGGGGGTTTAAGGGCCCAAAACCTATTACTCCGTCACCTGATAGACTACTGGGATGTGGATGCTCAAAACTTCATCCTCAACGGGAAAACACTGAAACTGAAAGTAGAGGATATCTATTTCATTACTAGTTTGTCCCGTAGAGGGGAGGTGGCTAGTCTTCGGTCTCGGACCGTGGGTGGCGGGATCACTGTTCAAGACTACATAGCGCGGTATTGTCCCACAAACATACGAGCGGTGGGAAGCCAAATGCCCGTTAATGCCATAGTGGATCTGAGCACAAAGATCATTGTGGCTACCCTAGTCATGTGGATCACTGGATCCAAAGCACTGCACTAGGCATCCAGGCCGGCGATGTTCTATGCATCACAATGCATGCAACCTACGATATTCGACTAGTGTACTACTTTGCTGGTGTCTATGAAGACACAATTGACGGAATGCAAAGAGGGGAAGGCCAAAAACTTTGGGTATGGTAGCATTCTATGCAGCTTCTTCTTTGAGAGGGTTCCGGGGCTTAGTCAGAGGGTGGATGTCCCTCCACACAGTCTCTGTGATCCAGCCCTGACCCGGTGGGCTGAGATCTTGACACGACAGGGTGGTGGCCATCTAGCGTCACCATATACTGAGGAGTTCTTTCGCTGGTGGAACTGGCAGGTGATCGCTATAGAGGACTATCCCTATGCAGGAATAGACTTCAGACAGGATCGTGACATGCTGCTGCCACCAGGCGCAGCGTTCAGAGACATCGGTGAGTACTCTTTTTGGTTTTATGGTTATTAAATTTTTATGGATTTTTTATTATAGTTGAAATGCAAAAAATATTTTTGGTGGTAGTATCATGTGCTAATGGGTGAATTTTTTCTCGCAAACAAAGGCCCAGTGAGACCCGAGGGCTTCCCAAGACATGGTCGTCGAGGTAGAGATGATGTGGTAGCAGATGTTGCAGTAGGGCACACACTTCAGACGTTGCGGCGAAACCTATCGCGGATGTTTTCCCGAGTACCACAGATAGAGGTAGCCCAACTACCCGAGGCCATGCAGCACCAAGTAGTGGGTGTTCCTGGTGAGTGGGTACGGCTACTGCAACGGGTGGCCAATGTAGTACAGTATTTCTATGAGACACATCCCGTCGAGGCGGTAGCTAGGCCTCCCCAGAGGGAATAGATATCCCAGGGTCTCATTTTTGTATCGATATGTATATTTTTGAGGGCTACGGGCTCCAGTTTTGTATGACACTACCATTTTTTGGACATATTTATATATAAAACTTTGGTTCTCAGCTCTACTACATGTGTGTATGTACAAGTGTATGAATGTCTTTGTATTTATGTGCTTCATGATTAATGTGACAAATGCCAATCTAATACATAGTTAGCGTATGCATTAGATAGATAATTAAGACTTCTTGGAATATGAATATATGTAATTGAAACAAAATGTCTCTCCAAGAGTCGTACCTTAAGGAATATCTGTAGTAATGTAGGGTCTCGTACACGGTACTGCCCATTCAGCTGAGACACAACTAGTTGTGAATCCTGACAGACTTCTAAAGAATGGATGTCATGTGAAATAGCATCCCGAAGTAGCTCAATAAGGATACTATACTCAGCCACATTATTAGATGTAGGACCGAGAGAAGCACCTCCTGAGGAAACAACTAGGTGGTCAGGTGAGAAGATAACCCAGGCAGCAGAAGCAAGTTGATGCATATGTTGGCTAGCACCATTTGCAAAACCTAAGAATGTAGGAGATCCCATTGACATCTGTCAATCAAACAGAGGCTAATCAGTAGACCCGATAACAAAAAGGAAAGCTTAAATATGTACAGAAAACTATACAATAGTGTACAAAAGTATCAGCCTGAACCAGAGGTTCAAGCGTAATACCGCTTGAGGTAGAGCCCATTTCTAGGCTCCTTCAAGACAACTCCCTCATAGTCTTCTAACTCATAAGCTCATTTTTCGAGGACACGTCTCACAATGTAAGGACTATGCCACATGGGATTAAACTTGCCTGCCCCCAGGGGTTCTTTAACTTGGTCATACAAAAGTACCAAGTCACCTTCATCATATTGTCGGGGACGGACAGACCTATCATATTGAACCTTGACACGACGCTTGTTAACATCAATAGCCACAGCGACATCTCAATGGTGCTCGTCAAATTGCTCGAGGTGTACTAAACGTTGCTCAATCTTTGTCGTATCAGGGAGGAGTTCTATGGCTAGCTTGAGTGAAGGGATTTCACATTCAATCGGTAGAAGTGACTCCACACCATGAACTAACTGGAATGGTGAGAACCTAGTGACAGTCTTAACTACAGTTCGATATGCCCACAAAGCAGGATATAACATGATATGCCAATTGGTCTTGCTTTGTTGGATGGTACGTTGGAGAAGGGTCTTCAAAGACTTATTTACGGCTTCAATCTGACCATTCGCTTGAGGATAGTAGGAAGACGAGTGTTCCTGATGAAACCCGAGCTTGAGAGACAAATCCTCCATCATCTTGTTTTGAAAGTGACTGCCATGGTCAGTGACAATCTCTTTCGGGATACCGAACTGAGTGATAATCTGGTTGAACACGAAATGGGCTGTAGTAGCACCATCGGCTTTTATAGTAGGCATGGCCTCAGCCCACTTGGAAAAATAATCCACGGCCACAATAATATGGTGATGCCCCATAGCTAAAACTGGTTTGCAATCCATGAAATCTACCCCCCACTTAGTGAAGGGACCGACAGTGACGACCGAATGGAGGGCCGCTGGATGCGAGTGTATGTTCCGAGAAAACACCTAGCAAGGGTGACATCTCTTCATAGCGTTCATACAGTATTTAAAGATAGTAGGCCAAAAATAACTAGCTCACATGATATGCTGGGCTGTAGCAATCCCGGATATGTGACCGCCACATGCCCCCGCATGGCAATCATTAAGTACTGTTGGGCATTCTATATGTCATTTAATTAAAGCTAACACACAGAATGATCAATATAAATTGTCAAACCCAGGAAGGTCTTTTATTTCAAAGGCAATAAGCACAATCTATGCATAAATAGATTAAGCAGTTGATTAATGAATGTAAGTAATGATCGTACCTAGATGCTCAACCAGCTCATTCCCTAAGCAAACTAATCTAAGTCACACATCTACAAATACCAATTGAAACAATCCTTCTTACAGAATCAATCTAGAAAGTAATGATCTAATAATGAAATGAAACTAGATTACTTTTGCAAGAAGTTAAATCCTGATGATCATCAAACTACAGCATTCAACCTTTACCAAAATGATCTATCCAGTGACTACTATAACTCTATCATTATGTGGCTAATCTATGTATGCAATTAAAGATACAACAACAACCAGAATTGAAACACAAGCTTGAACTCTACTGATGATTACTGGAAGTTCTAGAAAGCATAAATAACTACAAAATGATTGGAATTGAGCTTGGATGTCATAACTGATTAAAACACACATGCAAATTAAGTACATTGTCCTACACAGTAAACTGTCACACCACTCTGCTACAACTATTCAAGATGCAATTATAAACTACCAACAAGGAAGCTAATCTCTGTTAGAGCTACCAGCAATGTCTGCAACATTCCACACCACACAACAGAAATGAAATCAAACTATTCTACCTAGTTAAATTGGCTATCTCTGTGAGAAGGTGGGCCCTGGCCTTCCAATAGATACGTCGAGAGTCACAGCTAATTAAAACACAGAAGTGAAGAACTCTGCTCTCATATTGTTAATGGAAGATCGTGAGTCTCAATGCTCTGTTACATCTTACACAAGTAATGATTGTCCAACCCCAGGCTACGAGAGCCTTCTGGAATTTATACAAAAGAAAGACAGTTTCAGATCCACAAGAATCACACAGCAATGAATATCTATGATCTTCATGCTGCGGAGTTACAGCTAACTAATACAACGTGTTGAACAGTGATGTTAATTCTGAAGGATGCTGCTGCCCCGATAGCAATTGGATCAACAGAATCGAAAGCTGGAATGCCACCTGTCTGTCGCAGCTAAGCTCCTCTTCAATCGGATCTGTTACAGTGGACATCTATTACAGCTTGCGTGGAAGATGCGTTGTCTCTTGGAATATGAGAAGCTGACGCTTGAAGAGTCACAACTGGCACTGCTGGGCTGATACACCTACGCTTTAGACCTTGGCTAAATGAAGTCACACAAATTAGTATAAACCAAGGAATAAGATCCATAATCTTTAACAATCTTAGGCATAAAAACAAATAAAGTAATAGCATATTATACCTGTCAATGTTATAGATTGATCTGGAAAGACATGGATGTAGCTCATGAAAATAGGATGGAATTAGGACAAAAAGGTGTAATAAAGATGGCCAAAAAGGGACATTTCTTGGACCCAACATCTCCCCCCAACTATCCAATTGCATGTCCTCATGCAACAACCTCCCTTAGTCTGAATCTGAATCTGAGTGAAATCTGTGGAGATTTGTGATGTAATAAGCAAATTCTGGTGCCTCCCCTCGAGGGACAAACCCATAGCAGTATACCCAATGCTCCCACCAACTCTCTTCTTCCTCTAATGTTAGAGCATAACTAGTTCTGTAAGAATTGCTTATAGGCAACCAAATAAGGGGGAATTTAAATCTCAAACCAATCCACCAAGGCCCACACCTCTGCATGCACTGCACATATCTAGGCACCCTTGTCAAGGCTTGCCTGAAATTTTCGAAGCCATATGGATCCATTTCCTTCAGAGATGAGGATGAGTACATCCATCTGTATTCATTTCCTTCTAGGTTCCTGAGGATGGTTTGGAAGGCATCCTTCCCTCTTACATGGTTGATGACAAAGGAGGCAAATTCCCTCTGCTGAACATCCCCAAGAAAAGGTAAAGGATCAAATGGAAAAGTAATATAGAAAGCCCTATCATGCAAATATAACTCACATAACAAGTGTTGATCCTCAAAGTCACTTTTCATAAAAGTCTCCAGAAATTGATCAGCTGTTGCCAACTCAAATGATCTTCCATCCCTCAAAGCCTTCAAATTAAATAAGGTTGTCTGCTCATAGAGAAATACAGGGTAAGAGGGGGATGGAGCTCTAAAACTCAACAATTCTATAGAAAGATTATACATTTTGTTTTTGTCCTGCTGCAGGGACTTAAGCTTCTTCAAACCTTCAAGTTTTTCTTGGAGTTTCTCCCATCGGAGTTTCTGGAAGAATAGCTCCTCAGCCCATTTTTCTCTTAGTCCCTTAATGACATTCCTATGCTCCTGGAGAGGGATTGTACCTTCTCTGAACTGTTCAATCCACTTGAGCCATTTATCCAGTTCAAGGTTTAACCAGAGAATTTTTTTCTCCAGTCATTGAATCTTTCTGTCTTCTACCTCCTTTTAATTGTCAGAATCTAGATGAATGACTTCCTTGTCATTGCAATGGTCTGTGCATGTGGTGCAGTATCATCCACGGGGTCTAACGATGTTGGTTCTTTTGTAACAGCATTCTTCATATCCATATCCATCTCAGGTTCCTCGATCAGTGTTACAGTCTCAGTCAGTATTCTTAGGGTTGCTGGTTCTTGTGTAACAACACCCAAGTCTTTCATTTCAATCTCATCCATCTCAGTTTGTGTTGCCACTGTAGAAATGATTTTGGAAACACTAGTTTTTGTGTAACAGTGTTTCCCTCCTGATTCTCCACATCAATTGTTGCTATCTGAGTTGTAGATTTAAACATTCTCAAGGGTATTGGTTCTTGTGTAACAACCCCCTTCTCCTCAATTTCTTTAAACTGCGGAGATTGTCTTTGGTTTATATTAGATTTTCCTGACTGATAAGACTAGTCGTGAAGGAGCTTAGTATCCCCTGATGGTTTGGACTGTACTATTTCATCCCCTAAATTCAGATCAGGGATTTCTTCCATTCTTGGCTCATTCTCCTTTATCAATTCGATCACTGGCATTCCTTCTTCCACCTCCTTTAGATGTACATGACTCCGTGATGCAAGTCCCAACACAACAACTCTGTGTCCTGTTGAAGCAAATATATCTCCACATTCTGGGCAAACAGTCTCCCCATACTTCTCATTTTCAAATGCAAAAGATGGGTTTTCCAGCAAATTTGCAGTGTTTTCTAATGTATCCAAATTTTTCTCAGCTTGTCTTCTAGCTGATCCCTTCCACTTTTCCAACTCCTTTCATAATATCTGCACTTCCTCCTTTAATAATTCATTTTCAAACAAGAGATTTTCAATTTGGGGTTCTTCCCTAAAGGGTTCCTGTGTAGCAGTAGACAATTTGGGGATCAAAATAGGAATCTCTATATCTACCCCTACTGTATGTGCTTCTTCTAATGCAGGTGACCCCCTATTCCCTTTAGCTGCTCCTGTCATTTCTGATAGGGTTGTTCCACTGTTACCCCCAATTGCATCCATTGTATTAGTTTCTTCTGTTGTCCCTATTAATTCTGCTACTATTGCAGTTACTTCTGCTGGTATTGCAGTTACCTCTGTTGCTTCCACTGTCACAGCTACTTCCACTGCTGCTACTATCACAGCCGCTTCCACTGCTGCTACTGACCGAGTTCTTCTTTTCCTCATCAATCCCACTGAGTGTTCATCACCACTTGCTGCTACTAATGCTTTGACAGTCTGACTCTTCTTCCTCTTTGCTTCCATGGGTGTGTGACCCCTGTTTCTTGATTCTATTCTTCGTTTCTTTGACACAAGAGTGTTCACCTTGGCTTCTTCTTCTTCAATAATGGTGCCTCTTATTTCTGAAGAGGACTCCACTTCCAATACTTCCACAGTCCCTTCAGCTACTGTTTCTGTCCGATATCCTTCCTTCTGAATCCCCACTTTTGCAATTGCAGCTTCAACAGCTGCTCCAGTTTCAGCTTCTTTCAATTGAGTATTTTCCTCTGCAATTACAGATTCCAATTTTTCTACCTCCTGCTCCAGGGTTTTCATAACACTTTCTCCAATTATAGGGTTTTTTGCTACTCCAGCCTCCCCTTTATCTACTTCCCCTTCATCATTGGCCTGGCTTTCTATAACTCTAGCCTCCCCCCCAACTGGATTTGAGGAACTCCGGTCCTCACTATCTTCACTAGCACCCCCCACTTCTAATATAGGTTGTCTGATTGGCGCATCTCCAGCCAAAAATTGCTCCTAAGTTAAATTACAAAGTGCAATGGCTCTTAGGACCAGTAACTTAATTAAACCATGATTAGTAAGGGAGGAAACTGGGTGCTGGGAAGTTCTTGCATATCCAGCCATGGTTTGTAGGGATTTAAGCCAGTAGAATGGTATATTAACTAAATTACCATGGTGTAAATGAGACAATAAGGGAAGTTCAGAGAAGGAAACAACTTGGTACCTACCTCCACAAGAAATATATCTCTTCACAAAGATTGCCACTTGATTCCACAGTGGTGGAAAGGATGCCAGTTCTAACCCACAGAGCTTTGGAATGACTTGTTCTCCCACTGACAGAAACTCCCTCACTGCATTTGCATTATGTACCTTCCATCCAAATAGCCTCTTCCCAACCATGGGTAAACCAGTAACTTCAACTATGATTTCCTCTGTAGCATCCACACGCAGTCCTCTTACCTCAGAATGAGTATCGTTTAGGTTGAGGGAAAATTGCAATGCATTTTCTATGTGAAATCCATTCAACCGTTCAAAATATGCCATCCAACCTGCTCCTATAAAAATATTGAGAACCTCTGCATTGGCACGTATAGCGTCTGTATTCACTAGTTCATGTCTGATTGGATTTCCCATTTTAATCTCCCCTCAAGGTTCAGACTTTCAACAATTTCTAGTTTAGAAGTGGAGAGTTGCAGCTTACGAACATGCAAAGGGTCGTTGGGGTTTAAAAATCAGGTTCCATGCTAATCTATGATAGTATGAACATTCTATGGAAGCGACAAGGTTGGCAGATAGGAGTAACAGGTGCAAAATCAGGTAAGGTGACGGAAAAAAAAAATCACAATTATGACCTTTAACTTAATCTTTAATGTGTGATTCGGATGGGTTCATTGATTGAGGGTTATGACAGGACATAATCGTTATTACCGTATTAATTCTCTGCCAAATCATGTAAAAGATAGGACTCGTACCTGCAGCTGCATCCAACTATAGTATAAGCAAATTTTATCTGTGAAAGACCACAAAATATCTATCTTCTAATGGAATCATGATTCAAAGAGTTAGAGGAACACCAAAGGTGAAACGTTGTGACATGATCTCCTGGGTCCTCACCACCTTTCCACTCAAACTTTGGAATGTCAGAAGGAAGCCTGGTAGGGACCGAGGGCCAAGTAGGGTCGTGACACACCTGATCATTCATGAGCTTCGAAAGATCCGGGAGATTCAAGCATGCAAGGAAAGGCAGCTGAGGCTGGAAAGCTTGATTATAAGCCCCCATAAAAGGTTGGTTAAATGGAACTGTGTTATAAGATGGACCAAAATCTTGACCATGAGGATTAAACTACTGATAATGAGGACTTGACGGTCCATAAGCTTGCCCATGGCCATAGGATTGATAACCTCCTCTTGGCTGACTCATTTGAGAGTAAGCAGGTATATGCGTGTTTTGGGCACCATATTGGGGTGGTGGGTGATACTGGTGGCCAACACCGACTGTGTTGCAGTAAGGGTTGTGTTGATGCCCCTAAGATCGCAACATCAAGTAGAAAGGGATTATCCCCGGTAGACTATCCCAATTAGATTGTCCACCATTTGGTATGGGGAATCCATCCGGTTAGCAGTTCTAACTACCGTTAGATTTGGAGATTTGCTTCAGTTACACTGGTTATGGCCCGATCCACCATTCTTTTTGATTTTATGGTTAAAATGATATGCAAGTGCCTAAGCTAACTTAATCTAAATGTAGAACTTGAAACCAATCTGTGTCTAAAAATGAAATAAATCTAATCTATCCCTGCAAGGAGAAAAACTAGAAGTATGAGTAATGTGCCGAAAGAAGCATTTGAAGATCAACAGATAACCATTCAATCATAAAGATAAATCCATAGCAAGAAAGGAAGAATATAAAAGATAGCTTTTAATACATGTGAAAGCAGTCTATTACTCATATGAGAGAAACATTATTGCACAGAGCATAGTAAATCATTCATTGCACAGAAATAATTCGAACAGTAGAGAAAGATTTCAATATAATACGTATAAATGTCACCAGAAGAATCCAACAGACATCGTACACACATTCCTAGGCAAAATGCGTCCTCTCCAGGCTCATATTAGGAAAATTCACTTTCTAAAAGCAAGTGCAAAATAGTTCATACAAGCTTAAGAAAATTCCTTTCCCTGCCAAAAGTCCTTTACACTATTCCCTAAGCCTCTATTTATATCTTTACAAAATGCCTCCTGGGCTGCCACCTGGCCTTTTACACTTGTCCTTTAAATACTTTTCCCAGCAATAAACAATTCATGGCCCTTTTCCATAGTAAAATTCTTTCTCAAAAATAGAAAAGGACAACTGTCCTAGTGACTCAACACTCCGACAATAGGGACAAAAATAGAATACCAAAACAAAACAACTCATCATGTCTAGCGCATTTACCCTTGGGGTGGCGCTTCTACTAGGAATGAAGTGCTTGTGCTGGATGCTATTGCTGCTACTGCTTTCTTTTCCTCTTCTGCAATATAACTGAACCAGATACCAGTGTCCCTGACAAACACATTTTCTAGTGAAGGGAGCAAGATCTTTTGGAAAGTCATATGCTTACCAAGCTCTGCTTCAATACCATGAATTTCTGCAATTGCTGCTTGGTGGATCTCTTTAAGAAAATGACTATATATTGATGATAGCCCAATATAGTGATGGAGATCATTAGTGGCCAGGATATCAATCTTCTTTACATATTCTATTTGAATGCCCAACTCTTCCTTCAAGTCTGACAAATGCTGCTCTTTGCTTGGAAACTCATCGAGGGACTGAGGAAAAATCAGCTTGCATTTTTCATGCATTTCATGGATCTTTTGATACAGGTTGTTACCTTTCTCAATTATTCCTTGGATTTTAGCCATCAGCTTGAGGCCACAATTCCTGCAAAAATCCATAAGGTCTACATCTTCCTTGAAATCATCTATAGATTTGAATGGGAGATGCTTAGGGAAATCAACCTTCCCTTCTCTCCATTCCATCTGGCTAAGGATGTTTGCTTTAACCCGAGTGTATTTGCCTTTAAGCCTAATGGCTTCTGCATTAACTTCTTTCAACCTAACCATCATGGTATTGAGCCTGCACACCTCCTCAGTAACCAACTCCTGTGTGGTGTGCATTTGTCTCAAAATGTCATAGGACTGCTCATGAAAGGGAGACATATCCATCACTCTGCTTTCTACTTGTTCTAGTTGTTCAACCATTTCCTGTTTATCTGCTTCCATATGAAAAACTCTAGCTTCAGAATCATTCTTTTCCGCTTCTAGAACAATCATATGGATTGCCAGGTGCTACTTTTCTTCTTCTAGATGGAAATACTTATTTGACAACTCCTTGTGATCAACAGACAAGCGATTATATTTATTCACTACAAGATCCCTGCAAGCCTGATCATTAGCCATAGTATGTTGCAGCATGCGAGCTCTCCTCTTTGCTGACTCAAATTCTTTGACCATATCGATCACATTATCCTTTGTTTCTTTTGCTGCTGACACAGCGGCGGATGCCATGGCTATGGGAGCCTTATTTGTATTTTGCATAACCGTGGTCTCCCGCTGGGTGACAATATCTGATTGGAAAAGTCTCCTTATCCTCTCTTCCGACTTCAAGACCACTGCCTTCCTCTTCTTATAATACACAAATTCATCCCATCGGGACACAGTATGATCTTTGGATGGAGTGTAAGGGATGATCGGGAGATCTCTTATATGGACTTCTGTCCCCATGGGTGGGGTCTGCACTACTTGAGATGGGTCTATTTCCATATCTTGGGTGCGGGAGCCACCCGCCTAGGCATCTTCATTGGTCTTAAGCTCTTCTTCCACCTTTTGTTTCTCTTCAGCTCTACGCCTTCTTTCTTCTTCTTCATCCCGCTGTTGATTTTAAATTTCCTCCCTCTGCTCTCGTTCCTCTACTTCCTTCTGTTGTCTTGCTTCCTCAGCTTCTCTCTACAATCTTGCTTCCTCAACTTCTTGTTGCAGTCTTGCTTCTTCTTTCAATATTTGTTCTTCATGGGCCAGCGCCTCAACTGCCTCTCTTTCTTTCTACATACTAGCTTCTCGACCTGTGGTAGAGCTAGAGCTTGCTCCACTGCCGTGACGACAAATTTGCAACTCAGTCATGTTGCTGATGCCCCTGAACACTTCTTCCTCTGCATCATAGTAATGGGAATACTCAAAATGAGCATATACCTCTTTGCAATGCTCGGCAACCTTGCTCCACTTGTCATTTCTACGGAAGATTACCTCACCGAAGTGGAAAGCTTTCAACTCTCGAATGTACTCCTCGGCTGTTGCAAACCTTGAGAATTTATAGGCTCCTATGCAGAATGGCAAAGGAGGGAAGGAAGCCTTATGCTACTTATTAAGCACTCCTCCTATTCCATCAAGGAAAACTTGTCTGATAGCTTCCTTCAGGACTACATAATTAGTGGCGTATTTTGGCAAAATGTATGGTGCTTTGGTACCTCCAAACATCTTGATGTAAGTGCCCTCTTTTGAGAAGTAAAAATCGCCATAATTTTCCAGGACTTCCATGGCATTTTCTAACAAGCGATTGGGCTCTTCATTGAACATATACTGATACAGAGGCATGATGAACTCTTCGCAGATGATCTTATAGTTTGCTCTATAATTTTGAGCCCACATTATTTTATAGGCAGTGTATACTAGGGTGTTGGCCTGATCCCACTTGCAACCTAGCCTGGGGAAAGAGAGCTTGGCCAAAATGCAATCAATAAGATATGAAGACATGTAAAATTCTGACCTTTTTAAGGCCAAACCTTCTCTAGTTGCAGCCACCGTGGACGCCGAAATATCCGAGAGAATAGTAGCCCAATCAAACACAGTTCCTTTAAATGCTATGAAGTGGATTATGGGAGCCCACTATATCCTATATACAGTTCCATCGGGCATACCGAAAATTCTGCTTAACATCAGGGCAATTAACCTAAAAGGAGGTCATACGCTCTGAACGTCATATTCATCATTATCTCTCTTCCTCAGCTGCTTTCCTGTGATAAACAGCCTCTTAGCCATCTCGAGATTATTCATCTGTCCCAACCATTCATCGTTTAGAGATTGCTGGGGACGTGAGAATTTGTAGGCTGTTGCAATATAAGCTGGATTGAATGAAGCGAATGGCTCTCCCTTGCTGTCCTGCAACACTCTAGTTTGTGGGTTGGCATGTTCCAATATCCACCCGATCACTTCAGAGCACGAGAACAACTCAGGACGAGTAGAAGCTCTGGCTATGCTAGAAGTCCTGATGTTTAGATAGATTTTCTCCTCTTCTAATAACAAGTCTGCGATATCTTGGTCCATGATCATCCGGTACACATCTCCCCACCAGACCTCGGGAGGAACGTCGGTGGTACACTTAGTGTCTTGAAAAATAGTTTCAGTCCTTGGTTGCACTGGCTCTGGCTCCATAATTTTAGCTTTCTTTCTACCACATTTTGGCATCGTGGCTTATCCCTATCAGCAACCATATGTGAATGAATATAAAATTGTAACACATTATGAGAGTGTAACATAGAGCAAGACAGTTTTAGCATGCTGATGATAAATGTAAACAAAATTATAAGGCTGCATGCTGGGGAAGCAAACCAAACATAGATTATCCAAGAAAACAAAATATGGTCCTCAAACTTGATCGTTCTAGGGAGAAATGCCTGGTTAGGAACTTTTGAAATGCTTTCGAAAAGGTAGGCATACGACGTGTAAAACCCACTTCCCTCCTAGTCTTTGGAGATAGGATGTCCTTCATCATAGGCACTTCTAATGGATAATGGTAGGTTGGCTTGGATTGGGAAATCCTATGAGGAAGCCAAACAAACAAAACATAGAATGAAGCTGCTTTTGATAACCGGTATCTAACTGAGCGGTTGAGTATCTCGGTCAGTTATGACTAGCACTTCCTTCTGTTCAACAGGAAAAGGGTTGAACGCATTGATTCGGCCTGGGCAGGTTTTATGATAGAGCTGCGGCCTGTGTAACTGACTAGGCTTGGATGACCTGGTAACCATGGACCAACTGGGAATGAGCTATGACTCCTAGCTACCAGCAGTGAAAATTCTATGGGAGCCGCAGCGACCGTAAACTTTTAAAGGATACATTGCTACGAGTGCCTACCGGCCACGTAATGAAATGCAAAACACCCAAGAAAGCCTCAACGTATAGATAAGACAACGATAACGGTAGAAACACCTACCTAGAGACGAAACAGTGGTGGAGCCAGGTTGACACGGTGGTGAATGCGCTGAGCTGGGGTAAAACTGTGCAATCTCCCAAACGACATTCTTCGAATCAAAATCTAACAATGGAGACAATAAACCCCCACCACCCTTATATACAACCCAACACGTGTGGGTATTTAATTGGGTAGGGGACTACATTAAAACAGGGTTAAGCCTAGGTACGGCGGGGTCATTTCACCATGTTTTGCACTTAAGTGTGACCATCAATTGCGGCAAGGACTCGTGAGTTTCGTCCGCAGTTGCGGCCAGAACTCATGATTTCCTCTCGAAGAGAGGGAGACTTGGCGAGGCATCCACTTATTGCAGGAGAGATGAGAAAGACGCTCCGCTTTGGCGAGTTGTTCCAGATTCGTCGAGCTAAGATACATTTGTGGTGCAAGTTCGTGAGTTATCTCGACGTTTCAAGAGGACTTTGCGAGTTCTTCCGAAATTGACTCTCCCGAAAGTTTATCGCGGCGTAATTTCTTGAGTTGTTCCGCCATTGTGGAAAGACTCGGGAAGTTTTTTCGCAAATGATGAAAAATTTTGGTAAGTCTTTCCCACAAAGTGGATGGCCTAGGGACTTGGTAAGAGGGCACCTGTTGTGGAAAAACTTTACAAGTGTTTCTGCCGTTTCGATTTAGAAATTTGAGTTCTTCCAAAGTCCAAAGAATATTCAAGTGCTTTCACCGTTACGGGAAAAAAACCTTAAGTCTTGCCGCAGTTGCGGGTGCACATCTCAAGTTCTTCCGCCGTTTCGGGAGAGAATTTTGAGTTCTTCCATAGTTTCAGGAAAGAATTGTGAGTTTTGACTTAGAGAAAAAAAAAAAAAAAACTTCAATTTTAAAACACATTCCCCACTTGAAACAAAACTAAGTTCAAAAGGCTTTTTGAAGGAGACTTAACTCTTTTAGGCAGACTTTCTAGGAAAATGAAAAAGGAGGGCCTCAATATCTACAAAATTTTGGGGAGGGATGTTGCTGCAACAACAAATGGTGAATCGCTGGCGAACACAAATCTCTGAAAAAATCCTTCTCGTTAATTAGAAACTTTCTTAAAAGCTATTCATCATATATGCAATATTCAGCTGAGTGCTCGAATCTCGGCAAAGGAAGTAGTCACTTTATCTATCGGCCATTGGGAAAAGGGGAGCTTTGATGAAGACATCTTTAATACTTTCAAAGGGCCAACATATGGGGTTCATTTTAGAGGATTCGTCTTTCAAATTTCCACTGCTATCAGACTCCACAGGATTTGCAACAACTTCTCATAAACATTATTGCTCTTGTTCCTCATTCCCATGCCGCCTGCATCCTTTTGGATGTTCATTCATTTGATAGCTTTGTTGTTTGAGCCTTCCAGAAATATTTTCTTTAAATATGATCTTTGATTTTGGCTCCTCAATCCATAATGTCCTTTTGTGTGAGTGAGAAATTTTATTGATTGATCAAGCCTCACGAATGGAGAGGAGCCTGGCTTGAGCTGAGTCTTTTGGACAGCTTTCTTGACTTATACGCTTTGCTTTTGTCTCAACCATGCTTTAATTGAGGCGAGAATCTATGGAAAACAGACCCTTGATTATAAGCCATTTTGGCTGTTAGATTTGCAGCATGAAGTCATTTCAATACCTTATGCCTTCGAGATGTGCTACTCTCCGTGGGTCCAACTTCAGTGACCTTCTTGAGATGCTTTTAAGTGTGAGAGTGGATGGAGCCCGAGGATAGTAATAAATATAATCATAGATCTTTTCTATTTAAACAAGGGTTAGTTTGACCAACAGGAAATGATTTCTTCATTCTAGAGAACGATCAACAAAGCCAAGAATGCAAGGATAAACTTTCATTTTGAGGGTATTTTTCGCTTCCCGAGTCGTGAGATTTCTTCAAGAGATCTAACTTTATGAAAGGCCCGGCTATAGGCACTTCAGAAAACAAACTGTACAAAAGTTCAAATGCCGAGAAAAGGGGACAAAATAGCTGAAACAAAGAAAACAAGGGACTAAGGAACATGAAAGAAAAGCTTTATTTATGTACAGAAAGTCTCATTGAGACTACGCACAGTATTGTTTCAAGGCAAGGCCGTTGAGAGGAAGGGTTACTTCCTCTCCCTAGATGTCTCTCAGCTTGTAAGTGGTTGGGTCGAGCATTGCAGAAATTTGGTAAGCACCTACCCATAAATGTTGGAATTTCGTGTGCATCCCCTTGCCTTCATGATTATGGTCCCATTTCAGGACTAAATCCCCAACTTCAAAACTTCTTTTACCAGACTTCCTCTTATCGAACCATCTTTTGACTATGTCTTGGTGCTGATGGAATCGGTCTTTAGCTTTCTGTCGGGCTTCTTCAAGTTGAAGCAAGGTATTGATCCTGGATTGTAAGACTTGGCTACCAGACCCTTGAGAGGCTTGGGACAATTGTAAGGATGGAAACAAGATGTTGGGAGGGAGGATGGCTTCCTTTCCATAGACAAGAGTGTAAGGGGAAACCCCTAATGCGTTCTTTGGAGTCACCCTATCTTCCCATAAGGCATTTGGGAGAGCTATATGCCAACTTCGCTGATTTTCTATCACAGTCTTCTTGAGAATTCGAATGAGGTTTTTGTTTGAAGATTCATCTAATCCATTTCCTTGAGGGTAATAATTGGCTGAATAATGCAGTTTAATTCCCCATTCATAAACAAATTCATTTATCTTAAAAGATGAGAAATAAGGAGCATTATCAAAAACAAGGGAAATTGGAACCCCAAACCTGGTTATGATGTTTTCCTTCAAGAAATTGATGACTGCATCTTCATTGATCTTGCGCAATGGGATAGCCTCCGTCCATCTAGTGAAGTAGTTGGTAGTCGCAGGATGTATCGATGTTGTAAAGAAGAATTTGGGTTTATCTCTCCAATAAAATCTATGCCCCATTGTTCAAAAGGTTCAGAGATAATAACGGGCTGCAAGGGTCCTGCTGCCTTAGGTAATTTCCCAGCACTTCTTTGGCATATATCACAGTTCCGTGCATATGCATCAGCATCTCGGAATAGAGTGGGACAATAATATCCAGCTCTAAGTATCTTGTGAGTTGTTGTCTCCCATGAATAATTTCCACCAGCAGGACCATCGTGTAATTCTTTGACAACTTTACTTGCATCTTCCTTTTCTAGACATCTAAGAAAAATTCCATCGTAATTTTTTCTGAAAAGTATCCCATCAATGATTTGATAAGTTGTTGATTTCAAATGGAGCGCCCTTCTTTGCTTAGAGCTCCAGTGCTCAGGTAGGTATCCTTGCTACAAATAATGCACTAGATCCCTATACCATGATTGAGGAGCTGTGAAGATAGGACATACTTCAACTGAATTCAGCTCAACTTCATTTTTCCAATGCTGCTCTTCATCAGTCAGATTTTCTATAAGCAATTTGCACAGGCCTTGTCCTTTGATGATAGTGGCCGGCTTAAATTCTAAGTCATATTATTGAAGAGCCGTGACCCAGTTTCCCCTCCTTTCTCCTAATTCCTTTTGAACAAAGAGGGATCTAACAACTGGGTGGGGAACTATAACCTTAGTTTTGTTCTTAAGAATATGTGGTCTAAATTGTTTGACTGCTTTGAAGATAGCATAAGCATGCTTGTCGACAATGGGATAATTTAGTTCAGCACCTTGCAAACCAGTGCTCATAAACGAGATTGGGTACTCGTCCCCTAGTTCCACCTTTTGCGTAAGCATAGCCGCGAGAGAGTCATCTGAAGCAAAAGTATACAAAATAAAATCTTTGTCAAAGTTTGGGCTCCTTAAGGAAGGAGCCTTAGCTATGGCTGCCTTAATGTCTCTGAACGCATCCTTTTCTAAATCTGTCCACTTGAACTGTATGCTTTGCTTGACCATTTGCTGCAAAGGTTTAACAATTTGCGCGAAATTTGGAACAAACCTTCGGATGAAATTGATAGTGCCCATAAAGGACTACATGGATTTCTTTTTATGAGGCATTGGAATTCTATTGGTAGCTTGTACTCTTTCCTGATCTTTTGATACTCCTCTTTTGGAAATGATATGGCCCAATAGTTTACCTTCGGGAACAGCAAACACACTCTTCTTGGGATTCAATGAGATACCATATTTCCGACAATGATCAAAAATATGTTTCAAATGAACAACATGTTCTTCCCTTTTCTTCGAAAAAACTATCACATCATCTAGATAGACAACAACACAATGGCCACCCAATCCTCGGAAGGCGATATCCATTGCTCGCTGGAATGTAGCTCCTTCATTTATCAGGCGAATGGCATCCTTCTATATGCGAAAGTTTCCCACTTAGTGCGGAAAGTAGTCTTAAGATGATCTTCTTCGGCTACTAATACTTGATTGTAACCAGAGAAACCATCGAGAAGGGAAAATAGCTCAGATCCTGACACTATTTGAAGAATTTGTTCCATTGAAGGGACGGGATAGTTGTCTTTATCTGAAGCCCTGTTTAAATTTCTGAAGTCAACACATAGTCTTATCTCTCCTGACTTCTTTCTCACGGGAACTAAGTTAGCAACCCACTCAGAATGCCGAACCTTAAAGATTACATTAGCGTCCAGTAGCTTCTTCAATTCCTTTTGAATCAGAGGTTCCAGAGTAGGATGCATCCTTCTTAATTGTTGCTGAAATGGCTTGACACCCACTTTCATTGGTATGACATGCTGAATAATGCTCACGTCATATGTTTTCAGATCTTCATAATTCCATGCAAAAACATCCTTATATTGTCGAAATAGCTTGATGAACTTATCTCTTTCTCATGGAAAACAACATTTGCCAAGGTTGACAAACTTTGGTTCAGCCTCGGTGCCCAAATTAACTAACTCATGCTGCATTGATGAACTGTTGGTCTTGGTATTTGCTAGCCTTTTGAACTTACCCTAAACATCAAACAACATTTCAAGTGACCTTACCCCTTTGGGGATGAAATTTCCTTTAGCTGTATCCTTTTTTTGTAAATCAGAATTGTGTTCTTCTTCATCTATCACAGCTCCTTGGAAAATGTCTTCGTTCATTAGAAAATTGATAATCTGTTCGTCATCATCGAAGACTCTAACGTTTGTGATATTGTCAGGGACAGAAGGCCTGAAAATTAATTCAATTGAGCACTTGTTATTAGTTGGCACCAATCTAGAAGTGGATGTTGCTAACAAATCAACTGCAGAATTTTGCAATCTAGGAATAGACTTTATATTGAAAGCATCAAAATGCATAATTAAATCCCATATCTCAGCCTGATAACCTTTCAAATGAGGTGAGAGACAGTGAATGGTATCTCTTACCTGTCTCACAACTATTTCTGAGTCACCAAAAACCTTCAAGTATTTAACATTTAAATGGATGGCCTTCTTTAATCCGTGTACCAAAGCTTCATATTCAGCAGTGTTGTTAGTACAATCAAATTCTAACCTACCGGACAAAAAATACTTATTTCTTTCCGGATCCATCAGAACACAATCGGCTTCGGATCCTTCCAAAGTTTTAGAACCATCAAAGTACAATGTCCAAAAAAGATCATTTGATCTAGCTAAGTTAGTATCTTTATGATCTAAGTTAGTGACTAAACTAACTATATTATAGTCAATATCATCAGTCCGAGAAAAATGAAGGAGATCGGACTGTTTATCTGATTCATGGCTAACAGTTTCAGACTGATAATTACCCGGATCAATTTCTAAGAAATAATTTCCCAAGACTGAGGATGAGAAGGCTACAGCTGCATTCTTTCCTTCTATTTGAGTTACATTTTGTTTCATGTGTGGCTCTCTTAGAACCTTGATCTGATTCTGTCTGTTTTGACAAGGCAACCACAAATGGGACCAATCAGTTGCAAAGTAACCATTCAGCTTTGTGGACCAGTCTCTACTTAGGATCAAACCATAGGCTTTGGGAATATCAACCACCATTATATCAATGAACTGGCAAACTCTAGAATCTGCTGACAACCTAATGAGGACATCTTTCATTTCCCCAATAACCTTGATAGAAGTCCTATCTAACTGAATAATCTGGGCAGGAGATGGAATTGGTTGCCCATTAACTTTTTTATAGATTGATAGTGGCATGACATTTGAAGATGCTCCGGAATCTACCAGACAATTGTGAACATTGTGATTGAAAATTTCAAAAGTTAAAAGAAACGACAATGTCTGAGATTTGGATTTTCCGCCAATACTAGCCTCATTAATTTCAGGATCTTCTTGAGTATCTGTTAATGGAGTTCTAGGCTGGGATTAAAGAGCATGCAACAACTTGTCTCGTTGTTGAGGCAAACTGCACATATCAAATATTGATACATTTGCTTTTACTTTCTTTATATCTTCAATAATGTCATATCCTATATCAGATTCTTTTACAATTCTAGTTGGATGGTCTGTCTTATTCATCGTGACCTTCGGTTGTTGAACTGTGGTGTCAATGCTTGGATGCTTAGCCGCTGTTGTATTAGGTTGCGGTGGAATGATTGTTATATGTCTTCTAGGTAGTTCTTTTGAAATTTTAGGCTTGGGAATAGTCGAGCTTGGCACAGGATCTGTAATGGGACCTTTACTGCGAGTGTTAATGTTTACAGCAGAGACTGATCTTTCCACGGGATCTTCTTCTACCAATTCAGTTAAAGGTACCCAATCCCATAGCACCATAGTGGTTTCTGGGGATGGTTCCTCTATCTCAGGGCTCGATTCCTCTGGAGGATCATCTTGATCTGGAATCTGTGAATCCAGCATTTGGTTCATGACTAAACTCATAGAGTTAATCCATTGTGGGTAGCTCTTTTCCGAGTGCGGTTCTTGATGAAAGGTGCAAAAGTTTTCCATCCCTATTTCATTGAGATTTAAAACATGGGAAGTGTTCATAGGTGGATGAGGTTGATCGTTGTCTTCTCTCTTCTTGTAGAATGGCTTGAAAGGTTTCCTAAATGTACTAGCAGCTTTATCTTTCTCGAGATCTACAATTTTATTGGACAACTTCTGCATCATCGTAACTATGTTCTCCATGTCTGCTGATGACTCTTCTTTATTTATGGTGAGAAGCAAGGTTTTTTTACTAGCTGTTGGTTTTGTCTCTACATCTAAGACATGTTTAGCAATGTTGTCTGATTCTTCTTCCACCTTTCTAGCTTCTTCAAAATTTTCTATCAGGGTGGTTTTCTTAGATCTTTTAACGAACATTGCTATGGGCCCTTCAAGAGTTGTTGTATAATATTCAACTAGAGATTCCTCTGCTAGTTTATTTGCTTCACTGAAATTATTTAAGAGTGTTGTGAACATTTGGTTGAAGTCTTGAACCTTTTCTTTCTTTCCCATTTTCATGGACAATAATTATTTCATGAGTGTAGCTACAGTCTTTTGATCTCCATACTTCTTTAAGAAACATGTTTCAAATTCATCCCAGCTGGAAATTGAGCTAGGTTGTAAGCTAAAATACCAGGAAGAAAATTTCGGCTCAAATGTGTATGGAAAAAGCCTACAAAATACATCTTCATGCTGTACATTTAAAAGATTCAGGGCTAAATAAAAACTCTTGAGATGATCTTCAGCAGAAATGGCTTTTCCTGGGTCAAATTTAGGCAAGACTTTCTCTGAATTTTTAGGCAGATTGTGGAATGGCCTAGCTAGATTCAATGTTCCCCTTGCTCTCCAAGTAGGTACAACCATGTCTCTATGTGGAGAATTAGGTGGGGAATTGTGTGGTGAATGAAATGGAGTGTTCTCTGGAGTAACAAATTCTCCAAGATTTTCTAGATCTGAAATATTTTCTTGGTTTTCAAGATCGACTTCGTTCAGGGGTTCGTTCAGGGGTTCTGCAATTTCTTCCAAAGTTAAATTCACAAGTTCTTCAGAATTCTGCACGAGAATCGAATCACGAGTGTACTGTCATTCTTTTCTAGGAGTACTTTTCCTACGGAGGAAATTTACTGCGTTTAAACCACCTAGTTGTCTAACATAAGATCGTGTATGGCTCCTTAAATCTTATATTTCTGCAAAAGGCGCATCATACAACACTTCTTGAGGTTCAGGATTAGAGATGGTGTTTTCTTGATTTGCTACTTCAAGATTTGGGTTGTCTGAAATTCCTATTTTAATCGGGTTTTCAGTAACATTTTTGATAGTGGAATATTTTCCTTTATCAGCCATGCACTTTAGGCCCTCCTTCTAGAGCCCAAAAACTGTTGATGCCCCAAAGATCTCAACATCAAGCAGAAAGGGATTCTCCCCGATATACTATCCCAATTAGATTGTCCACCGTTTGGTATGGGGAATCCATCTGGTTATCGGTTCCGGCTACCGTTAGATTTGGAGATTTGCTTCAATTACACCAGTTATGGCCTGATCCACCATTCTTTTTTATTTTATGGTTTAAATGATATGCAAGTGCCTAAGCTAACTTAATCTAAATGCAAAACTTGAAACAAATCTGTATCTAAAACTGAAATAAATATAATCTATCCCTGCAAGGAGCAAAACTATAAGTATGAGTAATGTGCTGAAAGAAGTGGCCAAAGATCAACAAACAACCATTCAATCATAAAGATACATCCACAGCAAGAAAGGAAGAATATAAAAGATAGCTTTTAATACATGTGAAAGCAGTCTATTACTCATATGAGAGAAACATTATTGCACAGAGCATAGTAAAATCATTCATTGCAAAGAAATAATTCGAACAACAGAGAAAGATTTCACTATAATACGTATA
Source organism: Larix kaempferi (assembly GCA_027924585.1). Classification (NCBI taxonomy): domain Eukaryota; kingdom Viridiplantae; phylum Streptophyta; class Pinopsida; order Pinales; family Pinaceae; genus Larix; species Larix kaempferi. Next base: position 7,064,123 of record BSBM01000698.1, read on the forward strand.
AATGTCACCAAAAGATTGCAACAGACATCGTACACACATTCCCAGGCAAAATTCATCCTCTCCAGGCTCATATTAGGCAAATTCACTTTCTAGAAGCAAGTGCAAAGTAGTTCGTACAAGCTTAAGAAAATTCCTTTCCCTGCCAAAATTCCTTTACACTATTCCCTAAGCCTCTATTTATATCTTTACAAAATGCCTCCTAGGCTGCCACTTGGCCTTTTACACTTGTCCTTTAAAGACTTTTCCCAGCAATAAACAATTCATGGCCCTTTTCCATAGTAAAATTCTTTCTCAAAAATAGAAAAGGACAGCTGTCCTAGTGACTCAACGCTCCAACCATAGGGACAAAAACAGAAGACCAAAACAAAACAACACATCATGTCTAGCACGTTTATCCTTGGGGTGGCGCTTCTGTTGGGAATGAAGTGCTTTTGCTAGCTGCTAATGCTGCTGCTACTTTATTTTCCTCTTCTCCAATATAACTGAACTAGATACCAGTGTCCCTGACAACCACATTTGATGGTGAAGATAGCAAGATCTTCTGGGAAGTCACATGCTTACCAAGCTCTACTTCAATACCATGAATTTCTGCAATTGATGCTTGGTGGATATCTTTAAGCAAATGACTGTATACTGTTGACAACCCAATATAGTGATGGAGATCATTAGTGGCTAGGACATCAATCTTCTTTACATATTCTATTTGAATGCCCAGCTCTTCCTTCAAGTCTGACAAACGCTGCTCTTTGCTTGGAAACTCATTGAGGGCCTGAGGAAAAATCAACTTGCATTTTTCATGCACTTCATGGATCTTTTGATACAGGATGCTACCTTTCTCAATTGTTCCCTGGATCTTAGCCATCAGCTTAAGGCCACAATTCCTGCAAAACTCCATAAGGGATACATCTTCCTTAAAATCATCTACAGATTTGAATGGGAGATGCTTACGGAAATCAACCTTCCCTTCTCTCCATTCCATCTGGTTCAGGATGTTTGCTTTAACCCGAGTGTATTTTCCTTTAAGCCTAATGGCTTCTGCATTGACTTCTTTCAACCTAATCATCATGGTCTTGAGCCTGCACACCTTCTTAGTAATCAGCTCCTGTGTAGCGTGCATTTGTCTCAAAATGTCACAGGACTGCTCGTGAAAGGGAGACATATCCATAGCTCTGCTTTCTGCTTGTTCTAGCTGTTCAATCATTGCTTGTTTATCTGCTTCCAGATGAAAAACTCTAGCTTCAGAATCATTCTTTTCCGCTTCTAGAACCATCATCTGGATTGCTAGGTGCTACTTTTCTTCTTCTAGATGGCGATACTTATTTGATAACTCCTTGTAATCAGCAGACAGGTGATTATATTTATTCACTACAAGATCCCTGTAAGCCTGATCATTAGCCACAGTATGTTGCAGCATGTGAGCTCTCCTATTTGTTGACTCAAATTCTTTGACCATATCGATCACATTATCCTTTGTTGCTTTTGCTGGTGACACAGTGGCGGATGCCATGGCTATGGGAGCCTTATTTGTATTTTGCATAACTGTGGTCTCCCTCTAGGTGACAATATCTGCTTGGAAAATTCTCTTATCCTCTCTTCCGACTTCAAGACCACTGCCTTCCTCTTCTTATAATACACAAATTCATCCCATCGGGACACAGTATGATCTTCGGATGGGGTGTAGGGGATGATCGGGAGATCTCTTACATGGACTTCTGTCCTCGTGGGTGGGGTCTGCACTACCTGAGATGGGTCTATTTCCATAGCTTGGGTGGCAGAGCCACCCGCCAAGGCATCTTCGTTGGTCTTAAGCTCTTCTTCCGCCTTTTGTTCCTCTTCAGCTTTACGCCTTCTTTCTTCTTCTTCAGCCCACTGCTGGTTTTCAATTGCCTCCCTCTACTCTTGTTCCTCTGCTTCCTTCTACTTTCTTGCTTCCTCAACTTCTATCTACAATCTTGCTTCTTCAGTTTCCTGTTGCAGTCTTGCTTCTTCTTTCAATCTTTGTTCTTCATGGGCCAGGGCCTCAGCTGCCTCCCTTTCTTTCTGCAGAATGCCTTCTCGGGCTATGGCAGAGCTAGAGCTAGCTCCACTGCCGTGACGACAAATCTGCAACTCAGCCATGTTGTTGATGCCCCTGAACACTTCTTCCTCTGCATCATAGTAATGGGCATACTCAAAATAAGTATATACCTCCTTGCAATGCTCGGCAACCTTGCTCCGCCTATCATTTCTATGGAAGATTACCTCACCGAAGTGGAAATCTTTCAACTCTTGAATGTACTCCTCGGTTGTTTCAACCCCTGAGAATTTATAGCCTCCTATGCAGAGAGGCAAAGGAGGGAAGGAAGCCTTCTGCTACTTATTAAGCACTCCTCCTATTCCATCAAGGAAAACTTGTCTGACTGCTTTCTTCAGGACTACATAATCAGTGGCGTATTTTGGCAAAATGTATGGTGCTTTGGTACCTCCAAACATCCTGATGTAAGTGTCCTCTTCTGAGAAGTAAAAATCGACATAATTTTCCAGGACTTCCATGGCATTTTCTGACAGGCAATTGGGCTCTTCATTGAACATTTGCTCATACAGAGGCATGATGAACTCTTTGCAGATGAGCTTATAGTTTGCTCTATAATTTTGAGCCCACATTATTTTAAAGGCAGTGTATACCGGGGTGTTGGCCTGATCCCATGTGCAACCTAGCCTGGGGAAAGAGAGCTTGGCCAAAATGCAATCAATAAGATATGAAGTCATGTCAAATTTTGACCTTTTTAAGGCCAAACCTTCTCTAGCTGTGGCCACCGTGGACGACAAACTATCCGAGAGAATAGTATCCCAATCAAACACGGTTCTTTTGAATTCTATGAAGTGGATTATGGGAGCTCACTGTATCCTATATACAGTACCATCGGGCATACCAAAAATTCTGCTTAACATCATGGCAATTAACCTAAAAGGAGGTCTTAGGCTCTAAACGTCATATTCATCATTATCTCTCTTCCTCAGCTGCTTTCCTGTGATCAACAGCCTCTTAACCATCTTGAGATTATTCATCTATCCCAACCATTCATCGTTTAGAGATTGCTGGGGACGTGAGAATTTGTAGGCTGCTGCAATATAAGTTGGATGGAATGAAGTGAATGGCTCTCCCTTATTGTCCTGCAACACTCTAGTTTGTGGGTTGGCATGTTCCAATATCCACCCGATCACTTTAGAGCACGGGAACAACTCAGGATGCGTAGAAGCTCTGGCTATGCCGGAAGTCCTGATGTTTAGATAGATTTGCTCCTCTTCTGATAACACGTCTGGGATATCTTGGTCCCTGATCATCCGGTAAACATCTCCCGACCGGACCTCGGGAGGAACGCCGGTGGTACACTTAGTGTCTTGAAAAAGAGTTTCAGTCCTTGGTTGCACTGGCTCTGGCTCCATCATCTTAGCTTTCTTACTACCACCTTTTGGCATCGTGGCTTATCCTTGTCAGCAACCATATGTGAATGAATATAAAATTGTAACACATTATGAGAGTGTAACATAGAGCAAGACAGTTTTAGCATGCTGATGATAAATATAAACAAAATTATAAGGCTGGATGTTGGGTAAGCACACCAAACATAGATTATCCAAGAAAACAAAATATGGTCCTCAGAATTGATCGTTCTAGGGAGACAATGCCTGGTTAGGAACTTTTGAAATGCTTCTGAAAAGGTAGGCATACGACGTGTAAAACCCACTTCCCTCCTAGTCTTTGGAGATAGGATGTCCTTCATCATAGGCACCTCTAACAGCTAATGGTAGGATGGCTTGGATTGGGAAATCCTATGAGGAAGCCAAACAAACAAAACATAGAACGAAGTTGCTTTTGATAACTGGTATCTAACTGAGTGGTTGAGTATCTCGGTCAGTTATGACTAGCGCTTCCTTCTGTTCGACAAGAAAAGGATTGAGTGCATTGATTCGACCTGGGCAGGTTTTATGATAGAGCTGCGGCCTATGGAACTGACTAGGCTTGAATGACCTAGTAACCATGGACCAACTGGGAATGAGTTATGACTCCTAGCTACCAGCAGTGAAAATTCTATGGGAGCCGCAGGGGCAGTAAACTTTTAAAGGATACATTGCTATGAGTGCCTACCGGCCACGTAATGAAATGGAAAACACCCAAGAGAGCCTCAACGTATAGATAAGACAAAGATAATGGTAGAAACACCTACCTGAAGATGAAACAGTGGTGGAGCGAGGTTGACACGATGGTGAATGCGCTGAGCTGGAGTAAAACTGTGCAATCTCCCAAACGGAGTTCTTCGAATAAAAATCTAACAATGGGGACAATAAACCCCCACTGCCCTTATATATGACCCACCACGTGTGGGTATTTAATTGGGTAGGTGGCTACATTAAAACGGTGTTAAGCCTAGGTATGGTGGGGTCATTTCACCATGTTTGGCACTTAAGCGTGACTGTCAATTGCGACAAGGACTCGTGAGTTTCGTCCGCAGTTGCGGCCAGAACTCATGAGTTCCTCTCAAAGAGCGGGAGACTTGGCGAGGCATCTGCTTATTGTGAGAGAGATGGGAAAGACACTCTGCTTTGGCGAAAATATTTGGCGAGTTGTTCCGGAGTCGCCGAGCTAAGAGACGTTTGCGGCGCAAGTTTGTGAGTTATCCTGATGTTTCAAGAGGACTTTGCGAGTTCTTCTGAAATTGACTCTCCCGAAAGTTTATCGTGCTGTAATTTCTGGAGTTGTTCCACCGTTGCGGAAAGACTCGGGAAGTTTTTCGCAAATGATGAAAATTTTTGGTAAGTCTTTCCCACAAAGTGGATGGCCCATGGACTTGGTAACAGGTCACCCGTTGCGGCAAAACTTTACAAGTGTTTCCGCTGTTTCGGGAGAGAAATTTGAGTTCTTCCGAAGTCCAAAGAATATGCAAGTGCTTTCACCGTTACGGGAAAAAACTTTAAGTCTTTCCACAGTTGCGGGTGCACATCTCAAGTTCTTCCACCGTTTCGGGAGAGAATTTTGAGTTCTTCCGCAGTTTCGGGAAAGAATTGTGAGTTTTTACTAAGAGAAAAAAAAAAAAAAAACTTCAATTTTAAAACACATTCCCCACTTGAAAGAAAACTAAGTTCAAAAGGCTTTTCGAAGGAGACTTAACTCTTTTAGGCAAACTTTCTAGGAAAATGAAAAAGGAGGGCCCCAATATCTACAAAATTTTGGGGAGGGATGTTGTTGCAACAACAAGTTGCCACCATGATTATGGGGCATATATGTACTATTCATAGCGGGAAGCATGTTGTAATGACCGTAATGGCATGGTATGTTCCCACCCCCAGCATTAGGATTAGCTTGAGCAGTCGTGTGGTGACCAAAAGCATGAGACGTATTCCCAGCCCCAACATTGGTGTGATTAGTAGCAGGGTTGGTGGTGTGATGTCTATGTGGATAGGAAATATTCCCACCCCCTACATTAACATTACTAGTGGTGGCAGTGGATGCAAAAGTATGCGGTATATGTCCACCCCCATGGTTGGGAGGAACAGTATCATTCGTAAAAGTAGTCCTGGGTTGACAAGTAGCGACACGGGTATTAGGTGGTGGATGGTGAGTCGTGTTCCAAACAACGGTTCGATTAGGTTGGGTAATCCTAGGAGGTGGTCATCTTCCAACATTAGCATTGTTAGGAGGAACATGACCAGTCCCCATACTATGTGTGTGGGTGGACAATGTAGTGCCCCCAGCGAGGGTAGTTCCCTCGGTGGGTATAGTATGGCTAACACTTTGACTAGTGCCAGCGTGAGTACCAACCATAGTGGAAGGTTCGACAGCACTATGAATAAGCATACCAAAAGAGAGTGCGGTGGGGTTGATCGTAGTGTCATTATGTGATTCAGGCATCCCGTATCTATAACTGTGTGGAAACGAAGGAATGAAAGGCTCGTCCTATTCTTCATCCTCAGGTAAGTCAGGCATTTCGTAAAGATAATTATCTGGATTCGAAGGATCAAACGGATCTCGATCAAGTGGATTAGGCCAAATAGAACTAGGTTGAGTCTCAGGTGGATCACCTCCCCACTCCTCACGAGGAGTATGGGGATCGGAAGTATGGTCAACTCTACCCGAAGGAGTCGAAGGTTTTTCCTCAATATCAGGATGTGCAGCCATGATGTCTTGGACGTAAGTCTTGCATGAATACGAAGACTCAGAGGGAGCCCTCCAGCGTCCTCTAGCAACACGGCGTGAAAACTCGAGTGGCTTTAAACCATCCAAACGACGGGACCGGCGGAGAGTGGGGCTCTGCGCCATGATATCTCCGGAGAGAATATGTAATCAAAATGTCCCCTAAAGGCCAACTATCGATCAAAAACAGTAAATCAAAAGCACACACCTAGAGAAACTATAGCCAAGAGCAGATAAACAGAGTGGCTAAATGAGCTCCCAACACTAGAGTCGGTATGTCTCACCTAGGAGAGGCTTGAGACTCCCAAACTATAGCCAAAGGTAACAGAATCAGTTATAGAGACACCCAGGCTTCACTGCGTCGACAGGGTCAAGTCCACTGCATGAACACAACTGTGTTATCCAATCCCTATCTAACTCAGGACACAAACAGTATAACCACTGCAAGTACCCTGTACGGTACCTAGGTAAGGCAGCTATGTTCACCGCAATATAACCAATGCTCATGGGGACAGTCGTAGGTGGGACCTGTCATATGGGAAGGGTAGATAAGCCTGAAGCACAAGAGGACGAACCTCTAGTACCCCCAAATACGAACAAATCCTAGATATATCTCCCATGTTCTGCCGGTATCAGAGGGATATCTCCTCAACCAACCTCCCGTGACCTCGTGCTTAACTCTAGATTGAGTAGAGATTCTTGAGAACACCGATCTATACCATGGATTCCTCGACTTCCTGGTCAGACACCTAATGTTTTGTCTAGTAGTCTTGGATTGTTAACTCACAATGATCTATTCCAAGACTCTAAACCTATGCTAGTTGGTGTACCCTATAAATAAAATCAGTCTAATCAATTTTAAGATTAAGCGTTAATTTTAGTGGTTGTGATTACTCAAGGGATATGATCGTGAAACTAGTGATGTGTAGACTCAATAGTATGCAAAATCGTCCAATCCTAGACTCATCTATCCAATAAAATAATGTCACTAATATGCAAAATCAACCAACAATTCTGAAATAAAGATGCAAACTTTTATCTTTTCGATGCACAAGCAAAACCTAAATGAAGGCAAAAGGCACTCAATGCAAGATGCAGTACATGAAAGTAAAATATTTTTGTATTTTCGCTTATAAACAAGAAGGAAAATGCAAAAAACTAAATGTATATTTTTGTATTTTTTCAATATAAATGGAATGAAAAAATGCAAGCAAAATCCTACTATTCAGTCACTAAAGTGCCGAGAAGATCACTAAGACAACCCAGCAAATCCTAAATAGCAAGACTCAGCCAAAGGAAAGAGCTCAAAAGGAAAAAACAAAGAGGCTAAATCCAAAGTTTGGTAAAAAATCAAGAAGGCTCAACCAAGAGAAACAAAGAGATCTGGTCACATCCAAGGCATGAAACAGTCAAGAAAGAGGCCAACAAAGACTTAGGAACCAACAAAGCTAACCCAACAACAACCAATAGCCATAAACCAACAAAAGCCGGAGTTACACGCTACTGTTGAAGGAATACCTGCGGGTACCCGCGAGCAGTAGTGTAAAGAGAGATGGGTATACGCGAGCTAAGCTGAGCTAGCCCGCAGGTGAGGAAAGGAAAATGGGCAAATACAGAGTCCAAGGGCTCAGAAAAAGAAACTTTTCTATAGTGTATCTTAACGGCCAATCAGTGACACATAGCTTTGATAAACAACAACTCTAATTATGGACTAATGCTCAAAAAATTTCCCAAACATGGATGTTATCCCCAGCAGAGTCGCCATTTCTATATTGGAGAAAACTCACTATGGCTTGGGAATACCACAACAGACAGATGACTACCAGAAATCTACTCAATTCTCAAAGCAATGCTATTATAAATGACAATGTTAAGATAATGGAGAAATGTAACCAACCTCGATTCAAACGTTTGATGTAGATCCCCGTTGGAGCTTTCAATCCATGCACTTAAAATCTGCAAATTAGTCTTGACAACCAATATCCAACAAGTACATATAATATATAATTGACATTAACATCATCAATAACAATGGTCCATAATATCACAAGCAAATGTAACCCAATGTATAATAAACAACATTCACACCATGAATAGACGAGGATATGAGCATTTCTATTAATGAACAAGAAGAACTACAAAGTGATACAACCTCTTGCCAGCAACCAATCTGAACCAAGATCTAGATCAATACACTGGTGCCTCCACCACTTCAATTCTCCATGAATGGCAAACTCAAACTAGATAGGAGTTTGGAAGGTGAACATAAAGGGTTCACAACTACAAGGATCAATTAGTGCAGACTCAAGATAGGGCAAAAATACACTAGAGTTCTCTTACTATTCTCTTCTTCCTCCCGTCCATAAGCCATATGTGATCAATATATAGTCCTCTCAAATGTAGGTGAAAGGACACATCGAGACGTTACTTGGGCAGATGGAGAGCCAAAGGTCACCCAATGACCGCTTTTTGGGAGTATAAAGTAATTAATAGTGGTTTTACCATTTTACTTGATACTCGTGGGCTATAGTGATGCAACTCATGGGTGCGCATGCTATAATGATGAAACATGTGGGTAGGAACAAAAATGGGGAAAAATAGTATCTCTGAAGGATATAAGTGGATCTGAGTCACTGAAATGGATCCTACAGGCCAAATAATGCTGATGCTCACAGGGTGGAAGATTACGATGTAACGGTATTGTAATGGATTTCAAATGTAATGGCAAAACTAAATGGAAGTAAATCTAGTCTAACTTCAACAAAGAGATGTAAACTACAAAGAGAGAAATTACAATTAAATTTAAACATTCTGATCTATCTACTATCCATGAGCAGAATAATAATATAAAACTAATGAAAACTAGAAGCAAGTAGAAAACTAGATAAAGATATTAACTTTTGAACTTGATTTGGAAGCAAGTAGAAAACTTGATAAAGATATTAATTTCCAAATCCAAATTCTATTCCATGAACATCTTCATTATTTATCAAAATAAGAAACTGATCCTAATCTTAAAGAAAGAAATTATCAAAACTAGAATACTTAAAGAATAAAACGATTAATTTTGGTCTAAACTAAATCTTAAGAGCATGAAGTAAACTAGACTAGGAATAACACTGATAGGTTCTGAAACAACAACATATTGGCAAATTAAATATGGAAGACATAATTTAAAAGACAGTTAAAGCAAACTAAGAATGATAACAAGACTTGAATTAAAACTTTATGGAATGTAAAACAGAGGCCTAAATATGGTTAAGAATACTAATTAAGAGCAGGAAAGATTACAGTAAATAAAATTAAGAAACTGAATTCAAACTAGCATAAAACAGTGTAGAAAGAGTAAAAGTCCGAATGACGATCTGAATGCCAGTTCGAACGACGGTCTGAATGACAGTCCGAATGGAGGAAAAACGAATTAAACTAAGGAAAGAGGTAGTTTTGATGATCTTGATGTCAGCTGCTGAATGCAAATGAACCTACAATGCAAAGCAATCAGTAAGAATATTTGTTGAGAAGTTACGATAATAGAAAGAAACCTATTTTGATCATTGTTGGAGAGATAAAATATTCCTATTCTATACTAAAGCAAGATTGAGACGAGAGAAGAGAATTAACCTATAGTTATAGAGGAGAAACTAATTAAACTAATTCTAACTATTAATAGAGCTTAAAACATAGGCTAACTAAGTTCTATTTACTTGTAAGGAACAAACTAGGTAATTATAAAAGACTGGAATTAAACTATCAAAACTATACTATTGGTCAACCATTTGCTAATTCTGTAAACACAAATTATGTTAGTAGCACAATATAAATTACAGAGGAGGAAGAAATATCATGTACAAAAAACGAGATTAATTACAGATACAGGAAAATACACTAATTAGTTGCGGAAAAGAAAATGCAGAACACAAAGACAAATCCTCCAGTTGATGAGGGGCCCTTCCTAGCAATCAGAGATGGGAAACTGAACTCATTAGCTACTCAGAACATCAACGAATTGGAACTTCCATTAACTTGAGAAAATTACAAAATGTCTACTACCTGCTCTTGAAAATCTCTAACTCTGTCTACAGACTAACTTCTCTAACTTCTAACTCAACTAACTATGTTTCTCTATGCAAACATCTATTTATAATTTACAATGGATGAGAGGGTCGACAGAGTTGACCTCTCTAATAACAGAGGCATTTATGGCCGTAACTGGCTACTTTAAGTGATGCATGACAACCCAAGGAGCATACACCAAGCTTCACAGGGCTGATTCCTTCATGAGGCAGCTACAGCATTGATCTTCCCTTGACGTGGGCAGAGAGGTAGTGTGCTGGTGAACTGAGCGAACAGAGGAGAGGGCTGCTGGAGAATTGATGTGGGTGAACCATTGTGTTGGTAGGCTGAGCGTGGACGGGTGGAGTCTTCCAGAACACTAACATGAATGGGCTTGCGTGATTCCAGGTTGAATGGATGAGAGAGCTAGAGTGTAGAGTGTTGACGTGGAAGCATGGTGTGATGTTGAGTTTAGCAGGCCTGGGGGCGAATCTTCCAAAACGAAGGCTCATTAACCATGACCTTCACGTGGCTAACAGAACCCACGTGATCTTGTCTTTAATGGCCCGAAACATGCCAACCATGGATTTCTCGGGCTGAATGTGTGGCTGAACGATGAGATGAATGCGGTTGAACATTGGCAATATAAACACGCAGTCTGAATGAAGGGTCGTTTGAAAAATCACAGCCTGTAAATCAAAACTAGATGCCATGCATGACTGGAATTGTTAATTAAATCATTAATAAATCACAATATAATGATATTTGAACAAACTTCATATGATAAACGAATACATGCATACCTGGTCTGTTTGATGGGCTGAATGGGTAAAAGAGTAACTTATTATATAAAAAATAATGAAATTAACGCCATTCAGAGCAGATTTGATGATAAAAAATAGTGACAAAATGGACACCAACATTCCCCCAAACCGGAGACATGCCAGGTCCCACTGAGCAAAACAAAAAGAAATTAGGAAGAAGATTGAGCTGCGGTAGCAGCTGCCTTCGACTGGAATGATGAAGATATAGATTCGGCCTCAATCTTCCTGAATTGGTCCTTTAAGTAATTATATCTCATCCTCAAGGTAGTATGGGATGTTGTTTTGGCGTTAACCAAGCATTTAATGTCTTTTACTTGTGCACGCAGTGCCTTGTTTTCTTCATGGAGCTCAAAAATTGTTTCAAACATAGCTTTGATTTTGGTCTATCAAACGTGCTATTACTTGGATCAACTTATCCATCTCCTGTTGAGCTAGAATGAGCTGTTTTTTATAACGTTCAGGGCTCTTTGGGGGACTCAACTCTTTTGAAAATGTTTCACACTCAACAGTATAACCTTCAAGATTTTTATCTTTGTTGTGTGCAGGAGGACTTTCAGCAGCAGACGCTTCACTCATTCGAGCAGATGCGTTGGCCAACGTGAGGAGGGGTGATTCAAAGTTATGATCGTCTGACTGGACATTTGAACATGATGGCTGAACGATAGTCTAAATGACAGACTGATCAATGGAATGGTCCCAAATGGATTTAGTCAGCTCTGAAAAGAGTGGAGGTTCCGAAGTAGGGTCACCAAGAGTAAGTTCAGGAGAAGGTGATGACTGGACAAGGTGCTCATCACCTGAGGGACCTCATCAAACTGTACACGTTTAGCTTTTGGTTCTGCTTGGGTATGATGATGTTCTTGAGAAGAGGAAGGTTTGCCAGTAGATAAATGAGGGTTCAGTATTTCAAAAACAAAATGATCCCAAGTTTGTCCTCTCTCTTCTAACTGATGAATGATCATAAACTTAATAAGAAAATGATGATACAAACTACCAGAGGGATTAACAATATTCTTCCTAAATTGGATATACATCTTCTCCAAACTTATCAGGAAATAAAATGGGAAATTGAGGGTCTAATTGTTGACCAAATGAGCTAACAATCTGAAATGGGAAGCTTTAAAGACACTGAACTTACCCTCGTGATTAAGTGGATGATAATAGTCAGAAGATCGAAGTACTCCGGTTGATCCATTCTCTGTGAAAACCTTTGGTACCAGCAACGTGTTGAAATCAGTCTTTAGGGCAAATTCATGATCCTTTCGTGGAAGGAAAAGATGCTTATTCCATCGGGCACCTTCCCTCGGGAGCTTGGTAGCTAATGCTAATGACTCTTCTGTCATGGAGAAAACAAGATGGCCAACCTTGGCCATCTTTCCATCAAAACCTTTGGCGAACAGTAATGAAATCTCATGGTCATAGCCTTGGAGAAGGCGGAGCAATGGTTCCTAACCTGCTCGCAAAAACACTTCACGGCAGGCTTTAAACTCAGAAATGCGGGGGAGGTCCTAGTAGCTACCAAGCTCATGGCGACTTGTAATTGTTGATAGAGGACGGGGGAATGTGAATGGATACAAGAGGTGCAAGGATTTGTAGAGGACGCGACTCATATAGAGAGCGAACAGACTGAGGACTAATCCATGGGACCTTACCTATCTTTTTGTCTTGCACCACCATGGGACTAATCCATTCTGATTCTTCGACTAGTTAAATTATGCCAACATCCAACATGTGGTCAAGTTCAACTTTGACCCTTTCCTTATGTCACGGATTCACTCGATATGGTCGCTACCTAATTGGTTTTGCATCTGGTTTCAACGGAATCTTCATCTCCCCTAGATCCCCCAAGATTCTCTTCATCTCAAAAAACTTCGTAGGGAACAAATCTTGGAACTCACGCAACAGGTCGGTGACCTTCTCCATCATGTCTTCATCCCAGTAGTCATCAACATTCGCAAACTTTGGGTTCTCTTCTGTCCCAATGTTGACCTTCCTGAGCTTCAACGGCTGACTGATTAGATCTGTTGGTGTGTCAGGTGCTACAACATTGCGACTTCATTCTGATTCGGGAATATTGACATTCCGTGGATCATCACCATCCTCTGGCCCTCCAGTGATATTATAACATTCCATCATTGACTGCATCTTACAATGCGTATGCGGATCCACAGGATATGCCACTGGAACGACCGTCAGAACAACGTCGTGGATGAGTTGCAAAGCATTATGAACATATGGGTTGACATCCGTGAAACTGAAGGTATGAGTAAAGAAAACCATCAACTCTAACCAAGTATTGATATCCCCTTGCAACTCAGCTGAAGCATACCATGATCACGGCATTTCATCCAAAGTATGGATAAAATCATGGACCCATTCATCCCTTGGTTGCGAGGCCCATAGTGTCTGACATTCCATCAGATGATTGCTAGGTTCATTCTACCCATTGTACCTTCGGGTGTGGTATAGTTCTATGTCACCAAAGTGAACCGTCATCAACCTTCGGCACTGCGACCATCCAGTAATAGATTTCTTATGGGTCTCCCACCACCGTGCTGGAGTAGCCTTCACCGCCTCCTCCAATGTCAACAAACGCTGTGGTTCTGACACCTTATCTTCAAATGCGACTAGGAATTCAGAAAATCCAGGAAGTCCTTCGTATACCAACAACTCAACAGTCTCAGTTGTGACACGACACAGTGACTACATGATCAAACCACATTTTCGGACCGATACCTCATGCAGGCGATTCTGCCAATTCTCTAAAGCATCATCCGAGTCGGAAGATGTAGAGCTAGAGTTGTGCCAACCAATTTCTCCGCTAGCCGTCGGATGAATGTAGTCTTCTGAAATGTTATATGCATGATCCCATCCTCTTACAACTTCATCCTTGATAGGTTCAACATATCATCTCCCTTCATTTGGATCCAACAGAACAATGACGCGGAGGTCCTGATTTTCAAAGGTCATCACCCACTTCTTAAAATTGATTACTACCATACTATCATTAGCCCATCCAATGCCCAGCAGCATGGGATAGGAGCTCCCACCATCAACAACTTCGATGACATCGAAATCAGCATAGGTTTTCATTCCTTCAATATCCACAACAAGGCACGGAACGCGCCCAATCGGTGTTACCTTGGCTTGATTAGCCAATCGTAGTTGTACGGGAGACCAGCTCAGCATTGGGATCCCCATCTTTTGCCATGATTGCTTTGTCAATATATTGACATTAGAGCCCAGATCCAGAATAACTGAATCGACCTCATAATCCCCAATCTGGACATTCATGCGCATTTCTTTGCCTTCCGTCTTCCTTTGTAAGGAATTCACCGCAGACTCCCTCCGTCCTTTATTCGATCGATGCAATGGACTCTCAATCTCGGCAAGTGCATCAGGATCGTGTGCCAGCGATAAACAACTTTCAAAGAAGTTTTGTAGAGTACCATACTGCCGCGATGGGCCTGCTTCTGAAGTCAAGTCAAAAATAGGGGGCATGTCGCAAATAATTGTCTTACCAAGATTCATGCCCATCACATTAAGTGCTTCAAAGAACGTGTCTCACTTGGCATCAATGTCGAACTACACCTTCTTTTTTCCAGCTAGCTGAATGAGTGGATGTGAACCATCATCTCCTATTGTCGCACCTCTGCGGGTGATAACTGCAACAACAGCATCTTGAGTCCTCAGCTCTGCTGAAATCATCGTGACAATGGGTCCTTGATTCTGGTTCGGTGGTGGGTTCGCAGGTTGATTCACATTCTGGTTAGCGTTCTCATGTGGATGTTGGTTCTGGTTCTGTGCTTGATTCTGATTTGGAAACTGGTTCTGATTCTGTAACTGTGGTATATTTCCTGCCTTCCATCGCGCAATCAACTGCGGACAGTTTTCAACAGTGTGATCAGCAACAAAACAATACATACACTATGTCTGCAACTGCGGGAAATATTGTTGATAATGCCCCAATACCCCGCAATTATAACATTGGACAAGTCCATGACCTCGTCCTCCTCTACGACCAAAGCCTCCACCTTGTCCTCCCCGGAATCCTCCACGAAATCCCCCTTGCTACTGATATTGTGGTTGAGGAAACTGTTGTTGCATGGGATTCGATTGCAGCTGAACACACTGTCCTCGATGAACACATGATGCTGGTTGAACGTACTGTGGCTACTGTGGATCCATCTACATCTGATTATACTGTGGCACAAACTGTTGGTGTGGTTACGGTTGCAGTACAAACTGCATCTGCGGTTGAGGTAGCAGTTGGGACACCTGTGGCTGTGGTTGCGGTTGCGGTTGTTGTACTGCACGCTGGTCATCCTTCACATAGTAGGATTCGTACGTTCTTTCCTGAAGGGGGCCATATGCACAAAAATCCTTATCTTCATGCCCAACTGACTTGTAGAATGTACAATACAAATTCATCAGCTTTGTGACCATATCCTGCATGTATTGACACTCCTCATGTCAATGCCCATATACTTGACAGATGCGGCACCATGGCATACCTCCACCACTTAATGGATTTGGTGCTCCTGATACCAGGTAGTTACATAAATCTGGGCAGTTATCCCTCGTATGTCCCTCTGCGCGACATCGAGTACAGTAGACCTCCTGACGGTGCTCTTTTCCCTTCTTAAGATCTTGCAACTGAATTGTCAGGTTTTCCAATTGTGTCTGGATTTGAGACATGCCAGTTGCATTCTCACCAATCGGTGAAGCTTCTAACCGCATTGCAATTTCCAGAGCTTTGCTCGGTGTGGTAATGTTCTATTGCATCAACGGGAGTCGAATATAAGGTAGCAACGCCGCGATGAACCATTCCTTGTGCTAGACATCGCTCATGTCGAAGCTAACTCTTGCCATCAGCGTTTTGAACCTTTGCTCAAAATCCCAAACAGTTTCATTCGGATACTGCTTAATCTCCTTCAGTTATGTAATATATTGCACCTTAGATTTCGGTTTTCTGAATTGTGTAATCAATCCTTTTCTAACCTCATCCAGCGTCTTCTCCGGAGTTCCTGTAGGAACTTGTACAAACTTCATAAACCAGTCCAATGCGCGTCCCTAAAGAGTTGTCTCCAATTGGCCTTTCTTGGCATCATCATCGGTAATTTGCTTAACAATCCATACTGCTTCACATAAGAACCAATATTGCACTGGGTTGTCAGTGCCATTCCCATGGAACAGCGATAACTTCACATCTTCCCCCACCATCCTGGGCTTCCTTCCTACAATCGCTAAGCTGCTAGCGGTCAAGTTCTGTTGACACAATGAACACGACTGTGTCAAAGTTGTATTTATTCTTGGTTGTGGGATAGTGAGGGGAGGTGTGGGTATGTTGCTACTGGGGGTTGGTCATACCTCTATCTTGGGCATAGCCTGGTTTTCCTTGTCGGCACTGTGAGGTCGCTTCGTCCCATGTGGTATTCCTTCACGGATTTGTGTTTTGACCACAGCAGGACCTTCTCCTGTCCTCTGCCTCTTCTCTTATTGAAACCTTGCTCCTCCCCTTGTAAGACCACTCTCTTCCTCGGCTTCCTTCACAATCTCGTCATAACACTAGTACAAAATGAGAGATAAATGACCAAAATCCACATATAAATGACCACTTTTTAGTTGGTGACCATTGGTAGCAAATTAGCAGTCATTTATCACGCGACCAAAAATGTGCTCATATTTAGCGTGGTCATTTATAGATTATCTTGTGGTCATATATTTGGTCCTATATTTGGTCATTAATTTGGTCATATATTTGGTCATTAATTGTCACAATTAATGACCACATTTTTTGTCATGTGATAAATGACCGCTAATTTGCTACTAGCGATCGCCAACTCAAAAGTGGTCATTTATATGCAAATTTTGGTCATTTTTTTAGTCTTTTATGTCTTTTAGTGGTTTCAGAATATATATAGGGCACGGAGGAATCGAACCACCAACCTCCTACCTATAAGGCAGGTGCTCTACCATTGAGCTAGCACCCTTAAATAGAATTCCATTGAGCCACTATAGCATGCATTATGTGGACTTACTAGTTACACACAAATTTGAAACTATCCTACTGACTGAACTTAATAAATAGAATAAACTTGAGGGAAGCCACATTTAGAGATCATTCATCATTGAATTCTATTAGACAAGAAGTTGCAAACCTATATCACATATTTTCCACATTGATCTTGTTCTAGAGTGTAGATAGATTGCAAGATCTCATCCATCATAATACTCTGTATCTTGTCCTCTTTGCAGCGCTCCAACACTCTTTGTCACCATTACAATTTGAAAAAACAAATTCCAACATGCAAATAACCAATGACAAATTAAAAGGAGAACAATTAGTGGAATATTATAACAATTAGACTCACCTGAATGACACGACAACCATATGGATGGGAGCACAATACCACAACTAGGCCAAAAAAGGCTAAAATAATGAAATGTATTTTATCGTGGGAAATACACTCAATACACTTATGGACCCTACTCAAATTAAATAGTACAGTTTAACAGTTACCATAAATTTCAGAAAATCTATCCATATCATTAAGTACGCACAAAGTAAATTAACCTGTCATAACATATAATGCTAAGAACAAAAATCATAATATCGTAACTACCAGTACTGTTCCAAATTTCCAATAAATCATACCACTAGACTTCTTGGTAGCAATAGAGTAAGTAGATCTATCCAACAAAAGGTGAAGAGCTTGTTCATCTCTCTAGTGAAATTTTTATGATGGACCCTTTAGAATGTGCCATAGTAGAGCACTACACCCCGTTGTTTTCTCCTCTGAAGGCTCAATGACAACTTCTCCCATTATTTTTCTTCTACCTGCTCATTTAGATAGGAAATATCAGATACAACAAAATTTGGCTTCTCAAGTAAAGATCGTAGTACTGATAAAAATTGAAAAAACTCATGCTAGTAACTAACAACAAATGTACCTACTGATTATTTTATTTATGGTTCAAAATCGTGAGTTCGGAGCTGATTATTTTATTTCTTGTTCAAAAAATGCTGGGAAAGGAATGGCAAGTAGAGATATGGACTCAGAAGCAGCTACTTCAATGTCGTATAGATCAAATTGCTAGTAAGAAAAAGAACCATATCCTTATCACAATGAGACACATTACACATTTCACAAATCGGTTTTAACCCCTGCGGACCCTCATTTCCGCCTTTTTGGTGTCTTGGAATCGGGACACGGTGTTGACAATACTTAAAATATTGCACTCGATTATCACTCACCTCAAGGACAATGACAAGTTCTTCTGCAAATAGTACTTCAAATCTACCAATGCTTTTGGAGCTTAGGTTAACTTTTATCCCACAGTTTCATGCAAAATCCATCTCTAACAGGGATACAACTATACCACCATCAATAATGTCATGACCAACCGAAACAAGATTTTCTCCAAGCATTTCCTAGAGACGTGATCCAACGAGCGTCAGTTAAGTACCATTCTTGCATCATTGTATTTATTCAGGTAATAAACACAAAGGATGGATAACATAAGCATATTAGTTACTGAGTTATTAATTATTAATTGGTTGTCAATTACCATTTGGTTAGGCCCTCACTTGAACTGCATTGAAGACTCTCTTGAGATATGAAACATCATCAAGGTTTGTGCAAACATCACCAATCTGCAAGACAAAATTGTAAATATAAAGAATTCTTTAATCATGAAACATGATGCCAGGAAAGAAATCAAAATGGTCCATCCAACCATTCATAATATATTGCTCTCTACATAATCTATTGACCTTTGTTAATAAAAAGACACCAATCCAACAAGAAATATTTTAGCATTTACATGGTCAAAAACGTGAGCAAGGGAAGAACCACCTAAACGACTCTTTCCTTTTGCCAAATAAATATGGAGTAGAATTCCATCATCTCCTAGCTACATAGCAGTGGATTATGTCAGTATGACAATTATGAAGACTCAACAATATTAGAGTTTCTTGTCCAAATCCATTTTAAAATGTCACCTTCAATTCTAGTGTAAGAGTCTTTGAAATATCCAAACAGGTCACATAAGCATTGATTACTAGATTTCCAGGAGCTATGACAATCTCTCCTCCAGCTTGTGCAGCCATTGAAAGACTGTCTTTTCTGCCATCTATTGCTATCCCAAGTTGTATAATTACATCCCGAAGAGCATTAGCTGCATCATATATGGATGCACCTTCTCCATCTAGCTTTGCAGTATACATCCAATTTCCACTAGCTTCGAGATCATTCAGTGAAGTAACTTGTAAATCATGTATGATGTGCTTCTTTATAAGACCAAATATTATTATTAAGGAAAACATATGCTTTATACCTTCATTATGTTTGACAATGGCCCTTTTCACCTAATATTGCAGGAATGGCCAAAGGAAAATTGGAAAGCTCGTCTTGAGAAAGAAATTTTTTGACATGATATACTCACCTTAGCCCAAACAAGATTTGTCAGAGACTCACCCACTGTTAGCCTAGCCATTTCCTTTGGATTCAGTAAACCCTCGAAATCTAAAACTTCTAAGATTGTTTTCGTATTGTTGAAACCAAGAATTGTTTAAGTACATTCAAAATATACCTTAGAGATATTTTGCTCATATCCAAAATCCATGAACATCTACTACATTTACTAGTTGCTCTCCAATTGCACATGCACCACCACTTAACCCAGTATATGTCTGCATGAATGAGACATTAGTCATATATTAACATTAAAATAAAGTATGCTCTAGTTTAAAGACAATAGAAACTCTTAAACCATAAGAAGATTAATGTCGTAAAGAAAGCTAGAAAGAAAATATAAATACAAATAGTTAGTATAAATATTTCATATACACACTATTGCAGCAACACTATGGAAGTAAAACTGTTAACCAAACAAGAAAGTGGAATCTCCAAATCAATCACATTCATAGACATGATGCCCTCTGGAATAAACTGCACTATAATACAAACCAACCTGAGCAATAACAACAACATCTGCAAGTGGAAGCTGCAGAGGACCAACTATCTGTTGTTGTACAACAAGACTAGTGACACAATGATCAACCTTCCAAATGTCCATGAATTCTTAATAATATGCTTTAAGTTCAAGCATAATTTCCAATGGCAAAAAACACTACCAAAGGAAGCCAAAATAACTAGTCAAGGGATGCTCTTTTACAATCTTGGGATTCTTTTTCAAAATTGGAAAATAAAATTGAAACATGAACTCGCAAGCAACTTGACCTCCTACCTTAGTTGTTAAGAAACTCTTTGAACACATGGATGTAATATGAAGAACTCGTCTAAGAGAATCCAAAACTGTTATTCCTAGAGCAATGTCAACTGACTCCAATGGTGGAAGTTTCTGTGTAAATTCAAAACGTTTCCGTGGCATCTCACCAAGTACCTGCAACTGAACTTATTAAAAAAGTACCACATTGAAAACAAAGATTGGGGGCCTTCTCTTATGATGAGCATGAATAAGCCTTTATCATTTGTATATGCATATACCTTTGGCTATTTCTTTTATTCGGTAATTTAGTTTGTTTGATAATTTAGCTTCTACTTTTGGGTCCCATTGACCTACTTTTGTGGTCATTCATGGACATTAAAAAAATAAAAATATTATGTACCCATGTTTTCAAGTTTCCTTCTAGCTGCAACTAAAACACTTTGAAGAAAACCATGGTATGCTCTGACGAAAATACCATTACTTGTGACCATCTAAGTTTGACAAAGCATTCTACAAATATTTTCCACCTATGGTATTTTGAACTATTAATTTGACAAAGCATTCTACAAATCTCTTCTACTTATGGTATTTGGAACAACTAGTTTGACAAATTACCTTCTCAAGGTCAAGATCAACTTCCAAAAGATGAGGGGGTATAACATTTATAACATAATGCTCCATTTCCAAGCTATCAATGAGTACTGTTCTCCCATCACCACTGTGGATCATACAGATCATCATTACTTACGTTATATTGTAGAAACAAAATATAAGCACACCAGAACATAGAATATAACAATTCACTCAAGGGATGACCAACAAAAAAAACCAATGTGGACTAAATTTGACTAATATACCATCCATTGGGAAATAGGAACAATACAAACACCCATCCTCAAGTTTTATCAAACTACAGGTCAATTTTTCATGAATTTATTCTCCATAGAGACTTTGTCAAAAGATTGTTCAACCAAAAGAAATTTGAAATTCATAAAAAAATTACATAATAGTTTCAAAAAATATCCCATGCAACACATCAAGAACTCTATTTCAATATAGAGAACTAACTATCAACTTCAAACTAAGAATTAAGCATAGAAGTCAATATCTTAGCAGTGATTGAATTGAACATGAACTTGGAGACTATTTGTTTAACCACAACCATGATTCTCAGACAACATATAGTCATGTATATACAATTATCAACCTGATTTTTCTGATTATGGCCTTGGACACCTTATCTATTTCACAGATTGAGCGTAGCAATATCTCATTTTCAGGTCTTATCAGTAATGCATCCTGAAAAACAAAGAAAAATTCATAAAATATATTATATTAGTATATTATATCCACATATAATATACAGTAAATAAAATTCATAAAGTATATTATATCAGTAATGTTGATCCGCTGGTGTGCTGGATCGGCTGGAGAAGTGTTGACATAAAGAATGCAGGAGGTTGGTAGGTTTTTAAGGAATTGTTCCTTGTAAAACATTATGGGAGTGTCCTCCTTACTATATAATAAAATACACTACAACCTTTAATTTGCATGGGTTGAGTCATTGAAGGAGCTTGCCTAGCTATACAATAATACACACAAAAATCAAATACGGCCTACACTAGTTAGAATTGGACACTAGTTGTAATCGATGATATTTTTCCATCTTTAAAGTAAAACACACAGTATCAAACACTTGTGAGCATATTGGGTAGAAATTCCCTCTCTTACTATGTCACGGAAAAATGCAAGCAAGCTAAAGGAAAATTGCCTCACAAACCAAAGCATAGCATAATGCATGTAAGCTAAGGAGAAAGAGCCTCTCCAATAAATACCTAACAGAATGCATGTAACAAGGAACAAGACAGCTTGCCCCCCTCTCAAACTCACAGTCACAATGCAAAAATCCTTATACAGCATCTTGAATTTTTCTCTCAGTTTTGGTTTGCACTGTTTCAAATAAAAAATGAAATGAGGTATTTTCCAGTAATTGACAGAAGGTCAGTCATAGACATACAGACATACTCGAGATAAAAGTACTCATAAAATAGTGACAATGCCTCAAGTCACTGTGAAACCTATCTGCCAATTGATCGAACTCATTGTTTGTCAAAGGGATCTTTTGCCTTTCTCGATCTTGCCATCCCTGGAGATGAATAACTTGTCACCGGTTTGCTTGCTTTATCCTTGTGCCCCCATGTTCCCACCCATTCCCACCTAAATACAAGGTGACATACTTAGCCATGTTGTTTCCATAAGAGCATAGTTTTGGTGTGCATTGTTTCAAATAAAAAATGAGATATGAGTATAAATTTTCAAACTTTACATAAATATAAAAAACCCTACATCATCAAAGCAGTGAACATAACCATAACTTTATGTATATGAAAGAAATTGCATTAACTTGGTTGAATTACTTTTTTCTTCAACTGTTGAACAGTTCCTACGCCCAGTGGGATTACCCTTGAATTTGTATCTTTCTATCTCCTTTCTGGAAAAAACAAAAATTGAAGGGTCATCATTTCTCCTCTGATCTGCTCCACCAGATCAAAAAATGGACTAAATCTGATTGGTTCTCCTCTGAGATATTAAAGAGATATGGGGGGTCAAATCTATATGGATGGGATCACCAAACAATTGCATGTATAGCATGTAAGGGTCAAATATTAGAAGAGATCGTTCATCGGCTTCAACCATATTGACAGCTCCTGTAAACGACGCCGATTATGCTCACACCATCTAAAAACATGGTGCCCAAACCTTGATCTGCCAGATGCTCGTGGAGGCTTTTAGGGTTTATAAAACTCCAGTAACTCTGAACAATTTCAGAGGTATTCCGGGAGTACAGAAAATATTGAACTGTGAGATCCTCGTCGAGGTTTTTAGGGTTTATAACCCTCCAGTAACTATGAATAATTTCACTGGGGCGGTCTGTTGAAATTGCATGAAAATGCACATTATGAATACTTTAACCTCTTTCTGGTAATCAAAGGTGTGTAAAACATTTCACGGTAACCCTTAATTCTATTTTTAAGAACAAAAATTACATCAATTAGGATAAGAATTCCCTGTGGGCATGAAACTCCAAAAACACACGCAAATGTTAACTTAAAGCCACATAATGTCTACTACATTTGATAAAGAGAAAATATTTCATTGCAATGCAAAACCCTTTTCTCTAATCATAGCATTTCAAATGAACACTTTTCACTTGAAAACCTGTCAAAAGCGGGAATCTTATAAATCACCAAAAATAACGGGAGGTTTGTTCAATGGGAGGTTGGGAGGTCAGGGTAGTTTGGTACTTCGGCGGGATGTGTTTTATGGATTGTTTGTATCTTTTTAAAATATTATATGAAATAATATATTTAGTTTTAATATATAATATATATAATATTTTGTTATTTTTATTTATTTATATATTATTTTTAATATATATATAATATTTTTGTTATTTATTTATTTATGTAATATAATATATATTGTTTAATTGTTGTTTATTTATATAATATCAAATTAAAAATTTAATAATCGAAATAAAATTTAACTTAAAATAAAAATTGATAAAAATAATATTACCATTGCATAAGTTAAGATCAAATTCAAGATTACAAGGTTCATATGCCTTATTATGATCTCCTTAGACCAAAATGTTTTCTAAGAGTAAAAACAATATTGAGCATAAGTCTAAATTTGATCACTTGATTAAGTAATAAGAAGAGAGTCCTCCACCTCCCAATCCTTCTAATTTTAAAAATTGTCCTTTTATTTTTGTTGTTATATATTTTAGATTTTGGTCTTCCCTCTTTTTTATTTAAAGGGATTCAAAAGGAGGCAAGGATTTAGGGAATAAGGCCTAGGAGGAAAAGGTAACCACATAGGTATTCGAGAAATTTATTATTATTTAATGGGATTCAAAAGGGGCACGGCTTTAGGGAATAGGTATTCGAAGGAAAAAGGAATGGGTTAGAGATTTAGGTAGGGATAAACAAAGGAATAAAGACCATGTCTTTTTTTAATTGAATGTGAAGGGAAAAAGTAACACTAGTAAGGAAAAGCCTAGGTGCATATTCTTTTCTTTTCAAAATTGGAAGATATTGGCATTTTTCAGCAAAGAGACACCGGGAGGGGAACTTTAACTTTCTAAGCTTAGCAACAAGGAGAAAAATGATGAACGGATGCATCCAAAAAATTAACGGATGACATGATATTGATGTATTTCAACTGACATGCCATAATGACTTTAACTTGTTGAAATTTCAACTGAGTGACAAGAGGGTCAAACAACGATGATTTTGTCCAAATGAGATATGACCATGACTAGCATAACAAACTCAATGAAATGACATCGATTATGTAGCATGACAATGCAACTAACAAGAAACACCAAAATGCAAACTTGATTCCATGATGTAAATTTTAACATTGTAGATGGATTTAGAGACCCCCTTGAAATAACCCCACTGAATCCTTGAGGGGTTATACAATTTACTAAATTTTAACACTGCAGATGGATTCAGAGACCCCCTAAGGGGGTGGGGTCTCTGAATCCATCTGCAGTGTTAAAATTTAGTAAATTGTACAAATTCATTGTCAAAATTGCAATTTTCCATTGTCGGAGTGACACAACTAACAATGACCAAATAAATGACCAATCCATATTCTTAATGTTAGTTTTACGTAGTCATTTTTAGTTTAGTAACTTGTTATTTGGTCATATATTTTATCGCATGACCCAATTGGTCATTTTTAGTTGGATCACTCAAGTTTGGTCATTTATACCTTGGAAAAGCTATGGTGGCCAAATTTTTTGGTCGCCTGGTCATTTATCTCTCATTTTCTACTAGTGTAACTTGCACCCATCTACCTCGTATTATTCCATTTACCGCCCCTGCTTTCGTGGTATCCACATCCTCTTCCCACTAGGGTTCTACTGATCGAGGTGCATCTTCAGTATGCCCTTTTCACATATGAGCATCTTAATGGACAACTGCAGCGACAACAGGAGCCTGCCTCTCGATCCGTTGAAAAACTCCCTTTCAGCTTCGCTATAAGATTTTGTCGTATCAACAGAAAACTCGGTGATATATCCTTCCAATATGCTGTCGACCTAGACCTCAACAGCCCATGATGCTTTGTTATCTACCTCTTGCATCTCCTAGATCAGTTCTGGGGTCCAAGATGTCAGCTCAACACCTTGGAAGTTTCACTTCTGAAAGGTCAATTTCACAAACCATTCATATAGGATGATTGGAAATTCACAGAAAAAATATTCGTGTGGACCGTCATGTATGTACTTTTCCTGCCACCGATCCGTCGACAACCCAGGGTTCTGATTTTCTTTCTCAGTGAACTCTCTCAACTTTAGGTCGAACCAATATTGAATTTCTGGTATCATTAGATGCCACAACATGTCCTCCCTCCACTTCATGATAGGGTCCCAGCAACGGAACCATTTCTTGACACAAACCCAGTCGACAGGGGTTCCTCACACTGTCGACACCCAAACCACCACGATCTTCCTGAACACCGGCCCAGATAGGTTTTACCTTGTCCAGCAACACCTGCGGAGCAGAGGAAGTCTCACCCGAGATGTTCAAGGGAGAGCTGACGGAACCACATTTTCGCCGAATGAAGGAGTACCTTGTCCATTAACTCATTGACTTATCGCAACATTGCATAACAGATCTAACCATTCAACTCAGGCATTAAACATAATTACAGCATCATTCAACATATCTCATCATTGTTAGAACCACCAATGCGCAATAGATATAACAGTAAAACATTAATTGCAGCAAGAAAACATCACATCATTCATAGATTCATATTGCATAATGCATTTATCACAAGGAAACAGGAAAGACACAATGATTCTGCTCAAAATTATGTCATATCATATTCATCTTCGCAACAAAACACAAATACAACAAGATAATTCTTCTATCACATACCCAACAAACAGATTCATATCAATATCCAAAACATCCCACAATAGCAATTATGATCTTCCGTGATGATTCCTATGTATTTCACAATCAACATCTATTTATAGGCTTGCTCTTTTACATTCATTGTCCACTTAACCAACCGCCTAACTACTTCTTAACAAATTCTACAAAAATATGACCCAAACCCACATATTGCGGTCCAAATGACACAAAACCCACGTATTGTGGTCCAAACGACCCAAAACCCACATATTGTGGTCCAAATGACCCAAAATACATAAAATACTACCAACTTGGGCATTGATTTCCTCTTTTTGCGGTATCTTCGGCCTTGCGCAGCATCCGCAGCTATCGACTTGCGCGCTAATTTCCTCCTTTCATGGTATCTTCGGCCTTGCGCAACATCCGCGATGCTACGAAGCTGACTCATCCAAACCTCCTGCCAGCATAAACTAAATTATGTAAATCTAAATCTAAATTACCAAAAAAAAAAAAAAAAAAACTAGTGTTAGAAAATTTTCATTAAAATAAACTAATTTAATTTAGAAAAACTAATTTGGAGGCCATGGTAGTAGGAGGATCTCACTGGTAGCCTGTGAGGATTGAGCCTCGATTGAACTCACAAACCCTCATTCGAGCTTCTATCTATTGCTTGTTTGAGCTCTTGTCCAACAAGCCCTCAATCGAGGGATTTTAAATAGCTTGATCGAGCTCCTGTTAAGCCCTCAATAGAGTTCTTAAGAACTCCATCGAGGGCTTAATAGGAGCTCCATCATGCTTGTTTTTCACCATACTCACTCCCTTTGCTTCAAAACGTCTTAGCCATCTTCATGGGGACACCCAAAACAAGTTTTGTAGTTTCCAACATAATTTTGTCCCTATATATAGAGCATCATGTTAAATATATGGCATAAGGAGAAATTATCCAAACCAATCTTGTGTAGCCAATATTTATTCTCCCGTATAGAGGTGATCACTTTGATTGCCTTCCATGTAAAGGTTATTCCTCCCATATAGAGGTAATTGATAAAAGTAATGATGTTGTAAAGTCTTGTTAGACAAGGCTCTAGATTTTTGTGTCAAGTCATGATTCTCAGGTGAACCTTCCGTATAAAGGTATCCATGATATGGACCTCCAGTATAGAGGTGGACCTCCTGTATAAAGGTCATGCTTTACTTGTTAAAAGAATTTAATGTTATGTGATGAATTATTAACCATGATCACCTATTGCTATTAAGTCTCGTTTAGAGATTGATCACCTCTAAAGTGAATTACTTTAGCATATGATCATTTGTTCTTGAATAATATAATATGATCACAGCATCCAATAATTATTCTTAACATAATGTAATGTGATGGATAATTAAAGTTAGCACATATTGACCATGCAATAAGAGATAAAGAAATAAAAGCTAAAGCATATAGATCAAGATAATTCACAATTTCCCATGCAGACACTTCAACTAATTAGAAGAGAACTCAAATTATTTAAGCTTTAGTTATGAAGCTTCAGTTAAGTATCAATGTATGCCTCAACCAATGCTTCAGTTAAAGCATTAGTTAAATATATGCATCAGTTAACTAAAGAGCTCATAGTGGTCACTTCAAGTAAATCAATCAACATGATTTCAGTTAACTAAGTGTTAAATAAGAAGGACTAGTTAACTAAAGTGTTTTCACTTTAATTAAACTAAAAGACGACACTTTAGTAAATCAAGGAGAATCAGTTAAAGAGAGTTAGCTAAGTGAAAAAAAAGACCTAGTTAAATAATTGATGACACTTAAGTTATCCAGCTAACTAAGTGTGAAATATTTCAACTAAGAGGCGAGTTCATCCTAAGTTACAGCTCAGTGAGATAAAGCATTGCATGAGAAGTCGGGCGCACTTCTAAATGCAAGAGTGATACATCCAATTTGAGGGCGAGTTCATCCTGAAGTTAGAAATAGAAGAGAAGAATGTATAAATATGTTATGCCAGATTGATGAATTCAATGTGAAGCGAATTCTCTTCTCCTCTGAAGGAAAGGCGCTTCTCTTTGTGTGCGGGGTATTATTATTGAAGGCAAGGTGCTTCTCTAATTGATCTCTCTTCTCTATTGCTTTTGTATATTCACCAAGAGTGTTTTGGTGATCTCTTATCTTCTGAAAGCAATCTGCTATGTTGTAAAAGAAAGCATTCTCTGCTATCCATTATATTATACTGAGAATAATTGTTGGGTTTTTTGTTCTCATAGTTTTGAGGATTTTCCCCAGGGTATATCTTGTGTTATGGATGTTTGAATTTCATGTGATTGAATTGTCTCATTGTTTCAAGTTTCTGCATCTAAAAGAATTGAAGATCAAATATCAATTGAATATTAACATGGTATTAGAGCTCAGGGCGTGAAGGAGCTCAAGTTTACATGACATCTAGAGCCCCACGTTGATCCTGAGAATTTGAGCATAAGATTTGAGACTATGGCATCAATATCTGTACGACCGGAAGACCATCTTGAGGGCACCTCAAACTTCAACACTTGGAAGGCTAGGATTCTCAACATCCTAGAGGAACATTACTTGAATGGCTACGTATCCATTGTGGTGGAGGAGCCTACATATAATGCAGGGTGCATCAACTTCAAGAAGAATCGAGCTAAGGCCAAATGGATCATCTATGATTCAGTAAAGGATAACTTGATTCCCGTGATCACATTGCTGAATATAGCGTAAGATTGTTATGATACACTGACTAATATATATGAGAAGGCCCCAAGTCAAAATAGGGAATTGAAGAATAAGTTTTGAAACTTAAATATGGATATGGATGAGACAATGGCCTCCTTCTTCACCAAGATCTTGCAGGTAAGAGGTCATCTTGCTAGTATTGAACTAGTGGTGGATGAAGATGATCTTCTCCAAACCACTATTGATGGTATCCCATCCTCATGGGAGACATTCTTGGCCGCGGTAAATGGATGAGAGTTACAAACTAAATTCGAAAGGTTGTGGCATGAATACCTCCTAGAGGAGAGAAAAATCTAGAGCAAGTCAGTGTGCATCAATGAAGAAAACCTTGCACTCATGGCAAGAATGAAGAAAGGGAAGAAGCCCTTCTTCCAAAATAAATTCTCTCATCCAAAGAAGAAGGAGTTCAACAAAGGATTTGACAAGTCAAAATATCGATGCTACAATCTCAAAAAGAAAGGCCATTTCTCAAGAGAGTGCAAAGCAAAGCGGGAAGGAAAGTTTCATGTCTACCACCATAGAGGTTGAAACCACTCAAAAGAATGCATCCGAAGAAAAGGAGACAAGAAGGGATTATTACCTTGTCTCATCCCTTTATAGATCCGTCATCACAACTGCATACACATGGGTGATTGAAAATGGCGCATCCAAACATATGACTAGTTACAAGAGTGCCATCGTCGGACCTGAAGAAAAAGTTCACATGCATGGTAGAGTTGGGGGACAACTCAACCTATTTGATCCAAGGAGTTGGATCCACCTCATTCCAGCTGAGCACTAGTGATATTTTACATGTAGAGGACATTCTATATGTTCTAGGCTTGAAGAAGAACCTCCTTTTAGTTTCGGTTCTTAAATACAAAGGCTTCTGAGTTATCTTCATAGATAACAAGCACTTTTATGGCCGAAGAAAAAAAACCTAGAATATGTTGTTGTGATTGGATTTCGAGAGGGAGGACTCTACAAGGTACCCGGGAAGTAAATTCAATAAATGATTCACCACATTATCAGTCCATGCAAGCTATGGCACTGAAGGCTTAGAAACATACACTACAAATCCCTACGAGGACTTCAAAAGATGGTAAAAGGTATGCCCATATTTGATTTTGAGCATGATACTGTATGTCGGGGTTGTGCACTTGGGAAGAATATTAAGAAAAAAATTTCCATCAGTACTACTAGATATAAAGGGATTTTAGATTTAATACATTCTGATGTATGTGGTCCCATGGCACCCCCCTCCCTGAGTAGCTTCTTATATTATGTATTGTTCATAGATGATTTTTCTAGGAAGTCATGGATTTATTTCATGAAGGCTAAAAGAGAAACTCTTAGCAAATTTAAAGAGTTTAAAGCCCTAGTTGAAAATAAGAAAGAAAAGCACATAGGTGCATTAAGGTCTGATAATGGAGGTGAATTTGATTCACGTGCATTTAATGATATCTGTAGTGATGTAGGAATATGTAGACAAATAATAGTACCTTACAACCCCCAACAAAATGGGGTTGTCGAAAGGAAGAATAGAATCGTATGTGAGGCTGTAAAATCCATGATGCAATATCAAGATATGTCTACCTCATTATGGGCAGAAGCCACTAATAGAATTGTGTACATCTAGAATAGAAGCATGCATGATATTCTAGATGATAAGACACCATAAGAAGTGTTTACCGGTGATAAGCTAGATATCTCACACTTGAGGATCTTCGGGAGCCCAGTATACATTCATGCACTGAAAGAAAAGAGAACAAAGATGGAGCCTTCTAGAAAAACACCTTTGTGGTTTATAGCGATTCATCCAAAGCATACTGAATATATGTACCTAGTGAGAGACACATTGAATTCAACCGATATTTTACCTTACATGAGGAAGTTGATTTCAAAAGATCGAAAGAGATTCAATGTGATTCAGAGATGGAGGATCCCGAGTCTGATTCTCCCCCTTCAGAATTTGAGAGGGAGAAACCAAAATATGCCTCAAATATGCTAGCTCTTGAAGAGCCAATAGAACTGATTGAGAGGTTACCTCATGAACCTCCCACTAAAAGAATATATGCTTGGTGCCGAGACATCTTACAAAATGTATAGAAGCATGGAGCACCAGTGGACTCATCCAGAGAGTGCAAGAAACCTGACATATATTCAAGGTATGTTTCATTGATGAGTCACATCAGTGATTCAGAACCATCCTCATATGAAGAAGCTGCAAAGAAGCAAGTTTGGAAATATGCAATGACATAAGAGTACGACTCTATAAAGAAGAATGATGATTGGGAATTTGTTCCCAAACCTGATGGGAAATCCATTCTGACTTCTAGATGGATTTACAAGATAAAGCATGCTATGGATGGTAGCATTGAGAAGTATAAATCCAGATTCATTGTCAAAGGTTTCTCTCAAAAATAAGGCATCGATTATGATGATAATTTTTCCCCTGTTCCAAGGTACACCACAATCCGAGCAATGGTTTCACTTGCATCTGTTCTAGTATGGAAACTTCACCAGATGGATGTGAAGACAACCTTCCTCAATCGTGAGGTTGAGGAAGAGGTTTATATTCAGTAGCCTGAAGGATTTGTGGTGCATGGTAAGGAGTCTCATGTTTGCAAGCTAAAGAAATCTTTATATGGGCTTGGTAATCCATAATTGATAGCTACCTTCATAAACTGGGTTTCTACAAGAGTGAAGCTGATCCAAAATTGTACTTCAAAGTAGCGAAGAACCAACCATTTATATTGGTTATGTATGTTGATGATTTGTTTCTCATTGGAGAGGAACATCGGCTTTCTTGGTGCAAGAGGGATCTCACCTCAGAGTTCGATATGAAAAACTTAGGTCTAATGCACTACTTTATTGGCCTCGAGTTCTAACAAATAAAAGATGAAATTTTTTCTATCTCAAGGGAAGTACACTATGGATATATTGTGCATGTTTGGCATGATAGATTGAAAATCTATGACTACGTCAATGGTTTCGAATTTGAGGAAAGTTCATGAGACAGGATATGGTTCAGATCCAGTAGATCCCACTTTGTATAGACAGATTATAGTCTCACCAATGTACTTGATACATTCAAGACCTAATATATGTTATGTCATGATAATTCTGAGTCAATCTATGTCTGATCC
The DNA here is from genome assembly GCA_027924585.1 of Larix kaempferi. NCBI lineage: Eukaryota > Viridiplantae > Streptophyta > Pinopsida > Pinales > Pinaceae > Larix > Larix kaempferi. The sequence goes on from BSBM01000698.1 coordinate 7,096,210, forward strand.
GAGACACAGAAACTGGACATATGCTAAGCATGTTCTTACGTACCTTCGAGGTACAATTTCATATGGAATCAGATATGCCTCCAGTGGAGGACTCATGTTACTTGGTTATACAGAATCAGACTAGGGAGGAATCATTGTGGACCATAAGAGTACATTCAACTACTATTATAGCCTAGTATCAACTATTATATCTTGGTCCAATAAGAATTAGGGCTTTGTATCCCAGAGCACTACCGAAGTAGAATACATAGATGCTAGTGTTTCCTACCAAGAAGCAGTGTGGCTCAGAAAGCTACTTGCAGGGTTTTTCGGTGAAAATATTGATCCCAGAGTTATTAGGTGTGACAATCAGAGTTGCATCAAGCTTTTTAAAAACCCAGTGTTTCATGACATGTTGAAGCACATTGAAATGAATTATCACTTCATCTGAGACATGGTCCAGAAAGGTACAGTGAAACTTCAATACATTGCTATTGATGAGCATATTGCAGATGTGTTAAAAAATCATCTGTCAGTGATGAAGTTCAGGTACTTCTGAGACAAGCTTGGTATGGCAGAGAATGCCTCCCTCGCTAAGAGGGAGTGTTAAATATACAGGATCAGGAGACATTCTCCAAACCAATCTTGTCTAGCCAAGATTGATCCTCCCATATAGAGGTGAGCGCTTTGATTTCCTTCCATGTAAAGGTTATTCATTCTGTATAGAGGTACTTGATCAAAGTAATGATGTTGTAAATTATTGTTGGACAAGAATTCAAACTTGTGTGTCAAGTCATGATTATCATGTGAGCCTTCTGTATAAAGGTATCCATGAGATGAACCTCCCGTATAGAGGTGGACCTTCCATATAAAGGTCATGCTTTACTTGTTAAAAGAATTTAATGTTGTGGAATGTATTGTTAACCATGATCAAGAGATTGCTATTAAGTCTCCTTTAGAGATTGATCACCTCTAAAGTGAATTACTTTAGCATATGATCATTTGGTCCGGAATAATATAATATGATCAGAGAATCCGATAATTCTTCTTAGTATAATGTAATGTGATGGATAATTAAAGTTAGCACATATTGACCATGCAATAAAAGATAAAGCATAGATATCAAGAGAATTCAAAATTTCCCATGCAAACGTTTCAACTAATTAAAGAGAACTTGAATTATTAAAGCTTCATTTAAGTATCAATGTATGCCTCAATCAATGCTTCAGTTAAAGCATCAGTTAAATATATGCCTCAGTTAACTAAAGAACTCATAGTGGTCACTTCAAGTAAATCAATCAACATGATTTCAGTTAACTAAGTGTTAAATAAGAAGGACTAGTTAACTAAAGTGTTTTCACTTTAGTTAAACTAAAATATGACACTTCAGTAAATCAAGGAGAATCAGTTAAAGAGAGTTAACTAAGTGACGACACTTAAGTTATCCACCTAACTAAGTGGGAAATATTTCAGTTAATAGGCGAGTTCATCCTAAGTGATAGCTCAGTGAGATAAAGCACTGCATGAGAATTGGGCGCACTTCTGCATGCAAGATTGATACATCCATTTTGAGGACGAGTTCATCCTGAAGTTAAGAATAGAAGAGAAGAATGTATAAATATGTTATGTGGGATTGATGAATTCAATGTCAAGTGGATTCTCTTCTCCTTTGAAGGCAAAGCGCTTCTCTTTGTGTGCAGTATATTATTATTGAAGGCAAGGCGCTTCTCCAATTGATCTCTCTTCTCTATTGCTTATGTATCTTCAGCAAGAGTGTTTTGGTGATCTCTTATCTTTTGAAAGAAATATGCTATGTTGTAAAAGAAATCATTCTCTGTTATCCATGTTGCCTTCCTCGACCTCCTTGGTGGCCTTCGGAGGCCATGGGAGACCCTCTGTTACATTTGTTTTCTCCAATTTCTTCCATTTTCACACACAGCCGCAATGGCCTTCCATCTACAATCCGCAATGCCATCCAATCCACAGTCGGATTCGGAAGTCGTATTACCAAATTGTCCTTCCGTAGAAATCCCTTTCCCAACTTCCGCAATCCGTAATTTCGCAACTTGCATTGTGGAATTCGGAAAGGAGGAATCCTAATTCATAGCTTCGGAAATATTTCACTCCCACAATCCATATTGCGAAATTCAGAAGTGCGGAAGCCCAATTACTCCACTCCGACAAAATCTTCTTCTTGATTTCTGCAATTCGCATTCTGTATTGCAGAACTTGGAAATAGGAACGCCAATCTCGCCAACTGACAAAGCCATCCCCCGCAATACAAATTCCACATTGCGGATACGGAAATGCGGAAATCGAAATATCTATTTCCAAGGATAATTACCTCCTGCAGTCTGCATCTCGCATTCTGCATTGTGGATGCATAAATGTGGAATTCCATATTCCAATTTCAGGGAGAATTACTTCCTGCAATCCGCAATGCGCATTCTACATTGCGGATGCAGAAATGTGGAATTCCATACGCCACCAATGTTAGGATATCTCATCATTCACTTATGTACTTTGCAAGCATGCATGCATTATGCATGCATTGCATGCATCCACATGTTGCCCAGTCATCAGTATGGTACCTCCAGCACCTAGTCCTTAGTCTCCCAGCACTCGAGAGCTACTTTCCACTTCGTTTAATCCCTCCTATCCTGTCATGCGCCCAGTTCTCACCTACCACTGAAGAAGGGCTCCTTTCTCACCTGCCAGTCCAGTTACACTTCAGTTATCACTCATATTTACCTCCGATTGACCCATAACTGATGTTCACTCCGATTGACCTCCGATGAGACATGACTGACATTTTTGAGTGCAGTTAACTCCTCATGCACCCTCCACTGAGCCTCCATCCCTAGATTAGTGCCACTTACCATCAGTTACACTTATTACACTCAGTTAGACTCAGTTTGACACCTGTTTGACAGTGAATTTTGCATTGATGACCACCACTGATTGATGATGAGGACTCCTAGTTGGAGCCAAGCTATGCCATTCAGTTAATTCGATTTGCTCACTCATTGTGACAGTATTGTATTGTATTTTTCACCCTTATTGGGATATTGAGCACTGATGCATACTTTTGCACCGTTTACACCATATTTTCTGAGTTTCATCTATTGTGATTGATTTACTTGTTCATTAGATCTGCTGTGACTAATTTTACATGGTATCAGATCCATTGCAGGGAAAATATCTCTCTTCTACAGGTGTTCTACATGATGATTTGAGTGAATTTGCTCAATTTTCAAGAATCTTGGCATGAAAGATCTCATGTGCATTCATTCATGTGCATACAAAGCTGAAAAAAATACTCCAATCCACTCCAGAAGCTTGAGTTTTCCACATAATTCCTGGATTTGATACATTGGACCCATTCAACATTGCTTGATCTCCAATCCCAAGTGTGATGCAACTCTAAAAGGGTGGATTGTTCGACCTTACTGTTCTTTTTTTGATTGTGATTTGCAGGTTAATCTTCTCCATCAATTGCATTCACTATCTCTTGATTTGCAGGTTCTTCCTCAAAGATTGCACTCGTTTTCAGTGATGGACTCCTCTTCTTCAAATCCTATGCTAACTCCTTTCAATTATTTTGATTGGAAATATGACATGGAGATAATATTGTGCTCAAAAGGGTACTATAGTGTCACCATGGGCCTCGAATTGGAGCCAAACACTCTCATTGAAAAGTCAAAATACTTCAACAATCTTGATGAAGTTTATGGTCTTCTTTGCCTCTCCATCTCCAAGGATATTCACTTCCATCTCAGCAGATTCAAGTCTCCAAAAGCTATATGGGAGCAACTTGACAAACGTTTTGGCAAGCAGGACGAGCTTAGAGATTTTCAATTAGAGAATGAATTGATTGCTCTTAGTCATAAGAATTTCGAGACCATCAATGCATTTTTCACAAGATTCAAGCACTTATCATTGCAGTTGAAGAACAGTGGTGTTGTGAAAGAGGATAAGCAATTGATCCTCTCCATTCTCACAAATCTTGGGAAAGATTACTCGGTATTTGTCTCTACTTTAAATTTCGGTCGGCTAACTACCCCGAATTGGAAGATGCCTACCTCGAATGCCTTCATTGAGTCCATCACAAAAGAGCATGATAAGTTGATTCAAATGGGGTCCATAAACTCCAAAGATTCATCCCTCTTTGCTTAAGGACCCAAGAATTCGAATGGTAAAGGAAAGCAAAGTAAAGAGAAGCCCAAATTCGAGCCTACCAAGAAAAGAGATAAAGGCAAGCAATTGGAAGCACCATCCGGTTTGAGGAACAAGCAGAAGGGTAAAGAGGGCAAGGAAAAATCTAAATGTTCATATTGAAACTGTGGCTTTCATCCTGAAAGTTCATGCATGAAGAAAACAATAGGTCAAATGGCCCTCCTTTTGGAAAAGAACAACATATGTCTTTCCGACGGTGCACAAAAGAAGGATATGAATGATGATCATGAAAGAGGTCAAGCACTCATGGCAACTGTTTCGAAACCCGCTGCTCTACTGATAGATTCCGGTGCCTCAAATCATATGGCTGCAAACATTGACTCCTTCTCTTAATTCGATCCAAGTAGCTCCATCCCCATCCATTTGGGAGATGACTCAAAAATTTCTTTGAAGGGCAAAGGTACCATCCATGTAGAGCATGGAAGCTTCCAGAATGTTCTCTATGTGCCTTCCTTGGCTTCAAATCTACTTTCTGTGTATCAAATGACACACATTGGTGAACCAAAGAAAGTTACATTCAGCCCTAACAATGTTGAAATTTTTGATATTAGAAGTGGAATACTTATTGCAGTCGGAAAGGCAAACCACACTGCAAAATACTATGAGTTTTCTCACTTTGTGCCGCTCGAAAATCCCACTGCTCTCCTCAATCATGGAAATAAGGTTAGTAGTCTTTGGAATGAAAGGTTTGGACACCTTAATTTCAATTATTTTCTTCATCTACAACAGAAATCCATGGTAGATGGTCTTCCACAACTCCATTCCTCGAAGGGAATTTGCACCGGTTGCATTATTGGGAAGCACCCCGAGCACAAGTTCGACCGTGGCAAAGCTAGCAAAGATTCCACCATTTTGGGCCTCATACATTCTGATATCAGTGTTCCAATGCCAAATATGTCATTGAATGGTTCAAGGTATGTTTTTACATTCATCGATTACTTCTCCCGCTTTACTTGGGTATTTTTTCTCAAAAACAAGTCAGAAGTGCTTGGAAAATTCAAGGATTTTAAGGCTTCTATTGAGACCACCATTGAGAGCAAGATCAAAGATTTTAGATCTGATAATGTTGGAGAATATATCAATACTAATTTGCTGCAACTTCATTCCAAAAGAGGAATTCAGATCCAACATACAGTTCCCTACACACCCCAGCAGAACGGTGTAGCGGAAAGGAAGAATCGGTCACTGAAAGAGATGGCTACCTACATGCTTGAGTCAAAAGGTTTGGATGAAAATATTTGGGCTAAAGCCATTAATGTTGCTGCATACATTCATAACTGAGTTCCACATTCATCCATGAAAGGTAAAACTCCTTTCGAAGCATTCTTTGGTCGCAAACCGGATGTGTCCAATTTGAGGGTTTTTGGCTCCACTGCATGGGCTAGAATTCCTTCTGATAAGAGGAAAGATTTGGATCCACAAAGTATTGAATGTATCCTAATAGGATATGGGGAAGAATCAAAAACATATAAACTCATGAATATCATATCCAAAAATTTATTCATAGAGTGAAGTGTGAAGTTTGAAGAACCACTGCCAGATCTAAAACTAGTTGAGGAAAACACTGCCAATCTGCACCCTCCACAAGAAGAAGATTCGAGTGAATATGAAGAAATCATTGGATATGATATCTCTAATATTATATCATAATTTGATGGCCATGACATATCAGGTTCAGAATCAAACCATAATGATCCTCCTCAGTTACCAAAGTGGGCCCAAAACACTCTACATTCTGTTGCTCCAAACATTGGAAATCCTGCTGATCCAAGGAGAACAAGAGCAGACTTTCAAAGAGCAGGTATGGCCCTTTCTTTTGCTGATCAATTATTATATGATAAATTCTATTTGATTATTGGTTCAGATCCCAAATCATACTATCATTCCCACCGAGATCCACGATGGAAAACCGCCATGGATAAAGAGTACATTTCTCTTCAAAAGAACAATACATGGGAGCTAATTTCTCTTCCACCTGGAAGAAAATTAGTTCAATGCAAGTGGATCTACCACACGAAGGTTGTTTTTGATGGCTCTATCAGGAAATACAAAGCTATGTTGGTGGAAAAAGGTTTCTCCCAAGTCCAAGGTGTGGACTACACTGAGACTTTTGCACCGGTTGCAAAGATGGATTCCATCTTCCTAGTTTTGGCCATTGTCACATCCAAGCACTGGGAAGTGCACCACATGGATGTGAAGAGTGCTTTTATATATGGAGACCTTGATGAGGAGGTATATATGAAAAAACCAGAATCATACATATCAAATCCATTATTAGTTTGCAGATTGAAGAAATCGTTGTATGGATTGAAACAGGCCCCAAGAACTTGGTATGCAAAGATGGACTCCTTCCTTCTTTCTCAGAATTTCAAAAGATGCAAATCTGATCCTAATGTGTACCTACAGAAAGTTAAAGGTAATTTTTTGATTGTGGTTTTATATGTTGATGATCTTCTCATTACTGGTAGCACTATCCTTACAATTAACAAGCTGAAAACCACTTTAAATCTAGCTTTTGATATGAGCGATCTGGGCTTGCTTAAGCAATTTTTGGGCTTGGAGATAGCTCAAAATTTTGATGGGATAAAATTATCTCAGAAAAAGTATGCTAAATACCTGCTATTAAATTTTAATATGGCAAAATGTAAGGCTGCTCCATTCCCATTCCTCTCAGGAATCAGTCTTGAAGAGGGAAATACTACACCGCTTGCAATTTGCATTATGTATCGACAGTTGATTGGTTCACTACTCTACTTGACACACTCAAGGACTGATATATCTTATGCCGTGAGTGCCGTATCAAGGTATATGCAGCAGCCCCATGAGCTTCATTGGCGGGCAGCAAAGCGTATCTTGCAATATGTGCAAGGTACGAAACATTTTGGCATACATTATGCTGCAGATTCTGAGCTAGATTTCATTGGTTTTACTAATTTGGATTGGGCAGGTGATAGCATAGATCAGAAGTCCACTTCCAGATATGTTTTTGTGATTGGACATGGGCCTATTTTCTGGTCAAGCAAAAATCGAGTAGCCATTGCACTTTCTTCAGCAGAGGCAAAGTATTGAGGGGCAGTCAATGCCTGCATTCAGGCAGTTTGGTTGCAGGGTATTCTTTCCGAGTTTGATTTTGGTAGCACTACTTCGACTGTCCTATTTTGTGACAATAAAAGTGATATTAATATCTCCACCAATCCAGTTCAGTGGTAGAGGACCAAACACATTGAGATTCATATGCACTACATTCGAGAGTTGGTGCATGATCGCACCATCATTCTGCAATATTTCCCTACCGATGAGCAAATTGCAGACATCTTCACCAAGAGTTTCACTGAGAAGAAGTTCTCTTACCTCTGTTCACTGTTGGGGGTGAGTTCCATCATGGTGGAGACAGATTAGATCCATTTTTATGTTTAGCTTGAGGGGGGGCTTTCTTCCCACTGGGTTTTCCCTCTTTCCTCACTTAGGTTATTTCAGCATTTTTTGGATTATTTTATTGGGGTGACCTTTGGTCTTAGTAAATAGGGCCCTACATTTTATTTTTTACATCATAGTATAGCTTGACAGGGGGTGTTAGGATATCTCATCATTCACTTATGTACTTTGCATGCATGCATGCATCTGTATGCTGCCCAGTCATCAATATGGTACCTCCATCACCTAGTCCTTAGTCTCCTAGCACTCGGGAGATACTTTCCACTCAGTTTAAGCCCTCCTAGCCTGTCATGTGCCCAGTTCTCACCTTCCACTGAAGAAGGGCGCCTTTCTCACCTACCAGTCCAATTACACTTCAGTTATCACTCAGATTTACCTCTGATTGACCCATAACTGATGTTATCACTTCAATTGACTTCCAATGAGACATCACTGACAGTTCTGAGTGTAGTTAACTCCTCATGCGCCCTCCACTGAGCCTCCATCCCTAGATTAGTGCCACTTACCATCAGTTACACTTATTACACTCAATTAGACTCAGTTTGACACCTGTTTGACAGTGAATTGTGCATTGATGACCACCACTGATTGATGATGAGGACTCCTAGTTGGAGCTAAGCTATGCCATTCAGTTAATTCGAATGACCTCCTTGGTTAATTCGAATTTCTCACTCAGTGTGACGGTATTGTATTGTATTTTTCATCGTTATTGGGATATTGAGCACTGATGCATGCTTTTGCATAGTTTACACCATATTTTCTGATTTTCATCTATTGTGATTGATTTACTTGTTCATTAGATCTACTATGACTAATTTTACAACCAATGGTTGGTCCCCAACCTCCACAATCCTCGATCCGCATTGCGGATGCGGAAAGGAACTTGCAGATGCAGAAGGGTCAGGACCAAACCCATGCTCCAACAAGCTTCTAAGTCAAACTTCCAAGGGTAATAACTCCCTCATCCTTGGTCCAAATGGGACAAGGTCAGTACCGTTGGAAATCTCTTGGAGAACTATATGAAATGGTGCAATACCCACCCCATATGAGCACTCCAACCATGTCAATTTCCCAACTGAAACTCTGCGCATAACCTCTCCAAGGTGCCTTTACCCTTCTACAAGGAACTATACTCCACTTCTGCCATGCCTTCTCTCCTTCTTTTGATCCACAGAGGAGCATGTTCCTTTCCCAAATCCTTGCTGGAGTGGTCCTACACATTTACTAGACTTAGCCCCAATTCATCAAAAGACAATAAAAAATCATTGCCAAAGGGGATTGCAATTATGTATAAGCACACTCAATGAACACAAGAATGAAACATGATCCACACACATAGAAGTGAATATATGCACATAATTATCCCAAGAAGATTGATGAATGCATGCAGGGCTTAACCCTATCCCTCAACATAATCACCTCTAAGTACCAATATAAGGATAGAATGTAAGGTGCAAGACACATGTAATTGACACACACACAAAATTAGTAATATTAACACAGAGTGGAGTGAGACCTTATTTACACACACCTCTACCACCAATAAAAATCATCACTAATCAAATAGTGCAACAACAAGATGAACAACATACACAACAAACTTAGCACCATGCATAGGTATATAATCATATTTATCAATGGACCATTCCCATAAGCAAATAGATGCATGCATGACTAAACACATACTATGAAACCAAATCTATTCAATGCATCTAAAACCTGAAAGGTCAACAACATATTAACTCAAGCAAATTATGAGGCATTTAGGCATGGATTCAACCTCATACTCAGGCTCATACCTAGATCCCTACTGATCATTTCATACAATAATTAAATCAATAACTTTTACATAAGAAGCATAACATAAAACATGAAATAACACCATTTAAACACCACAAGGGAACTTATCTTTTGCATTGAACCTCCAAGCGAACTGGATATGGACTGCAACTTTCCAACCCAACCATAGATCTATGCCTAGCCTATATTATTTTAGCATTCAGAGATCACCCCCAAGCTGGGGATATGTATCCACTAAGGAGTCCCTCTCAGGTTCACTCACAGCATGGGTTCACAGTCAATTAGGGAATCCAACCAACAATTAGCTTTGTCAATCAAATGGGAAGGTAGGTAAGGGTTTCTATCTTAATGGGCTCATATACAAAGCTATGGTCATATACCAATGACTTCAAACAAGTTTAAGAACCCCCATCACCCCACTCTCATCCTAGGTAGGGTTCCCTTCACTATTGCACAGCCCCTAGGGTGTCCCTTCCTCTAGTAATGATCCGGGTAAGTGTGGCTGGCCATGACTGCTAAATCAAGTTAATAAGCCCTCTTAGGCCTTAGCAGGCATTCTAAAACCTCTAGGTCCCTTCCCACTTAGGTTTTCTTCTCCACAGTCTGATCTATGGTTGTCCCAACCGATTCAACTCATACACAGGGTTTTCTTGGGCATTCTCGGCTCTGCCAATTCACACACACACCAGGTCATGATTTCCCTTTTTCTCCATGGCTAGGATCTGTAATTCATCCATAGAATCAGATCAAAGGGTAACCCCATCGTTCTGCTTCCTACACAGGGTTTCCGAAGTGCACTCAGCTCTGCAAACTCGTCTTACACAGAACCACAATTTGCCCTCTTATTTTCTTCTTGGCTCGGACTACTCTCCCTCCATGAATGAGGTCCTTCGTCAACTATTGAGGTATGGATCTGGATGGGGGAATTCCTAGGAGTGGATTGGCTTAAGGGATAAGCAAAACACAAGGCCATACTCTTCCATATGGATTCGCAGGCTGCCCCATACTCCATCGAATTCATGGGTCAATTTTCTCAGCCACCTTCTTACAGTTGGATCAATGTCATCATGGGAAGTAAAATGGGTTCATCAATGGACATTTGGAAGCATGGTTCCAATCCCATAACCCCCTCACCTCTCCCCAGTGGATACATGGTAACCGCTCATTTTGTTGCAGCCATAGCCAGTCCTTGGTATTTTATTTACATGGCATTATTTACATCATTTACAATCTTCCATGGATTACTAGCACATGGGTTGTCAGAATATCAAATACTTTCCTATGCAATTAAACCTAAGCATCCACTAGTGGGGCCTTGGCCTTGAGCTCCACACTAGGGAAAATACAACTTGCAATATTTACATAACATCCAAAATAGCATAAGGTCAGAATGAGGGATATTACATCCTCCCTCCCTTAGAATAACACCGTCCTCAGTGTTCCAACACTTAGGATTACATATACAATCTACACATGTCCAAAATTACAAAAATGTTGCAGGTATGCCCTACATTTCATCCCTTTACTTTGAACTTTAAGGACCAAGTCCTTTGTCTTCCAAAATTTGTTCCTATTGGATTTGATCTTCCATCTAATCCAAAATCCTTAAATCTACATGGTTTTTATCTCTCTTGTTGTGTAATTTCCCTTTTTAGAAATTTATTTAAATGGTGAAATTTTCAACTTTTTCCACTAGTTCGACCTTTGACTAGTATTGGTCTCTCGGTCTCCAAATGACACCAAGTGCTCCCAATTTGTTACAGAAGGTGTATGGATGATATTAGGACATAATTATGACATTTAGGGATGCTTTATATTCTTCAAGAGGCTTCTGCAACTCTCCTTTAAGTTCTGGCCAAAGTAGGGATTTTGACTAGCAATTTCTCTTTGACTAGTATTGGTCTCTTGGTCTCCAAATGACTCCAAATGCTTGTATAATGGGTATGAAGTTGTTTGAGAGGTATTAAGACATACAAAATAGGTTGATGGATACTTAAAAACCCTTTAAAAACTTCTGCAATATTAATTTACATTCTGTACAAAGTAGGGAATATTACTACTAATTTCGAGCTTCAAATCCCCCAAGGGTAGTGGACAAAGATGGCTTCCCAAATGTTGTTAAACCCTTCCAAATTTTTGAACAGAGGTATGGTACTGATAAGTGGCTTTAATGATCTCCCCAATGTATCCTTAATTAGTTCTTATGGCCTTCTGCAACTCCTTAAAATCATATGTCTATATGCAATATTTCACATAGGGGGAAAAGCTAGTTATTTTCACCATGACTTATGAAATTCGAATTTTAGGTGCCAAGGGCTTATATTCTGTTAATGAAAATTCTTCAAAACTTTAATAACACTCCATGAATCAATGAAATCACAGATAATAACTGATATAACTCGAAATAGTATCTCTTCAAACTCCAACAACAAGATCTAGGGGAAATGGCATCATTTATGCATTGTTTAGTATTTTTACATAACTCCACTTAGTATTTCGACCTGAAAGTTTCATGAGCAGTAAAAAAAAAGTATATATATCATATTACAAATATATGGGGCATCAAGAGCTATCCCAAAGAGTTCATCACCTCAACAAGTGTGCCTCTCCTCAAGGAGAAAGAATATGCCAAGAAATAGAAGAATGGTTGTAGAAGAAAGATGAAAGAGATGTGACCATGAGATTCCTTGTAGCTTCAACCTATAACAAAAGACTCCATTACAGCTCCAAATGAAAGGTCTGAATGGCCTTTCCAATTACCAACTAGGATGGGAATCTTTCACCCTCGAAATTGGTGCTAAGGCAAGTAGAGTAGCACTCCATTAGTTCTCCTCTCCCAAACGCAAAATCCAAATTCTAAAATGATCAAAAGCTACCATATGTCAAGTAAAATATGCACTATCTAATTCAACACTTAATTGTCAACCCGGGGCTTGTAATATTAGAGGTGCCGGCACAGTATGTGCAGGACTGAAAGCCTGAACTACCCTAACCTAACCTAGAGCTAGTAATTTACCTAAAGTTGAGTAAGGGTTTTGAACTATCAATCGACTTGTCAAACAGACCTTCAAATGGCACTGCATTCAGACACTACATATGACACTCATTAATTAATATAGGATTCTAAATTCAATTTCTATTCTAGGAAATGCTTTTGAAAGAAAACTAATCTATAAACTTGGAAATCTCAACACTATTCTGAATACGAAAGAGTCATGATTAACTAAAGAAGCAAATACAACCCTATCTAAATTTCTAATTCTAAATCTATACTAACAAGCGAGCAAAGTAAAACTAATCTTCTGCTGTCAACAGAAAGCAGGATTATTCTAATTAAGGAAAATTTTGAAAATAATTAAGCTAAGTTAACTTGTAGTTCTAATCTATTGAAAAGCTTCAAAAACTCGTAAATAAATCCTATATCGAAATCAAAACTATACCACTCTATTTCTCTAGTAAATTCAATTGCAACTATACTATTCAATCATACTTCTAGTGATAAACACAAAACTTGTTCCAATCAAATCTAAACTTAAGCCAAGCAAATCTAAACTGTTAAGATTTAATATGCTAAGATAGAAAATAGCAGCATTACATTCCATTTCACAATATTAGCATATACAGGATCACTGAAGAAACAACAAGCACAGCATAAACACAAGAGACAGAGATTTATCCTGGGAAACCCTCATGAGGTAGAAAACCCAGCAAAGCTTCCTCAATATAGATGACCAGCAATATACAAAGATGAAACCCTGAGACATGATCTCCTTCTCCACAATAGAAAACCTCTCCTCCACAAGTGCTCCATCCTCAAGTGAGTGTATGTGTCAAATGAGGAACACACCTCCTCTATTTATACACTACACTGACATGTATTTTACAAAGGTACACGTAGGCTCGTATTTAACCAATGGGTTAAATACCCCACTGCAACTGACTGGGCCGACCCCTCTAGGGTGTTCTAATAACCCTTTGACCCACATAACATATACAGGGCCGACCCCCACTAGGGAAGTCTAATAACCCGAGTTACCACATTCTGACGGAGGAATAAACATCTCTGGATATACAATAAGATCTTCACGGAGGAATGAAACATCTCCGGAATAATAAAGTACAAATATAATATTCTTTGAAGTTACAATATCTCAACACTCCCCCTTAACGAGAAGGATATTATAACAACATCTGCACGAGCAAGGAGTCATCAACATCATACATGATACATCTATAAATCATTGGAAGCTTTCTCAACATCATCAGTAACTCAAGCAGTTACTGGAACATCGTCAATACTGGAACATCGACATCTTCAGTATTGAGGCTTTATCTTCTGTAGCACTTGAACAGCTACAACAATATCATCATCTGGATCCTCACGATTATCGTCATCACACGATCATTAGCATCGTCATCTCATGATCATCAGCATCGTCATCGCACGATCATCAGCGTCCTCATCTCACGATCATCAGCATCGTCATCTCACGATCATCAGCATCGTCATCACACGATCATCAGCATCGTCATCACACGATCATCAGCATCGTCATCACACGATCATCAGCATCGTCATCACACGATCATCAGCATCGTCATCACACGATCATTAGCATCGTCATCACACAATCATCAGCATCGTCATCACACGATCAACAACATCGTCATCTAGATCATCACGATCAGCAGCATCGTCATCTAGATCATCACGATCAGTAGCATCGTCATCTAGATCATCACGATCAATAACATCGTCATCTAGATCATCACGATCAACAACATCATCAATACAAGTATAAATATCATTAATACAAGTATCCTCATCAATACAAGTATACACATCAACAATACAAGTATCCTCATCAATACAAGTATACACATCATCAATACAAGTATCCTCATCAATACAAGTATACACATCATCAATACAAGTATCCTCATCAATACAAGTATACACATCACTCCCCCTTTCGAGGAGGGTCCTTCTTGTTATCTCCCAAATTGACCACCGTCTTTTTTGGGTGATAGAATGGGTAAAAAATTTATTTTTGTGAGTCTTGGGTTTCAAAATTCGAAAATTTAAGCTTTCAGCAGTTAACTGAGTCTGTGGAAGTTTGCTTAATGTCCGAAAAGGATTAGTTTCCGCAGCTAAGGGGGTTAACAGACAAAGCATAAGTTGCCGAAAATGTTTCAATATGCAAAAAATAAAATCCTGCTTTTGCACGCTCCAATGTCAAGCAAGCCTGATTCATCATTGCAATTGAAGAACGGCCAGTCTTGTGGAGAGGATCAGTTAGATTAAACCTTGCCTCTATCCATTCATTTAGTTAAACTCCAGCTAGTGTGTGACTCATAAAACAGTTGTTGTACTCTGCCTGTGACTCAACTTACAGAGGAAACATATCTTCTGGTTGCACAGATCATCTCCAGGTATTAAGTGACAGTTCATAATTCCATGGTGAAAACAAATCTCCCACTGAGGACAGAGTTAGAAGGGGTCTGGTACCTTAAGTCTCGCCCACAAGTGGCCGAGTTTTTCAAATCTGCAAGTGTTTTCGAAGAACAACAAAGATCGGCAAAGAGGAATTTTCTGCTGAAATTGCATGATGTTGCGGGGAAATTTCGACGGCCTTCCCGAGCTCCAAATCCAAATCTAAAAGCACCAATGGATAGCTTATGATCTGTAGATCAAAATCGACTATTCGAACATGCAAAACGGACATCGGACGGTTGAGAAAATCAATTTTTTCCAAAGGCAGTTTTTTCAGGAATTCTACAGGTTTCGGCAGCTTAGACGAGCCCCACAGAGCTCATTAGCTGCCGAAAGGTCTGACTTCCGGCGGCTAAGGCACGAAATCAGCAGAAGGCAGCGTTTTGGGTTTTAATTGTTGAAACAGTTACAGCTTTCGGCAGCTTAGGCGAGCCCCACAGAGCTCATTAGCTGCCGAAAGGTCTGACTTCCGGCAGCTAAGGCACGAAATCAGCAGAAGAGTTAACTGCCGAAAGCCTGTTTTTTGCCAGTTTTCTCTATTTTCGCCCAGATCGCGGATTTTCTAGTTGGAATGACAGGAGACCGGTCAAAACAAATGAGTTATGAATTATGCTATCAGTATCTAAAGGAATTTCAAACGAGATCTCAGTTAAGTGGTCATTTTGCTTTGTTTTTGGCATCTTTTGAGGAGACAAGTTGAAGATCTCGTGCCACATCACTAAGGTCGAATCTACATGCACTTAATTGAAGTTCACCTAGCCTTGGGAGGCTACTTCACTTCATCAAACACCGAGCACTAAAGGAGGAGATCACACTCATCATTCCTTGATTCAAGCAATCACATCTATCTCTTGCATTTACACTGTTTTAGTTGACTCAAACAGATCCACGTTTTTAGGATCTGGAAATTGCTTTGTAAAGGCTATAAAGTCTGAGAACCAAGACATTTTGATGGTTCGATTTTGGATGGAATAATTGGCTACTTTATTCAGTTTTCTTATGCTAATATAGATCACAGGTTTCCTTCAGTTTCGATATCAGTTGTCATTTTCTCTTTCACTGTATCAGTGTTGTCTAGCTTTGAATGTGAATGTTTCTTTACATTGTTTAGCTCACAGCTTGATTCCAGTTCTTTGAATGTATCTCGAGCCCTACTTCGTATTGGTTTGGTTACATGTTTTCTTCATCCACCTTTGATATTATATATGCTGATCAATCGATTCTTGAGGGCACTGTTTCATCTGTTTACATGTTGAATGTCTAAATACTGTACTCTGATTTAGTCATCCCATTGATCCACCTTTTTTTTAAAAGACACAAAAACATATTTTCTTAAGTTACCAGGCATACCTAGCTTATAACCCTAGGTAGTTTCCTGGAGTGATAACAAATTGGCGCCGTTGCCGGGGAGCGAGGTGAGAAGCTGATCTTCCTGGGAGACGACATAGATCTACTCTTTGATGATAGACAAGGAGTAGACACTTACTGGTTATAATCATCTATCTGGCGACTCCATGAAGAACGAACTCAGTGGCGACTCCATTGTTCAACATCTGTTGGTGACTCCACTGGGATGACATGAACAGAATCTTAGCCAAGAGGTATGCGTTCTGTGATTTTTCAAATATTGTTGGTTTCCCTAATCAAGTACCTGCCAGAGATGAATGGGACAACAGTCTTCCTAGATTTCGAGGAGAAGAGGGGGAAGTGCCAGCTGAACATTTGCTGGACTTTCATGACTACATGCATCGGTTGCAGGTAGTGGATGAGGATGTTCAGATCCGGCTCTTCTGTGTTTCATTAAAAGGGATTGCCCGTGACTGGTATCGGTCTTTGCCTAATGCTAGTATCAGCTCTTTGGCTGATTTTCATGCTGCCTTCCATGTGTTTTTCCATAGGATATTTCCAGCTGATCTGCTCTACCCAGAATGTTGTCATGAATTTAGTTTACGGTATGAGGATCCAAACACTCAGGAAATGTATGTTGCAGCAGGAGATATCTCTCATCATGATCAAGAAATTGCTGATCCACATTATGATAGCCATGAGGATGCCTTTAACACTGTATCAAATTCATCTATTAAAAATGACTGTCATGATGATCAGATTGTTTCTTTCAAAACCTTTAAAGATGAGGATCAGATTATTCCTTCTGAAAATTTTAAAGATGTTCAGCATATAGATATATTAGAAGAAGATAGCTTCAGATCTGCAACAGATAATAGGGATAGTTTTCAGTCTTTTGATTTGCAGACACAGGGGGATTACAAAATACGTAATGCAGAGGAGGAGGACAGCCTACCATGTCCAGATTTGCAGGGGATGTCTAATCTTCAGCTTGAACAGGTGAATCATGATCCCGGATGTGTTGATGTAGCAGCAGCAGATGTTATGAGCAGCCCACACCTTCCAGATTTGCAAACGAAGATAGATTTCGGCAGACATTCGAAGGAAGGGCAGCAGAATGGTTCAGATCAGGAATTTGTTTTGTATGTTTCTCCAGCAGATTTTGAGCAGCCTTCTCCAGCAGATCTTGAGCAGTTTATACACATCATTGAGATCAAGGAGGACAGCCAGCCACATCATCTTCGTTTACAGTCAGAACAGGAGCTTGAAGAGGTATTCCATTACTTTTTTATTGATCCTATTGCTGCTTTTCTGGAATCATTGAGCAGTATAAAGGTCAGGATATTCTTATCAGATAAAGGATGTTTATGTCATTTTTCCAGAACATATCTCTGTTGGCTACTTATTCTTTTATTTTTGGGATCAAGATCAAGAATTTTGTCAGCAAATAAATTTCTTACATGGTTGTGTTGGAAGTGTGCTTTTACTTGATGGATCTACCTCTATTAGTTAGTGTAGGGGTAGATAGATGAATAAGCTCATTTTATGAGCACGTAGATTATTTTCAGTTGTTTTTGAATAAGTAGAGAAGGCTGCATGTAAGCTACAGGTGGAGACAGGTTTGCAGAGGGATCAGTGTTAAAGACTTAATGACTCCATGCCCAATGCTAAAGGCTACTGGAACTACTTGGTTCTGGGATTCTTCGGAACCTCACTGGGAGGATTCCATCCCCGAGTAGGAGCCAGATGTTATCTCCCAAATTGACCACCGTCTTTTTTGGGTGATAGAATGGGTAAAAATTTTATTTTTGTGAGTCTTGGGTTTCAAAATTCGAAAATTTAAGCTTTCAGCAGTTAACTGAGTCTGTGAAAGTTTGCTTAATGGCCGAAAAGGATTAGTTTCCGCAGCTAAGGGGGTTAACAGACAAAGCATAAGTTGCCGAAAATGTTTCAATATGCAAAAAATAAAATCCTGCTTTTGCACGCTCCAATGTCAAGCAAGCCTGATTCATCATTGCAATTGAAGAACAGCCAGTCTTGTGGAGAGGATCAGTTAGATTAAACCTTGCCTCTATCCATTCATTGAGTTAAACTCCAGCTAGTGTGTGACTCATAAAACAGTTGTTGTACTCTGCCTGTGACTCAACTTACAGAGGAAACATATCTTTTGGTTGCACAGATCATCTCCAGGTATTAAGTGACAGTTCATCATTCCATGGTGAAAACAAATCTCCCACTGAGGACAGAGTTAGAAGGGGTCTGGTACCTTAAGTCTCGCCCACAAGTGGCCGAGTTTTTCAAATCTGCAAGTATTTTCGAAGAACAACAAAGATCGGCAAAGAGGAATTTTCTGCTGAAATCGCATGATGTTGCGGGGAAATTTCGACGGCCTTCCCGAGCTCCAAATCCAAATCTAAAAGCACCAATGGATAGCTTATGATCTGTAGATCAAAATCGACTATTCGAACATGCAAAACGGACATCGGACGGTTGAGAAAATCGATTTTTCCAAAGGCAGTTTTTTCAGGAATTCTACAGGTTTCGGCAGCTTAGACGAGCCCCACAGAGCTCATTAGCTGCCGAAAGGTCTAACTTCCGGCGGCTAAGGCACGAAATCAGCAGAAGGCAGCGTTTTGGGTTTTAATTGTTGAAACAGTTACAGCTTTCGGCAGCTTAGGCGAGCCCCACAGAGCTCATTAGCTGCCGAAAGGTCTGACTTCCGGCAGCTAAGGAACGAAATCAGCAGAAGAGTTAACTGCCGAAAGCCTGTTTTTTTGCCAGTTTTCTCTATTTTCGCCCAGATCGCGGATTTTCTAGTTGGAATGACAGGAGACCGGTCAAAACAAATGAGTTATGAATTATGCTATCAGTATCTAAAGGAATTTCAAACGAGATCTCAGTTAAGTGGTCATTTTGCTTTGTTTTTGGCATCTTTTGAGGAGACAAGTTGAAGATCTCGTGCCACATCACTAAGGTCGAATCTACATGCACTTAATTGAAGTTCACCTAGCCTTGGGAGGCTACTTCACTTCATCAAACACCGAGCACTAAAGGAGGAGATCACACTCATCATTCCTTGATTCAAGCAATCACATCTATCTCTTGCATTTACACTGTTTTAGTTGACTCAAACAGATCCACGTTTTTAGGATCTGGAAATTGCTTTGTAAAGGCTATAAAGTCTGAGAACCAAGACATTTTGATGGTTCGATTTTGGATGGAATAATTGGCTACTTTATTCAGTTTTCTTATGCTAATATAGATCACAGGTTTCCTTCAGTTTCGATATCAGTTGTCATTTTCTCTTTCACTGTATCAGTGTTGTCTAGCTTTGAATGTGAATGTTTCTTTACATTGTTTAGCTCACAGCTTGATTCCAGTTCTTTGAATGTATCTCGAGCCCTACTTCGTATTGGTTTGGTTACATGTTTTCTTCATCCACCTTTGATATTATATATGCTGATCAATCGATTCTTGAGGGCACTGTTTCATCTGTTTACATGTTGAATGTCTAAATACTGTACTCTGATTTAGTCATCCCATTGATCCACCTTTTTTTCAAAAGACACAAAAACATATTTTCTTAAGTTACCAGGCATACCTAGCTTATAACCCTAGGTAGTTTCCTGGAGTGATAACACTTCTGAACTATTTTAAGTTTGTCTCAGAAAACTTTACTTGAGGTATCGGTTTGGTTAGTACATCGGATCGGAAGAGGTTTGGTTAGTACATTGGTAACTTGTTACAAATTCAAACTTTAATTCCTATCTGCACCATATCTTGTATATAGAAATGCCAGATCTCTATGTGCTTTTGACTTATCATGGAACACTGGATTCTCTCTGTTTGTCACATAGGATCATAGTTGGGTCCATCTCTAAGTCAAACAATTCTGAAGCCATACCGTTTCACAATTAGCAGAGCAAGCAGCCATATATTCCGCTTGTGCTGAGAGCCACACTAGACTGATTCCTGCTAAACCACAAGATCATGGCTGATCCCAGACAATAACATCTTCTCGATGTGCTCTTCCTGTCTGATACACTTTCTGCTCAATCAATATTTGTGTAGCCATTTGAATTCATGATCTCCATAGATCAAAGTCTATTGTATCCTTTAGGTACCTCATCACATGCTTTGCAACTAACAGGTGAACACTTCTAGTTTCCACTAGATATTGACTCAAGGTGTTTACAGCAAAGCATATATCTGACCTAGTATTCATTAGACACATTAATAACTCAGTAATTTGTCTGTACAAAGTTATATCCACTAACTCTAATGAGTCATCTGCTAAGAACTTCAAGTTGGAATTCATGAGAGTGGCCATTCCAACACATCAATTCCTTTTAATATTTCTCAGCATACTTTCCCTGGTTGAGAAAGATTCCTTATAAGCCTTGCCATACTTCCAGACTTAGGAAGTAATGCATCAATCTGAGATCTTTCATTTTTCATTTCTGCAGCCATCTTCTTCTTTCTTTTCATTATCTGTTTCTCATTCCCTATAAGAAAGATATCATAATAATAGTATGATCCATATCCTTAAGGTAAAGGTTAGGAACAACTTTACTTTTGATAAAACCCAAGCTTATCAAGAAAGTGTCAATTCTTCCTTTGTGACTGAACATCATTCACACTCTGCATTGAATGATTTTCTGCATATCTATCTGTGCCATCTCTCGATAGATGGGTCTACTGATATGAGCCTCAATATTATTCGAACTCTGTGGTGAGTTCCTTCTTGCATCCATGTCATCTGTGTATAAAAACCATATTCAACCTTGTAGCAAAGGTTGAGATCCACATCACCCATGGTGATCATTAATCTCATCAATTGATTATCGATCCTGGGTACCCATACAGAACCTGAATCACACTTCTTCTTTAATTACACCATTAAGAGAATGGTTTTATCTATCGACTTGGAACAAACATCTCATCATGATTCTCTTTCTCTTTTATAAGATAATCTTCTAGCCACAAGCCTTCTATAGTGTGTTTGATTTGTAAATCCTTTTGTTGAACATCCATCGCTTGTTCATCATTCATCATGATTTTTCCTACAAATCAAAATTAGGTACATGATTAGTAATACTTCATAATCATCAAATCATATTGACATGATAACCTATTATGCATACAGATATCATTTACATAGTTATGCAACTATCTTGACCAATACTTTGGCACAACACTTTCCCATATCCTGTATGCATACAGTGGCTATCTAGATGCCTTCCATCTCTACCAGAACATACTATCAAGAGTGTGCACAACTCTCAGCATGTCAGCAAAGAGGTTTCATTCTAGACAAGCAACAATGGAATGTTTGTCCAACTTACCAATCATATGCATATTAGTAGTATACTGTTCAATGTTCTATGAATGTTTACACTCAGCATCATATATTCTAGGAATACAAATATGCATACAACCTATTACAGGCAATATCATTTACTGTTTCAAATAACAACTCAAATACTTATCTTTTATGTTTGTGTGGTTGCCTCCCGCTTGATCTTCTGTATGTCTTTTGAACTTCTATTCATTCTGTACCACTGTGCATGTTCAAGTGTCATCCTCATGATCTCATACACAAACATACACCCATTAGTATGTTCTAAATGTTATCAAAACATTATAGTTCTAAATAATCTTGAGAATGTATAGTCATGATTATAGTTAATAAACATTAGTATTCAAGATTTCAGGGAAGTCTTCTTTTACTCATGCATATCATCAATCAAGATAAAAGACATAATATGTAGAATCCCTTGATTACTAACTTTATGAATAAGCATAATCAATCATACCAAGTATACTTATATGAGGGATCCTAACACAAGGTAAGATTCATGGGAAACATACCTGGATTAGTATACCTACTTAGTTATGTACAACATACCTAAACAATCTCTTCAATGATTTAGAGATCCTGAGGTAGAACCTGCATGTCTCATAGGTTAAGCATAATATAACAAAGTCATACATACCTCATAAGTAGAGCAAAGATTATGGATGAGTCTTTGTCTTCATATTTTCATGGTCATGGAACCTGATTTGTCTTTTGTGATGTACCTGTATCTTGTTAGCAGACAACATCAACCTCACACAACATCATAATGCATTAGTACAATCATATAGCCCTAATCAATGAATGTATTTGATCATTCACATGCATTCATACTGTTACTAGGGTGATAAGACAATTCTAACATTAATCAAGATTGTACTAATAAATAATATGAAGACAAACACATCATGAGCTTAATCAAGAATTAGATTTCAAGACATACCTAAGCCTCCTTAAGTCATACCTTCGAGACTTCTTGTAGTCTTCTTATGTAAGGCCTTAGCCTCAAATCCCCCTGAAACTTGATCTGGAGCTTGATTAGGGTTTTCTAGAGAAACCCTAAAAATTCAATCTTTGACTTTCACACTTCTGAATGGATGAAAGAATATGTCTTGCTGAGCTGATCAAACTAGCATACTTCAATTTTGGAATTTCCAAAATTTGACCCCTCAAAATTGCCTTCGAAACTTCTGGATCTTCTGGACAGGAACCTGAACTAGGGTTTGATGAAGCCCACCTTTCTGTCCAATCAAAAGGTTCGATCCAAGGCTCTAAACTCTTATTTTTCTGAGGAGCTTCCAGCCGTGGTTACAGACTTCAAAAATTCCAACTTTTGTTGAAGCCCTAATTTTCCATCTTTCTGATCAAAATCCCGAGCTAGGGTTTAATCAAGCCCGGTCTTCTACCCAACCAAAAAATTTGATCTTGGTTTCTAAATTTCGATTTTCTTGAGTAGCATTCAGTCGTGGACTCTGATTCCAACAATTCTAACTTTCTCCAAAACCCTAAATTCCAGAAGCCATGAATAAAGGTGCTCCAAAAATAATTCTGTTTTGACAGAAATATGCACCTGATTGTTTCTGCTATAACTCTGAAATTTTTGCTCCACAGGGTCTGAAAACCTTTTATGTAGTAGCCTGACCTGTCATCTTTCCATCCTGATAGGTCTGACCTCAATTGGATTTTTTGAGAGAGAGTTATGCCAAGTGTCGCAACGTGACCTGTTTATTGGATAAAACAGGAGATCGAACTTGTACGGCGTGCCACGTGTCACTGGTTCATCTTCGGCCTTTGGAAACGTTTCTTGAGATAGTACAGTCTGTGTACTACCTGTCACTTTTTACGAAATTTCATTTGGAGCTTCCTAGCCCAAATTATGCCAAGTGTCGCAACGTGACCTGTTTATGGGATAAAACAGGAGAGCGAACTTGTACGGCGTGCCACGTGTCACTGGTTCACCTTCAGCCTCTGAAAACGTTTCCTGATATAGTACAGTCTGTATACTACCTGTCACTTTTTACTAAATTTCATTTGGAGCTTCCTAGCCCATGTTATGACCTTTTTTCCAAGGTCACCTGATTTTGACTGAGATCTGGAAGAGGCAGAAACCCTAACTTGTACTGATCATAACTTACAAAGTACAATGAATCTGAGGATGCCCTTTGGACACAGGGTATCTGGGGATGTTATATTCGACTTGTAAACTTTTCAGACCCTGAACCTTCACCAAAATGGAGTTATAGCGAAAATTCCACGATGACCGGTTTTTGCTATGTAAAACCCTAACCTTCAAATTGTCGTAAGTAAAGCAAGTGTCATAAGTGCCATACCTTGTCTTCCTTCAGGTTAGCTCTGATACCATGTTAAGATTTAATATGCTAAGATAGAAAATAGCAGCATTACATTCCATTTCACAATATTAGCATATACAGGATCACTAAAGAAACAACAAGCACAACATAAACACAAGAGACAGAGATTTATCCTGGGAAACCCTCATGAGGTAGAAAACCCAGCAAAGCTTCCTCAATATAGATGACCAGCAATATACAAAGATGAAACCCTGAGACATGATCTCCTTCTCCACAATAGCAAACCTCTCCTCCACAAGTGTGCCATCCTCAAGTGAGTGTATGTGTCAAATGAGGAACACACCTCCTCTATTTATACACTACACTGACATGTATTTTACAAAGGTACACGTAGGCTCGTATTTAACCAATGGGTTAAATACCCCACTGCAACTGACTGGGCCGACCCCTCTAGGGTGTTCTAATAACCCTTTGACCCACATAACATATACAGGGCCGACCCCCACTAGGGAATTCTAATAACCTGAGTTACCACATTCCGACGGAGGAATAAACATCTCTGGATATACAATAAGATCTTCACGGAGGAATGAAACATCTCCGGAATAATAAAGTACAAATATAATATTCTTTGAAGTTACAATATCTCAACATAAACGACTATATGATCAAAGCAAATCAGAGACTATTGTATTGTGAATTAAGAAGCAACTACACTATTTGCATTTGAATTACAAACTATTGAAAAAATTAGAGCTTTATGTATTATGGAAAAAGGAACTAACTAATTGTATTCAAATTAAAGACTAATTCTTATTACAAAGCAACTAAATGAAATCGAAACTACAATTCTCTCTAATCAATAAAAACTAATTCTTGGATCCAAGGTGCAAAGAAATGAAAATGAATTCAAATGCGTGAAAGAGAAACTAGCTTCAAACCCTAGTCTATGCTAAGAGAAATAATATAATCACACTAAAACATAGAGCTCTTTCTACCTACAAGCAATGAATTGAAATACATAAAAGCAAATCTGATTTCTAACTCTATTCTACACTACGAATTTCAACACAATCACACAACATAAATTCAAAGCAGAGATCTCTTCCTAGTTATGTACGATGAGCTCATATGACATAGCTGCATGGAATGAGAAATAAGAGTGTGAGTTTAAACAATAATACAAAGAGATAATGTTAAAAACATTTGAGTTGACATAGAACACAATCTACGGTAATGAAAACAAAGAAATACTTAGCTTGCATGATGAGAAGAAAACAAAGACACACAAGACCAACTGTTTCTGAGGGGCCCTCCTAGGAACAGGGGTCGATCTTCTCAGCTACTCAATCACCAAACACATAAGCAAGAAACGAATTTGGGATGGAACAAAGCAGAACTTCCATATAAAAATGCAGGCAAATTACATTGGGGATTTTTTTTCAAGGAAGAAGCCTGTATTTATAAGAGTTTATACATCAGAGATTAATGCTTGGAACTGAATCAATTAAAGAGAAAACTAAAGAGATGTGTTTTGCATTCATTTGCCCAAAACTGAATTCCTACATTCAAATAATTGGGCCTCAAGATTCTTGTAGATGAATAAACGACCTGGGTGGAATCTTGAAGGTGGAGAAGCATGAGAGGACCACCACTAACAAAACCCATGTTTCCGTTTTTGCCATGAATGCCTCTAAGTACCTGAACCAATGATTTCAGAGGTGCGAATGACAGTCTAAATGACCGTCCGAATGCGAATGAAGGTCTGAATGACCTGTAACTGCAATTTAATTCATAAATTTGGATTCCTGGCTGAATTGGTGTTGGGTTGTTTGTCAAATTGATGGTTGGGTGCTAGGTTCATATCGTGGTTGGGTTCTATTGGTTGCATCACGTGATTCTCCACCTTTTCATCCTTATGGTACGTGCCCTACTCCTCGTGAGTTTCACGGCCTGCACATAACGTTACATTTTATTAAAACCAAAGCGATTATATTAAAGCCAATGTAAAATTTAGATGGCATGGCTAAATGTTTTGAATAAACTGAACAAAATCCAACCATTCCATTTAAAAGAGTTTAATAATTTTAAAGGAGTGAGTAGCATATAAAATATGGTGGTTTCTAATATTAAAAAGTGTTCATCTCAACATAATATCCATAGCACAATCCACGTAATATTTGATTTGATTAATTGGTGTCTCTGTATGTTTATATGAGTGGCTTTAAAGATAAAGTAATTTAAAGTCAAACAATTGTTTTCATATTTAATTCTTTTAATGTTTAATACTTTTGTTTTCTTATTAAATTTAAATCAATGTTTAAAACTTTATGGTTTCAATTTTTACATGCAAGATCAACAAGAACCGGAAGGCACGGGCAAGCCAAACCAGTAAACCAATGCAATCAAACCCAATGCAGCACTCATGATCAGAAGAAAGGTCGGATGAAGGGCCAGATGGAGTACCGAAATGAGGGTCATTTCATCTTAATCGAAAGTGTGGGAATGCATCACCAAGTGTGAGAATCAATTTATCACCAATAAAATGATATATAATGCATTAAAAGTAATAAATCATGCCATTCAATTTCATTGCTTTTAATTAATAGATTAAAAATAAAAGATAAGCTTTTGAGAGTGAATGTAATGATTTAGGTTTAAATGTGATGACATAATAGTGAAATATAGTGAAAGAAAGAGACAAGTTAGGGGCCCAACACCATACTTCTTTATTATTGTCTTTTATAAACTTCTAAGGTCCTCCATGGGTCGAATTCCTCCCAAGAGCTTCATGCCAACTCAAGTTGGGAAGAGATTCCAAAGTATGCCACTTGTCCTTCCAATTCTAGCCCTCTCCTTCTCCAAATTTGTTGATGCAGTGTCTCTCAACAGGGGTTCACTTCGCACTGTCGCCAACAAACACCAACCCAAACTCCCTTACACACCAGTCCGGAAAGGTGTAACCCTTTCCAGCAACACCTACGAAGAAAGTGCAATCTCACCTGAGATTGATAAGGGGGCTGCAGGAACCAAGTTTTCGCAGTGGAGTTGAGGATATGCTTCACCCGTATATCACTATTGTAGAAACCAGAGGGTATGTCCTTCGCATCATACTACCAACTTATCATTCGTATATTCAACAGATAGTAAACATTCGCAACAACAGTAGTCATTCAACTCACAGAATACCAACATGTTGCAAACATTCACATTCATCATCGCATAAATACAAAGACTGAAACAGAACCATAATCGAACATCCTCTGCTACGAATATAAATAGCATATTAAATAAATAATAATTTTTAATCATTAAAGTAGTTATATTTTAATGTGAAAGGACATAACCTTTCATTAGGAACGCTCAAGCCATATTAAAGGCAAGCTCTTGTAATACATTAATCATCCATTTTATCAATCATTTTATCATATATATTTGTATATTCAGTTATGTGAAGTCGGATTCACTTCTCAACAGAGACAACCGGATTCGGTTGTTGCATTTGGTTGCTATATAATTATTTTATTTTAATAATTATTATTATTATCGAAGAATCCACCGAAAAAAAAGTCGAAGACTATCTATCGCTGAAGAAATCAAATAAAGACCATCTATCACCGAACAAGTCGATATCATGGAATCTGGTTTGCGACTACGAATAGAGGAATTAGAAGCCAAGTTAAAATGTTATCGAAAAGAGAAGGAATAATTGTGCGACATAAATAATAGTTCAGAAATAAGAATTGAATTACAAGAAAGGTGCAATGAAATAAAAATATCTGACCAAGAAAGGCGTATAGAAAAATTGTATGCACAAATTGATGAATTAAAAGCCGAAAATGAATTCAATCAGAGGTTAGGAAATCAAGAAAGGTGCAATGAAATAATACGCTTGAACAAAATCATTAGCAACAAATATGAAGAACTAACGCAGATACGACATAAATTAAAAAGTCAAGAATCAGAGGTCGGCCAATGTCGACAACAGATAAAAGTTCTTCAACAACAAAATGATGACTCTAAAAAGACACATAAGTCAGAGATCGCAAAGTGTAATAAAGCATTATCCAACAATGCTGAAGAAATTTTCAGACTAAGAAATCATAACAAGATACTAGTCACAAAAATTAAGAAGTTGAAAAATAGCGAGAAGATAGAACAATCTATGGAAGACATTGAAGGAAAAATTCTAGAGAAGCAAGAAGAAAATAGTTGCATCAAAAGTCATAATGAAGATCTTAAGGAACAACTTAAGAAATCTGAAAATGATAGAAAATCGCAACTAGAAGTGATTAAGAAGTTTCAAAATGATAACATGCAGTTAGAAAACAAGTTGGAAAAAATACAGAACGAACCCTTAAAACCTCAAGGGATGAAAATACAACTTCCAAATCAGATCAATGCTCAAAATATGACACTTGTAAATGAAAATGACATTCTAAAAATTCCCTATCAACACCCCAACCATAAAAATCGATATTCTGAAAAGTGGGAAATGTCGAAAGACAATGGTACTAATGTGATCAAAGCTCTTGACGACAGATCAATGGGGAATCCCAATAGTCAGCAACAAATCAATTTGGGATGGATTGACCCATCCACATATCGGAAGTTATGCTTTACACTTAGCAGTTCGTATCGACATGTTTCGTCAGCCATGACATCGCAAAGAACATTGTGACAAAATTATAAGGCTTTGAGGACAAAGCCTTTCTAAGAGAGTGGCAATGCTATGAATATAAATAGCATATTAAATAAATAATAATTGTTAATCATTATAGTTATCTTTTAATGTGAAAGGACATAACCTTTCATTGTTGATGTATATGTAACTTCGGAATGTATTTCACATATATGTATATTGTATTCCTATAGAGATCTTATTATTCCTCTATACAGAAGTGGTTGTATTCCTATAGAGATGTTATTATTCCTCTATACGGAAGTGGTTGTATTCCTATAGAGATGTTATTATTTCTCTATACGGAAGTGTCGTCATTTATATTGTAAGTGTTGTAACTTATACTTGATGGGTTATTAGACCACCTTGTTGGGGTCTGCCCTGTATAAGTCATGTGGGTCAAAGGGTTATTAGACCACCCTATTGGGGGTACGTCATGTGGGTCAAAGGGTTATTAGACCACCCTAGTGGGGGTCGGCCTAGTTAGCATTATCTTAAGTGGTTAAGTTGAGGATGACCTAGTTGAGTAAAGGTCAAGTCAAGTTAGTGTATAAATAGAGAGTGTGTCTCTCTCATTTTACACATTCTATTCTCTCACTCACACTTTGGAGAGTGGCGCACTTGTGGAGGAGGAGGCTCTGCTGCTAGGAGAAGACTATCTCTTGTATTCTGGTTGTATCATTGCTCTATCTATCTCTAAGGAAGTTATTGGGGTTTTTCACCTTTATGGTTTTCACCAAGTAAACTCTGTGTCTCTTGTGTGCTTGCATTATTATGTCCATGATTGATATGCTGTAGATTTGATGTACATGTTGTTCTCTCAGTTAAGATCCTAGATCAGATTGAAGTAAATTCTGAAAATTTAACATTCATTGGGAATGCTCAATCCATATTAAAGGAAAGCTCTTGTAATACATTAATCATCCATTTTATCAATCATTTTATCATATATATTTTTAAATTCAATTATGTGAAGTCAGATTCGCTTCTCAATGGAGACAACCGGATTCGGTTGTTGCATCCTCATGCATTCATTAAAACCCTACGGAATGAACCTCGCAGAAAAAATCAATACACCATGTTGCGGATACAAAGCAGATCAAAAAGATGGAAAGATTAATCAAAACTAGATCAATGCCCTTATGCTGACAATCCTACTCTATTTATATGCTATTATGCGGTTACAAAATAGTCCACATGACCAATTCTAACTAATTTAACTATTCTTATGCTTCCTCAAACTCTACGAATGGTCCTTCTTTCGCGGATTGTACCTTTCACATCTGTCAGCTTCCGCACTCCCTGCGGACTTATC
The DNA here is from genome assembly GCA_027924585.1 of Larix kaempferi. NCBI lineage: Eukaryota > Viridiplantae > Streptophyta > Pinopsida > Pinales > Pinaceae > Larix > Larix kaempferi. Next base: position 7,126,165 of record BSBM01000698.1, read on the forward strand.
CCGTGCCAACAGGCCCCCAACACAAAATTATGGCTCACCCTCGAGCCACCTCAGTTGGACACCACTAGTTTGTTCTCATCCTTTGCTATGCTATACTTTTGAAACTGTTCTTGTCGTCTGGAACTCGTTGTTGTGTATTTCGCAAACGCATCCATCGACCTTTGGTTCGATGTCATGTACTTCTTGAAATCATCCTCCAATATCTGGAAACCTTGATCATCTACCTCTTCTACATCTACTGGCGCACTTCATGCTTGTTCCATACTGGGGAAAATTCCATCGATGCTGCCAGGGTGGGAAACAAGTCGACTGCTCCGGCACATCTGTTTCTCACCATGGAATTCGTACTACTGGGTCTAAGGGGCCTCCACCCCTGGTGTTCTGGTGGTCACCGAGACCACGAATCTTCTAACTACTACCATGCACTTAGACATCTTGGTTGAGAACTCGTCTCTGTTCCTCCCGATTGTCTGTGCCCCTTCCCTTACTGGCTCTTCATGCACACTCGTCGTTCTAGCCCTCGGGGCACCTGGAGTGTTGCCACATGAAATGAAATGGATCATTTCCATAGATTCCTTGGAATTCCTCGCTCAACTCTCTGCCTGACCAACTTGCAACATGAATTTCTCTTGACTGATCAACACTTCCTTGCCCAGCTCGCCTCCTGTGCTTGTATGAATTTCTCCTGACTGATAAACACTTCCTTGCCCAGCTCGCCTGATTCTGAAATCATTTGCAAATCCTTTCATGTAACTCTCTGATCCTGTCATCGTACCTCTGCATCATCTTTTGGTGAATTTGATCCGCAACAATCATGCTCACTCATATTCGGACTTTACTCCCTGCGTGCCAATCGTAAAAAGCATCGACGAGCGACCTGGCTGGCCATGCTTCCACTTTTTGTCATTATTGCTTTTTTTTTTAAACCTCCAGTGCTCAATCACTCTATGCCGGATCATGGCGATAGGGTTTCAGCCTATTCCCATTGACCAAATTAGGCAACAATACTCCATCCAAGTTTTGTAGCTTCACCATGCCTCTGTTAGTGACAAAATTTGTGATGTATGGTCCTAATCAATGCATCTGCAACTTACCTAGGTGTTTCACAAACTTACTGTCATACAACAACACTGTCTCTGTGTTGGAAGTGCTTTTGCTTAATATAGTGGTCGTGCCAAGCCTTCTAGCGGTATTTATCCACCTTCTGATGGAACCTTGCGATAAACCGATCTTCATCAAGTTGTACCAGTTGGGCCAAATGTTCCTCCACTATGCCATTGTCTCTCATCCCCGTAGCTACTGCAATGCGCAAACTCAGTACAATATACTCCATCGACATAACTACTTCCTGTTTGTAAACGAGCTTGAAAGGATTCTGACCGATGAATCATTTGCATGTGGTGTGATACACCCAGAGTATCGCTGGAATCTTCAAATCCAAATCATCGCGGTTCTTATTAAACGCCTCAACTATCCCATTCGCTTGAGGGTGGTAGGGGGTACTCTTCTTGTGCTGGATCTGAAAATATTCCATCATTGTTGCAATCGTCTGGTTAACAAAATCAGTCCCTTGGTCACTTAACAGCACTTTGGGGCACCCAAACCTAGTGACCACATTATCAAAAAGGAACTGTGCTGCAGTCTCAGTTGAGAAATCTCTCATTGGTGTAGCTTCCGCCCATCGCGTCAAATAGTCTGTCGCAGTAATGATGTAGCACGACCTTGTTCTCTTCCCAAGTGGTTTGATGGGTCCCACAAAATATACTGCCCACTTGTCGAAAGCATGTAGCGTCACTTGGGGTACCAACGGCATTTCATCCCTTCGTGATGGCTTCCCTGTCCATTGACAGACGTCGCATATTTTGGCATAGTCCACAACATCTATGTGCATGGTTGGCCACCATAATCTTGCTCGAAGGATCTTCCTCGTAGTTGCACGTCCACCATAATTTCCTCGAGCGATCTCATCATGAGATTCCGATAGGATCCTCTTATGCTAGTGCGGAAGGACGTATCGTCACAATATCTCGTTTGGTCCCATCTTGTATAATTCCTCTGTGATTAGCTGAAAGTATGCATCCTTGACAACTAGCTGCTTCTTCTTATTGGTAGTGAACCCAACTAGGACCTCCCCTGTCGCCAAAAACTGGATGATTTTCTCATAATGGTCATCAACCATTCCAACTCTAAACAATTGAGCATCTGAAAATCCTTCGTCATTGCTCCTTGGTTCCTCACCAGACTCTATCCTTGATAGGAGATCTGGTCCTGTATTTAATCATCACGGCTTTACAATTATTTCAAAATCAAACTCCTGAAATAGTAACAACCAGCGACAAATCTTCCCCCCAACACAGGCTTGTTCACTAGGCATTTCAGCATAGAATGATCGATGAACATTTTGAAGTGGACCCCTAAGAGGTAATGAGGGAATTTTTGTAAGGCATAAACCATCACCAACCCCTCCCTCTCTATTGTGGTGTAATTATTCTCTACAGTAGACAACTTTCTACTTGCGAAGGAAATCGGGTGGTCGATGTCGCCTATTCCTGGTTGGGCCAAGATGACACCTAGTTCCACTGAGGACGCATCAACATGGAGGTGAAACTCCTTCGTCCAATCTGGAAATGCGAGTATGGGTGTTGCAAATATCTTCGCTTTCAATATGTCAAGACTCTTCTGACACTTTGCGTTCCACTCGAACTTGGCATCTTTCTTCAATAGCTTCTCCATTGGTATCGTCACTGTTGCATATCCTCAGATAAATTTCCTATAGTAACCCCTATGTCCCAACGTCGCTCTCAGCTACTTGACCATCGTCGGCGGTGGAAGGTTGACAATGATTGCAATCTTCGTCAGGTATACCAACATTCCTTCCCTACAGACAATGTGCCCCAACAAAATTCTGAACAGAGAACAGAAGATGCACTTCTTCAGGTTCAATGAGATTTGGTGTTGTTGACATCGTTCCAACATAAGCCTTAAGTTTGCGATGTGATCCTTGACCAACCCATACACTGTCTAGTCATCCATATAAAGGGAAAGAAATTTATTGATGTAATCTTTGAATGCCGCAACCACTAATATTGAAAAAATCATTGGAGCATTCTTTAACCAAAATGGCATCACTGTGTACTGAAAGCATCCCCACTCTGTGACAAAGGTGGTCTTGTGCTTGTCTTCTATCGCAATCTTGATTTGGTGATAGCCGAAGAACCCATCCGTGAATGAATATATCTCTTGACCTCCTACTCCTTCGAGCACCTCATCCGTGAATGGTGTCGAGAACGGATCTTGTAGGAAGGCATCATTCAACTTCCATAAATCAACACATATCCGTACCTCGCCAGTTTTCTTATCTTGGACCACCATTGGGATGATCCACTCTGATTCTTCCACGGGTTCTATAATTTCGGCTTCTAGCACTCTTTCGATTTCAGCTTGCACCCGTTACTTGTATCTTGGATTCAATCGATATGGCTGCTACTTGACTGGCTTCGCATCAGGTTTCAGGGGAATCCTAATTTCACCCAAGTCTCCAGAAATTCCTTTCATCTCTGAGAATTTCGTTGGAAATAGATCCTGAAACTCATGCAGCAAATCAGTCATCTTCGCAATTTTCGACTCATCCCAGTAGTCACCAATGCTTGTGAACTTCGGGTTCTCCTCTGACCCAATGTTCACCTTGTTAATCTTCAATGGTTGCTGAAATTTATCAGATGATATTTTTGGTGCCTTGACACTACAACTACCTTCTGATTCTGGCACGTAGATATCCCTTGGATCATCCTCATCATCCAACTCTCCTGTGACATTATAACATTCCATCAACATTTCAGGTGTCACAATCCATTGAATTTTCATTGGTTGTTCTGTTGGTACTGCTTCAAATATCCTTTCACGGATCACCTGTAGTGCACTATGGATGAAGGGATTTTCGTCTAAGAAAGAAAATGATTGGCTAAAGCCAATGTTAAGTTGTTCCCAAGAGGTCATCCCATGTCGCAGTTCTTTTGCGACATACCAACTCCACGGGACTTCATCCAATGTGTGTACGAATGCACATACCCACTCCTGCTTCGCTCAAGATCCCCATTGGTGTTGACATGCATCCTAACGTGCACCCTCCCATTGATGCAACAGACTAGATATTTCCTCTAGTGCGCCTGGGTCCTTTTCCAGCTCCAGGAAACTCTCTAAGAAGGCTTTCAAAGTGTTTTCCTTCCTCCGCGACTTCGTCGATTCGAACATCGGTGGCATGTCATAGATTTATTCCTGAAGAGGTAACTGCCACCTATTCCTCATCACTTTCTCCGCCTCCAATAAAACGTCCCTTTCGGATTCCGCATCAAAGGTTACTTGCTTCCACATTGTTGGTTGGACGTTAGCATGTGACCTGTCAGCTCCTGTCACAACTCCTCCTCGTGTCACAACTCCAACACTCGCATTGTGTTTTTGAACCTTCGTCGATATCATTTGTACAATCTATGGTGCATTCTGATTCTAGTTCTAGGGTGGATTCTTGGTCTGCCATTTTGCAATGAGCTGAGGCCAGTCCTCCACGTTGTGGTCCAAAGAACTACAATAACTACACTGTGGCGCTGGGTTTGGGAAATCTCTCTGGTAATGCCCCTGTTATCCATAATTATAACAAATTATCAGCCCTCTTCCCCATCCTATAGGTCCTCCACATCCAACTCCAGCACCTCGACTGCCGCGGAATCTTCCTCTGAAACCTCCATGCGGTGGTCCATATGGTGGATACTGTGGATGTTGATACGATGGCTTCCCATACTATGGCTGGCCATACGGTGGTGGCGGATACTGCAGGTGCCCATACTGTGGTTTCCCGTATTTCCCTTGATCATATTGCTGCGATTGATGAAACTGTGGTTGTTGTTGCACCACCGGTTGCTCCTCTCCTTTCATAAAATATGTGTCCGCAATCTAGCCCTGCAGTATTTCTCATCATGGCCAACCGACCAACAAAATTTGCAATACAAGTTTGTTGGCTTCGACACCATCTTTTGCAGATATACACATTCCTTCAGTCGTTGTCCTCTGTTCTGACAGATAGGACACCACGGCATGACTCCTTGATGCAGGGGGTTTGGTGCCCCCAACTGCAAATACTCACGGAACTCTGGGCAATTGTCCTAATGGTGTCCCTCAGCTTTGTACATGGTGCACCATATGTCTATGTGGGTTTCTTTTCCCTTCTTAATATCTTCTAATTGAAGTGTTAGAGTGGCCAAGTGTGCTTGGTTCTATCCATTCCTATCCTTGCTTTGCTGATTGGTGAAGCCTCCAGCTTCATCGAAATCTTTAATCTTTTCGCTTGTGTCGTTACTTTTTGCTGCATCAATGGTCCATGGATATGCGGTACCAATCCTGCGATGAACCAGTCTTTGTGTTGCAACTCATTTATCGGAAAGCTCACTTTTGCTATCAACGTCTTGTACCACTGATCGAATTCCCACACTGGATCATTTGGGAATTGCTTAATCTCCTTAAGCTCAATAACATACTGTGACTTTGATTTTGGATTTTTAAATTCATCAATCATCACCGTTATGACCTACGCCAATGTCTTGGCTGGTGTTCTCGTAGGAACCCTTGTAAACTTCATGAACCAGTCTAACTCCCGGCCCCTAAGGGTCATCACTATCTCTCCCATTTTTATGGCTTCGTCCTGGACCTGCTTCACAGTCCAAACTACTTTGCATATGAACCAATATTGTTCGGGATCCTCGGTTCCGTTCCCCTAAAAGGTAGGCATCTTTGCCTCATCTTCCATCCTAACATTGCTACTACTATTGTTTACTAAAGTGCTACTCTTACCGCTGCACGTAGGGAAACTCTGCAAGTAGTTTGTATTTCTTCCTATAAAATGTGGAGTAGTGCATGGGGTTGAAGGTATGTTGTAACTTATGATCTGTCCTTCTTCTTCTTCTAGGGTAGCCTAGTCAACGTCTCCTTCACAATAAGGTCACTTCCTCCCTTGTTGTCCTATTTCGCAGTCCTCCATTCTGGTCCTCTCAGGAGACTCTCTCTCTCAGTCCTCCTCGTCTTCTCAGGATGCCAAAATATTTCTCCACTCCTCAAGGTACCACACTCTTCGTAAGCCTCCCTTAGATACTCATCGTCGCTTAGGTCCATATACCCCACATCTTTCTGTCAGATCCGCATTCACGCAATACCCTCAACCTCCGCACACTGATTTTTCTACTCGTCAGAAGACATCCTCAATATTCCCTTTTCGTAACAAGCATCTTAATCCATAGTTTTAACAATGACAAGAACCTTCCTCTCAATCCCTTGAAGAAGTTCCTCTCCGCGTCACTATACGACTTGATAGTTTCTACTGCGAACTCAGTCACATATCCCTCGAGGATACTATCCACCCAAAAATCAATAGCCCGCAATACCTTGTTATCAACTTGCTTCAGTTGTCGGATCAACTCTGGGGTCCAAAAATCAGGTTCATTCTTTTGGCAGCGATTCTTTCGGAACGTCAACTGCGCTAGTCAATCGTGCAGCAACACTGGGAATTCACAGAATAATATCTCATGGATATCTGAATAAATGTATTTATGTATCCAACTAGTTGTTGACTGTTTAGGGTATCGCTTTTCACCTTCTGCGAATTCCTCTGCCTTCTTATCAAACCACTCTTGGATCTCTGGTTTCGTCAGATGCCACAGCATATCCTCTTCTTTTCTTCCTCAAGGTCCTGGAAACAGAATAATTTGTTGACGCAACGTCTTTCGACAGGGGTTCACTTCACACTGTCACCAACAAACACCAACCCAAACTCCCTTACACACCAGCCCATAAAGGTGTAACCCTTTCCAACAACACCTGCGAAGCAAGTGCAGTATCACCTAAGATGGATAAGGGGGCTGCAGGAACCAAGTTTCTGCAATGGAGTTGAAGATATGCTTCACCCATATATCACTATCGTAGAAACCAGAGGTTATGTCCTTCGCATCTTACTACCAACTTATCATTTGCACATTAGATCATTCGTAGATTCAATAGATAGTAAACATTCGCAACAACATATTCAACCTACTTATTTGCAGCAATAATAATTATTCAACTCACAAAATACCAACATGTTGTAAACATTCACATTCATCATCGCATAAAGATAGAGACAGAAATAGAACCATAATCGAACATCCTCATGCATTCATTAAAACCCTGCGGAATGAACCTCGTAGAAACAGTCAATACACCATGTCATGGATACAAAGCAGATCAAAAAGACGGAAAGATTGATCAAAACTAGATCGATGCCCTTAGGCTTACAATCCTACTCTATTTATATGCTACTATGCAGTTACAAAAGGATCCACATGACCAATTCTAACTAATTTAACTATTCTTGTGCTTCCTCGAACTCCGTTAATGGTCCTTCTTTTGCGGATTTTACCTTTCACACCTATCGTCTTCCGCACTTCCTGCGGACTTATCCCGTGCCAACAAAATTCGAATTGGTGTCTCTTTGGTTGCCCTAACTAACTTGAGCACCCTCTTGGAGGCTATTTTTAGCCCTAACATGTCATATATGTCATATGTCAGCCTTCAAGTCTGATTTGTGTCATAGGTGTCATAGCATCTTCATCAGTGTTGTCATAGAGCTAGGGAATCTAGTCCAAGTGTCTCATTAGCTCCAAAATGCCTCTTCCTCTTCCATGGGAGTTACTCTTCCACTCCAATTAGACCTTAATTGATTCATGCCAAGTATATTGACCTTACAACTCATACCAAGAACCTTGGGCTTCTTATGGATTCAAAATGACAAGAGGAGGATGCCATGTGGCATAGAAAATCTAGCTTGTGTGGGTCCCACATCCTCCATGTGTCTTCATGATCAATTGCCACTTTGATTTTCCCTTGTATTTATTTATTTATCTCCTTTATTAAATATTTATGCCATTACAATGTTCAAACATCATTTATTATACCCCTTATTTCAAATCCCAAAGCTTCCACCCCCCAACCTAGGGAACTAGTAATTTTCCTCCATGGTAGTTCATTTGGATGGGTATATTACAACTTTGAATTGGGAATTTCTCTTAATGTGACCCACCTTGTCCATTTGGATCTAATTTCACATTATTACTAACTTGTACTTCATTCTTGGCATTTATTTGACCCTTAGCATCCATTTTGACAAACTATCATGAGTATGGCCAAGGGGCTTAGGCCATTGTGACCCTATGCAAAATTTTGGGACATGACATGTTGTTTCTTGTTGGGAAGTTGCAGAGGAAATGCTCTCCTCCACACTTCCAACATTTCAGTAGCTGATTTTTCTTTATCTTCTTCATTTCCTTGGAGTCTTCCCACCTGGAACGTTTCTTAGTGGACTGATTGGATGAATGCCTCATCATTGGTCCACTGTTGGTTGCTTCAAGGATGATTTTTACCTCCCTTTGTAGATAAATAGAGTCCTGCATAACCCTGTGGTTCATCTCATTCTGTTGCCTTTGTAGCTTGAGCATTTCTCCAATATTCTCTTGAGTCTTGGCCATGGTTTGAAGAAGGTTTTCAGTGAACTCTAACAACCTTTGGTCTATTGCCATGGTCAATCTGTGCAGCTTCCCACACTTGTTGGCTAGCACCACTTGCCTTGTAACTGCTGCAACCAATTGTGTTAATTCTCACTTGTGAAATTCATCATTTTAAATCATGTTAGGAGATTCCATGCTTTATTCATGAGACTTCCACACTTTTCATGCTTTCCCAACATACAAATGAACTTATTCATGTTCATCCTTTCACAGGGATCTTTCTATTTCAGCAATCGCAGTTTATTTCAAGCAATTAAACACAATCAATTTCCAGTCACATCATGCATTCAACAATTTCTGTTTTATAAATGCATCAATAAAAAGGAAAGAGAAGAGTAAGATTTTTCTCCTCAGTCTTGTTCCAATCTGGAGTCACACCACCACTATGGTTTCATGCTCCTAGCCTATTTTACTTCAATGTGAATGCTTCACTTTCCCTTTCTTGTTTGGGCTCTGAAACTTAGTGTCTAAGGTATGTCCAAGGATTCTAATCCAAGGAACTCTTTCCCCATGATTTCCTACATAACCTTTGGCTGCTAGGACCCACACAAGTCCACTAGCACCACTTCCATTACTACTCATACTGAGCTCTCTAGAACAGTTACATGTCCCCATGCATCCTTAGCATGCCTTCAAGGCTTCTTGTTTCCTGCAATGACCAAGTTTTCCAACAAAGAAACAATAGTGTATCGGCTTCGTTGTTATAATACTTGTACATGGAAGTTTCATTATTAAAAATAAAAAATAGATGACAATTGAATACTTATATGTATTGGACATTTCCTCTCTAGTCCACAGGGTCCTGCTTTACTTTACAAGCCTTGGGATAACCTGTGGAATTGTATGTTGGCTATCCCACAGGCCACTCCACGCCATCCAAATAGTCAATTCCAAGCCAGTACACCAACTGAGTTCTTAGGCATTGATGGTGCCAAACCAGTCCCATACCTGGTTTTCCCTCTCCATTTCCAAGCCATCACACTGACTAGGTTCTTAGGCCAATGGAAGGAAACTACACCATGACCATTTCTAGGTCAAGGATCTACTACGGACCCATAGGCATGCATCAACCATTCACACACACAACAACCCATCATACACATAACAACCCTTCATACACATAACAACCCTTCCCCACAACCCCTCACAACAACCTCTTCCCTTTTCTTCTTTAGTGTACAACTCCAAATTGTGTATGTTCAAGCTGACAACACAAGAGGGGTAAGCAGGTTCATTAGTACTGTTGTTCTGAAATTGTAAACATATTTCATACATTCACTATCAACTATTGAAACACCAGGAATGTGTCCATTCCCTTAGGTTGTAGTCAATATAGGTAACCCTAACATAACCCAGCACCAGAAAGGTGTGCACCCCTCCTTGATGTGAGCCATGTAGGCCCTAGTTACACTTCAAGCAATCTGGAATAATAACAATAGTAACAATAAAAAATAAAAATAAAACATGCTCTACATATTAACCCTAATAATTAGGTAAACATTTCTTAGCTAGGGTTTCAGAACACTTATCCATTTTGCAGCTGCATCTTTTCTTTATTTGCGAGGAATGGGGGCTCCCTTCTCTAAGTCAATAGTCCCTCAGTTTTCCATCCCAACCTCTTTCACGTTCCATAGCTCACATATGCCATGTTGGCATAATATTTACCATCTCACTCACATGAGATATTATCAAAATTTTAAATAAAATTTAAATCTACAGCAATACATGTCCCATCTCGTTGCCATGAGATATTCATCATAATAATTACAATTCTGTCTTCTACGAAAATTTAGATTCATTTAACCATGGGTCCATGCTCATATGGTTTGGCCCCTATAAGTGGCATCACTATATCCATTATGGTTTTAGGCTTGCTACCACAACAAAACCATTCCCCACAACGTGTCTCTATGACACAATTCTGGATTAGACAAACAACCAGTAGCATTTAGCAATAAAATTCCAATCTGATTGTCTCATAACCCATCAATGACATTATTTATTTATTCAAACATGAATTTACAATTTTGTTACCTACAAAATTTGATTTGGATCCATGTAATTATTCCCATAAACTTAAATCAGAGGGTTTCAGATGGGCAATATGTGTTGTTCATAAATTTAATCTTACAACCGTGAGACTCTTCTCTTGAGGTTTGGCTCTTGTTCATGGTAATTTTCAGCCTTTAATATGGTCTTACCCACATTTCCACACCTAAGCCATTCCTTCCTAAAATCTGAAAGCTTAAATCATCCAAACACTTGTAAGTTCTTCATGCACATAACAGTTTCACTGCTGCCATAGTCAATGAAGTAATTAACATTTCATAAATCGAGCACTTTCAGCTGTTAGCATTTCAAGATCTCATAAAAACACATTTACTTCATGTGGACCATTATCATATTAAAATTGCAAGGTATAGTCACATAATTTATGTAATTTTTAATGAATATTTTAATACTCATTACTTCCAAACCATTTGTTTTTATGCAGCTTTGTCCTTCCACAGAGAATTTTGTTAGCCCATCAAACTTGATTGCCCTCATCCTGCACTCATAGCATCTCATGAAATTATCTCAGAACGATTATTAGTTCAACATTTCATCTACTATTTAATTTGCAATACAAAACATGCACCACACTCATGCATGTACATTTACAACATTTACATTACGTTTTAATGTTCATTTTCTTCATGCAACCATATTTTTACAAAATATTTCAATGCATATTGATCCATGCATACTATGCTATCATGCCATGCATTATACCATCCAAACACATATGGCTTAACTAGGGCTATCTCACATAGCATGCACTACTATAACACTACCATAATAGGACTATAAGTCCTTACTTGCCCTAGCTATTAAATTTATAACTAGCACGGCATGACATGTTTCATATGATTGCATTTTAACATTTAAATAGTTACATGGTAGAGGGTTCCTTTCCCTTACTACCCCACACCTCACCATACCATGGTGGTATGGCATTCACACAATGCATTCAACCATACATGCGTACCATTCTATGATTACAAAATATGGTTCAAGGGATTCTTACCTAATCCCATTTCAACACTTGTACAATTAGCACAAATAAAACAAACCTGGATGGATCCCATTAGCATCCTTGATGTTACCTGATCAGCTTGGCTTCTTACCAAGGACTACACAGTCCATCCACAAATCCTCATGATCATAGGTCTACTGCACCAAACTTTCTCCATAAGGTTGTTGGTCACATGCAATAGTATCATCAACATCTTCAACCATGTTTCAACCACAACAATTGTCATTAGTGGCTCATTACATATGTAAAATTCACTAGCTTTAACAAAATGCAACTTCATGCACATGCACTATTCAATAGCTAGCAGTATGTCCACTAGTACCTATTTACTTCATGCATCTAATCTCTTGCATTCTCAGCATTCCTATGCTATAATTTTTTGTACATAAAACTCAGAAATTATAATTATATCAACAAGAGAAGAGTTTAAGGTTTCTTCCTTTCAAGTCCTCATCATAGCATGGAATTATTCTTCCATGTCATAGTTGGTCCAATTGTATAGCCTTGTCATCCTTCTGTAGCTTCTCTTGATCACTGCAATAGCTCTTACTGCATCAGGTTCTCATGCATGTAAACTCATGATTTGGCCCCAAAGCAACCCCAGTGTTGTAACTGAAGCTCTAGTACCACTTTGTCACATTCCCCAACCTCCCTTGGCATTCAGAGGCTATGGGAGACCCTCTGTTACATGTTTTTTCTCCAATTTCTTCCATTTTCACACACAGCTGTAATGGCATTCCATCCGCAATCCGCAATGCCATCCAATCCGCATACGCAGTCGGATTCGGAAGTCGGATTGTCAAATTATCCTTCCACAGAAATCCCTTTTTCGACTTCCCCAATCCACAATTCCGCAACCCGCATTGCGGAATTTGGAAAGGAGGATGCCCAATTCATATATCCGGAAATATTTCACTCTCGCAATCTGCAATCCACAATCCGCATTGCGGAATTCAGAAGTGCGGAAGCCCAATTATTCCACTCCGACAAAAGCTTCTTCCTGATTTCTGCATTCCGCATTGCGGAACTCGAAAATTAGAATGCCAATCTCGCCAACCCGGAGAAACCATCCCCCGTAATCTGTAATCCGCATTCCGCATTGCGGATGCGGAAATGCGGAAATCCAAATCTCCATTTCCGAGGAGAATTACCTCCCGCAATCCGCATCCCACATTCTTAATTGCAGATGCGGAAATGCGGAATTCCATATTGCAATTCCGAGGAGAATTACCTCTCGCAATCCACATCCAGCATTCTACATTTCAGATGCGGAAATGTGGAATTCCATACACCACCAATGGTTGGTCCTTGGCCTTCGCAATCTGTGATCCACATTGGGGATGCGGAAAGGTCCTTGCGGATGCAGGAGGGTCAGGACCAAAGACTCCTGATCCAGCAAGCTTCTAAGGCAAACTTCCAAGGGTCATAACTCCCTCATCCTTGGTCCAAATGGGACACATTAGGTACCATTGGAAATATTTTGGAGAACTCTATCCAATGGTGCAATCCCCACCCCATCTGAGCACTCCAACTATGCAAATTTCCCAACTGAAACACTACTCATAACCTCTCCAAGGTGCCTTTACCCTTCTGCAAGGAACTCTACTCCACTTCTGCCATGCCTTCTATCCTTCTTTTGATCTACAAAGGAGCATGTTCCTTTCCCAAATCATGGCTGGAGTGGTCCTTCACATTTACCAGACTTATCCCCAATTCATCAAAAGACAATACAAAATCATTACCAAAGGGGATTGCAATTATGTATAAGCACACTCCATGAACACAAGAATGAAACCTGATCCACACACATAGAAGGGAATACATGCACATAATTCTCCCAGGCAGATTGATGAAAGCATGCAGGGATTATCCCTATCCCCCAACATAATCACCTCTAAGTACCAATATAGGATAGAATGTAAGGTGCAAGATACATGTAATTGACACACACACAGAAATTAGTCATATTAACACACAATGGAGTGAGACCTTATTTACACACACCTCTACCACCAATAACAATCATCACTAATCAAATAGTGCAGTAGCAAGATGAACAACATACACAACCAACTTAGCACCATGCATAGGTATATAATACTATTCATCCATGGACCATTCCCATAAGCAAATAGATGCATGCATGACTAAACACATACTATGAAACCAAAGCTATTCAATGCATCTATAACCTACAAGGTTAGAAACATATTAACTCAAGAAATTGATGAGGAATTTAGACATGGATTCAACCTCATACTTAGGATCATATCTAGCTCCCTAATGATCAATTTCATACAATCATTAAATCAATAACTTGAACATAAGAAGCATAACATAAAACATGAAATAAAACCATTTAAACACCACAAGGGCACTTATCTTTTGCATTGAACCTCCAAGAGAACTAGCTATGGACTACAACTTTCCAACCCAACCATAGATATATGCCTAGACTCTATTATTTCAGCAATTAGAGATCACCCTCGAGATGGGTCTATGTATCCACTAAGGACTCCCTCTCAAGTTCACTCATAGCATGGGTTCACAGTCAATTAGGGCATCCAACCAACAGCTAGCTTTGCCAAGCAAATGGGAAGGTAGGTAAGCTTTTCTAGCTCAATGGTCTCATTTACATATCTAGGGGCATATCCCAATGACTTCAAACAAGTTTAAGCATCCCCATCACCCCACTCTCATCCTAGGTAGGGTTCCCTTCACTGCTGCACAATCCCTAGGGTGTCCCTTCCTCTAGCACTGATATGGGTAAGTGCTACAACAATAAATTAGTAAATAAATAGGTTATAAACTATTAGTAATAGTAATTAATTATTATAGTTATGAAGAGGAATGTCTCTTCAATAGTGGATGGCCCAGTCATATTTAAGGCAGCCATATCCATTGTATTTCATCAATCAAATATATTATTATTATCTATTATTCAATATGAGAGTCAGATTCGACTATTAAATTAGTGAATGGATACGTTCACAGCATTTGGTATCAGAGCCGGATTCAGCTCCTTCGACCTGAGCTCGGATTCGGCTCAATATCAGAGCGGATTCACTCCTACACTCTGAGCTCGGACTCGACTCATCAACTCTTTGCTCCGCTCGCTCTACTGCTGCTTACGTTCTCCTCACCTAGGGTCACACCCCACGCCCAAATTGACACTCCTTCCACTGCTCCATCTCCCCATCTCCAACCACACCGACTATTCCATCTCCATTCGCTATTTCCCCTACGACCCCCCTACGACCTTCCACATTCACTAGCCCTCATGCAACCTAATCTACACCATTATCTCTTGCTCTCTCCACTCCTACGAGTTCACAACCCCCTACGCTTTGAATCTCCTCTCCCTACACGCTCCTCCCCTCTTCCTGCTCACTCCCTCCCGCACGTGCATCCACTCAAAACCCACGCAAGTCCATCCTACCACCACTCCACTGCCCCATGCTGCTCCACACGCAGCCTCCTCCCTCCCTGCTCACTGCTCGCCATCCTTCCAACCGCCACCTTCCGCCACGTCTTTCCACGCTCCCCTTCTTCCACCCACTCCTTCCTTCTGTGCTCTCCCAGTGCTCATCCCCTCTTCTCACACCGGTTCCTTTCACTACTCCGCCTCCACTAGCTCCACTGCCTCCACTCTCCTCTCTTCTTCCCTCACGCAGTCCTGCGCTCTCTCCTCCCTCTCCTTCACACTACACACTTTCCAGTAAACCACACACTCCAAGTCTCCACTCCACGTCGATTTCACTGCTTACACGGTAGTTCTCTGCTGCATTTGCAAGCCACCACTCCAACTCTCGTCCTCCTCTCCACCTCTCGTCCTCCTCTCCAGCAAGTGAAACCCTAAATTTAAAAAAAAAAAAATTAAATATTTAAACTTTGTAATAATATTATTACATTAGTTTAATATTTTAAAAAAAAGAAACTATATATATAGTTTACATAAGACATTAATAATAATATTATTATTAATTAATAATTATTACTATTTAAAAAAAATATTATTATTGAAATAATTGTTATTATTATTTTAAAATAATAATTATTTTTGGAAAAAAAAAAACATCCCCCTCTACAAGACCTATGGCGTCATTCAATGAAGAATTGATCAAGCTTTTTGAGCAAATCAGTAAGGATATAAATGAAATAAAAAAATCTATTAACAATTTAACAGTTATAGAAAACGAAGATGTTTGTGAAAATTCCGTAGAAGAAGCCACTAAAGCTGAGATAAACGAAGAAGATGTAGTAGACCATTATGTCAACCATGATGAAAGTAATGGCATTGATCAAGATAATATGCAAGACAAATATACAGCACATCCTATTAATGAAGAAACCAACAACGAAATATTTGACAAGGAGAAAGATGATCTTGACCAAGATTGTGATAAGAGACAAGCCGGTGTTGATAATAATAAAAATAATAAATGCAATGACAAGGAATGGATCCTACAATGTGCAGAAGAAGTCAAGTCTAAGAAAGTAAATATTCCAGATTCAACCTATACCCTAACTATCCTCTCACCTCAAAGGAATCTCAATGGAAGTTATATGGTGATTTCAAATCCAAGAATGTTATATGATGATTGTGAGACCTCATCTTACAAGACAAGTAGAAGGGGAATAACACATGATGACATCCTAAATATGCTTGGACTAATATCAAGGATAGAAGTGACGGAGTCCAGTGTCCACCTAGATGGTAAAATTTTCAAACAAAGCATCAATATAGTTAGGCTTTCAAACAAAATCCCACCTTGTGAGCAAAGTACGGATTTCTTCACAAGGATCAAAATGAAGAACATCATTTGGAACAACTATAATATCAATCAGACACAAGATAAGACCAGTGTTCTTATGCGCATTATAAGCACAAAGAGCCAATTCAAAGGGACTGACACAAAATGTTTTGGGAATAACAACACGGAAATAGTTAAGGTCATAATGTATGTTGAGCATGTTCAATTGACGAAAAACATAGTTAAAAAAAGCAATCACACAAGTAGAAAAAGCGTAAACAAAACTTTGCCAAGTTCATACTTAATGCAAATGCCAAGACAAAATAACCAAAAGGAGGCAATGGTCGAAATAAAAATCGCATCTCTCAAGTCATCAGTGCGACATAGAGCCAGAATAAAAGACGTCATGAGAAACTCAACTTTGAGGACAAAGCTTTTCCAAGGGAAAGGCAATGCTACAACAATAAATTAGTAAATAAATAGGTTATAAACTATTAGTAACAGTAGTTAATTATTATAGTTATGAAGAGGAATGTCTCTTCAATAGTGGATGGCCCAGTCATATTTAAGGCGGCCATATCCATTGTATTTCATCAATCAAATATATTATTATTATCTATTATTCAATATGAGAGTTGGATTCGACTATTAAATTAGTGAACGGATACATTCACAGCAGTAAGTGTGGTTGGCCTTGAATGTGAATCAAGTTAATAATCCCTCTCAAGCCTTAGCAGGAATTCTAAAAAATCTAGGTCCCTTCCCACTTAGGTTTTATTCTCCACAGTCTAATCTATGGATGTCCCAACTGATTCAACTCATACACAGGATTTTCTTGGGCGTTCTCAGCTCTGCCAATTCGCACACACGCTAGGTAGCAATTTCCCTTTTTCTCCATGTCTAGGCTTTGTAATTCATCCATAGAATTAGATCCAAGAGTAACCCCATCGTTATACTTCCTACACATGGTTTCCTAAGTGCACTCGGCTCTGCAAATTCGTCTTACATGGAACCACAATTTTATCTCTTGTTTTCTTCTTGGATAGGACTGCTCCCCCTCCATGAATGAGGTCCTTAGTCAACTATCTGGGTATGGATCCAGATGGGAGAATTCCCAGGCGTGGAGTGGCTTAAGGTACAAGCAAAACACAGGGCCATACTCTGCCATACGGATTCGCAGGCTTCCCCATACTCCATCGAATTCATGGGTCGGTTTTCTCAACCACCTTATTACAGTTGCATTAATGTCAACATGGTAAGTCATATGGGTTCATCAATGGACATGTGTCAGCATGGTTCCAATCCCATAACCCCCTCACCTCTCCCTAGTGGATACATAGTTCCCCCTCATTTTGTTGCAGCCATAGCCATTCCTTGGTATTTTATTTACATGGCATTATTTACATCATTTACAATATTCCATGGCGTACTAGCACATGGGTTATCAGAATATCAAATACTTCCTATGCAA
The DNA here is from genome assembly GCA_027924585.1 of Larix kaempferi. Lineage (NCBI taxonomy): Eukaryota > Viridiplantae > Streptophyta > Pinopsida > Pinales > Pinaceae > Larix > Larix kaempferi. The sequence goes on from BSBM01000698.1 coordinate 7,144,048, forward strand.
TTAAAATTAAGCATCCACTAGTAGGGCCTTGGCCTTGAGCTCCACACTAGGGAAAACACAGCTTGCAATATTTACATAGTAGCGAAAATAGCCTAAGGTCAGAATGAGGGATATTACAATCCATTATATTATACTGAGAAGAATTGTTTGGGGTTTTGTTCTCATAGTTTTGAGGATTTTCCCCAGGGTATATCTTTTGTTATGGATGTATGAATTTCATGTGATTGAATTGTCTCATTGTTTCAAGTTTTTGCATCTAAAAGAATTGAAGATCAAAGCTCAACCGAATATTAACACATCAAAGGATAAATCTGTAAAGGTGACTACTTAATATAAAAAACTAATTTCCTTTACTCTGAATATATTTACTTGGATTGAATTATAGGGTACTAAAATTGGAAATACCTAAATAGAAGCACTCTACCAACAATATACAATTATACCATATGGGAAAATAGATGTTAATACCAATATGAAAGCTTCAACTTCACAAAAAAATCAAACCAACATCCAATTTTATAACTCCATGCACTAAAAATTGTGATTTCAAAGCCTAACTCTAAACCTTCCCATAGAAATATTAAGCACACTTGCAATTGAAAATTAAAAAAGGCATGGGTCTCATTATGGAGAAAGCTGTAGTTTTGAGTGTACCTAGATTTCCACATGGTATTAAAGAAGAATGGATCATCATCAAGTGAATCCCTTTCCCATGGTCACCCTCTTTGTCCCCAAACCCCTTAAGTACCCACCGGATAAGACTTCCCCACATGACCATATTGATTCCCCTAGTCACCATTAACAACCACCACCAATACCTCCACATGATCATAACCCCCAACTTGGCCTCGTCCAAATTTGATGAGACTCCCTACACAATTGATAACTACCCCAACAACCTTGACATAGAAGAAGAAGAAGTTGACAATGGAAATATCAATTCATTGAAGAAACAGAAGTTCTTGCATGACATCATAAACAAAAAGAATATCAACAGTAGAATCCCATTAAGGAGTTCACATGAGCTATTCTCAAGTACAGGGAGGTCTATTAGTAGGTCGAGAGTTCAAAACTCTAGAAGTAAAAAGAGATTTACTGCGTAGAGATCTAGGCTATGTTCAAATTTTTGAACAAACTATTTAATCGATGAGCATTGACTCTATGCTTCCTCCACGATATTGTCCATCCTTTCCATTGTAGAGTAAGAGACATAGTCTTGACATTTAGATAACTTGCAAGTTATACAATTTAATCATTCAAAGAAAAAAAATTGAATAAGCTCAAGCCAGGGGACAACTAATAGAGTTGGTTCTAGAGGAGTCCATGTCATCCTTGAGATAAGTAGCAATCCCTCCCAAAAACCTTCATTGGGACATATTTCTTCTTCAACAAGGAAAGAAACACAGGGACAACACAGAATGAGCATGGTATGTGGATTGCTTGCATAGAAAGCATTCACGCTAACTAGGTGCTATCTCGCAAGTGAGGTTTTATGATAAGGTTTGTTTTTTCATTTTTCTAATACTTGCCACAATCAAAAGTGGACTAAATAATTTCTCATAAAAACATCTTTTATTTTGATATTTATTTAAGTGTATTTAAAGACTAAATATAAATCTCCAATTATGGCAGGAGAAGTTGGTTGTCATATTTAAAAAAAACAAAACAATAAATAAATTAACCTATATCAAAGTGGAGGATCTAAAACAAAATTTAATCTAGGCATCACATATAGATAAGTTAATCTTAAAAAAAAAATTGTTATATGTATTATATAATTTATATTAATATGGTGAAGTTAAATATAGAGAAAATATTTAATTATATACAATATATAATTTATATTAAAATTTTCTTTTATAATGTATCTTATTTTACTTTTTTTGTATTTGTATTGAAAATGTGTTTTTGATTTCTTAGAATGTTATGATTTTTTTGTTTGATAACAAGGGTGATTCTCAAATTACACTTGTTTAAATCTTAGTTATCTTACATTTACAATTTCAAAGAATATATATATATATATATATATATATATATATATATATAATTTATTGGCAAAATACTTTGTGGATACAAGAAGGAGAACTCGATGTCAAAATTTCAACTTCTCCTTCTTGTATCCACACAGTATTTTGCCAATAAATTATTTTTATTAACCAAAATTAATTAATTATATATATAGCCAATAAATTATTTTTATTAATCAAAATTAATTATATATATATATATATATATAAACTTCTTATTACTAAATAAATATGATAAATTTTTAGTGATTTTATTATAAATGACTCACAGACACATAAATAGTTTTGCGTTAATTATGTTTAGTTTGCATGATTGGGAAGAGAATATGTTATCCTTTCCCTTTGGGTTCAAATTCTACTTGTGACATGTTTGCTCTTCATGAGCTAATTTTTTATTGAGGATTGTTATGTAAGGCATGTAATTGGAATAAAATATATTATGGTCCTTAACCCTTACAAATGATTCACAAATAAGATATAAAAAAATGCAAAACTTTATTCAATATCAAAACTCTTAAGAGAGGGAAACACCATACATGATCCTTTTATGGAAGGAATCCACTCTTATTTACTTGCATCTTTAAGGGGGTAGTCTCATAATGAGATAAGCTACAAATACAATATACGTCAATACTTTTTTCATAATTAGGACTCCATCCTTATTTGTAGCTAGCAACAAAACCTTAACTTTAACCAAATGCTAACTACCTAGTGGACTTTCTTTAATAAAGGTACATTATATTTATTCCATGGCAAGTACCTAGTGGAAATTATTTAATAATAACAAACATAATGGAACCAAACCACTTTACATTGAATGACCACCATAAGTACATTATTATAACTCTATTATATCCTTTGCCACCTATTTAATCTGTAGAGAGAATCCCAACACTCCAACTCCCTTTGAAAATAATTCCCCCAATGCTTGTAGTATAGATGTATAACCCTAAATTTGGGTCCCATGTACTGGTGTTGACTGTAGCACTGAAGTGGTCTAGGAAACTAGGGTCCTAAGTTCCAACCTCAACACTGAAGAAAATTTCCAAGAAGCTCATCCATAGACCTAAATCCCATGTACAAGTGTTGATAGTAATATTGAAGCAATCACAGAATCTAGTACTAAATTTAATGTTGAAGTAACCCAAGAAGTTTGACCACAAACTTAGGTCCCATGTACAAGTGTTGATAGTAATATTGAAGTAATCACGGAATCTAGTACTAACTTTAATGTTGAAGTAACCCAAGAAGTTTGACCACAAACTTAGGTCCCATGTCCAAGTTCTAATGTGCACTCCCAATTGATGATATTTGAGCTTGAAAAATCATTGAGTATTATGCTACACTTCCCACCAGTCATGTGGATCTAAATAAATAGAGCCATCCATGTCCAAAATATCTGAATCCACATAGTTGCAAAATTTTAGTTGTTAGTCAAGAAGGAATACTACCACTGGAACATATGCAACTTAATTACAGATAGTTGTAACTAGCTTGTGAATTGCCTCAATGATGCTCACTTCACATGGATTAATATGGTCATCAAAGAGATGAAAGTGATTGTCTTTGCATAAATGACAATTTTCCATATACCATTAATGCCTCGCAGGCTTACCCTAAATCACATCAACCATATATTTTTATTGTATACTCCTTTTCAATATATCTCCAAAGTTCTAACCTTTTGATTGATTCATAGTGTTCTTGTAGTTTTTGTACTCGGTGCTCAAGACAAATTCAAAATATACAAAATGATTTAGAGTGTGAAATTCCTTCTACTTTGAGTAACCAATGTTTGATATGTTATCCATAATCCATAACAAGTTCAAGAAAGATGAAAGGAGAGACTTCTTATACATAATTTATATCTTCCACATTTGTAGCGCACATAATTGGAAATTCCTCACTGATGGGAGCTAATATATCCATAAAATGACATAATCTATTGTAAGTACGAGACTAGGCTTTTAAGGGAACTAATGATAAATGGTCCTAACTTCCTTAATACATCTCATAAGTATATAATCTAATATGTCAAGCTGAATTTTTTTAAGTTCTCTTTCACTTGGATTTGGTCTAGCTTTATTTTGGGAAACCTATCAAAAATTATATATCTACTTTGTAATACATGGAATAAAGTCATGGTCATAATAGGAAAACACAAACAAATATAGAATAAACTGTTTTATGTTAGTGATATGTTCTCTTCTTAGACTCTATTTTAATCCCTTTATTTTTTGAAATTGGGTATTCGACAAATTAGATATGCAATTGGTTTCTTCGGATTCAACACAAAAACTAAAGGAATAAATATGAGTGTTGTAGCCCTATTTTTCCCTTGAAATTTTGAAAAATTACCAAAAACAATATCTTCCACTTTGTTTCCCAAGAAAGAGCTCTGATACCAGTTGTTATTAGCCTTAACCCTTAAAATTGAATCACAACAAGATATCATCAAAACTCACACTTTATTCAATATCAAAGCCCTTATGGTAGGGAAACACCATACAATGAGCCTTTTTATGGAAGGAATCCAATACTGCTCACTTTCCTCTTCGATGGGGAAACCTCTTAATGAGTTAATGTACAATTGCAATATACTCCAATACATGCTTCATAAGGAGCACCTCCACCCTTATTTATAGCCATCTAGAAAACCTTAATAATAACCAAATGCTAACTACCTAGTGGACCTTGTTTACTGAAGCCACACTACATCTATTCCGTGCTAACTATCTAGTGGATTTTATTTAATAATAACAAGCATAATGGACCCAACTTGTTTGACATTTAATGACCACCATAACTATATTATTATTACTCTAATGGGAACTTTGGATCCCCATTACACCCCTAGGGAGGATCCCAACACCCTTGATCCTTAAATTGAATAAAAAACACTATATTAGAAATGCTCAATAATTTATTTATAAAAATACCCTTAAGGTAGGACAACATGATATAATGATCCTATTATGGAAGGTTTCATTCTTGTTCACTTGCCTCTTCAAAGGGGCAACACCTTGATGATCTAAGCTCTAATACAATATATTCCATGCATGATCCATAAGGAGAAATTCATCCTTATTTATAGTTGTATAGGGAATCATAATCCTAACCACATTATAACTACCTAATGAACCTTATTTAACGGGTCCACATTACACTTATTCTATACTAACTAGCTATCGCGTCCCCTTCCATCAATCCCACTTCAGGAAGGGAACATGACACTAAGTCTGGGATTCTATCCCCGTGATCATTTATCAAAATGAATAAACAAGTAAAAATACATGTGCATATGTATAATTCAAGTAATCACAGCGGAACAAAATTATACTACACATCTAGGATGCATTCAACATATTCATAACAGACATCAAATAGAAACATTGCAGAATTGAAATACATAGAGAATACTTATCTTGAAACAAGTTGTCCTGAGAAACTGACTATGAAACTACAACATTCCACCCAGCCATAGTCCAACTATCCTCATCAATCTCTCAACATATTTTCCACCCCTGAGATGGGCATGATTTCCACAAGGAAAAAAGTCACAACCACTAACAAATAGCCAAGTAATACTTCACAATTCAGCCAAGCCAATCCACAGTTAGGTTTATTAGGATGCTAAGGAAATAGAAGGGAATGAATTGCTAAGCTACTGATCTCAACCATAGAGCTATTGGAACCTCTACAAGACCTAGCTAGCTTGGCACCCACAATAGCTACATACCCAACACAAGGAAGTATTCCATTCACTGCTACATATTCCCTCAGACCATACCTTCCCTTCTAGTGCTCTCAGGATGTGCATAGAAAAGTAGCCAAAGCCCTTGATATTTAGTGAGGTTACACTCTTCACTAGGTTTATCAAGCTAATTCTAAATCATCTTCTACTCTTGGTTTCTTACACCCAAATCAAGCAAAATCAAGGGATACATATAAACAAAGCCAAGTCTATATCTCAAACACACATATTTACACAATTGTTGAGGATGGAAAACGATTTTTAACTATGGGATGAACAAAATGATATTGCCATGGGTTTTCCCAAATCGTGTCATAAGAAAACGAATTGTGGGATGGAGAAATAACCACACGGAAGAAAACGATTTCTCCCACAAGTATGTGAGCATTTAGATGGCCAAAAGCGGCCTTTATGGACCCCCAAAACGATTTCCCTTCTTCCCCATTGTTATACAACACAAAAATGCCCTTCCCAGCTAGAAACATGAAGGAAACCATAGCAAAAACATGGAGGAAAACGTCCAGGAAGCTCAGACTATGTGAGGGAGCAAAGACAATGCATGAATAATGGATTGGGGAGCAATTTTTTGGGTCCTTTCTTGCCTGGGAAGCAAAAACATGATTTTCAAAATTGATGGCTTTCCCATACACGAAATTGGGAAACCATACCTCTCCATTCCCCATAGCATTAACTACCTCAAACAAGTCTTGGAAGAAATAAATGATTGGGTGCATAAGTCAAAATGGGTAGTTGATGCTTTATGGGTTCTCTCATTGACACTTGGATTAACACTATTGGCTCAAGGGTTTGAATTTTTTCCCTCCCTATTCCTTGTAAAAATCATGCCCCCATACTCTTGTTGCATTGCATAGCTAGTTGTGGGTATTTTTATTAAAATACATATTTACATCATATTTACGTTTTCTATTGTGCCTGGCTAGCACACGATATGCAACCATAGCGTTTTAATTGCCGATACGAGAGCAATAAATCAATGGCGGGGCCTTGGCCTTGAGCTCATCGCCACGATTTTATAACGATATTACATCATTTACAATTTTAATGAAGCGAGGTCAAAATCAGGATATTACACTAGCTAATGGGCCTTATTTAATAATAACAAACATAGTAGACCTAGTTCAATTTCCATTGAATGGATACCATAACTACATTATTATTAATTTTGTGGGCCTTTTAGACACCCATTAAACCATTGGGGAGGATTTCAACAAAACCTTCCAATATGAATGTCAATAATGCCAAAGAAAAGTGGACCTTCATAACAATTGATCTCATCTAAAATAAAGAATTAGAGAATCTAAAAGTGTACTTCTCATTGAGAGTTTTCAAAATCCACTTACTAAGAAGTCATTTTCATAGCGTGACAACGTTTGTGACCAAAAATCTATTTTTCGAAAGGTGTAAGATAAACCCCACCCCCAATTATTTTGAAGTAATATCCTCATTCTATTGTTGTCTTTAAATGTATTTTTTCTAAATTTAGTATGGATTCTATAACATATGGTACAAGGAATTTTGAAAGGCATTTATCAATAAATTAATAAATTATCACACTAAAATCTTCAATAGCACTATATTATATTTAGTCCATGTCAACTACCTAGTGGACATTATTTAATAATAACAAACATAGTTGACTCAATCCACTTTGGCCACCATAACTACAATAATATAACTCGAATGGGCCCTTTACCCTACCATAAATCCCTAGAGAGGATCCCAACACTCCACCTCCCTTTGAAAAGAATTCCCTCAATGCTTGTAATGTATATGTATATCCCTAAGCCGAAGTCCCATGTACCAATGTTGACTGTAGCACTGAAATGGTCCAGGAAACTAGGGTCCCAAGTGCTAGTTTCAAAACTGGTGTAGATTTCCAAGAAGCTCATCCATAGACCTAGATCCCATGTTCAAGTGTTGATGGTAATATTGAAGTAATCCTGGAATCCATTAATAACTTTAATGTTGAATTAATCGAAGAAGCTTGTCCACAAACTCAGGTCTCACGTCCAAGTTCTCATGTGGACTCTGAATTGATGATATTTGAGCTTGAAAAATTATTGAGTATTATGCTTCAATTCCCACCAGTCATGTGCACCTAAATAAATAGGTCCATCCATGTCCAAAATATTTGAATCCACATAGTTACAAAAGTTCGGTTGTTAATAAAGAAGGAAGACTACCACTGTAGAATATGCAAGTTGATTACTGATAGTTGTAACTAGCTTGTGAATTGCCTCAATGATGTTCCCTTCACATGGAGGAATACGGTCATCAAAGAGAACTTGAAAGTAATTTTCTTTTCCCAAATGGAAATTACCCATATAACATTCCTCACAAGCTTACTCTAAATCACGTCAACCATATATGTTTCTTGTATACTCATTTTCAATATATCTCCAAAAATCCAACCTTTGGATTGATGCACATCCTTCTTGTAGTTTTTGTACTCATTTCTCAATACAAAATCAAAATATACAAAATGCTTTAGAGTGTGAAATTCCTTCTAATTTGAGTAGTCATTATTTGATATGTTATTCATAATCTGTAACAAGTTCAAGAAAATTGATAAGAGATACTTCTTCTACATAATTTACATCTTCCAAATACATAACAAGATATTCATCAATTATGGGAGCTAATATATCCATAAAATGACATAACCTATTGTAAGTATGAGACTAGGGTTTTCAGGAAACGAATGTTAAATGGTCCTAACTTCCTTAATACATCTCATAAGTATGTAATCTAATATGTCAAATTGAATTTTTTGAAGTTCTCTTCACATGGATTTGGTCTAGCTTTAATTTGGGCAACCTATTAAAATTTATCTACTTTGTATAAATGGAATAAATTCATCGTCGTAATAGGAAAACACAAACAAATATAGAATAAATTATATTAAATTAATGATACATTCACTTCTTAGACTCTATTTTAAACCAATTATTTTTTTGAAATTGGTTATTAGACGAATTAGATATGCAATTGGTTTCTTCATATTCTACAAAAAAAACTAAAGGAACAAATATAAGTGTCCTAGCCCTATTTTTCCATTGAAATTTTGCAAAAAGACCAAAAAAAGAACTTCCACTTTTTGTCCCAAGAAAGAGCTCTGATATTAGTTGTTATTATCCTTAACCCTTAAAATTGAATCACAAACAAGATATCATCAAAACTCACAGTTTATTCAATATCAAAACCCTTATGGTAGGGAAACAACATACAATGATCCTTTTTATGGAAGGAATCCAATACTGCTCACATGCCTCTTCGATGGGGAAACCTCGTAATGAATTTTAATCTCCAATGACAATATACTCCATTTCATGCTTCATAAGGAGCACTCCATCCTTATTTATACCATCTAGAAAACTCTGATCATAACCAAATGTTAACTACCAAAAGGACCTTATTTAATGAAGCCACACTACATTTATTCTATGCTAACTATCTAGTGGATTTTATTTAATAATAACAAACATAATGGAGCCAACCTGCTTGATATTGAATAACCACCTTTAATATACTATTGTTGGCCCCACATTACATTCCTAGGGAGGATCCCAACACCCAAGACCCTTCAAAATTGAATTACAAAGAATATTTTAGAAATGCTCAATACTTTATTCATCAAAATACCCTTAAGGTAGCACAACACCATACAATGATCCTATTATCGAAGGTTTCATTCTTGTTCACTTTCCTCTTCAAGGGGAAAACACATTTATGATATAATCTCCAATACAATATACTCCATTCATGTTCCATAAGGACTGCATACATATTTAGAACTAGATAGGGATTCATAATCATAACCACATCCTAACTACCTAATAAACCTTATTTATTGAATCCACGCTACACTTATTCTATACTAACTATCTATTGGACCTTATTTAATAATAACAAGCAAAATAGACCTACTTCACTTTACATTGAATGACTACCATACCTACCTTATTATTAATTTTATGGGCCTTTTATCCACCCATTAAACCCTTGAGGAGGATCCCAACAAAAACCTTCCAATATAATACCAATAATGCCAAAGAAAAGTGGACCTTCATCAAGAATGATCTCATCTCTAATAAATAATAAGAGAAAATAAAAATGTACTTCCCATTGAGTGTTTTCAAAATCCACTTACTAAGAATTCCTTTCCATAGCGTGACAAAGTTTATGACCCAAAATCTAATTTTCGGAAGGTACAAGATAAATCCAACGCAATTATTTTAAGTAATATGCCTGTAGTATTGTTGTCTTTAAAGATGTTTTTTCTAAATTTAGTATTAACTCTATAACATATGGTACAAGTAATTTTGAAATACATTTATCAATAAATTAATAATGTAATGTACCAATCAGCTTTGAGTGTACATTAGCTGACTTTCCTACAAGACTTAAGGCAAAACAGTGTAAACTAGTGACTTGAATGGATGTATGGACGATTAAAAACATTAATTGACTGTAAAAAAATTAGTTTGGGTTCGCACCAGCAAGTTTGAGGAATTTTTGATGAGGTTTAAAAAGGAAGCAAGAAAAATTGTCTCTCGAGACTGCACAACTAGTTCAACTTCAGGATTTCCCAAACAAGGGGAGAAGGATTTGAATTCTTGGTTTCAGAAATGGAATGAGTTGATTGACATTTTAAGTGATATAAGCAACTAAAATAAATCAAATTGGAGTGGTAGAGGTTCATCTATTGATCAATCACTGAAAACTAGTTATTTTCCATGGAAATCTAGACTAGGTGCAAGAAATTGATATGAAAATCAGACTTCTCTTTATTCAATATGCATAATGGAATTTAGAGGCTAAACATTGCATTAATGAAAACCATCAAAATCTGAAATGCATCTCATATAAGTCTCAGGAAAGAAATTCATAAGAGATAGAACTCTTCATCATAGAAATACTAGAAATCATCAGGATTTCGAATGGGAGGCTTCCCAATCTCTGCAAAAAAGTTCAAAATTCACTCGATCTGACTTCAGGACCTGCAATAAACTCAATGATGAATATTGGATTTCACCATCCTCTTAGAAGAAGTAGGGGCACATCTCCCAGCTTGGACTAGGGACACATCTCCCAAGTCAAAGAGGCACAATAGCTCTCAATTCAATTCTCCAACTATCAAAAAATGGGCAAGTGGTGCAAACTCCTTCTTTTATAGAATTGAGGTGAATTGTTGATCAAGTCATTTATGCTAATGCACCCTCATGGAGTTGATAAGGATAGCTTTCTTTCAAGCTTTTCTTTTTGCTTTGCTTTCTACCTTTGCTTTTGCTTTTCTATCCTGCTTTTTTTTCTTTTGACTGTTTGTTTCCTGCTTTTATGCCTTATCCTAGTTTCTTCCTTATCTTGATTTCTGATTTAATCTTCTTTTCTGCTTTATTATGCTTTTCCTGAGCTTTACTGCTTTTCTTCCTTATGCCAATTTTTCCTTTCTTTTTCCTACTTTCCTAGCTCTAACTACTTTCAGCTTTTCTTATTTTGTAAGCTATCTCTTGGTCAAATCTTGTGAGGAAACTCCAGCAATTAAATGATGAAAATGCACAATATATCAGAAATAGAAGAACACATCAGAGATTTATTGATCGCAGGCCACTTTGAGGGGGAAACCTCCTTTGAGCAAGCTCAATACAAATAATGCATGGATGCCTTCATTGGCCTCAACACGCACTTATATACTAAGTCTAAGCTAAACAAATATTACTCCCCATGAATGTGGGATAATACAATATACTCATGGGATGACATACAAAGCATATGCGTCCAACAACAATATACTAACAATGTGGGATAATACAATATACTCACGGTACAACTTACAAAGCATATGCATCCAACAACAATATACTAACAAAGTAAAGAGAAGGGTTGACATGGGTTCCTAACAAAGCTTATCCTCTATTGCACCCTTATCCAACTCCTTATCACATTTAATAATAATTAAATATCCAAAAAATAATTGCATCACCTCTAATTTAATTTATTAAAACAACTATAGGCTAAATTATTCCTAGTAAATTTAATTGCCTAGAGTAATTGGCCAATGTTAATCCCCATTAATTAATTAATTCGTTGATTTCAATAGGATCCCTAGGGTTTTGATGTGTCATTGGTTGCTTCTTGGTGTTGAAAAAAATGGGAACATGACAGTCCTCCCCTCCCAAATTTTCTTGTCCTCAAGAAATAAACCAACTCTAACCATCTATGAAGCCAACCAATGACTTCCCTCCTCAAAATATGTTGCTGGATAAATAGAATTTGAATCCTCAATTCCAAACTAACTAAAGTTCCACCATGTTTCTGTTGAACCACTCTGATTACTACCCTTTTTATCAAAAGTGACATTGTCTCCTATGCAGCTATCCAACCCCCAGCTACAACAACTGAATTCCAAGATCCCACTTTTTGTGTTGCATTCCTCTAGATGACAATGACATCCCAAGAAATCCATGATACCAAGAATTCATGGATCCCACTATCTCTGTTGCATGTCTCCCAATAGCATTGTTTCTTGTGGAAAACTATCATTCCAAAGAATTACAGGGTCCCATTGTCTTAATTGCATCCTCCCAAACATCAGTATCAATAGAAAGAATATATCATCATGGATGATGTCTAGATCACTCCACCAAACTGGAATTTCATCACTTCCAAAGGAAGATTGAATATCCTCATAAGCCATGTGCAAAATAGCATTGCAATTCCCATCCATAAGACATAGGTGACAATCCCATGTCTATCCAGGTATACTGAAGACATCACATAGTAGCCATAGATGCCCATACAACTGCTCACAATATATGAATGATTTGTCCATAAACTTTCCACTGATGCAAACAACAAACTTACCCCGTGAGCTACTCAACTCACTCATGTATATATCCACCCAATCAGTGGATGAATAAACACTCCATCTTAGTGATCCGAATGGAAATCTTGTAGATTCCCCATGTGCCATGTTCTATCTCGTGCAACAACTCTTTACTCTACTACTTGTTCCAACTAATTGGCTCGAGTGGAACTCCCGTGCACTGTTATGCATGATGGAGACATCAGATAGATACCTATTTTACTACTCATCAAACTGGTAAGGGACTAGTGTGCTCGTCAAACCCCAAGGTCTATCCTTCAAGTCATCAATATAGAGTGTTGGAGCCTCCTTCTCCCCATGTGGCGCCAAAAGAAAGAATCTCTTTACCCAATATTCATCCCTATGTGTGTTAGTTTCCATATGTGTGTGGGATGGAGAATAGTGAACCAACTCTCTGCAATAGCCATCCATCAAATTTGAGGTTGGCTCAAAAGTGTTAAGATCATGTGCCTCCTCCAAAACTGTGAAACAACCTCCCAGAGGCAACTCATTATCTCTTTGTAAAATAATAGGTGCTTGGCCTTCATCTTGCTTAACTTCAAACTCCCCAAGCACATGCAAATCAGAATGTACTTCATGTTCCCAATGCACTGTTACACGGAATTTTTGTCACCCATACAAAACCCTGTGACCTTGACTTGCCACAATCCCTAAAGTCACTTTCATGGTGAATGAGATCTGATTAGTTTTCCCTACAACTTAATATTTTTGTGGCTTCGACGCGCTTTGATTTGCCATCAACATGTGTCAAAGTCCATTGACGTAGTCTGCTTCACTGTCAACTTGTGTTGATGATGCAGCTTGCATTTGTGTCAACGCGTGTCGGGCTCACTTGGCATGTGTTTCTCAATACCTAGGTCACGTCGATGTATCCACGGGAAAAAAACTAGGTTTTCTAGAAGCTTCTAGAGTGAAATATTGAATCATGGCCTTTCCCTCCTATTTTTATGGATCTGGATTGTCTTCCACCATTGAGGGAGATCATATACCATCCACTCCCCTGATTTATCTCAACCTATCCCTATCCACATTGTCCTATAAATTGATGCTTTGGGACATGGGTGAAGGGGAGAGGAAGATTGGAAGTAAGGAAATGCCGGAGGAATTAATCTATACTTGTAGACTCTTGAGATTTTATATTCAAGGTGAAAGTGACTCATTGGAGGAAAAAGAACTCATTGGAAGGAAGCTACAACACCAAGGTATAAACGGTTGTAATTTATTTATGTCTTTGATTAATACAAATGTATTTTCCTTTCCATACATCTGATGTTTTTGATGGTGTATTGTGATATTCCTTGGTCACTCACATAGGTCAATTGTATTGTTTATATTTCACTTGTTTTTGTCTCGTTCTAATCTTTGGCGGGTTCTTTTGTATGTGAAGTTGAATCACGGCTGCTCTTGGATCGTTACAATGACCGTTATATCAATGGTATGTATCTTCTATACTCATCCATTGTTACAATTTAATTGACTTAGGTGAAGGTTTGTACAATTTGTTCCCTTTTGAACTAGATTTGAATCATTCATACTAGGTGTTGCTTGGTTTTTCAACCAAGCATGTGCAAGGATGCACCTACTAACTTGTAGCAGCAGTCTTCGAATAAAAGCAAATACAACTATAAATTAATCTGAATCTAACATGTGCATATAACAATAAACTTGAAAAGATTTAAGAATGAGAACAAGAAACGAAATAAAAAATGACTTTTGTATTATAATACCTAAAATGGTGAGGATGTTTGGTGTTGAGTAGCTCCAAGGTTGAGATGCTCCAGGCTCCAATGGTCTCTTCTCCAAGATTGCTACAATGGTCAAAGAACTCAAGAGAGATTTTGACAGCATGAGGATAGGATGATGGATGGATGGAAAGTGAGGAGCCCCTATCACCTTGTTATAGTTTTTGGTGATGGGGAATACCATTGTGGTTTTAAGGAAACCAATGGTATTAACCAACATGGTTTAGGTCTCTTTTTCCCTCTTTTTTCCTTTTTTGAATATTTTGAATATTTTTATTCCCTTTTAATATTTTTGGGAATTCTGGACCCTTTTTTAGGGTTTTTTATGTTTTTTGAGGAAAAATATATATTTTGAGGGGAAAAAAGGGTGTATTATGGTCTTTTTGGTGACCTTTTGATGGCTTTAGAGGCTCGAATGGTGGAAAAGTGGACAAATGGGTCATGTGAATAAGGGAATGAGCTAGTGAGCACTTTTTGGGTGTTAATAGATTGTCCCCTGATGTGTGAGGGAAGGCGCTCATCGTATGGCTAATAGACATCATAGTTCTTTTGTGTTTTTCCTGGGGTTTGGAGTAGAGAAGATACCGGTTGGAGACTAGATCAACGGCCCCTTGGAAGCTGCAAAAACAAAAAATATTACATGGCCTCAAAATGAATGAGGAATAATCTCTGACTATGGACGAGGCGGGCATACCCATGCTCATATCAAGACATATACATGTTAAGATTTAATATGCTAAGACAGAAAATAGCAGCATTACATTCCATTTCACAATAATAGCATATACAGGATCACTGAAGAAACAACAAGCATAGCATAAACACAAGAGACACAGATTTATCCTGGGAAACCCTCATGGGGTAGAAAACCCAGTAAAGCTTCCTCAATATAGATGACCAGCAATATACAAAGATGAAAACCAAAGATATGATCTCCTCCTCCACCATAGCAAACCTCTCCTCCACAAGTGTACCTCTCTCTCAAGTGAGTGTATGTGTCAAATGAGGAACACACCTCCTCTATTTATACACTACTCTGACATATCTTTTACACAAGTACACGTAGGCTCGTATTTAACCAATGGGTTAAATACCCCACTATAACTGACTAGGCCAACCCCTCTAGGGTGGTCTAATAACCCTTTGACCCACATAACACATACAGGGCCGACCCCCACTAGGGAAGTCTAATAACCCGAGTTACCACATTCCGACGGAGGAATAAACATCTCCGGATATACAATAAGATCTTCATGAAGGAATGAAACATCTCCGGAATAATAAAGTACAAATATAATATTCTTTGAAGTTACAATATCTCAACACTCCCCCTTAATGAGAAGGATATTATAACAGCATCTGCACAAGCAAGGAGTCATCAATATCATACATGATACATCTATAAATCATTGGAAGCTTTCTCAACATCATCAGTAACTCAAGCAGTTACTGGAATATCTTCAATACTGGAGCATCAACATCTTCAGTACTGAGTTTTTATCTTCTGCAGCACTCGAACAGCTACAACACCATCAACATCTGGATCCTCACAATCATCAACATCGTCATCATATGATTATCAGCATCATAATCATCTCGATCTACAGCATCTGGATCATCTCGATCTACAGCATCTGGATCATCTCGATCTACAGCATCTGGATCATCACGATCTACAGCATCTGGATCATCTCGGTCTACAGCATCTGGATCATCACGATCTACATCATCTAGATCATCTGTATTAGTATCCACACCAATACATCTATCATCAAAACATGTATTCTTACATATATCATCAAAAGCATGTATTCTCACTAATACATCTATCATCAAAAGCATGTATTCACACTAATACATCTCTCATCAATAGCATGTATTCTCACTAATACATCCATCATCAATAGCATGTATTCTCACTAATACATCCATCATCAAAAGCATGTATTCTAACTAATACATCCATCATCAAAAGCATGTATTCTCATTAATACATCTATCATCAAAAGCATGTATTCTCACTAATACCTAGCAGCATATCCTGCAACACACACGATCATATTACAGGATGATCAATCCCGCTCTCTTTAGGACATAGGTCCATGGATGATACAATCCAGTCATGTACCTTTTGAACCAAAGTCCAGGGATGATCCAGTCCTATCATGTACCTTTTGAACCGAAGTCCAGGGATGATCCAGTCCTAACATGTACCTTTTGAACCGAAGTCTAGGGACGATCCAGTCCTAACATGTACCTTTTGAACTGAAGTCCAGGGATGATCCAGTCCTATCAATTCTCGGAGACCTCATGTCTACGGCTCAGTTCACAGGACCAAAGTCCAAGGATGATCCAATCCTTACCGTACATTTAGGACTACGTCCAAGGATGACTTAATCCTCAACCGTACATTTAGGACCATGTCCAAGGATGACTTAATCCTCCACCGTACATTTAGGACCACGTCCAAGGATGACTTAATCCTCCACCGTACATTTAGGACCACGTCCAAGGATGACTTAATCCTCCACCGTACATTTAGGACCACGTCCAAGGATGACTTAATCCTCCACCATACATTTAGGACCACGTCCAAGGATGACTTAATCCTCAACCGTACATTTAGGACCACGTCCAAGGATGACTTAATCCTCAACCGTACATTTAGGACCTACATCCAAGGATGACTTAATCCTCAACCGTCCACCAAGGACTTCATTCTCGAAGACATACGTCTACGGCTCTCTTGAGGATGATGCAATCCTATCATGTCCACCAAGGACTTCATTCTCGAAGACATACGTCTACGGCTCTCTTTAGAACATATGTTCAAGGATGATGAAATCCCCTTGTCACCTTTGACCTTGTCTAAGGACCATCCACCAACCTCTCTGTCGGCATCACTAATATAGGTATCCTCATCATTGACCTTACTGCCGATGCAGGCAATCTCATCATGAGTTATCACATCACTCCCCCTTTCGAGGAGGGTCCTTCTGAACTATATTAAGTTTGTCTCGGAAAACTTTATTTGAGGTAGAGGTTTGGTTAGTACATCGGATCGGTAGAAGTTTGGTTAGTACATTGGTAACTTGTTACAAATTCAAACTTTTGGTTCCTTTCTGCACCATATCTTGGAACACTAGATTCTCTGCCATCTTGATACAACTCTGTTTGTCACATAGGATAATAGTTGGGTCTATCTCTAAGTCAAACAATCCTAAAGCCATACTGTTTCATAACTTAGCAGAGCAAGAAGCCATATATTCTTATTGTGCTAAGAGCCACACTATATTGCTTCCTTCTAAACCATGAGATCATGGCTGATCCCAAACAGTAACATCCTCTTGATGTGCTCTTCCTGTCTGATATAATTTCTGCCCAATCAACATCTGTGTATCCATCTGAAATCATGATCTCTAAGATAACATAGATCAAAATCTATCGTATCCTTTAGGTATTTCATCACATGCTTTGCAACTAACAGGTGAACACATCTGGTTTTCCACTAGATACTGACACAAGGTGTTCACAGCAAAGCATATATCTGACCTAGTATTTGTTAGACACATCAATGACTCAATATTTTGTCTGTACAGAGTTCTATCCACTAACAACTTCAAGAGTGGCCATTCCAACACATCAAGTCCTTTTAATATTTCTCAGCATACTTTCCTTGGTTGAGAAAGATTCCTTCTGAGCCTTGTCATACTTCCAGACCTAGGAAGTAATGCATCAATCTGATATTTTTCATTTTCATTTCTTCAGGCATCTTCTTCTTTCTTTTCATGATCTGTTTCTCATTCCTTGTCAGAAAGAGATCATCGTCATACAATAATGGTATGATAGGTTCATCATCCACAACCTTAAGGTAAAGGTTAGGAACAACTTTACTTTTGGTAAAGCCCAAGCTTATAAAGAAGCTGTCAATTTTCCCTTTGTGACTAAACATCATTCACACTCTGCATTGAACGGTCTTCTGCATATCTATCTGTGCCATCTCTCATTAGATGGGTCTACTGATATGAGCCTCAATATCATTTGAACTCTGTGGTGAGTTCCTTCTTGCATCCATGTCATCTGTGTATAGAAACAATATTCAACCTTGTAGCAAAGGTTGAGATCCTCATCACCCATGGTGATCATTAAGCTCATCAATTGATTATCGATCCTGGGTACCCATACAGAACCTGATTCACACTTCTTCTTTAATTACACCATTAAGAGAATGGTCTTATCTAGCCACTTGGAGCAAACATCTTATCATGATTCTCTTCCTCTTTCTAAGAGAATTTTCTAGCCACAAGCCTTCTATAGTGTGTTTGATTTGTAAATCCTTTTGTTGAACATCCATCGCTTGTTCAGTGTTCATCATTCATCATGTCTTTCCTACAAATCAAAATTAAGTACATTATTAGTAATACTTCATAATCATCAAATCATATTGACATGATAACCTATTATGCATACAGATATCATTTACAAAGTTATGTAACTATTTTGACCAATACTTTGGCACAACACTTTCCCATATCCTGTATGTATAAAGTGGCTATCTAGATTCCTTCCATCTCTACCAGAACATACTATTGAGAGTGTGCACAGTTCTCAGCATGTCAGCAAAGAGGTTTCATTCTAGACAAGCAACAATGGAATGTTTGTCCAACTTACCAATCATATGCATATTAGTAGTATACTGTTCAATGCTCTATGAATGTTTACACTCAGCAATATCATTTACTATAACAACTCAAATACTTATCTTTTATGTTTGTGTGGTTGCCTCCCGCTTGATCTTCTATATGTCTTTTGAACTTCTATTCATTCTGTACCACTATGCATGCTCAAGTGTGCACTAGTGTCATCCTCATGATCTCATACACAAACATACATTCATTAGTATATTCTCAAAACATTCTAATTCTAAATAATCTTGAATATGTATAGTCATGATTATAGATAATATTCAAGGTTTCAGGGAAGTCTTCTTTTACTCATGCATATTCTTGTTTGATCTAGTTAGTTAAATAATCAACCAAGATAAGAGACATAATATGCATAAACCCTTGATTACTAACTTTATGAATAAGCATAACCAATCATACCAAGTATACTTATATAAGGGATACTAACACAAGGTAAGATTAATAGGAAACATACCTAGTTTAGTATATCTGTTTAAAATACCTAATCAATATCTTCTTTGTTCTCTTCAATGATTTAGAGATCCTGTGCTGGAACCTACATATCTCATAGGTTAAGCATAATAGAACAAACTCATAAATACCTCGTAAGTAGAACCTCTATGTGATCAAAGATTATGTAGGAGTCTTTGTATTCATGTTGTCATGGTCATGGAACTTGATTTGTCTTTCGTGATGTACCTGTATCTTGTTAGTAGACAACATCAACCTCATACAACACCATAATATATTAGTACAATCATATATCCCTAATCAATTAATGTCTTCGATCATTCACATGCATTCATACTGTTACTAGGATGATAAGACAATTCTAACATTAATCAAGATTGTACTAATAAATAATATGAAGACAAACACATTATGAACTTAATCAAGAATCAGATTTCAAGACATACTTGAACCTCCTTAAGTCATACCTATCGAGACTTCTTGTAGTCTTCTTAGGTAAGGCCTTAGCCTCAACTCCCCCTGAAACTTGATCTGGAGCTTGATTAGGGTTTGCTAGAGAAACCCTAAAAATTCAATCTTTGACTTTCACACTTCTGAATGGATGAAAGAATATGTCTTGCTGAGCTGATCAAACTAGCATACTTCAATTTTGGAATCTCCAAAATTTGACCCCTCAAAATTGCCTTTGAAACTTCTGGATCTTTTGGATAGGATCCCGAACTAGGGTTTGATGAAGCCCACCCTTACGCCCAATCAAAAGGTTCCATCCAAGGTTCTAAACTCTTATTTTTCTGAGGAGCTTCTAGCCATGGTTACAGACTTCAAAAATTCCAACTTTTGCTGAAGCCCTAATTTTCCATCTTTCCGATCAAAATCCCGAACTGGGGTTTGATCAAGCCCGGTCTTCCACCCAACCAAAAGATTCAATATTGATCTTTAAATTTCGATTTTCCTGAGTAGCATTCAGCCGTGGATTCCGATTCTAAAAATTCTAACTTTCTTCGAAACCCTAAATTCCGGAAGCCATGGATGAAAGTGTTCCAAAAAATAATTCTATTTTGACAGAAATATGTACCTGATTGTTTCTGCTGTAAGTTTGAAATTTTCACTCCACAGGGTCTGAAAACTTTTTCTATTGTAGCCTGACCTGTCATCTTTCCATTCCAATAGGTCTGACCTCAATTGGATTTTCTGAGAGAGAGTTATGCCAAGTGTCGTAACGTGACCTGTTTATGGGATAAAATAGGAGGGCGAACTTGTACGACGTTCCATGTGTCACTAGTTCAACTTCGGCCTCTGAAAACGTTTTCAAAGATAGTACAGTCTGTGTACTACCTGTCACTTTTTACGAAATTTCATCTGGAGCTTCCTAGCCCAAGTTATGCCAAGTGTCGCAACGTGACCTGTTTATGGGATAAAACAGGAGAGCTAACTTGTACGGCATGCCACGTGTCACTGGTTAAGCTTCGGCCTCTGAAAAAGTTTCTTGAGATAGTAAAGTCTGTGTACTACCTATTACTTATTACAAAATTTCATTTGGAGCTTCCTATCCCAGGTTATGACCTTTTTTCCTAGGTCACCTGATTTGACTGAGATCTGGAAGAGGCAGAAACCCTAACTTGTACTGATCATAACTTACAAAGTACAACGAATCTAAGGGTACCCTTTGGACACAAGATACCTGGAGATGTTATCTACGACCTGTAAAGTTTTCAGATCCTGAAACTTCTCCAAAATGGATTTATGGTGAAATTTCCACGATGACTGGTTTTTGCTATATAAAACCCTAACCTTCAAATTGTCGTAAGTAAAGCAAGTGTCATAAGTGCCATACCTTGCCTTCCTTCAAGTTAGCTCTGACGCCATGTTAAGATTTAATATGATAAGATAGAATATAGAAGCATTACATTCCATTTCACAATAATAGCATATACAGGATCACTGAAGAAACAACAAGCATAGCATAAACACAAGAGACACAGATTTATCCTGGGAAACCCTCATGGGGTAGAAAACCCAGTAAAGCTTCCTCAATATAGATGACCAACAATATACAAAGATGAAAACCAAAGATATGATCTCCTCCTCCACCATAGCAGACCTCTCCTCCACAAGTGTGCCTCTCTCTCAAGTGAGTGTATGTGTCAAATGAGGAACACACCTCCTCTATTTATACACTACTCTGACATATCTTTTACACAAGTACACGTAGGCTCGTATTTAAACAATGGGTTAAATACCCCACTATAACTGACTAGGCCGACCCCTCTAGGGTGTTCTAATAACCCTTTGACCCACATAACACATACAGGGCCGACCCCCACTAGGGAAGTCTAATAACCCGAGTTACCACATTCCGACGGAGGAATAAACATCTCCGGATATACAATAAGATCTTCACGGAGGAATGAAACATCTCCGGAATAATAAAGTACAAATATAATATTATTTGAAGTTACAATATCTCAACAATACATAACAATTAGGCCCATGAAGGGGGGCCATGAAGAAATACATAAAAATCTGTTGGTACATCATAATCGTCCAAAGGGGACACTATTCTAGGATGTACTCATGATTATAACATGACTGATCTCAATAACTGATACACTGGAAATGCAACAACCGTTCCGAATAAGGTTTCAGAAGGGTTGATGAACTGCTGGAACTAAAGGTGTTCAACATCTGTAAGGACTCAACAGCTGTGAGTCAACTCTGAGGAGTATATGTAACTGTATACTCGAGGGAGTATAAAACTGGGGTACATCTGAATACTATCGCCATGCACAACTTGGATATCCATAGGAATATGTAACTAGTTGTATCCTTAATTAGACTCTCATATGTGGTAGAGTCGGATGATATCCGGGGTCTTCAACAAATAACTGAAACTAGACCGATACCCTGTACAAGTCTCAACGATGCGATCAAGGTGTTGAATTCAAGCATGTGAGAAACAATCATTTCAAGAGGCACTAGGGACTCCTTTCAAAATGATCCATAGGCACTCATCGCTAATGGTGATGAGTCCAAGGCATAGGGACCTTTGGGTCTATCCTCTAGAATAGATTTGGTTGGCGTCGACAGAGGGAGACCAGCAACTACCAAGGTAATGATGTTTCCTCGATAGGAGCATGAGGTGTAGAACTGAAGCGTGATAGCACTGATGGTAGGACTGACATACTGTGGGGATGGGAAATAACTGGGGTCATAGAGTGGGTGGACTCAAACTTCCTTTGTTTAGAGCATGATGATATGGTTGACTTGGCAGTGTAGAAAACTGACTTGTAGGTGTGGGGATTATAGCTTTAAGGACTGAAGGGTATGTATTGTAGATTGGAGTGACTCTAGGGGGGACAAGTTGATGGATGTTGTAGAGGAACTCTCAGGGTGACATACTGTAGAATGTTCTAAACAAAGGTGACCAAAATGGGGAAGTTGCCATATGAGTAGACGTGATCTGTTGTGGCGCCGAGAAGCACCATTGGGTCCTTCTTCATAGTTTTAATGAGCTCCAAGAAGGGATAAAAGTGTGCTCTGAAATGGTACTATCCTGTGGATTTTGTGAGCCCAGGACTGTTCGTGCTCATGAGTGCTTTCATTTTTAAGGAGTCTGAAAACAATAAGAAGACTCTGAATTGGTGGAGGAGTACAGTCCTATGGATTTATGCGAGCCCAAGACGGTGATTGCTCGTGCTTGCTTTCATTTTTTGAGAGTCTGAAAGTGGTAAGAAGACTCCATTGGTGTTCTTTTTCGTAAGTTAGTCTCCAAGGCCCGAAAAAGCATAAAATGATGCAAATGGAGAACTCTTTTAGCCAATGTGACTAGAGTATTCCTTTTTCGTAATTAGTCTACAAGGTTCAGAAAAGGGGTAAACTTATACCAGGTAGACGCCCTTTCAAATACTTTTAGCGAGCATGAAAGGAAGCAAGGTTGCTCGACGATCTTTTCATTGTTTTAGGAGTCAGAAAAGAGCTTAACAGAAACTCCCTATGTGCCTTTTTCGTAAAAGAATTGCTCGGCCCGAAAAAGGGATAAAATTATACCAAACAAAAAGGTTATTGGTGAGAGCGAGGAATGATCTCGAGCATGGAAAGTTGAATCTAGCGACAAAAAGATCGTGAAAAATGGGAAATGGCCGATGTGGAACACAAACCGAGGCGATAAGTGATATTTTGAAAAAATGCCCAAAAATTATGGGTGTGAGAGCAAGAAATGGTCTCAAGCATCATCATGAGTGCGGAAAACTGAATCCGGCGACATAAGATTCATCAAAAACAGACGACGTCCAATGTGGCACACAAACCGAGGTGATGAGGGGGGCATGTAAAAATGCCCAAAAAATTTGGGCGTGAGAGCGAGAAATGATCTCAAGCATCATCACGAGCATAGAAAATTGAATCCGGCGATATAAGACTCGTAAAAAATGGACAATGGCCGATGTGGCACGCAAATAGAGGTGACAAGGGGCATGAAAAAATGCCCAAAACATGGACCTGGTGGAATATGGAAAAGGAAAGGAATATCATGAAGTTCTCGCTGTGCTGATTCCAACGGTTTGAAAAATCGACGTCGCATGATGTCGAAATTGCTGTTGGAAAAATGGTCAAATTTCTATAAATAGGGTGTGGGCCCATTGTGACATCTGTCATTGTTACATGCAAGTTTCATAGAGCATTTGAGTGAGGTCAGAGCTCTTTCTTGATTTGTCGGAGATTCAACCATTGGATTTTCATTCCGCGAGTTTCAAGTAATTTTATTCGCCTTAGCCTTTCAATTTATTTGCTTTTTGGTTAGCGACGGGCCCCCGAACACCTCGAAATTCCACTTTGGCATTCCAACGTGGAATATCGCGAGTTTCGTGTCCTTTTATGCGATGAACATCGCGGGTTTCGGCTCGAAAGCCGTGATGTTCATCGCAGGTTTGGGGGTGACAGTCGCGATGTTCATCGCGGCTATTTGGATGATAGTCGTGATGTTCATCGCGACTATGGGGTCGATACACGCGATGTTCATCGTGGGTGCGTGGCTGATACCCGCGATGATTATCACGGCTTTTGATGGAAAATCCGCGATGATCATCGCGGCTAAAGGCCTGAAAGCTGAAATGGAATTTTTTGAAAAAAAAAATTGTTTCTAAAAACTTTTCTTTGTTTTTTGGCAGGATGTTGAGGAGGCCGCTAGTATCATGGCAGGAGCGAGAGATGGATGATGATTTGACACAGCGGATTCGGACCAACCAGGGTGTCCGGGATGCCTTGGTTGCAAGCGGGCTCCTAAAGTTTGCTCAGATTCCACCAATGCGTTCAGTGAGAGATCTACTGAACAAATTGGTGTGTTTCTGGGTTCCCGCAGAGGCTGCTTTCATGGTGGGGGGTGAGAGGTTAGAGATCACCCTTTTGGCAACACAGCCTTGTAGAAGGCGATGATTCAAGAGATATACCATTGGGTTGGAATTGGCCACAACTATGGTGTGGCTGAAAAGGATGTAATGTTGCAGCTTTTGTACTGAAAAGACGACAGCGAGGGCCATATTCTCTTCATGTGGGTAGCGGAGTGGTGGGCCTAACAAGGTCTGGCTCACATAATAAATGACGTGCTCTTGGCGAGCGGAGTCTTCCTGGACAAGTACTCCGAAAACAGCGTAATTTGATGCCAAAATGTAAAGGATAAAGTCTTTCGTGAAATCTTGGGGAGAAATCAATGGGGCACTTGTAAGTTCTTTTTTCAAGTCCATAAAGGCTCCTTCTGCTTGGTTGTCCCATACGAAGCAAGTATGAAGACGTAGCAAATGGAGGAAACCATGTACTGTGGGCATAGTCTGGGACAAAACGATGAAGGAAGTTGGATTTCCCCTGGAGGCTTTGGAGTTGTCTTAATGTACGTGGTGAGGGGAGGTCCACTGTGGCTTGAACTTTTAGAAGGCCAACAGTGATCCCTTTTTCTGAAATGACAAACCCCAGTAGGCGGCCTACTGTAACGCAAAATACACATTTAAGCGGGTTCAAGCGGATTTTGTATTTGCGACAATGCAAGAAAACCTGTCGGAGATCTTCTAAGTGGTCAGATCGTTTCTTAGATCGGGCGGTGAGGTCATCTAGATAAACTTTAATGATTTTATGCAGATCATGAAAGCAATAAGTCATGGCTCGTTGGAAAGTGGCTCCCACATTTTTGAGACCAAAAGGCATGACACGACAAGCGAAGGTGCCCCATGGGGTGGTAAAAGCGGTCTTGTATTGATTAGTTGGTCAAGAAACCATCCATAAAAGAGAGGACCTCATGCCCCGCACACTCATCGATTAGTTGGTCAATAAATGGTGTGGGGAAGTTGTCTTTGGGACAAGCTAGGTTAAGGTCACGGAAGTCAGTACAAATGTGGATGGTGCCTAATTTATTATTAACAAGTACTGGATTTGAAACCCAGGTGGTATATGCAATCGGGTATATGAAACCTGCTACTCGAAGCTTCTCGATTTCTACTTTGACAACAGGAAACTTGGATTAGTGAATGGGTTGTTGTTTCTGGCGGACCAGTGATACGTTGGGCCAAGTGTCTATGTGATGTTCTACGATTCTAGGATCAAGACCAGGCATCTCGGTATAAGACCAGGCGAAGACATCTCGAAATTCTTGGAAGAGTTTCTTATAAGCTTGGGTTTCTTTTTCAGTGCAGATGCACCCAAAGAGATAAGCTCAGGCTTTCCGGGGGTGGTGGAGATATCGATTTTTATAGTGGGTGAAATGTTAGCCTGTTACCTTCTTCAAAGGCTTCTGGAGCTGGGATTGGGTCCTTAAACCAATCGAACTTGGTTGGCAAAAAATCTTTGGATTCAACAGATAGTTGGTTTGCCGTGGTGGATGTAGATGCCTCAGGGAGGAAGTATGATCGATGGTGCATATCATCCCAAGGGTAATCCGGTGCTGTGAGTGTTTCTAGAATCTCCTCATCAGTGAGAAAGTAGTCGATCCATAAATTCACTAGCCCGAGTTTATAAGTAGTTGAAATCATGTAAATGGTATTGATTTCTTCTGAATGGCACGATTCTGGAGGGATTATTTCCTCAACAAGCGGGGGGGATATCTCTAGGTCGGCATTATTCATCTCATATAGGGCTGCTCTGTAATCTGGGAGATCCGGGAAGTGATGTGAATAATGACCGTAGATTCCGCATAATGCACAAGGGTGGTTTGTACGCAATGATTTATCACGAGGTTGAGATGGTAATTCTAATTTGACAACTGGAATGTTGATGTCATCGTCCAACATATTTATGTGTTCTTGAAGTGCTGGTAGTTGTGGTCATAGATGTGTAGCGTGGCCAATATCATCGCACAAGGAGCACTTAGGGAGTACACGGGTTGGGGGATTCTTGGCTAATTTAAGAGTCCCTGGGGGGGTGCGAGTTGTGGGTGCAATGTTGTAGGTTTGAGGACCTCTGCCCCCAATGTGACGGGATTGAGGGGGGACATAAGTAGATGTCAATGTAGTGGCCCCTATTGGAATTGATCGATTTTGGGGGTTTGAAACACCAGGTGGTGGACGATTTTGGTGGTTTGGTATGCCAGGTGGTGGATGGTTTGACATATTCACGGGTTGTACCGGTTGTAAAAAAATGGTCAGAGTCGACGGGGGGTTTGGTGCAGGTAAGTACCATACTGGTAACCCTATTGTTAAACCTAGGAGCTTGAGTGTAGCCATTAATGGCGAGCCGACAACTCTGGAAAATGGAAACAAGAATGGGATGGTATGGATTGGTGTTGTTCCGATATGAGTAGGCATGATGGGTGCTAGCGGCGGTGGTTGAGGTTGTTGAGGATGTTGTTCTTCATTGTGCGATAAGGTGCACAAGTCGGATACTTTAGTTACCTGGAGAGGAGGTGGAATAGAAGGGAAAGTGGCGGTCATGGGGGTATCTGAATATATCCCGGGTCTGACTGAGGAGACAAACGATGTGGGTGCACTAAGAACGGGTTGTTCGATCATGGGAAGAACATTTTCTGGCACTGTGGGGGCATTGGGGTCGTAGTATGTAATCTGGTCGATTTTGACTACACATCCTTTATGGGGGAACATCATGATGCAGAAAACTAAAGAAGTGACAACTTTCATTTTATACATGTAGCTTCATCCCAGAAAGAGATTGTAATCAAGTTGGGCGTTAATGACCTCTATATCTATAAGAACCAATTTGCCCCCAAATTGTATGGGTACATTCACTAGCAAACCTTGAGGTTGAGTTGCACGGCCATCGTATGCTCGTAATGCGGTAGTGGACAGTTGTAGTGTTGGGGATCCAAGTTTCTGCCATACGAAAGTCGACATGACATAGGTAGAGGCCCCTTCATCAATTATGCATCGGTGGACAACGAGGTTGCAAATGGAGACTGAAACTTGAAAAGCTAGAGATGCAGGCATGCGAGGTTTAGCTTGTTCTAAGTCGAAAGCCATCATGTTAAAGTCGTTGGGATCTATGGCACCAACGGCAGATAACAACAATTTTCTCTATGCTGGACAGTTTTTCAAAATTTCAAGAGCGGACATAGCAGCGGGGGACTGAGCTAAATCCTTTACAATGTTATAGTTGGAAGCTGCACGAGCATTCGGGTTATTGTTAATCCATCTCAAAGGGAAACGAGGTGCTTTGGGGCCCCCATCCATTGGCATAGTGGGTATGTGAAGTGGTTGATCAGTTGGGAGAGTACTTGACGATGGGTTGGTAGGTGTAGCCTCCGGGGCGGATCCATATTGATTGCGACAGGTTTGAAGATTGACATCATTTGATGACATCATGAGAAAATGGTGAGTGTTGGACTCTGCATGCTGGTAATTGGCGGCTGTATAGGTAATTTGCTGCTATGGTGCAGCGGATCCTTGAGGGGGATCATTCGAACGAGTGTTTACTGTGCCTTGGTTTGGTAAGGGATTTTGTAATATCATGGGTTGTTGCTAGGGGGGGGGTGTTGGTTGTGCAGCATGTCCTTTCTGTTGGGCGTCATCGGTCCAAAGTTGACGCGCTCAATCTAAATGGGGGCAATTATGTGTGTAATGTCCGTAGACTCCACATATGGAACATGGATGGTTTATTCTCAAGTTATTATTTTTAGCCTGTTTTGGTGGGCAGTCAGGATTTTGGTTGGGGGGAGCAGCATTATTGTTGTTTGGAGGATTAGGTGGTGGTTCACCTTGGTTGTGTTGTTGGTTGTTTCCACGGTTACGCCCTCTTCCACGATTTTGTTGACCTCCTTGGTTACGCTGATGGTTCTTGTTTGGAGGTTGGTTTTGCTGTGCGTAAACATGCCCTTGGGCAACAAGTGGGTTTTGAGGTCGTGTCAACTCTGGATCAAGTTGCGGTGGGTAGTAAACAGAAGGGTTCGGAGGTGGCCCTGTTGGTTGCTATTGTGGATAACTTTGAGATGCTAGAAGTGTTGGAGCAAAAGGTGCTGCCTATGGAGGATAATAAGCCACTTGGGCTTGTGGCTAGACCGGAGTCTGGTGGGCCGGTTGGTTATAATATGGAGCTGGCACATACGCTAGTGGTGCATGCCCATTGTATGATGATGATCAGGACGATCAGATGTGATGAGCATCAGGTCGATGCTCCAGATGTTATACATCAGGATGATGTATTGTATGATGATGATCAGTATGATCATGAGCATCAAGAGGATGCTCCGTGCGAGGATGATCAAGTGGATCATGAGTATCAGGTCGATACTCCATGGCCATGGACAAATTGTGCAGGTAGCATAGAAAATATCCTTGGAGATCCGATAGTTTGAACTCGGATACTCTTTCGAGGTTTTTCTACAAGTAGCATAGAAAAAGATCTTGGGAGATCCGATAGTTTGAGCTTGAATGCTCTTTCAAGGTTTTTCTACATGAGGCATGTAATCAGTCCTGGAGATCCAATAAGTTGAGTTGTATGCTCATAAGATTCCTGGGATGCTCTTTAGAGATCTTGCAAGTTGCAAGAAACTCTTTTAAGGTTTTTCCTGACCACATAGAAAAGATTCTGGGAGATCCGATAGTTTGAGCTCAGATGCTCTTTCGAGGTTTTGTTGTGGCCAAGTGTAAAAGATCCTGGGAGATCTGATGGGTTGAGCTGTGTGCTCGTAAAATTCCTAGGATGCTCTTTCGAGGTTTTGTTGACACACAAGATGGCCAGAGATGTTGAATACCTACAGGAGGCTAGGCCTACAACCAGCATGAAAAAGGGCTAGCTCTGTAGAACTTCCTATGACAAGAAGAATTGAGAGATAGAACCAGTGATCGAGATGAAGAGTACAGCAGTAGTGACGATGATGTTCTATGATCCAGTGACGATGATCCAGCTCCAGTATTGAAGACTTGTGCCTATTTGTATTGATGACTTGTGTCAAGAGAATACCTTCCTAGTTAAGAGGGATTGTTGATGTATTTGTAACTTTGAAAGATATTCACTTGTATATTGTATGTATTACATTTGTGCTTTATTGTATCCCCAATGGAGATGTATTATCCCTCCGATTGGAAGTGTCGTCATTTGTATTTGCAATTGTCACAAGTTATATTATAAGTGTCGTAACTTATATTTATTGGGTTATTAGACCACCTTGGTGGGGTCAGCCCTGTATGAGTTATGTGGGTTAAATAGTTATTAGACCACCCTAGTGGGGTTGGCCCAGTCAGCATTATGTTAAGTGGTTAAGTTGGGGCCAACCTAGTTAGAGTTAAAAGTCAAGTGAAGTAAAGTATAAATAGAGGATGTGTGATCCTCATTTATACATTGACACACTCACTCACTTCGCATTAGTGAGAGAGAGGAGGAGTGCACACAAGTGGAGGAGGAGCATCGGCTAGGAGACTATCTCTTGTTGTGGGGTTTGATCTTTGTGATCTTTGTATTGATGCTCATTCTATCTCTGAGGAAGTTGCGGGGTTTTTCACCTTCTTGGTTTTCCTCGGTGAAATGCTTTGTGTCTCTTGTCTCTTGTGTTTGATATGTTGTACATGTTGTTCTCTCAGTTAAGATCCTAGATCAAATTGAATTAAATGCTGAAAAACTAACACAAGGTCCAAAATGACCCCTCCTGCACCTACCTCCCTAGGTTTTCCTTTTGAGGCTCCGTCAAAAAATAAAGAGTGACATGATTGGGATTCCATCCATTCTTCAAACTCAGATGACTCCATTAATAATTCCCAATTAAAGAAATATTTTTCTTCTTATATTAGGACTAAAGGGAACTCTTTGAAAGAAATTTTCCACCCAACGCATCTCTTTTCCAGTAAGAGGATCATTATCTAGATAATCCTGACCCATGGTGCACATTGTTTCCATCAAGATATTTCTTACACTGACAACTAATATGCTTGGGTCTACTTATTTCTTTCAAATATTTCCTTATTGAAAGCTAGCCATACTTTCCAGGATATATTTTTTGGAAGGGCTTACCATAACTTGGAAAAGTGTTCCTAGATACAGATCATTCCATTTGCTGAAAAAGTCATTGAAGTGATGAGGAAGGATCAGGATACTATTCAAATATTTCAAAACTATGGTCCAAACATTTTGCAGAAATTCACATTCTAAGAAGAGGTGCTTAGCATATTCTTCAAAATATTTTCAAAGTATGCACCTTGAAGGCCCTTCAAATCCCCTTTGTTTTAAATTGTCCATAGTTAAAATTTAGTTATGAGCCAATACCCAGTTGAAGGCATTGGTTTCTGGTAGATAGAGGATTTCCATATTTTGTTCCACATGTGGGCAAAGGAAGGGGAGGGAAGTTTGGATAAAATATTCCCATATCCTTCTTTTACTGAGTAGCTCTCGAATGATCTCCATCCCCTAACATCCTTATCTCTTTTATGGGAAAGATCCAAACCTTGAATAGAAGAAAGACACTGATCAAATTCAATTGAAAGGTGATCAAGAATATCTATTTGCTTCTAGTCCTTCCATAGCCCAGATTCTTCCCATTTTGAAATATCAATTGAGGAAACATATTCATTTGAGGTGAGCCACTATTTAATACACTAAAGATTCATATTCAAAGATAAGGGAGAAATTCCCATTATTTTTTCATTCCACATATGGATTATTTTCCCATTTCCTGGAATCCAATACATGTGATATTTTATTAGAGCGGATGCTGCTTTACAAAGGTTCCATATGCCTTTTCATTTTCCTGTCATTTATCCATCGATACATCACAATCTAGTTTTACTAAGATATTTCTTGCACGGTATTTATTTCCAACATTCCTTCTTCCCTGAGATCATTCTCCAAAGAATTTTTTCTCCCATTGTTGTATTTAGAAGTAGGTTCTCTTATCCCAACTCCTCCTTTCTCTTGAGGGAATATAATTGTCTCCCATTTAACTAGCTGAAACTTGTTATAATTTGATTTACCTCCATTCCATAGGAATTTGCAAATATCCTTACTTATGTTATCCATAACCCTTATGGGAGCAAGCAAAGAAGAACAAACATAAATTGGAAGAGAGGAAAAAACAGATTTTATAAGAGTTATTTTACCTGCCAAATTAGGCCATCGGATGCCCCATGATTGGATTTTCCTTTGATTTTTTGAACTATACTTTTCCAATTCCCCGCCTTGCTTGTCTTTGGAGAAATAGGGACTCTTACATACTTGAAAGAACACCAATTGCTTTGGAAACTAAAGCCTGAGATTATAGATATGGAATTGAGTCTAGGAGAGCAGTTCCATCCATAGATGTTACTTTTACCTGCATTTACAAGGCATCCAAAGGCAACCAAAAAAATATTCAAAGATTCTTTAAAATTTCAAGCAATTTTTTCTAAGGCAACACGCGAGAAAATGGTATCATCTGCAAATTTAGCATGATTTGCAGTCTTAGTAGCTATGATGATTCTAGGTAGGGATCCTTCCTCTCTATGGTGATTAAGGTGTCTACTTAAAGTTTCCACCACAATGATGTACAAAAATAGAGATAAAGGGAATCCTTTCCTTAATCCCCTAGAAGCTTGAAAGAATGGAGTTGGCCTACCATTTACCAGGGGTGCTATCCTTGGTTATCCGATGCATGCCTAAACCCATTTGGTGAAGAGAAGGGAGAAACCATAATTTTCTATTACTAAGAAGAGAAATTTATGACTCACTCTATCAAAATAATTTACCAAATATAACTTGATGGCCATTCCACTTTCTTTCCTGGAGCTACTTGAATGAATCATTTCTTGAACAAATACTATGTTGTCAATAATTTGCCTCCCAGAAATGAAGTTGCCTTGGTGCTCAAATATTATCTTTGAAATAATATTCGTCATCCTTTTAGAGAAGTATTTTAGTTAAAATTTTGTATGAGGGGTTGCATAGAGAAATATATCTGAACCTAGACATAGATATTGGTTGGTTCTCTTTTGGGATGAGGGCTATAAAAGAGGATTTTGTAGCTCCACCAATTTTTTCTTTCCCTCTAGTCAATCTTCACATTCTACAAATATAATTTTTTATGATGCTCTAGTACTTCCTATAGAAACTTATAGGGAAGCTGCCTGGGCCTAGAGCCTTATCGAGGTGAAAGGACCAAATTGATTCCAATACCTCTTATTCTGTGATCGATTTTGATATAAATTCATTGTTAGATGAAGAGATTATTTTAGGGATGTGTTCACACATTTTACTCAAAACATTCCAGTCCATTACCCTTCCTTCTGAATAAAGATCTTGGAAAAAGAGAAATGCTTCATTCTTAATATATTTTTGATCTGATATGGATTTACCATTGCTATCTTTTAATGCAAGGATAGTGCTACACCTAGCTCGCTCTTGAGATTGATTGTGAAAGAATTTAGTGTTCTTATCTACTGCCTTTAACCATAAGCAAGGTGACTTTAATCTCCATTGTTCTTCTTCTTTCCTGGCTAAAGATTGTATTCAAAGATCCAAGGCTTGTTCCTTTTTCAAAATTTCATTCGTTGTGGGTATTTGCTCCATATTCATTCGAAAGATATCTAAGGTTTCCTATGCCATCTTCCTTTCTTTCCCTAGATTTGTGTAACTAGACTTAACCTAATATTTTAGGTCATCTTTTACTCTTCTAAGTTTAGTCTCCCAAATAAAGCAGGGGGAACTAGGGATATAAATATCTTGTGCTTGCCTAATTATCTAGAAAAATTATTTTGATTTAATCTAGGTGGCATTGAACCTAAAGGGAATAGGTCCTTGGTTTCCCAATGGGGAAGATATCAAAATGATCGATTTATGATTAGAAGATTTTGAGGTAAATATAATAGAATGTAAAATTGGACCCTTGAGGAGAAAAGAGTTTCTTACCAGAAATATGTTGAGGCGGGCAACTATATGTTCGGACCTGACTCTCCTATTGTTCCATGTGAATTTCCCCTACTTTGGCTTGATATCAATCAGGTCACACTCTGCTTGCAGATCCTCCAGATTTTCTCCAATGGGATCCCTTGTCATGTCCCTTCCCTAATGGCCTTGGTCACTACTTGGATCCTCCCATGCCTATGGGGTCTAAGTTAATTAATTGAACAAGAATTAAATTAATGGGGTAATTTTGAGGCACAATACTATATCAATTAAATAATTATTAATATTTAGAGTTTGAATTATTTTAATAATAAATTCATCATCATTACTAATTAATTTTGTGGCAATAGTTGATGATGACATGGCTAGGAGGGCGCAATAGGGTCAATGTGGACCTCACTTACTTAAGTGGAAAAGCTCAGAAAATAAAGGAGTTAGATGAAGGAAATATGGAAACAAGAGAAAATGGAAACTGTCAAAAGCAAGAAAAAACAGGAAAAAGCAAAAGCAGGAAAGTAAAAAGAAGGAAAGCACAGAAAAGCAGTCAGTTGGAAAGAAAGCAACATTCAGAAAAGACAAAGCAAGGCGCACTTGCCAATTTCAGTGAGAGGACACACAAAGAAAGAAAGTTTGGAAAGCAAGCAATTGCTAATTTTCTCAAGGAATGCACCCTCCCTCTCTCACACGTGTGGGTGACGTGGAAATGAAGTTACCTCAGCTATAAAAGAATGCTTCCAACTCCCATTCACATCTTTTGGTTAATTATTTTTTTGCTAGTGAGAGTTCTTGCTATTCCATTGTTGAGAGATGTGCTTCAACACTTTTCTTGGGAGATGATCCCGAAGGCCTTTGATGTTCCATCCAATTAATGATCAGATATAGTGCTATGGAGGACTGATATTCAGATCCATATCAGTCCATTGTTGAATATTCATAAGCATCCAGAGAGCATTCCACAGTTCCAGTGCCATTGGAGCTAGTTTTGGAGGAGATCACCCCGTAGAATGAAGACAACTCAATGAATGCGCCCAGGAAACTTCTAGAAGATCAGTGCGCCCTTCATATCGGTTATCATACATGTTGATAGTCAGAGATCAGCTTCATATCAAATTTACATTCACTTCTTTGCTTCTTACACTCATCCAGTGCCATTGGAGCCAATTTTGGAGGAGATCACCCAGTAGAAGGAAGATAGCTCAGTGAATGCGCCCAAGACACTCCAGGAAGATCAGTGAATCATTCATACCAGTTATCATACCTTTTGAAAATCATATATCAGTTTTAGAACAGATTTACATTCACTTCCATACTTCTTACACTCATTCTCTCTCAGTGTGTAATATTTTCCTAGCCTATGAGGCTCCTTGTAATTCTAAATGTAATAAGATATCAAATACACATTCTGGAATTCAATTTTTGACCTATTACTTTTAATGGACATTTGTCAGAATCATCTATTGCTTCAAAACAGAATTTAGTAAGCCTTCAATGCAGTTAGAGAATCAGGAATGCAAGACTAGCTCAATGAGAAATTTTAAATAACTAGTTTTGCCATATTTACTACTATTCTTTATCTGAGCATTTGTTTTCATTTTTGTAAGTTGTATGAGTCTTTTAATACAATATAAAATCCAATACATCCCACTTCCTGAGTTTTTGGAAACATTTAACAGTGTCTGGAGGAATCTATAAACCTCCTAGTTGAGCAATCCCCAGTAGCACCCTTGACTAGTTTGCCTCCAAATATACCTATAACCTCCCAAAATCATATGAAACCTGAACCAATATGTTTTTCTAAGTATAATGACTGATATAACCCTTACTTCCATCCAGAATCAATTCCTAATCTAGTATGCATATGCTGGAATCCCAGGAAGCCTCGAAGTAGGCAACAAACTTGTCTGTTGTTGAAAAGTGAAAGGCTCAAGTACCTTGTGCATAGGATTCAGTGTCTCTACCTGACTTATCTTGATGCTGCAAATTTTCCATATAAAATCCAGAATCAAAATTCATCCCTACCATCCTTGATCAGTGAACCAATTTTCCTCACTTACACCCTGCACACCATAAAGAAATTGTTTAAAAATTACTAGTTAAAATCCTTATCAATTTCGAAGTTGGAGTTAGTATCCTGGCCAATTCTTGGCTGGGATATTACAGTGGTATCAAAGCATGGTCCTCTGAACCTACTCTTAAAATTGGTTATGATTCCTAAGATAATACCCTTCCCCAAAGGAAAGAACCTTGAAGAACCATTTGTGGAAGAAGAGGTAGAATCTATTGGAGGGAGAATACAAGGGGAAAAGAACATGACTGAGTTAGATAAGAAGGAAGAGTTCAGAAATTTTTTGCAGAGTATGTTAAAGGGGATGCATGACATATCTCAGAACATCATTCAATCTGGGAAAGACACCATAGAATTCCTGGCTAAGAAACTAGGACATAAATATGTAGAAGGGAGCAGCAATGGCTCTCAGAATGAGGAAAGGAAGATCCCTGGTGTATTTCTCTTTTCAAGGATTGGGCCTCATAATAGGCCTAATGAATTCAAATAAGAATTCAAGGATCATCCCCGACATACCATGCCCAAGTTCCTTGAGGAACACAAGGAGGATCCTTAAATTCCAATTGAATCAATTGCTACATGGGAGAATCGGTATGTAGTATACTAGACTCTGAGTGAAGAGTGCAGAAGGGCATTGCCTTTCAAGGATTTCTGTGAAGCACACTATATAAATCAGCCAAGAGGAGGTCATAGGCAGCCAACACATATTTATGATATGGGGAATTCAATTGGTAAGATCCAATTACCCTTCTTTGATGGGTCATCAAAGTGTACTGCTAGCTCCTAGGTGCAGAAGCTAGACAGCTATTTCCAGTTGAATGAAATGGTTGAAAGGGATGCCATCAGACTGGAAACTTTGCATTTGGAAGGTGAAGCTAATGACTGGTGGTTCCATGGCATGAGGAACTTGGTCCATGATCAAGTGACTTCCTATGCATAATTCACTAAGAGACTAATAGAGAGATTCGATAAAAGAGACCCTGAAATCTCCTTCAGGGAATTGGCACATGTTAAGCAGACTGGAACTCTTGAATCTTACATCTCAGAGTTCCAAAATTTGGTTGTAATGGTCACTGACATATATGAAGTCCGATTGATCCTCCTATTCACAGAAGTATTAGCAAAACCATTAAAAGGGTTGGTTAAATCCTACCGACCAGCTACCTTACAAGAAGCGGTGAGCAGAACAAGGGATCTACAAGATGCAATCACAAGAACCAGATATCCACCAAACGTTAATGCACCTGCTAAATTTCAGAACCAAATGCCACCATTCATAAATTTGGCTACCCCAAATAGGAAGGAATACTCATTCAAAGATCGAGATGAGTTAAGAAGGAAAAAACTTTGTTTTTCCTGCCAAGAACCTTGGGTTCCGGGGCACAAATGTGCCAAGGGGAAGGCCCATTACATTGAATTTTTTTTCTAAAAGTGATGAGGAAGAAATGGGAGCATAAGTACAAGCAGAATAGGAGTATATACAGCAGGAGAAGAGCAATCTCCGCAACCAAAATGCAAAATTGCAATTTTAAGTGGAGTTCCTTGCTACTACACCATGAGATTCAAAGGTGTTGTGCAAGCAAAAAAGGTGTCAGTTTTGGTCGATGGGGGTGCCATCCATAAATTTATTGATGCATCCATGGTAGAGAGAAGGAAATTACAAACATAAAAATTTGGGGGTTTCACAGTCATTATTCCTGGAAACAACACTATGCAGTGTGACCAGTGGATTCCAAATTGCAAGTGACTATTGGAGACCATACTATGACTGATAGTTTTTATATTGTTGATGTCGATGATACAAATGTGGTATTGGGAGTACAATGGTTTTTCTCCATTGGTAAGCATGTGTTAAATTGCCAAATACCCTAGATGTGCTTCAAAGATACTGAAGGAAAATAAGTGATTTTGAGAGGTGTCAACACCTACCCAAAACAGGTAATTTATGCACATAGTATGAGATCAATTTTGAGGCATGGTGACATAGAGTGGGATGATGAATGTTTTTTCACCACTAAATGGACTTCCATTGATGTATCACATCATCCGAAAGACATCCAAATATTTCTCAACAAACACAAAAAAGTGTTTGAAGATCTGCCACATGGAAGGCCTCCTGACAGGGGTACTGAGCATTGGATTGAGCTAGAACCTGGTACTTTTCCTATCAAAATCCATCCTTACAAACATCCCAAGATATTCAAGGATTAGATTGAGAAAACCATCAAAGAGATTCTTGAGATGGGTTTCATAAGACCAAGCTCAATTCCCTTTGCTTCATCAGTGGTTCTAGTCAAAAAGAAGGATGGAACAATGCGCATGTGTATTGATTATATGGCTTTGAACAAGAAGACCATCAAGAACAGATATCCTATTCCAAGGATTGATGAAATGATTGATGAGCTGCATGGAGCTAAATATTTTTCCAAGATTGATCTTTGTTCTAGATACCACCAAATCAAAATGAAAAATGAAGACATTCAGAAAACTGCTTTCCGATGCCATTATGGGCATTTTGATTTCCTTGTCATGCCTTTTGGCTTGACCAATGCACTAGCAACTTTCCAATCTTGCATGAACAGAATTTTCAGTAAGTAGCTACATAAGTATGTCCTTGTATTTTTGTTGATATTCTGATTTATAGTAGGACATGGGTAGAGAACTAGCACCATTTGGACAATGTCTTAACATGCTCCTTGCAGAACAGTCTTGTTATGCTAAATTGTCAAAGTGTGAGTTTGGTTTGGAAAAACTCCTTTATCTTGGTCACGTCATTGAGCAAGAAGGAGTCAACGTACATATGGAAAAAATCAAATCTATACTTGAATGGCCAAGCCCCAAGAACATAACCGCCTTAAGAGGATTCATTGGTTTGTGCACCTACTACAGAAAATTTGTAAAAGGATTTTCTAAGCTCACATCTCCTTTGACAGATCTCACCAAGAAGGGTTCTTTTTGCTGGTCAGATGAGGCTGAAAAATATTTTAACAGAATGAAGGAAGTCATGAGTAACTGCACAGTACTTGCACTTCCTGATTTCACTCAACCTTTCATATTGGAGTGTGATGCCTCAGGTGAAGGCATTGGAGAAATGTTAATGCAGAATAGGCATCCTATTGCTTATGAGAGCAGAAAATTGCAGCCACATGAGAAGCTTTATTTTATATATGATAAAGAGATATTGGCCATTATGCATGCTTTGGCTAAATTCAGATAGTATCTAGTGGGAGGCAAGTTCATAGTCAAGACTGATCACAATAGTTTGAAGCATTTCTTGACCCAAAAGGAGTTGAATGACAGACAACATAAGTGGGTAATTAAAATTCAATCTTATGATTTTGACATAGAATATAAAAAGGGTAAGTTGAATGTGGTGGTCGATGCCCTATCTAGAAAACCTATTTTTTCCTTGCTGCAAGTTCCTACTGATTGGAAAGCACAACTGGCTAGAGAATATTCAAAAAATTAGTTTGCTTGTGATGTATTGGATAAGGTGATTCAGGATTATTCTTACCAATTCATCAATGATATTATTTATT
This sequence comes from Larix kaempferi, assembly GCA_027924585.1. NCBI lineage: Eukaryota > Viridiplantae > Streptophyta > Pinopsida > Pinales > Pinaceae > Larix > Larix kaempferi. Next base: position 7,183,539 of record BSBM01000698.1, read on the forward strand.
GCAAGAACAAAATTTTTCCAACACCTGGATCCAAGTTGAAAGACCAGATTTTGGTGGCTGCCCGCAATGCACCAGTAGCAGGCCATCCTGGATTTCTGAAAACTTACCGGAAGATAAGAGAGAGGTTCACTTGGAAGGGCCTCAAAGATGATGTGTTAAGCATGTAAGGGAGTGTATTGCATGTCAACAGAATAAGGTGGAGCACACCCGTCCTGCTGGTATCCTTCAACCCCTGCCAATTCCAGAATAGAAATGGGAAAGTGTGTCCATGGATTTCATCATTGGACTACCAAAATCTCAGGGTAAGGATAGAATATTTGTAGTAGTTGATAGATTGACAAAAATTTCTCACTTTTTTGTTGTCACATATACTATTACTTCCATTCAAGTAGTTGCACTATTCTTTAAAGAAATATTCAAAGCATGGTCTTCCCAAGACCATAATTAGTGGCAGAGATAGCAAGTTTGCTAGTGCTTTCTAGCAAACTCTGTTTGAGCTGGTTGGAACTAGTTTGAATCTCAGCACAAGCTAACACCCTCAGACTGATGGCCAAACTGAGAGGGTAAATCAATGGCTGGAAGGTTATCTCAGAAACTATGTTACCGGGCAGCAGAATGCATGGGTGAACTGGCTACATTTGGGAGAATTCTTCTATAATACAACATTCCATATGTCCATCGGAATGACCCCATTCAAAGCTCTGTATGTATATGAATCTCCTACTTTTGCAGATCTAGTTTTTGGAGATTGCAGAGCAAAAAAATCAAAGGATTGGCTACAAGAAATCCAAGACATACTCAAGGCACTCAAGGAAAAGTTGCAGGTTGCATAGAACCAACAGAAGGTGAATACAGATAAGAAGAGAACAAATTGAACCTTCCAAGAAGGAGACTTTCTTTACTTAAGGTTGCATCCCTACAGGAAATCTACTTTGAAATCGAAGGGGGATGAGAAATTATTACCGAGGTTATATGGGCCTTACAATATCACAAGGAAGGTGGGTGAAGTTGCTTATGAATTAGATCTGCCATCTGGAAGCAAGATACACAATGTTTTCCATGTGTCATGTTTGAAGAAAGCAGTTGGCCAACAAGCTACTGTTTCAGAAGTATTGCCTCCTCTTGATGATGAAGGACATCTCGTCTTGGAACTAGAAGATATTTTCCATGTTAGAGAGAGGAAGTTGAGGAGCAAAATCATTAAAGAATATTTAGTGCAATGGAAGGGGTTTCCTAGTGAAGATGCAACCTGGGAAGATGAACATATTCTGCAACATCCTGGTTTGAAACTGCTTGAGACAAGCATTCTTGGGGAGGGAGGATTGTCATGCCCCTTCCCTAGTGACCTTGGTCACTACTTGGATCCTCCCATCCCTATGCGGCCTAAGTTAATTAATTGAATACGAATTAAATTAATGGGGTAATTTGTTAGGAACCCATGTTAACCCTTCTCTTTACTATGTTAGTATATTGTTGTTGGACGCATATGCTTTGTAAGTCGTCCCGTAGTATTTGTTGATCCGTAGTTTATATTAGCCCATAGTATTGACCCATAGTATTGGACGCATATGCTTTGTAAGTCGTCCCGTAGTATTATATGTCCCATGGTTTTGACTCATAGTATTGGGCATAGACTTAGTATATAAGTGTGTGTTGAGGTCATTGAAGGCACCGTGAAGTTAATTGTATTGAGCTTGCTCAAAGGAGGTTGCCCCCTCGAAGTGGCCCGTGATCAATATAAAAGCGATTCTGTTCTATTATTTCTGATATCTCGTGTATTTGCATTAATTAATTATTGCAAGTACATCCCATCTGGTATCAGAGCACTTTCCTTGGCACAAGTGGGAAATTTTTTTTTTCTTTTTTTGGGCGGCGACTTTCAGATCAATTTCTGAAACTTTCTGCACAAAATCAGAAGAAACCGATTGCATATCTGAATTCCTCTTTCAAAAATACGCAGTTTCAAAAAAAAAATCATCTCATTTGGAGTTCTAAAAGTGGAGATATCGCGGATTTAAAATCAGCAATTTTTCAGAATTTCGGTGACGGCCGCGGAAATTGCGGCGAGAAAATATTTTGACCGAGTGCCCAGATTTCTATTCCACTTTCATGGGTAGAAGCAGAGTGGTTGTTCCAGTTCCGGAAACATGCTATAATAGCGATTCTGAGCAATATAGATCCAGTTTTTGAACATTGGGTGGAATTTCTGCCCAAATTTTTTCTGTTGCAGGTTCGGATTTGGGAATAATCCCTATCCGCTTAACTGTGGGAAGTACTTGGGCATAAGCCCTAAAACTCATTGTGAGGAGTACCACAGGAACCCCGAAGTAGCTGGCCCATTGAGAGGACCTTCCAGCGAAAAGGGCAACGACCCCTACCTGATTGACTAGTTCCCACCCGTGAGGTAAACCAAGAGCTGTCGTTTGTGGCAAAGCAGTTATCAGTTTTACCTGAGCCGTGGAGTGAGGGGTACTGCCCCAATACGCAAGCCGTCAGACAGCATTGGTGGCCGAGTGAAACCCCTGAACTGTTAGGAAGCCGCACATACCTGGGGTCCATATCTACTTTCAGCTGAATTATTGTCGATCACTGCTGCGCCGTTTCCGATCCATTTTGCAAGCCGTTCCAGATCCATCCGTTCGGCGTTGTTCCAGATTCCTTCCGAGCCGTAGCCGCTCCAGTTTGTATAAAAAAATAAAAATAAAAAAAAGAAATCCGAGCCGTAGCCGCTCCGGTCCCAAAAAAAAAAAAAAACGGGTTATGGTTGTCACCCGTGCAGGAGCACACACCATGGAGGAAGCACTTGCAGCCATCCAAACCAAACTCCAAGATCTGGATGAAAAATTTCTCAGCCTCCATCTTTAGCATTCAGCCATGAACAATACCAGACAGCCAGAATCTTTTGCAGCCACCGGGTTCTCTCCTTCTAGCAATTTTCGTGGGCCGAAGCTTGATTTTCCTCGCTTCAATGGTACTGATCCAACTGGATGGATATACCGAGCAGAACAATATTTCAGTCTGCATAATACTTTTGATGTTCAGAAAGTTCCACTTGCATCCTTTCATTTGGAACAGGAAGCCCTTCAATGGTACCGTTGGTACATCAAAGCTCATCCCGAGCCAAACTGGACAGATTTTTGCCAACTCATTTTGCCAAGATTTGGTCCTAGTGCTTTTGACGACTTCACAGGAGCACTCACTAAAATTCACCAAACTGGCACAGTGAGAGAGTATCAGATGGAATTTGAGAAACTGGCCAATCACACAGAAGGATTGTCTGATGAATTCTACAGGAGTTGTTTTATCAGTGGTCTCAATGATGAAATCCGCTCAGAGGTCAAAATGTTTTGTCCCAACACAATGATGGAAGTCCTAGGGTTGGCTAAGCTGGCTGAGGACAAGATCGTAGCTCAACAACGCTCCAAACCCACCCTTGTTCCCTTCAGAAATATGGGTTCCCAACGACCTCCCATCACGCCTGCTCCTCAACCAACTCCTATCAAGCATTTGTCTGAAATAGAAATGCAGGCACGCCGGGAAAAAGGGCTTTGCTATAATTGTGATGAGAAATTCACTCGGGGACATAGATGTGTTCAACAAAAGCTCTATCTCTTGGATGTGAATTCTCTGCCTGCCTTAGAACTTGGTGAAGAAGCTACAGATACAGTAGATGATCAGGTCGACATTCAACACCTGCCTGTTGACACCCCATCTCAGGACGACCCACCCGAGATCTCTCTCCATGCTGTAACCGGAGTCACCACCCCACAAACAATGCGAGTCAGGGGATACTTCAAGAAGCTCCCTCTTACCATCCTCATTGATTCTGGTAGCACTCATAACTTCATTGACCCTCGAATTGCCAAACAGGCTAATTGTTTTGTCCATCCTTGCTCCAACTTTGAAGTCATGGTTGCCAATGGGGGAACCTTACCTTGCAAGGGGAAGTGTCACAATGTGCGTATCTCTATGGAAGATTATAACCTACGCTCTGACATGTTTGCCTTGTCCTTAGGCGGATGTGATGTGGTTTTGGGCGTTCAATGGTTACACACACTTGGCCCCATCTTATCGGATTTTGCGGAACTTTGGATGCAGTTCAAAGTCAATGGGGCACAACACAAATTTATGGGCTTACAACCAGGGTCTCTCTGCATCATCAGTTCGCATCGCCTGGAAAAAATCCTTAAGAAAAATTCACATGGTGTCATCGCTCAGCTCAATTCCATTCAGATGCACCCATCAACAATCTCCACTACTTCCTTGGATATATATGCAGGTATCTTTGCTGAACCAATGCGCTTGCTGCCTTCAAGAGACCTTTCCGGTAAGAATGTCGCCACATCTACCTCTCAGCAAGAAATGATGGCTATTTTGCATGCAGTACAGAAGTGGCAGCCATACCTATTAGGGAATTATTTCTACATCAAGACTGATCTCCCAAGTCTGGAACTTTTTTTGGAACAATGGGTCTCCTCCCCAACACACCTGCAATGGGTTATCCAACTCATGGATTGTCCCTATGTGATCACTTACAAGAAGGGTAAGGACAATATGGTGGAAGATGCTCCTTCTCGCACAATTGATGACCCAGTTTCTCTTACAGCTCTTTCCCTGGTTGTTCCAAATTGGTTGCAATATGTTCAACAGGGCTATCTCTTCTATGAACTCCATGCTTCTTCATTAACAGGGCACTCTGGGTTCTGCAAAATGTATGACCGGGAACAATGTAACTTCTTCTGGTCGGGACTAAAAATGACAATTCAACAGATGGTGGCTGACGATGGTACTTTCCAAGTCAACAAGGGCGAAACGACACTCCTTTCGGGATTGCTCAAACCTGTGCCCATCCCTACACAGCTTTGGCCAACTATTTCTATGGATTTCTTAGCAGCGCTCTGGTGGTACAATACCACATCTCAAAGGACACCATATGAAGTAGTCTATGGAAAAACACCGCCTGTTCTTCTTCCATACACCATTAGCATCTCTCCAGTTCAGGAAATTGACTCGGTTCTTCGAAACCGCGATCAGATTCTTCTCATTCTGCAGGACAATCTTCACATGGCCAGAATTCGCCTAAAACAACAAACCGATCAGCACCGTTCTGAGCGCATTTTCCACGTAGCTGACAGGGTTCTTCTTCATCTACAGCCTTCCAAGCAATCCTCCTTGACACTCCAAAGGCGTCAGTGGCCCGAAATGCAAACCGAGGATGCTACCGGGGAACCACTCCTTCAGATTCTGCAGCAATTTCTCCAACCAAAGCTTTGAGGACAAAGCTTTTTCTAAGGGAGAGGGGATGTTAGGAACCCATGTTAACCCTTCTCTTTACTATGTTAGTATATTGTTGTTGGACGCATATGCTTTGTAAGTCGTCCCGTAGTATTTGTTGATCCGTAATTTATATTAGCCCATAGTATTGACCCATAGTATTGGACGCATATGCTTTGTAAGTCGTCCCGTAGTATTATATGTCCCATGGTTTTGACTCATAGTATTGGGCATAGACTTAGTATATAAGTGTGTGTTGAGGTCATTGAAGGCACCGTGAAGTTAATTGTATTGAGCTTGCTCAAAGGAGGTTGCCCCCTCGAAGTGGCCCGTGATCAATATAAAAGCGATTCTGTTCTATTATTTCTGATATCTCGTGTATTTGCATTAATTAATTATTGCAGGTACATCCCATAATTTTGACGCACAATACTATAGAAATTAATTGATTATTACATAATTATTAATATTTAGAGTTTGAATTATTTTAATAATAAATTCATCATCATTACTAATTAATCTTGTGTCAAGAATTGATGATGACATGGCTAGGAGGGTGCAACAGGGTCAATGTGGACCTCACTTGCTTAAGTGGAAAAGCTCAGAAAATCAAGGAGTTAGATGAAGGAAACATGGCAACAAGAGAAAATGGAAATTGTCAAAAGCAGGAAAAAACAGGCAAAAGCACAAAGCAAGAAAGCACAGAAAATCATTCAGTTGGAAAGCAAGCAACATTCAAAAAATCCAAAGCAAGGCACACTTGCCAATTTCAGTGAGAGGACACACAAAGAAGGAAAGTTTGGAAAGCAAGAAATTGCTAATTTGCTCAAGGAATGCGCCCTCCCTCTCTCACAAGTGTGGGTGACTTCGAGATGAAGTTACCTTAGCTATAAAATAATGCTTCCAGCTCCCATTCACATCTTTTGGTTAATTATTTTTTTGCTAGTGAGAGCTCTTGCTACTCCATTGTTGAGAGATGTGCCTCAACTCTTTTCTTGGGAGATGAGCCCCAAGGCCATTGATGTTCCATCTAGTTAATGATCAGATCCAGAGCTATGGAGGACTGATATTCAGATCCATATCAGTCCATTGTTGAAGATTCATAAGCATCCAGAGAGCATTCCACAGTTCCAGTGCCATTGGAGCTAGTTTTGGAGGAGATCACCCAGTAGAATGAAGACAACTCAGTGAATGCGCCCAGGACACTTCTAGAAGATCAGTGCACCATTCATATCATTTATCATACCTGTTGATAGATAGATATCAGCTTTAGATCAGATTTATATTCACTTCTCTGCTTCTTACACTCATTGAGTGCCATTGGAGCTAGTTTTGGAGGAGATCACCTAGTAGAAGGAAGATAGCTCAGTGAATGCACCCAAGACACTTTAGGAAGATCATTGAATCATTCATATCATTTATCAGACCTTTTGACAGTCATAGATCAGTTTCATAACAGAGTTACATTCACTTCCATACTTCTTACACTCATTCTCTCTCAGTGTGTAATATTTTCCTAGCCTGTGAGGCTCCTTGTAATTATGAATGTAATAAGATATCAAATATGCATTATGGAATTCAATTTTAGAGCTGTTACTATTAATGGAAATTTATCATAATCATCTAATGCTTCAGAATAGAATTTAGTAATCCTTCAAGGCAGTTAGAGAATCAGGAATGCAATACTAACTCAATGAGCAATTTTAAATAACTAGTTTTTCCATATTTACTGCTATTCTTTATCTGAGCATCAGTTTTCATTTACGTAAGTTGTATGAGTATTTTAATACAGTATAAAATCCAATCCATCCCACTCCCTAATTTTTTGGAAGTATTTAAGAGTGTTTGGAGGAATATGTAAACCTCCTGGTTGAGAAATCCCCAGTAGCGCCCTTAACTAGTTTTCCTCCAAATATACATGTAACCTCCCAAACTCATATGAAACCTGCACCAATATGTTTTACTGAGTATAATGACTGATATAACCCTTACTTCCATCCAGAATCAATTCCTAGTCTAGTATGCATATGTTGGAAGCCTAGGAAGCCTCGAAGTAGGCAACAGACTTGTTTGTTGTTGAAAAGTGAAAGGCTCCAATACCTTGTGCATAGGACTCAGTGTATGTCCCTAACTTATCTTGTTGCTGCACATTTTCCATATAAAATCTAGAATCAAAATTCATCCCTACCATCCTTGATCAGTGAACCAGTACTCCTCACTTACACCCTGCACACCATAAAGAAATTGTTTAAAAATTACTAGTTAAAATCCTGATCAATTTGGAAGTTGGAGTTAGTATTCTGGCCAATTCTTGGTTGGGATATTACATCCCTAAATTTTTTTCCACCTCTCCTTTCATCGGGGGTAGTTGTGGTGTTGAAATATCCAACATAGATACAATTGATATGCATGCCAAGGTCCTTTAACGAATAAAGTGATTCCCAAAATTTTACTTTTAGACTGTAATGGACGAGCCCATAGATGTTCTATATATTGATTATTTCAAATCTTTCAAGATCCTCCAGTTCAACTGAAAACCAATTCACATTCTCATGAGATGATTAAAGTTTAAATTTACTTTTATCCCACCAAGATAGTAAGCCCCATGAATCTCCTTTAGCGCTCATTGCTAGTCCTTGTCCTTTTTTTCCATATTTGCCCCATTTGTTGTTCATTGCTTTCTTTGTCCATTTTTATCTTCTGGATTAAGAGGATTGAAACATTTTCATTTCTAATCATACTTCTTAGTGCTTTTATTTTTGATTTCCCACCCAATCCTCTACAATTCCAGGAGATAACCTTCATTATTTTCTACTAGCGGGAGGGACTTGATTATCTCTCTTTCCCTCTACTCCTACTTGCTACACTTTTCCCGATGAGAAAACCTTAATGTTTTTACCTAAGCTATATTTCTTTCCAACTGCCTTGTCTTTTGTTGTTTCCATTTCTCTATGGACCCTATTTGGTTTTCTTCCTTTCTTCAAGGGTAGCTCCCTTTCCTCTTCCGGGATTTATGATGATTCTTCTCGAGATACCTTTGATTTATAGCAAGTTATTGATCCCCCTGCATTGAGGGAGTTCTTAGATTTGGATTCAACATTTGGTTGTGATGGGAGAATGGAGATATAATTTTCTTCTTTCCCTATTTCCAAAAGGATGGTTGATATTCTTGATTTTTTCGTCCCTTTTTCAGTAGAATTAATTTTCTCTTCCTTACTAACTGCTTTGGTTTGCTATAATCCCCATTATTATTCCTATGGTTCTGCTAAGGCCTGGAATTTATTGGATGAGGATCCCTCCTTCTAGGCATTTTTCTGAGGGGATGCTCCATCTCTTTTCCCCTTTCTTGTAACTTGGTTCCACTCCTCTTCCTGATTTGGTTGTTCCTCTTGTGGTTTCTTCTTTGGGAAATGCTTTGTGAAATGCCCATATTCATGGCATATTTTGCATTTAAATAGAATCTACTTATAATCCACTTTTTGTAGGTGGTTCCATCCCTCCATTGAGAATTTCATGGCTTCGGGAAGCCCTTTCTCTAAATCCACCACACATATTCTTGCACATGAAAAGAGAGGAGGTTTTGGCTCTGAGTTGTCCATATATCTTCCCAACAAGTTTCCTATTGCTCACAGATCTTCGTCACTCCAACAATGGAGAGGGAGGTGCAGAGGCTTTACCCATACTAGAATGGTAGAGAGGAAATCCTTTCAGGTTCAAAGGAGACATCACATTGATTCGGGTGCATTCCTCTTGGCCCAATCAAATTTGGCCTGTTATGAAAGATTAAGTCCCTGTCCACCTTTTTTTTAAAGAAAGACAAAAAACCCTTCCACAAATTTATGTTGAACATTGCCTTGGATGAGCAACCTCCAGTGCTTGTTGATCTAGATTTCTATTGCTCTTGGGGAGGGCCATAAACCCATGAAATGGCCTACCAAGCCATGTTCTGAAAGAGCTATTGCTTCATCTTTTGATGCATTGGAGGTCAATTTTATTTTTGGGATGGTGGATCTCTTCACGAACCTTGATTTTTTATTCACTTAATCCGTCAGTACTGGAGCAAATTTCATCACAACTCTGAAATTTTCAACCAGGAGGCAGGATCTCTCTTCCAGCTTAGGGTCAAGAGGTGGATTCATTGAAGCAATGAGAATCAGAAACCCTGCGAAAACCCTATATCAGCTAATACAAATTTTTGTAAATGGATATTAGTTCAAACAATAGATCCAATTATAACAATGTCAATATTTATAACAATGTCGCACTTTCATATTTTATAAAATTGTATCTATGTGTGTGTATACGGGAAAGTATAAAAAGTGAAGAATATTTTAATGTAATAGTGTGGTGCACAAATGAAGAAAGTTTTTTTCATTCTAATATGAATAGAAAATACAGATTTTCCCAGTGAAAAAAACTGTTTGAATTAGATTTGTAATTTTTTATTTTTTTATCATGTACTATTAAATTTATATTCGAATGTGTATGCGCATGTTAAACCATGGCTAAACAAAAATTTGGCCATATTTTCTTCAATATATTTTTTAGTAATATATAATATCAATTTTATATAAATGAATGTATATGTTTTTTAAATAGAAATGATATAGTGATATTAATATAAAAAGATTGTGGATAAGTCGATTACTTGAAATTTACACTCATATGTTCCAAAATTCATAATCCAAAATTTGCTCTAAAATGTCACTGTGACATTGATAAAAAAGAAAAAATTAAGTTATTTTTCTTAGAGCTTTCTAAAAACCAGAAGACCTTGCATCTATATATTTTGATAAATTGTCCACTTATCCATTGCAAAGGCTGGTTAGTTGCTTCTTTCTCTTCCATAGGAACGTGTTGGATAGTGTCTTCTTATTTCTATTGCTCTGTGATTGAAGGTTGTTTTAGGGTGAATCCATGAAGATGGGTAACACTTTTTGGCCAAAAGTGAAGGTGAAAATTCGATTTTTTACTCATTTATTAAATCGCGAATCTCTCAAAACTCATATATGCTTTGTAAATTATGACATGCAACAAAAAAATAAATTTTAGAGAATTGTATTGTCTTCCACTTATATTTTAAAAAAAAGTATTATCTAATATGCCAAAATTGCATTTAATGATATGTTTGTTCTTGTAAATTTCAAGAAAAGTTAACAAGTGGCTTGCGTGCATGTAAAATAATTTAGTGATAAATGCATAATTTCTCGAAAAATATATATATGAACATAATCTACACAAAATGCACTAGGGCACACATTTTGTTATTTTTTTATTTTGGAAAATTATATTTTTTATTAATTTTCGAAACTGACCATTGAAAATTTTAATCGTATTTCGTACATGTGTGTGCACATCATATTTTTTTTATGGTTACAAAAATAGAAAAACAAAAAATACCTTTTGAAGAAGACGTGTTGATGTGGGGCATATATATTTTTTGAAATTTTTTTGTTGTGTACTTTTTATGTCCTTGATTTTTCTTTGCATTGATTTGAAGTTGTGGACATGGTTTTTAAGTGTAAGTTTGAAAAGAAAATAAAAGAGAATTATCATACGAACTCAAATACCTGTAAATCATATGCCAATGGATAGACAATTCATTAACGGATCCATTAGTATGAAGTCCGCCACCTAAGATGCATCCTAGGACGAGGTATAGGCCTAGCAAAGATGCTGGTAAAAATAAATTTTCAGAAATGGGGGCTAAAAGGTTGTTTTTAAATCCCTCGATTGAGCTATGAGCTCGATTGAGGTTTTAAAATCCTTAATTGAGCTTTAAGGCGCGTTTTTAAATACCTTGATCGAGGATTTATTTGCAATTAGATAGAAGCTCAATCGATCTTGTAGCTCGATCAAGCTTCTAAAAACTTCGATTAAAAAAAAAATTGGGTGCCCATATTCGTGTTTGGAGGTAACTATACAAAAAAAACAAAACCATCTGAGGCGAATCCCTTTCTCTAACTTCATTGGATAAAGAGAGTCCCCCCATTCATTGGTCAGGGGGTTGTCCCCCCTAGTGTTAAATCTATGAGAAATGGCTTCATACAAGTAGGTATTCTTAGCTTGTTCCACAGGGTATATATTCCAACTATTAACTATATGGGTTCCCTTGTAAATTAATAAATTTGTTAATATTTAGTATATTTAAAACCTTCATAGGATCAAGCTCTTCCAATTACATTAAAATCAAAAATTGAATTATAAGATAATCAATTTTAGTAACACATAATTTCAACAAGAAGAATGATACTTGTGGGTATTAGTAAATACCTTCAAGAAAAATCAGGTAAAGGTAGCAGGACTGCCACTTCTTCTAGATTTTATATGTGTAGATATGGGTTGCAAAGTAATTGGAGTTGTATATGTGATTGAAATCATGAAAAATGGGTATAAGGGTCCTATGGTTTTTCGTTTGTAATCACAAGAAATGATTAAGAACAAAAGGACCATTCTCCATATTTTCCATTATTTCAGTCACATATATAAACACCAATTAATCAACTATTATATTTATAATCCCTCTCTACTAGTCCTTAGTTGAGATTTTATGCAATAAATGTGGTGAAATAAGTTGTGGCCAATTGTTGTTTTATACTTATAACTGTTGCAGATGCTCGATCGAGCTCTGAAAATGTAATGGCTCAATCGAGATTTGAATGCCCGGTCGAGGGTTAATAAAACCCTCGATTGAGGTCTGTAGGTCGATTGAGGCTTTTATTAAAACCCTCGATTGAGTGTTTTAAAATAGCTCGATTGAGCGCTCATTTAAGCCCTCAATCGAGATTTTTAAAGCTCGACCAAGGGTTTCATCAAGCTCGATCAAGGTCGATTTTTAACATAATCGTGCCCTCCACTTGCCAAAAAGTGTTACCCATCTTCATGGGAACACCCTCCAGGGCCTTCACTAAGGATTGTGAGCTACCAGTAAAGCCTAAAATGGCATTGTAGTGCATCAATATCTTCATTTAATTTGGCCAACTTATTGTTGTTGGCTTCCATTGCTCTCTCAAGGGTACCAAACTTGGTCTCTTATGCTTCAATGTAGAGCCCAATTATTTCATTTAAATACTAGATGGAGTTCTAAAGAGCATCTATGATGCAGGGGCATTTAGTCCAGCCAGCAAACTGATCATTTTAAGCCGAGTCATGAGGACCTGAAAATCAAGAAAATAAAACTTAATTGAATATCTTATTAAATGAGTACTTATGTGGAAATTACTAGGTTGTCAGTTATAAATTCTAAGTAGGAATAAATGGCTATTCACAGCTCACTACGTGGAGGCTGGGTTGTTACAGCTTTTAGGAATAGTAGTTAAGTTTAGAAAGAATTTCTGAGTGTTGGGCAAGTGGAATCTTGCTAATGGTATCTCCAGACCAATTTGTAACTCCCAGTCAGAGAGGAAACTGAAGAGCTTTTCTAGCTGTCATACAAAAGAAAAAAAAGGAAGGAAACCTGGAGCTCAGGAAAAAAAATCGGCAATAGCCTGTAATTAATAAAAGCATGAATTCGAAATTTGAGGGAGAGACCTCTTGAATCTTTTGTTTTGTGTGAATCACTGGTGAATGGAATGGCATTTTTTCTTCCATACCTGAATTTATTGCAAGCTCGAAATGTAGAAATGAGATAGTGGTTAAATCTTCTTGCATCCATTCATTTTTCTTCTCTAGTTTCAGTCAATATAGGGTTTTTACATATAAGTTTGAGGTTCAACCCACCACTAGCGTATATCCAAGTATTATTGAGAGAAAACCGAAATCACCAGGTAATAAGCAATTTATTCATTGTGATTGAATGTTGAATTTGAATATGATAGAAGCAACGTGTTCCCCTCTATCTCAAATGCAGGAAAAAAAAAAGGAAACCGTCGTTGGTGAAGGAGTGAGTGCCCATCGTTTTGGGAGATTGAGGAACACGGTTCTGGGTACATCTGCAAACTCCCTGAGAATGCTCCAGTGTGCAGGACTGAGCCTGAAATACCTTCATTGAAATACTATGTGGTCAAATTGGAAGAACTGGGTGTATTTCCATTTGTTGCAAGCGCAGAGTTATAGGACTTTGGTGGTGAATAGGTGAAGTTCCATCATTTCTAGCAGTGTGGAGCATGTTGGTCGAAGTTGGAGCCACGGCTTTGACTACACAATATACACGGGTTTGAAAACAAAGTATTGAGCCATTAACAACACCCTATGGCCAGGTCCAAGACACCATGCTCGTACCCGGGGTTTAGCCTCATAACAGTATTTGAAATTCCATTATATCAGCATTTGGGCATATGATAACCTTAAACTCAGTTCTGGATTCTTATTGGAGGTCTAATCCATAGTTAGTATTGGGCAAGAGACCTTGCGAGTGGTCTATTAGGCTTCAGCATCTTTCATTGCCATCAATCTAATTATTGGCTTGAAGTTCTTATTGTGTTCCTCTTCCCCATACATTCACAGTAGGTGAACCACCCTTTGTGTTCATGGTCATCCATGGCACCAAAACTCCAATTTATAGACCACACCCACCTAATACCTATGAAAAAAAGTAGAATAGAAAATCCCCACTTTTCCTCCTAACACTTGATGAAAGGTATAGAACCATTAAAGACCTCGGGATGAACTAGAACAAATGAGGTAAAAAATAGAGCTAAACCAAAAAAATCCTTTACTAAAGTAGAACAAATCCATACTTCAAATAGAGTAATTACATTTGAAATCTCAAACAAGACACACCCCTACTGTTTTGCAACACCTTCTCTTACCAATTTTCTCGGACTCCACATGATTATGAGCTAAAAAAAATACAAATTTGTAGTTGTAATGTGCATAATGGATAGACTCCTGAATTGAAGCAAATATCCCACCCGCACTCTATAATGTCCCTTGTTATGAATTTTATTAAAATGGCAATATTTCACTGTTTTCCCTAGTTTGACCTTTGACTAGTTTTGAGCTCTAGGTCCCCAAATTGCTCCAATTGCTCTCAAATATTCTGAGAAGGTATATGGATGATGTTAGAACATAAATATGTATTTCAATGATTCTTTTGGACCTTTAAAATACTTCTGGAAATCCTGTTCAATTCTTGCCAATGTAGGGAACTTTACTAGTAATTTCCCTTTGACTAGTATTGGTCTCTAGGTCTCGAATTGACTCCAAATGCCTTCAAATGTTCAAGGAAGGTGTATGAATGATATTAGGACTTGAATATGATGTTTAGGGATGATATATGGCGACCAAAATACCTTTTCAAACTCTCTTAAGATTCTGTACCAAGTATGCAATTTTACTAGTAATTTGTGGTTCAAATCCCCCCTGGGGTTAGTATTGAAAATGGCTTCCCAAGTGCCTCCAAACCCACTCAAATTTCTGAACAGAGGTAGGGAATGTATTAAGGATTTTATTAAGGTCTCATGTACACCATTAATTTATTATTATATATGTTCCAACCCTCTCCCATTCAACTGCAAAAATCACCAATTCGACCCTTGGGGAAATGACACTATTTCTTCTCCCAATGCAATTAAACTGAGTAAAAATACTTCAAATGCTCAAGTACAATACATCAAACTTGTAAAATACATCCATGGAAGTCCATTAATCACAAATGCATCAGAAAATCATCCATTCATTCGAAATCATCATCAATACATTGGTTCACAACAAGGTAGTGGGGAAATGGCATTGTTCTTCCATTAAAAATGAGATTTATACATTTTTACTTGGAATTTCGACCTGAAACTTTCTGGATATGAAGAACATAGTATTTAATTCATATTAAAAAATAAATGGGGCATTAGAATCTCCCCCAAATAGTACAATAGCTCACCAAAAATGCCCTCCCTCAAAGATCAAGAATATGCCATCAAAACTGGAAATGGTTGAGACAATGTGTTGCAATAGAAGAAACCATGAGCTTCCCTGTAGCTTAAACCTACAAATAAATACTCCATTAAATCTCCAAATGAAAGTTCTAAATGGCCTTTCCAATTACCAACTTGGATGGGAAGCTTTCACCCTCGAAATTGGCTAAGGCAAGAAACTAGTCATCCACTACCTCTCCTTCCACACAAATGCAATTGCAAATTCTAAAAATGATCAAAAGCTGGTTTCATTCTTTGTTATTTAAATTTATAAATTTCTAATGTCCTCCATGGGTCAAATTCCTTCCATGAGACTCATGCCAACTCAAGTTGGGAAGAGATTCCAAAGAACGCCACTTGTACAACAATTCCTAGTCTCCCACTTCCACCAAATCACATGTGGAAGCATATTAGCTGCCCTAACACCCTTGAGCACCCTCTTGGAGTCTATTTTTATCCCTGACATGTCATATATGTCATATGTCAGCCTTCAGGTCTGATTTGTGTCATAGGTGTCATAGCATCTTCATCATTGTTGTCATAGAGCTAGGGAATCTAGCCCAAGTGTCTCACTAGCTCCAAATTGCCTCTTCCTCTTCCATGGGAGTTACTCTTCCTCTATATTTCGACCTTGGATGAGTCATGCCATGAATAATACCTTTTGGACTCCCCCGAGTATGTTACCATTCACCTTGAATTCGAATTGGTGAGAGAATGATGCCAAGTGTAGTGGAGAAATCTAGCCATATGTGGGTCCCACTTCCTCCATGTGTCTTCATGATCAAATGCCAATTTGATTTTCACTTGTATATATTTATTTATCTTTTTTATTAAATATTTATTCCATTCTAATGTTCAAACATCATTTATTATCCCCATTATTCCAAATCCCAAAGCTTCCACCCCAAACCTAGGAAACTAGTAATTTTCCTCCTTGGCAATTATTTGATCTTTAGCATCAATTTGACAAACTCTAATGAATAGGGCCAATTTGATTAGGCCATTGTGACCCAATTCCAAATTTGGGGCATGACAAATCCTCCCTTCCCAATATTGCTTGTCCTCAAGCAATTTCAAACAAGGGTGTTGAAGATCCTGCTTTTTGTATAATTCTTTGAAGTTGCCATTGAATTGCCCAACCTTGAGTCTTTGAGTTTCCATTAAGATTTTAGAGAGGAACCACCATGCTTGTTGCTGCACTACTCTTATAAAAATCACTTTATTAAGTGATAAATCCATCTCCCATACTGCTTGTATCCCCAAAAAATTTGAAACCAATGAGATAAAAATTATTCCAGGGTCCCATTGCTTGTATTGCACCCCAACAATTAAGAGTGCTCTCCAACCCACACCATTAGATAAGAGGATTCCTGGATCCCATTTTCTTGTATGCATCCTTCCAAACATCATGAGTACCAAATATATATCATCAAAGTACATAACAACATAATGAAAATGTACATCAAGGATATGCTTCATCAAAGAGTCATGAAAGTGCTTATACCTCCAAGCAAGTAGACCACCATTTTCCAAGTGCATACAAGCTTCAAGTGACCAATCAAATCTGCTCCAATGACATAGGTAAGGATCCCATGTCCTATAATGCTGCTCCAAAAGGATGTGATATGCATCAAAATATTCAGCCATGTATTCTTTCATCCAAGAAGTGAATGAAGAATCTCCACTAAAATCTGAACCAAATAATGAGCAGAAAAAACAAGGAGACTTCAAATGACTCAAAGAAGTCTCACCCATACATCCCTGAATGTGAGAATCATAAAGATATAACAAAGTATGTGGCTTGCAACAAAAATTTTCTCCAATCATAAATCTATTCACCCAAGTGTTGGATGAAGTTCCTCCAACATCAAATGAATCAAGTGTTGAGCAAGAAAAACCATGAGTCTTCAAGTGACTCAAATGCATATCATAGGTGCATCCATGTAGATGTGCATCATCATAAAGAAACAAAGGATGCTGCTGCAAATGTGAATAAGAATGTGCTCCAACCATGTCATCATAAAAGGTAAATCTAGGAGTTCCATACTCATTATGTGGCACCATCAAAAAGAACCCTTTCACCCATACTTCATTGAGACTAATGCTGCAAAACATGGAATTGTAGGATGTAGGATAATGAACTAAGTCACCCAAATGATCAAAAAGTGCAGAAGTTTCATCATGGGAAGGATCCATATGGGCAGTATCATGCAGCTCCTTCAAAAGTGTGAAACCTTTGTCATAGATGGGTTCCAATGTAGAGGAATCATGCTCTTCTTTAAAAATTGCATAACCTTCATCAAGAGACAATTCAGTTCATCTTCCACCACATCAAGTGTTTGGATCTCTTCAAGTTCATCTTCAAACACATTAAGCACATTCAAATTTCCACATTTCTCATGATCCACCATGTCATGAGAATCCTCCAAACAATCTACCATTTGACAATCTTTGGTGTGGCACATTGCTCTTTGAATATTCTCCATGTATTCAAGGAAGGATGTTTCCTCCAATGAAGTAGCTCTCCAACAAGAATTTGACACTAATGCTTGAGTGTCATGGAGAATTCTAAGGGACTCTTGGATCTTCTTTTCATTCATCTTTAAGGACCCTTCAAGAAAATGAGGCTCTTGCAAATGAACCTCCTCATTTTCTTCATTTTTGCTTGGACCAACTTCATGAAGCTCAAGTGGTGATGGGGAAGTTGATCTTGGTTCTTCTTCAACTGCTACAAGGTATTCATTATCATGCTTAATGGAACTTGGGCTTGCAGCAAAACTTTCAAAAGTGATCTCTATGTCACCAACATAAAGGTGTGAGCACCCATGAGTAGGTACTCCTTCATAGTTTAAGCATCCATCAGTAGATGCTCTTTGGTTCATGTCTAAGCTAGAAGGTGTCTCAAAATGATCTTCCATATTTTCAATAGAATCTTCTTCATGCTCTTGTGATGTCTCTTCATTTTTCTCCTTCAAGAAAGCTGATGCATTTTTCCCCTTGTTTTCCTTAGGATCAATATCTTTGGAATCTCTTTTTGAAGAATTCGCAAAAGCTCTCCTCAAGTGGGACATAATTTCATGCTCACATGTATGATACTCACTCCAAGGTTCTTTACAAGAAGGGCATAAACCTTTATTTACTAACTCCACATATTCATTTTTGGGCCTATTTTCAAAAACATGTTCAGCATAGTACTCAAAAGAGATGGCATTTTGTGTATTTTTGCTAAAAGCAAGATATTCTTGATATTTTTGATATTGTTGGGGCAAAGTTTTATATGTTGCTCTCCATCTTTGGAACTCACTCATAGAATTATCCTTGGTTGGTGTGACACACTCATATTCGTCAAATTTAAAGTCATAAGAATAATCTTCATTTCTCTTGAAATTGTAAGAAGTGTTGCATGATGGCACCTCTTCCTCATACCAATCACATTCTACTTCATATTGCTCATAAGCATCTACGTATTCCTCATAAGAATTTTACTCATAGGATTCATCATAATAGTAATACATGGCTGCCAATTATTCTTGAATGTATGTACCTAATCCACAGATGCAAGGACCATGCTCTGATATCACTATAATGTCCCTTGTTAGGAATTTTATTAAAATGGCAATTTTTCACTTTTTTCTCTAGTTTGACCTTTGACTAGTTTTGAGCTCTAGGTCCCCAAATTGCTCCAATTGCTCTCAAATATTCTGAGAATGTATATGGATGATGTTAGAACATAAATATATATTTCAGGGATTCTTTTGGACCTTTAAAATACTTCTGCAAATCCTCTTTCAATTCTGGCCAATGTAGGGAACTTTACTAGTAATTTCCCTTTGACTAGTATTGGTCTCTAGGTCTCGAATTGACTCCAAATGCCTTCAAATGTTCAAGGAAGGTGTATGAATGATATTAGGACTTGAATATGATGTTCAGGGATTATATATGGCCACCAAAATACCTCTGCAAACTCTCTTATGATTCTGGACCAAGTATGCAATTTTACTAGTAATTTGTGGTTCAAATCCCCTTGGGTTTAGTACTAACAATGGCTTCCCAAATGCCTCCAAACCCACTCAAATTTCTTAACAGAGGTAGGGAATGTATTAAGGATGTTATTAAGGTCTCATGTGAACCATTAATTGATTATTATATCTGTTTAAACCCTCTCCCATTCAATTGCAAAAATCACCAATTAGACCCTTGGGGAAATGGCACTATTTCTTTTCCCAATGCAATTAAACTGAGTAAAAATACTTCAAATTCTCAAGTACAGTACATCAAACTTGTAAAATACATCCATGGTAGTCCATTAATCACAAATACATCAGAGAATCATCCATTCATTCGAAATCATCATCAATACATTGGTTCACAACAAGGTAGTAGGGAAATGGCATTGTTCTTCCATTAAAAATGAGATTTATACATTTTTACTTGGAATTTCGACCTGAAACTTTCTGGAAATGAAGAACATAGTATTTAATTCATATTACAAAAGAAATGGGGCATGAGCAGCTCTCCCAAAGAGTACAATAGCTCACCAAAAATGCCCTCCCTCAAGGATCAAGAATATGCCATCAAAACTGGAAATGGTTGAGAGAATGTGTTGCAATAGAAGAAACCATGAGCTGCTCTGTAGCTTACACCTACAAATAAAGACTCCATTAAAGTTCCAAATGAAAGGTCTGAATGGCCTTTCCAATTACCAACTTGGATGGGAATCTTTCACCCTCGAAATTGGCTAAGGCAAGAAACTAGTCATCCACTAGCTCTCCCTCTACACAAATGCAATTGCAAATTCTACAAATGATCAAAAGCTGGTTTCATTCTTTGTTATTGACATTTATAAAGTTCTAATGTCCTCCATGGGTCGAATTCCTTCCAAGAGACTCATGCCAACTCAAGTTGGGAAGAGATTCCAAAGAACGCCAGTTGTACAACAATTCCTAGTCTCCCACTTCCACCAAATCACATGTGGAAGCATCTTAGCTGCCCTAATGCCCTTGAGCACCCTCTTGGAGTCTATTTTTATCCCTAACATGTCATATATGTCATATGTCAACCTTCAGGTCTTATTTGTGCCATAGGTGTCATAGCATCTTCATCATTGTTGTCATAGAGCTAGGGAATCTAGCCCAAGTGTCTCACTAGTTCCAAATTGCCTCTTCCTCTTCCATGGGAGTTACTCTTCCTCTATATTTCGACCTTGGATGAGTCATGCCATGAATAATACCTTTTGGACTCCCCCAAGTATGTTACCATTCACCTTGAATTCGAATTGGTGAGAGAATGATGCCAAGTGTAGCTGGGAAATCTAGCCATATGTGGGTCCCACTTCCTCCATGTGTCTTCATGATCAAATGCCACTTTGATTTTCACTTGTATATATTTATTTATCTCATTTATTAAATATTTATGCCATTCTAATGTTCAAACATTATTTATTATCCCCATTATTCCAAATCCCAAAGCTTCCACCCCAAACTAAGGAAACTAGTAATTTTCCTCCGTGGCAATTATTTGACCTTTAGCATCAATTTGACAAACTCTAATGAATAGGACCAATTTAATTAGTCCATTGTGACCCAATGCCAAATTTGAGACATGACACACTCCTGCCTCCCATGGCTTCAATGTTAATTAACATAATGAAACTTAGATTTAGTAATGAGATGAAGGGTACATGGGATTTGGGGTTGTAAATGCCTAATTTTCACACACTCTAATGCTTTTCCACCATTCCTCTTATATACTAATGCCTGAGATTGCTTTGGTGATATTCCTTCTTTGAAAATTCATGGGATATAAAACATGATAAGGAGCTCTGCCCTTTAACTAAAACACCTTTTTCAAAACCAACCACCCTATTGGCCATTAAGTGTGCCTGTCCATTACAAGGTCTAAGAATAAGATAAAAAAAAATTGTTGTTAAAGAAGGTGAACTCAGCTTTAAACTTGATAATCATTCCAAGTATTGGGGAGAAAAAACTTTCCTCTAATGATTGCGAGTGATTGATACCTCTTGTGCTTGTATCTCCCACATTACAAGAACACCTTGATACACTACTAGGATATCCACATAGTTATTTGTCTTCTCTCCAAAGCCTCAAACGTATATCAATTCTAATTTTACCCCAGCTCATTGGAACGTATATCAATTCTAATTTTACCACACCTCATTGGAATGTATATGTAGACTTATTTGGGAAAGGCCTGGCGTCACCTTTTTCGAAAAATAAAATTCATTAAAATAATAAAGATAAAGTTTCATCAATTTTATATTGATATAGAGATCGTGAGAGCCGAGATGCCCAAATCCCTTAAGCAAAGTTATAACTTAGTCCAAAAGTCTAATTTTTAAATATTTTATCGTGAACCAAAGCACATGTTGTAAAAAACGATTGGTTAGAGTATGATTATTAATTTAAAGGGCATGGGTGGAAAACATTATTGGTTAACGTGATTATTAATTTATAGTGGGGCTTTAACTATTTAGGTGGAGATTATAGTTTTTAAATACTCGAGATGATTGACGGTGACCAACTACTTAATTCATATTTAGCTTATCAATTTTCCATGTGGTTCAAAGCATGAGGATGCCTCACATTTAGGCGACTACCGTAAATTTCTAATATTTTATTCTTAAATGTTAGTGTACTAAATTATTTATAATTTTAGAATATATATTATTAAAGATTTTTTTCCAGCTGAAAAAAGTTATATTATTGATACTTAATTCAGGATCAAATAGTAAATGAGTTTTTTATCTAGATAACTATCTAGATCAGAACCAGTCCAAAAATAAACAAAATTACAATTTAACTTTATCTAAATATACATAACAGCTGAGTTTAACCGAAAATATATCAAACAATTTTATGAAGAAAAAAAACGACTTAGGTTAATCAAATCAAACTAACTTATCAACACAAAACTTAATGGTTGAATTATTATATTAAATTTACAATATTTTATTTGAAAAACTAATGTGTTATTCTATATCCAAACTTTTAACTGTAATAAACTTCAAATATATATATTTAAATGCAACTTTTAAATTGTGTGCCATTTTTTGTTTGTCATGTCCTACATGTGAATCGGATATCGTCTCGCGTGCATCATTTCGACGTTGCACATAAATCTCGAAAGCACAGCCTATCTACGTAAATGGTAGCATAACCCGCAATTTTTTTTTCTTATTTTAATACACAACATAATTACAATAAAAAAAATATTTATTTTCACCTTATTTTATGTAATGGATTATGTTTTATTAGTTTGTTTCATGTAAACCAATGAAATTCTTTTCTAAAATGTTATTCATTAAGAATAAAGTATCCCAATATATATTATAATATGTCTTAAATTAAAGCTGGATTTAAAACAAGGCGGAGAGTATCACAACCCATATTTCCAACCACCTAATCTAAACTATGCGACATGTTTATTCTAAATTATAAAAACATTTTCATGATATAAAATTTATATTATTTTTCAAAAATATTATTTATTATATAAAATTAAATAATATTTTAATAATTTTAATTCAAAAAATAATTATAAACTTAACTTAAAATT
Source organism: Larix kaempferi (assembly GCA_027924585.1). Classification (NCBI taxonomy): domain Eukaryota; kingdom Viridiplantae; phylum Streptophyta; class Pinopsida; order Pinales; family Pinaceae; genus Larix; species Larix kaempferi. The sequence goes on from BSBM01000698.1 coordinate 7,206,239, forward strand.
TATTATATATAAACTTTGTTATTAATCTATTTTATCCATTCTTTCTTTCTTTTTTATACATAAATTTATTCTAATCAATTCATTTCATGTCAAAATTCTTAATACTTTTTAATAATGTAACGAGTGTAACTTATTATTTTCTTTTTAAATATTATTTTATTACCTAATCTTGATTTCAATGTGTTCATTTTCACTTTACACTTTAATCGATTGAAACTAGCCATTACCTTAACCTTATTTGATACCTAACAACCTTTTGGCCTCATATATACATCAATCTTATTAATTATTATATTTTTAATATTATAAAATTTTCGTATTAATATATATGAAAAAGTACTTCGCTTAGTGGATTAAGTCCCTCTCCTTTCATCAAATTAATATTAAGCTAATTATATTGGAATATTTTCACCTAATCATCTTTTTTTTTAACTATTTTATTATCAATTGTTTAACTTTAAATTTTTTAAGTATGGAAGTTAGTGGTAGTTTATAAAGGAAAACCTAATATAATATGGATATATGGATCAGTGACTTATTATTGTCATTATTTTTAGATTCTGTAATGTCGTACCATATTCATAGCACAATGTTTATATTGTATGGAAGTCTCTAATAGAACTTTTAGATTCATCGCACAATGGCTAAGTTTTTATTGAAACGAGTGGATTCACGTGTCAAAATAGCACACGTGGAGATAAGATTTGGAGTTGGAATGTAAGACGTAAAATGGAATTTGGCACTTCTTTTCACCGGTAAGGTTGACATCATCGCTAGGCGATGATGTGACATCTTGGCTCATTAGAAAATGCAATTTAGTTCCAGGTGCATGCCATGTAGAATGGAAGTTGGAAATATGATTGATAGATTTAAATTATATATTTAATTTAAAATATATTATTATTTCAACCATGTTTGACTACCAAAATGTCTCTCTCAATACAACAATCAAATTCTACCTTTTATTTATTTCCTTTACTATTAAAATTCTGCCTTCCATCGGTTTTTTGGGGATTCATGCCCTTGACGAATACGCAAAGACCGGGTCTTATACGTCGTATATATACAGTCATCTACCTCACATGATGTATGATGGATGGCGGTTCTGTTGACCGATCGTGCGAATAAAGATATATATACACATCACATGTCTTGTCTGTGAGGGCCACAGCCAGCGCTGGTGAACTGTATTTGAAGCAATGGACTCGGCCTGCACTAATTGCGCCATAACCATGGCTTCGGATTTACGGAGCTCGGGCTCGAAGAATTATTTTGGAGATCACATATCCTGCGCTGGTACCGACCTCAATTTATGCTTTTCTGAAGGACTGAATTCGTTTCTTTTGAACGAGAACGAGTCCGAGGACATGGTTTTGTATGGAGCTCTCAAGGAAGCCATCAGCCATGGCTGGGAACCGAAGCTAGCTAGCGCCAGTAATACTCAGATTCATATGGTGAGTAATTCTAGTCCTCATGAGATAAAAACGGCGCAGAGCGGGGTGGCCGAGAGAAAACCGGTCCAGAGCTCGAAACCCACAAAGAAATTAAAAGCGAATGTCTCTGGTGAAAAGCATTACAGAGGAGTGAGGAAGCGGCCGTGGGGGAAATATGCAGCGGAGATAAGGGACTCGACGAGACACGGAGTCCGCCTCTGGTTGGGAACTTTTGAAACGGGCGAGGAGGCGGCCATGGCTTACGATGAGGCCGCCTACTCCATGAGGGGCTCCAACGCCATTCTCAACTTCCCCGTTGAAGTCGTTTGCAGCTCCTTAAAGAGGCGCCAGGCTCTTCCAGCTTCCGGCGGCTTCTCTGAAATCTCCTCAGCCGTTACCAGCTCCAGTCCTCAGCTCTCTGACGAATATCATTCCAGCACAGCCACCTCGTCGCCAGAAACGCACGTAGTCGTTGGGCTTGATTCATGCACAAAAAGGCGCAGGCTGGCTTCTTCGCCGGCGGAAAAGTTGACGACAAATATATCCGATGAAAGCCAAAACATGGATAAATCTGGCGAAGTATTACTAATGGCTGAACCAAAGCGTGACGAAACGCAGTCAGTAATGGTGTTGGAGGCGCTCAGTGTGGATTACTTGGAGGAGCTTCTGCTATCCTCGCAATAAGAAAAAGCAGCAGCTGCTCTTACATTTGAATTTTGATATGTTTAACATTTTCGTGTTTCATTACTCCGGATCTACTGTATTTTTAATGTTGATATTTGTTTAACATTTTCGTGTTTCAGTACTACGGATTTACTGGTTTTTTTTAATGTTTATATAATTTTTTTTACATTAAAAAAAAACTTTATTATTCAAATATAGTTACAATCTTCAACTATTTAAAAAAAAAAACGTCCTTTCATATTTGATATGAATCTATGTAATATGAATTTATCAATCATACTGTTCAAATTATAAGCTTATTCCTCTCATATACATCCAAATTTTGATCCTACATATTCATGATATTTCAATTTTCACATATTAGAGCTCATATCCATCAAAAATCTGAATCATGATATCAAAACGTTTTTATTCTGTTTTTTTGTTTAATCTTGTTTTTATGTTTTTATCACGTGTTTTACAGTCCAGTATGGTAGAGTTGTTGTCAGGTTACTAACATTATCCTACAAAAAATAAAAAATAAATTAAAAAATTTAAGTTCATTCATAAAATAAAAAGTTATTAAAAAAACTATGTTGACTTATAAAAAAGAGCATAGATTAATTTAAACACGAATTTATCAAACAATTACACCTCAATAAATTAAATCCCTCTGGATACTTGATAAATCAGGATTTACAATAAATCTATACTAATATACTAACAAGTCAAAACAAAAAAATATATCTTTATCAATCAATCTGTTATAAAACTTGGATAATCAATAAATTGAAGATGATCTCGGGGCCATTCTTCCACCACCTTGAAATCCACCAGACTTAATGAAACCGCCACCACCCACTGGGAAATCCGCCTGCTTGACAACTCCTCGGACATGCGAATTGAAAAAATATATTCATAGTTTCTTTATCAACCTCCAATACTGTTCTCGGTCTGCAATAGTCTGTCTAAATTCACAAAAAACACTAACCTGCTATATCCAAAACTGTAATGGATCCCTATTAATGTTTAGATAGCTATGTGCAAATAAATCAATGTAAAATGTGTTTCGACGAAAAAACATGAATGTAAATTGTGAAGTATTGTGAAAAAATATTTTTTTAAAGATATAATTAATGATTTTAGAAAGATGTATCTATGTTATGTTAATTGTAATTTTATTCAATAGAACTTATAATTTCTGAGATAAATGGTAAAAAAATATAATTTTAATTATTATTATTATGAATATATTTATTTTAGAATATAAAAATTTGAGGAAATATATGTATTTTAAATATTTAAATTTTTATATGTATTTAGTTAATATAAGTTTTACTAATTTATATAATTTTTTAAATAGTAACTAAATAAAATAAAAGAATCTAACCAAGTAAACTTTTAAATTGACATTTTTCTTTCACAAATTTTATTTAATAAATATACATATATTCTAATTTCTTCTGCTCTCCACATATTTATTTTTGTATTGAAACAATATTTAAATGTAATTATCATATTTATAATATTTTTTATTTTTATTATATTAAATTTAAAGAAAATATAAATTTTCAAATTTATTTATTTTTATATTTTTTTAATTTAAAATATGGAAAACATAAATTTCCATTTTAATTTAAAGAGATTAGTTTTTCTAACTAAATTATGAATGTTATCAAATTTTAATGTACTTACAGCTTATTGATTACCATTGTTTTAGAATGTTAGACGCCTAAGCAATCTTGTTTTTGGTACATGGTTTTAGTTTTTATAGAATAATTTTGTTTTTAACAATTCTTTTAATATTAATGAAAAAGTCAAAACATGTTTGTAAAGTCAAAATAATTTATAAAGTATGAAAATATTATTGTCATCTCAAAACATTAATGAAAAAGTGAAAACATATTTATAAAATTAAAATAATTGTATAAAATATGAAGAATTGCTATCACAAAACATTACTAAAAAAGTGAAATCATATTTATAAAGTTAAAATAATTTTATAAAGCATGAAGATATCATTGTCATCCCAAACAAATTTTGTGACAGAATACAAGAAATTGATTTCAAAGTTTCATCTGTGACTATGCAAGTCACTAAATACTACAAAAAGAAAATGTTGAAAACCAACTTGGAATTGAATTATTTGTGGCTTTTTTTAATTTTTTTAAGTTTCATGCCTTGTTTTTGGGTTTTTATGCCTTGGGTTATTAGACTATTTTTTAGAAAGTTGCGGGCAGTCTTCTTTTCCACTCTTAAGAGAAGGTGCAAACAAATAACAAAATTTTGGAGAACATTGTGGGCACTCTTCTTTTCCACTGTAAAGAAAGGGTGTAAACAAATTTAAAAAAAAAAAGTTTCGCTCGAAATTTTGAAGAAATTGACTAAGAATCTGGAATGTTAATGGGTGACAGTTATTCACACTGAAACCATAAGAATTTTAGTGTGTTGTTGACATGCTCAATATGGACTATATGCTAAAGCTTTATCTTTTCTAACTTGAGAAATGTTATGCTCATCTATAACAAAAACAAAACACAAAACCCAAACGCAGAACGAACATTAATTATGGAAGTAGATTAAAAAGCCATTGGAGCTCATTGTTCAGCCAGAAGAATATCTCCATCAGCTTCAATTCATGCCTTTTGTCAACATTTCAGAGAGCTTCTTTCGAAAAATATTCTCCTGTCATTATGCGCCTCTTCGTGCCTTCTGTCAATATTACACGCGTGTAACAGTATTCTTCAGTTACTTCCATAAAATTTAACATTACACGCTGGTAAGCTTCTTTCCGAAAATATTCTTCAGTTATTATGCACATGTTTAATAAGTTGTCAACATCCATATTTAAGATGGTTCTCAACAGTGAAACATGTGAATTATAATTCGTTTACAAAGAATATTTGAGGAAACAATGTTTCCTGTAAACCATTAAAGCTACACCCACCTAAGTGATAACATTTGTTCACTTATTATAAAGTAAATATGAATTCTTTATTTATAAATTATAAATTTTAGAAAAATTGTATGTTTGTGTACTTTTATAAGAAATATTTATAAATTTAAAAAAAAAAATTGTATGTTGTATGTTTGTGTACTTTTATATGGAATCATTATATTAATTAATTTACTGTTTTGAAATATTGATAACATTTACAAAGATATTAACAAATTATATTATGGTAAGTATTAGAAAAATACAAAATAAATTTATTTTTTCAATTATATATATATAAAACAATCTTAAATAAATATATTAATACATAAATATTGAAAAAACAATGATATAGTCAATTTATGTTAGCTCACTTGGTTAAGTTGTGGATCTGTGTTAGCAAAGCTACACAACTTCAATTTCTCTTAGAGGTGTTTGTACAAATTAATCTTAAAAACCAAGATTGATTGATTGTTTAGAATTTAGTTTTTTTAAAATATAGTTTATAATGATAGAAAAATTGTTTCTTTTCACTATGAATTTATATTTATTAATATTTTTTTAAACTTTATTGCTTAGGAATTTTATTGTTCTAAAAATCATCTAAATGAAAATTTAAAGTTATTCAAGAAAAATCAATGACTTAATAGTGAAAGCACAAAAGCAATTTAATAAAAGCTAACGAGCACACAATAAATTGTAATAAACAAGTACATAATAAATAATTGAATAAGAAAATGTATTAGATAAGTGCCATGTGGATAAGGCACTAGAGCTATAGTAATCGTGCATTGAAGATTAGGTAGCGGACACACATGAAGGCTCAAACATGACCACTAATAAGCATTGATTATATAGAAAGATAGAATGATAAGTCACAAAAGCATCTTGCATTAAAATATGAAAAATGCATGACAAAGGTTAGAAGCACTTTGATGCATAGATTAGTAATCCCTAATTAACAATGGCCCCCATTGCATATGACATGGCATTATCCAATATATGAGGAAAATTTTATAGCTCCTATTCAAATGTGAAATACTTGGCCTGTGTTGATAATTAACCCATTTTAACATTTTTTATGATCTTTATAGCCTTATAACCAGTGCACCACTTCATTTTTCAAATAACCTGATAAAGTGTCACACCTGTCAAGAATTACTCTAATGTGATGGACCACACACTCTTATTTCTAGGTCAATGTCAAAAGGAGACTCATGCTACATGGTTCTCTTCTCGAGATTAGGAGAAATACAAGGACATAGGAACTCAATATTCAAAATTGGACACATCCCAAAGTGTAGTGTAAACTAATGTAGAAGGCATTATCATTACACGAATTAGTGGTGATGTATGGATTGCATCATATTGACACGATATTACAACATGAATCCTAGAAACTGTCATTCTGGTATATCAATCTTGACAACTTACCTCGATGAACCATAACATCTAATACATATGAACCCCATAACTCTTAATCCCAATAACCCTTTAATCATTAATGCACAACCCATATAATAGTAAATATTAAACATTATAACTTGAATGAATATAACCATTAAACATAAAACACTATACTTCCTATAACCCATAACTACTAAACTTTATCAATCGTATAATCCATAACCCAGACCACTCAAATCAATATCATTTAAACCATATAATAACTTTAACCCTTAATCCTCATATAGTATCCCTAACCCTAGTAAACAATAAATATAACTATTTTACTCCTAAACCTTAACACCAATATACCAAACCACTTTAAACCCTATCACCTAACCCATAAAATCCTTAACCTAGTATTTTCCCTAACTCATCACCCCTAAACCATGTCCCTTATAACCACAAACATAAATTACCATAACGTATCTCAAATGATAACTCTTCCTACATTATCCATATAACCTTTATAACACATAAGCATAATAACATATATAATGATGATGACACTGTTTTTTTAACATCCTTTAGATTGACATGATCTATAGGATTGTGATAAAGCGAGAAAGAATAAAAAAACTTGGGAATTAAAATCCCAAACTTGCTTATTTAGAATTTGTTTTGATGTGATTTTAGATTCACAATAAAGTTTCCATTATATTTTGGTTGTCTTGATTTAGGATTTCATGAACCAGATTGTGATTGTAGATATCACTATAAGTACATCTATGTAACACTTAGTTTATAATTATTATAATATGTAATCCTTGAAACCCTTAACTAGAAATCATATATAAATCTAAACCCTAACCCTTAATCACCATCCATTAAACCCTATATCTCATATTCTCTAATCCATAAGGCCTAAAACCCTAATAATACATCATCCTTATAATCTTTATAATCAATAACCCCTTATCCATATAACCCTTATAAATCCGACCCCTATATGTTTCAGATAAAATTATCATCATATGTAGGGTTTGAACTATGATAGATCGGATGCGAAGAATATTAATAACATTCCCCTAGAAGCTAAACATTTGTGATTTATAATCAAGAAAGGGGAAAGTAACATAACTTATTTCGAAGGTTGTCCAACAAGATCTTTGGCTTGCTGATCTAGATCTACCTTATCTCCCAGTAAATCCGATTTTTTAGATCTCTAAGCACATCACAAAAAATACATTTGCCAATTACCAAAGAAAATATGAATATAAATCTAACTTCTAATCAATTTATCAGGAAAAATTGATTATCCAATTTAAATATTAATCAAAGAAGACAAGTTTTGGGGGAGGGAAAGAAGAGAGATCTTCATTTATGAATATAAACAACAATTACAAACATGATCTTGTTGTCGAAACCTCTTGTCACTATTATCTAAGTTCCTCCAATCTCAAGCCACTTAAAGAATCTTCAAATATCCAATTCCATATGCATAGAAGAAAGTGAAAAACAAGATGGTTTTAGATCCCTAATCCCACATAGAAGCACAAGAACAAAGATATAGATATTAGTAGATCTAAAGATTATGAACCCACGGAACAACCACTAGTGATTTCTCCAATTTGAGGATACACACATGAATCTCTCCCCATCCCCTTGATTTGGCCTCTTCTTATAGGAATTTAGAAGATATTGGAGATAGGCTTCATGGCATGTAAATTAGGTCAATACAAGGAATATATAGGCTTGATTGTATGTGAACTAAACAATTAAAAATCATGCACATGTTCCATGCTCAATTATGAACATTTTCCAACTCACTATGAACTTTCTTATCAATTATAAGTTTTTTTCAATCATGAAATAATTCCTATTTCATAATTACGAAATTGCGATAAAATAATAATTTCCTTGTGGAATAATTATGAGATTTTTACTCAATTATGTAATTTCAACGTCATAACATCTAATAACATCCTTGCAAAGCTTGTGGTGGAAAACACAAGTATAATACTATATCCACTATATTATAACCAAAATGACAATGTTAAACCATGATTGTTTATAGTTTTCTATGCTTAAATGTTTAGCAAATAAGAGAATGATTGATACTACTAACCTACAAACACATTAACTCACTAACCCATAATTGTGTAAACGTGGATCAGTAAAGTATATTATGGTTAACCATTATTGCATATTTTTTTCCATGGTTAATGTGACCGCATTAAACATGAACCAACCCCTAACCTAATAACCAATAACAAATTGATTGATTATGGATAAGTGTGGTTAGCTCTATGTGGTTGTAAGGGGCGATGATTGAATATAGCCCTAACATGTCGATGATTTATACTACCAACCAACTAACCCATTATTATTTGACCTAGTAACGATGGTTGACCCTAGTAATTGAACCTAGTTTACTATGGTTTCATAAAGCAATTCATTGTGAACGCTAACCCTTTAAATAAACATTAACAAATATTCTTGAATATAAATGACTAATTTTTTTAGGGTTAATATTCTTGAATATACTTGACCAAAAATGTACTAACCCTTGTCAACCAAACTACTCAAGATGGAGGCTACCAATCAGGAACATCAAATGTGTTTGGAAGCACGGAGAAAAGAAGTCGTGATACTTGAGGTGATGCAAGGGGATAAAAGGATCATTTTTTCCTTGAAAAAATCAAATAGAAATGTTGCAAGCTACTCCAAATGAGAAGTATAAGTTTATGTAAACTAACAATGTCAAGCAAAGTTTTAAACAAAAATCCTCATACAAATGGTCTTCAAACATAGCTACATAAATAGGTGCAACAGTTCCTTGGTTTGAAAATTTTGGACAGTTTTTACATGGTTATGATGCATTGGTAGATACTTGTATGATCATAATTATGAAAGAAGATACTTTCCATACCATAAATTCACTCTCTTTGATGTTCTAGTGAGAAACATGTTGGCAAGCGGTTTGGTAGAGTGTTATCGCAGCATCTCCGATGCTACGACAAGGCAAAAGATGGCGCGAATGGCAAGAAGATGACGCAAATGGCGATGAGCGGAAGATTAGTTATGCATTTTGGGTCAATTGTACCACGGAATGCGGGTTTTGGTTCATTTGGACCACATATTATGTAATGTTGAGTCACCTATACCGCAGAATGCAAGATTTTGGTCGTTTTTGGATAAGTCAGTTAGATATTGGGTCATTTGTCCATAGTGTCAGTTAGGAAGTCAGTTAGTAAGTGGACAAGAGTTGTAAGCCGGAAGCCTATATATAGATAAGAATTGTAAGTGTTGAATATATAATTCATGGGAGAAGATTGTGAAGCTTTGATGTTGTATGATTTCCGAGTATGTTTTGATGTCAAGAGTCATTACGGAGATCTAGTTTTTGCAGAGGTGTTGTATCTGGGTTGACAATGATAATATGATGAAGCTATTTTGGTGCAATCCCTGTGTTCAATTTGTTCAGTTATGATAATGTGATATTGCACTATACGAATAATGTCATGCTTCTTTGATGCGATACTTTCTTTACAATTACTGTTGTTGCAATGATGAATGTTTGGGTTGAATATTGCTTTACTACTATGTTTAATGCTTAAAGATCTATGTCGCTGTGTTACAATAAGTTTTTAAGTATCATAGCCGCAACCATCCTCCTTCATTCAGCGGAAACATGGTTCCATCTGCTCTTCCTGGACGCCTCGGGTGAGACCTCATCTGCTCTGTAGGTGTTGCTGGGCGAGATAAACCCTGTCTGGGACGGTGACCAGGGAGACTGCAATTGGTGTCGACAGTGATGCGAACCCCTGTCAACTGGGTTTGAGTCAACAAATGGTTCTGTTGCCGGGACCGTGTACAGAGTGAAAGGAGGACATGTTGTGGCACCCAACGAAACCGGAGATCCAAGAATGGTTTGATCAGAAATTGTAGGAATTCGCTGAAGAGGAAAGCAGGAACACTCGATTGACAGTACATCAGTGGGTGGGTAGATACATTCACGACGGTCCGCACGAATGGTTCTTCTGTGAATTTTCGGTCCTATTGTTCGAATGGTTGGCAAAGTTGACCTTCCAAAAGAGGAACTTTCAAGGTGGTGAACCGACGACTTGGACCCCCGAATTGATTCAAGGACTGCAAGAAGTTGATAATAAAGCATCATGGGATGTCGAAGTGTGGTTCGATATGTTAAATTTTGAGCATTAATTCACAATACTCTAGGATCTTCACTGAGAGAATAACATATACAGTATATCAATGCATGACAATCACAATAAGCATGACAAGCATCACAAGAATCAAAAGCATGAGAGACAAGAGACACAGAGTTTCCGTGGGGAAAACCCTAAGGTGAAAAACCCCACAACTTCCTCAGAGATAGAGAGAGCAATGGATCAACCAAAGTACAACCAAAATACACAGATATAGTCTCCTAGTAGCAGATGATCCTCCTCCTCACTAGTGCACCACTTTCTGAGAGAGAGAGATGTACTTTTCCGAATGATCTAAATAGAGATCACCTGATCTCTATTTATACTAACCTGTTTTCCCAGTGACCTTATGGGGCTGACTTGTCTAGCTAGGTACATCCACATTATAATATATATCTTTCAGGGCCGACCCCATACCTGGTGGTCTAATAACCCATCGGCAAGTACACACACTTGCGACACTTATCAATCCCCATGACGACACTTCCTTATAAAGGAATAACACATCTCTAATAAGGCTACAATAAATATATATGAAATACATAGATGAAATACATTTTGAAGTTACATATACATCAACACTCCCTCTTAACTAGGAAGGTATTTCTTGACACAGATCTGCTAGACAAATCTTCTTCTCAGGATCATCGTCATCGTCACTGCTGTTGCTATCTCAACCAATCTCTGACTCTACTCGTCATAGGAAGTTCTACAGAGCCAGTCCTTTTTCATATTGGATGTAGGCCCATTACCTGCAAGTCTTCGTCATCACTGGCCATACTGTGGAATCCTCAGGACTTATTACGTGTGTCACAAAACCTTGAAAGAGCATCCCAGGCTGTTACGAGCACACGGCTCTACCTATAGGATCTCCCAGGGCCATATTATATGTGACCTCACCACAAAACCTCGCAAGAGCATCCCAGGCTGTTACAAGAACACAGCTCTACCTATAGGATATCCCAGGGACAGATTATATGTGATCATGGCAAAACCTCACAAGAGCATCCCAGGACTTACTACGGGCACATAGCCTAACCTATCGGATCTCCCAGGGACATATTATATGCCATAGGACAAAACCTTGAAAGAAAATCTACCAGATATCACAGGGCCAGATTATATGCCATGGGAAAAACCTCGAAAGACTATCTGCAGATCTCCCAAGGCCAAATTATATGTCCTCCCAGAGAAAAACCTCGAAAGAGCATTTGCCAGATATCCCAGGGCCAAATTATATGCCATAGGCAAAACCTCGAAATACTATCTGCAAATCTCCCAGGGCCAAATTATATGCTCATCTGCACAACTTGATCCACGGCCATAGAGTATCAATCTGATACTCACCATACATCATCCTGATGTACACATGATCATCCTGATCATCATCACTGCAACATCCTGCTGCAAGTCATCTGGAGTAACATCTTGAAGCTCGTCATCCATGATCATCCCGATCATACAATGCATCTACCTGATGCATACTAAGTATCTACCTGATACATATCATCATACATGATCCACCTAATCATACAATGTATCCACCTGATACAAATACAAATACATGATACATATCACCATACATGATCCACCTGATCATACAATGTATCCACCTGATACATATACAAATACATGGTCCAAGCATCCAACATGATGCATATACAAAAATACATACACATGATCCAACTGATCATATCCAGCATCAAACATGATGCGTACATACATATAAATGATACAAGTGATCATATCCAGCATCCAACATGATGCGTACATACATATAAATGATCCAACTGATCATATCCAGCATCCAACATGATGCGTACATACATATAAATGATCCAACTGATCATATCCAGCATCCAACATGATGCATACATACATACATAAAAATGATCCAACTAATCATACAAAGCAGAAACCAGAACATCATCCTAACGCTCATCATCCAGCGCTTACGTCCACAGCCATGTGAAGGATCCTCCTTCCAACATGCTTGGAATGGCTTCAACAAATGTGTCCATCACTTCTTCCTCGAAGTGTCATCGATCTGAAGAACACCAAGCCTCTCCCTGAAGTACTCGAACTTCACCCTAGCTAGTGGCTTCGTCACCACATCTGCAATCTGCTCGTCCGGCGCAACATACAGGAGCTTCACAGCTCCTCTCTGCACCATATCCCTGATATAGTGATATTTTATCTCTATGTGTTTCGACCTGTCATGAAACACTGGGTTCTCAGACAGCTTCACACAACTCTGGTTATCACAGAAGATACCAGTAGCATCCAACGGGAGATCAAATAACTCAGACAGTAGCTTCCGTAGCCATACTGCCTCACAACTAGCTGAGCAGGCTTCAACATACTCTGCCTCAGCTGTACTCAGTGCTACGCAGGACTGCTTCCTGCTAAACCAAGAGATCACACCTGATCCCATACTAAAGCAGCACCCAGATGTGCTCTTCCTATCTGCAACACTGCCAGCCCAATCTGAATCAACATAACCCTGCAGGTTAAACTTTTGATTCGCTTCATACTTGAGCCCATAATCCACTGTACCCTTCAGGTACCTCAGAACATGCTTTACAGCATTCAGGTGAACACTCCTCGGATCCGTCAGGAACTGGCTCAATGTGTTCACAGCAAAGCAAATATACGGTCTCGTGTTCGTCAGGTACATCAAGGACCCAATCATCTGACGATACATGGAGACATCAACCAGCTCAGATGAAGCATCACATAGAAGCTTCAGATTCGATGCCATAGGTGTGGCCATGGCCTTGCAATCCATCATCCCAAATCTCTTCAGGATATCTACTGTGTACTTCCCTTGACCAAGGAAGATCCCACCTGCACTCTGCCACACTTCCATACCTAGAAAATAATGTATCATTCCCAAATCTTTCATGTCGAACTCAGCAGCAAGCTTCCTCTTCGTATCTGCAATCAATCTGTCATCTCTCGTTACAAATAAGTCATCCACATACAGGAGTAGAATCATAGGATTCCCTTCCTCAACCTTGTAATAAAGGTTGGAATCCACTTTACTCTTGGTAAAGCCCAAACTAGATAGGAAACTGTCCATCCTACCATACCAAGTTCTGGGAGCTTGCTTCAATCCATACAAGGCTTTCTTAAATCTGCACACATATGACTCTCTGTCATGTATTTCGAAACCAAGTGGCTGCTCCACATATACTTCCTCTTCAACTACACCATTCAAGAAAGCAGTCTTGACATCCATCTGGTGTATTTTCCATTTCATTGCTGCAGCCAGGGCAAGTACTGTTCTAATGGAAGTATACCTGGCTACAGGTGCAAAAGTTTCTTCATAATCTATTCCCTCTTTCTGAGAGAAGCCACGAGCTACGAATCTTGCTTTGTATTTCTCTACACTGCCATCTGCAGCATGCTTGATTTTGTAAATCCATTTGGAAGTCACAACAGACTTCTCTTTAGGTCTTGGAACAACATCCCAAACATCATTCTTCATTATTGATTGGTATTCCTCAACCATGGCATCCTTCCATTCTTTCTTTTTCACTGGTTCTTCATAACTGGAAGGCTCTTTGTTCATAATGTCACAGAGTAAAGCAACATAGATGGTATGTGATCTGGTTCTCTTCTTTGCTCTGTGTTCTTCTTCTGGAATGCCAAATCTTTCTGCATCTTGAATGAGCTCTCTAGCCCATGCAGGTTTCCTCTTGTGAGAGTTATCCTCACGGGGTGGATCTATAGGTTCTTGTGGATCTTCAAACTCACGAACAACTTTTGGAACTACTTCATTCATGATAATGTCTTGAAATCTAGTTTCCTTAGGTTTTTCATAAACTTCGATAGGTGCCTTCCTTGATTTGATGAATGCTGAGTTTTCATCAAATGTTACATCCCTGCTGACATCAATCTTCTTGAACCCTGGAAAGTATATTCTGTAAGCCTTCGAGCTTTCACTGTAACCCACAAAGATACCCTTCTTTCCTGAAGGATCTAGTTTAGTCCTCTTTTCCTATGGGACATGAGTGTATACTGGACAACCAAATATTCTGAGATGGCTGACTTCAGGTTTCTTTCCATAAAAGGCCTCTTATGGTGTCTTGTTGTCCAATATCTTGTGTGGTGTTCTGTTCTGCACATATACAGCTGTTCTAGCTGCTTCTGCCCATAGGTGCATAGGTATATCCTGGTCATACAGCATTTCCCTTGCCGCTTCCATGATTGTTATGTTCTTCCTTTCTGCAACTCCATTTTGTTGAGGATTATAAGGAGCAATCAACTCCCTCTTAATCCCTGAATCACTGCAAAGCTTCTTGAAGTCACCTGAGGTGAATTCTCCACCATTGTCGGATCTGAATGTTTTGATCTTCTTGTCAATTTGATTCTCCATCAAGGTTTTGAATTCCTTAAACTTATCAAACACCTCATCTTTGTTCTTCAAGAAGTATACCCAAGTCTTCCTGGAGAAGTCATCAATAAATGAGACATAGTAAACATACCCACTCAGAGAGCTGGATGACATAGGACCACATACATCTGAGTGGATGATTTCCAAGATATCTTTGGCCTTGCTTTCACTGCTTGGGAAAGCCTTCTTAATGTTCTTACCTTTTGCACATCCTTTGCAAACACCTTCATGTTTGGTCTTGATTTCAGGAAGACCTTCTACAGCCTTGCTTGCAATTGGAAGTGCCCTATAGTGCATATGAGCAAGTCTTCTATGCCAAAGTTCACTTGGCTCCATGGATTCATGCACCATGTCATGTTCAAGTTGTCCCTTCAATTTATACAAACCTCCCTCTTGCTCTCCAATTACTACTGCATCATCTATGGTCTTTCCCTTTGGCCACATTAGGACTTGGCCATCCACAAATGCAACCCTCATACCTTTTGCATCCAAAGCAGAGATGGAGAGTAAATTCTTCTTGAGCCCAGGTACATAAAGGACTTCTTTCATCTTCAATGATTTTCCAGAATCTAGGTTGTAGGAGGCTTCACCACTTCCTTTGATGGGGTATTGATAATCATCCCCAAGTTTCACTTTATGGGGTGATTCATGTTCAGATAGATTTACAAAAGATTCTTTAAACCCAGTCATGTGTTTGGAAGCCCCACTGTCAATTAACCAATCATTACAACCATGTGAGATAGTACCTGTGAGGGTAGAGATAAGAACATATTCTTCTTCACTTGATGAGTCATCATCACTTCCTGCCCTAACTTTCTTCTTTGGAGGTTCATCATCTTCAACAGCATGAGCATGGAACTTTCTCTTGCTGCCCTTCTTCTTCTTGCTGGAGTTGGTGTAATCCCTTTTGTTCTTGGGACATTTTGAAGCAAAGTGACCTTTTGCATTGCAATTGAAACACCTTAGATCTTTATTATCTTTGTGATAAGGATGAGAATATTTCTTCTTGTGATGGGATGGCTCCCTCTTGAACTTGCCTTTCTTGGTGTGTACTGTGAGGGCTTGATATTCATTCCCCATCTTTTCTTCTCTTTCCACAAGCCTTGCTTCTTCTTCAGAACATTCCTCCCACAGTCTACTGAAGGAGATTAATTTCTTTCTTGCATAGATCCCTTGGATAAAAGAGTCCCATGACCTAGGTAGGCCATTCAAAGTGGTCATAACAATTTCACCATTCTCCACCATTTCATCTACAGCTTCAAGTTGTTCTTTGATCTGAGAGACCTTGGAGAAATAGGATTGAATGGTTTCTCCATTCGACATCTTGACCCCTTTCAATTGATTCCGTAGGGTCATCTTCCGATTTATGTTCTTCCCTTCAAATAGCTTGGTCAAAGAGTCAAACATCTCCTTGGGTGTCTTTAGAGATGACACATGTGGTATGAGATGGTCTTTGATAGAATCAGCAATGATTCTCTTTGCCTTGACCAAGTTCTTCTTATGCAATATTTTAGCCTCTTCATCCTCCGGGATAGGGATGTCTTCTTTTACATATGAGTCCAACTCATTCTCTTCCAGGATTAACCCAATCCTATACTTCCAGGCTCAGAAGTTATCATCCCCTTCAAGCTTATCCTCAAGCTTGGTGTGGTTAGACATCTTAAAGAGTACTTTAAATGGAAATAGAAAAGATTTAGGTCTTACCACTTGACTTGCTGAAAACTGGATCTGGTCCGGATTAGGGTTTGTTAGAAAAACCCTAAAAATTAAAAATGTGAATTTCAACATTCTGAAAGGATAGAAAGTTGCGCCTTGATGAGCTGATCACCCTGGTGTATTCAGAATTTGAGATCTGCAAAGCTACACCCTTCAAAACTGCCTTTCTGTCTTCCCGAATTTACTAAGGAGAGCCCTGAATTAGGGTTTGAGTTTCCCGGAGATCTACCCAGCCAAAAATCTCAATCCAAAGCTCTAAACTTCAATTTTTGCAATGAGCTTCTAGCTATGTCTTCAGATTTCAGAAATTCCTATTTTTGTGGAAACCCTAATTTTTAGGGACAAATCTAAAAATGCTTAGAATTGAATTTCGATTGGACAGATAGATTCTCCTTGATGAGTAGAGTCAATCTACTATACTACTTTTCCAAAATCTGTGGATAGAAACCCAATAAACAAGGAAACCCTAGTTTCCGTCATTGCACAATGTCTTCTGCTCAGGTTAGCTCTGATACCATGTTAGATTTTGAGCATTAATTCACAATACTCTAGGATCTTTACTGAGAGAATAACATGTACAGTATATCAATGCATATCGATCATAACAAGCATGTCAATCATCACAAGAATCAAAAGCATGAGAGACAAGAGACATAGAGCTTCCGTGGGGAAAACCCTAAGGTGAAAAACCCCACAACTTCCTTAGAGATAGAGAGAGCAATGGCTCAACCAAAGTACAACCAAAATACACAGAGATAGTCTCCTAGTAGCAAATGATCCTCCTCCTCACAAGTGCGCCACTTTCTGAGTGAGAGAAGTGTGAGTTTCCAAGTGATCAAAATAGAGATCTCCCGATCTCTATTTATACTTGTCTGTTTGCCCAGTGACCTTATGGGGCTGACTTGTCTAGCTAGGTACATCAACCATATAATATATATTTCAGGGCCAACCCCACACATGGTGGTCTAATAACCCATCGGCAAGTACACACACTTGCGACACTTGTCAATACACATGACGACACTTCCTTATAGAGGAATAACACATCTCTTATAAGGGTACAATAAATATATATGAAATACATAGATGAAATACATTCTGAAGTTACATATACATCAACCATCACCTCAATGGGGGGCTCCCATCTTCTGCCAAGCCTGCTTGGTCAAGATGTTGACATCCGAACCAAGATCTAGAATAACTGAATAAACATCATAGTCGCCAATTTGAATATTCATCTGCATCTCCTTACCCAACTTCCGTCATTGCAAGGAATTAATCGCGAGCTCTTGTCGATCCTGGGTCGGTCGTCGCAACAAGGGTTCAATCGCAGCAAGAGCATCGGGATCTTTTTCCAGGGACAAACAATGTTCCAAAAATGCTCGAAGTGTGCTAGACCGCCGCAATGGGTTAACCTCCGAAGTAGCATCAAAAGTAGAGGGCATGTCATACATGACTGCTTTACCTCGGTCATTCCCTAAGGCCCGTCGTGCCTGAAGAAATGTCTCCCGTTCCACATCAATATCAAAGGATATCTTCTTCTATCCAGCTAACTAGATCGTTGAGCTGTCTTCTCTAGTTGTCTTTGCTCCTCGAGTGACCACAGCAATGGAAGCATCTTGCGGTCTTGGTTTTGCAGAAATTATCGCGATGTTTGTACCCTGCTGCTAATTCGGTGGTACATTCCCCGGTTGATTTATATTTTGATTTATGTTCTGATTCGGCCGTGGATTCTGGTTCTGCACTGGTTGCTGTACTTGGTTCTAAGCGGGCTTTTGTTCCTGGGGCTGTGTCTGCAATTGGGGAGTGTTCCTTGCCTACCATCGTGTAATCAACTGTGGACAATTCTCAACTATATGATCGTTAACAAAACAAAACGTACACTGGTTCTGCAGTAGTGGGTAGTCTTGCTGATAGTGTTCCCATACCGCACAATGATAACATTGAATAGGTCCACGACCACCGCGTCCTCCTACGCGACCAAATCCTCCGTCACTTCCTCCCCGGTATCCTCCCTGGAATCCTCCCTGCCGCTGGTACTGTGGTTGGTTAAACTATTGCTGCATTGGTGCCGGTTGCACCCCTTGCCCTTGTGGTGCATACTGTGGTTGTTGTACATATTGTGGCTATTGCAGAGCCATCTGCATCGCAGCATATTGTGGCATGAACTGCGGTGGTTACTATTGTTGCGGTACAAACTGCATCTACGATTGAGGTAGTAGTTGGGCTACCTGCGGCTGCTATTGCGATTGTTGTATGGCACGCTGATCATCCTTGACGTAGAATGCATCATAAATTCTTTCTTGTAGCAACCCATATGCACGACAATCTTTGTCATCGTGACCTACTGACTTGCAAAATGTGCAATAAAGATTTCTCGGGGTTGTGACCATTTTCTGCATATAAGGTCAATTGTTGTGATTGTGCCCATACACTCGGCAGACGCGACACCACGGCATGCTTCCGCCATTCAACGGGTTTGGCGCACCTAACACCAAATAGTTGCGAAAATCCGGGCAATTGTCCTTCGTATGCCCTTATCCTTGGCATCGTGTACACCATACTTCATCGCATTGTTCCTTGCTTTTCCTCAAATCTTGCAGTTGTATAGTCAAGTTAGCGAGCTGTGTTTGTATCTGCGACATCCCAGTTGCATTATCTCCAATTGGCGACGCCTCCAATCGCATTGCAATCTCTAGAGCTTCACTGGGCGTTGAATTGTTTTGTTGCATCAACGGAAGCCCAATGTGTGGTAGCAGTGCCACGATGAACCACTCTTTATGTTGGATGGTGCCCATATCGAAACTAACCTTTTCCATCAGCGTCTTGAATTGTTGGTCGAAATCCCATACCGTCTCATTGGGATACTGCTTAATTTCCTTCAATTCTGTAATATATTGACAAGTGTTGCAAGTGTGTGTACTTGTCGATGGGTTATTAGACCACCATGTGTGGGGTCGGCCCTGAAATATATATTATATGGTTGATGTACCTAGCTAGACAAGTCGGCCCCATAAGGTCACTGGGCAAACAGACAAGTATAAATAGAGATCGGGAGATCTCTATTTTGATCACTTGGAAACTCACACTTCTCTCACTCAGAAAGTGGCGCACTTGTGAGGAGGAGGATCATATGCTACTAGGAGACTATCTCTGTGTATTTTGGTTGTACTTTGGTTGAGCCATTGCTCTCTCTATCTCTGAGGAAGTTGTGGGGTTTTTCACCTTAGGGTTTTCCCCACAGAAACTCTATGTCTCTTGTCTCTCATGCTTTTGATTCGTGTGATGATTGACATGCTTGTTATGATTGATATGCATTGATATACTGTACATGTTATTCTCTCAGTAAATATCCTAGAGTATTGTGAATTAATGTTCAAAATCTAACATGGTATCAGAGCTAACCTGAGCAGAAGACATTGTGCAATGACGGAAACTAGGGTTTCCTTGTTTATTGGGTTTCTATCCACAGATTTTGGAAAAGTAGTATAGTAGATTGACTCTACTCATCAAGGAGAATCTATCTGTCCAATCGAAATTCAATTCTGAGCATTTTTAGATTTGTCCCTAAAAATTAGGGTTTCCACAAAAATAGGAATTTCTGAAATATGAAGACATAGCTGGAAGCTCATTGCAAAAATTGAAGTTTAGAGATTTGGATTGAGATTTTTGGCTGGGTAGATCTCTGGGAAACTCAAACCCTAATTCAGGGCTCTCCTTAGTAAATTCGGGAAGACAGAAAGGCAGTTTTGAAGGGTGTAGCTTTGCAGATCTCAAATTCTGAATACACCAGGGTGATCAGCTCATCAAGGCACAACTTTCTATCCTTTCAGAATGTTGAAATTCACATTTTTAATTTTTAGGGTTTTTCTAACAAACCCTAATCCGGACCAGATCCAGTTTTCAGCAAGTCAAGTGGTAAGACCTAAATCTTTTCTATTTCCATTTAAAGTACTCTTTAAGATGTCTAACCACACCAAGCTTGAGGATAAGCTTGAAGGGGCTGATAACTTCTGAGCCTGGAAGTATAGGATTGGGTTAATCCTGGAAGAGAATGAGTTGGACTCATATGTAAAAGAAGACATCCCTATCCCGGAGGATGAAGAGGCTAAAATATTGCATAAGAAGAACTTGGTCAAGGCAAAGAGAATCATTGTTGATTCTATCAAAGACCATCTCATACCACATGTGTCATCTCTAAAGACACCCAAGGAGATGTTTGACTCTTTGACCAAGCTATTTGAAGGGAAGAACATAAATCGGAAGATGACCCTGCGGAATCAATTGAAAGGGGTCAAGATGTCGAATGGAGAAACCATTCAATCCTATTTCTCCAAGGTCTCTCAGATCAAAGAACAACTTGAAGCTGTAGATGAAATGGTGGAGAATGGTGAAATTGTTATGACCACTTTGAATGGCCTACCTAGGTCATGGGACTCTTTTATCCAAGGGATCTATGCAAGAAAGAAATTAATCTCCTTCAGTAGACTGTGGGAGGAATGTTCTGAAGAAGAAGCAAGGCTTGTGGAAAGAGAATAAAAGATGGGGAATGAATATCAAGCCCTCACAGTACACACCAAGAAAGGCAAGTTCAAGAGGGAGCCATCCCATCACAAGAAGAAATATTCTCATCCTTATCACAAAGATAAGAAATATCTAAGGTGTTTCAATTGCAATGCAAAAGGTCACTTTGCTTCAGAATGTCCCAAGAACAAAAGGGATTACAACAACTCCATCAAGAAGAAGAAGGGCAGCAAGAGAAAGTTCCATGCTCATGCTGTTGAAGATGATGAACCTCCAAAGAAGAAAGCTAGGGCAGAAAGTGATGATGACTCATCAAGTGAAGAAGAATATGTTCTTATCTCTGCTCTCACAGGTACTATCTCACATGGTTGTAATGATTGGTTAATTGACAGTGGGGCTTCCAAACACATGACTGGGTTTAAAGAATCTTTTGTAAATATATCTGAACATGAATCACCCCATAAAGTGAAACTTGGGGATGATTATCAATACCCCATCAAAGGAAGTGGTGAAGCTTCCTACAACCTAGATTCTGGAAAATCATTGAAGATGAAATAAGTCCTTTATGTACCTGGGCTCAAGAAGAACCTACTCTCTATATCTGCATTGGATGCAAAAGGTATGAGGGTTGCATTTGTGGATGTCCAAGTTCTAATGTGGCCAAAGGGAAAGTCTATAGATGATGTAGTAGTGTTTGGAGAGCAAGAGGGAGGATTGTACAAATTAAAGGGACAACCTGAACATGCTATGAAGACAAAGATTCATCCATAGTCATGGATCACATAGAGGTATGTATAATTTGTTTTTGCAAAGGTTAACTAATGAGTTATGCAGGTCATTGAAGAGAACAAGAACACATTGCTAGACATAACTAGCAAATATGATGATCAGGTATGTTTTTGTTATATATATCATATACTTTTGTATAATTGATAATAATTACTCTTGAAGTTACAACTTTGAGTAATCTAGGGCTTATGCATATTATGTTTCTTACCTTAATTGATGATATGACTAACCAAAAGAGTCATAGGTTTGAGTAATCATGGGTTTAGGTATATTATGTTTATGACTAACCATAAAAATGCTTATTATTTCTGTTTGGAATGATCCTAACTATACATGCTTGAGATTATTGTGTTTTGATTAATGAATGTTTGATTATGTATGAGACCTCAAGGATAACACAATGATGATACTAATAAGCATGCATAGGGATCGAGAATGAATATAAGTTCAAGAATAGGTAATCCAGGAAACAAAGATCAAGACGGAGCACACTCCAGTGGTTTCTGCAAGGATGCAGATATTCAGAGGGAGTTGACCTTCTCTCTAGATTCCACAACAGAAAGGTGTAGAAGAAGCTACTTCAGATTAGGACTCTAGGAGCTCCTGCAAGGAAGCAAAGACTCAGAGGGAGTCCACCCAACAAGCAAACAAAGATAAGTATTTTAATTGGCATTTCTTGCATATTTGTTTGTTTAAATAATATTGTTCAATGATGTATATGCTTATGTTCCTAGACTTAGGATATGTATTGTGCATATTAGAATGATTGCATTAATGAACAGTATACTACTAATATGCATGTAATGGGTAAGTGGCCTATGGCACTGTACAACATTCCATTGCTACTTATCTAGAATGAAACCTCTTTGCTGACATGTTGGGAGTTGTGCACACTCTTAACAATGTTCTGGTAGAGATTGGAAGGCATCTAGAAACTTACGGGATATGGACAAATGTTGTATTGAAGCATTGGCTAAGATAGTTGCATGACTGTATGACATATTTCTTTATGTGTAAGAATTTGTTCTGAAAACTATGAGATGTTTCTAATCATGCAATTTAACTTGTTTTGTAGGAAAGATCGTATACCATCACCTACAAAAGAAGGACTACAACATTTGTTCCAGCAACAAAGATATCTATTGAAGATATTGAAGTTCCCGGGATCTGGGATGAAGTAATGGAAGAATGACATGATCCGTTGATCATGAAGAATGATGTTTGGGATGTAGTCCCAAGACCTGAAGGGAAGTTTTGTTATGAATTCCATATGGATCTATAAGATCAAGCATGCTACAGATGGCAGCATAGAGAAATATAAAAGTGAAGATACACCAAATGGATCTCAAGACAGCTTTCTTGAATGGTGTAGTTGATGAAGAAGTGTATGTGGAGCAGCCACTTGGTTCTGAGACACATATGTGCAGAACTTGGTATGGTAGGATAGACATCTTTCTATCCAATTTGGGCTTTACCAAGAGTAAAGTGGATTCCAACCTTACTACAAGGTTGAGGAAGGAAATCCAGTAATACTCTTATTGTATGTGGATGACTTGTTTGTAACAGGAAAGGATAGATTGATTACCGATACAAAGAAGAAGCTTGCTGCCGAGTTCGATATAAAGGACTTAGGGATGATGCATTATTTCCTAGGTATGGAGGTGTGGCAGAGTGCAGATGGGATCTTCCTTGGACAAGGGAAGTATGCAGTAGATATCCTGAAGAGGTTCGGGATCATGGATTGCAAGGCCATGGCCACACCTATGGCATCAAATCTGAAGCTTCTATGTGATGCTTCATCTGAGACTGTTGATGTCTCTATGTATCGTCAGATGATTGGGTCCTTGATGTACTTGACGAACACGAGACCAGATATTTGCTTTGCGGTGAACACATTGAGCCAGTTCCTGACGGATCTGAGGAGTGTTCACCTAGTTTCTGTAAAGCATATTCTGAGGTACCTGAAGGGTACAGTTGATTATGGGATCAAGTATGAAGCGAATCAAAAGTTTAACCTGCAACGTTATGTTGATTCAGATTGGGCAGGCAGTGCTACAGATAGGAAGAGCACATCTGGGTGTTGCTTCAGTATGGGATCAGGTGTGATCTATTGGTTTAAGCAGGAAGCAGTCCTGCGTAGCACTAAGTACAGCTGAGGCAGAATATGTTGCAGCATGTTCAGCTAGTTGTGAGGCAGTATGGCTTCGGAAGCTACTGTCTGAGTTATTTGATCTCCCGTTGGATGCTACTAGTATCTTCTGTGATAACCAGAGTTGTGTGAAGCTGTCTGAGAACCTAGTGTTTCACGACAGGTCGAAACACATAGAGATCAAATATCACTATATCAAGGATATGGTGCAGAGAGGAGCAATGAAGCTCCTGTATGTTGCGATGGACGAGCAGATTGCAGATGTGTTGACGAAGCCACTAGCTAGAGTGAAGTTCGAGTACTTCAGAGAGAGGCTTGGTGTTCTTCCGATCGACGACACTTCGAGCAAGAAGTGATGGAGACATTTTCTAAATCCATTTCAAGCATGTTGGAAGGAGGATCCTTCACATGGCTGTGGATGTAAGTGCTGGATGATGAGCATCAGGACGATGCTCCAGTTACTGCTCTGTATATGCATCAGGATGATGTTGGATATGATCAATTGGATCATTTATATGTATATGTATGTACGCATCATGTTGATGCTGTATATGATCAGTTGGATCATTTATATGTATATGTATGTACGCATCAGGTTGATGCTGGATATGATCAGTTGGATCATTTATATGTATTTTGTATATGCATCATGTTGGATGCTTGGACCATGTATTTGTATATGTATCAGGTGGATACTATGTATGATCAGGTGGATCATGTATGATGATATGTATCAGGTAGATACTTGGTATGCATCAGGTGGATGCAGTGTATGATCAGGATGATCATAGATGACGAGCTTCAGGATGTTGCTCCAGATGACATACAGCAGCATGTTGCAGTGATGATGATCAGGATGATCATGTATGCATCAGGATTATGTATGGTGAGTATCAGGTTAATACTCTATGGCCGTGGATCAGGTTGTGCAGATGAGCATATAATTTGGCCCTGGGATATTTGCAGATAGTCCTTCGCGGATTTTCCTATGGCATGTAATCTGGCCGTGGGATATCTGGCAAATGCTCTTTCGAGGTTTTGCTCTGGGAGGACATATAATTTGGCCCTGGGAGATCTGCAGATAGTCTTGCAAGGTTTTACCTATGGCATATAATTTGGCCCTGGGATATCTGGCAGATGCTCTTTCGAGGTTTTGTCCTATGGCATATAATTCGGCCCTGGGAGATCCGATAGGTTGAGCTGTGTGCTCGTAATAAGTCCTGGATGCTCTTGCAAGGTTTTTCCATGACCACATGTAATCTGTCCCTGGGAGATCCTATAGGTAGAGCTATGTGCTCATAATAGCCTGGGATGCTCTTGCAAGGTTTTATGGTGAGGTCACATATAATATGGCCCTGGGAGATCCTATAGGTAGAGCCATGTGCTCGTAACAACCTGGGATGCTCTTGCAAGGTTTTGTGATGCACGTAATAAATCCTGAGGATTCCATAGTATGGCCAGTGATGATGAAGACCTGCAGGTGGTGGGCCTACATCTAGTATGAAAAAGGACTGGCTCTATAGAACTTCCTATGACGAGTAGATCCAGAGATTGGTTGAGATAGCAGCAGTAGTGATGATAATGATGACGATGATCCCGAGAAGAAGACTTGTGCTAGCAGATCTTTGTCGAGAAATACCTTCCTAGTTAAGAGGGAGTGTTGATGTAAATGTAACTTCAAAATGTATTTCATCTATGTATTTCATATATATTTATTGTACCCTTATAAGAGATGTGTTATTCCTCTATAAGGAAGTGTCGTCATGTGTATTGATAAGTGTCGCAAGTGTGTGAACTTGCCGATGGGTTATTTGACCACCATGTGTGGGGTGGGCCCTGAAATATATATTATATGGTTGATGTACCTAGCTAGACAAGTCAGCCCCATAAGGTCACTGGGCAAACAGACAAGTATAAATAGAGATCGGGAGATCTCTATTTTGATCACTTGGAAACTCACACTTCTCTCACTCAGAAAGTGGCGCACTAGTGAGGAGGAGGATCATCTGCTACTAGGAGACTATCTCTGTGTATTTTGGTTGTACTTTGGTTGAGCCATTGCTCTCTCTATCTCTGAGGAAGTTGTGGGGTTTTTCACCTTAGGGTTTTCCCCATGGAAACTCTATGTCTCTTGTCTCTCATGCTTTTGATTCTTGTGATGATTGACATGCTTGTTATGATTGATATGCATTGATATACTGTACATGTTATTCTCTCAGTAAATATCCTAGAGTATTGTGAATTAATTCTCAAAATCTAATAGTGATCTCCTATACAACTCCGATTGGCTAACCATGCAAAAGTAACACCCATTGGGCGAGTTCCGCGGCTAGTGGTACATATCGAGGGTATGAGAACCTATTCCAACTTTGATGTCATAGAAGTTGTCAAAGGCGGCAGCTCTTATCCCGTGATGTTGGGGATTGGATGGGCTAATGATAGTGGATTTGTAATCAACTTCAAGCGATGGATGATGACTTTTGAAAATCGTGATCTCAGAGTTATCGCCCCGTTGGATCCGGCTGAAGGATGTCGCTACATAGAGCCAGTGAAGGACGAAAATCTCAGCGGATGGGACCATGCATTCAATATTTCTAAATATTATATACATCCAACTGCCAACGGTGAGCTGGGATGGCGCAGTGACAGCTCTGCGTCTTCCGACTCTGATGATGCACTGGAATATTGGCAGAACCTCTTGCACGAAGTGTCGCTCCATAAGTGCAGGTTGGTCACACAGTCATTATGTCATGTCGCGACTGAAACGGTTACACTACCAACATATGAAGGACTATCTAGCTTATCTGGCTTTCTGAAGGAGTTTGAAGAAAGAGTTTCTGAACCACAATGCTTGTTGGCATTGAATGAAGCATTGAAGGCTGCTCCAGAACGCTGGTGGGCGACACACAAGGCATCGATTGATGGATGGTCGAAATGCTGAATATTGATGATGGTACGTTTTGGTGATACTGAGGTTTACCACACTGGAAAGTATGATGGTCGGATTGATCCGGGTGGTCACTTGATGGAATGTCAGCGGTTATGGGTATCGCGACCAAAAGATGAGTGGGTCCATGCTTTGGATGAGATGCCATGCTCATGGTATACTGCAGTTGAGTTGCGAGGGGAAATTTCTACCTGGTTGGATCTCATAGTGTGTTTTACCCATACATTCAGTTTTGCGGATGCCAATCCAAAGGTTAATAATGCATTACAGCTCATTCGTGATGTAATTCTATAGGTTTTCCCGGTATCATATCCTGCAGATCCGCACACGCACTACCAAATGCAGTCTCTCATGGAGTGTTTCAATATCATTGGTGGGCCAGAAGATGGTGATGATCCATGGAATGTGAATATCCTGGAGTCAAAAGGAAGTCGTGCTATGGTACCACCTGATGTGCCAAGCAACCCGATCAACCAGCCTCTAAAGCTCCGCAAGATCAATATTTAGACAGAGGACACTCCAAAGTTTGCAAATGTCGGGGATTACTAGGATGATGAGCTGATAAGCAAGGTCACTGATTTGATCCATGAGTTTCAGGACATATCTCCTACTAAGTTTTTCGACATGAAGGGGATTCTGGGCGACTTAGGAGAAATGAAGATTCCATTAAAACCAAATGCTAAGCCGATCCGGCAGTGACCCTATCGATTGAATCCGCGACATAAGGAACGGGTCAAGGCTGAGTTGGATCGCATGTTGGATGCTGGTATTATTGAACCAGTTGAGGAGTCGGAATGGATTAGTCCTATGGTGGTACATGATAAGAAGACTGGTGAGGTGCGCATTTGCGTTGACCTCGGGAAGCTAAATGATGCATGTTTGCATGATCCGTTCCCCACTCCATTTACCGATAGAGTGCTTGAAGGTGTGGGTGGCCAAGAGATGTACTCCTTTACAGACGAGTTCTTTGGCTATCATCAGATCTGCATTGACAAAGAAGATCGCCATAAGACAACTTTCGTACTGAATGGGGCTGCTTTCAATACACTATAATGCCGTTTGGTTTGAAGAATGCACCAGCGATATTTTTGTGGGTTGTCGTTGCTGCATTTAAAGACTTCATTCAGAAATTTTTATAGGTATACATGGATGATTAGACGGTCTATGGTTTGGTCTGTGATCATTCGGAAAATCTACGGTTGATGCTCGAGCAATGCCGATAGCACCAGATATCGCTGAATCTGAAGAAATGCCTCTTCCATGCACAGTTTGGGATATTGCTCGGCCATATTGTGTGTAAGCAAGGGTTGTTGGTCAATCCAACCACTGTTAAGCAGTTGCGGGCGACTTTGGGAGACACGGGGTATTATCGCAAGTTCATCAGGGGTTATGCTGTGATTACTGCCCCTATGGAGAAGTTGTTGAAGAAGGATGCGGCATTCCAGTGGAGCCCAGAATGTCAGGTTAGCTTTGAAACACTGAAGGAGAAGATGGTGTCGAACCAACATTGGTATTTCCGGACTGGAGTAAGGAATTCCATGTCCACGTTGATGCCTCATCGATTACGTTGGGTGTCTTATTGGCTCAACTAGGAGAAGGAAACCTTGATCATCCTATTGCTTTTGCAAGTCGGAAGTTGTCCTCTGCAGAAAGAAATTACACTACCACTGAGCGGGAAGGTTTGGCAATGGTTTACGCGCTGCAGAAGTTCAGGCACTATTTGTTGGGTGGGCACTTTAAAATGTTCACCGACCATGCCGCGTTGAAATACCTAGTTAATAAGCCTGTGTTGGGGGGGAAGATATGCCCCTGGCTACTTCTTTTTCAGGAGTTCGATTTTGAAGTCATTATGAAGCCAAGCCGCTTAAATGTCAGTCCTGATCATCTCTCGCGGATCGATACAGGAGAGGAGCCGACCAACATTGAAGATGGTTTACCAGATGCTCAACTATTTCGGATTGAGGTTGCAGATGGCTACTTTGCGGACATCACTCAGTTTCTGACAACGGGTACTGCACCAGACGAGTTCACCACCAGTCAGAAGAAGCAGTTGGTAGTCAAAGCTGCAAACTTCTAGCTAATTGCAAGAGATTTATACAAATGGGTGCCGATGAGGTATTGCGCAGATGTGTCTTGTCGCATGAGCAATCACAGATATTAGCAGAAGCACATGGAGGAGTAGCCGGAGGACACTATGGAAGTAGGGTGACTACTAGGAAAGTGCTATCTGTTGGGCTATGGTGGCCCACACTACATAATGATGTGACAGACTATACGTGGTCCTGCGATGTCTGTCAGCGAACTGGAAAACCATCTCGACGTGATGAGATGTCATTGATGCCCTAGTTGGACACTGGTATTATTGAACCAGTTGAGGAGTTAGAATGGATTAGTCCTATGGTGGTACATGATAAGAAGACTGGTGAAGTGCGCATTTGCGTTGACCTCAGGAAGCTAAATGATGCATGTTTGCATGATCCGTTCCCCACTCCATTTACCGATGAAGTGCTTGAAGGTGTGGGTGGCCAAGAGATGTACTCCTTCACAGACGAGTTCTTTGGCTATCATCAGATCCGCATTGCTAAAGAATATCGCCATAAGACAACTTTCGTTACTGAATGGGGCTGCTTTCAATACACTGTAATGCCGTTTGGTTTGAAGAATGCACCAGCGATATTTTTGCGGGTTGTCGTTGTTGCATTTAAATACTTCATTAAAAAAAATTTATAGTTATACATGGACGATTGGACGGTCTATGGTTTGGTCCGTGATCATTTGGAAAACCTACGGTTGATGCTCGAGCAATGCTGACAGCACCAGATATCGTTGAATCTGAAGAAATGCTTCTTTCATGGACCGTTTGGGATATTGCTCAGCCATATTGTGTGTAAGCAAGGGTTGTTGGTCGATCTAACCACTGTTAAGCAGTTGCGTGCGACTCTGGGACACACGGGGTATTATCGCAAGTTCATCAGGGATTATGCTGTGATTATTGCCCCTATGGAGAAGTTGTTGAAGAAGGATGCGGCATTCCAGTGGAGCCCGGAATGTCAGGTTAGCTTTGAAACATTGAATGAGAAGATGGCGTCGGCACCGATATTGGTATTTTTGGACTGGAGTAAGGAATTCCATGTCCACATTGATGCCTCATCGATTGTGTTGGGTGTCTTATTGGCTCAACCAAGAGAAGGCGACCTTGATCATCCTATTGCTTTTGCAAGTCAAAAGTTGTCCTCTGCAGAAATAAATTACACTACCACTAAGCGGGAAGGTCTGGCAATGGTTTACGTGCTGCAAAATTTCAGGCACTATTTGTTGGGTGGGCACTTTAAAATGTTCACCGACCATTCTGCATTGAAATACCTAGTTAATAAGCCTATGTTGGGGGGGAAGATATGCCCCTGGCTACTTCTTTTTCAGGATTTTGATTTTGAAGTCATTATGAAGCCAGGTTGGTTAAATGTCGGTCCTGATCATCTCTCGTAGATCGATACAGGAGAGGAGCCGACCAACATTGAAGATGGTTTACCAGATGCTCAACTGTTTCGGATTGAGGATGCAGATGGCTACTTTGTGGACATCATTCAGATTCTGAAAATGGTTACTGCACCAGACGAGTTCACCACCAGTCAGAAGAAGCAGTTGGTAGTCAAAGTTGCATACTTCCAGCTAATTGTAGGAGATTTATACAAAATGGGTGCCGATGAGGTATTGCGCAGATGTGTCTTGTCGCATGAGCAATCACAGATATTAGCAGAAGCGCATGGAGGAGTATCCGGAGGACACTATGGCAGTAGGGCAACTGCTAGGAAAGTGTTGCATGTTGGGCTATGGTGGCCCACACTACATAATGATGTGACAGACTATGCGCGGTCTTGCGATGTCTGTCAGCGAACTGGAAAACCATCTCAACGTGATGAGATGTCGTTGATGCCATAGTTGACATTGCAGTCATTCGACAAATGGGCAGTGGATTTTGTAGGACCGATCAATCCACCAGGGAGCGCACAGGTGCATGCTATATTATCACCGCGACAGAGTATTTGACTCAATGGGCAGAAGCTGCACCAGTCACCGATTGCTCTGCGGCCACAGCCGCGCGGTTTCTCTTTGACCACATTGTCACTTGCTTTGGCTGCCCCAAGATAATATTGAGCGGTCAAGGCAGGCACTTTCTTAATCGCACCATCAGTGCATTGACGGAGGAGTTGCAGATACAACATAAGAAGAGTACACCCTATCATCCGCAGGTGAATGGGACAGTGGAGGATTTCAATAAGGTATTGGAGCATGCGCTAACAAAGGTGTGTAACGTGAACCACGATGACTGGGATCTCAAAATCCCAGCAGTATTATGGGCCTATCACACCACATGTAAATGGCTGACAGGGCAGACACCATTTAAGCTGGTGTATGGACAAGAAGCAATTATGCCCATGGAGTATATTGTTCGAGTTTGTGCATCGTAACTGCAACAGGCCTAGATGATGCAGCGACACTAGGTGAACGTCTAGAGCAGTTGGTGTAGTTGGAGGAAGATCGTTTCATCGTTGGGTTCCACCAGGGGGTCGAGAAGGATCGCTAGAAAGCATGGCATGATCGACACATCAAAAACAAATAGTTTCAGTAGGGCAACTTGGTGTTGTTGTATGACAGCAAGTTTATGAAACATCCAGGAAAGTTGCAGATGCATTGGCTTGGTCCATATCGCATCAGTAGTATTACTTCAAGGGGTGCGGTTCAGCTGCAGCAGCTAGACGGGGCGATGCTCCCAAAACTGGTGAATGGTCATAGGCTGAAGCCCTATCATTCGGGCTTGGAATACCGCGCTGCCTGAGTCGCATCGGGAAAAAAAAAAGAGAGAGAAGTAGATTGATTGGTGGCAGGATGTCGCACCACCATGGATGAAATGCGGAAGCAGGGAGGCTTCTGCCACAAGTTTGGAAAGGCCAGAGACACGTGGCAGTGTTGTGATTGGGTCACATCAGAAATCATTATGTATCCGGCACCTTTACCTTTTTGGGAAGATATGATCGTTAGACGAATCATATCGTGTCAGGAATACACACATTTGGAATGAGGAATACACCGAGGCATCATGGCCGTCGGCACCTAGAGGGATGGTTTGCAGGGTTGGCATGAGGCATCCACCACGGTAGTATGGTCGAAGGACTGCTTCACACACTTTTGCACACAGGGCAACAGGAAGGGGTATGATCACTCTTCCCACTTCTGGTTTCCGAGCAATGGAATCTTATGATTACCCTGGAGCGTGAGCAAGTGGTGCAATGAATTTCCAAGACAGATGGATGACAGAGTGCGCTATATAAATAGAGGACCTGAGGGGCATAAGAACATAGAGGTTTTTTTAGTTAAGAAGGGTTATGCTATGAAAGGCTCTGGAATTTTGGTAAGTTACGAATTCCAAGGAGGTTGTGGAAATGCTACATTTTATTTCGCGGGGTAGCACACCCGGTGCACTGAGGGCCCGAACCACGAGTGTACATGAGCAGTTGGAGCAAGCTAGGACTCGGACACTATGGGGTTACAAGCATGAAGTCTCGTCCAATATTTCTAGGCAGTTGGTGATGATTCGAAGTCTCGTGGTCCTTGCGACCACACAAAAGCGGGGGTTCGTAACCCCCGGGTCTTGTGACATGTGCTTACTGGTGCGAAACAGATGTACCAGAACCACTGGCCTGTTTTACACCCTGGCGTTGCTTGCAAAATTCCTCTCCGTCTACAATCGGTCCCAGCCTCCCTGCTTCCTGGTTCCTGGAGTAATTAGGCCTCACTGAAGCCTTTTCTTTTCCTTTCTCAAATTGCTGAGAGCTTGAAGCGCCTAGTGTGAACATATTCAACTGAGGAGGCTTTGGTTGCTCTCTGGTTAACATGTCAGCCACACAATTTAGATAACCAAGTTTATATACAATGGAAAAATCAAAATTGCCTAACCAAATAAACCACTTTAAAATTCTACTACTATTTTCAGCCATCATGTTCTCATTTTTAAAGATACCTGGCATTATTTTTAAATCTGTTCTAATTACAAATTTAGCATGCTTAAGAAATAATCTAAAATGATTGATTGTTTTCTTAACAATCAATCATACTTTCTGTACAAGAGAGAAATACTCTGTCTCTGCAACTTCTTAGCTTGTCTTGGGCACATTCAAATCCTCTGAAAGCATCTTTTTTCCCAACGCTCTAAGATTTGCAACTTTAGCAAGGAATCAAGGATTTTTTTTTATTAGGGTGACAGAGAGAAACTTGTCTACATCCCTTCTATTGGCATGCTCCAAAGAAAGCTGCCTTTCTTCTGGAGTCAGGGACTTATCCCAGGGTTCAAGAAATAACCCTACTTCCTAGTTCCTGGAGTAATTAGGCCTCACTGAAGCCTTTTCTTTTCCTTTATCAGACTGCTGAGAGCTTGAAGTGCCTGGTGTGAACATATTCAACTGAGGAGGCTTTGTTTGCTCTCTAGTTAACATGTCAGCCACACAATTTAGATAGCCAGGTTTATATACAATGGAAAAATCAAAATTGCCTAACCAAATAAACCACTTTAAAATTCTACTACTATTTTCATCCATCAAGTTCTCATTTTTAAAGATACCTGGCATTATTTTTAAATTTGTTCTAATTACAAATTTAACGTGCTTAAGAAATAATCTAAAATGATTGATTGTTTTCTTAACAGTCATTCATACTTTCTGGACAAGAGAGAAATAATCTAAAATGATTGACTGCTTTCTGGACAAGAGAGAAATACTTTGTCTCTCTATCCTTTGATCCACTTCAGAAGCACAAAGCAATGAAAGCCTCTGCACGGCTTATGTCACCTTCAGAACGTGAATTTTTTGCTTCAGAGATAAAATAGCTCCTCTCTAAAGGTTTGATTGAACCATCAAAGAGCCCATGGGCTTGTAGAGCCTTTGTGGTCAATAAACATTCTGAGATCAAGAGAGGAAAGCCAAGGTTGGTGGTAAACTACAAACCACTAAATGTTGTATTACAAAAGGTTAGGTATCCATTGCCTGACAAAGCTAGCTTGTTGCAAAAGATAGTTGGCTGCACAATCTTTAGCAAGTTTGATTTAAAATCTGGTTTTTATCAGATAGGAATAGATGCTAAAGACAGATACAAAATAGCATTTGTTGTTCCACATGACCAGTACCAGTGGAAAGTACTACCCTTCGGTATTAATAATGCTCTGTCAGAGTTTCAGAAGTGCATGGAAGATATATTCCGTGATAAGAAATGGGCGTTGGTATTCATAGATGATATCTTGATATGTTCCAAGAACTTGCAAGAACATCTGAAACATCTGCAAGAGTTTTATAATCTGGTGTTCAAGCATGGTCTTGTTCTCTCCAAGAGAAAGATGGAAATAGGCAAAACTGAGATTGAATTTCTTGGTTTCAAATTGAACAAAGGACAAGTTACCTTGCAACAGCATGTCCTTAATGTGTTTGCCAAGTTCCTAGACCAGATTCTGGAGAAAGTACAACTCCAAATATTTTTGGGTAGTCTGAATTATATAAGACAATTCTACAAAGGCCAAGCTGAAGACATTCATGTCTTACAGCAGAACTTGAAAAAGTACCCGCCTAAATGGTCTCCAGCAATGACTTCGGTTGTGCATAAAATTAAATCCAAATTCCAAGAGCTTCATGCCTTATCACTCCCACAAGGAACAGGTCAACCGGTGATTGAAATTGATGCTTCATCAAAAGCTTGGGGTGGTGTTCTGATTGAAATCATAGATGGAAAGGAATGCATATGTGGCTATGGATCTGGTTCCTTCAAAGCAGCTGAGCTTAACTATCCATCAAGCCACAAGGAGATTTTGGCTATTAAGAAAACAGTCAATCATTTTAGATTATTTCTTAAGCCTGTTAAATTTGTAATTAGAATAGATTTCAAAATAATGACATGTATCTTTAAAAATGAGAACCTGATGGCTGAAAATAGTAGTAGAATTTTAAAGTGGTTTATTTGGTTAGGAAATTTTGATTTTTCCATTGTATATAAACCCGGCTATCTAAATTGTGTGGTTGACATGTTAACCAAAGAGCAGCCAAAGCCTCCTCAGCTGAATATGTTCACACCAAGCACTTCAAGCTCTCAGCAGTCTGAGAAAGGAAAAGAAAAGGCTTCAGTGAGGCCTAATTACTCCAGGAACTAGGAAGTAGGGTTATTTCTTGAACCCTGGGATGAGTCCCTGACTCCAGAAGAAAGGTAGCTTACTTTGGAGCATGACAATAGAAGGGATGCAGAGAAGTTTCTCTCTATCACCCTAATCAAACAAATCCTTGATTCCCTGCTAAAGTTGCAAATATTAGAGCGTTGGGAAAAAGATGCTTTCATAGGATTTGAACGTGCCCAAGACAAGCTAAGAAGTTTCAGAGAAATTTGGGTGGATTGCAACGAAGAAGATGAAGGTCTGGTTCGGTATGTTGATATTGGTCATGGCAATCTCACATGGTCAACTTACAACCTAATCCTTCAGTTTTGCAGAGAGGAAAGGTCCATTGTTATATGCATCGATCCTTCAAATTTGTTAACTACTAAGTGGTCCGGTTAGACTGAAATTCTTTTAGACAGGTTTTTCCCACGCAAATATTGGGTTCAAAGAAGGGAAAGTTTCATCTTCCATTTACAGGTAGACATGCAAGTCGCTGACCAGAACCATATGTGGTTCAAATTCAAGTTGCGGCATCTTGGTGGTCATTATACTCCTTTGGGTCAGACTATTGATACCTCACAGAAGTTCATCAAGAGAGATCAACATGGCAACCGGATAGATGCTAAGATTCATACAAAGCGAATTCCGCTAAAATACAGGGTTGAATCTTTGTTTCAAGGAGACTTCATTAGTGCTCCAAACCAGGTACTATTCGGTCCTGATGTCAAGCAGTGTTTTGACTACAATCTCTATCCATCGTTAGATTTCAGTGATCCTGATCCTGGGCTTGTTAATGATTACCCGGATTCAAATGATGACTTCCCAGTTTTCAATTGCCCGTGCGGTGGGGTCGATCTCGGCGATGGTCGAGACAGGTGCATATGCTTGCAAGGATGGGATCCTCATGACTAGTTGCATGACTAGTTGAAAGGCGTGGTGGGCCACTTTATGCTCCACATTGTACACTGTTTACTTTTGTTTTAGTCAATGTCAGTCTGTTGTAATATTTGGGTCCCCATATGTCGGTAGACTCCAAGGGATGAGATAATGACGGTGGTTGTCCCCACCTGTCACCCCGAATCTTGATTTATGACTTATAGTTGTCAGTTTTTGGTCATCGGGATACCAGCTGAGTTTGTATAAATAAATCCCTCGAGGCCATTGTAATTTATTCGGTCTTCTATGAGTTCATGTGTTGAACGCTCTGCAAGTTCGAGTCATTTTGTATAGTTTGTATCCTAGTGTGGGCAAAGAGCAGAAGGTAGCTTCGACTCCTTTGAGTTCCCAATAGTGTGTAATACTAGTCTGCATATGTTGAGACTCCCAGGAGCATTGGATTAGCCATCAGCCTTGCTGATGTGTGAAACATAAATGGACTTATTACATTGTGTAGAGGTATTGTCTGTCTGTTTCCTCAATGATGAGCTTCGCAGTCTGAAGCTGATCTGAGATATTGTAATGCGTCTGTAATATGAGTGTTGTTGCTTAATGAAAGTTTGAAGATATTGCAAGAATTGAAAGAGAATATGATCTTGGTACATTTGGTATCAGAGCCAGAACATTTTTCTTGCTATAAGTGATGCTTTAATTTGCTTTATATCTGTTATCTGTTATATATTTTTGTGTAGTGACAAGTTTTACAATCTGAAGCTGGTCTGGTAGATTGAGTAACACTCAATTGAGGTTTATTGAAGGACTGTGTGGGATTGAAAGGGTTATCCGAGTTGAGTCTGAGGTCATAGCCATTGGATAGGCACCGTAAATCCTCTGTGAGAAAATCTGAGTGAAGTCTGGTAGGAAACTCGAGTGTGAGCTTTTAATCCCTTTACTGCCCGATAAAGGTAAGTGTTCCATGGATCCTTCAATGGATGCAGTTTTGCTCCACACATTAGATTGTCAAACTGAGAATGACACAGAAGTGTCCCTAGCTGATCGTTGATCATCTTTTCTAAATGAAACATCCACTTCCTCTTCCATCATCAATATCCAAGATTTGAATCCCTCAGAAAATTGGCAACTTCCTGCTTTTATGCCAAAAGATGTATACAAACTTTCATGGTGGCAATATAAGACTGCTACTCAAATTAAATTAAGTTCAATAGATGTCTCATTCACTGATAAGGATGAGCCTGTCCATATAAATCTGATTGATAAATGTCAAATAGATTGGGCTACGGCCCAAGGTTTTAAATATGCGCATTTAGGCGCAATAAAGCTTGGTTTGGGTCCATTAGTGATACCATATCTTCCATTTTCTTCTCTTTGTGTTGTTATTGATACAAGGCATCGAAACTTTTCTGATGCTATAATAGGTGGTTTTACTGCCCCTCTACATTATGGCCCTACTTATGGAACTGTTTATCCAAAGTACTATGTTAGCCTTGATGACCCATATGTCTATGATCTTCTCAAAGCGTATATCCTTCCAAAAGGCTTTAATATGGATACAGGTTCTAAAATAATTCAACTTAAAGGCTGTGTGGTCATCTGGTTTGGAAATGATACCCTTCCACCCTTGCAAAAGCAAGTCCATCAGAGTTCGCATCTGCACAGCGTGGTGGAAAGCGACAAATCCAAACAATCAACTCCAGTTACCTTTGACTGGACCGGAATAAACTATCCCAGACAATGGGAAGTGAAATATAAAGAGCTGAGAAATTTAGAACGGCAAGCTCAGTCCTTTTCATCTCAGCCTATAACCTTTGACCGTTCTTCCAACTCTTTCTATCTTCCTGAGGATACACCAACTCCTAGGTTTACTCCTCCTCACATCAGATTATGCTCTAATTCTTCTTACAAGAATGTTAGATGACAAGCTGAAGCCAGTTCAGTTTCTTCCTCTCAGCCCTCTTATTCTGGTCTTCATGACACAGAGCACCGTGGCCAACATTTTGATTGCCCAACCTGTAAAAGGATTGTACAAAGAATTCAACACCATAAGACAAACAATCCTCCTACCCTTGGTATGTTCTCTACCTTACCGAGGAGCAGTGTTGGCATGGAAATTGTCTCTCAAGGACAAAGATCCTACATCCCAGGAAGAAATCTTCCTGATTCCCCATTTAGACAATATTCCACCGATGGCCAAATATAAAAGGAATTCCTTCCTTATAAGTCTTCTACCCTTAGGAGACTGTTTCTGAAGAAATAAAGCTTGCAAATTATGGAAATTTGCAGCATAGGCTTACTGCCCAAAACCTGGATGACATGGCTTTTGATATCATCCAGATCAAAAAAGATATGACTGAAGAAAAGGAGAAGATCTCCCCCATCACTGCCAAATTAGATCTTCTAGATCATCTGCTCCATGACACATAAGAGATCAGATTAGCTGTAGAAACAGCTGCTGTCAAAGCTGATAAAAGATTGACTGTCTTGGGTGAACTCTTAAAAAAAAAACCCAAGAACTAAAGAAAAAAGAAGCCACAATCAGTCCCTCAGTCTTTTCACTTGCATCAAAAGGTCACCAAAGAAAGCATTCAAGAAGTCTTTTCTTTGGAATGTTGAGCATTAATGAAGATGACAGACCTGAGTTGACCTTTGGACAAGATGAAGATGAATACCAGGATATTCATGAAACTGTAGCACAATTTCCACCTTATGCCTCTTGCCCTTGCTCCAAAATACTTGGCTATGATGTCTACTTATAAGAGGCCAAACCAAGAAGAAGCACAGTCATCTGTTACTAGTCCGCCTCCTCCGGCCTTTGACACCCATATGCAAGAAGTCCCTCCATCGATAGCTCCCTCTCACCGATTCCATTTTGGAATAAATGGGATGAATAATCTATTGTCCCAGATGCCCGAGCAACCAGTTCTGAACATCCAGTGTCAGTCCAAAGCTGAAGTAAAAAATGCCATCCAATTTCTAGGACAATGGATCTTGTATAAAAGAACTCAAGACTCAACAATCACAGGGCAGCAATTAGGTACCCAATTAATTGTTGGTCTATCAGGGATCACCCATGATCAGAAGACTATGATCATACAGATTCCTTATTTATGTCAGCCCGTCTCTGTGATTTAGGATAGAGCGAACAATATTTCTGCTATATGCAGAAGCTACTCATCTCATCAGGAAAATCAGGCGAGCCTGCTTATCTGAAACATTACCTGCATAGTTTTCCAGGTCATGTCCCTGATGCAGTAGAGCAATATATGAAGGATAAGAAGATAGACCTCCGAGGTCTTTCATTGGCACAATTACATGGCCACATAATGGAAACCTGGCAAGAGCATTTCCTAGAGAAAAGAGTCAGTAAGGACTTTAAAAGACACCAAGCCATGTATTCCTCGTCATTCTGCAAGAATGTTGCCCAAATGCCTGACTGGGGATGTGGTGCCTACAATAGAGGTCACTTTGGGAAAGAATCATGCCACTGCAAGAAAAAGAAAAAGGGATTCTACACTAGTGCCCCGAGATATCATCCTTCCAAACACTATAAGCATAAGGAGAAATTTGTCCACAAGAAATTTTCAAAGAAATTCCAGAAACGTTTCCAAAAAAGGTTTGTTCGGTGAAGATCAGAAAGAAGAGATAAAGAATCATGCTTTATCTGTGGACAAAAAGGTCATTGAGCAAGCAAGTGCCCCTAGAGAAAATCTAATCCAAGGCTATCAGCCTTGTGTGCTCATCTTGATCCCGGTTGGTGGGTCCTGTACTCCAGATACTTCTCCATCTGGAGAAATTATCTTTTTTCCATCTGATGATTCCTCAGATTCTGAGTCTGATCTTAGCTCAGACGATCAGCTTGCTAAATTTGATTCTTCTTCCTCTTTTGATTCGGAGATGAATGCAAATTTAGGGGGGTGTGAAGGACCTCCAGACTTCGACTTTTCTCTATATATGTTTTCAACCTCTCCAATACAGTCATTGCAGAAACAATTGGTTGCAATTGATTTACAGCTCAGAAACTCCACCTTTCCAATATATTCTCAGGAGAGATTTAAAAGAAGAGAAAAAGAAGTTACTTGCCTTACTGGATAAAGGAAAAAAAAAAAAGGTTGATGAAGACATTGCTATGAAATATAATCCAGCTGAGTTATACAAAAATTATCCAGGTGAGCATAAAGAAAGACAGGAGTTCAGGAAAGACAAAGAGAAGCTGCTTAGAATGCAAATCAAAGAAAAGCAGGAAAATCTTAAGAAATTGGTCAAGGAGATTGAAAATCTCAAAGATATGGTAAGAGTTCTGATTTCAGAAACAGACCAATCTTCTGATGAGGAAATGAGTCGGCAATATGAAGATGCTCTCAAAAGCCCAGATAACAAAGAGCCTGCCTCTTTTGACATTTCCCCGGATCCTATCTTAGGAGCATTCACTGGTCCTAAGCTGTTTATAGAAATTTTGTTCTGTCCCCATGAGTTTAAGCCTTATACAATTCATTGTATGATAGATTCTGGTTTCCAGTTAAACCTAGCTAAAGGTGGTGCAATTCCTTCCTTTTACTGGGAAAAGTCTGATCATTTTGGTAAATCCATAGAAGGTACTCCTGTACAGTTATTGGGTAAAGTTGTTGATTTCCCTATCCAGATTAATTCCTGCTTGAATTCCCTATCTTTGTATAGGCTTGATAATATCAAAGAAGACTGTATATTAGGTTCTGAGTTTTTGACAAGAGTCAGTCCATTTTCCATTGATACCCAGAAATTGCTATTTACCTGTATGTTGAATGGAAAACCTGTTTCCTATCCTCTTTCCTTAGAAGCAAAATCCAAGTGTCCCAGTCCTGCAATAAGACCTGAGTCAAAACCAAAAGTTGCAGAACTGTTTAAAATGGAAAGATGCATAGCTTACTAGGAGATGCATAAAGACAAAGCCCTTGCCGAAATATCTGCTAAGCTCGAAAAAGATTGTTGCTCATAAAGTCAGAATGTTTTATGGACAAGAGAGAAATACTTTGTCTCTCTGCCCTTTGATCCACTTCAGAAGCACAAAGCAATGAAAGCCTATCTACACACAATTAAGATATTTATTTTTATATTGAAACAATATTTAAATGTAAATATCATATTTATAATATTTTTATTTTTATTATATTAAATTTAAAGAAAATATAAATTTTTTAATTTATTTATTTTAATATTTTTTTAATTTAAAATATGGAAAATATAAATTTCCATTTTATTTAAAGAGATTAGTTTTTCTAATTAAATTATGAATGTTATCAAATTTTAATGTACTTACAGCTTATTGATTACAATTGTTTTAGAATGTTAGACGCCTAAGAAATTTTGTTTTTTACATGGTTTTAGTTTTTATTGAATAATTGTGTTTTTTAACAATTCTTTTAACATTAATGAAAAAGTGAAAACATGTTTATAAAGTTAAAAATAATTTTTAAAAGTACGAAGATATCATTATTATCTCAAAACATTAATGAAAAAGTGAAAACATAAAGTTAAAATAATTTTATAAAATATGAAGAATTGATATCACAAAACATTAATAAAAAGGTGAAATCATGTTTGTAAAGTTAAAATAATTTTATAAAGCATGAAGATATCATTGTTATCATAAACAAATTTTGTGACGGAATACAAGAAATTGAATTCAAAATTTCATCAGTAACTATGCAAAGTCACTAAATATTAGAGTCGAGAAAACAAAAAAAAACAAAAAATGGTAAACCAACTTGGAATTGAATTATTTGTGGTTTAAAAAAAAAAAAGTTTTCATGCCTTGTTTTGGGGTTTTTATGCCTTCGGTTATTAGACTATTTTTTAGAAAGTTGTGAGCACTCTCTTTTCCACTTTTAAGAGAAGGTGCAAATAAATAACAAAAATTTTGGAAAACTT
Source organism: Larix kaempferi (assembly GCA_027924585.1). Classification (NCBI taxonomy): domain Eukaryota; kingdom Viridiplantae; phylum Streptophyta; class Pinopsida; order Pinales; family Pinaceae; genus Larix; species Larix kaempferi. Next base: position 7,248,395 of record BSBM01000698.1, read on the forward strand.
TGTGAGTACTCTTCTTTTCTACTGTAAAGAAAGAGTAAACAAATTTAAAAAAATTAAGTTTCACCCAAAATTTTGACAAAATTGACTCATAATCTGGAATGTAAGTGTGTGACAATTAGTCACATTGAAACCATAAAAATTTCAATGTTGACAAAATTGACTCAAAATCTAGAATGTTAGTGGTTGACAGTTATTCACACTGAAACCATAAAAATTTCAATGTGTTTATCACATGCTCAATATGGACCATATGCTAAAGCTTTATCTTTAGCATATACACGCTGCTAAGCTTCTTTCCGAAAATATTCTTCAGTTATTATGCACATGTTTAATAAGTTGTCAACATCCATATTTAAGCTGGTTCTCAATGGTGAAACATTTGAATTCTAATTCGTTTACAAAGAATATAAACAGTTTTTCCTTGTCAACCATTAAAGCTACACCCACCTAATTCATATAACATTTTTTTCACTTATTGTAAAAAGTAAATATGAATTATTTAGAAAATTTAGAAAAAATTGTATGTTTGTCTACTTTCATATGAAATATTTATAAATTTTAAAAAAAATTGTATGTGGTATGTTTGTGTACTTTTATATGGAATTATTATATTATTTAATTTATTGTTTTGGAATCTTATAACATTTAAAAAATATCTACAAATCATATTATATTAGAAAAATACAAAATAATTTATTTTTTTCAATTTTTTAAATATATATTTATTAACAACAATATCAAATAAATATATTAACACATAAATATTGAAAAAACAATGATATAGTCAATTTTTACTAGCTCATTTGGTTAAGGTATGGGCCTGGGCCACAAGAGTTCAATTCCCCTTAGGGGTGTATGTACAAATTGACCTTAAAAACCAAGATTGCCAACTTGATTGATTTTGTATTTTTTAGTTTTTTTGAAATATAGTTTGTAATGATAGAAGAATTGTTTCTTTTCACTATGAATTTATATTTATTAATATTTTTTTAAACTTTATTGCTTAGGAATTTTATTGTTCTAAAAATCATCTAAATGAAAATTTAATATCTCTAAAATGGAAACATTAAAATAAAAAATAAAAAAGTCAAAGGAGTCTTTCTCACATTGTCCTCTTCAAAAGGGTAGTTTTCGTTTTCTTGGTAAAAGTCACATCAAAAATAAATTAAGCACCAACATGTGTCAATAAAGTCACTCGTTATCTTACCTAAAACCTCAAAGTGAAATTCTAAAGTTGAAAAAAACATAAAACTTTGTTATTTTCTTTGTAAAAAAACAAACAAAAGTGTTACCCAACTTTATGTTTTCAAGTTTCTTATTCTTTGATTTTTTTGTGTATTTACTTTCTTTATTTAGATTATTTTTCCTCTCCACTCTTTACTTCAAAAAGTGTTATCCAACTTAGTGTTTTCACCTAAATTCACTTAATCATTATAACCTTTAAAAACTATAATCTCGAAAACCTATTAATCATTAATTCCTAAAATCCATAATCCCTAATCCTTATATACTAAATTAAAATTGTGTAAAATTGTGAATAGATCTTTATAGGATAACCCAACAAGGTAACAATGACCATTCATGAAAAAGAACGAGTTATACCAATGTTAGTTATTTCATCACGTTATAATGTTTTTCCACGTTAAATTAAAGCTCATTGGAAGGGATAGTATAATAACGTGACACTAGTTATTCAAGAAAAAACAATGATTTAAAAGTGAAAGCACAAAAGCAATTTAATAAAAGTTAACGAGCACACAATAAATTGTAATAAACAAGTACATAATAAATAATTGAATAAGAAAATGTATTAGATGAGTGCCATGTGGATAAGTCACTAGAGCTATAGTAATCGTGCATTGAAGATTAGGTAGCAGACACACATGAAGGCTCAAGCATGACCACTAATAAGCATTGATTACACAGATAGATAGAATGATAAGTCCCATAAGTATTTCGCATTAAAATATGAAAATGCATGACAAAGGTTAGAAGCACTTTGATGCATAGATTAGTAATCCCTAATTAATAATGGTCCCCATTGCATATGACATGGCATTATTCAATATATGAGGAAAATTTTATAGCTTCTATTCAAATGTGAAATACTTGTCCCGTGTTGATAATTGACCCACTTTAACATTTTTTATGATCTTTATAGCCTTATAACCACTGCACCACATCATTTTTCAAATAACCTGATAAACTGTCACACCTATCAAGAACTACTCTAATGTTATGGACCACACACTCTTATTTCTAGGTCAATGTCAAAGGGAGGCTCATGCTACATGGTTCTCTTCTCGAGATTTGGAGAAATAAAAAGACATAGGAACTCAATATTCAAAATTGGATACATCCCAAAGTGTAGTGTAAATTAATGTAGAATGCATTATCATTAAACGAATTAGTGGTGATGTATGGATTGCATCATATTGACACGATATTACAACATGAATCCTAGAATCTATCATTCTGGTATATCAATCTTGACACCTTACCTCGATGAACCATAACATCTAATCCATATGAACCCCGTAACTCTTAATCCCAATAACCCTTTAATCATTAATGCACAACCCATATAACAGTAAAAATTAAACATTATAACTTGAATGAATATAACCATTAAACATAAAACATTATACTTCCTATAACCCATGACTACTAAACTTTATCAATCCTATAATCCATAACCCATGACCACTCAAATCAATATCATTTAAACCATATAATGACTTTAACCCTTAATCCTCAGATAGTATCCCTAACCCTAGTAAACAATAAATATAACTATTTTACTCCTAAACCTTAACACCAATATACCAAACCACTTTAAACCCTATCACCTAACCCATAAAATCCTTGACCTATTATTTTTCCTAACTCATCACCCCTAAACCATGTCCCTTATAACCACAAACATAAATTACCATAACGTATCTCAAATGATAACTCTTCCTACATTATCCATATAACCTTTATAACACATAAGCATAATAACATATATAATGATGATGACACTGTTTTTTTAACATCCTTTAGATTAACATGATCTATAGGATTGAGATAAATGGAGAAAGAATAAAAAAACTAGGGAATTAAAATCCCAAACTTGCTTATTTAGAATTTGTTTTGATGTGATTTTAGATTCACAATAAAGTTTCTATGATATTTTGGTTGTCTTGATTTAGGATTTCATGAACCAAATTGTGATTGTAGATATCACTATAAGTACATATATGTAACACTTAGTTTATAATTCTTATAATATGTAATCCTTGAAACCCTTAACTAGAAATCCTATATAAATCTAACCCCTGACCCTTAATCACCATCCATTAAACCCTATATCTCATATTCTCTAATCCATAAGGCCTAAAACCCTAATAATACATCATCCTTATAATATTTATAATCAATAACCCCTTATCCATATAACCCTTATAAATCCGACCCCTATATGTTTCAGATAAAATTATCATCATATGTAGGGTTTGAACTATGATAGATAGGATGTGAAGAATATCATTAGCATTCCCCTAGAAGCTAAACATTTGTTATTTGTAATCAAGAAAGAGGAAAGTAACATAACTTATTTCGAAGGTTGTCCAACAAGATCTTTGGCTTGCTGATCTACATCTACCTTATCTCCCAGTAAATCCGATCTTTTAGATCTCTAAACACATCACAAAAAATACATTTGCCAATTACCAAAGAAAATATGAATATAAATCTAACTTCTAATCAATTTATCGGGAAAAATTGATTATCCAATTTAAATATTAATCAAAGAAGACAAGTTTTGGGGGAGGAAAAGAAGAGAGATCTTCATTTATGAATATAAACAACAATTTAAAACATGATCTTGTTGTCGAAACCTCTTGTCACTGCCGTCTGAGTTCCTCCAATCTCGAGCCACTTAAAGAATCTTCAAATATCCAATTCCCTGTGCATAGAAGAAAGTGAAAAACAAGATGGTTTTAGATCCCTAATCCCACATAGAAGCACAAGAACAAAGATATAGATATCAGTAGATCTAAAGATCATGAACCCACGGAACAACCACTTGTGATTTCTCCAATTTGAGGACACACAAATGAATCTCTCCCCATCCCCTTGATTTGGCCTCTTCTTAGGAATTTAGAAGAGACTGGAGATAGGCTTCATGGCAGGTAAATTAGGTCAATACAAGGAATATGTAGGCTTGATTGTATGTGAACTAAACAATTACAAATCATGCACATGTTCCATGCTCAATTATGAACATTTTCCAACTAACTATGAACTTTCTTATCAATTATGAGTTTTTCCCAATCATGAAATAATTCCTATTTCATAATTACGAAATTGCGATAAAATAATAATTTCCTTGTGGAATAATTATGAGATTTTTACTCAATTATGTAATTTCAACGTCATAACATCTAATAACATCCTTGCAAAGCTTGTGGTGGAAAACACAAGTATAATACTATATCCACTATATTATAATCAAAATTACAATGTTAAACCATGATTGTTTATATTTTTATATGCTTAAATGTTTAGCTAATAAGAGAATGAATGATAATACTAACCTACAAACCCACTAACCCGTAATTGTGTAAGAGTGGCTCAGTAAAGTATATTATGGTTAACCATCATTGCATATTTTTGTCCATGGTTAATGTGACCGCATTAAACATGAACCAACCCCTAACCTAATAACCAATAACAAATTGATTGATCATGGATAAGTGCGGTTAGCTATATGTGGTTGTAAGGGGCGATGATTGAATATAGCCCTAACATGTCTATGATTTATACTTCCAACCAACTAACCCATTATTCTTTGACCTAGTAACGATGGTTGACCCTAGTAATTGAACCTAGGTTACTATGGTTTCATACAGGAATTCATTGTGAATGCTAACCCTTTAAATAAACATTAACAAATATTCTTGAATATAAATGACTAATTTTTTTTAGGGTTAATATTCTTGAATATAGTTGACCAAAAATGTACTAACCCTTTTCAACCAAACTACTCAAGATGGAGGCTACCAATCAGGAACATCACATGTGTTTGGAAGCACGAAGAAAAGAAGTCTTGGTACTTGAGGGGATACAAGGGGATAAAAGGATCATTTTTTCCTTGAAAAAATAAAATAGAAATGTTGCAAGCTACTCCAAACGAGAAGTATAAGTTTATGTAAACTAACAATGTCGAGCAAAGTTTTAAACAAAAATCCTCATACAAATGGTCTTCAAACATAGCTACATAAATAGGTGCAATAGCTCGTTGGTTTGAAAATTTTGGACAGGTTTTACATGGTTATGATGCATTGGTAGATACTTGTATGATCATAATTACGAGAGAAGATACTTACCATACCATAAATTCACTCTCTTTGATGTTCTAGTGAGAAACCAAAATATATAATAAGCGATAGGTAATACAAATTACTCTTACATAATACTCTTGTTATTAATGTGGTATCATTTCACTTTTGCGCAATTTCAAATTTTAAGCCTGTTGTTTGTGCTTGATGCTTATTGTAGGTTCAATATGTACAATTAGCTTGCTTCTACTCTTCTATCCTTCTAAGTACTTTCAATTAGTAAATGTTTTCTCAGCTGCTTATTTTGATAAAGAAGAACTAGAAAAATGTTAAAATATACCCATTTTGTGTTTTTGTGCCATTGTCTTCCCATCCATTATAGTAGGTCGGGTTAGATGACATCTTAATATGAGAGTTATTCTTCTGTGCATCGGTTGCTTAGAAACTATGTTTAAGATACAGCCAATATTTGCACGTTTTCTTGATACTTGATCTGTATATTTGTGGTGTTACCCGTTTCTATGGAGAATTTGTTTGTTAATAAGCACGCTATAATATAGGCCAAAGTAACCTAATATTTCTTGTGTAAAATATGTTGTCATGCAGCACGCCAGTAATAACCTTGAAAACGTGTAATGTATCAATTGTATACTGACTTATTGATTTATCTGTGACATATTGCAGTACATTATGACCGGGGAATGATGTTGTACAAAAGATGACATTGATACCACTTAGGCAAGCTCGGGGCCTTACTTGGTTTATACCTAGGGACAATCCAACCTTAATTTCAAGGCAACAATTATTTGACAGAATAGTTGGTGGTCTGGATGGAAGAGTTGCTGGAGAAGTGATATTTGGTGAGTCTCGGGTGACAACAGGAGCATCTAGTGACTTGCAGATGGTTACTAGTATGGAAAAACATGTAAATGGATACTAGTTTCATGTGCTAGTGGTGTTCATTTTCCAAATCAATGTGATATTCTTTTAATCTATTAGATTGGAAATGACATACTTTTATTTGTCTTGCATAGATTGTGATTGTGATTGTGTTTGGGATGTTTGAGATTGGACCATGGTCACTAAATGCTACACAGAGTGGTAACGTTATCATGAGAATGATGGCAAGGAATTCAATGTCTGGAAATCTTGTAGAAGACGGAGACGAAGCTATGAAATATCTCTCTAACCAAGCTTATGAGGCTGCACTTGGTCACATTTGCAACAATCGTGCAGCAATTGACAAGATTGTTGAGGTCCTTCTAGAGAAGGAAACAATGACAAGTGATGCGTTTTCGGCTATTATTTCATAGTATATATAGATACTCATTGAAAATAGGGTTCCTCTAGCAGCATCACCAGTGCCTATCTAAATTTTGGAGACTTGTGAAAATTGTACTACTATATATGCTAAATTATATGATTGTTAATGTAAAACCACTAAACCAATTTGGAACAAAGATATTTTAATATTTTTTACAAATCCAGCACACATAGTGGTGAATGCCCAAGATTTCACTAATCAATTAAGAAGGAATGCCTTTGTTAGCTTTTTTGGTTATTTCCTACCATTTTTTTGTTGTTATGGTCCCATAACTTTCTATTATACCCTTCAATTAATGAAGGACATAATAGTAGAGCTCAATATTCTTTGTGCCATGATAGTACCTTGGGATATAATGTTTTGCATACTCAAAATGTAGTTCTTTCATATAATGATAGTACCTTCAGTATAGAATTTTGGGTGTGTTCTTGTTGAATTCTATCATGAGTCTATTACTGAATGAAGTCTTTTATGTGTTGCAACTGAAATTAAATTTTAGGCCTTCATTTGAATTCTTGGTTGAATTTGTTAGTTGTAAGAAGCATTTATTAAGGTATTAGAACTTTATGCATTCTTTGATGTTGGTGTATAATCAGGTAGTTCAACATCAGTTGGACCATTCCAGTTTGAAATTTTAATTTGCACTGTGAAATGGGAAACAACAATAATGTACATTTGGGAAGACATTTCATAAAGAGCGATAATAGTCTTAAAAGACAGTTTTGTATTTTTGTGTTGTGAGAATCAAGGTGCATTCTATAACCAAGATGGGAATGGGAGGTGATCCATCAACTTTGTGTATGCATGTGTAACTATGCATTGAATTTAGATAGTTCGTTGGGCACATATTCAATACTAACATAGACTTATCTAAACTTGGATGTGTTAATCACTTTGAGGTTACGAAGCTCCGGGATGCATATCTAAAATTTACACAAATGGTGAACCATCAAATTTTGGAACTAGAGATCAGAAACCTCAAAAGTGCATATCAAACTTGACTTTACAAGGTTGTGTGCTAGTTCTAAATAATAAACATTTAAGTTTTCACATTATGATGTGTAATACAAATTGTGGATCAAGGTTCTATAATTTAGAAGAGTTATAAGCCTAAAATCCAATAACACCTATCTTTACTAATTGAGATAGGGTGCATTGTGAAAGATTATTTTGGGATAGGCCTCAATGTTTAGTTTAACAATGGGGTTTAAAGCATGGTCACCTCCAAGAACTTTGGTAACCTATCTTTGCACAAAAAAGTGACTTGTTAACCTAATCTTGATTAGGATTCCATAGGTGACATATTAAGGGACTCAAAAAAGAAGTAATAGAGGAGTCTAAAATAATGGGAAAATTTGACAAATACAAAAAAAGATATACACGTATTTTTAATTTAAAAAGAAAAAATAAAACTTTTTTCATTGATATTCAATAAAGTCATGTCCATACAATGCAAAATATCAATAGATACCCAAAATTTCATGGATGAATAGGTATCTCATATATAATATGAGTATAGACTCCAAGTCAATCACTGGAAGCATCTACTTATAAAAGTTAACTAAATAGTAAACACTGAAATATGATACTAAATAATAATAAAAACTAAGAAGCAAATTTTTCGATGTTATATTGACTAAAAATGACTAAATTAGTCGTTTATATTGATTAAAATAAACACAAATAAAATGACTAAATTAGTTGTATATATTCTGAAACTACTAAAAAGAGATAAATGACTACTACAAAATGAGAGATAAGTGACCAAAGAAATGACTAAAATTCACATATATAAATGACTAAATGGTAACTTTGGTAGCTGATTTCCAGTATCTTATCGCACGAAGAAAATTTAGTCGTATTTAGCTTAGTTGTTAATTGGTTGTTTTGATTTATCATCTAGTCATATACTTAGTCGTGTATTTAGTCATTAATTGTGACAATTAATGACTAAATGTCTTGTCCCCAATTTTGGCCCATCGAGTTACCATGGTAAAAAGGGGGACAAAATAATCCCTAGGTAAATAATTTAATTTCATTAGGTGTGCATAGGATTAAATTTAGCCTAAGTGAAATGGAGGAATTATTTTTACTAATCTTAATTAATTTTTGTAATTAATTTCCTAAATAATGGAGCAAGTGGGCCAAGAGGGCGCCCTCATGGAGATAAGGTTTCCAAATTGGATCTAGAGACAATAAAATAGAAATATTGCTAAATCAATTTGTGGATTTAGGAAAAGAACAAAAGAAGGAAAGGTGTAAGAGTTTCTAAAAGCAAGAAAATGGAAACAACCAGAAAAGGAAAAAGGAGGGTGCAGTTTCCAAAAAGGTGTCCAGTTTACAAATCAAGCAACTTTTACAAAGCAGGAAACATATGGAGACAAAGGGGGGCACAGTTTCTAAAGGAGAAAAGCTTGTAAGGCAAAATAAAGGAAAGTATGTCCACTATTGGGTTACCTATTCTCACAGGTCACCAAGCTCTTCAACTTGCTCAGCTGGTCATCATGAAGTTTATAAAAGAAGCCAACCAACTCCATTTCACAACTTTTGTCATTGTGAGTTTATGAGTGAAGCATTTTAGCTTCTCAAGTTTTGGTGATGTGCCCAAGCCAATCAATGGGTGATGTGCCCCATTATTCTATTCTACTTCTCTTATATAATATTCTCTCAGGATTTGCAGCCATGGAGATCTAATATGCAGGTCCATATACTCCAATACTAAGAAGAACCCAAGCTTAAAAGTATTTATCTTCATACAGGGTACATTCTGAGGAGACAACATTGAAGGGCCAAAATGGAGGTTTTGGGTTTACCACTTCTAATCATTTCTGGGTTGTGAGACCTATTCCATTGCGTCCAGGGGGTCGTTTCTAGTAGGAAACACTTTTTGTCTCATCGAAAAAGGTGTCTGAATGACCAAGATACACCCATTTTCACCAGAGCCAAGGTTTCATGTGTTAAGGAGCGCACGTGTGAAGTTTCAGTTCACTGAATGTGCCCAAGACAGCTTAGGAAGCTCAGTGTTCCCTCATACTCTATTTTAGACCTGTTGCAGACCCAAGTACACTTTCATATCAGATATTTAATCATCCCACCTCTTCTTACAGCTCTTTTGTGGCTCTATGTAAGGATTTTCTAGTCTATAAGACACTGTACTATTGAGGAGAAATAAAATTAGTGAAAGCTTGGTTCAGTGAGTTATATTTCGACTTTTTGTTGTTGAATATAGTATATCAAAACATTATAACACTTCATAACAGAGTATTTCAATTAATGAAAGTCATTTAGTAACCCAGATTGAAAGACTAGCTCATTGAGCACCATTTTGTGACTAGTTTTACCTTAATGACTACCAAATTCATTATGAGTGTCAGTTTTTCTTTCTATAAGTGGTAGGAGGTTAATAATTCATTATATTTTCCATATCAGTCCCTACTTTAATAATTTGGAATCATATAACCCCTTTTTGAAAAGATTATAAATTAACTAGCTCAACAATCCCCGATTGGCATAAGACTCCCAAATCACTCCTACTCTTTCAAAATATTTTTGAATGTTGTCCAGAGAATCTATTGAACTTATTTGACTATCATAAATCAGCATTATACCCTGAGGAACCCACCCAATCTGGTAAGCATATGCTGGTGCGCCCAGGAAGCTTTGGAGTAGACTTCAGCCAGGCTGATGCTCGAAACATAAATGGCCCCAATGCTTTGTGTTTAGGACTCTTGATCTGATATGATTTTATGTTGCTACACACACCTCATACAAATTCCATAATTTAATGTTCATCCTACCATCCTCATATCTAGCCTCAGTCCTCATCAATTACTTCCTACTCTGCTCAGAAAAATTGTCAAGAAATTAACTAGTGAGTTTTATCAAAAAATTTGAAGTTAGAGTTAATATCTTGGTCATATATTGACTAGGATATTACAATGGTATCAGAGCACTTTCCTTGGATCAGCCTGTGGAAAGTAAATCTCAGTGGAAAAGTAGCTCAGCACTATTTTCAAGTTGTAGTTGTGGAATTAGTTCCATGTCATGGAAGATTCAGACTTTGAGTTGTATGAGGAGGAAGATTATTTTTATGAAGAGTATGATAATTTTGATGAGCAATATGAAGAATACTGCAAACAGTATGAGGAAGAGAATTCCCAAGAAGTACCTTCCACAAGCATCTCCCATGAGATCATGATCGGAAGAAGAGACTATGGTTATTCTGATACCCATATTCAGGAAAAAGTCACATGTTCCACAGTCAAAGGTCAACCTTCTATGGAAGAGTTAATAAAAGATATGAAAGCTTTATTGGATGCATGTGACTTCACAAGAATTTTTTGATCCTCTTCAAGAAGAGCCTCCAAGAATCTTCATCCTAAGACAACCAGGGAGAAGCAAGACCAAAAACCAATCATGAGATTGTTGGCAAAATGGAGTAAGAATCTATTGCAAGATTCGATGCTGAGGATATCAAGATCACCTCAGAAGAAATTGGTAAGCTTAATGATGGTGAGACATATTTTGGATCATATCCAAAATAAGAACCTAAATCAGATTCAAAGCCACCACATGAGCCTCACATGGAAGCAGAAGTTGACCACACATCAGTTGGATGTGAACCTGGAGAATGGGTGGCAGAACAAGGCACCAAAGCTCCACCGTTTGAAGGGAGAAGTATGATAAAAAGGTATGGCCCTCAATCAGAATTTTATACCCATGTTCCTTTTGGAAATCATCAAAAGAAAATAGAATACATTGTCAATAATGTGTGCCATGATGTGGAGAAACCAATTCCCCATAATGAATCATTTAATTCTCAATGCTTAGCTCCTCAGAAACCAATGACTGTGGGAACATCAGGAGACCCTCAAAGTGTTGAAGAAAGAGGGAATACCATGGTTATATATCAGCATATTTGAATCAGCCATGAGGATGATGAGTCACCAAATCCTTCGTCAAAAGGAGAGTAAAAAGATCCATGCACAACTAAAGATCCAGCAGTCAAACATTCGATTGTTGGCAATGTGGAAGGTGAAATCCCTCCCAATTTCTTCGTGGGTGATTTCAAGATAAGTGCAGAAGATATGGGGAAGATTGATGATGGTATGACATCTTTTGGATCAGATCCAAAAGAAGAACATCAATCTGATATGAAATCATCATTGGAATTTCAGGTTGAGGTGGAAGACAAGCCCAAATCAGTTGGGTGTGAACCAAGGAATTTGTGAAAGAAGTATGCTGCCATAAAAACACCACATGAGGAGGAAATTTGGGAACAAAGGTATGGCTGCAATTCTTATTTTTCCATGCCTTTTTTGCAACCCAAGATGGAAGCCACTTCCAGTGAAAATAATGGATTAGAAGATCCTTCTAGTGTCAGAATTCAGAATTGGGAGAAGGCTGAATTGCAAGAAGCAGAAGAGGAGGTTCACCAGCTAGAACTCCTTGCCCTGATTGGACCATTGAAAATGAGTGAGGAAAAAATCAAGGAGGGACTGAAAAACCTCCATGAACTTAATGCTTTGATCTCTCATTGTTGTTGGAGAACTACATCAATGGAGGAGCAACCCTCTGTTGAAAATTTTGTGCACATGTGGGAAGCAGTAGGAAGCCTAAAAGGAAATTTCTCTCAGCTGCTTTCTGATAGAGATCACTTGATGGAGCTTGTGAATATGTACGATAATGTTGCAATAAGGAATGATGAGAAGATCAGCAAGCTAACTCATATGTTGGAAACCACCCAGGATTCTCTGATTGGTACTCATGGTGCTTGTCAAGAATCTGAGAATCAGATTGAGCAGTTTAATGAGAAGTTGCCAGAATCACTTTTTAGCTCCCATCTTTCACAAAGTCACAATAACATGGCTGAATTATTTCATGTTCCAAGGGAGGAACCTCGTGATTTGGTGGATCATGAGGAGCTGTCTGTTTGGTATGTGCTTGAGGAATGTGCAAACATAGTTGATTAAAAACAAGCACATGACCTCTTCCAGAATGAACTTGAGAGATTCATTCAAGAAAGTCACTCTTCCAAGGAAGAGCCAGATGAGTACACCATAGATGGATCAGCCATCAATGGAGAGGATACATCCACAACTTCAATGGATGAAATTTTCAGAAGCATGGCTCACCATCCTTCATTCCCCACTTCAAATTCAACCACAAATTTTGGGAATGAAAATTGGGTAAAAGGATTATTCCTCTTGGTGTCACATGATGAGCAAGAGGATCATAAAATTGAGGCCTATGACATGTTCCTTAACCCACAACAGTTGAGGTAGCCCATGCATCTGTGTGCAGCCACTTTTGACCAAGAGGCATCATATCTACACTTACCTTCAATGTGTGGGTCAATTGATGGAGTTTTTCACCATTGGATCAATGGCAGAGAGTTGAGCCATTGGATGAAGAGGGGAGCACCTGTGGATTTCCATAGAGATAATGAGATCTCTTTATTTGAGGAGGACATACATATGGTTGATCACATCCCATATGGTTCAGCAAATAAAAGTGCTTGTCCATACATTGGTTGGATGGGTATAGGCATCATTGCAATGAAGACCTTGGAAGGTAAAAGGTTCTCCTGTTTCTGCAATAAAAAATTTTGTTATAACCGGCATTGTCTTGAATTGTGAGCAGCAACAAAGATGTATTTTCCAGCCATTAGATATCTCCAGTACACATGCACAAGAGATGCATTATGATTTGCATGCTCTCAAGAAGTTCTATGTTTGGTGGAGAAGTCTCACAGCTATTCAGTTTTGCATTGGGAGTGTCACACTTCCAGCTTGGTGGATGGATCCTGGCATACCCTGGATTGACAGGTTGTCACAAGTAACAGTGATAATGGATGGTATTCATCAGGGACCATGGGATCCAGGCATTCCTTGGAGTGACAACTTTCCAAAGGTGGCAGAAAAATTTGGGTCCTTACAGAGGAAGCAATGGGATCAATGGGATCCAGGAATTCTACTCAGTTATCTTAACTGGGCTGAAAATTTTTTTAAAGAATAATTAGTCATTTTGAAAATGACTGTAATCAGAGTAGTGCAACAAAAACATGGTGTACTTTTGGTTAAAGTTGGAATTGGTTTCTTGCTTAAGGACAAGCAATCTTGGGATGGGAGCCCAATTTTGGCTCATCTAGTTACCATGGTAAAAAGGGGGACAAAATAATCCCTAGGTAAATCATTTAATTTCATTAGGTGTGCATAGGATTAAATTTAGCCTAAGTGAAATGGAGGAATTATTTTTATTAATCTTAATTAATTTTTGTAATTAATTTCCTAAATAATGGAGCAAGTGGGCCAAGAGGGCGCCCTCATGGAGATAAGGTTTCCAAATTGAATCTAGAGACAAGAAAATAGAAATATAGCTAAATCAATTTGTGGATTTAGGAAAAGAACAAAGAAAGAAAGGTGTAAGAGTTTCTAAAAGCAAGAAAATGGAAACAACCAGAAAAAGCAAAAGGAGGGCGCAGTTTCCAAAAAGGAGTCTAGTTTACAAATCAAGCAAATTTTACAAAGCAGGAAATATATGGAGACAAAGGGGGGCGATGTAACATCCCCTTCCATCAATCCAATGCAAGGAAGGAAACGTGACCAATCTACCTGGCTTATTGGCAATCTCAGTCCCATACATGCATAAGGAATTCTTAATAAATAAAACTTTTGTGTGCAAATTCATACTCAATATAAACACGACGGAATTAAATCATATTTGCACACACACAAACAAAAATGCATCAGCATATCTATCCCAAGCAAATGATGAATCAACAGACAGAGAATCAATCCCATTCTCTTGCTATGCACAAGCTTCATGTCAACCATATTAAGATATTCATTTCATCTCATTAACATGAACAATTAACATTCAGAATTAACACATTTGCAAAACACAGAATGCATATAAATTAAACCAAGGAGAATACTTATCTCGAAATGTAAACGTCCAAACAACTGGCTACGTGAGAGCAACGTTCCACCCAACCATAGATCTCTATCCAACCTATATTCTTTCAATTGAAAGATCACCCTCGAGTTGAGTTGTGTATCCACTAAGGAGGAACTAGGCAGGCTCACTCAAAGCCATGGATTCACTCAAACGGTCATGCTAAGCCAGCACACAGCTGGGTTTATCAAGCATGCAATAAGGAAAGTATGAGTATGCTAAGCCAGTGAGCTCAACCACAGAGCTACAGACATCTCAAGCTAAATTCAAGCAATCCAATCCTCTGTTCAAACATTCACACTTGGATTTCTCACAGTTCTGTCATCAATAACTCAATCCCGTCACTGGACTTCTAGGCTATAGAAACTGGGTTTTCCAATGGAGTTTGGGGCATCTAATACTCCCAATTTTACCCCAAGGTTCATATCTATGGATCCCCCATTGGATTTCGCTATCAAATACCAATTTTGGGCGTTTATGGCTCTTCAAAACGTGGGTTCTTGCAAAGTTGCATTCGTTTTTGGATGGAAAATGATGCTAGGCACTTCAACAATGGAATTGGAATGAGGAAGAAGAAACTCCCAAGAGGTAGGGTGACTTGTGGTACAAGAAAACAGATCCCATACCCTGCCATACAAATTTATGGGCTGCCCATTGCTCCATTGAAGCCATGGACTGATTTCTTCAACAACTTTCTTACACAGAAATAAATGCCAGCAAGGAAAGTCAAATGGGTTCTCAAGGTGACATTTGGCAGCTTATGGCTCAATCCCACAACCCCCTCACCACTCCCTAGTGGATACACATGCCCCCTTCTCATTTGTTGTTTCCATAGCCAGTTTTGGTATTTTATTGCATGATGTTTATTTACATCATTTTTACAATGTTCCATGGCTAAATAGCACATGGGTAACATACATCTAATACTTGTCTTTTAAATAAAATACGAGCTTCCACTAGCGGGACCTTGGCCTTGAGCTCCATGCTAGGAAAACATACAGCACATGTATACAATATTTGCATTAAAAGCTAATATATCCTAAGGATCAAAATGGGGTATTACAATCCCCTCCCCCTTAGAATAACACCATCCTCGGTGTTCCAATACTTAGGAAAACATATACAGTTTACACATGTCCAAAATTTCAAAAACTTTACAGGTCTGCCCTGCATTCTATCCTTTACTTTGAACTTTCAGGACCAAGTCCTTTGACTTCCACGAGCTTCTCCTGCTGGTTCTGATCTTTCAGCTCATCCACAAGTCTGAAAACTTTATGGCTACTACCCTCTTGATGTTCCCTTGTTGGGTAGTTGCAAAGGCAATGATGTCCTCCACATTTCCAACATTTCATTGGCTGCTTCATCTTTACCTGCTCAATTTCCTTTGAGTCTTCAAGCCTGGAACGTTTCTTAATGGATCGATTGGATGAATGCCTCATCATTGATCCACTTTCCTTTCCCTTACTGATTTCTCTCATAATGCTTTTTACCTCTCTTTGTAGACAAATAGAGTTCTGCAAAACCTGGCGGTTCATCTCATTATGCCTCTTCTGTATCTTGCGCATCTCTCCAAGTTTTCTTGGGTCTTGTAAATTGTTTGAAGAAGACTTTCATCCAATTCCAACAACCTATGGTCTGTTTCCATGGTCACTGTGCACAACTGGTTCTCACTTTGCTCATAAGAAGCACTTGCTCGTAACAGCTGCAACCAATTGATTTAATTTCCACCTGTGAAATTCATCATTACAAATCTTGCTAGGCCAAGCATAACCTAAACATTAAAAATCAGTCAATTGTTTTCCCCAATTAACTTGGAGAGCCCATGCTCTATTCATGAGACCTCCACACTTTTCATGCTTGCCCAACATACACATGAATTCCTTCATGTTCATCCATTCACAGGAAATTCATTAATTCAGCATTCGCAGTTTATTTCAAGCAAATAAACACACTCTACTTTCAGCCATACATGCATTCAACAATTTTCTGTTTTTTTTTTATAATTGCATCAATAAAAAAAAAAGGAAAGAGAGAGCAGTAAGAGTTTTTTCCTCTTTTTCTTGTTCCATTCTGGAACCCACACCACCACTGTGGTTTTCATGCTCCTAGCCTCTTTCACCTCAATGTGAATGCTTGACCTGCCCTTCTTGGCTATGACACTTAGTGTCTGGCAATCTGATCTAGGATCTTAATTGAGAGAACAACATGTACAGCATATCAATCATGGATACAATAATGCAAGCAGACAAGAGACACAGAGTTTACTTGGAGAAAACCATAAAGGTGAAAAACCCCAATAACTTCCTCAGAGATAGATAGAGCAATGATACAACCCAAGCATAAGAGATAGACATCTCCTACCAACAACTTATCCTCCTCCATAAGTGTGCCACTCTCCCAAGAGTGTGAGAGAGAATAGAATGATGAAATAGAGTGCCTACTACACTCTATTTATACTTGACTTGACTTGCCTAATAACCTTTACTAGGTCGGCCTTAACTTAACCACATAACATAATGCTGACTGGGCTGACACCCAATAGGGTGGTCTAATAACCCTTTGACCCACATGGCCGACCCCCAATAGGGTGGTCTAATAACCCTTCGACCCACATGACTTATACATGGCCGACCCCAACAAGGTGGTCTAATAACCCATCAAGTATAAGTTACGACACTTATAATATAAATGACGACACTTCTGTATAGAGGAATAATAACATCTCTATAGGAATACAAACACTTCCGTATAAAGGAATAATACCATCTCTATAGGAGTACAATATACATATATGAAATGCATTCTGAAGTTACATATAAATCAACACTCCCTCTTAACTAGAAAGGTATTTCTCGACACAGATCTTCTAGCACAAGTCTTCTTCTCTGGATCATCATCAACGAATCATCGTCCTCGAATCATCGTCATCGTCACTGCTGCTGCTATCTCAATCAATCTCTGAATCTACTTGTCATAGGAAGTTCTACAGAGCCAATCCTTTTTCATACTGGATGTAGGCCCACCACCTGCAGGTCTTCATCATCACTAGCCATACTGTGGAATCCTCAGGACTTATTACATGCGTCACAAAACCTTGAAAGAGCATCCTAGGATGTTACGGGTACAAATCCGACCTGTCGGATCTTCGAGGGCACAAATTACATGTGACTGTCACAAAACCTTAAAAGAGTCTCTTGACTAGAAAGAACCCTAAAGAGCATCTAAGGCATTTTTCATCCTGTCCAGATCTCCAGGACTTATTACATGTGACCCCCACCACAAAACCTCGCAAGAGCATCCCAGGATGTTACGGGTACACAACCCCGACCTATAGGATCTCCCAGGGCACAAATTACATGTGGTCACCAAAAAACCTCGCAAGAGCATCCCAGGATGTTACGGGTACACAACTCCGACCTGTAGGATCTCCCAGGGTGCTATTATATGTGGTCATGGAAAAACCTCGAAAGAGCATCCCAGGATGTTACGGGTACACAACTCCAACTTGAAGGATCTCCCAAGGCGCTATTATATGCCATAGGACAAAACCTCAAAAAAGCATCCCAAGATGTTACGGGTACACAACTCCAACCTAAAGGATCTCCCAGGGCGCTATTATATGTCCTCCCAGAGCAATGTCTCGAAAGAGCATCCTAGGCTGTTACGGGTACACAACTCCGACCTATAGGATCTCCCAGACATGCTCATCTGCACAACCTGTTCCACGGCCACAGAGTATCATCCTGATACTCACCATACATCATCCTGATGTACACATGATCATCCTAATCATCAACACTGCATCGTCCTGATGCATGTCATCTGGAGCAACATTTTGAAGCTCGTCATCCATGATCATCCTGATCATACAATGCATCCACCTGATGCATACACAGTATCTGCCTGATACATATCATCATCCATGATCTACCTGATCATTCAATGTATCCACCTGATACATCTACAAATACATGATCCACCTAATCATACCTGATACATATCAACATACATGATCTACTTGATCATACAATGTATCCACCTGATACATACACAGATACATAGTCCAAGCATCCAACATGATGCATATACATATACATGATCCAACTGATCATATCCAGCATCCAACATGATGCATACATACATACATATAAATGATCCAACTGATCATATCCAGCATCCAACATGATGCATACATACATACATATAAATGATCCAACTGATCATATCCAGCATCCAACATGATGCATACATACATACATATAAATGATCCAACTGATCATATCCAGCATCCAACATGATGCATACAAATACAGAGCAGTAACTGGAGCATCGTCCTGATGCTCATCATTTAGCGCTTACATCCATAGCCATGTGAAGGATCCTCCTTCCAACATGCTTGGAATGGCTTCAGCAAATGTCTCCATCACTTCTTCCTCGAAGTGTCATCGATCTGAAGAACACCAAGCCTCTCTCTGAAGTACTCGAACTTCACTCTGGCTAGTGGCTTCGTTAGCACATCTGCAATCTGCTCATCCGTCGCAACATACAGGAGCTTCACTGCTCCTCTATGCACCATATCCCTGATATGGTGGTATTTCATCTCTATGTGTTTCGACCTGTCGTGGAACACCGGGTTCTCAAACAGCTTCACACAATTCTGGTTGTCACAAAAGATACCAGTAGCCTCCAATGGTAGATCAAATAACTCAGACAATAGCTTCCAAAGCCATACTACCTCACAACTAGCCGAGCATGTTGCAACATACTCTGCCTCGGCTGTACTCAGTGCTATGCAGGACTGCTTCCTGCTAAACCAAGAGATCACACCTGATCCCATACTAAAGCAGCACCTAGAAGTGCTCTTCCTATCTGCAGCACTGCCTGCCCAATCTAAATCAACATAACCCTGCAGGTTAAACTTTTGATTCGCATCATACTTGAGCCCACAATCAACTGTACCCTTCAGGTACCTCAGAACATGCTTTGCAGCTATCAATTGAACATGTCTCGGATCTGTCAGATACGGGCTCAAGGTGTTCACCACAAAGCAAATGTCTGGTCTCGTATTCGTCAGGTACATCAAGGACCCAATCATCTGACGATACATCGTAGCATCAACCGGCTCAGATGAAGCATCACACAGAAGCTTCAGGTTCGATGCCATAGGTGTGGCCATGGCCTTGCAATCCATCATCCCAAACCTCTTCAGGATATCTACTGCATACTTCCCTTATACAAGGAAGATTCCATCTACACTATGCCACACCTCCATGCCTAGAAAGTAGTGCATCATCCCCAAGTTCTTCATCTCGAACTCGGCAGCAAGCTTCCGCTGCGTGTCGGCAATCAATCTATCCTCACCTATAACAAACAGGTTATCCACATACAAAAGTAGTATCACTGGATTGCCTTCCTCAACCTTGTAGTAAAGGTTGGAATCCGCTTTACTCTTGGTAAAGCCCAAACTGGATAGAAAGCCATCTATCCTGCCATATCAGGTCCTGGCTTCCTGTTTCAAACCATACAGGGCTTTCTTCAGTTTGCACACATGTGACTCTCGGTCATGTGTCTCAAACCCGAGTGGCTACTCCATATACACTTCCTCTTCGACTACACCATTCAAGAAATCTGTCTTGACATCCATCTGGTGTAGCTTCCATTTCATCACTGCAGCCAGAGCAAGTACTGATCTGATGGAAGTGTATCTGGCTACAGGAGCAAAAGCCTCTGTGCTACCACCTGCAGCATGCTTGATCTTGTAGATATTCTTGGAAGTCACTACAGACTCCCCTTCATGTCTTGGGACTGCATCCCAAACATCTCCATGATCGACTGGTACTCCTCGATCATTGCATTCTTCCCAGATCCTGGGAACTTCAATATCTTCAATATTTTCAATAGATAACTTTGTTGCTGAACAAATTTTGTAGTCCTTCTTTTGTAGGTGATGGTATACGATCTTTCCTACACAACAAGTTAAATTGCATTATTAGAAAACATCTCATAGTTTTCAGAACAAATTCTTACACATAAATAAATATGTCATACAGTCATGCAATTATCTTAGACAATGCTTCAATACAACATTTATCCATATCCCGTAACTTTCTAGATGCCTTCCAATCTCTACCAGAACATTGTTAAGAGTGTGCACAACTCCCAACATGTTAGCAAAGAGGTTTCATTCTAGATAAGTAGCAACGGAATGTTGTACAGTGCCATAGGCCAATTACCCATGTATATTAGTAGTATACTGTTCATCAATGCAACTATTCTAATATGAATAATACGCAACCTAATTCTAGGAACATCAGTATATACATTATTGAACAGTATTATTTAAACAATAAAATATGTAAGGAATGATAATTCAAATACTTATCTTTGTTTGTTTGTTGGGTTGACTCCCTCTCAGTCTTTGCTTCTTTTCTGCAACTCCATTCTGATGTGGATTGTGAGAAGTGGTCAACTCCCTCTGAATATATGCATCCTTGCAGAAATTACTGAAGTGTGCTCCTTCTTGATCTTTGCTTCCTTGCAGGAACAACTGGAGTGTGCTCCCTCTTGATCTCTGCTTCCTGGATTACCTGTCCTTGAACTTATATCCATCCTTAATCGCTATGCATGCTTATTAGTATCATCATTGTGTTATCCTCGAGGTCTCATACATAATCACACATTCAGTAGTATAATCTTAATACTATCAAAGCACAATAATCTTAAACATGTATAGTCATGATCATTTCAAACACAGATAATAAACATTAGTATTCAAGGTTTCAGGTAAGTCTTCTTTTACTCATGCATATTCTTATTTGATCATAGGACTCTTCTGGTTAGTTAAATCATCAATCAAGATAAGAGACATAATATGCATAAACCCTTGATTACTTACATTTCTAACTTTATGAATAAACATAACCAATCATACCAAGTATACTTATATAAGGGATTCTAACTTGATATAGGAAAAACATACCTGGATTGGTATGTTAGCTAGTTATGTCTAACATACCCACATGATGTCTTCTTGTTCTCTTCAATGACTTGTGCTAGTAACCTGCATATCTCATAGGTTAACCATTATAGAACCAAGTTATACATACCTCGTAAATAGATCTTCTAAGTGATCCATGACAATGGATGAATCTTTGTCTTCATGTCATCATGATCATATGTTCTTGAACTAGAACATGATTTATCTTTCTTGGTGTACCTTTCATGTTAGCGGACAACATAAACCTGTTGGCTTAAACTGACCCAGAGGTTTCCAATTAGACCCAGGTTCTTTGCGGTTCTCCCTTTGACCAACAAAACCCCTTCGCACCGGCCCTTTCAGCAACAACCTGCGAGCAAGTTGAGGTCTCACCCGAGGTGTATCTTTATGGGGTACTGCGGAATCAGGTTTCCACAGTAAATGATGAGTTGTTTATCTGAAAACGTTGTGCAGCGCAGGACAGAAGGATGGCTCGCAGCAGAATCTATGCTGCGAGCAGTACCGCGCGGTGGAGGAAACACTGCGGGCCGCATCAAGGGTTTCTTACTGCTGTGAATCTTCTACTGGAACTGCGAATCACCCACAATTATCCTCTACTTGGAAAATCTCGGAAACATTAAGGCACTGAAATGAATATCACTCATCCATTCATTCAGGCACTTATTGGCTATCTTTCTAGCATTCGTCAAGAACTTGGATTATTACAACATGAACTGAAATGATAAACATGATTAACTGTGCTACATTCCTTCACTGTGTTTAAGAAATTCATTATACTTAAATGACTAATTCACGGCCTTAACATAGAATTGAAGTGTTCACCGTTCATCTGCTTCCGCGGAACCTAGCATATCATTCCCAAACTTCTCCTATTGGTAAATGCATATCAAAGTTCTCATATTACAGTATGCAAGGAAACATTCAAGCATTCATTCTACAGAAAATACAGATAGTTATTCATTCATAAACATCATCACATAACATAGGATTTAACATGGTTCACTTCCCCGGATGGAAAGCTACGTCCACAAGAACAGTTGGTAATCTATTTCTTTCAAAAGGGATGGGGCAACCGTTCTTAGCCTGCGCACTCAGCTGCAGACTCTCCTTTCTCTCAGCTAGCTCTCTGCGCACACAGCTGCAAAGCCTTTACAATATTCTCAGCTCGAAGAGATTTTACAATACAAAAGGGTTATCTCCTTAAGTTCTTAGCAACAACAAAAGACTAATAATAATCCAAAAAGAGAGTAACTCTAAGAACCTAACACACCGAACAACACAACGAGAACCCCCATCCCATACAAAATGTCTTCTTAAATAGATCATGCCTGAAGGTCATGTCTATACAATACCGAAGACCTAAAACCCAAAACCCTAAGGGTTTCCATAACTGCGTTGATTTTCCAAACCGGCTTGCTGGCTCCTGGTAGCATCTACTTGATCATGGCGGATCTCCACGTCCTCATTCTATCACTATCGACCTTCCTGTCGCACGCGTGCCTCCAGGCTGCTTCTGTCGAACCATTTCTCTCTAACGGTTTTACCTTCTAAGCGTGCCAAACGTCGCTTTCCTTAAAAACCCACGCGTGGCCACCTTCCTGTTTTGCCTACGTCCACCGCTTGGCAATCCTGAAGTATCTTTCCAAAAATGGATGCTACCGATCGAGTTGGTAACTACACTTGATACTTGTCCAGCACACCGCTTTGCTGGCTCCACGTGGCCTCCTAACTCCGTAGCACTGCTTCAGCGCAGTACTAGTCTTCGCATCACGGCCAAAACTTCGACGCTACGCGCAACTCCGCAGTCTGGTCAAAAGTTGGATGTTGCGCACAACTTCGCAGCATCCTCAATACTTAGCCAAAATTGTGTTTCTGAGTTGCGCTCAGCTCATCCTTCCCTGCTTGCCTCAAAAAGGTGCTTCCCAAAACTTCATCTCAATCTGGGCCCAACATGCCCCTAACACTTACATGTGGCTAGTCCCCGAGCCACTGATTGTTTCAGCTGTCTCACTCTGCGCCACGACTGGTGGGACGAACTTGGCCGCAAACTCGTCATATGTACTGCACAACTGCACCACTGCTTCTCTTGTATCCTCCTCAACCTGTTTAATTTTCTCAAGCAGTGTTGGAGTTATTTCTTGTCCAATTTGATCTTATACCTACTCCTGCTTATCGCGCAGTTCTACTAGCTTATCTTCAATCTGCTAAGATACCGCCATGGCATTCTCCAGGAGCTGCTGTGACTGATTATCCATCTCAGTCTCTTTTTGTCGTAAATCCTGTACTTCTTTCTTTAAGCTGGATATATCCTTATATCTCGGCAGCCTTTCTCTAGGTGGTAGAGCTTTCACCTCTGCGTTCAACTTGTCCAGTGCGGTCTGTTTTTCTTGTACCATGGTCTTGACCTGCAGCAACCCTTGATCCTCTTCAAGGGTCGTGATTTCCTGCGAAACCTTATCCAGAAGAGATTGGCACTTAGCCATCTCACTTGTGATGCTTTTCGAGCCGGCACTCACTGCTTTCTCTCTGACCTACTGTTCAGTTAATGATGCCTACTTGTTCAGCTTATCCCTTAATGTAGCAATATCGGCCTCATAATAAATCTCTTTGTCCTGCATCTCCGTCTGCAAGGACTTCACCTTATCTCCGATCCTCGGAACTATGTCCGTAGGATCATCCTGGATTTCTATACCTTTGATATCCTTCGCCACATTGGATATGGTGGTCTCCAAATTCTGTCAGCAATCCTGCTCGTTGCGTAGCTGTACTTCTGCCTTCTGCTGAATTTGTCTGTTTGCTGCAGTGAGTTCTGCCTGCAACTTCATTGCTTCAACCGTCTGTTCATGCATCTCCTCCACGATCTGCATGTGGATGAAGTGCAATCCTGGTAACAGGATTTTTGCTAAGTCGAGCTCTACCATCTCGACTCCCTTTGTGTCCAAGGCCACTTGCTCTGCTATTGGCAACACAACAACCAATGGGTCCACATGGACAATTCTGGTCTTCAACGGCAACGTTATTGCTAGCTGTTGGCTTCCTTGCTGCGAGGTTCCTACCGACCTCCTTTCAGCCCCTGCTTCCTGTGGCACAATAAGGATTTTCTGGACATCGTCCATTTTCTTCATGAGGCCTTGCATTGCGAGCCTCATCTGGTGTAGGTCATCGTGGATGACCTTGTCCTTCTTTTCTTTAGCAGCCATAAGCTCCTTCATCTGCTCTGAGATTGTTTCGGCTATCATCTCGTAGTCATCATCATTGAGGACTGCCTCCGATTGAATCTTTGTAGCCTTCACCTTTTTCCTCGATCTTGGCTTCTTCGATGTCTCAGCTTCTTTTCTCTTCCCTGTTTCTTCAATAATTGGGCATGAGAGCGGGATCGGCTCATCTTCTGCTGAGTCTGTCTCCACGTCCATGACCTCTACACGGAACTCTGCTGACCAATATTTCCTTAGGTCCTCAATATCCTGCTCATACATGATGTACTTTCCTGGGAACCACTCCGGTTTCCTCGTTTGTGCTTTCGGCGATATGAATATACATTTCATATCTGCCTCAAATTCGATGATGCGGATATACTTCGCCGTGACCTGCTTTGTAATGCGGGGTGTCTTTGTGATTGTGTCGCGCAGCTGGATATAGTATTGGTAAAATAATTCTATTGTTGCATGTTGGCGCTCTGCATTTGTGTTTTCCCAGAGGTTGACGAACTTAAACCCTCTAGGATCCTTGCTATCCATAACAACACCCGCATAATCTCGCGGCTCCTTCCATCCGCACAAAGCAATGAGGACGATGAGCGAGGTGAAATGGAACTGGCCACCATTCACCTAGGTGTCATTGAGTTCTTCAAGGAACTCATTCAGTAGAAACTGGCACCAATTGAAGCTGTGGCCTTCGGTCGCTGTGGCACCAAGGAGTATTGCGCCCACAGGCACCTCCGAAGGTCTAGATGTTTTGAGCATCTTCCCTGCGAGCAACTGCGTTACAAATCTTGTTGCTCGGTCCTCTATATCCTCTGTCAGGAATCCTCTTTTGGCCTTCACTACCGAGTGGGTCTTCTTCATCTTCTCAACATCCTCTTTTTCTTTTCTCTTCCCCTGGAAGAATTGCTTCGGATCCTTACAGCGCTTGCTTATCCCAGTGATGCGATGGATCAAATCAATGTTAATGCCAATGTTTCTGTCCAGCCACAGATAACTTTGATGGATTCGCGTCATGAGTGTGCGAACCACAATATTCAATTCTGGGGAACGATCAAAATGTGGCAATCTCAGCAAGTTCAGTAGCCCTGACTGAATGACAGGTGCTAACCAACTGTCAGCTACCAAGTTCAGAGTTCCCTTGGCGTCCTTTTTCCAGCACATATACTGGTCTGGTTGAAAATCCGGGTATTTGGGAACATCTTGCTCATCTTTCTTCATTCCCAAGAGGTCATAATCCTCCCATTTACAATCTGCTACCTTTCCCAGCAGATTCTTACCAACGTTTACATGCTTTGACATAGGCGATAGCGGGATGTTGTATCTCGCATTCTTGAGCAATTTAAACATAGGGGCATTCAGTGCCCACGGGGAGATATATTCAGGTGTCATCTTTAAAGGTTCTATCTGAAAGGTCGGTGCTTTCTATGCCGAGGATCCCAATTTTATGATGTTGGATCGAGGTGCAGTTACAACTTTTCCCTTATCTGATGGCTTTTCCTACAACGTGGGATTAATTCTTGGTGATCTATGGGATCCTTCACCTTGTTCTACGGCGACCTTTTTAACTGGGGTTTTCATTAACTGCTGAATCCCTCCTTGCTGAAAGATCCTCAATGCTTCTTCAAGGGTTAGTTCTTCTTCTCTAAAGGAAGGTTCAGACATTCACAAACGGGGTAGCAGCTAAGGCAGACAAAATACAGGTGGCTACTAGCTTAGAGAGGTTAATCGCAAAAAAATTCTAAGTGCTTGGTAACGCCCGCGAGTCTCCCAACGGTGTTATTTATAGGCACAGCAGACCCTCTCCCACGCCCTTCAATGGTTATATAATCATTTAATGTGGTGTCCGTTGGCGAATTTGAGCGGATCCTTCGATCTTTTCTGTCGTCAGCGTGCTCAGAACGACTATCTTTTCTTTAAATGCTAAAGCGGTTGCTGCAACGGTCATCTAACGGCTATTTTTCTGAAAAGCCATGCAACGGCTATTTTTCTCTGGGTGTTGCGCCGAACTGTGCAGCAAGCCATCTGCAACCCTATGTGGCTACTTTGCAGTGCCGAAAATTTCCAACTGCGCAGCTACTTTGCAGTGCCAAAACTTTCAAACTGCACGGCTTCCACTATACATACATACATATATATATATATATATATATATATATATATATTTTTTTTTTTTTTTTTTTTTTTTCCTTTCCGCGCAGCTTCAACAATGTTGCGCGGTACATAGGTCATTCTTCTTATCATACCTTCTTCCTTTTATCATACATGTAAAGACTTCTTTACATTTCTAGTGTCCACTTTCAACTATACTTGACACTTAGAACTTACTTCCTTGGTTGATTTTTCAGGGTTCTGCGAAGCAGTGCTATCATGGTATAGCTTTAGCCTTCTTCCATTTATCAAAGTTGGCAAGGTATCACCAGCTAAATTGGCTAACTGGACTACACCAGTGTTAGTAACATGCATCACAGTATATGGGCCAAGCCAATGCATCTTAAATTTACCAAGGAATTTCATGAATTTGCTATCATACAGGAAGACTAGATCACCTACCTGAAAACACTTGTTCTTTATATGGCGATCATGCCATGCTTTCTTGCGGTCCTTCTGAGCTTGCTGGTGGAAGCCTACAATGAAGCGATCTTCCTCCAAGCCTAGTAAGTGTAGTAATCTTTCTTCTAGAGCTTCGCAGTCTGCCATCCCTGTAAATGTAGCAATTCTCAAACTAGGGACAATATATTCCATAGGAATTATAGCCTCCTACCCATAAACCAACCGAAAGGGTGTCTGTCCTATCAATTTATTACATGTTGTCCTGTATGCCCATAGCACAGATGAGATGCGCAGGTCCCAATCATCTCTATTTACATTGCACACCTTAGTGAGTGCGTTCTCCAATATTTTATTGAAAGCCTCTACAGTACCATTCGCTTGTGGATGATATGGAGTATTGCGCTGATGACAAATGTATAATTCTTCTGTAAGTGCCTCAATCATCTTGTTCATAAAGTGAGTACCTTGGTCACTCATTAAAATCTTCGGACAGCCAAATCTGGTGAGTATTTCTTCAAAAATAAATTATGCAGCAGTACTGGCGCTGCAGTCCTTAACTGGTTTTGCTTCTGCCCATATGGTGAGGTAATCTATAGCAGTAATAATATACCTTGCACTCGTTCTTTTTCCTGGTGGGTTTATAGGACCCACAAAGTCTATTGCCCATTTTTCAAATGGCTGCAGTGTCAGTTGTGGATTCAATGGCATCTCATCTCGGCGTGATGGTTTTCCTGTCCTCTGACAGACATCATAGTTCCTGCAATGTTCTTTGGCATCTTTATGGATCGTAAGCCACCATAGCCCTACGCGCAAGATCTTCTGCGCAGTAGCCCTTCCTGCATAGTGACCTCCCGCGATTCCTGAGTGTGCGTCGGCTAGAATAGATGGCTTCTTGTGATCGAGTACGCACCTGCGTAGGACTTCATCCATCCCAAGTTTGTATAACTGTCCTGCAATTATAGTGAAGTCCGCGACGTGGACCACTAACTGTTTTTTCTACTGGACCGAGAATTCCTAGGGTGTCAGCCCTGTGGTTAGGAAGTCAATGATATCCTTGTAATAATCATTGGCAACCTGTATACTAAATAACTGCGCATCAGGCAGACTGTCTTCAATATTCGTCGGCTCCTCTCCTGACTCGATCCTTGACAGATGATTAGGTCCCAAGTTCAGTCTACCTAGTTTGACAATAATTTCAAAGTCATATTCCTGGAACAGCAATAGCCATCAGCATATGCGTCCCCCTAACACAGGCTTGTCGACTAAATATTTCAACGCAGAATGGTCAGTAAACATAAGGAAGTGCGATCCCATCAAGTAGTGTCTAAATTTCTGTAGAGCATATACCATCGCAAGGCCTTCCCTCTCAGTAGTAGTATAGTTCTTCTCTGCTGTCGAAAGCTTTCTGCTAGAAAATGAAATAGGGTGGTCAATACCTCCCTCTCCTGGCTGAGCTAACATGATTCCTAGGGAAATACATGATGCGCCAACATGGACATGGAATGGCTTCGTCCGGTCTGGAAAGACTAGAATCGGCGCAGTGACTATCTTTTCTTTTAATGTGTCAAAACCCTGTTCGCATTCTGCGTTCCAAATGAATGGTGTGTCTTTCTTCAGTAGCTTTTCGATTGCTGCGGTTATCTGTGCATAACCCTTTATAAATTTCCTGTAATATTCAGTATGGCCTAATGTAGATCGCAACATCTTGACTGAATTTGGTGTTGGTAAGTTTGCAATAAATGCAATCTTCGCAGGGTCTACCATCAATCCTTGCTTACAGACAATGTGGCCAAGTAAAATTCCATAAGGCACACAGAAAATACACTTTTTCAAATTCAAGGATATTTGATGCTGTCGACACTTCTCGAGCACCATGCGGAAATTCGCGCAATGATTTTTCAATAGACCAAATACAGTCCAATCATCAAAATATGCTTCTAAAAACTTGTGCATAAAATCTTTAAATGCTGCGACGACGACTCTAGAGAATATGGAAGGTGTGTTCTTCAGCCCAAAAGGCATGACGATGTACTAGAATGACCCCCATTCTGCAGCAAATGTCGTCTTATGCCTATCTGCAGGATCAATTCTGATCTCATGATAACCAGAGAAACCATCAATGAAAGAATATGCCTCATTTACTCCAACGTTATCAAGCACTTCGTCTGTGAATGGAGTAGGAAATGGGTAGTGCATGGAAGCATCGTTTAGCTTTCTGAGATCCACACAAATCTTGATTTTGCCTTTTGCTTTCTCGTCTTGAAAAACCATGGGGATAATCCATTCAGATTCTTCAACTGGTTCAATGATTCCTACTTCCAGCATCTTATCTAGCTTTGTGTGAACTTTTTCCTTATAGCACGGATTCAATCTGTATGGTCTCTGCTTGATAGGCTTAGCACCTGGTTTTAAAGGTATTTTCATGACCCCTAGGTCTCCCAAAATTCCTTTCATCTCTGTAAGTTTTGTTGGAAATAGTTCCTGACACTCATATAAGGTATCTGCGATCTCTACAATAGTCTGCTCATCCCAATAATCTCCTATTGATGCGAACTTCGGCTCTTTGTCTGTGCCAATGTTCACTTTTTCTGTTTTTACTGGTCCAGTCATATCTGGGATTTCCAACGGAGGTCCTTCTACCTCACACGGGCCTTTTGATTCTGGTATATCTCTGTTGCGCGGGTCGTCCTCGTCGTCTTCAGTTGTATCATTGGTATCTTCAGCTAAGTTGTAACACTCGATCAAGTGCTCTTCATGTTCCTTCCATTCTGACTGTAGGTGCACGGGAACGCACTCTGTCCCAAAAAACTCCTGCAATGTTATGTTTTGATGATGACAGTCGTCCTGGAATATGCGCTTCTTGATTAGCTGTAATGCTTCATGGATTAATGGATTCTCATCTTCAAAACTGAAGTCATTCCGAAAGTTCGCAGCTCCCAATCAGTGATTTCACTACGCAACTCCAGGTCGAGGTACCATTTCTCTGGGATACCCGCATCCAATGTATGTACAAATAAATGTACCCATTCTGTAACTGGTCTTTCCACCCATGCCTTTGAAAAGATTTCAATGTGCTAACTAGGGTCTGTCTGTCCATTCTACTTTTCAAAGGGTAAAGTAAACTTTTCGGCGAACCGGATCTGCATCTTAGTTCTGCATTGATACCAAGTAGCCAATGTTTTCTTATGTGCATTCCACCATCTGGAAGGTGTAACGTGCAATGCTATATCTAAAGCTGGCAGTCTGTGCTCATCTGGTATAGCTGCAATATATTCCCTTATGAAACTATAAACATTAGCAGAACCATCATATGTGGGAATAGGACTTACCTCTTTTCCGATCCAGCGCGATGATTTTGTAACGTGCGCACATCTTCTTGCTGATACTTCATGCATGCGGCTTTGCCAATTCTCCAATCCTGTATCCGATTCAAAGATACAAGAAGTGTCACATCGCCAGCTGAGCGTACCGTCCGCAGTAGGATTAATGTAGTCTTCCTTGTTCGCAGTCAACTAGTATAGTCGGTCTAAATCTTGAGCTTGGGATTCCTCCTGAATCGGCTCACTATATATGTCACCATCTTTAGGATCCAATGGTGCGATGACCCTAAGATGCTTCCCTTCAAACATCATCTTCTTTGTCTTCAAGTTTATGATAGCCAAGTTATCCATAGCCCAATCAATTCCCAATATTTCTAGAAAAGGTTGACTATCATCCACAATTTCAATAACCTCGAAGTCTGCATGACTTTGTACTCCATCAATGTCAACTACTACATTAGGTAATTGGACAAAAGGTATGACCTTCTCCTGATTAGCCATTCGTAACTCGATAGGTGACCAGAGCAACTTTGGTCGACCCATCTGCTGCCATGTCTGCTTAGTCAAGACATTCACTTTTGATCCTAGATCAAGGATGACTTCATCCATTTCAAAATCTCCTATCTGCGCAGTAAGCCTCATCTCTCGGCCTGTTCTTTTGTGCTTCCTTATATGATGTACAGCGCTATCTGGAGTCTCTGTTGCAATCTAAGGTTCATACTGGATGATAAGCTTCTGGAGCTCTACAATGGCTTTTTCGCTTTTTAGTAACTTCATGCAGCTTCGCAAGAACTGTGAAACAGAAGTACGGACATCTGTCACAGTACGTGTTTTATCATATGGAGCTAGCATGTCTTCAACATGTGGTGTTTCACTGCGCAGCGGGATCCTTGATGACTTGTCTGCTGGTTCTCTAAAGGTATCCCGCGCGTCAATAAAGACCTCCTTGTTCTTCTGTAGGTTAAGAGGGGGTGCTTTTCCTCGAGCTTTCCTTATCCATATTGTTTCAAGGGGATTCTTCTTCATATGTGCCTCCCCTGATGTTGAAGCTTCCACTCCTCTGTCGCGGCCTATCTCAACGCCACTGCGCGTGACCACGTTAATGCTCGGATCCACTGGTCTATTCTCTACTGCGATCCACTGGATGTTTGGATTCAGAGCCTCTGTTCAGCTTCTCTTCTGCATTTCCACCTCTAATACTGGGCAATCTTCAATGACATGCTTAAATGATTTACAATAATTGCATGTAGTGCATGGGTTAACACAATCTCTAGACATGTGCCCGGGTTGGCCATAGTTATAACAAATGACTTGGCCGTGGCCTCTTCCTTGTGCTAGACCAGCATTTCTTCCTCTGCCGCGGTATCCACCACCACGACCTCTGTATCCTCCTTGGTCATATTGTGCATTTTCTTATTTTGGCTGGGTATCTTCTTGTACGCAGTACAATCCAGCGCCTCGCATTGAGTCCATATCCCTTTTTCTTTCATTCATTAATTCATATGCACAGTAGTTGGATTCATCATGTCCAACTGATTTACAGAAATTGTAGTATAAATTATTAGGAATTTTCACATATTTCTGGATTAGGTAATAGTCTTCTGGTCTGTGTCCTATGGTTCTGCAAATTTCACACCATGGGGCATGATTCTAATTTAATGGGTTAGGCACACCACTGTTAATATAGTCGTGGAATAGAGGGCAATGCTCACGGTCATGACCTTCTCCTTTACAACTTGTACACCAAACCTCCTGTCTAGGTTCATATCTTTGTTCTTTACCATTTTTCATACTTTGCAGTTCAAGTGTCAGGGTGGTCAGCTGGTTCTGGATCTGAGACATCCCAGAACTAGTATCACCAATCGGCGAAGTTTCCAGCTTCATTGCAATTTCCAAGGCCTCTACCTGGGATAGAACCTTCTGTTGCATCAATGGTAATCTGATATGAGGTAACAGCACAACAATGAACCATTCTTTATGTTGTTCTGGTGGTATAACAAAACTTACTTGGTCTAGTAAAGTCTTAAATTTCTGATCAAATTCCCAGACCGTTTCAGTTGGCCTCTACTTTATTTCCTTCAACTCAGTTATACACTGAGACTCAGACTTAGGTTTCTTGAACTCTGCCACCAGCGCGACTTTAATTTTTGCGAGGGTTCTCGGTTGTACGGTAGAGTATTTCATAAACCAATGTAGCACTCTATCCCTGAAGGTGGTAATGAGTTGTGCTTGCTTCACAACATCGTCCTGGATTTGTCTTACACTCCATACGGCTTCACAAAGGAACCAATGCTGATCAGGGTCTTCTAGGCCAGTTCCTCTGAATATTGGCAGTTTCATATCAGTGTTTGCCATTGTGCTACTAGGTGGTGGAGCGCCGGGATTAGTGCGCGGCTGTTGTAAAGGGATATGCATAGTAAATACAAATGGGACTATCGGGAGAGATGGACTAAGTTGATTCTTCTACTAGGTGGGCTGCGTGGCGGATGGGTTTTGCGATAAAGGTGGTGCGGTTTGTGCATCCGACGGATTCTCAGGGGTAAATGGTTGTGCAACTTCACTATCAAGATCGCAGGGGATCTCAGTATCTATATGAAGTTTAGGGCCTTCTGGATTCTTATTAATTTTATATCTCTTACCACTTCTAAGAGTATGTGTCTCTTTGTTAGAATCAATATATGTACTGTTTATCATGACAAACTTCAAGCATATTACTGCATTCTTAGAACACCTTTCTCAGCTAACAGCATCTTAATGTATAGACTGAGATTGTTCAAAAACTTACCGTGGAATCCTCTGAAAAAATGTGCTTCTGCTTGGCTGTAGGATTTGAGTGTGTCTACAGCAAATTCTGTTACAAAGCCTTCTAGCATATGATCGACCCAATAATCAACTGCACGTGACAACGGGCTATCTAACGCTTTAAGCTGCGCTGTGAGCTCAGGAGTCCACTCCGTAGGAACTCCACCTTGGAAACAGTTTTTCTTCTCTTCGATCCACGAGATCCACGCATGCAACTCGTTTGGAAACGATGCCCAAAAGATCTCATGAATGTCGTCCAACAGATATCTATCCGACCACTGTGTGTCGCTTAGACACGGATGTCTATTTTCTTGTCTGTTAAAATCGCTTATGGTCTTATCCCACCAAGCTTGGATTTCTGTCTTTTCAAGATGCCAATAGTCAGATCCTTCGGTGAACTGATATTCTTCTTCACACATCATGATTGCAACTCAGCGGAACCATTTCAACTCATCATGGATTCTAGTGCGGCAACGGAACCATTTCAACTCATCATGGATTCTAGCGCGGCAACGGAACCATTTGTTGGCTTAAACTGACCTAGAGGTTTCCAATTAGACCCAGGTTCTTTGCAGTTCTCCCTTTGACCAACAAAACCCCTTCGCACTGGCCCTTTTGGCAACAACCTGTGAGCAGGTTGAGGTCTCACCCGAGGTGTATCTTTATGGGGTACTGCGGAATCAGGTTTCCACAATAAATGATGAGTTGTTTATCTGAACAAGCTGCGCAACGCAAGACAGAAGGATGGTGATGCAGGCAAAGTGATGTGATGCGCAGCAGAATCTATGCTACGAGCAGTACTGCGCGGTGGAGGCAACACTGCGGGCCCCATCAAGGGTTTCTTACTACTGCGAATCTTCTACTGGAACTGCGAATCACCCACAATTATCCTCTACTTGGAAAATCTCAGAAACATTAAGGCACTGAAATGAAAATCACTCATCCATTCATTCAGGCACTTACTGGCTATATTTCTAGCATTCGTCAAGAACTTGGATTATTACAACATGAACTGAAATGATAAACATGATTAACTATGCTACGTTCCTTCACTGTGTTTAAGAAAGTAATTATACTTAAATGACTGATTCACGGCCTTAACATAGAATTGAAGTGTTCACCATTCATCTGCTTCCGCGTAACCTAGCATATCATTCCCAAACTTCTCCTATTGGTAAATGCATATCAAAGTTCTCATATTACAACATGCAAGGAAACATTCAAGCATTCATTCTACAGAAAATATAGACAGCCATTCATTCATAAACATCATCACATAACACAGGATTTAACGTGGTTCACTTCCCTGGATGGAAAGCTACGTCCACAAGAACGGTTGGTAATCTATTTCTTTCAAAAGGGATGGGGCAACCGTTCTTATTCTGTGCACTCAGTTGCAGATTCTCCTTTCTCTCGACTAGGTCTCTGCACACACAGCTGCAGAGCCTTTACAATATTCTCAGCTCGAAGAGATTTGACAATACAAAAAGGTTATCTCCTTAAGTTCTTAGCAACAACAAAAGACTAATAATAATCCAAAAAGAGAGTAACTGTGAGAACCTAACACACCGAGAACCCCCATCCCATACAAAATGTCTTCTTAAATAGATCATGCCCAAAGGTCATGTCTGTACAATACCGAAGACCTAAAACCCAAAACCCTAAGGGTTTCCAAAACTGTGTCGATTTTCCAAACCGGCTTGCTGGCTCCTGGTAGCGTCTGCTTGATCATGGCGGATCTCCACGTCCTCATTTTGTCTCTATCGGCCTTCCTGTCGCATGCGTGCATACAACCTGCTTCTGTCGAACCAGTTCTCGCTAACGATTTTACCTTCTAAGCGTGCCAAACGTCGCTTTCCTTAACAACCCACGCGTGGCCGCCTTCCTGTTTTGCCTACGTCCGCCACTCGGCAATCCTGAAGTATCTTTCCAAAAATGGCTGCTACCGATCGAGCTGGAAACTACACTTGATACTTGTCCAGCACACCGCTTTGCTAGCTCCACGTGGCCTCCTAACTCTGAAGCACTGCTTCAGCGCAGTACTGGTCTTCGCATCACGGCCAAAACTTCGACGCTGCGCGCAACTCCGCAGTCTGGTCAAAAGTTGGATGTTGCGCGCAACTTCGCAGCATCCTCAATACTTAGCCAATATTGTATTTATGAGCTGCGCTCAGCTCAGCCTTCCCTGCTTGCCTCAAAAAGGTGCTTCCCAAAACTTCATCTCAATCTAGGCCCAACAAAACCTCATACAACACCATAATGCATTAGTACAATCATAAGTGTCAACACCCTAATCAATGAGTATCTTCTATCATGCATTCATAATTTTACTAAGGTGATACGACAAGTCTAAATTTAATCAATATTTTACTAACCGTAATAACATGAAGACAAACATACCATAAACTTAATCGTGAACAAATCTCGAAACATACCTGGATAAGTCATACCTGTCGAGATTGCTTGTAATCTTCTTATGTAAGGCCTTAGCCTCATCTCCCTCTGAAACAGGAACTTCTTCACTTATGCAGGTGACCAATCCATTCTCTTCTAGGATTATCCTAATCCACTTGATTTGCAGAAACTAGATCTGGAGCTGGATTAGGGTTTGTCAAAGAAACCCTAAAAATTCAAACTTTGAATTTCAAACTTCCGAAAGGATAGAAATATGCGCCTTGATGAGCTTATCAAGTTGGTATACTCAGAATTTGAAAACTGCAAAGTTTCACCCCTCAAATTTGCCTTTGAAACTTCTGGATTCACTAGACATAACCCCGAACTAAGGTTTGATAAATCCCACCCTTCTTCCCAATCAAAAGGTTCAATCCAAAGCTCTAAGCTTCTATTTTTCTGAGGAGCTTCCAGCCGTGGTCACAAATTTCAAAATTTTCCATTTTTGCAAAAGCCCTAATTTTCCACTTTTCCGATCAAAGTCCCGAACTAGGGTCTGATCAAGCCCGGCCTTGTGCCCAATCACAAATTCTGATCTTGGTCTCTAAATTTTGATTTTTATGAGTAGCATTCATCCATAGTCTCCGATTACAAAAATTTCCAACTTTCTCCGAAACCCTAAATTCCGGAAGCCATGAATGAAGGTGCTCAAAAATAATTATGTTTTGACAAAAATATGTACCTAATTGTTTCTAGTGTAACTACAAATTTTTCAATCCAAAGGGTCTGAAACATTTTTCTGTGATAGCCTTCCCTGTCATCTTTCCAACCCCACAGGTCTGACCTCAAATGGATTCTCTGAGAGAAAGTTATGCCAATTGTCGCAACGTGACCTGTTTATGGGATAAAACAGGAGAGAAAACTTGTATGGTGTGCCACATGTCACTGGTTCAGTTTCAACCTCTGAAAAACTTACCTGAGAAAGCACAGTCTGTGCACTACCTGTCACTTTTTATGAAATTTCATTTGGAGCTTCCTATCCCAAGTTATGACCTTTTTTCCTAGGTCACCTGTTTATGACTCAAATCTGGAAGAGGCAAAAACCCTAGATTGTACATATCATAAAACACAAAGTACAACGAATTAGAAGTTTTCCTTTTGTCACACGCTACATGAGGATCTTAGCTTCACCCTGTACGATTTTCAGACCCTAAAACCTTTCCAAAATTTATTTATAGTGAAAGTTCTACAATGACTGGTTTTTGTTATATCAAGCCCTAGCTTCGCAAGTGCAACAAGTGTCATACATGCCATACCATGCCTTCTTTCAGGCTAGCTCTTATACCATGTTAGTTTTTCAGAATTTACTTCAATCTGATCTAAAATCTTAACTGAGAGAACAACATGTATAGCATATCTACAGCATATCAATCATGGATACAATAATGTAAGCACACAAGAGACACAGAGTTTACTTGGGGAAAACCATAAAGGTGAAAAACCCCAATAACTTCCTCAGAGATAGATAGAGTAATGATACAACCCAAGCATAAGAGATAGACATCTCCTAGTAGCAGCTTCTCCTCCTCCACAAGTGCGCCACTCTCCCAAGAGTGTGAGAGAGAATAGAATGATGAAATAGAGTGCCTCCTGCACTCTATTTATACTTGACTTGACTTGCCTAATAACCTTTACTAGGTCGGCCTTAACTTAACCATGTAACATAATGCTGACTAGGTCGACACCCAATAGGGTGGTCTAATAACCCTTTGACCCACATGGCCGACCCCCAATAGGGTGGTCTAATAACCCTTCGACCCACATGACTTATATAGGGCCGACCCCAACAAGGTGGTCTAATAACCCATCAAGTATAAGTTACGACACTTACAATATAAATGACGACACTTCCGTATAGAGGAATAATAACATCTCTATAGGAATACAAACACTTCCGTATAGAGGAATAATACCATCTCTATAGGAGTACAATATACATATATGAAATGCATTTCGAAGTTACATATACATCAACACTCCCTGGTCTATTCCAAACCTCTCAACCATGGAGTCCCTCCACTCCACATGGTTTGTCTACAACTCTTGGCTGCTAGGACCCACACAGTCCCATTAGCACCATCTTTCATTGTTGCTCAAGCTGAGCTTTTTAGGAGAGTCACATGTCCACATGCATCCTTAAGATGCTTTCATAGTCCTTGCTTCAAACAATACCTACACTCAAACATTGAATCAATTCGCATGTTTAGTTTATTTTCATAGGATTTATCTCTAAACAAGAGTTTAGGAAGTCATAACCAAATAATATACACATATATATTCATAAGCAAGAAATTACAAGATAACCAAATACTTATCTGCATTGGATGTCTTCACTTTATTCCATAGGGTCCTTCTTTGCTTTACAAGTCTTGGATTTCCTATGGATATAATAACGAATGTTGGGCTAGCGCGCAAGCTACTCCTCAACCATTCGTATAGGCAATGCTAAGTCAGTACGCCGACTAGTTTTATCAGACATCTCATTTAGAAATATGCTAAGCCAGTACTCTGACTAGGAATTATCAAGTATTTGAGGAATGTTTGGCCAGCACGCCGGCTGCTCCATAACATTCAAGTAGTTAATGCCCAACCAGTACACCTTCACGCCGACTGGGTTTACCAAGCATTTGTAGCACCCAACCAATTACTCTTTGGATTTACCAAGCATTTTTAATTCTTTCAGGGCCTTTGCTTCCTGCATTGACCAAGATTTCCAACAAAGAAACAAAAGTGCATCAGCTTAACTGTTAGAGGGCTTATACTTGAAACCTTCATTATTCGAAATAAGACATGAATGAAATTGAATACTTATCTGTATTGGACATTTCTTCTCTGATCCAGGGGGTCCTGTTTTTACTTTATAAGCCTTGGGATCCTCCTGCGAACTAAGATGTTTGGCCAGCACGCAGACTGCTCCAAAACATCAATAATTAATTTCCAACCAGTACACCTTCACGCCGACTTGGAAGGAAACTTCAC
Organism: Larix kaempferi; assembly: GCA_027924585.1. Taxonomy (NCBI): domain Eukaryota; kingdom Viridiplantae; phylum Streptophyta; class Pinopsida; order Pinales; family Pinaceae; genus Larix; species Larix kaempferi. The sequence goes on from BSBM01000698.1 coordinate 7,287,301, forward strand.
TACGACCATTTCTAGGTCAAGGCTCTATTATGGATCCATAGGCATATAAAATCCCTTTCATCAACACCTTCACAACCCTTCATCAAAATCCCCACAACCTCCAAAACATCATTTCATACACATTAACCCTTCCACCACAACCTCTCACAACAACCTTTTACTTTGTTCCTTTAGTGTGTAGCACCAAATTGCATCTGTTTAAGGTGACAACACAAGTAGTATAGGAAAAATTGCTAGCGTTGTTATTCTAAAATTGTAACCATAACCATAGCATTCACTATCAAGTATTGAAACACCAGGAATGCGTCCATTCCCTTAGGGTGTAATCAATATTGGCATCCCTAGCATAACTCAGCACCAGAAAGGTGTGCACTCCTCACTGATGTGAGCTATGCAGGTCCTAATCATACTTCAAGTAGTCTGAATAATATACATAAATAGAATGTGCTATGCATAATAATTCTAACAATTAGACTTGTACACATATATGTATATATATATCAGTCAAGGTTTACATAACACTTATTCATTTGCAGATGTAGTCCTTCTTCATTAATGAGGAATGGGGGCTCCCTTCTCTGAGTTGATAGTCCCTCGGTTTTCCATCCCAACTCCTTTTGATGTTACATAACCCTCATATGTATTACTGACATAATATTTACCATCTCACTCATATTGTTTACCAATCATGCAGTGCAAATGGGACATTATCAAAATGTCCAATGGCGTTTCACCCGAAACCCATTTCCAAGATATGGGATCCTTCCCATGAAGTTTGGATTCTGCAGGCCCTCTCTCATGGTCTTACTGCATTGTGTCTTCCTGGAACACTTATCAAATAGCCAAACAGTCAGCAACATTTAGCAATAAGCTTCAAATATGATTGTTCCATAACTAATCAATAGCATTAATAATTAATTCAACATGAATTTACAATTCTGTCTCCTACAGAAATTGATTTTCTTAGCCATAAGGATATCCTCATATTGCTTGGCTCTTGTAAGTGGTATCACTTCTCCCATTACGGTCTTATGTCTGCTACCATACATGAACATCCACTTACAACATGTCCTCCTGACACAATTTATATAAGCCAAATAATCATTAGTCATTTATTAGCAAAATTCCAAATCAAAGATTTACAAATTTGAGATTTACAAACCTTCTTTCTAACAAAACTTAGAGTCCTCAACCATGAGATTCCTTCTCATAAGCTCTAAATCAAAATTTTCAAATATGTTCCCTAAAAAAATTAGACTTGCAACCATGATATTATTTTCATAAACTTAAATCAGAATCTTTTCATATTTGTTTCATGCATAAATTAAATTTCACAACCATGAGAACCTTCTCATAACCTTTGGCTTTTGCACATGGTAGAGTTAAGCCTTTACTATGGTCTTATCTCCATTGCCATACGCAAGACATTTGTACCTGGAGTCTGAAACTTTCAATCAGCCAAACATGCTGTGAGTCCCCATGCATATAATATTTCATTGCTGCAACGGTCACTGAAGCATTTCCAGAATTATAACATTCCATAATTCAAACACTTCTAGTTGTTAACATATCAATATCACCAAACTCATTTATTTCACATAAATCATTATCATACTAAAATTGCAAGGTAGATTCACATCATTTATGCAATTTAAATGAAACTTTGGGATACTCATTATTTCACAGTCATATCATTTATACAACTCTGCCCTTCCACAGAGTATTCCGACAATCCATCGATCATGACTACCTTCTTCATGCTCTTACTATTCTGCATTCATAACAGCCCATGAAATGATCCTAGAATTATCATTCATTCATCATCTCATCCATTATTTAGTTTGCAATAACACACACACCATCCCCATGCATTCATGCAATGCATCACAACATGTGCACCCACACTTATGCATGCACATTTACAACATTTACTCAAGCTTTTCATATGCATTCACTCAATGCTTAATTACAAGATTTATAAAATCTCTTAATGCACATCCACTCAATGCCACCTTGTATTGTTTCATGGGTACTATGCATTCAAGCATATTATGGCCTAACCATGACTACCTCATATAGCATGCTTTACCATAATCAGGACCACCAGTCCTCACTTGCTTTGATTATTAAGCTCATAACCAACACACACATGGCAGGATATGTTTTATATGAATGCAATCTAAATTTTTAAACAATCACATGGTGTGAGACCTCTTGCCTTCACCACACCATGCTCCACCACACTATGGCAGTATGTCATTCTCATGAATGCATTTCAATCCTAATTGCATACCATTCTATGATTACTAGATATGGTTCAATGGATTCTTACCCAATCTCCTTTCAACACTTATGCAATCATCATAATTAAACCATTACCTGTATGGATCCCATTTACACCTTTGATGTTACTTGATCAGTTGGTCTCTTACAGAGGATTACCAAATTCTTCCACCAACCTCTTGATCATGGATTTGTTACCTTATCATTTTCTTCATAAGGTTGTTGGTCACATGGAACAACATCATCAACAATCTTCATCCATGCTTCTGTTGTCTTTGGTCCTACAACCAATATCAACACCAATAGTGCTTATCAACCACAATATTTGTCATTAGTGGTTCATTGCATATGGAAAACCTTACTACTTTTTCCAATATGTAATATCATATGTGTGCACAAACATCTGCTCATGCACTGTGCAATGTTTATTAATATGTCAACTAGTGCATATTCATGCCATCCATCTAATCTCTTGCATCTTCATCATTCTCATGCCATAATTTTATGTACATAAAGCTTATAAAATATAAATACAGTTAGCAAGACAAGGGTTAAGGAATTTTCTCTTTCCATTCCCTCATATTTGCATGAAATTCCTCTTCCACATCGTCACTGGTTCGATTTCATGGTGTGCTACTTCCAGGCATGCAATTCTAGAGATTGCCCATATTAACAACACTTTTTTTATCAAAACAGCCACTGACACTTTTATGCTCCAATTATCTATGGTGTATGATAACTCCATTCGAATTATGATTATGTGCCATTGTTCCTTGCTGGATAAGATTTCCAACGCCTATCCACGCGTTCCATTCCGACATCAGGTGTGGAAACTACATTACTTCAAAAATGACAACTTTCACCACAATTCTGCACATTTTACATAGTTGTAAAATATCATGAACTGCCAACTTTAGCCACCTGTAGAATAAAATATATAAATATTCAGGAAAATGTTTCTACTGGGCGACGTTAGTCCATATAACAAGGAACACTTATCAACTTGTGGATATCTGTTCTGATACTCCATTCATCTTTTATAAAATTATGGGTTTGACTACTTCTCACTTTTGACATTTTTCCAAAATTTCAAATTTTGGGCCAAAAATGGATATTTCTCAAATGGTGCATTTCTGGAAAATCTTTGTCTAACGGAATATGTTTGGATTAATGAGAATAAGAAATGTTTAGTTCAGTAAATTTCTTGAATCCTAATTACAGGGTCACTTTCATGCACTGCAAGTTTTTCAAAATTCCCAAAACGTGGCCCAGAATAGTGCTTTTTGACCTTCTTGCACACTCCGACTCCACATCCTTTGGAGTTTGGCTCCAAAACTCCAAAATTAACACCCTGTATGCTCCATGACTGCCCCATATCAATTTCGGCTCAATCCGACCTTCTTCAAGCGTCGGGACACCGATTTGTGAAAGCCATTAATCTCAAATTTATGCCCAATTAATGGAGCATAATGGGATCGGGATCCTCACTGGTTCATTCATGGCCTTCGTCAATGGCCTCAAAATTACACTGACCTCATCCAATTCTGACCTTGCATGCTCCTGTAATCCAAAAATCCATTTTCAGGCTCTATACTCTTTTTTTTTACCACACAACCCGCAACCCGCAACCTGAATTGTAGGATCGGGATTGCGGAAACCGGAACGCAACTTTTCAAACTTATTCATTCCCGCAACCCACAACCCAAAACCCGAAGTGCGGGTTTGGAAAGTCAAGTTGCGGATAGGAAAATTTTAACCTTTTCGCAGAAGAAGGTTCGGCCGCCCCTTCTTGTGATTAGTATTTTCTCTGATCACAATCCGCAGGTATTAGTATTTTCTTTGTCACATCCCCTTCCATCAATCCATTCCATGGAAGGAAACATGACTAAGCTTACGGGGCTCATAACTCCTTCGTCCCTTGGCCAAATGGGACGGGTTTGGTACCATTGGAAAGCTCTTGCAGAGCTCTATGCACCTGGGTGGTCCTCCGCCGCATCTGAGAAATCTAATACTACCATTTTTCCATTCCAAAATGACGCCCCAACTTCACCAATACTACATTAAAACATTTTGTCACTTACCTGTAACTCACAGTCCGGCCCAAGCAGCCGCAATGTTGCAAGATGGGCTCTGATACCACTCTGTAACGTCCCCTTCCATCAATCCGATGCAAGAAAGGAAACGTGACCAATCTGTCGGGCTTATTGGCAATCTCAGTCCCATACATGCATAAGGAATTCTTAATAAATAAAAACTTTTGTGTGCAAATTCATGCTCAACATAAACACAGCGGAATTAAATCATGTAATATTGGTTGACCATGATTAAAGTCATTGACTATAGTTACATATAATTTCCCATGGTTAATTCCACCACACTACATCATTGCTAACCCCTACCTTAATGACCATTGAGAAATATGGTTCACTATGTTTGATTATGGTTGAGTAAAATTTTCCATGGTTGAATATTGTCCTAATTCGTTAGTTTTTTATGCTACTAAAAAAATAACCCCATAAGCCCTAACCTATTAAAGACATGGACTACAATAGATGGCCATTGTTAGATGCAATCTATCCATCACTATTGCTACTACAACAATTGACTATTTTTCTATAGTTTGGTGACCACTAATAAATATGTTTCACTGTAGTTGACTATTCTTATTCATTGTTGGTTATATGTGTTAATACCTAGATATTGTGGCATTATATTTCTATTATTATATTAGTATTGTCTTTATTGGTCGTCTATGACCTTAATTGTAATTATACCCTCTGTCTCTTATATATACCAAGGAGACCTAGTTTTAGAGATCATCTAATCTTATGCATCTGATACATTGTAAAAATAGTTTTCCCCTCAAAGAGAGTTTTTATTCATCTCTTTATTTCATGCTTAAGGTGTTGGGTTACTCTTTCTTTCTGCTTTTATGTGATTTTGGGAATTTGGTCCTTGACATTTGGTATTGGATCCATTTTCACTATAACATTTTTTGGGGATGTTTAAGATAGCAAATTTTTGAGGAACCTCAATAGACATAGTGAAGTACCTGTGGTATAATTTTCAAGTTCTATTTGACTATAAGTTTGGAGTTATAGTCTATGGAAGTTAGGGTTTTTTTACTAGTCCAAAAACTAATATCAAACAACTGTTTTGGGTAAAACTGTTATATCTAAATATTGAGAGCTCCAAATTGAGTGCCACATATTTCATAATAAATAATATGGATCATAGTATTTTTGGGTAACATTTTCAGAAGCAAAACATAAAAATCATGAACTTGGTCATAAACAAGGATGAAGTCCCCCTCCTTAAAAGTATGAGGGTGGACATGAGAGTCGTAGTGGGATTTTGATCTATGCTTGGTGGATTCAATCATTTGGAGTGTCACACAATGATCATCATATTCTTGTTCAAGAGTGATCAAGCGTTGTTCCAAAATGGTGTCTCTGGTAGAAGTTTGACAATGATGTGTAGGGACGGGATTTCACACTAGAACAGGATAACTGATTCCACTCCATGCATAAGGTGGAAATAGGTGAACCCTGTCGTGATTTTGGTTGATGTACAATAGGACCATAGGGCCGAGAAAATAATATGGTTCCAATTGGATTTGTGATTGTCCATTGTCCGTTGGAGCATGGTTTTGAGGATCTTGTTAACAGTCTCAATTTGGCCATTTCCCTAAGGGTAGGAGGAGGAGGATAATTGGTGCTCAAATTTCAATAGGTATGACAGCTCTTTCCATATAATATATTCAAAATGAGAATGTTGGTCAGACACCAATTGACGAGGGAGGTTGAATAGAGCAATTACGTGATTGAGAAAGAAACGTGTCACGCTTTGGCCGGTGCAGTTGAAGGTTGGCGTGGCCTCAACTCATTTGGTGAAATAGTTGACAGCCATAATTATGCATTTATTTCATCGATCGACGGAGGATTTCATTCTATATATTAAATGGCCCACTTGCAAAAGGGAGCAATGGAAACCACTGGATGGAGCGCCTCATGAGGGATTCTTGCTTATGGAGCAAATAGTTGGGAATTGAAATAGTGTTTGACCATCATAATGCAATCAGAGAAAAGGGTTGGTCATAAATAACCAATGTGGACGATCTTCTGAGAAGTGGCCATCCCTGAGAGATGATTGTCGCAAGCCCCAATATGGTAGTTTGTTGAAGACTTGTTCAACCTCTTCATGAGTGGGGCATTGTCGTAAAATGGTGTCAACATCTTGTCGATGGATGACATCGTCGATGAGTAGGTAGAGAGGAGATTGATGACAGATGCAATGACGGTCATCATGGATAAGATGAGAGCCAAACTTTTGGGTTCACAAATACACAAGAATGTCCCTATATGAAGGGTCATTAGAATTATCTATGGTGAATAGATGTTCATCTGGCAGGTGATCATTGATAGGGGATGCCGCAAACTTAGATGGTAAGTCTACAATAAGCTACGTTAAGGCTAACACCTTGGTTGTCTTTGGGGTCACAAAATCGAGGTCGTACACTTGAAGGATAATGATCCATTTGGAAATGAAACCTTGAATAAGGCATTGATTCAGAAGATCCAACATCAGGTTCGAGTTTGCAACTACTTTGGTTCGGCTCAAAAGGATGTAATGGCGCAACTTATGAACCAAAAAAAACGATGGTGAGGACCAAAATCTCCTCGTGGGGATATTTGAGGGGTGGGATGGACAATTTTTTACTCACGTAATAAATAGCATGCTCTTGTCGAGCAACATCTTCTTGGACTAGCACTCCAGCGACAACATATTCAGATGTTGAAATATAAAGGATAAAATCCTTTGTGAATTCCAAGGGAGAAATTAGGGGAGCAGAAGTTAGAGCTCGTTCTAGTGCATCAAAGGTAGCTTGTGCTTGTTCATCCCAGATGAAGGGAACATTGGTTTGTAGCAAACACAATAACATGTGGACCATTGTAGTGTGATCTTGTATAAAACGGCATAATAAATTGGCTTTACCTTGGAAACTTTGTATCTGATGCAAAGTTCACAGAGGGGGAAGGTTGATAATTGCTTGAACCTTTAAAGGATCAATATTGATCTCTTCTTGGAAAACAATGAATCCCAATAATTGGCTTTTGGGAACACAAAAGATGCATTTGAGAGGGTTCAAGCGGATATTGTATTTGTGACATCGGAAGAATACCTAGCACGGGTCCTCTATATGCTATAAGCATTTCTTGGATATGAAACAAGTCATGAAAACAGTATGACATGGTGCACTAAAAAGTAGCTCCAGCATTTTTGAGCTCAAAAGGCATGACTAAGTAGGCGAAAGTGCCACATGGGGTAGTGAAGGTAGTCTTGTACTGATCCTCCATGTCAGGATCTAGATTTGGTTGTACGCCGAGATTCCATCCATAAATGAGAGAATCTCATGTCCAGTGCAAGCATCAATGATATGATATATGAAAGGGGTAGGGTAGTTGAGTAGGATGCCAAGGATACAGTTGCGAAGCAAAGCGCAACTTAGCAGGAATTCGCTGCGAAAATAGCTCCGCAAGAGGAAGCACAGCTCATGGAACCAGAAGAGGAAAGTGGCTCGGGGACAAGCCACATGTAAGTGTTAGGGGCCTGTTGGGCCTGGCTTAAGTAAGCCAATTTTGGATAATACAGTTTTGGGAGCTGCGAGGATACAGAGCAACGCAACATTGGCAGAGTAAGAGAGTCAACGCCGTGAAGTTACTGCGTTGCGGAGTACCAGTGCTGCGGAGATACAGCGCCGCGAAGAGCCAGTTCAGCGAAGATCCGGCAAGGCATAAGTTTTGGAAGGAAAACGATATAAATTTTGGCGAGACCGATTGGTGGTCTATTTTGGTTAATATACTCCATGATTCCCAGTAGGCGGGTAAGGAGTGGCGAAGAGGGAAATCGACCGGTCACACAGAAAAAGGTAGCACTACGTGAACCGGTCGCACAAAGACGTTAGAGAAGGAACGGCAGGGTGAAAGCGACCCGTCGGCATGCATTCTCCAGAAGGGATGAAAGCGACATGATCATGCACAGAAGGATGGCCACGACGATGACGAGTCGCTATCAGAGCCTAACAGTCCTGGTTAGCGGGGTAACCGCACCAGATTTTAGGAACCTTAGGGTTTTTGATCCCATCAGGAATGTAAAGACGTGACCTAAGGGCAAGGTCTATAAAAGAGAACATTTTTTAAGGGAAAGGGTTAATATTTTGGTTGATGTATGTTGAATATTGATCTTTGTTGAGAGAAATATTGTAAAAAGGCTCTACAGTTGTGTGCGTAGAGACCCACTGAAGAGAGAAGAGAGTCTGCAGTTGTGTGTGCAGACTGGAACTGTTGTACCCTTCCCTTGATAATATAACAACAGTTCCTGTGAATGTAGCTCCCATCCTGGGGGTGAACCACATTAATTCCTTGTGTTATGTGATTGATTATGTGATTGCATCTGTGTATTTGTCTATGATTGAATGGTTAAAAGCATGTTTATGAGTTCATGTGTTCTTGCTTTTATATGTATTCACCACAAGGATAAAGATGGGAATGATATGTTAAGTATCGACACATGTGAATGAATGTTGAATGCACAAATACTTCTAAGTCAGATGAATGCATAAGTTAAGTATTGGGTAACCACTTAGTCAGCACAGTTTCTATAGTGCGATTCCCCGAAATGCAGCACCGGAAGTGTGTAGTCATTGCAAGTCATCATAGCATCTAGGTCTGTAAGGTTTACAGTTATATTCATGTGAATGTATAAGTTTACACTAAGTAAATTCCATTGAAGTTGTGTGATTACCGAGAGGAAGCGTAATCCTCTGTTGCGTTGTCCTATTGTTAAGCGACCTTCCCGCATCGCGCAGTCCTTGGATGCGCAATAGCATAAGCATTAACCGCGAAGTAGGAGAACTTTGTGCAGTCCACCATTCCGTTGAAGCGCGCATCACCCGGTTGTCGAAACCTGATTCCGCAACCTCCCCATAACTTCGCCTCGAGTGAGACCTCAGTCTACTCGCAAACTGTTGAGCACTAAAAGGGTCAGTGAAAAGGGGTTTTGTTGGTTCCATGAACAACGCAGAACCTCGGTCTACCTCTCTGAACTCTAAGAACAAATGTAGAGCCAACAAGAGAGATAGTCATCTTAAAAGACAGTTTTGTATTTTTGTGTTGTCAAAAGCAAGGCACATTCTATAACCAAGATGGGAATGGGGGTGATCCATCAACTTTGTGTATGTATGTGTAACTATGCATTGAATTTAGATAGTTCATTGGGCACATATTCGATACTAGCATAGACTCATCTAAACTTGGATGTGATAAGCACTTTGAGGTTACGAAGCTCCGGGATGCATATCTAAAATTTACACAAATGGTGAACCATCAAATTTTAGAACTAAAGATAGGCAACCTCAAAAGTGCATATAAAACCCGACTTTACAAGGTTGTGTGCTAGTTCTAAATAATAAACATTTAAGTTTTCACATAATGATGTGAAATACCAATTGTGGATCAAGGTTCTATAATTTAGAACAGTTATAAGCCTAAAATCCAATAGTGACCTATCGTTACTAGTTGAGATAGGGTGCATTGTGAAATATTATTTTGGGATAGGCCTCAATGTTTAGTTTAACAATGGGGTTTACAGCATAGTCACCTCTAGGAACTTTGGTAACCCCTCTTTGCGCAAAAAAGTGACTTGTTAACCTAATCTTGATTAGGGTTCCATAGGTGACCTATTAAGGGACTCAAAAAAGAATTAATGGACGAGTCTAAAATAATGGGAAAATTTGACAAATACAAAAAAAAAGATATACACGTATTTTGAATTTAAAAAGAAAAATAAAACATTTTTCATTGATATTCAATAAAGTTGTGTCCATACAATGCAAAATATCAATAGATACCCAAAATTTCATGGATGAATAGGTATCTCATATATAATATGAGTATAGACTCTAAACCAAGCATTGGAAGCATCTATTTATAAAAGTTAACTAAATAGTAAACATTGAAATATGATACTAAATAATAATAAAAACTAAGAAGCAAATTTTTTTATGTTATATTGATTAAAAATGAACACAAATAAAATGACTAAATTAGTCATTTATATTGTGAAACTACTATAAATAAATAAATAACTACTACAAAATGAGAGATAAGTGACCAAAAAATGACTAAAATTCACATATAAAAAAATTATTCTTAAATGTTAGTGTATTAAATTATTTATAATTTTAAAATATATATTATTAAAGTTATTTTAATGATTGGATTAATATTAAATTTACAATATTTTATTTGAAAAACTAATATGTTATTCTATATCCAAACTTTTAACTATAATAAACTTCAAATATATATATTTTAAATGCAACTTTTAAATTGTGTGCCGTTTTTTGTTTGTCATATCCGACATGTGAATCGGATATCGCCTCGCAGGTGTTATGTGCATCATTTCAATGTTGCATAGCCTATCTACGTAAATGGCAGCATAACCCGCAAATTTTTTCCTTATTTTAATACGCAACATAATTACAATAAAAAAATATTCATTTTCACCTTATTTTATGTAATGGATTATGTTTTATTAGTTTGTTTCATGTAAACCAATGAAATTATTTTCTAAATTGTTATTCATTGAGAATAAAGTATCCCAATATTTATTATAACATGTCTTAAACTAGCATTTGCCCCAGGAGGGGCAAAAGGAACGTCGATAGGAAAAGAGCACAAGGAAAGAAAAGTAGTTTGGACATATCATGGGCAATAGGTCATACTGGCATCATTGAAATAGAAAACAAAATCACAATTTAAGTATGAATCTTTGACTAACTAATAGAAGCACCTCCAAACATGATGTAAACACTTTCAAAGTAACCCTGAAAGATAACCTGGTGAGGCAATTCACAATCAAATACAAATAGGAGATATTTAACACTAGTTCAACAAGAATAGGAGATATCCATATCTTCCTAGAGGCTCTATGTCCCTCCTCAAGTCATCCTTCAAAATTCTAATAGACTCAATTTTTTTAAGTTGTTAGGCACGATCAGCGTTGACACTTCTCAAATCTGTTCTGGGTTTTCTAGAATGCTAGGGGAGTCATCCATTCTCTCTCTTTCTTGTCCTTGTTTTGGGTTAGTAAATGTCATACCTACATGATCATTCATGTTTTTATATGCCAACCAAAGTTTATAATATTTCAAGTGGTTATAAATGATTAATTACATGGAAAAGAGAAAGGGATTATACACAACGATTACCAAATTTTTCTATGTTGTATATCCTGAATTTGATTTGTCATTGAAATACTAACATTCCAACATTATAATGAACTAATCATGTTGACTATTCTTAATCAATTCCTACTTTAATAGTGCCAACCTATCTTTATTTTCTCACTTTAGTATGAATTTCAATTAATAAAAAGAATTTCAGAGATGAAATAAGCTTGTATGTGTAAAAAAAAATACACATTTTATTGTTTTAAGTCACTTGATCACCTCAATTAATGAGTTTTTTTTAAAGTTAAAATAAATGTTTTATAAACTATCCAAAGTCATAGGAAACCATTTTCCTGTTAAAAATGAAACCCTTATTTGCTATTGTGTTCCATTCCAGTCATTCCAACAAATGTAATTTTGAAACTTATCAGGCTATATTTCTGACTTTTTATCTTTATTTCTTGATATTTGCATTATTTATGTGAAAAGTGACATTTAAACATTAGCCATGATGTCGAATAGAATTCCCATGTTTTGTTGGATATGCTTATGCACAATGTCAGCCAAGCTGGAAACTTTTTGGCATAACCGTCCTTCAATTTTATTCTCTGCAACATTTTTATTTTTATTTTTTACCATTGTGGTCTTAATATTTTGTTTTTCCTCACATCCTAGATAAGCCAAATATAATGCATTGATGTCTTTGACGTGTAGACATTGTATCATACCCATTTACAAGAGGGATGTTAATGATTGTTTTTTAGGGCGTTGTCCAAACATTAAGTAAAGTGCGCATAAATTTAATGTGCAAACCTTCTCCTCTATCCACCTTCATCCGGGTTGAATGAGTTCGACGGAATGCCATGTAATCCAACAAGTTAACACGTTCGAACCCTTCTTGTCAAAACTCTGGCCCACGTGCTCTGCTTAGATCACAACCTCCTCTCTCTGCCTTGTCATAATACAAACTTTATGTGTGAGAACCGACAACATGCAATAAACGCGTGGTAAGCTGGTTAAGGTCGTGATGTCTAGACAGAGCGTGGAGGATTTGTTTTACATACAGAAGTTTCAAAGGTAGCATGCAAAGCTACTGAAAACCACGCCGACAGAATTTTCAAAAGGTAGCATGCAAAGCTACTAGCCATGACGTCGCCAAAAAAATGAAATGAAACACTTCCACTTAAACACACATCAATTTAAACGTGTACGTTTCCACTTTATTTCTATAATAAAAGTTTCATTTCATTATTTACAACGCAACAAGGTACATGGGACTTATTTTGGTTCAACGTTGTCTTCTTCCTTACCGGCCTAACCGCACTACCATGTATGAACTCTAATCTCTTCCATATATATATTGATAATGTTCTTTAAGATCTGTTATATATTGATAATATTCTTTAATTATATATGTTAGGATGATGGCTTGTTCTTTAAGATACGTTAGAAATAGATGCAGATAAATAACAATGATAAGCTGCTCTCTGTCTGTCGAAAGGCAGCAACCAAAACTAAGAAATCGTAAGTTGGTGCTGATGAATCTGCTATCGTTTTTTTAATTTGCAAGGGATGTCCATATTTCAAATAACAATGCCATAAAAAAATGAAAAAATTTCAGTGCAAGTGCTCAAAAGAACAAGGTAAGCAAGTTTCTAATTCAATTTTTATATAATTTATTCCTCCCTACCGATTTATTCTTTTGCGTTAATTAACCTTTTTCCAATGGAATAATATCTCTATGTAAATGATCAGGCAACGTTTGATGCCTCAAAAAGCATGAAATGTGGGAAAGAGGGCATAGTGTTCTCTTAATAAATATAGAATAAAACAAGGCAACGTTTTATGCCTCAAAATGCATGAAATGTGGGAAAGAGGGCATAGTATTCTCTTAATAAATATAGAATAAAACAAGGCTGCATGGCAGCGAATACCTGCCGAAAAGCATAGGTTAAAAATGTACCATAGCTATAGCATTTGAAAGGCTTTTGTTGGTTAAAAACGTACTATAGCTATAGCATTTGAAAGTATTTTGTTATTTGTGTGTAGCATTATATGGATGTGAAGTTGAATCGAGCAAAGAGGATTGAAGTGTTTTGTTCTCAACTCACAAAATTTGAAATTGTTTAAAATAAATAGGATGAACAAAATCTACAAATGAAATAAACTTGAGTTTTTGCATTGGATTGAAATGGGATATGAACAATTGTCATCTTAAAGATATCTTACATTACTAATGGTTCTTATGGAAATCATAAATTTTCCTATAGGGAATCATAAACTTCGAAAACTTTCTTACTTGACAGCTCATGAACTTAAAGTTTATAATTTGATAGAGGCGCATTGTGATTTCGTGTGATTTCCGTTTCAATTTTAATGAGAAGACTTTATTGGTGGATATCCTTTGTTAAGCTAAAGTTATAGTGATGCGTTAGGACATTCTCATTAGCCTTACATTTACTATGAATCAAATAGACATGATGATATGGGATGAATTAAAAGTATACAAAAGAAATCAAACAAAACTTGATGAAAATTCATAGTGCAAGCCCTATAAGTTTCGTCCTGTACATACTCGTATTCAAGAAAATTTAATTGATCGAAACCCTAAATTCGAAAGAAGAGATGGGAACAACATGCTTATGAATTCATTATGAGTTTGCATAAGGGATGAAAGACAACGCATAACATGGTAAGATTGTCATGTGTTTTTCCAGGATACGTTGTACTGTCGCAATGTTTGCATGAGCAACAATTCTAATGAAGAAAAGCACGAAACCGACGTATGAAGCACATATTCACAATCAACACAATGTGAATTTGGCATGCCAACTGTCGAATACATATTCATAGGCTCGTTCATTGGATTTAGATTTTATTTTCATTTTTCTTATTGATCTTATGCATAATTGGAGGAAACCCATTTTTATATCACTGATATGGCTATGTTTATTGTGGTGACCAGATATTAATCGCTCGATGAAATCTTCATTCAGCAAGCTTGTAGATCGTAGAAAGCAAAGGTAAAGATTGTTTTACTAAATTTATGTGCGGCAAGATCACATCAGATCGCTCCAAAAGAGACTACTTCGCCCTTGCACCAACAGGTTATCATGTTGAATAATAATATCAGTAAAATGCTAAAAGGGATCATTCACGTATCTCAAACACGGATTTTCAAGGATGAAATCGCTAGTGTGCCAATGTGCCGAACACCATCATTTGTAACCTTTTGAAAGCACAAATTATTAAGGGAAGAATCATGCCACCTCTTTCTACCAAATAAAATCAAATTACGGTCAGAAATTTTGCGGATTTAATCAGTTTCTCGGCTACCTCTTCATTCAATATGGACATGTCACAAATTTTTGGGATCCTGAGGTGAAACAAGGGATAAGTAATCAAACCACCAAAAGGAAATCATGCATGAACTTCTGTAAATGCCAAAAATAACATCTAGCTAACTTACACCTATCAAAGAGATGATATTAGGATAATTTCACCTGCTAGATAGAGATAAAGCTTATCAGTCATATCATTAGAATCTCAAATAATATGCGCCAAATTTCCAAGCAGAAATCGATGCCTGGAATTGTGAAGAAATCTACCTGAAGATTCCCACAGAGATATCGAGCCATTATGATCAAACTAGCAGCTATCAATTCACATATTTCAAGCAGATTCTTCACCAGACTATTGCTCTACACACAAACAAAAGGGAAACTCGTGGAAGCTCTACACTTTTCCTTTATTTCTCAATTCTCAATTCCAATTGACCAAGTTTTGTTCATTGGGGACATTAATATTAAAGGGACTTGATTAAGTACAGGCTGGCAACCACCGATGCATGTAAGGAAAAAGGCAGGAGAGAACGTGGCAGAGGAAAGACATGCAAACACCAGTTTTCATGGTGATCCCTCCACCAAGTGAAAATAAAAAATCGATGGAGCACACATTACAGGCTAGGGTAACATCGACACAAAGAAAGGCATGACCATTTCAATACTTTGGTAGGTGGTAGGAGATATTACACAATGTTACAGTAATCTATAACATGCAGTCAGCACACTTGGCAGGTATCAAATCACCGGGAATAATGTTGAACGCATAGATGTAAAAAAAGCATAGGAACATGGGATAACCTAGTGAGTACATGGTAGACACAAATCTCGAAATGGTTCATTTGCAGCTAATCAATATGCACCTGCAACAATGTCACATCCAACATTAAATGGAATCCATATTACATATCCAACATTACAGAGTTGTGGGACTGTATTACGATTACTGAGCCAAATAAATTAAGCAAAACCTGTGTCGTATTGCCTGCATATACTACGGGCTCGAAGGGTAGAATAACTTCATTTATTGCATCAGTATAGATCTAAAATCTGTAAAAAAAACTTGGCTAAAATAGGTGCAACACAGTGATAGCATCTTTATTGACTTCAATGCATTTTGAGCAAATTTATTAACGAAATCATTCAGAGCTGGTGTAGTCACGGGAAGGGAAAGATGATGGTAGTTCCACACCAATACCCACGAGAATTTCTTTTATTAGATGACGGTAGTTCCACACCAATACCCACAAAATTTTTTTATTATATAATATTTTGACCAGATTTTATTCCATTACTTAATTTATGAAGTTTTGAAAAGATGTCATATTTAAAGTTTATATGCAAACTCCTAAATTGCATTTACATTACACGCCTAATGGAAACAATACTTTATAATTTGTTATGGAGATTGGTGGAACTCATAATTGCACGCTTATGAACCAACTGAGTATATGTAAATGCTACGACTCTCTCCATGCATGGACATCGAACGTGTCATGAGCCAGCTGATAACATCTATCAGATCACGAATTGCACTTGTCATATGTTTCTTCTGTATGAATTTCTTTGCTATTATGAGAATTTGGATAGTCAATGAACATAAAGTTTTTGAAACAAGAACTTCTCTGAGTCACATTACCTGCGCTTTAGGTTGTCATAGCCTATGTTTCCAGATTGACTGCTCGAATTATCTCAATGTGGGAGCCAAGAATGGTCCTCATTGTTTCCAAGATTGCTGCAAGCAAAATACAAAACATGGATGCACAAAGATAATACCTGAAATGCTATTAAGTAAAATATGTGCGGCATTGATTTTTCTGTTCAAATTCTCTGTTGTGTGGTCCTGACAGACATTAGTGAGGCTTAAATTAATTTCTTTGTTCCCTAGTTTTTATTAATATTCTTTATAGCTTAAATTCAATTGTGAAGAAATAGTAGGAATTTGTTGTACATAAAATCCATCAGTAAACATCATATACCAAATTCAGCGCAATATTATTAACTGTCTAGCAATTTCAGGTTACAACGACACATCTAGCAGTGAAATGCACACAAATAAATTCAATGAAAATGTGGAATCCAAATGAAATGGAATAATAGGTAGGTTGTAAAGTGTATACCATCACACAGGAGGGTCAAATTCTATCTTGTTCTGGTTGGTGTCCATTTTGTTAAAGGACGCCAAATGGCTTATGCTGCTACATGTCCGCTTGCACTGAAACGTTATATCACATTTCTTCATTGCCATCTTGTGGTAAATCTTATTATTCTCCTATGCTTAGCACTAGTTTTCTGTGAAATAAAAGATCTTAGAGTTTAATTTGAATAGTCGTTATCCATTATGGAACCCAAATTTTGTTTGATTGCTATTATGTTGAAATTATGGAGAAATTTATCTAAATTTATCTAGGGTATGTTCTATTGTGGAAATTTACTTTACTTGACATCTAAGTTGTTGGCTTTGTTCTAATGGCCAGTGGAAGGACGACTTTCAAATAGGGTTGTGATCTATCTAGTTTTCTATTCTTAAGCTTTGCATGGATGTCAAGGTTTTTTTAACAGTTTCTAGATAACAATTTAGGTGCACGAAATCAAAAACCTTGCCGAGCACAATCTTCTAGTATTTGAGCTCAGTGGTATAGGTTCTAAGGGTGTGGAAAAAGTATTCAGTGTTGGGCACTCATCGGAAGTAATATTCCTCCGCTGCTATAACTATCCATGTTTGTCCTTAAGGCCTATAATCCAATGAAGAATTTAAGAGTTTTAGAAATATAGACAAGCGAATTGGTGACCCTATGGGAACATGAATCTGAGGTAGGTAGTCATGTAATTTAGTGACAAACTTGTTTTCATTTTCTTTTTAATCAAAAATTGCTTTCATTTTCAAAAATTGTTTTCATTTTCTTTTGATACAAAAACAATGCATTGCAGGAGCCTCTCCAGTTGAGAGAGTTGCAGATCCATTCTCGTTTGATGGTAAAGATTCCAGATTCCGTAGGGTGGTTAAAGCATATTTCTATACATTAGTATACCAAACTTTGCCATCTCAATGGAATTGGAGTGCCACCATATTTCTGTACAATAGTATACGAAACTTCACCATCTCAATGGAATTGAAGTGTGAAGATATCCAGGCTATGGAGAGTTGCAAGAAACGAAAGAAGGATGGATATATAACACTTGAAGGTGGTGTTGAAGGTTAGAAAACGGTAACCATCGATTATTCTAGTTCAAGCTATGATAGTATTAACAAAATAATGCAAAAAAATGGTAAGTATGTTTTGGGATTAAAATCAATCTGCTAACTCGGTTTCCATTTGTTTGTGATTGCCTACAAACTATTGGTTTCCGTTTCTTTGTGATTATGCCAGATTCTGCATCGAAAAATCGAGTCGCATGGAGTGTTGCGCTCCAATCAGAGCAGCTCTAACATTGGCGAGGAGGTGGTCGTGGGGCGCCTCTCTTCTTTGGGTCGCAACACCAGTTGTTTGAATCCTCTGGCTGTAGCTGCCAAGTATGGAGCCATTGAAATCTTTGGAGGAGTTGTGGGCAGACGGGGTGTGTGAAGATGAAGAGCAGCAAGCTATACCGTAAGGGTAAAATAGCGGTGCCATGGCGAACTTGCTGACAGAAACAACCATCCATGTGGCAACATTCCATTCGTTCTATGAGCAAGGAATCTAGCCGACGTGGTGGTTAGACTTCTCCATAGTGAAACGCCTACGGCGTAACTAGGAAAAACGGGTATGATGGATGTCGGAGTTAAGGCACTACCGAGAAAGCCTTTCCAATTACAACATTACATTACAGCATAGCTGCTGAACACAATAAAAGTAAAGATTACATAATGAAACAATGAATGGTAGCATATTGAAGTATATATATTGAGACATTTTATATTTGTTGGAAAAAAGACTAACACGTGATGAAATGTTGTGTTGTGTTTGCTTTTGAAAAATGGTATGACAACACATTGAAGTAAATAAGGTAAAGTAGTACAACAAAAATGTATATATGAAATTAAATATCCAAGAAGGCAATGTTTCTTTGTATTTTCTTGTATCATGTAGGAAAATATTCAATGACGATAGCAATAGGAATACAAAATCTAAAGGAGAAGGTAGTAAAGTAATAGTTATGACAAGAATAGGTGCTAAGGAGCAGGAATGTAAGTATATGGAACAGGTGGTTGCAAATATTTTGAAGCAAGTAAGGTCTCCTCTTGTATCTTGCATTGCACATAGGGGTTTTCTTGCATTTGAGAATATCTAGAAAATGAAAAAGGTGGAGATATGCGGAGGCCTGACAAAGATTTAACTCTGGATATTGCAGTGAATGTAAGGCCTTGTCAGTAAATGTTGCCAATATCTATGGTTGCATTTTGCATGGACATCCCTCATGCTTTATGGATTGTTAAGCCCCATGCCATTCGAAGTGGTACTTGCCTTCGTGAACCCCTTGTGGATTGGAAGAATCCCATGGGGGGCCTTTGTAGTGGAGAAATTGGATTACAACATAAGATGGCAAGGTAGGTGGTTGATCATTGGAGTTGTACACAATTGCAATAACTTTTCCAAGTGAGTCGTTAACAAGCCCTGATGATACACATAAGTTGGCTGTCAACATGACCTGCTGACCAACTGCTAGTAGAACCTTGAATGGAAGTTGCTCATCATCGATTGAGGTTTGAAGATGTTGTTTCTTTTGCTCTGCAAGGAAATGTGCAATTGGCATGTTAATAAGGAGTTTTAGCATTTGTTTGTTGTGCAATGCAACATAGCTATTAGTTGCGTACAAATGGGTGCATTGCTCAAATGTATTGTTCTCTTCTTATGGAAGGGAGGACGTTGTTCTTGACATGAGAAGGGTCCAATATTCAAGAGTCGGTGTTGCATTTCGAAGATTGAGTAGGATTTGATGAAAGGAAACTTGGGAAGGGGTGTTTCCTTGCTATCGAAAGATGGTTGAAAGAGGGCTCTGCGCTTGCAAATTCATCTTGTCTCTGGAAATGTGGCCGCCGGATCTTCTGGAAATGGAGAAAATATGGCAATGTTGTTCTTCAGTTCGTGTCGTCCAATGCCAGACCTTTTTAGATGTGAGGATCTTGTCAAGCATCAGGGAATGGATGTAGTGTGGGTCTATGCCTCTGATGTGAAGAAGCTAGCTCAAAAGATTTCGCTTCTTGTTGGATCTTGTGAATTGGCAGTGTCATGGAAGGATCATCGTAATTTTATAACCATTATATTATCATGCAGTGAAACTGATAACCTCCCAATTATAGGTAATTGTGTCACAATATTAGTAAATCTCTTAATTTTTTTACTGGTGCAATTGTGAAAAAATGGTTTTGTTTTTGTTTTATCATGTTAGCAAAACTTTTAAGTAGGATTAAAGTTCACCATGATCCAAGTTGTTAAATGCATGTTTAGACAATGTATGCTCAAATAATGTTTTCAAAGTGTATGGAAATTTCTAATTTAAGGTGTGTAAGTTAAATTCTAAATGATTTGTATCAAAATTTTGTGATTTTTCCAATTGTTAAAATAGACTCTGGGTAGATATGAGCCAACCCATTTGTTTAGCAGTGGTAGGTACAACACACAAGAAATTGGTGAATTTAATATTGCCTCATGTAGTCTTGGGTTACGTTGGATGGCCCCATAAGAATACACTAATGGGTGCGTAACTCACTCTTCCCTATTTGGCTCTATTCTTATTATTTTATATATGCTTCTTATTGAACTCTTGATACTTTTTAGACTCTGTAAATATGAAGAAGCACTGGAAAAATGTGTGGTTAAAGACATGGTTAAATTGTAAAATACAAACTAACTGTGAGGCATTGAATTTGATTTAGCTCGGTCATATTAGCATGATTTTCTTCTATTAGAAGGATATTACATTGATCATTACTTGGTTTCTTGTTCTTAGTTTGTGTCTATTTGAGAAAATATCATCTACAATTGGTACTGACAATATGCAACTGCATAGCTTGAAAACAACTCATTAGGTTTTCATACTATTTTGTTCCAGCTCCAGTAGCTTTTATTTCATTCTACCATATATATACAATGTCCAAGCATGGTTCAAGAATTTAACCCACAAGAAGCTTGTGGATGGTCTACTGATTAGTTTACCCCAATCAACTAATCTTACATTAATCATTACTTGGTTTCTTGTTCTTAGTTTGTGCCTATTTGAGAAAGTCATCTACAAATGGCTCCGACAATATGCAACTGCATAGCTTGAAAACAACTGATTAGGTTTACATACTATTTTGTTCCAGCTCCAATGGCTTTTATTTCATTCTACCATATATATACAATGTCCAAGCATGGTTCAAGAATTTAACCCACAAGAAGCTTGTGGATGGTCTGCTAATTAGTTTACCCTGATCAACTAACAAGGTGAAATGGGCCTAGTTCAGGCATTGCCCATCTTTAGCCTGGAGTTTCCACTATCTGTGGATAGCGAAAGGGCTCCATGGAAATTAACGACTCTGGTTGGCAAATCATGTTAAAAAGTTACAAGAAAATGATTCAAATGTTTGGGAATCGCAAGGCATGAAAATAACAAACTCTTTAGAGTGGTGACCTCAAGTATAACTCCCCAAAACTTCAACATAAAGGTAAGATTTTAGGTCGGGAAACTTGGATTTCGATAGGAGTTGGCAACATAACCAATTAGATTCTACTAATTTTGCGATAAGGCTGGGTGGAGCGATACGATACTTGGAATTTGTAACCCTTTTTGGATGGAGAGAGTCAATAGTTGGAGGTCGTAACTAATGCACTAGTTGGTCTTGGTCTTGGTCATTTTGCCAAATATTTAATCAAATCTAAGGAAGTAGCGATTACCGTGCAGAACATAGGCTAAAATACACAGAATGAAGTGTATCAGTTCAGGGGAAATACACAGCTGGCCCCGACTCTTCCTTGTTCGTCTTCAAGAATTTCAAGAGATTTAATGTGGTGCTGACATTGTCTTCAAAAATAAGGTTCACATCGATTAACAAGTAAAGATTCACATCGATAAGTAAAATAGTTGATCCCTGCATTAGATTAACTTAAAACAATTTGATATATTTTTAAAAAATTTAAACAATAAGAAATATATGTCAAAAAAAAAAAAAATTTAATATGAAATAGTAAAAAGAAGATATACAGGATGTTTTGGTGTAGAACTGGTTAAAGTTACACTCCATGGTTGCTTGGCACGCAGTTGGATCCTTGTCCCTTCTATTTTGAAAATGACCATTTTATTTTATATACTTTGATAATCCTAGCATTCAAATGATGTGTATGATAATTGGATTCTAAATTATGTTTTAAATGTTTCTATTTTCCATTTTGGATTGCAACCTAAGTTCTACCCTAATCTGGGCAAAAGCCTGTTATCCTCTATGATGTGACAGGAAAATACATAACGTAACGGATGTTGCAATGTCCGACCAGCTAGCCAGAGGGCTAAGGTTCTTGGATGGGCTTCCTTTTATGCCCAAGAGCATGGTGGGTTTCCTAAGACTGATGTGGACCCTTTTCCACCTCTGCCTCCTCCCTCCTTGTCCTTATATCATTGAACGTCGTGTATTGATGGCATAAAGATAGATTTAAGCTTTTAAAAATAATGGAGCAAAACCATCTGGCATGCATGCAATTTATCATCGAAGTCCCTGAAGACCATGCATCAATGGAATAAAAGCAAATTTAAGTTTTTAAAAATTATATCGTGAAACCATCTGGTAAGCATGCATGCAATTAGTAGTGTCATTAAATAAAAATAGAAACCTGTTTCAAGCAATCTAGTGCATGGTCACTAAGTGTCATGCTTTGAGCCCTGTCGACATATGTAAGTTGAAAGGCACGGTCACTAAGTGTCATGCTTTGAGCCCTCCACGTAGTATTATTACAATTTTCAATTTTTGGTCATTTCTTGACAATGTTATCTTGGAAACTCTAGCTGACAAGAAGCACCAATTAAGATTAATACTGTAGCACATGCATTCGATAGCTTATCGATCGAGTGCAGGTCGCAGTGTTATGACCAACCATCCATGCTTTTCCCCGATCCCTTGCTCAACTCCTTCATTCCTCTATCTATGTCAGAGGATACGAACAACACATTTGGAGGTTTCACCTATGGAGCCATTCTCGACCTTACTCTATAGCGCAATAAAAGCGGCTCCATGTTTATTGAATGTACATTCAAAAAATACTTTGATGGCTTTCAAATTGAGTTAATTCTGACTCTTTTATCAAGTTTCAAGATTTGTAGTAGAGAGTCTCCCTAACAATTATTCAGATATTACCATGAAACAATTAAATAATTAATTAAATCTTATACCCGGCAGAATTAATGGTACCAAGGACTGCCTTAACGAGGAAATTTCGGATTTCATTTTCTTACAGTTCCCTTTTCCTTGCACACAAAACAGACTACCATGCAAATCACCACCTGGCTCATCCGTAGTCTGTCACATTCACATCTAACGAAAGCAGTCGAAGGAAGAGCAGATGAAGCCTTCATGTGAGTGCCACGACTTGGCTTAGAGCAGGATAAGCTGCAGTTCTAGTTCCTCGTTCAGCCAATCTCGATTCTATGGCTTTTGATACCAATTCTATAGCCTCCACCTCAACAACTTTTGCATATTCGGGCCCTGCTTCCGTTTCAGCAGTTTTAGGAGCTTTTGGGTATCTAGCTTCTGTTTCAACAGCTTTTGGGTCTCTAGAATCTGCTTAAGTAGTTTCTGAATATACAGAGGTGCAAAAACTAGTTGAATGATGGAAGGATGGCCCAGCATTCAAGAATTGCGCCAAGATAGAGAAAGAAGCCATGGAAATGAGGCTAATTGGAGGATATGAGGTGCAGACTGTTGGATTGGGTTCTTCAGAAAAGTAAAAAACCATGCATTCTGCGAACTGAGCTAACACGGGAAAAGACGGTAATTGAATTCCATTGTTGAAATAATATTTTTGTATCAAAGTCACCATTTTTATATTGGAATGTTATTGGGATTGGAATGTAACAGTGGTTTACAAGGTTTGGTGGGCGAGCATATTTATCCTGTAAATAGATCCATGATAAATTGCGATGGCTACTGTATGGGTGCAACAATGGTTTTAAAATTGAAATTTCCTTCATATACTTTATGAAATTTCAATTATTTGATTTAGATGCAGGTTTGAGCTAAAGAGCTGTAGCGATAAAATGCCAATCACAGGTTTTCACTAACGATAAAATGGCAATCATAGGTTTTATGTAAACAAGACAATAATGCGTTACATGAGAGCAGCATCAATTTCGTTTCTTTTTTACTGTTTTTTTCATTAACTCGTTATTGTTCGTGCTCACAGTACTGGCCTAGTTGTACTTCTCTATTTCCTTCGCAGGCCTCAACACGCGCAGATGCCCTTCATCATTACACATTGATTTTGCTTGCTCGAGTTTCCAATTAATCTGCTTCTGCTTCCAAAATTGATAGAAGCTGCCATTGAAGATCAATTACAGCTCAAGTCATGAAACCTCAGCTCGTTGCTGGAATTATAACAATCCTCATAGCTATGCTACTATCTAGTTGTGAGCTCTTTGCTTCTAATCCTTGATTATAGGCATATAATTGAAAAAAATTCGGCTCCATTGTATTAGGTACACGCATCATCGACAATTCGCTGACATACGGCCGCCAACAAACTGGCCCGGGGTTGGGAGCTTTGCAGCGGACACAGGAAATCCTTTGGCCCCCATGAATTAGAACAGCAAGCAAGGGATCAGGGAAGGGCGAAGGTGAAGGTGGAGGTAGAGCATGGCGTTGGCGTAAGAGAAACGGAAAGAAATGAATGCAGGTGCCAGGGAGTCAACGGTTTGATCGCGAGAATTTAAATGTTTCATGGTGTCCATAGATAAATGGATGTCAAGCAATTAAAGCTCAAATTCAATGATGTTGTACAATTAATTCCCATGTAGCTTCTATTTCAACAGATTTCCGATTGAAGACGGCCTCGTTTTACCTAAACAATGTCTGAATTCTTCTATATGAGCGTGTCTTGATAGAGGAAAGAAAGTCCAGCAAGTGTTACAGACGAATATATTACGGGTGCCAATTGCAGCTTTACTTGCTTCGGCTCTGCCATGGGAACGAAGGCGAGCAGAATGGTGTTGTCGAATGGTGTTGTCTGAGTTGGGAACGAAGGCGAGCAGAATGGTGTTGTCGAATGGTGTTGTCTGAGTTGGAATCCTTGTGCTCCAATTTCATAAGGCGCACATAACGGAAAAACAACACCATCCACGTGGCAGCATTCCATTCGCTCTATGAGCTAAGAATCTAGCCGACGTGGATGGTTATGCTTCTCCGCAATGAAACGCCTCGGTGTAATTAAAAGCTGTATTTTAAACAAGGTGGAGAGTATCATAACCCATATTTGCAACCACCTAATCTAAACTATGTGACATGTTTATTCTAAATCATAAGAACATTTCCATGATATAAAATTTACATTATTTTTCAAAAATATTATTTATTATGTAAAATTAAATAATATTTTAACAATTTTAATTCAAAAAATAATTATAAACTTAATCTAAAATTTATTATATATAAACTTTGTTATTAATCTATTTTATCCATTCTTTCTTTTTTCTTTGATACATAAATTTATTCTAATCAATTCATTTCATTTCAAAATTCTTAATACTTTTTAATAATGTAAGAGTGTAACTGTTTATTTTCTTTTTAAATATTATTTTATTAACTAATCTTGATTTCAAAGTGTTTATTTTCACTTTACACTCTAATCTATTAAAACTAGCCATTACCTTAACCTTATTTGATACCTAACAACCTTTTGGCCTCATATATCCATCAATCTTATTAATAATTATATTTTTAATATTATAAAATTTCCGTATTAATAATATATGAAAAACTATTTCGCTTAGTGGATTAAGTCTCTCTCTTTTCATCAAATTAATATTAAGTTAATTATATTGGAATATCTTCACCTAATCATCTTTTTTTTAAGTATTTTATTATTAATTGTTTAACTTTAAGTTTTTAAGTATGGAAGTTAGTGGTAGTTTATAAAGGAAAACCTAATATAATATGGATATGGATCAGTGAGTTATTATTATCATTATTTTTAGATTCTGTAATGTCGTACAATGTTTATATTGTATGTAATGTCGTACATTTAAAGTATTTTATTATTAATTGTTTAACTTTAAGTTTTTAAGTATGGAAGTTAGTGGTAGTTTATAAAGGAAAACCTAATATAATATGGATATGGATCAGTGAGTTATTATTATCATTATTTTTAGATTCTGTAATGTCGTACAATGTTTATATTGTATGTAATGTCGTACAATGTTTATATTGTATGGAACTGGTTCAAAATTGAACCCGTCATAGCTAGTCAAAGGGGTCCTAGCACGTCCCAGAAGTGCAGTTTAAAAAATGCACGTTAAAAAAATGTTAATTTTAATTTTTGACATAAAAAAATGGCAGATTAATGTTAAAGCTTTATTTAAAGGGCTATCTTAAAAATTCGTTGTCAAACATTAATCTTGGTTGTGAGTTCCAACTTCCAAGCAACAACCTACTGTGGCACCTGGATGCAAATGTATGGGCCGACTCCAGACTCCACTCCACCTGGTTCTTTGAACCATGGACACGTCAACTAGTGAGGACAACTGCCAAGCACCTGGAGCTGTTAGCATTTAAGGGTGGACGCTATTAGATGGGATGGGCTCTCCCATTGGTTAATCCACCTGAGCCATAAGTTAATCAAATACATTAAGTTCACATGTGCGAGCTGGGAGGAATATATAGAGACTAAATTCATTTTCTCTAGCTGTCTATGAAAGTTAGCAGTAGCAATGTGAATTAAATCATAATAATAATGGCAAATATTGTGGAATAAATGGATAGTCTGGTGCCTTTGTGGGTGTCTTGTCTTGAGGGACGTAGGCAGGCAATTGAAGATTAAAAATTATTTCTGATTTGAGAAATTTGGTGGCATTTTCAATAATGTCTATGGCTCTTTGGACTGCATTTTTTGGGCAATAATCTCTCCGCGCTCGCCCTTTTCATATTGGGGGTTTTTGAGATGGTCAGGTTCAAATTATGCTGAGGTGTTTTTATTTGTGGGATTTTGAGTTGCGGCATTGTCTTTTTGGTTTTTGAGATGGCCAGGTTCGAATCCTGCTAGGGCATTTTTTATTTCGGGGATTTTGAGTTGTCGTATTTTTAAAGGGTTTTGTCTGTGCGTTTTTTTAGAATCAATTTTCTTTTTGCCAAGGGAGGACGCGAACTAAAGCAAACTGTTATCCCTCTGAATTCACAATGGATAAATGTAAGTGGAAAGGGCACCAGAGAGAAAATGGATAAAAAATGGCCTCGACGAGATTCCAATGGCAGCATGGCAGATGAAGAATCCGAGGCTTTCTCTTAATATCTCTGCTACCTTCACGAGCTTCAGGAAATCTCTAATCAACATAGCGACGACGGCGACTTCTTGAAGCACCACTAACTTGGAAGTGCGTGGATGAAGCGATCTACAAGACAGGAAGTTGCCCATCATATCAAAATCTTCCTTTACAAGCGCTATCCAGAGGAAATATCTTTAAATGTGACATTCGGAGGGAATATCTAATGGGCATGGAGGTAGTCCAGTGAGCTTGTTGTTGATCATTTTGATGACAGTTCATATGATCTGTTCATTTATGTCCACACATGGATTCAAGGTAGGTGGTTATCTCATTTTTATTTTTCTATTTTTCACTTTGATGAACCAAACTTTTGAATGTTTATGTGTGAATTTCTATTTTATAAATATAAATCAATTTATGTATGAATTTCTATTTTATAAATATAAATCAATTTATGTGTGAATTTCTATTTTATAAATATAAATCAATCCGTTTTATTCTAATTTGGATTATTAATTTATTCATTAAGATTATTAATTTATTCATTAAGAGCAAACACATTTCATTTGCTCGGGAAACAGGGCTACTTGCTAAAGGTTTCATTATGACTACCAAAATATAATTTTGTTAAAATAAAATATGCTCGGGAAACAGGGCTACTTGCTAATGGTTTCAAAGACTCGATTTTATGACTACCAAAATATAATTTTGTTAAAATAAGATGTCGTGAATGTGCCGTGTGCTTCACCTAATGGTAAACCTAGTGAATATGTGAAAAATCTAAGCACTATGACGTGTGAACTCATGGGTTGCAGGTTCAACCCATAGGTATCAAAAGGAGCCATAATTCTGAACCTAAAATCCCCTAGTGTGACTAGCTACAAATCCAGGGAGGAAAGTTTAAAAAAATGTAATGGTTTCCCACTCTGCTGGCCCGTTTTTAACTCTGTTGGTGGTACCCTCACCTGATTTTCCAAGTTTCGAAGAGAGATTTACCGAGGGAAATGTAGTGTGGATTTATTAATTTCTTAAATAAATTAATTGAAAATTTTAACTCTGCCGATGGTACCTTCACTTGATTTCCCAAGCTCTTTCAAAGAGAGATTTACACACAGAAATGTAGTGTGGATTTATTAATTTTTTTAATTGAATAAATGGATTGAAAATGTAATAATTAATTTAGCATTTTTTTACAAGGAAATGTAATGTGGATTTATTAATTTCTTTAATTGAATAAATAGATTGAAAATGTAATAATTAATTTAACCAATTTTTTTTATGAAGCGTGAAGTTAATTTATTATTGTCAATTAAAATATAATTTTTTTTTAGAACTTGTCATGATTGAAGGGCGACAGTAATATATACCCTTCTACCTAAAACTAATAGAATCTTTAGATTCATCGCACAATGTCTAAGTTTTTATTGAAACGAGTGGATTCACGTGTCAATAGCCCACGTGGAGATAAGATTTGGAGTTGGAATCTAAGACGCAAAATGGAATTTTGCACTTCTTTTCACCGGTAAGAATGACATCTTACCGGTGAAAAGAATGACATCTTATCGATGATGTGCCATCTTGGCTCATTAGAAAATGCAATTTAGTTCGAGGTGCATGCCATGTAGAGTTTAAGTTGTAAATATGATTGATAGATTTAAATTATATATACATATACATTTAATTTAAAATATATTATTATTTCAACCATGTTTGACTACCAAAATGTAAATCTGAATCTGACAATCAAATTCCACAAACCTTGACTAATACGCAAAGACCGGGTATATATACGGTACCTCACATGATGTATGATAGAAGGCGGTTCTGTTGACCGATCGTGCGAATAAAGATATATATACATCACATGTCTTGTCTGTGAGGGCCACAGGCAGCGCTGGTGAACTGTATTTGAAGCTATGGACTTGGCCTGCACTAATTGCGCCATAACCATGGCTTGGGATTTACAGAGCTCGGGCTCGAATAATTATTCTGGAGATCACATATCCTGCGCTGCTACCGACCTCAATTTATGCTTTTCCGAAGAACTCAATTCGTTTCTTTTGAACGAGAACGAGTCCGAGGACATGGTCTTGTATGAAGCTCTCAAGGAAGCCATCAGCCATGGCTGGGAACCGAAGCCAGCTAGCGCCAGTAATACTCAGATTCAGATGATGAGTAATACTAGTCCTCATGAGATAAAAACGGCGCAGAGCGGGGCGGCCGAGAGAAAACCGGTCCAGAGATCGAAACCCACAAAGAAATTAAAAGCGAATGTCTCTGGTGAAAAGCATTACAGAGGAGTGAGGAAGCGGCCGTGGGGGAAATATGCAGCGGAGATAAGGGACTCGACGAGACACGGAGTCCGCCTCTGGTTGGGAACTTTTGAAACGGGCGAGGAGGCGGCCATGGCTTACGATGAGGCCGCCTACTCCATGAGGGGCTCCAACGCCATTCTCAACTTCCCCGTTGAAGTCGTTTGCAGCTCCTTAAAGAGGCGCGGCCAGGCTCTTCCAGCTTCCGGCGGCTTCTCTGAAATCTCCTCAGCCGTTACCAGCTCCAGTCCCCAGCTCTCTGACTGTCACAGCCAGATCCCTCAGCTTGACGAATATCATTCCAGCACAGCCACCTCGTCGCCAGAAACGCATGTAGTCGTTGGGCTTGATTCATGCACAAAAAGGCGCAGGCTGGCTCCTTCGCCGGCGGAAAAGTCGACGACAAATATATCCGATGAAAGCCAAAACGTGGATAAATCTGGCGAAGTATTAGTAATGGCTGAGCCAAAGCGTGACGAAACGCAGTCAGTAATGGTGTTGGAGGCTCTCAGTGTGGATTACTTGGAGGAGCTTCTGCTATCCTCGCAATAAGAAAAAGCAGCAGCTGCTCTTACATTTAATTTTGATATGTTTAACATTTTCGTGTTTCATTACTCCGGATCTACTGTATTTTTAATGTTGATATTTGTTTAACATTTTCGTGTTTCTTTACTGTATTTTTAATGTTGATATTTGTTTGACATTTTCGTGTTTCAGTACTACGGATTTACTGGGTTTTTTAATGTTTATATAATTTTTTTTTACATAAAAAAAATAACTTTATTATTCAAATATAGTTACATTCTTCAACTGTTTTAAAAAAAAACATGTCCTTTCATATTTGATATGAATCTATGTAATATGAATTTATCAATCATACTGTTCAAATTATAATCTTATTCCTCTCATATACATCCAAATTTTGATCCTACATATTCATGATATTTCAATTTTCACATATTAGAGCTCATCTCCATCAAAAATCTGAATCATGATATCAAAACGTTTTCATTCTGATTTTTTTGTTCAATCCTGTTTTTATATTGTTTTTATATTTTTCAAGTTCAATTTTGTTTCTATGTTTTTATCATCATTACATGGAGAGTAGTCTGGTGCTCTACAACTCAGTATAGTAAAGATGTTGTCAGATTACTAACATTATTTACAAAAAAATTAAAAATTCATGTCACTCATAAAATAAAAAATTAAAACCAGATAAAAAGTTTTTAAAAAAATCCATGTTGATTTATAAAAAAAGAGCATAAATCAATCTTAAACATGGATTTATCAAACCTCAATAAATTGAATTCCTCTGAATACTTGATAAATCCAGACTTACAATAAATCTATACTAACAAGTCAAAACAAAAAAAAACTATCTTGATCAATCAATCTGTTATAGAACATGGATAATCAATAGATTGGAGAGATTATCTCCAGCCCATTCCTCCACCACCTTGAAATCCACCAGACTTGATGAAACCGCCACAACCGACTGGGAAATCCGCCTGCTTGACAACTCCTCGGGCATGCCAATTGAAAAACATATCCATAGTTTCTTTATCAACCTCCAATACTGTTCTCGGTCTGCAATAGTCTGTCTATTTTCATAAAAAAAACTTCAAAACCAACCTGTTATGTGCAAAACTGTAACGGATCCCTATCAATGTTTATATAGCTATGTGCAAATAAATCAATGTAAAATGTGTTTGGAGGAAAAAACATGAATGTAAATTGTGAAGTATGGTGAAAAAATATTTTTTAAGATATAATTAATGATTTTAGAAAGATGTATCTATGTTCTGTTAATTGTAATTGTGTAGCAGAGGTTCATTTTACAGCCCAGTAGGGAGATGTTAATTGTAATTGTGTAGCAGAGGTTTATTTTACAGTCCAGTAGGGAGAGATGTGTAACTTCTTCCGTGCTCATCCTGAGCTGATAGGTATCCTTTTTAAAAAATAATAAAATATTAAAAAATAACATGTAGGCTATTTAAAACATTTACAAAGGCATATATATAAAAACTAAACAAATTAGATAAATTAAAAAGCTTCTTCAACATTTGCACTGGGGTTTGCACTTTAAGAGATTTGATCCCTCTGGCCCTTGATAGATCCCCTTTAAAATGGATCTATACTAATTTTATTCAATAAAATTTATAACTTCTGAAATAAATGGTAAAAAAAAAATTAATTACTATTATTATGAATGTATTTATTTTAGAATATAAAAATTTGAGGAAATATGTGTATTTCAAAGATTTGGATTTATGTATGTAATTAATTAATATAAATTTTACTATTTTATATTATTTTTTAAAATGGTAACTAAATAAAATAAAGGAATTTAACCAAGTAAAGAAATCTAATGACTTTTAAATTGATATTTTCCTTTTAGGAGATTTTATTTAATAAATATACATATATTCTAATTTATTCTCCTCTCCATACAATTAAGATATTTATTTTTGTATTGAAACAATATTTAAATGTAAATATCATATTTATAATATTTTTATTTTTATTATATTAAATTTAAAAAAAATATATAAATTTCCAAATTTTTTTATTTTAATATTTTTTAATTTAAAATGGAAAATATAAATTTCCATTTTATTTAAAAGATTATTTTTTGTAACTAAATTGTGAATATTATCAAATTTTAATGTAATTACAACTTATTTATTACAATTGTTTCAGAATGTTAGACGCCTCAGAAATCTTGTTTTCGGTACATGGTTTTAGTTTTAGTTTTTATTGAGTAATTAATGAAATGTTAAAATGTTAGACGCCTAAGAAAGCTTTATCTTTTCTAACTTGTGAAATGTTGTACTCCGTCTATAACTATAACAAAAACAAAAACAAAACCCAAACGTATAACCAACATTAATTATGGAAGTATATTAAAAAGCCATTGGAGCTCATTGTTCAGCCAGAAGAATATCTCCATCTCCATCAGATTCAATTCATGCCTTTTGTCAACATTTCAGGGAGCTTTTGTCGAAAAATATTCTCCTGTCATTATGCGCCTCTTCGTGCCTTCTGTCAATATTACACGCTTGTAACAGTATTCTTTAGTTACCTCCATAAAATTTAACATTACACGCTGCTAAGCTTCTTTCCGAAAATATTCTTCAGTTATTATGCACATGTTTAATAAGTTGTCAACATCCATATTTAAAACAGTGAAACATGTGAATTATAATTCGTTTACAAAGAATATTTGAGGAAACAATGTTTCCTGTAAACTATTAAAGCTACACCCACGTAAGTGATAACATTTGTTCACTTATTATAAAGTAAATATGAATTATTTACTTATAAATTATAAATATTCGAAAAATTGTATGTTTGTGTACTTTTATAAGAAATATTTATAAATTTAAAAAAAAAATTAGAATTTGTTTTGATGTGATTTTAGATTCACAATAAATTTTCTATGATATTTTGGTTGTCTTGATTTAGGATTTCATGAACCAAATTGTGATTGCAGATATCACTATAAGTACATCTATATAACACTTAGTTTATAATTCTTATAATATGTAATCCTTGAAACCCTTAACTTGAAATCCTATATAATTCTAACCCCTAACCCTTAATCACCATTCGTTAAACCCTATTTCTCCTATTCTCTAATCCATAAGGCCTAAAACCCTAATAATACATTATCCTTATAATATTTATAATCAATAACCCCTTATTCATATAACCCTTATAAATCTGACCCCTATATGTTTCAAATAAAATTATCATCATATGTAGGGTTTAAACTATGATAGATCGTATGTAAAGAATATCAATAACCTTCCCCTAGCAGCTAAACATTCATTATTTGTAATCAATAAAGGGGAAAGTAACATAACTTATTTCGAAGGTTGTCCAACAAGATCTTTGGCTTGTTGATCTAGACCTACCTTATCTCCCACTAAATCTGATTTTTTAGATCTCCAAACACATCACAAAAAATACATTTGCCAATTACCAAAGAAAATATGAATATAAATCTAACTTCTAATCAATTTATCAAGAAAAATTGATTATCTAATTTAAATACTAATCAAAGAAGAGAATTTTGGGGGGAGGGAAAGAAGAGAGATCTTCATTTATTGCGCCGAGAGGTGCTCTACAACCCAGTATGGGGGAGACCTTGTGATTCGAGTGTTTGTCGAGTTTGTGGAGTGTTTGTCAAGTAACAAAATAATACAAAGTAAAAAGTAATAAATATTATGTCGGCCATAAACAAAAAAGAATAATACAAAGTAAAAAGTAAATATGAGACTTAAACTAGAGACTTTAGAGCTTAGGATTAGGTGGCTCAATTATTGCACTCAAGGAGCTATTCAAGGAGAGGTTTGCAACTCGGGAGATTTGATCCCTCTCAGTGCTTGATAGAGCCTAGGATTTGGATCTGGGCTAGTGAATATAAACAACAATTGCAAACATGATCTTGTTGTTGAAACCTCCTGTCACTGTCGTCTAAGTTCCTCCAATCTCGAGCCACTTAAAGAATATTCAAATATCCAATTCCATATGCATAGAAGAAAGTGAAAAACAAGATGGTTCAAGATCCCTAATCCCACATAGAAGCACAAGAACAAAGATATAGATATCAATAGATCTAAAGATCATGAATCCAAGGAACAACCACTTGTGATTTCTCCAATTTGAGGATACACGAATGAATCTCTCCCCATCCCCTTGATTTGGCATCTTCTTATAGGAATTTAGAAGAGACTAGAGATAGGCCTCATGGCATGTAAATTAGGTCAATACAAGGAATATATAGGCTTGATCGTATGTGAACTAAACAATTACAAATCATGCACATGTTCCATGCTCAATTATGAACATTTTCCAACTCACTATGAACTTTCTTATCAATTATGAGTTTTTTTCAATTATGAAATCATTCTTATTTCATAATTACGAAATTCCGATAAAATAATAATTTCCTTGTGGAATAATTATGATATTTTCACTCAATTATTTAATTTCAACATCATAACATCTAATAACATCCTTGCAAATCATGTGTTGGAAAACACGAGTATAATACTATATCCACTATATTATAACCAAAATGACAATGTTAAACCATGATTGTTTATAGTTTTCTATGCTTAAATGTTTAGGGGTTGATCCATGAAGGTGGTTCACGATTTTTGGCAAGCGAAGTGCCAAAAATTTGTGCCATGGACCCTCAATCAAGGTCTTTTAAAGCCCTCGATCGAGGTATTAAAACCTCAATCGAGGGCTTTAAAAGACCTCGATCTCGATCGAGGGCTTTAAAAGACCTCGATCGAGCTATCAAAACCTGAATCGAGGGTTGAAACAAGACCTCGATCTAGATTTTAAAAGATCGATCTAGATTTTAAAAGATCGATCTAGCTTTTGAAAGCTCGATCTAGCTTTTGAAAAAAATTAAAAAAGGCCCACAACCTATTTTTTCGATCGAGGTTTCTAAAATACCTCGATCAAGGTTTCTGAAATACCTCAATCGAGGTCTATGTAAAAACCTCGATCGAGGTCCTATCTATCCCTTGATCGAGGTCCTATTTATCCCTCGATCGAGGGCCTAAAAAACAGACCGAGAGCGCTTTTCACTATAGAAAGAAAGTTTTGTCTACCTTTCAGAGGCTTAAAATATGTCATTAAATGCACATTAATGGGCGGACTTGATACCATTGGATTTGTCAATGAATCCTCATCCATATACATATAATTTACAAATTTTTATCTTCGTATGTCTTTTGTTTTTTAATTTCTACTAAAACTTGATCTCTTTGGTGTTCTAGTGAGAAACTAAAATATATAAGAAGTGATAGGTAATACTAATTACTCTTACATAATATTGTTGCTATTTAATGTGGTATCATTTCACTTTTGCGCAATTTCAAATTTTAAGCCTGTTGTTTGTGCTCAATGCTTATTGTAGGTTCAATATGTACAATTAGCTTGCTTCTACTCTTCCATCCTTCTAAGTACTTTCATTTAGTAAATGTTTTCTCAGCTGCTTATTTTGATAAATAAGAACTAGAAAAATGTTAAAATATACCCATTTTCTGTTTGTGCCATTTCCTTCCCATTCATTATAGTAGGTCAGGTGAGATGAGATCTTAATATGAGAGTTATTCTTCCGTGCATCGGTTGCTTAGAAACTATGTTTAAGATATAGCCAATATTTGAATGTTTTCTTGATACTTGATCTATATATTTGTGTTGTTACCAATTTCTATGGAGAAGCTGCTAGTTAATAAGCAAGCTATAATATAGGCCAAAGTAACCTAATATTTATTGTGTAAAATGTGTTGTTATGCAGTACGGAAGTAATAACCTTGAAAGCGTGTAATGTATCAATTGTATACTGAGTTATTGATGTATCTATGACATATTGCAGTACATTATCACCGAGGCATGATGTTGTACAAAAGGTGACATTGATACCACTTAGACAAGCCTGGGGCCTTACTTGGTTTATACCTGGGGACAATCCAACCTTAATTTCAAGGCAACAATTATTTGACAGAATAGTTGGTGGTCTGGATGGAAGAGCTACTGGAGAAGTGATATTTGGTGAGTCTG
Source organism: Larix kaempferi (assembly GCA_027924585.1). Classification (NCBI taxonomy): domain Eukaryota; kingdom Viridiplantae; phylum Streptophyta; class Pinopsida; order Pinales; family Pinaceae; genus Larix; species Larix kaempferi. The sequence continues at coordinate 7,323,477 of BSBM01000698.1, forward strand.
AGGTGACAACAGGAGCATCTAATGACTTGTAGATGGTTACTAGTATGTCAAAACATGTAAATGGATACTAGTTTCATGTTCTAGTGGTGTTCATTTACCAAATCAATGTGATATTCTTTTAATCTCTTAGATTGGAAATGACATACTTATGTTTTTCTTGCATAGATGGTGATTGTGTTTGGGATGTTTGAGATTGGACCATGGTCACTAAATGCTACACAAAGTGGTCATGTTATCATGAGAATGATGGCAAGGAATTCAATGTCTGAAAAGCTTGCAGCAGATGGAGACGAAGCTATCAAATATATCTATGTCCAAGCTTATGAGGCTACACTTGGTCACATTCGCAACAATCATGCAACAATTGACAAGATTGTTGAGGTCCTTCTAGAGAAGGAAACAATGACAGGTGATTAGTTTTGGGCTATTATTTCATAGTATATATAGATACTCATTGAAAATAGGGTTCCTCTAACAGCATCACCAGTGCCTGTCTAAATTTTGGAGATTCATGAAAATTGTACTATTGTATATGCTAAATTATATGATTGTTAATGTAAAACCACTAAACCAATTTGGAACAAAGATATTTTAATATTTTTTATAAATCCAGTTCACATAGTGGCGAATGCCCAAGATTTCACTAATCAATTAAGAAGGAATGCCTTTGTTATCTTTTTGGTTATTTCCTACCATTTTTTTGTTGTTATGTTCCCATAACTTTCTATTATGCCCTTCCATTAATGCAGGACATAATAGTAGATCTCAATATTATTTGTGCCATGATAGTACCTTGGGATATAATGTTTTGCATAACCAAAATATAGTTCTTTCAATAATAACCTTTGGTATAGAATTTTGGGTGTGTTCTTGTTGAATTCTATTATGAGCCTGTTACTGAATGAAGTCTTTTATGTGTTGCAACTAAAATTAAATTTTAGGCCTTCATTTGAATTATTGGTTGAATTTGTGGGTTGTAAGAAGCATTTATTAAGGTATTATAACTTTATGCATTCTTTGATGTTGGTGTATAATCAGGTAGTTCAACATCAGTTGGACCATTCCAATTTGAAATTTTAATTTGCACTGTGAAATGGGAAACAACAATAATATACATCTGGGAAGACATTTCATAAAGAGCGATAGTAGTCTTAAAAGACAGTTTTGTATTTTTGTGTTGTGAGAAGCAAGGTGCATTCTATAGCCAATATGGGAATGGGGGTTGATCCATCAACTTTTTGTATGTATGTGTAACTATGCATTGAATTTAGATAGTTCATTGGGAACATATTCAATACTAACATAGACTCATCTAAACTTGGATGTGATAAGCACTTTGAGGTTACGAAGCTCCAAGATGCATATCTAAAATTTACACAAATGGTGAACCATCAAATTTTGGAACTAGAGATCGGCAACCTCAAAAGTGCATATCAAACTCGACTTTACAAGGTTGTGTGCTAGTTCTAAATAATAAACATTTAAGTTTTCACATTATGATGTGTAATACCAATTTTGGATCAAGTTCTATAATTTAGAAGAGTTATAAGCCTAAAAGCCAATAAAATCTATTTTTACTAGTTGAGATAGGGTGCATTGTGAAAGATTATTTTGGGATAGGCCTCAATGTTTAGTTTAACAATGGGATTTAAAGCATGGTCACCTCTAGGAAATTTGGTAACCTCTCTTTGCGCAAAAAAGTGACTTGCTAACCTAATCTTGATTAGGGTTCCATAGGTGACCTATTAAGGGATTCAAAAAAGAAGTAATAGATGAGTCTAAAATAATGGGAAAATTTTACAAATACAAAAAAAAGATATACAGGTATTTTGAATTTAAAAAGAAAAAAATAAAACATCTGTCATTGATATTCAATAAAATCATTGATATTCAATAAATTCATGTCCATACAATGCAAAATATCAATAGATACACAAAATTTCATGGATTAATAGGTATCTCATATATAATATGAGTATAGACTCCAAACCAAGCACTAGAAGCATCTACTTATAAAAGTTAACTAAATAGTAAACATTGAAATATGATACTAAATAATAATAAAAACTAAGAAGCAAACTTTCCGATGTTATATTGACTAAAAATGAACACAATGAAATGACTTAAAATGAATAAATTAGTCATTTATATTGATTAAAAATGAACACAAATAAAACAACTAAATTAGTTGTTTATATTCTGAAACTACTAAAAAGAGATAAATGACTACTACAAAATGAGAGATAAGTGACCAAAGAAATTACTAAAATTCACATATAAATGACTAAATAGCAACTTTGGTAGCTAATTTCCAGTATCTTATCGCCCGAGCAAAATTTAGTCGTATTTAGCTTAATTGTTAATTGGTTGTTTTGATTTATCATCTAGTCATATATTTAATTGTGTATTTGGTCATTAATTGTGACAATTAATGACTAAATTAATGACCAAATATATTACTAGATGATAAATCAAGACAACCAATTAATGACTTAGCTAAATACGACCAAATTTTTGGTCATGTGATAATATATTGAAAACTTGCTACCACTGATCGGCGACTCAAAAATGGTGTGAATTTTAGTCTTTTTTGGTCATTTATCTCTCATTTTGTTCTAGTGCTATAAACAATATATTTAATCATATAATAATGGTTGACCATGATTGAAGTTGTTGACTATAGTTACATATAATTTCCCATGGTTGATTCTACCACACTACATCATCGCTAACCCCTACCTTAATGACCATTGAGAAATATGGTTCACTATGTTTGATTATGGTTGAGTAAAATTTTCCATGGTTGAATATTGTCCTAATTCATTAGTTTTTTATGCTACTAAAAAAATAACTCCATAATCCCTAACCTATTAAAGACATGGACTACAATAGATGGCCACGGTTAGATGCAATCTATCCATCACTATTACTACTACAACAATTGACTATTATTCCATAGTTTGGTGACTACTAATAAACATGTTTCACTGTAGTTGACTATTCTTATTCATTGTTGGTTATATGTGTTAATCCCTAGATATTGTGGCATTATATTTCTATTATTATATTAGTATTGTCTTTATTGCTCGTCTATGACCTTAATTGTAATTATACCCTGTGTCTCTTATATATACCAAGGACTAGACCTAGTTTTAGAGATCATCTAATCTTATGCATTTGATACATTTTAAAAATAGTTTTCCCCTCAAAGAGACTTTTTATTCATCTTTTTGTTTCATTCTTAAGGTGTTGGGTTACTCTTTCTTTCTGCTTTTATGCTATTTTGGGAATTTGGTCCTTGACATTTGGTATTGGATCCATTTTCACTATAGCATTTTTTGGGGATGTTTAAGATAGCAAAGTTTTGAGGAACCTCAATAGACATAGTAAATTACCTGTAGTATAATTTTCAAGTTCTATTTGAATATAAGTTTGGAGTTATAGTCTATGGAAGTTAGGGTTTTTTTACTAGAAAACTAGTATCAAACAGGTGTTTTGGGTAAAACTATTATATCTAAATGTTGAGAGATCCAAATCGAGTGCCACATATTTCATGAGAAATAATATGGATCATAGTATTTTGGGTAAAACTTTCAAAAGCAGAACATAAAAATCATGAACTTGGTCATAGATAAGGATGAAATCCCCCTCCTTAAAAGTACGAGGGTGGACATGAGAGTCGTACTGGGATTTCAATCTATGGTTGGAGGCTTCAATCGTTTGGAGTGTCACACAACGATCATCATATTCGTGTTCAAGAGTGATCAAGCGTTGTTCCAAAATAGTGTCTCTGGTAGAAGTTCAATAATGATGTGCAGGGACGGGATTTCACACTAGATTAGGAGAACTAATTCCACTCCATGCCCAACGTGGAAATAGGTGAACCCCGTCGTGATTTTTGTTGATGTACGATAGGCCCATAGGGCCGAGAAAAGCATGTGGTTCCAATTGGATTTGTGCCTGTCCACTGTCCGTTGGAGCATGGTTTTGAGGATCTTGTTAACGGCCTCAATTTGGCCATTTCCCTGAGGTTAGAAGAAGGAGAATTGGTGCTCAAATTTCAATAGGTATGATAGTTCTTTCCATATAGTCTCTTCAAAATGAGAACATTGGTCAGACACCAATTAACGAGGGAGGTTGAATAGAGTGATTACATGATTGAGAAAGAAACAGGCCGCGATTTGGCCAGTGCAGTTGAAGGTTGGTGTGGCCTCGACCCATTTGGTGAAATAATCGACAGCCATAATTATGAATTTATTTTGTTGGCCAATGTAGGATTGCATTCTATATATTCAATGGCCCACTTGCAAAAGGGACCAATGGCGACCACCGGATGGAGCGTCGCAGGAGGGGTTCTTGCTTATGGAGCAAATAGTTGGGATTGCAACAGTGTGGTCATAAATCACCAGCGCGGATGACCTTATGGGAAGTGGCCATCCCTGAGAGATGACTGTCGCAAGCCCCAATATGGTAGTTGTTGAAGACATGTTCAACCTCTTCATGAGTGAGGCATCATCGCAAAATGGTGTCAACATCTCGTCAATAGAGGACATCGTCGATGAGTAGGTAGTGAGGATATTGATGACAGATGCAATGACGATCATCATGGATAAGATGAGAGCCAAACTTTTGGGTTTGCAAATACACAAGAATGTCCCTGTACGAAGGGTCATTAGAATCTATGGTGAACAGATGTTCGTCTGGCAGGTGGTCAATGATAGGGGACGCCACAAACTTAGATGGTAAGTCTGTGATAAGCTACATTAAGGCTAACACCTTGGTTTTCTTGGGAGTCACTAACTCGAGGTCATACTCTTGAAGGATTATGATCTATTTGGAAATGCAACCTTGAATAAGGCATTGATTCAAAAGATACAACACTGGGTTCGAGTTTGTGACTACTTTGGTTTGGCTCAGAAGGATATAATGGCACAACTTCTGAACAAAAAAAATGATGGTGAGGACCAAAATCTCCTCATGAGGATATTTGAGGGGTGGGACGGACAATTTTTGACTCACGTAATAAATACCATGCTCTTGTCAGGCAACATCTTATTGGACTATCACTCCGGCGACAACATATTCTAATGCCAAAATATAAAGGATAAAATCCTTTGTGAATTTCAAGGGAGAAATTTGGGGAGCAGAAGTTAGAGCCCATTCTAGTGCATCGAAGGCAGCTTGCGCTTGTTCATACCAGACGAAGGAAACATTGGTTCGTAGTTATTAGTACTAATATTCGCAACCCAGTCAGCTGATGACAACACCACAGAGCGGTAGCTAGATCTTAATTGCTAGCCAGGGATCAGAACTGTTACGACGCGGGAGGATGGAAAGAAATATTATCGCTCTTCAAAGAATTGGTCGATCGATGAGTTGAAATCAATCTTTGATCGAAGTTGTGGCCTGATTTAAATCGACGATTGATATTTCATTCAGGGGCCCAAAGTGCGCGATGTTTATTGAGCTCGGGGCACCCCTAAATGAAAACCACCAAGGCCACGTGTCAGTTTCATAATCGTTCAGGGCCCCAAAAGCAGTCTCCCCGAACCACTTTTCTTGATCCCTGAAACCACTAAGAAGCCTCCAACGTGGCTTTACAGCCATGAGCCGCTAGCCTGTGATCTGTCAGAAAGAGGGGCCCAGCCCATAAAGTTGTGCTAGCCTTGCACAAATCTCGAGAATATGAAGAGAGAGATCGACGTCTTTCAGGATACACAAAGGGATTGGAGTTTAACGCACCAGATGCACCCCTGAATGAAAACCGCCATCTCCACGTGGCAGCCTCACACTCATTCAGAGCCCAAAAAGAGGTATGCACGAACCGCTTATCCTGAGCCCTAAAACCCCTTATGGTTTGTGTTTCTCTGTCTTCTTCCCTCGGATTATCCACCTCAACGTTTCCATTAAGCCTCCCCTAACGGTCATTACCGTCGTCATTTAGGAGACAAACGTTCCCCTGCATTTAAGATCCAACCACTTCTCGGGAAAAGAACCAATCCTCGAGTGCCATGTAAACCTCGCATTAAATCCCACCAAATTCGAATTTATCCCTATAAATATGCCTTCGAAAGAGTTTATCAGGCACCTTGTCTCCAGCACTCTGGCCTCCTCCTCTAGCAGTCTCCCCGCCAACCTTTTTGTATCCCAAAGTCGAGCATATACAACCATTATCTACACCATACCAACATCTCCATGGCTTTTTCTTCTACCCCCGAAACGTCTCCCTCGGCATTAGCAGTTCTTAGTTAGGATGACCACCTTGGAGACAATATTTTCGACGTTCACGATCCATTTTCCTCCTTCCCAAACCTTCATCAATTATCTAGGGAAGTCTAGAAGCAGGAAAAGAATGTGAATGACCTTTTCAACTTATGGAGCTTAGGATTGGCCAAGATGATTTTAACATAAACCAAGCCTTTCCTAGAGCTGGTACAATGGTGTGCTGAGAGGTATGCCCCGGAGAGAAAATCGATCATCTCCAGATTGGGAACCATCGTTTTCCCGATCACCAAAGACCTCATTATGGAATTAACTGACACTGAGGAAGACGCCACCAGTCTACAGTTCGACGAGGAAGTCCCGGCCGGCAAGATCAGAGATTTATCATCAGAAATCAAAGATACTTTCATCTGCATGATAATCCCACCAGAAGCCAATTTGCCCAGTACCCAGTCGATGTTCAGCCTTGAAGTGTTCGCAGAGTCAGCCAGACAAGTACTATCTATGATATGCCAAGTCCTCGGATACGACCATGACCTAGTAATCAACGATGTAGGTTTAGGTTTCCTCTTCCTCATTAATTTATCTCAGTAAGAGACTCCTATAAAGTTAGATTTTACATATTTTCTCACCCAAACTATGCACCTGCAGTTTAAAAAAATTTCATCTAGGAAGATGTTCAGATACAGTTCTCTCCTCTTATATATGATTATCTATCAAAACAAGAATTTCTTCAGTCGAGATGAACTTGAAAATTCGGTCGTTCCAGTCCCTTCACATGAATTTTTTTTCTATGTTTGTAGATATTGTCATGGCCAAGGTTTATACATTGTTGTTTGATTGTCCTCCCCCCAGAGTTTTTCCAGAGTGCAAACAGTTGCTCCAACTAAACCCAAGTGACTCTGTTGGATACTGGTTTTGTTTTGAGACCCACATCGAAATCCTTGTGTATGGAGCAAAGCTAGCTCCCTATAGGCTCCCAGTGTTTGTGACTCCCAGGATTTTCGCCTTGGAGTACATCCGCCAGAGATTCAATTGCGATGATGTACATTTCATGAAAGGAAATAATGCCAGGAATTTCAAAGTCCCTAATGAAGTTGGACCATTCAAAGTTAGGATCAAAGTTTCTCATAAGGTAGTTGAAGAACTACTAGCGGCTTTCAACTTCCCAGTAAGCTTAGTGTGCAAGTACGATCCTAGAGGGATCATCTCCCAGAAAAGACAATCTGCCAAGGAAGCATCCTACCTCCATGAGCCACATCCACTGTTAGACAAGATGGAAAACTTAGACAGTTGGGAGCAGAGAAAAGTAGCATTAGATCCTAGCAAGGCCACTGGGGCACCAGTCATACCCACACCCCATTAAGTGGATACATTGGGAAAAAGGAGCACATCGGAGCCGACCTCTGAGGTTGACAAAGAGAGATCAGGGAGCATTGGATCAAAAGTGAAAAGATCAAAAGCTGAAAATACATCCAGCGCAACATCAAAATTCACGCCAACACCCACCTCTTTGGCACCTGTCATCCTGGAGAATATCCCATCCGCGATGTGGCCTTAGAAGTAGTAAACACAGTCCTCAGAAGGTGCTTTGCTCACCATCTCACCGGTTAAAGCAAGTTTGTTTGGGTTATATTCCCAAATTAAATATGAGAACATTGATCTCCAGAAGACTTTGTTCCCAAGGAAGGAACTCAAAACGGGGCAACAATACAGGATGTTGTATGCACTGGATTTGAGACAAGGAACCCTAAAGATGGCAATTCTAGAGCCATTGGTTCCTGGGGGGAAGAAAGTGCCCTCAAATTTCAAAACCACCCAGGTGACTGTAAATCTAGATGCATTCCCTTCCAAGGACATCATGGAGATTCACCGACAAACTGGTGAAGGAGTATACAGGGATGTAATGAAATACACCATGAGGACCAACAAGTTACAGACTGTTGTCCAAAAGCTAGAGAAGCAGCTTAAGAATGAAAATTCATCCAATAAGGCAAAGCAGTTAAAGATAGCTAACCTAGAGCAGCAGATTGTAAAGATGGTGCATGATCCAAATGACTTGGCTCCAAATCAATCTATGCTGAAAGAAAAAGACAAAGAGATTTCAGCCATAAAAAAGATGCTCAACATTCCCACTATCGAGCATTCGCAAACTGCTGAAGTATCGGCAATACAATATGAGTTGGAAAGAGCCCTGGTTGATGGCTAGGCGCTAAAAGAGAAGATTGTCACCCTAGAGAATGAGCTAAATGAGCTAAACGAGCTAAAAAATCAAAATTAGGATATCCTTCATCAAAAGGCAGCCGCATTACAAGTTTCTTCTTCCACGTATCCTACTAACAAGCTCGCTCATGTAATTATGGAGATGAGTCTCAAGGACGCTCAACTGAACCAGGTGCAGGATCATCTAGAAGCTAAGTCTGATGAACTTATCAGTATAAGTGAAAAGTTGGCTAAAAGGGACCAATCAATCTCAGAACTACAGCAGTCCAGAGATGATCTCCAGAAAGATGTCCAGGACTTGTCTAGAAGACTGACAGCTAAGCCCCTGCTTAAAAGCACTAAGTTCATGATCTGGGAACAGGTGGCAGCCCTGATAACCACGCACTAGAACCACTTCATCGTGTCTCAAGAAGAAAGTGAAATAGCTGAAGCCACCACTCAAGATGCTCGTTCAGTCCTGAACAGCGTAAGCAAAAAGACAAATTTGGCTAAAGCTACAATTGACTTTCTAAATGAGAAAACCTTCGATGAGCTCCAAACATACGCCATCCGAGATAGAACAAAGGTAATCATGGAGGCCAACAAAATGATTACTAAAGGGATGATGGCTCAAAATGTTGCCGACATGGCGGCCCAGCTGAAGCAAGACATTCATTCATTCAAGGAATTGTTCAAAGAAATTTTTTCCCTCAGCCTCCCATCCTTCTGGGATGGACATGGAGATTTGTACCAAAAGGAGCATTATAACGCCATGATACTAGACGCAAGGAACTCTGTAGTTCATCAAGAAGACACTCACCAGGAGCTGAGTGTCCAAGTATTCGTAGACAAACTGCAAACTAATTTTGAGATCCTTAACCACCTTCAAACTATTTTTAGAGGTCTGCAAAAACCCACTTGTGAGCATTATTCTGAGTTGGATATGTCCCTCAGAGAACTAAGGGTTTTTCAATATCCTATGGGAAAAGATTGGAAAAGTATCATAATAATTCTTCAGATACAACAACTAGAGAATACTTCAGCACCGCAGTCAGTAGTTGGAACATACTCATCACAGCAGAACATTCCTCCACCTTAGCAAGGAGGACCACAGTCTTCTACGTCGGCAAGTCATCAGCAAGCTTAACAGATGGACTTTATGTTGTAACATTTATGTTTGTAATAACCATAATTCGTTGGGTTGTAACAGAGTTGATGTAAATTTTGTAAATCCCATAGAGGCTATATATAGAGATAAAGGCAATTAAGAGTGGTCAATTGTTTCTTGTAAGAAGTGTAACTTCAGATAATTTAAGTCTGATCAATATATATAAGAAAGAAACTTCAAGCTCTACCTTGGTTGTCTGTGGATTCAAAGCTCTGATATGTTCAGTTAGTACTCTCTTCTTTTGTAACATCATCCCTCCTTCATATGTTTTCTATGATTTGCAAAGTTAGTATTGATTCAAATATGAGTGTTCTTGGATTCCCATCTTGTTTCTAGATGATTTATATTTGTGAAGTATTCATGATATAAAATGTGGTTATATTATCCTCATAACGATTGAATTCTACTTTGTGGTCATTCTGTATAAACTACTGAATTCCTTTTGGCTCAATACGTTTTCTGTACACAGGAGATAAAGATTTACTTTCAGTGAGTACCTTCTCTCATGACATTTCATCAACACAAATTCACTCAATTTTTTACTGGCATATCATAAGTGTTGCCCACATTATACTAATACTGATTATCACCATTATGTTCAAACAAAAATGAATATGGTTTTTTATTAAAGTATTGAAAAAGATAAACAGTGAAACTTATTGATGCCCAAGCACAATTCTAAAAATAGCCTTAGAATGTCTATGGGATGAACAGCAGCAAACGCAATAACCCGTGGACCGTTGTGGTGTAGTCTTGTATAAAACGGCATAATAAATTGGCTTTACCTTGGAAACTTTGTATCTGACGCAAAGTTCGCAGAGGGGGAAGGTTGATAATTGCTTGAACCTTTAAAGGATCAATAGTGATCTCTTTTTTGAAAATAGTGAATCCCAATAATTGACTTTTGGGAACACAAAAGACACATTTGAGAGGGTTCAAGTGGATATTGTATTTGTGACATCAGAGGAATACCTGGCACATGTCCTCTATATGCTATAAGTGTTTCTTGGATCATGCCATGAGGTCGTCCAAGTAAGCGAGGATGATATGAACCAAATCATGAAAACAATATGACATGGTGCACTAAAAAGTAGCTCCAACATTTTTGTGCTCGAAAGGCATGACTTGGTAGGCTAAAGTGCCCCATAGGGTAGTGAAGGCGGCATTGTATTGATCCTCCTTGCCATGATCTGGATTTGGTTGTACCCCAAGAATCTATCCATAAATGAGAGAATCTCATGTCCAGTGCAAGCATTAACGATATGATATATGAAAGGGGTAGGGTAGTTATCTTTTGAACATGCCAAATTCATATCATGAAAGTCAGTGAAAATGCGAATGGTGCCTTGTTTTTTGTTCACGAGGATAGGGTTGAATACCCATGTAGTATACGTAATTGGATAAATGAAATCGGCTTTGCGTAATTTTTTAATCTCGACCTTTACGGTCGATGCTTTCAATGGGTGTATGGGCCTCTACTTTTGGCACACTAGCACAACATCGGGCCATGTGTCGATTTGGTGTTCAACAATGGCAAGATCAAGGCAGGGCATCTCAGTGTATGACCAAATGAATACATCGCGAAACTCTTAAAAGAGTGCTTTGTAGGAAACAATCTTTTCAAGAGTGTAGGAGGCGACTAAAGTGATATTTTTTGTGACACATGGCTTAACTGAAATATCCACCTGGATGGTGGGAGAAATGTTTGCCATATTACCTTCTTCAAAGGCATCGGGGGATGGGATTGGGTTCATGAACCAATCGAAATTTCCACGAGGGATAAATTCTTTTAACTTGATGGAAAACTGATCCGAAGAGGAGGATGGAAGGACAAGTTCCTCAGGAATGAAATACGCACGATGGTACACATCGTCCCAAGGAAATTTTGGTTTCGTGAGCGCTTCGAATATTTATTCATCGCTTCGAAAGGATCAACTTGATCATTCTAAGGGGCCTATCACTGTAGATACCATGGAAATATCATGGGATAACGTGGAAGGTTCATCAAACAACAAAATGAAGCAGATGGTGGTCATCCTACTCGAAGAAGACGCTAGAGGGTGAAATTCTTCTGTAATGGTGACTTGAGACTCTATAGAGAGTTGGCGCAAGTCGGTCAGCACAAATCAATACTCGGGTAGATCTGGGCAATGGTGTGAATAATGACCATGGAGACCAGAGACTACACAAGGATAATTGGTGCACAATGACTTGTTGCACATTTTGGGGGTGTCGAGTAGATGGACCACTGGAATGTTTTTCATTGGGTTCATCATCTAATATATGTAGATGAGTGCTTAAAATGGGAAATTCTAGACAATTCTGAGTAGTGTGACCCGCACAAAGCACAAGGAGGAGGTGTTGGAGTTGTGGAAGTGTAAGGAGGGTTCATGGCTTTGTTTGGATTCGTCAGTGTCGTTGCATTCATTGTTTTTCCCCTATCCTTTTTCTTAGGAAGAGGACGAGTGGCATGCGGAGTTGGATTAGGGATTACGAGAGGGGGATGGGTGGCAGTGCCAATTGCCTGCACAGGTGTCAAGACAACCTGTGGTGTGGGAGGTGTATTAGAAGGGGTAAGGTTCCAAATGGGGAGGCCTAACGTCAAACCCAGGGGATTAAGAGTGGCCATCACAAGCGTACTCACGATTCTAGATGGTGGAAATAAAAATGGGATTTGTTGAATAGGCGTGGCTCCCCATTGATTTCTAGGAAACTAACTGGGAGAGGGGATAGGTTGAGGTTGAGGTTAGGATGAGGATTTACCAAAGAATACAATGCACAACTCTGATATTTCCACTTTTAGGGTTGCAGGAGGTAGAGCCTCAAAGGTTCCAATCAAGGGGGCATCGTGAAATATATCGAACCCAACACTCATAAAATTTGTGATGAACGTGTTGCCGATATTACTGACATTTGTGGGTAGGACATTTTCCGGATAAGCCGACCCCTTGGGGTTGTAATTGGTCAATAGATCCAATTTTACGATCTTCCCTTCATGGGGGAACATCATAAGCCTGAAGACGGACGAGGCAACTGCTTTCATTGTGTACATGTAGCTACATCCAAGGAGGAGGCTGTAATTAATTTGGGCGTTGACAACCTCAATATCAATTAACATTGTTTTTCCAGCTAACTCTATAATGACATTCTGAAGAAGACCCTGAGGTTGAGTGGCATGGTCATTGTAGGCGCACAACATCATGAGATATGGCGCAAGTTGGGGGATCCGAGCAATAGATGAAATTTGGATGAAAAACTGGCCTCCTAAGGAAAATGATAAAATAATACCATATAGGCAATTTTTTATTCTATTTCACTTTTATCAAAGCTACCTATGGTTATTTCACTTTTATCAAAGCTACCTTAGATATATATTTTGTATGAAAAACAATTTATGAAGACAAAGTTCGATGTAGTGTTTTCACCCAAAATAATGAAACTTTTATAAAAGCTACCTTAGATATATATTTTGTATGAAAAACAATTTATGAGGAAAAAGTTTGATATAATGTTTTCACACAAAAAAATGAAAAAAAATTAAATATACAGTGCCATCTTAAAAGTTACTAAATCCTACTTTTAATGAAGTATAATACTATTATAATATATTAATTATAATATAATATTATATATTAGTTTTGATATTAATTACTATTATATATTTCTTATAATATTATGTATTATTATATATTAACATTAGTTATGATATTAGTTAAAGGTTATTGGACCCAACTTTTCACAATGTACAGTAATTTTATAATATATTAATTATAATATAATATTATTATATATTAGTTATAATATTAATTACTATTACTATTATATATTATATATGGGTCATGTATTACCTAAAATATGGATGAGTATATTAGTTATGATATTAGTTATTATTATATATTAGTTATGATCTTAGTTAAAAGTTATTGGAACCAACTTTTCACTGGGTATAGTAATGGTGTATAGTAATATTATAATATATTAATTGTAGTATAATATTATTATATATTAGTTATAATATTAATTACTATTGCTATTATATATTATATGTTGGTCATGTATTACCTAAAAAATGGATGGGTTTAATAGTTATGATATCAATTACTATTATATATTAATTATATATTAGTTAAAGTTATTGGACCCGATTTTTCATGGTGTATAGTAATATTATAATATATTTATTATAATATAATATTATTATATATTAGTTATAATATAATCACCCTATGATATATTATATATTGGTCATGCATTATCTAAAAGATGGATGAGTATATTAATTATTATATTAGTTATTATTATATATTAGTTAAGATATTAGTTAAAAGTTATTGCACCCAAATTTTTAGGGTGTATAGTAATATTATAATATATTAATTATAATATAATATTATTAATATTAGTTAAATATTAATTACTATTACTATTATATATTGGTCATGTATTGCCTAAAAGATGGATGGGTATATTAATTATGATATTTATAAAAGTTATTGAACCCAACTTTTCAGTGTGTATAATATTATTATATATTAGTTTTAATAGTAATTATTATTACTATTACATATTATATATGGGTCACATATTACCTAAAAATGGTTAGCATATTAATTTCATTATCAATATCCAAGATAATTTCGTATAGCTTGGGTAGTGGGAAGACAAATTATATTATTAAAAAATTTCACCTATCCCCACATTATATAATAAAAATTTGCTTCAAACATGCAACTCTTTTGAATTTTAAAGCATTTTGATTGGCTAATACATGATGACATGGACTTTGAATTAGGATTGAAAGGCACATTTTTCAACCAAATTTTCTCTAATGCTTCTGTCAAACGTGAGTTGACATGATGCAAATGGATGTTCCTTCGTCGACAATGCATCAATGAATCACCAAGTTTCAAACGGTCACCAAGATTTGAAAGGCTATCGACGAGGATATTCGCGGCTCCGCTTTATCCAAATAGAATGTCATCAAATAGGATTCAGAATGGCCAATTGCACCCAAAGCTGATAGTTAGGCTTTGCGCTGCACGGGACAGTTCCTGAGAACTTCCAAGGTGGACATGGTAGCAAAAGATTGCGCCAAATAGTCCACATTGCTATAATTGGGAACGACGTGAGTATTGGGATTGTTTGTGATGTGACGCAAAGGAAATTTAGAGACTTTGGTAATCCCATCAATAGGAGTTCGAGGTAGGTGCAAGGGTTCGTTGACTGGAGTGGAGTATTTCCCCTTCTCAATAGTAGAGGTTTCTGTGACTAAACCATATTGGTTACATCGCCTCTGAAGGTTCATGTTGGCGAACAACATAAGGAGGTGTTGGACCCTAGAGTCAAGAGGTTGAATCGATGAAGCCGGAAGGGGAAGATAAGGTGCCAAAGGTTTCCCTATGACTACCCCTTGTGGAGGGAAGGGGTTTTGCAAGACAATTGATTGTGTTTGAGTGGGTTGAGTTGGAGGCAGATTAGTTTTCCCTTGTGGGGTAGCATCGCTTCTCGTTGGTTAGCCTCAATCCACAACTAGGAAGCCTTATCCAAGTAAGGGTAGTGATGGGTATAATGCTTGTAGACACCGTAGAAAGAACATGGATGGTTAATCTGTAACTGATCAATTTTTTCCTGCTTTGGCGGTTTGTTGGGGTCATGAAATATGGGGTTTGCTTCAGTGTTATCGGGTGGATTAGTGGGTTGAGCCCCACCTCCCTAGCATTGGTTGTTCCCTTTTTCTTTTACCTACTCTTTTTCTTGGACTGCACTTGTTGATTAATGGGCGTAGGTTGGGCAACCATTTCTGTTGGGCATATACTTTACCGTGAGGAAAAGGGGGAACATCGAGGTGTGGCTAGACTAGAGAAACTAATGAAGGGCCAAGAAAAGGATATTACAGGTTAATGGTAAGAGGGGCCACGAATCCAGTAGAAGCACCGCCACACATGGTGCCACTACACGAGGGCCCATGAACATGGGGTGTTGAAGCAGAAGATGAATAAGCACGTGATAAATCGGGTCCATAGATAGGTGTGATGAAAGGGCCCTGATAAAGACTCACAATGTTGGAACATTGCCATATGCGTAACCACTCGCCCCGGGGAGGGTAAGGTACATAAGGGTTAGGGAAGGATGTGAATGCCAATGACACCATCTGTCACATGAGATGCCCCTGGTAGATATTTTTAAGTGAAATATTCATGAGGGGCTTTAGGGATGATCGTGTATAAGTATCCTGACTACGCATAAATCAGGTCATACCATTGAACTTTGAGGATAGCCTCTTCCCCAGTCTGTGGTATTTCAGAGGCTACATCCTTGGCAATGACAGGGAGGAGGTATTTCAGAAACCAATCTAGAAAGATCATGTCATCAAGTTTGATCTTACACAAAATTTGGCATCAACGCCACTCATGGATATGGTCTGTGATGTGCGTAGAGGATTTTTGCCAATAGGAAAGAAGGATTTCAACACCCTTGTCGTATCATATGGGAAATTGGAAGAACTACAAAAAAGTGGAGGCCAAGGACACAAAGTTGGGATGTGTCATGTGGGACTATTCAATATACCACTTAACGGCAATGCCAGTTAAGGTTCTCTAAAACAAGAACAGCCCGATAGAATTGTCTGCAATGTTGTTTAAATAGCACCATAGATGAAACGACATGATGTGGTTTTGGGGGTCTTCCCTAGCCTTCCCTTCAAATTTTGGGATGTCTGATGGGATTTTGGTAGGCATGGGAGGCCAATATGGATCATGGTGAATCGGATCATTGGTCATCCTCGCCAAATCAAGGAGTTTGAGGCTAGTCATGAATGGCAGTCTCACGATAGTAGATGATGTAGATGGACCAACAACAATGTTGATCTTGTTTGGAGCAGTGGGGATACCATCAACAGGTCCTATTGAAGAAGGATTTATGTCGATGGGTCCTCCTGACGGACGGTTTCCAAGGTTTCCATTGGAGGATCCACCTTCAATGATTCCCCCATAAAAAGGGTTCGAGTTTCCACCATCAGAAAAGGGAATGTTAGTAGCCATGGTGTCGCTAGTGTGCGTATGTGTAGGTTATCCTCACTGTGAGGAGTCAAAATCATAATACTCGAAGAAGTGCTCCGATGATTGTATAGTCAAACTGGGGTTCGGTGAGAAGAGTCGACCATGCGGTCTAGGAAACCGTACTAAGGGGACTAACCCTGAAATCTCTGAGAGTACCTTAAGGGAGCTATAGTGGCGAGGTCCTAGGAAAAAATAGCTCAACAACACAAGGATGTGGCAAGTTAAGCTCAATTCAAAAAACCAGATCGAAAAACAAGCGCAATTAAGTGTGCAACAAGCGATCTAAAAAATAAAAGAAAAATTTGAAAAGAGAATCCCTAGAAAGAAAAAGACTTGCTAACCTAAGAGAGATCTACACAATCAAACAAAAAAGTATCAAATATAATCTTCCTCAAATATTCTCCTCTATGTGGTCATCACCTCCCCATCAAACAAAAAAAATAGGAAGTCGAGTCAGGTCTTCTAATCACTCAACCGAAATAGGGGCATCAATCATATTCAAACCTTGTGAGTGAAGATTGAAAGAATAGTTACAGAACTAGGGCCACAACCAAATCTGTCTATCCTAGGTCTCCCCCCACTAAAAGGGATGGCCTCTGGGTAAGATACCTAAGAAGAAAGGCTTTTAGGCTACCTCCTTCACAGACACGCAAGAATGAGTATTCCATAGCTTCAATCTGAAGACAATGATCTAGATTATCTTCAGACTAAGTGGAGATGGTGCACCACTCATCCCTCTGGTTCCAGTATTTTCATTAACCCTCTTAAGGGAGAGGCTCACCCCATAGATTGGATTTCAACCATGTCCGACAATACTAGAGGATTTTGGCTCCCTAATTGGACAATCGTTATGTTTCAGATGTATAAGCGACCAAGGGGAATTATTTGGATTCATATCCCCAATGTCTTAACCTAACTGCAATATTATTTTGGTCCTCAAGTGAGGTTAATATGTGTTTAAGTTAAGGGTGATTTTAAGGCTTTGCTTGATGGCATGAACCAAGTGATAGTTTGAATTAAGGAGTGTTGGTGTGTGCATTAGAGGTGTCTATAGTTGATTAGCTAAGAAACTAAATGCATAAAACAAATAATTCAACAGCAACTATCTATCATAGAAAAGGATACAATCAAGCTATTTCAATTTCAAAGCATGGTAAAATAGCTGGATTACTAAAACAATATAATATTGTAGAGATTAGGGAAAGGCCCCAATCCAGCAAAGAAAACATGCCCTAAGCAATTAATTTAATCAATCATTTAATAATTTCAATTTTCATAAGCAACTTATTGAAACATGAGAAAATGCAGTCAAATATTGATCCTAACAGAGCTGCAAAAATGACAAATACTCAATAATAAAGGACTTTTTCTTCACCAAAACGCTCAAAAGGATGAATAAACAAACTACTACAGTAAGGTAAAGGTCTGCAAACATGACAAAAGGGGATTTTCAACAGGAAGATACTGAAAAACCGAGTTTGTTCAAGAAAAAAGAATCAAAAAAATGTAACAATTACTAAGGAAAACTAAAAAAGAGAACAGGTCGCTCATTTTGAAGGAAAATGAGTGATTGGGTCACTCAAAAGGGGCAAACAAGTGTGACCTCAACTAGAAACTTCGGGTCGCACTTATCGAATCCAAATGTGTGACCCGGGTCACATAAAACACTAAAAATGGCGCAATTTGACTCAGAAACTAAGTTTTTTAGACTTAAGTTGCACTGTTCGAAGGAAACAGTGCAACTCAAATCGCTTCAACTGATAAAACAGGTGTGACCCACACCAGTAAACTCAAAAAGCAGTAAAAAGAAACAAAAAAGAGACTTGGCTCAAGAAATCTAGGGAGCTTCATGGTGATAATTTCAACAGCTATCTCAGGCAAGCAACAAATAGACAGAAAGCAAAGTAAGCCAAGACAAACAGAAAGCTCAAGCAAGGGTTGAAAAATAGACATGCACAACAAGAGAATGATACAGATCGTCCCCAACGGAGTCACCAAAAATGATAGCTGGTGTTTTCACACTAACCCATGCCAAAAAGCACCTACTATGGGTTGTGCAGACCTTAGTAGAGTTTTGAAAGGAAAAACAATAACAAGGAAAACAAAAACGAAAAATCTAACTAGCATGCAAGCATAATCATTAGAGGAAATTTGGGGTTCAAAATGGGCCTTATAAAAAAATGTGTCATGGATGAGTTGGATTTCTCTAAGGATGAGTTGGATTTCTCAAACCAATAGAATTTCAATAACTTTGGTCAACCATTATGGTTGAGTTGGACATATAGAAGTCAAAGATGCTTATGTGTCATAATTTTATTTGACAATAGCTAACTTCATATAAACCTCACCTTGGTTAATATTTTGAAAAGTTCATCTCGAAATATGATAAATATACTTGAAATAATAAATATAGAGTATTTTATATTACCATTACTTCTAAGTTCTTTAAAATATAAATCTCACATTAATTAAAATGATAGTGGAGTAAATTTGAAATAATAAAAATGTTTCCCCCCACGGCGAGTGCATCATAAGACAGCCAGGTCCTCGGCCAGCACAGACATGTGCCCCACCATCAGCAGCCACCCTGAGGCTAGCTGCATAACTAGACACGAGTCAAACACCAGCTCCGTCCACATGCCTGCCTCCATGCCTGCCCTCACTGCAGCCCATGTGCCTCCCCACGTGCCCACCCATCTGTTTACCAGCTCCACCTCTGGGGTTGACCACGTGACATCCTCTGCCATCCACGTGCCCCATGAAACCATTTAAGTTCCCCCGTGGTTCTCTTGTCCGGATCTTAGCCTCCCGTCAGTGGTATGACCTCTCCTGCATGAGTAAGGTCTAGTCTATTGCTCCATATCTTCTCTGGGTGTTAACTCTGATGACTCCCACGCCGCGGAATGAATGGAGCCGTCCTTATGTAATCATGACCATTACTAGCTCTTCGGTTGATGAACATTCCATCCCGAACCTCCTCAGACCCGCAGACGCTCGGCTAAGAGCTTTGTTGCGAAAAGGCTACACTGTTGAATAACAGCTGCACATTAGTATTTGTTGGGTTCTCAATTCTGACTATTCCTCCATTTCTGGTTGTAGAGCTAAGAGTCGCAAGGTCCCTACTGCACTCGTGACTAATCCTCCGACTATTGTTTCTTGTTCTAATGATTCTCAAGCTCTCCTGCTCTCTGGTTCGCAAATTCTCTGGCTACCTGTTGTTGTTCTGTGGGCCTCTTGGTTCTTTTGGCATCGCAGCTTTGTTGTATGTCTTTATTGCGGTTATCTTTGCTTCCGTTTCTTCGTCGACATGCCACCTAAGAAATGGGTCCGCACCCGCCAGGATACCCAACAGGCTCCCACTACGCCGCACGGCGGCTCTTCCTCCACTCCGCCCATTCACCTCATGCGAGGGGTGGTTGAAAAGGCTTACAATTTCCACGCTGAGATTCCTACTCAAGCTCAGGCAGAGATCAACGATGCCGAAGATGATGCCAGGGTTTCTCGGCGCTGCCTTACTGATGATGAAATCCATGAAGAATTCAAAGCCCTCATCCCCAACCATGGTAATACCAAGGGTCGGGCCACTCTGTATCAAAAGACCCTGGACCTGCACTAGTCCCACAAACAGGTTTTGGGAAAGGCTCTCACTGATCGAAATGAGGCTTAGGCGGAAATCCTAATGCAGCAAGACGAGATGCATGACATGTTGAAGCAGCTTCTGTACAATTAACAGCAATTTGCGCATCACTTCG
This sequence comes from Larix kaempferi, assembly GCA_027924585.1. Classification (NCBI taxonomy): domain Eukaryota; kingdom Viridiplantae; phylum Streptophyta; class Pinopsida; order Pinales; family Pinaceae; genus Larix; species Larix kaempferi. Next base: position 7,343,879 of record BSBM01000698.1, read on the forward strand.
GGATTATCTTGGCCAAGGACCCGACTACCCAACCAGAGAAGAAGGACTACACTAGTAACTAAGTCATGCCCACTTTTTTTGGTCTTGTTACAGTTCTTTTGTTTTCGGTCGATATGCACCTTGCTTATATGCTCTTCTATTTTTTCGATTTCCAGTAACTCTAGACAAGACTATTGTTTTAAGGATTACTGTCTTAAGATACATATCCATTATTTTTTTAGGTTTGTTTTCTCTTTCACGAGAGGGCCTGATGATACTCAAACTCTGTATATTTTGATGATGATAATATAAGAACCCATATCTAGCTTATAAAAATAAAAAATTAATGAAAATGTTTATATAATTAATCTCTTATAAATAAAAATAAATCAATTTAAAAAATTATCATAAATAATAAAAAATATGAGAGATAAAATAAAGTTCCGCTATTTTTCCAATAACTTTCTCCTACGAGCTCTGAATTTTACGCTTTTGGTATCATTGGAAAGGTCTCGACGAGAGCTACAACTTTCGTTTTTTGAGTTTTCGCGATTCCTCACATGCTTTTAGTTTTTGAGATTCTGCACCGCACACGGTGCGGAATCATGAAAATTCAAAACACGAAAGTTGTAGCTCTCGTCGAGGTACCAAAAGCATCAAATTCTGAGCTCAAAGGAGAAAATTATAGCAAAAATAGCAAAAGTTTATTTTATCTCTCCTATTTTTTTAGATACTTTTTATAATTTATTTATTTTTATTTATAAGAGATTAATTATATAAATGTTTTTATTATTTCAAAATTACTCCACTATCATCTTAATTAATGTGAAATTTGTATTTTAAAGAGCTTGGAAGTAGTGGTAATATAAAATAAAATAAAAATAATGATTTTTTTATTTTTAGTATTATTGTAATTATATTTTTTCATTGTAATTTTAGTTTTTTTAAGATTTATATTTTATTAAATATATAAAAGGTAGTGGTACATTTATTAAATAAATTATAATCTGAATTTAAAAAATTTATCACTTTATCATTTATTGTGTATGCACAAGAATCTAAACATTTCATTATTATTTTCAACCATCATCTCTTAACTCTACACTAACCCAACATACTTGTCAACTACCATTAATGAGATATTATAGGTTGACCTTCACTAGATAACATCTTTAACTTAGTGTGACATGGCATATTGGTAGGGTGACTTGGTTTTTTTATTATTTTCCTTAGGAGGCCCATTTTAGACCTCAAATTTCCTCTAATGGGGACTAAACAACATTAAAGCAAATCTAAACTACTCTGACAAGCAACATTTCAAATAATCAAAGAACGTATTTTTCATTAATATTGAAATGACATTAATGAGAGTCACCTCGTAAGAAGCAGGAGGAAAGGGCCCCTACAGATATCCAAGGGAGGGTATGCTTGGTCTCCTTACAGGCTGCGATCCTCTAGCCACACGTCATGGTAGCGATCTTCAGTAGGTGAAGTAGGAGCAAGGAAAAGGCCAACTCCAGAATCAGGCGAAAATTCGACGAAGTAAGAGTTTGAGCAAATAAGTGAAAAAATATCATGGATAGGAAGTGTATGCTTGTAATGGATGATGGACCTCAAGAGTTCATTTATAGCCTCGGTGCAAGGCTTTGGGTATATTGATCGGGGTGGCTTTTTCCATCCGAAATTCTCTCCATGATTTGTGTCAAGCTAGTGCCTAAGTCCAGGTTTCCTCCTTTTGCTTGAGAAAAGCAAGAAACAACCAAAATTCATGTCGAGAGGCAAGTCGCTTCTTTTCTGACTTGGGTCACTCTTTTTGAGAGATTTGGTGTGACTTAGGTCGCTCATTCCCTGGGGATATGAGCGACCTGAGGTAAAAAATGATCCCTTTTGGTTTTTGTTTAATTTTTTTGCTTTTACAAATGTTTTGCCAAGGTCCAAGGTGTAACGGAGTAGAAACGAGATGGAGTAGTGATATATGCAAGGGACTAGGCTAATGACATGATCAGTGGACAAATTTTGGGTGTTAAGAATAACTATTGTAAGTATGGTTAATTGTGGTTGTATTTGTTTAAATATAGACTAGTGTACATTCATCTAAATCGCAGATTTGCACCTCAAGGGATTTGATCCATCTAGATCCCAAGCTAAGAGAAATCTATGCTATTTTATTATATCATAATGAATCTTTTTTTTTTTAAATTAGAAAGGTCAATGTTTATTATTATTTATTTTATTAAGGTTACATCCATAACACATGGCTATAGATACAATTAATTACTCTCTATGCAATGCATACAACTAATTATTTTATGTACAATATAATTTAATACTATTTAATAAATGTATTTATGTTTAACTTCAAGGTTCAAATCCCTAGAGTGGGCATAGTTATAAATAGTTCCTTGTATCTATGAAGTATTTCTCAATATTTTGTGTATTAATTATTTTTTACACTAACACATCTTACTCATAAGCACCTCTAGATGCAATGATTGAGGTAGATTTTGGATTATCGCGGACTTTGGTTGAATATGACCATGGTCAACTTTGGTCGATATTATTAGCTATGGTTGGCAATGGCTAAAGATGGGCCATTCTGATTAACTATTCTTATCCTTAGATGAATTTAGATGAGCATACTTGTTTATGGTAAAATATATTTGGCTGATTTATTATGGTTAATTTAAGTTATTTTTTTATAACTGACAATTTGTTATTTTTATTGTCTAAAGGAATCAATAACTTGAGCAGTGCTCGCTTGACACGGGGTCGATTCTCATCCACTATCACTATACCTCTAGGTGCACCCACATTGCCCCTACATGGGTACACAAGCTATTCGAGGTTTAAACCCACGTCACAAGGAATGCCTTAACATTGCACCCTATCACCAACTGATCTACAACATTTACAACCTGAGGCTTAATATAATTGACCATTATCAACTATAGGTTATTTGTATTTATTATAAATAATATTGATGTATTTTAGTTAACTATATAATTATAATAATGGATTGTTATTTATAACACATTACATAACCTATCTAATTATTAAATTATTACTATTATTGGTTATTAAATATTATAACTTAATATAATTATTTTAGAAAATACATAATAACACTTTTAGTAAATATTTAAAATTATAATTCAAAATTCAATTGTTTATGGTTCAAAATTCAATTGTTTAACTTTTATGTTTGAACATATATACACACATTATTTACCTATTTTAAAACCAATAATACATATATATTGTGTATCCATAAACTTATTTTAAAATTATTAAATTGAACGAGTTAAAATACTACATACCCAGCATTTTCTCCTTAAAGATATATGTTATTAACCAACTCATATATATATATTCTCCTTGTGTTATGATTTTTTTTTACACATAATAGTTTATATCAAATAATTAATGCGCTCTCAAAATCTATCTCTTATTTGACCTAAATTAAATATGTATCCATGAAAAGAGAACCACAAAACCACCCTCCAATCTGGTCCTTAACGACAAGAACTTTTGTCACTCATCTTTGATATAGGTACCATCGTTGCTATATGTAAGTTTTGCCACTCATCTTTGATATATGTACCATCATTGCTAAATGTAACTAATAAACAAATTGTTTTATTTTGCTGATTTTTTTTAATAAGAACAAGGCAGCTAAAAAACATTTACAAACCAGAGAAGCAACAACTTGTTCTTTTTAGTGAAAAGAAAGCTATTTCAATTTTTTATGCTATATAAATCTAAACTCTGGCTTTTTATTTACAAGTAGTGTACTCTGGCCTTTTATGTACGAGTAGTGAGATATATAACAGTTGTCCATCTATTTTGTATAGAAATATGGTTACTATATTTGTATGTATATTCTGGTAACATCTCTTATGGATTTTAGTTTTCGTAAATTATAAATGTATAGATTTAGATTTGAGTTTTATATGGATACTATAAAAAAGCCATCTACAAACCAGAGAAGCAACAACTTGCCCTTTTTGCTGAAAAGAAAGCTATTTCAATTTTTTATGCTATATACATCCAAACTCTGGCTTTTTATTTACAAGTAGTGTACTCTGGTTTTTTATGTACAAGTAATGAGATACATAACAGTTGTCCATCTGTTTTTTATAGAAATATGGTTACTATCTATTTTGTATAGAAATATGGATACTATATTTGTATATATATTCTGGTAACATTTCCTATGGATTTTAGTTTTAGTAAATTATAAATGTATAGATTTAGATTTGAGTTTTATATGGATACTATTTTCTTTTCATCAAATTTTAGTAGTTGAAATTTTATTTCAAATTTTAATTATCAGATATAGATTTTAGTTTTCGTAAATTATAAATGTATAGATTTAGAATTGAGTTTTATACGGATACTAATTTCTTTTCTTTGAAATTTTATTTCTTATTTTAATTATCAGATCGAATTTATGCACTCAGAAAGATTCCAAATGTAACAAGACACAGAAATACCGCAAATAAAAATACTTTATACTAACATTACAATATAAGTAAACAACAGGATTCGAACGTGCACAAGCAAAAATACAACTTATGTCCGAAGTCGTCCACCATAATACGTTTGCCATATGACCAAGGGCTATCCATGATTACATCAAATGGATTTTAATAGAGATCAACGACCAAATTTAAGCTAAATCAAGTGTGTTCTCTAAAACAACGTATCCTTCTTGACGTGTGATAGTGATTTCATTAAAAAAACAAAATAAAAAATGCTAATGATTAATGTTTAATGTTTTGAAAGTGGACACAATGGCAGGAGTCTACCTGAAAGTGGACACAATGTTTAGCTCAATAGAACCCCAACTTTGTTAAATTTAGAATATTAAATGTAAATATTTGTAATCCTATAATTTTGAAAATTGCCATACCTTTTCACAATGGCAGGAGTCTACCTGAAAGTGGACACAATATTTAGCTCAATAGAACCCCAACTTTGTTAAATTTAGAATTAAATTTAGAATATTAAATGTAAATATTTGTAATCCTATGAAGAGATAAATAATAGTGAAAAATCCAACTAATTAAGATCATTGAGGTGTTTGTGTCTTTTAACACAATCAGTAGACAGTAAATCTTAAACATTACACCTATAAAATAATAAATGATAAAGGTAGGGACACGAGTAATGGAAAATCATTTTTATATTTTAACACAATCAATAGATAGTAAATCCTAAACATTACACCCATAAAATAATAAATAATAAAGGTACGAAAACGAGTAATGGAAAATCATTTTTTATTAAACTAATTCCTGAACATGCAGGAATTACGAAATGTAGGTTCATGAACTTCGGAGCTACATATACGGCAAGGCTTGACCATTACATATTGTGGATGGTTTCTATACGCTCCTTGTGAAGTGGAGAAAACGGAACTGTTTCGGCGTTCATAATGATAGCATTTTACATAGCCATGGCAGGACATTTAAAAGTTGGTTCCAGCTTGAGTTTAGCATTTTTTGTAGATTTTTAGTTCGATTTCAGGTACCTGCTGCTGTATGTATGCTGTTGAGGTAAAGCATTCTGCAATATGCCACCATATTAGGCCAATGTTATATATATTATGCTGGCATATGCTCCTGCTGCTGTATGTATGCTGTTGAGGTAAAGCATTCTGCAATATGCTCACATACCATATGTCCATGTGAATGTGATCAAGCTCATGCTAGCTGCATAGCATATGCCACCAGATTAGGCCAATGTTATATATATTATGAGAGTTGCCAATTAATTTAACGATGTTATATATATTATCAAAGAGGTGCCAATTAATTTATGGCATTGTTCAAGCTCTATTAAAAAACTTCACTTGAATACTTTAATCAACGTGTACAGGTAATTAGGAATACATTAGACCTTACATCCAAGCAGCATTCGCTCTAAAAACGCAGCTAAAGAAAACATCAAAACAAAGGCTGGCTGTTGGAAAACATAGCAGACAAAAATTTTGCCAGCAGTTTCCAAACCGTGAAGAAATAACCCAGCAGAAACGCCGGTTAAAGGGACCAAAATGAGATCGTCGAAAATGGATGTGTGCATTAAGCCCGAAGGGCCGGTCACACTGAACCTTATGACGAAAGACTTGCAACAAAAAAAACGGGAGAGCTAGCATGCGGATCTGGAGCTGCTAACTCAAAACAACTTGAGGGAGTCGGATGCGATCTGAGTGTCCTCATGCCAGTGTTGGACATGAAAGATACCCATTTCTTCTAGGAGTCCATTTTGGAAAAAAGATCTGCCTCCGAGTTAAAACCTGTAAACATGCACGAATCAGAGGACCTGAAAGTTTTGTTAGAGGGATCTAATACCCGCCAACCACCACTCGAGCTGTAGAACCTGGATGGTGGATTGCCCGGAGGCCCAGTCTATCAAAACCTTTGAATCTCCCACGACTTGTTCGAGCTCTATTTGCACAGGTTTCATATGACATATTTGTGTGATTAATGATTAATCTCTTGAATAAGAGAGATGACCGGATCATGTGAAAGTTACACACGTTCGAAGAAAACCAGAAGGAAATAAAGAAACTCGTATTATCCCAATGTGGAGATAATATGGTTAACCGAAGGGCACCTGGAATTCACGCTAAATGACTCCAAAGAGAAAACTGGTATTGACGAGATTTATGAATGTCTACATTGTTTCCAAATTAGGTAAGAGCAAGATTATGTATGTCTCAATGATCCATTACAGTTGCTGCAAATATTTTATTATTATCTACTTTTTCTAAACAAGATAGGCTCGGTTCCAAACACAGGTTAACTAAACAGAGTAATGACCATTCAGCAAATTACTTCTTACATAACACGTAACGGTTAGTTAAACCAGGAATAAAAGCCCTTAAACTCAATTCATTTCATTTTCATTTGTTTTACCGTGAGCTCTCCCCGTTTTGGTTTACTTTCCTACCATTTTGCAGGGGAGCCTCATAATTTGGTGGTCACAGAACAGCAGGATCCCGGAGCCACAGGCTCTACCGGCGGTATTGGAGAAGGTATTTTTCAATCATTTTTCAAAATTACCCATTGGAGAGATTTTGAAATCATTTTTCAAAATTCCCAATTGAAGGGATATTTTTCAATCATTTTTCAAAATTCCCCAATTTTATCGCTTAATTATGCTAACGAAGGTTTACTATAAAGTTTTTTCGGTGTATGTACATGTCCCGATTTCCATTCCCGGGAAACCATTATACATTGTCACTGATAGCCTTCAGAATTTCTGTATTTGGGATTTGTTGTTGTTTAACGATTAAGAGGAGGTTCAAGGGCCTGTACTGCTGGCAATGGTGGACAATAATTCTCAGCGTGCGAGATGAGGTTTTGAAATGTGTATGGTTGCAGAGGAGATTAGGGTTTGCAGCAACAATGCCACACAAATGTTGTGTTTCTATAGTTCAGTAGTCGTCCGCTCACTCCGCGCACCATGCCTGTGCCAGGCGGAACGTTCACACAATAAACAGCCAATATCTTCAAATATGCACGACTCCTTCCACACTCAACTACAACAAACAGCGAATGCAACCTTGGGCCAGACTATGAAACGAAGCGATTTCGAGCCAGGTCGGTACTAAGAGTAGTCAGCGAAGAAAGTCATGTCAGGTGTATCGGATGGCAGGGACAGGTGGACAGGATTTCAGGCATAGCAGGTCATGTCAGGTGTATCGGATGGCATGGACAGGTGGAAAGGACCATGGGGGCAAGAAACAAGATAACGATCAACAGCTGAAGCGCTCTCGATGGTCATCTCACAGCCATCGATGGCTGTTAATCTTCCTCGACATTAAAAAAAACACAAGACTCACCATAGAGAAAACACCTTACCACGTAAATATGCATCTTTACCGCATCTCACCTTCACTTCATATATTTCTGTACACATTTAAATACATCCCAATATAGCATATCATTTTACTAGACAAATGAGAAATATACTATCACCTACCCTTCCTTTATACATTGCTTTGCACACATTTAAATACATCACAATATAGCATCATTCTACTCGACAAATGAGAAACATAGTATCCTAAATGTTCAAATGTGTATATGATTATCGATTTTGTTTTCCGTGTCACACCACAAAAGACATAAGACAGTCGACTCTTGAATCGTTCTGATTCTTGAGCAGTATATGTTTAACTGTAATAAGACCGTTGACACAATAAACATAAGAACCAATTTCTCACTGTGCTTCTTGAGCAAATATGTCATAAGCAATATTTCCAATCTCTGCATGTTATGAGCGACAAAATTAAATAATAAATAATACTAAATGACAGATTAGAAAAGATGAATCAAAACTAGCCTTGAGGGTTAGCTCATGTCGTGGCCATGAGCCAAACACGATATATCTTTCCCAAAGTAAGGAAGGTAATCAAGGTCGCAGTTTACCCCGTTTACCATATCCATATCCATGATTAGAAAAGATGAATCAAAACTAACCTCGAAGGTTAGCTCAAGTTGCCATGAGCCATGCATGATATCTCTACCCCCAAAGTTGGGGAGGTCATGGGATTGATTCTCTTTGATCCCATCAGAGTTAAGCTCTTAATCAAGGCCGAAAGTTAACCCCATTTACCATCCATGAATCAGTGGATCAGGGGAGTATTAACCCCATTTACCATCCATGGATCAGTGGATCAGGGGAATATTAGGGAAGTATTTAGAAGGTTTTCCGTGAGGTTGTTCCTTGAGGTTTTTCCTTGGGAAAGAAATTATTGAGAAAGAAATTATTTAATTAAAAGATAAATCAAAACTCTTTAACACGTTTATTTTTCCTCCTCATAGAGCACTAGTTTATCATTGAAATATGGAAAATCAAAATAAACGATAGCACGCGGCACCAATTCTAGATTATCATTGAAATATGGAAAATCAAAAAATAAATGATAGCACGCGGCACCAATTCTAGATTATCATTGAAATATGGAAAATCAAAATAAATGATAGCACGCGGTACCAAAAATCACAAGTTTAGCCAACTCCCCGGATGCATCAACCAAAACCAGTCCCACTTCATTCCTATGAAATTTCTAAAAAGAACCGCGAGTTTGGCCAAGCCGCAACAGTTTTCAATTTGCAAACGATCAGAAGTTTAGTCAACGCCCCCGATGCATCAAAAAACCAAAAGCAGTCCCAGTGCATATTCCTATGAAATTTCTGAAAATTTCACCAACCCACAAATTACGTGACAAATTACTATTTTCTTTTCCACAGTAGAATAAAAACTGAAATTTCAAAACTTTTCCACAAGTTATCTAAATGTAGACGACTGAATTACAAAAGAAAGAAATCTGATAGATTGTGAAAAGGATGCTGTACTAAGTATATGAGAATATTTCTATGCATGGTGGAAGTTATGCCTAATTATATGAGGACATTTGTATTCATATTGTGTACTCTTCTAAATTAATGGTCAACGTTTATTTTAATGTTTTCTTTGCTCGTATAAGCATCGTGCACTTCCTTCACAGCTGATAATGCATGCATTATCTAGTCCACTGTTTCTATTTCTTATATAGCTCAGCGTTGCTTCTAAACCAACAGCAGGCGTTCAATATAACCAATACGAAGAAGCATGGCTTCAGGCACTTCTCAATTACTGATACACGTCCTATAACATATCTAAAATAACCGGTATTATTTCTTTTGACAAAAAATTAACCAGTATAAAAAGGCACTAGTTTCAATTGCCAGGGCAGGTGTTTCCTTTTTCAAAAGTAATTCTGTTATTTTAGATATGTAGGATGTGCATCAGTAATCAAAACGTGTACCAGTCATTTTTAGCATTCGCACATACCTTACAGATAAAGCTAGAAAAGCTTCAAATCTAATAATCATTACCTATGATTTTCCAAGTGTTAAATACAATCAGCATTACAACCTATCTAAAACAAATGGTAGCGCACAGCTACAAATACCGGATTTTTTAAACAAAAGGCTCGTCGCCAAAAATACAACATTTAAATGCATAAAGTAAACAGGAACTTAATCCATCATAAATAGTTATTAGTCAAAACACATATTCAATCAATAAAATATAAAGCTATATATAATCACTCCTGTGACATCATCTTTTAGGGATGCACCGCTCTTAATTCTGAATGTAAAGAGTCTGTGCTACAGAATCTTACATCTCGCTAGTTTAAACAGAAAACTTCAGTCAAAGCCCTATTGCTGCTTTGGGAGGTGACCATAGAAGATCCACAAAAAATCACGTCCTCATTGACTAAGAAGATTTATGCCCCTCACTTCTTTGACTTCTTTGATACCCTGAATGATCGGAGAATGAATTAGATATTTTTAACAAAGTTTTAAAAGGTGAGGTTTGTAATATTTATTATAGAGAATAGAGATCTAAAAATCTGATACAGAAAATTACACTGTAAACAAATAAAATTTTAAATTTTGAGCTTGATAATTACTCTGGAGCTGTTTGTGTAGGTGCCGGTGCTGCCTCAGTCGGACCCTGTTTTAAGAACCCATACATCTCAAAGATTAACGGAGATAAAATACAAACAAAACAAATTCTTATAAACTCATTTAACTCATCAAATTTGATGAGATGAAACAAACAAATTCAAAATTTTCCATTTCACATCTCATGATCAATTAAGTCCAATTGCTGACAAGAAGATGAACAAACAATTAGACTCCCCGTAGAGAAAAAACATACCTGAGCCAATCGTTCTTCCCTCCTGGCAATCTTCCTTTCCCGTGATGCCTTATTCTTGGCACGTTTTGCTTCAAATTGATCAGACAGAGTCTTTTCCCTGGCCTTTTCTGCCTTTGACTTGTGAATGCTTTCCATTAAGACACGTTTGTTCTTAAAGACATTACCCTTGACTTTCATGTACATGTCATGGTACATGTGCTTGTCAATTTTCTTTGACTCTCTGTACTTGCGTAACAGTCGGCGTAAAACTCGCATTCGCCTCATCCACAAAATCTTGGTAGGCAATCTTGCCTCCCGTGTACCTTTTCTCTTACCTATATTCATCAAAAAGTTTTAAAGCAGTTTGAGGCCACTCAAAAATTAAGCAAAAGTTAAAACCCAAATCAGAACAGAAACAGCGCACATGTAAGAATTAAAAACTATAAAACTGTGATCTTTTTATACAGTATCCACGTATCCACTGGCAACCAACTACTAAATAACCATTATCACTTGATGCATACCATATCCAGAGTGGCGGCCTTTCCTCTTTGCTTCCAAAGCTCGACGAGCTCGGGCACGAGAGTGAATTTTCATTGGCTTTCTAATAACAAACCCATCCTTGACAAGTTTACGAATATTCTGCCCTGAAAATACAAAAAGACAGCAAATCTACTACATCAAATGAGTATAAAATTTGCCCTGCAATTACACACAATAATTTCAATGAAAAAAACAATCACCTTCCAAGATGAAAAAACTCATTTGTCATATCATTTCAATTTGGGAAGTATCACATAGATCCTCGTATACATAAGTAAAATAGCCAACAAAATAATAGAATCATATTTAAATTTCAACTACAAACAGAAAGTATATGATAACTTCCAGCTATAAAAATTATAGTGAATTCATCGTAATAAACCATGGAGAGAAATCTTGATAGCATGTAATAATAAATGTAATTCATGGAATATGGACAACCAAAGATTCTCAATAACAACATCCAAATGAATTTAATCACGGGTAATTCATTATTTTGAATGTAATTCATGGAATATAGACAACCAAAGATTCTCAATAACAACATCCAAATGAATTTAATAATGAGTAATTCATTCTTTTGAATCCATCTGCTATGCTACTTGTGAATAAATAGAGGTGATTTGAATATGCAATTGATCTTCCCAAATTTTGAAGACAAACTTTCTGCACCAGATTGGATCACAGATACATAGATACATAGATACATATACAGATACAAGTACCAGATTGGATCACAGATACATAGATACAAGTATAGATCCATCTTGAACCTGGATCTATCAAGCACTGGATCTATCAAGCACTGAGAGGATCCAATTTCTTGAGATGTAATTTCTTTTATTTTATGAGCCAACATGGATTTTTTAATAACTTTTCATTTGTTTTTAAATTTTTATTTTATGAGCCAACATGGACTTTTTTAATTACTTTTTATTTGGTTTTAATTTTTTATTTTATGAACCAACATGAATTTTTTAATTACTTTTTTATTTTTGGTAACATAACTTTATGTTGCGTGACATCTACCCCATACCAGGCTGTAGAGCACCTAGCTACTCTCGGTGCAACCATGCGATACCTTTATATGAGGCTCACAAGGTTCAGTTACGAATTTTGAAGCCCCTTGTTACTCAGGAGTTTCTGCATATAAAAATCGTCACAGGGTGCCCTGGCCCCTGACACAGGCTGATTTTCAAAATGATTCGAAGTTTCCATATGCAACCTTAATGTTCACAACTTAATCCCCATGTGTAATGTCATGTGCAAAGAATACATGGACATCCAAAGCTTGACTGAAAATTTTATAGTCTCTAGCTTTACAAGGATAATTAGAGTGAAATCTTAAATATTATAACACATCTCACCCTGCATACATACTAGCACACCGCATAAATGAAGACGGTGAACGCCGATAGAGTTATGCTGCTCTACTGGATAGTCTACAGGAAATTCGAAGGCTGACCACATGTTGGGACTCGAGCTTCACGAGAGATTCCGCCCTGCCCTGAGACTCAAGTTTCAGGAGAGGTTCAAGAAGCATGAGCCAAACCAGTACGATGAGCCAACATCGGGCAGCCTGCAGGCTCCTTCCCGATTCCTGCAGGCTCCATGTCGGTCTTTACCATCCTGGCATTGCTCTTAACATTAACAACCTAACATCACCTGCTGATGCCTATCGTGCACCATTTAACGGCAGGGGAAAGAGATTCTCGTTCTTGCAGCACATGGGAATCCGCTTCTATATCTCTGTCATGGCCACTCACATGTCCAGCTTACACAAATCCGTGGCAACCCAATACAGTTTGCAGGACCAGACCAAGTACATGATCCCCATAAGTGTTTTCTGGCTGTCATATTAAACAGAAAACTAATGAATTAACGGGTATTTATAATGAACACTCGGTTACTAATCCCTAACAGGGTGATGAACTCCGCTGTCGATCACAGAAAGATCTGAAACACCTCAGCTGAGGTTTCGTGCACTCAGTAACTGACTTTTAACATGCTATTGTTAACTGTAGGATTACTGACCCCTTGCAGTATGAAAATTGATGAATGTATTAGTTAATATTTGTTGACAGGTGTTCCCTTAACAGTTTGATTACTAATATTATTGACAGTAAAACCTGCAGTAAAAAACGACAACAAAGAATCTCCACGAATCTAGGATTTGTGGAGATCAACCTCCATCCCAGACCAGAAGTGGAGAGAATAACATCGATAGGTGTTAGAATAACACCTATCGGGGTAAATATCAGCCTTGGTTTATGGCAGACATTGATGCCTACTTTATGGTGAAAAGAATACAAAAAAGACAACAGATCCATCAATAAGATGGAAAGTCAAGAAAATGGCTGTACAGATATTCAACAAAAAGTCAAAAGATCCGCAGAATGAATTATCGACTCTAATCCTTTCACTGCCTTTTTTCATCTAAGGCTGCTTGTACAATAGAATATTCAATTGTACACACTCCACACAATAAACAGCTTCTAATATAATATAAGCACTGAAACAATACACTTACAATGTGGACACTAGAAGCAATTAATTCATTATCACAATAACTGTGATACATTACATTTGTGCCAAAGATGATGTCATCCTCACCTCCAATTTAGTTGCCATTTCAGTCACCGTGGAGGAACTTAAAATGAAGTGATGTCCAGTATGGAACAGACAATGATGATGAATACCATGCCTTCCAAGATAATTTTAATGATCATTCTCGATCTCTAAATGTAGATATGACTCTTGCTTTAATAAATTACATACATTTTTAGTAGACTCTTACAGACCATTACGCAACCAAGTGACAGACGTAATTTTCATGTATGCAAGCAAATAAAAAATGCAGTTAAATAAAAAATGACAGACATAATTTTCATGTATGCAAGCAAATAAAAAATGCAGCTAAATAGTGCATCAAATCTCCCCCTATAAACTTAGTCTTAATATTAAAGATTAGATACAGTGGTGCATATCAGTGGCATTTAGATGGGAGTTGTCTAAAAATTAGACAATTTGACCCCGACAGGGGTTTTCACTGGAATCCAGTGTTTTTTATTTTGCAAAGTCTGAATTTAACCATGTTTTGATGGCAATTTTGATGGTAGAAATGGATTGAACACCATGAAAAACCCCTGGGGCACCCAAAATTTCAGAATTTGAGAGTTGTAACCAGGATTTTTAAACATTTCTGTGGAATTTTTTCAAATTGGTGCCTGAAAAAAATCATTTTTTTCCGTTTGAAATCGTAGAACTTTTAGACTATACGGTTTAGATGTGCCATAATAGTTCATACATTTCATTATCTCAAGCATTATTGATACTTATACTCCATTTTCTAACAATAAAATTAAATTTGCCTGAATGGAAGGTGGTCCAATTATCTCTTGCCAATGAAAAGAATTAAGAGAATTGGAAACTAAGTGAAGAATCATATCTTGCACTGTGGTTTGATCGACAGTATACTACACCCATGCTTTCAAAAAATAAGAGGTACATCTCGCACAAAGCCGGAAGTCGATGTAGTCCTACTGATAGGAAGTTGGAACAAACAAAATATGAAAAAGATAATACCAAACGAGCTACCCAATGGCAAGAATCCATTAGAAGGTAAATTAGAAACTTCACAACATAATAATCAAACTCGCTAATCAGCATAAACAAAGCACCAAATGATGGCTGTATAATAATTTTGACAAATTGAATCAAAAATCCAACTGGAAACTCTAGCATTTGTATTAAGGGAAAATGGAATTTCCTGCTGAATGTGAAGTAACTCCCATCGTAATAAAATCTTTTCGCAATGAGGTTGCCAATAAATCTCATCTGTATTGTTATATGGTCCAGTCTCATCAGAAAGAGCTGAACTGAACTGTTTTGAGCATTTCGGTCAGAAACAATCATAGAAACTGGTTTTATCCTAAACTTGTCAAAGACTATCCGAATCCTGTCAATACCAGCCAGTCCTTATAAACCACTCAAAACCAGCCAGTTTGGCTAGTTCTATACATATGAAGGACCACCCGCTAAATATGAAAAAAAAATTACAAAAACAAACCCTGTGACCATCCTAGAGCCTATTTTTAATCTATCTAATGATGCCCCCCTTCTATCTTGGATGGACTTATCCTGGGTGGATTGGCAGCCACTTCCATTGCCACAGGATACAAACATTGGTATTGGACCTTCAGGGAGCATCACATCAATATGTCAAACATAACAAGGTAGAGAAAGTAGAGGATGTAGATTTGGATGATTGTGTAGTTTAAATTGACTGTAGACTGTAGTATACAAGGCAAAGGCCCATAACTATACAAGGAACACTTGAATAACAAGGAACCTAAGAAGCCCAGTGGGCTAGCTCAAGTGGTTGAGTACTTGGACTTCATGCAGGAGGTCCATGGATCAATCCCCCAGGTTGGCTACCTGTGTTGCATAACTCACTTGATGTCCCTATGAGGTCTAATGCCAGAAACAGCCCCAATGGCTTTATATTGGTACTATCCATGAGATATAGGGAAGTGGCTGGGGGTTCTATTAAAAAAATTGGTCATAAGTTATAACTTATAAATTATAATTAATGTAGTCAATGTACAGGAAAAGGCCAATGCCTATACAAGAAACCCTTGAATAACAAGGGGCCTAAGAAGCCCAGTGGGCTAGCTCAAGTGGTTGAGTATTTGGACTTCATGCAGGAAGTCTCCGCATCAATCCCCCAGGTTGGCTGCCTGTGTTGCATGCCTCACTTGACAACCCTATCAGGTCTAAGTCACTCTAATGCCATGAACAGCCCCAATGACTTTATATTGGCACCATCCATGAAATATAGGGAAGTGCCAGGGGGTTTCTGTTTTCCTCACAGGGAAAAGGAAGGACCTAAAAATTAAAAATATGGGACAAAAGGATTGGATTAAATTTTCCTCTGGGTTCTCAATAATGTAAAAGATTTACCTAAAGAGCATAGCAAAGCATCATTTCTAAAAGAATAAACTATTCAATAAGTAGAAGCATAGATAAACTGAGCATCAGTCAAAAATGCCAATAAAAATGTATGCTTTGTTAAAGCATTCATAGCAATAGGATTTGCAGTAAAATTATAAAACCCAGTTAAGCCAGGAATTTATTGCAAGCAATGAGATTGTAACATCCATTTATGAGCCCTGGCCAGTTTAGGAGGAGCATGATGGAGAAAGACTAAAAAGGCATTGACTGATATTTTAAATAATAACCTGCAGACTGCATTTCAGAACTTGTTAAGAATATTTAACTCATGCATTACTATCACTAGAAATCCTGAGAAATTAGGTTGAAAATATGGTTCATTGTCACAGGAATCTAATATTACTTGAAACATAGTTGCTTCAGTCACAACTGATAGAAGCTAACAGTGAACACTATTTGTGGTGGTTGCTAAAGTGTTTGGATATACAGCCCATCTCGGGTGGTTGTTCCTGCCTAGTGACCATTTTAACATACAATAATTTAATAAGAAGATCATTTCATGGTCCTCATCTTAATGAGTTATTTGATAGCTGACTCCAAAGACCTTTAATCATTTCCTTTTCCGGTACACCTTTTTCCCAAAGAGACATGCCAGAATGCAGCAGTTAGAGTCACATGGCTTGACTTTAAATTGGAGTAGATTGTATCTTTGTTACTTGAAAGGAACACATATTTGTATATACATTAAAGTACTCTGCCAATATTATTTTTAAGAACTGTCCGTGTAAAAGGAAAAATAAATTGAAAATAAAATTCCTAGTATGGAAAGAACCTGCTTGAGAATTAGTCCTTAGTTGATGATGTTATTGTAAATGTCCCCTAAAAAGGTGATGAGGAATACTATATAATACAACCTGCAGTGTTCCAGATGTTCTGTCTTGGGTATGTTTTCATCCCTTTCGGATGTAAACCTGAAATGGCTCCTCTGAAACCTAGTGCTTCTCCAGTTTTTGGACCCATGCATGTTTTACATCCTTCTCTCAGATCTGCCCTTTGCTTCCAGAGCTTAGCTCTCATAATTTAGCTTAGATCAGCACTTTACTTTATGCATCTTGCTTTTTAGAGGAGCTGTCTTTGGGCTCACGCTTTGTATCGCACTCCTTGTGTTTGGAAGCCCCATTGACCTACTTCAGTGATCATTAGCTGGACATTAATAAAATGACCTTATCTTATCTACCAGATTTGTCAGAACTTAGTTTCATTGTACTTCTAGGAAGAAGCCAAGCACCAGCAAAGTCAGTGGTCCTTTCACTGATAATGCAAGTTTATATCCATTTGCTTCTATTGAAGGTAAGAATGAAGTTGGAATTAATGCACTTGCTCTAAGGACATGTTGCTGGTGAGTCCTTTGACAAAGACAGATTTGTTTACATATATCGGGATAAAAATATGAATAAAGTGGTTATATCCACTGATTTGCTGCAATTATTTTACAATGGGTTTAATTCACTGGGCATGTTTAAAGAAGATTACATGTATGTTTTGTGATTACTGTAAAGAATAGATAAACAAGGGGGTCTCATACATCGATTTGGTGTCTGGCTTAGCCATGAGTCCGTGACCTTAAAATTAGATTATTATTATTATTATTATTATTATTATTATTATTATTATATTGGACAAATCCTCTAGAATGGATGACAGTGTTGATTTCAGTTCTATAACAATACATCAGTGAGTGATGTAACACTGTTTTGGTTGAGTTATAGGCCCAATTTTATTCTCTTTGTACGATTGTATACTCTTAGTATAGCTTCCATTTGATTTATTGACTTTAAAAGAAGAAGAAAACTTAACTCTTTCAATAGATACTCTATAATCTATTTTGTAATTTTGTATTCAACTTCTTACACAAGATTAGGCTACTGTCGTATATCTACCTTGTGACACATAGAAGTCAATCATTTATATATAGCAGAATGATTATAAGCATTTGAATAAAATTAAAGTGGAGAATGAAGCAAACATCACACGCATTCACACAGACACTTCCATTTTTCTCTCCTGTTAGGCACCAATCACTTGCAAACTCACAAAGTTTCAAGTTCGCAATTCAAACTGATGAGATTCAAGTAAATTTACAAACGTATCTCTTTCTTAAATTGGCTTTTCTTCATCTCATTCTAAAGTTGTCATTTTGTATGTTTTAAATATTTAGATCATTTTTAAGGTTATTGTGAGTGCAAACTAATAGATATATAATGGTGTATTTTATGTCTATTCCATTTTGAGATAGGGTCAAACTTGCGTATTTAAGATTTTATTTATACTAGATTTATTCTGTCACCACATTTTGACGTTTATAATGCTTCATCCTCACAGTAGTGATATGCACCAATCTAGCCTGCAAATAGTTGACAAATTACATCTAGTTCTGAAATAATTTTGCAAGCAAGACTAGTAAATAAACACTTTTAGTACAAAAGCTATTTAGCTAGTCGCTTTTGCTACATATTCGCTGAGAGCAGTGTAAATGGTGCAAAATGGATGTGATAAAACATTGCTGAAGTAATGCATTGTTAAACATCCATAAGGTTAGGGAGGGTTGTCCTCTCACATATGATACCAACAGAGTTGAGACACAAATGCAAGGTGAAAATAAAGGGTGGCGAATAACAGAAGAAAATTTATAACTAGCACAGATCCATGAGGTTGCAAAGAACCTGGATGGATATCTCGAGTTCACACAAATGGCTGACCATATCAATTAATGATTTTTCGGATACAGGAAACTTGAAATGCTTGTTAGACCCGATTTTAATGGGTCCCTACTAGTGCCCTTGTTCAATGCACCTTGACAAACACAACAACCAGCACCAAGAGCTGATGGATCACCCTACCTCAAACAAGGCTGTCGAATTCACCTCGTTTCTCTGTGTGCAACAAAAACGGCTGAAGTCTGAATAGCATAGTTGCAACTCTAAAATCACTTTTTGAGTGCATGTAGCTTGGAGAATCCATCTATTGTGTCCTCGGTCAAATAACTTGATTTATGATGTTCTTTGGTTATTTTATTTTGCATTCATCTGGTTTAGCTTTTACTTGCATTACAATTGCATTACAGTGCTACAAGAGAAAGATAGGAAAAATACTGTGATCGACTGGAATGGCTGATAAAAATTGGGAAATACTGAACAATGTCGATTTGAAAATCTAAACCCTAAACCCTAAGTCCCATAGAAATCCCACAGTGAGTAAAAGGTCCAAAGTTTTTCACGGGGAGAAAAACGTCAACCTTTTTGCTTTCCCAGAATCGTTAAAACCTATAGCCCAGAGCCACAGGCGCTTTTTCTTGGGGAAGGGCAGGTTATCCAAAACCCTGGCAAAATAGCCAAAACACCCAAGCCAGAGCCCATTTCTGGGGATTTTATGGAACCCAACTGGCTAATCAAACTATTTGAGGTGTTGGGTTGAAATTAATAAATGTGTAGATTTACTTACTTGAGTTAGCCATGGAAATCTCACTGACTTCATTGGGATCGAGCCAAACTTTTCCTTTGCCGCACTTGAGGACGCTCGCCGCTAGGCGTTTCTGTAACTTTAACGACACCATTTTCGCCTACGAATCCAGGCTGCTTCAGCAGATCAACAGTACAAATACACCGCCGGCCTCAAAGGTCATCCAAAGAGATAAACTCTTCGTATAGAGTATATAAATATAGAGAAAGACACTAGGGTTTGAGGTGAGATGACCTAAGCCAAGCTTGGCCTTCATGTGCCAAAAAGAAGGACCCGCGATAAATTAAGCGTTCCATATGACCCTAATAAATCCCAGCACCTGATGTTATAAGGGAATCTTAAGATGTTTGAAAGTTTCAACAAGGGGATGATCGTAGGGTACGTTCTCCCCGATATAGGTGTTTGGAATAACCGAAACTATACACGATGTATTTTTTGGTCAATGTTTTTAGAATTTGGTAATGTTATTTTGTTGAAATTGTGATTTTCATTGTTCAAAGTGTAATTTTGACTATAAAAATAGATTCAACATCTTAGATTACTCCTAAGCCACCTAAGTATGCAACTCCAAAAACCTAACACTACAATTTTATCAATTTCCGCCAGATTTTGGTAGGAAAAATTGTCGAAAAACGACTGAAAATTGTCGATCATTTAGCCTACACCTAAGTTTTTATGTTAGTTGTATGTCTTACATGCAAAGTATACTTGCTAACATATGGATCAAGCTATCATCTTAGTGTTATGTGTTGTGTTGGTCATATTGTGACGTTAGGACCAAATGCCATGGCCCATTGTAATTATTACAAATTAAGGAATAATCTTTGGTGGTTTTCTTAATATTTGTAAATGTTTTTGTTAGTCCCTAACCATCGTTCAAGTTTGAACCCGTCCCAGCCTTTCTAGAGTGTTATGGCCTGTCCCAAAAGTACTAAATTAAAATTGTCCTTCAAACAAATTTTAAATCATATTTTTACCATTCCAATTAAGAAGGGCATAATTTATAACAACATTTTAAACTACCCATCAATATTAATTTTGTTAAATATACAGCATCAGGAGACATTCTCCAAACCAATCTTGTGTAGCCAAGATTGATCCTCCCGTATAAAGGTGAGCACTTTGATTGCCTTTCATGTAAAGGTTATTCCTCCCGTATAGAGGTAATGATCAAAGTAATGATGTTGTAAAGTCTTGTTGGACAAGGCTCTAGACTTGTGTGTCAAGTCATGATTCTCATGTGAACCTTCAGTATAAAGGTATCCATGAGATGGACCTCATGTATAGAGGTGGACCTTCTATATAAAGGTCATGCTTTACTTGTTAAAAGCATTTAATGTTGTGTGATGTATTATTAACCATGATCACTAGTTGCTATTAAGTCTCCTTTTGAGATTGATCACCTCTAAAGTGAATTACTTTAGCATGTGATCATTTGGTCCGGAATAATATAATATGATCACAACATCCGATAATTCTTCTTAGTATAATGTAATGTGATGGATAATTAAAGTTAGCAAATATTGACCATGCAGTAAGAGATAAAGAAATAAAAGATAAATCATAGAGATCAAGAGAATTCGAAATTGCCCATGCAGACACTTCAGCTAATTAAAGAGAACTTGAATTGTTAAAGCTTCAGTTATAAAGCATTAGTTAAATATCAATGTATGCTTCAGTCAATGCTTCAGTTAAAGATATGCCTCAGTTAACTAAAGAACTCACAATGGTCACTTCAAGTAAATCAATCAACATGATTTCAGTTAACTAAGTGACAACAAAGAAGATCTAGTTAACTAAGTGTTGTTGCATAACGACACTTATGTTAAACTAAAAGATGACACGTGAGTTGAGACATTTTCATGTCAACACTTAAGTTAGCCACCTAACTAAGTGGGCGAGCTTTCAGTTAAGAGGTGAGTTCATCCCAAGTGATAGCTCAGTGATATAAAGCACTGCATGAGAAGTGGGGCACACTTTTGCATGCAAGATTGATACATCTCGTTTGAGGGCGAGTTCATCATGAAGTTAGAAGATAAAAATAGAAGAGAATAATGTATAAATTGTTGACATAGCGTCTATCGACAGGGGTTCACTGCACACTGTTGCCAACAAACACCAACCCAAACTCCCTTACGGACCGGCCCCGAAGGGTGTTAACCCTTACAGCACCACTCACGGAGTGAATGAAGTCTCATCTGAGATGCACAAGGGGGCTGCAGGAACCAAGTTTCCGCAGTGGAGTTGAGGACATGCATCCAACGCACATTACCTTTGTAGAAACTAGATATTATATATTCCGCAGTAAACTATTAACTCATCATTCGCATATTAGACCATTCGTAGATTCAATAGAGAATAAACATTCGCAACAACATACTTAACCTACTTATTTGCATTAACAATAATCATTCAACCCATAGAGTATTAAACATGTTGCAAACATTCATATCCATCATCGCACAGAGACAGAGATAGAAATGGAACCATAATCGAACATCTTCATACATTCATTAAAACCTGCAGAATGAACTTCAAAAACTATCAATACACCATGTCCCCGATACAAAATCGATCAAAAGATGGATCAACTTCTTATCACTTTCTTCCTATGATGCCCTTAGGCTTACAAATCTACTTCTATTTATATGCTACTATGCGGTTACAAAACAGTCCACATGACCAATTCTAACTAATTTAACTATTCTTGCGCTTTCTCGAACTCCACGAATAGTCCTTCTTTCACGGATTATCCCTTTCGCACTTGTCGGCTTTCGCCTTCCTGCGGACTTATCCCGTGCCAACAGGCCCCCAACACAAACTTGTGGCTCTCCCTCGAGCCACCTTAGCTGGACACCACTGGTGTTTGCACCTGTCGTCGGAAGTCATCATATTCAATTTGGAGTTGATCGACCAGTTCCTTCACTGATGCTCGAAGTTGTGCACATTCTTTTACCTGCTCCTTCGTTGGGAATTTGCAACCCCTCTGTTGTGCTCCCTCTAGTTGCGCCTTAACTTGTTTCATGACATCTACTACCCATGTTATGAGGACTTCGGCTTTCCTTTGGAGCTCATCCAGTTGTGTGGCCCTTCGCTGCTGTCGTCCGTGGGCCTTTGTTACACGTTGTTGCATACTTTTCAACTCTGCTGCCTTTGTTATTCGCACCATTGGAGCCATCGCTTTGAGCGATCCCTTATAGGTCTCTAACTATGCTTCTGCCTCGCTGAGTTGTCCCTTCAGCACGGCCAGCTGGTCATCCTCGACTACGCTGCCCCACAACTCTATGATGCCTTCTGCGACTATCTGTGCTGCTTGTTCCATCTCTTGGATCTTTGTTACTACGTCCTCGATCGCCTTCTGTTGACTCTGAATCTGGTCTGACGGTGTGCTGGGTGTCACTCTAACTTGGAGCTCTACATTTTCCTTCCTTAGCTCAATGAGAGCCACCCTTAACATAACTGCTTGCGCTTCCGGGTCGACCTCTGTATCTAGTGATGTCGTTTCGCATGCCTTCGCAAGCGCTTTTTCTAATTTGGCTCGTTCCTCTACATCCTTTTCTTTCGCAGCCACTGTTGTCACTTGCTCATCTTGGATACGTTGTGCCTCCACCACTTTGGCGTGCAATTGCTTCTTATACGCGACCACCTTTTTGTGCATCGCAACCTCGCGATCGCGGATTTTCGCGCTTGCTACTACCTGGGTTCAGTGTAATGTCAACATCGAAAGTAGGTTGAAATTTACCATAACCTGGTTGGCCTTATGTACCCCGGAATCCAAAGCCTCATCACTTGTTATGATGGCATGGGATTCTATTTGGACTATCCGCGGTTGGTTGCCAACTTCTACCTCTATGTTGGGTGTCGACCAATTTTGTTGAATATCCCCGTGCGGGACACTTGTATTAATTATTGTGTTCACCATCGTAGTTAGAAGCTCGCCTATCTCTTGGAATCACTTAGCTAAATGCTGTGTAATTTGATCACAGCTATTTTCCACCACTTCCGTAATGCTCTGTAGGATTCAGTTGACCTGTTGTGCAGTAAGCCCTTCCCATGTGCTTCTGTCAGCACGGTCCATCCTTTTCTTCGTCCTTAGCTCCTCCTGTTGTGCCTCCAACTCCGAATCTGTCAAGGTGTTCGCTGTGGAAGTTCCATCGTGACTAGATGCCTCCAATTGATCTTCCGCAGGGTTACTTGGTCTCGCGCCTTGCTTTCGACTGTCTAAAACTTCTTCTGCCTTGGTCGGGTTCGGTCGACCTGTGTTCTAGCCATTCACTATGTCCTTTTGCGCAGTTGGGACCTTCCATTCCTCCGGCCATTTAGCGATAATGGCGTCTAGCTCTTCCTCAGTGAGTTTGTAATGTGTCTGCAACCATTGCTTCCCTGGATCTCTACGGGCTTGAAGGTAAATCGTCTATGCTTCGACTGATAGATGTGCGATCGATCGATACTTTGTTGTTGCTTGCTCTGGTATCCGCGGTATCATCTATGCATCTATCTGCATCCTCTCCAGCAACACATAAAAACTGCACAATGTTGTCGTTTTGTCGCGCTTTATCAGTAGTGGCCCATAAATTTTGGTACCGCACCCCTTCGCATACCCGAGCTTCTGGGGTGTCCATACCCTGATAGTGGTCGGGTTCCCTCCATGTTGCTAACGCAATGAGCATGAGGATCCAGGAGTATGTAAATTCCTTCCCATACTCTTGGGCATCATGCACATCGTCGATCAACTCATGGAGCAGGAATTGGGACCAATTCATCTGCTCGCCTGTTGCGCACCGTTCCGCGGCATAAATGACCCCTGAGTTACATTCCTTGGGCCTGTTCTTTCGTGTCACCTTGACCGCTAGTATCTTGGCCCCGACCCTGACAGCCTGGTTGTTGATTGTGTGGATGAGGTATCCTCGTCCATCTTTCCACCGTATTTTATCGTCAACTGTTCTGCAAGCTTCTTGTCGTTATCCTTCCCCTGGAAAAATTTAGAAGGGTCGGCCCCATCTTTAGGCAGCCCGGTGATTCTTGCAATTAAGTCGACTGTGACGAGAATCCTCTCATGCAGCCAGAGAGACCCGCCATGAAAACACGCAATCAGTTGTTTGATGCATGCATTGACCTACGCCAACCACCCAAAGTGCGGCATGAGGGTGAGGCCTAACAGCCCCGATCATGCCAGTCCCTTTGCCCATCCTGCGGGTTCCTTGGTGGTTGAGCTGCCTTCATGGGGGACATCAACGTAGCCTTCTGTATATTCTTGGAATTTTGCAAGGTCATGGTCGGTATACTGCAGCTTCTGCAGTTTGGTCGTGATGTCTCCGACGTGACGAACGCCATCCGGTACCGGCGGCACCTCAATCTTATACCTTTAATTCTTGTTTACCCACAGCACGGGTGCTGCTTTCTGGCACGGCGGAACATAATCTGGTAGCATTGGGCCATCGTGCCCTTCGTGCGGTACTTCAGCAACTGAGGGGCCTGCAGCTCCATCGGTGAACCATGCAGAGGCCCGAGTTCCTTTCTTCTTTGCACGGTCGGTGTCTGGAGGCCGGTTCGCGCTTCACTTTTTTCTGACTGGCATGCTGGACATAACTTATGGTTGCTCCTCCGTAACTAGCATGGGTAAGGGTCGTTTGCTGCTGCTGTTGGAAATATTAACTACCATACACTACATATGTGGATTTTTGCTCAACACACAGTGTGTCAAACTGCTCTTATGCTTCATCTTTATAGTAGTGGAGTGCCACATCCATCCGATCTTGGGGAATAATTGCCAAATCCACCACCAATTTCCCAAATCCATCGCGTGCGTTGGGCATTAATTATGTTGGTTTTTCGTTTTTGCCGCCA
Organism: Larix kaempferi; assembly: GCA_027924585.1. Classification (NCBI taxonomy): domain Eukaryota; kingdom Viridiplantae; phylum Streptophyta; class Pinopsida; order Pinales; family Pinaceae; genus Larix; species Larix kaempferi. The sequence goes on from BSBM01000698.1 coordinate 7,369,421, forward strand.
ATGGTGGTGGTTTAACTGCTCATTTATTGCCGGATTGGACCCCTCCACATCGTGGCAACCTCCGTCTTTCCAAAACATAATGTGTCTGGGTATACCCTGCTCATCATTTTTTTTAACCTGTCGATCAGTAGGGCGGCCACTTCCGCAGTGTTGCAGTGTCGCACGATGTTCGTGTTTTCGCAGATGTTGTGGTTATCGTTAATTCCTTCCAACTTTGTTTGTGTGGTGTCATGTACTTCCCGAACTCATCCCTTCTTGGCTCTTTACTTTATGCGTCCAACGTTCTCCTGTTCTTGGTTTGTACTATCTCCATGTGCTTTAGATAGGACCACTGCTTGACGAGCTTAGCATCGGGTTTCGGGGGAATCTTCATTTCGCCTAAGTCCCCAGAAATTCCTTTCATATCTGAGAATTTCATTGGGAAAAGATCCTGAAACTCATGCAGCAAATCCGTCATCTTTGCAATGGTGAACTCATCCCAATAATCCCCAATGCTTGCAAACTTCGGGTTCTCCTCCGTCCCAATGTTTACTTTCTTGATCTTCAGCGGTTGCTGGAATTTGTCGGAAGGAATTTCTGGTGCCTCGACATTGCGACTACCTTCTGATTTTGGCATATGCGTAGCCCTCGGATCATCCTCATCATCCGGCTCTCATATGATGTTATAGCAGTCCAACATCATTTATGGTGTTGCAGTCCACCGAAGTTCTAATGGTTGCTCTGTTTGTACTGCTTCAAATATCTTCTCGTAGATCACCTGTAGGCGCACTATGGATGAAGGGGTTCTCATCTGAGAAACAAAATGTTTGGCTAAAGCCAAGTGTTAGCTGCTCCCAAGAAGTCGTTCTGCGTCGCAGTTCTACTGTGACATACCAACTCTGTGGTACTTCATCCAAAGTGTGGACGAATGCATGGACCCACTCCTCTTTGGCCCATAAGCCCCATTTGTTTTCGCATTTCGCCAAATGTACGTTCGGGTCGCTTTTGCCGTCAAACTTCCTTCCGCTACATCCTTCCACATCGCCGAACCTAACCGTTATTAGGTGGCGACATAGTGGCTAGGTTGTGATATTAGATTTGTGCGCTACCCACCAACGCGCAAGAGTAGCCTTCAAGGCTTCCTCCAAAGCCAATAATCGTTGCGGCTCCGGTAGTTTCTCTTCAAACTCTGCAAGAAAGGTGCTCAAATAGGAAATCCCTCGTACATTGGTAGCGCGCAGTCCTCCATGGCTACCCATCGCAGTGACTGTGTGATCCTTGCACATCTCCTAAATGACACTTCATGCATCTGGTTCTGCCAATTCTCGAGCGCCTCATCCGAATCCAACGATGCTCAACTGACACTGCGCCAACCTAATTCACCGTATGCTGTAGGATTGATGTAATCCTCTGATATATTGTATATAATATCCCATCCCACCGTAAATTCATCTCTGGCCAGTTCAACGTATCGCTGCCCCTCTGCAGGATCCAAAGGTGCAATGACCCTCCTCTCGCGATTCTCAAATGTCATTGTCCACTTCTTAAAGTTGATAACCATTAGATTATCGATTGCCCAGTCGATCCCTAACAATGTTGGGTAGGGACTGGTGTTGTCCACAATTTCAATTACATCAAAATCAGCATAATACTTGAGGCCCTCAATCTCAATGGGAAGTTGGTACACCCGACCAATTGGAGTAACCTTACTTTGGTTTGCTAATCGCAACTATACTGGTGACCAGGCCAATTGTGGTTTCCCCATGGTCTCCCATGTCTTCTTGGTCAGAATGTTGACATCCGACCCCAGGTCTAAGATAATTGAGTCAACATCAAAAGCTCAAATTTGTGCCTACATTCACATCTCTCTCCCTATCTTCCTCTTGTGTATGCGATTAACTCTTTGTTCCTGGCGTACACTCTCCCATTTAGTCAACAGATTGGATATCTCCTCCAACGCATCTTGATCCTTTGCCAACTCCAGGAAACTATTTAAGAATGCTTTTATGGTATTGGCCTTTCCCTACAACTTCGTCTTGTCGAACGTCGGTGGCATATTGTAGATAACTTCTTCCTGAAGAGGTAACTTCCTTCTCTGTCTCATCACCTCCTACACTTCTAAGAAGATATCCCTTTCAGCCTTCGCATCAAAGTGACATGTTTCCGTACTGTTGGTCGGACAGTAGTTCGTGGCCCATTGGTTCCTGTCGCCACTCCTCCTCGTGTCAGCACTCCAATAGTCGCATGTTGTTTTCGAGCCTCCGTCGATATCATTTGCATAATCGGTGGATTCTGGTTTTGGTTCTGTGGAGGTGGTGGCGGATTCTTGGTTTGAAACTTCGCGATGAGCTACGGACAGTCCTCAACGCCATGATCCACAACGCTGCAATTCGTGCACTACTGTGGTGTTGGATTTGGGCAATCCCTCTGATAGTGCCCCTGTTACCCACAATTGTAGCATATAATTGGTCCTCACCCTCGTCCAACAGCTCCTCCTCATCCTACACCAGCACCTCGACCTCCACAGAATCCTCCTCTAGCCCCCCCACGCGGTGGGCCATATTGTGGGTCCTACGGCTGCCCATACTGCGACTGTTGCGGTGGTCCGGCACTGCGGTGGCGGATACTGCGGTGTCCGATACTGCGTTGCCAGATACTCCGGTGTTGAATACTACGTTTACCCATACTGCCCCTGATCATATTGTTGCGGTTGGTGATTATACTAGGCCGGCGGCTGGTTATACTGTTGTTGTGGCTGACCTGGTGCATGTTCTTCTCCTGCCATGAAATATGTTGCTGCAGTTCTCTCTTGGAGTATGTCATAAGCTCTGTAGTTGTTGTCATCGTGGCCAACTGATTTCCAAAACTTGTAATACAAGTTCTTTGGTTTCGACACCATTTTCTACAGATAAACACACTCTTATGGTCAATGGCCTCTCGTTTGGCAGACATGACACGAAGGAATCCCTCCTTGACTGAGGGGATTTGGTGCACCAGATTGCAAATAGTCTCGGACGTCTGGGCACTAATCCTTGTGGTGTCCCTTTGTACTACACCTAGTACACCATATCTCTTTGAGAGCTTCTTTCCCTTTCTTCATGTCTTGCAGTTGGATCATCAAGTTTGCCAGCTGTGCTTGTATCAGATCCATACCCAACCCCGTTTCACCGATTGGTGAAGCCTCTAGCTTCATTGCAATCTCCAATGCTTCCACTTGGGTTGCAACCTTCTGTTGCATTAGTGGTTCGCGGATGTGTGGTACCAGTCCTGCGATGAACTACTCCTCGTGCTACATATCATTTATCCCAAAACTCACTTTTTCTATCAATGTCTTGTACCGTTGATCAAATTCCCACACCGGCTCGTTCGGGAATTGCTTAATCTCCTTGAGCCCAGTAACATACTACGACTTCGTTTTTGGTTTTTTAAATTCATCAATCATCGTTGTTCTGATCTATGCCAATGTCTTGGCTGGTGCTCCCGTCGGAACCCTTATAAACTTCATGAACCAGTCTAACACCCGACCCCTAAGGGTCGTCGCTATTTGTCCCATTTTTATGGCTTCATCCTGGACTTGCTTCATAGTCCATAATGCTTCACATATGAACCAATACTGTTCGGGATCCTCGGTCCTGTTCCCCTGAAAGGTAGGCATCTTTGCCTCGTCTGCCATCCTAACGTTCCTACTATTATTGTTTACCGAAGCGCCACTCTTACTGCTGCACGTAGGGCAACTCTGCGAATAGCTTGGGTTTCTTCCTGTATAATTTTGGGTAGTGCGTGGGGTTGCAGGTATAATGTAACTTACAATATGTGTCTCTTCTACTTCTGGGGTAGCTCAGTCACCGTCCTTGTCGCAATAGGGTCGCTTTCTCCCTGGTGGTCTTGTTTCAAAGCCTTCTGTTTCGATCCTCTCAGGAGACTCTCTTTCAGTCCTCCTCTTCTTCTCAGGATGCTAGAATATCGCTCCACTCCTCAAGGTACCACACTCTTCGTCAGCTTCCCATACAAATTCGTCGTCACTCATGTCCATCTACCCCGCATCTTTCTATCGGATCCGCATTCATGCGACACCTACAACCTCCGCACACTGATCTTTTTACTCGTCGGAAGTCATCCTTAGAATACCCTTTTTGCACACGAGCATCTTAATCCACAACTCTAGCAACAGCAAGAACCTTCCCCTTGGTCCCTTGAAGAAGTTCCTCTCTGCGTCACTGTATAAGTTGATCGTGTCTAATGTGAACTCAGTAATATATCCCTCTAGGATACTATCCACCCAGAAGTCGATAACCCTTGATATTGTGTTGTCGACACGCTTCATCTGTCGAATCAATTCTGGCGTCCAATGCTCAGGCTCAATCTCTTGGAAATGGTACTTCTGGAATGTTAGCTGCACTAACCACTCATGCAACAATACTGGGAATTCGCAAAAAAATATTTCGTGGATATCTGAATAAATGTACTTCTGTAGCCAACTACTTACAGTCTGTCTAGGGTTTTGCTTCTCTCCTTCTGTGAATTCTTCTATCTTTATGTCAAACCACTCTTGGATCTCTGGTTTCGTCGGATGCCACATCATATCCTCTTCCTTTCCTCTTCAAGGTCCCGGCAATAGAACCATTTGTTCACACAACGTCTATCGACAGGGGTTCACTGCACACTGTCACCAACAAACACCAACCCAAACTCCCTTATGCACCGGCCCAGAAGGGTGTTAACCCTTCTAGCAACACTCGCGGAGCAAATGAAGTCTCACCCGAGATGCACAAGGGGGCTGCGGGAACCAAGTTTCCATAGTGGAGTTGAGGACATGCATCCAACACACATTACCTTTGTAGAAACCAAAGATTATATCTTCTGCAGTAAACTATTAACTCATCATTCGCAAATTCAACAGAGAATAAACATTCGCAACAACATACTTAACCTACTTATTCGCATTAACAATAATCATTCAACCCATAAAGTATTAAACATGTTGCAAACATTCATATTCATCATCGCACAAAGACAAAAATGGAACCATAATTGAACATCTTCATGCATTCATTAAAACCTACAGAATGAACTTCGCAGAAACCGTCAGTACACCATGTCGCGGATACAAAATAGATCAAAATATGGATCAAGTTCTTATCACTGTCTTCCTATGATGCCCTTAGGCTTACAAATCTACTTCTATTTACATGCTACTATGCGGTTACAAAACGGTCCACATGACCAATTCTAACTAATTTAACTATTCTTATGCTTTCTCGAACTCCGCGAATAGTCCTTCTTTCGCGGATTGTCCCTTTTGCACCTGTCGGCTTCCGCACTTCTTGCGGACTTATCCCGTGTCAACATAAATATGATATACGGGATTGATGAATTTAGTGTGAAGCAAATTCTCTTCCTCTTTGAAGGCAAGGCACTTCTCTTTTTGTGCAGGATATTATTATTGGAGGCAAGGCGCTTCTCCAATTGATCTCTCTTCTTTATTGCTTTTGTATCTTCACTAATAGTGTTTTGGTGATCTCTTATCTTCCGAAAGCAATCTCCCCCAGGGTATATCTTGTGTTATGGATGTATGAATTTCATGTGATTGATTTGTCTCAATGCTTCAAGTTTCTGCATCTAAAATAATTAAAGATCAAAGCTCAACCAAATATTAACATGGTATCAGAGCTTAGGGCGTGAAGGAGCTCAGTTTTGCATGCCAGCTAGAGACTGCGTTGATCCTGAGAAGTTGATCACAATATTTGAAGACTATGGCATCAATATTTGTACAACCAAGAGACCGTCTTGAAGGCACCTTAAACTTCAACACTTGGAAGGCTAGGATTCTCAACATCCTAGAGGAACATGACTTGGATGGCTACGTATCCACTGTGGTGGAGGAGCCTACATTTAATGCAGGGCGCATCAACTTCAAGATGAATCAAGCTAAGGCCAAATGGATCATCTGTGATTCGGTAAAAGATAACTTGATGCCCATGATCACACCGTTGAAGATCGCAAAAGAATGTTATGATACATTGACTAATCTATATGAGAAGAAGGCCCCGATTCAATAGAGGGCATTGAAGAATAAGCTTCGAAACTTAAAGATGAACACGGATGAGACAATGGCCTCCTTCTTCACCAAGATCTCTCAGGTAAAAGATCAGCTTGCTAGTATTGGAGTAGTGGTGGATAAAGATGATCTTTTCCAAACCGCTATTAATGGTCTCCCATCCTCATGGGAGACATTATTGGTTGCGGTAAATGGCCGAGAGGTACAAGCTAAATTCGAAAGGTTGTGGCATGACTGCCTCCGAGAGGAGGGACAAATCTAGAGCAAGTCAGTGTGCATCAAAGAAGAAAACCTTGCCCTCACGGCAAGAATGAAGGAAGGAAAGAAACCCTTCTTCCAAAAGAAGTTCTCATCCAAAGAAGAAGGAGTTCAACAAAGGATTTGGCAAGTCAAAAGCTATATGTTTCAATTGCAACAAGAAAGGTCATTTCTCAAGAGAATGCAAAGCAAAGTGGAAAGGAAAGTTTCATGGTTCTACCGTCATAGAAGATGAAATCACTCAAAAGAATGTATCCGAAGAAAAGGAGACAAGAAGGGAGTATTACTTTGTCCAATCCCTTTCGAGATCTATCATCACAAGTGTAGACATATGGTTGATTGACAATGGTGCATCCAAACATATGACTGGTTACAAGAGTGCCATCATTGATCTAAAGGAGAAAGAATTCACATGCATGGTAGAGTTGGGGGGCAACTCAACATATTCGATCCAAGGAGTTGGATCTACCTCATCCCAGCTGAGCACCAGTGATAATTTAAATGTGGAGGACATTATATATGTTTCAGGCTTGAAGAAGAACCTCCTTTCAGTTTTGGTTCTTGAAGACAAAGGCTTCTGAGTTATCTTCATTGATAACAAAGCACTTTTATGTCCAAAGAACAAAAGCCTAGAATTTGTTGTTGTGTTTTGAGTTCGAGAGGAAGGACTCTACAAGGTACCCGGGAAGTATATTCAAGCTATGATTCACCACACTATCAGTCCATGTGAGCTATGCCACTGAAGGTTTGGACACCTATACTATAAAGTGCTACCAGGACTTCAAAAGATGGTAAAAGGTATGCATGTATTTGATTTTGAGCATGATAGTGTATGCCGGGGTTGTGCACTTGGGAAGAATGTTAAGAAAAGTTTTTCTAGCAGTACTACTCGATCTAAAGGGATTTTAGAACTGATACATTATGATTTATGTGGTCCCATGTCATCCCCCTCCCTGAGTGGCTTCTTATATTATGTATTGTTCATAAATGATTTTTCTAGGAAGTCATGGATTTATTTCATGAAGGCTAAAAGTGAAACTCTTATCAAATTTAAAGAGTTTAAAGCCCTAGTTGAAAATAAAAAAGAAAAGCACATCTGTGCATTAAGGTCTGATAATGGAGATGAATTTGATTTATGTGCATTTAATGAGCTACGTAGTGATGCAAGAATATGTAGATAGTTAACAATACCATACAACCCTCAGCAAAATGGGATTGCCGAAAGGAAGAATAGAATCATATGTGAGGCTGCAAAAGCCATGATGCATGGTCAAGATATGTCTACCCCGTTATGGGTAGAATCCACCCATACAACTATGTACATCTAGAATAGAATCACGCATGCCATTTTAGATGAGAAGACACCAGAAGAAGTGTTTACCGATGAGAAGCCAGACATCTCACACTTGAGGATCTTCAAGAGACCAATATACATTAATGTATCGAAAGAAAAGAGAACAAAGATGACCCCTTATGGAAAGAAAGGCACCTTTGTGGGTTATAGCGAGTCATCCAAAGCATACCGAATATATGTACTTGGTGAGAGACACATTGAAGTCAGTCGAGATGTTACCTTCCATGAGGAAGCTGCTTTCAAAAGATCGAAAGAGATTCAATGTGATTCAGAGATGGAGTATCTTGAATCTGATTCTCCCCCTTCAGAGTTTGAGAGGGAGAAACCAGAAGATGCCTCAGATTCGCTAGATCCCGAAGAACCAATAGAACTGATTAAGAGGTCACCTGATGAACCTCCAGCTAAAATAATATGTGCTTGGTGCCGAGACATCTTACAAAATGCAGAGAAACATGGAGCACCAACAGGCTCATCCAGAGAGTGCAAGCAACTTGATAGATATTTAGGGTATGTGGCACTGATGAGTCACATCAGTGATTCAGAACCATCCTCATATGAAGAAGCTGCAAAGAAGGAAGTTTGGAAAGATGCAATGACAGAAGAGTACAACTCTATAATGAAGAGTGATGCTTGGGAGGTTGTTCCCAAACTTGATGGGAAGTCCATTGTGACTTCCAGATGGCTTTACAAGATAAAGCATGTTGCAGATGGTAGAATTGAGAAGTATAAATCCAGATTCCTTGCCAGAGGTTTCTCTCATAAAGAAGGCATCTATTATGATGAGACCTTTGCCCCTGTGGCAAGTTACACCATAATATGAGCAATAATTGCACTTGTGTATGTTCTAGGATGGAAACTTCATGAGATGGATGTGAAGACAGCCTTCCTTAATGGTGAGGTTGAGGAAGAGGTTTATATTTAGCAGCCTGAATGATTTGTGGTGCGTGGGAATGAGTCCCATGTTTGCAAGCTAAAGAAATCTCTATATGGGCTTTAGCAAGCCCTTAGGGCTTAGTATTTTAGAATTGATAGCTATCTTCAGAAACTGGGTTTTTGTAAGAGTTAAGCTTATCCAAATTTGTACTTCAAGGTAGTGAAGAAGCAACCATTGATATTGGTTCAGTATGTTGATGGTTTGTTTCTCACTGGAGAGGAACATCTGATTGCTTGGTGCAAGAGGGAGCTCACCTTTGAGTTTGAGATGAAAGACTTAGGTCTAATGCACTACTTTCTTGGCCTTGAGATCTGGCAAAGAAAAGATGAAATTTTTCTATCTCAAGGGAAGTACATTGTGGATATATTGTGCAAGTTTTGCATGATAGATTGCAAATATATGACTACACCGATGGTTTCCAATTTGAGGAAACTTCATGAGTCGGGCTCTGGATCAGATCTAGTAGATCCTGCTTTGTATAGACAACTTATAGGCTCACTAATGTACTTGATACATTCGAGGCCCGATATATGTTATGTTGTGAGCATTATGAGTCATACAGACATTAGATAGTTGCTAAGCATGTGCCTAGGTACCTTTGAGGTACAATCTCATATGGAATCAGATATGCCTCCAGTGGAAGAGTCATGCTACTTGGTTATACAGACTCAGACTGGGGAGGAAGCATTGTGGACCGTAAGAGTTCATCTGACTACTATTATAGCCTAGGATTAGCTATGATATCTTGGTCCAACAAGAAGCAGGGCTATGTATCCTGGAGCAATACCGAATCAGAATACATAGCTACTACTATTACCTGTCAAGAAGCAGTGTGGCTCATAAATCTACTTACAGGGTTGTTCGGTGAAAAGCTTGATCCTACAGTTATTAAGTGTGACAATAAAAGTTGCATCAAGCTTTTTGAAAACCCAATGTTTCATGACAAGTTGAAGAACATTGAATTGAAGTATCACTTCATCCAAGACAAGGTCCAGAAAGGTATAGCGAAACTTCGGTACATTTCTACTGATGAGCAGATTGCAGATGTGTTAAAAAAGCCCCTGTCAGTGAAATAAGCTGAAATAAGCAATGTGCAGTTCAATCAGTCGCGGGGCGGATTATGAGGATGCGAATGAGGAGGATTTGGTCGGGGAAGAGGCCAAGTGATTTTCTATAATTATGAACAACCAGGACATCATGCAAGAGAATGCCCGAATCCCACTTAGACATGCTCATATTGTAGGGCACTAAATCATACTATTGAAGATTGTCCCCAGCTTATTGCAAAATGGCAGGCAAAAAAAACCAAAATCGGAACCAGGATGTTTAGATGATCTTAGTTGAACCGAGACAATAGTGGCCTATTATTGTTGTGGTTACCAGAGGAGGGGCTACAACGGGTGATGAAAAAGGAAATTGCAATAACGGGTGGGATCTGAGAGTGAGACCAATAGGCAAATGACCGCCGTAATTTGATGTTCAAAAAGAGAAGGGAGTTTTCCTTGAGGCCCATGATGAATTTTTGATGAAACAGAAGGGAGCGTCGACATCCTATCCACCACTAGTATTCAATGAAGGTCCTTTCTATGACATGTCACCTTGCTTTGAACGGTATGTGTCAAGAAGACTTCCAGGAAAGGTAAATGCTTTGAACAAATTTTTGAAAAGTTATCTGGCTCTAATTAAAGATGAAGATGCATTATGGGAATTGCATAACTTAATTGGTGATTCTGAGCGAGAATTCAAGAAAGAAAGAGTTGTAAACCATGTTCAAAAGAAGGTAAAAACTGGACGAGAGTTGCTACTTAATGCACAATTCAGAGATTATGATATGGATTTTGTTATTATAGATCTGGGCTCTGATGTGAACATTCTCACTAAACAAACTTGGGAAAACATGGGAAAGCCTAAATTAGTGCGGTCACCTATTCAGCTAAGATTAGCAAATCAACAGAAAGTCATACGCTTTGGAAGGATGGTAGGATTCCTTGTCAAAGTGGAGGGACTACGCACTTTTGCAGATTTTGAAGTCATATAGATTATCGATGATACCAACCCATATCCCGCGCTTCTAGGAATAGACTGGGCGATTCAAACCAAACTATTATTAACTTTAAGAAGGCGATGCTAACATTTGAGAATGAAGAAATAAGAGTTGTTGTGCCTCTGGATCCATTGGAGGGACAATGGTATGTCAAAACGGTAAAGGAGGAATATGATGCTCGGGACCTGGAAAATATTTAGAATGTATCTTCAAGGATAATGATTACATCAACCCTACAACAGATGGTACATTAAGTTGGGGAAGTGTTAGATCATGCTCATCATATTCTGGAGAATCTCTAGAGAACTGGAAGAATAGACTACATGAAGTCTCAATGCGAAGGTGTGCTCGGGTTACGAAGTCGTTGCATTGGGTTGGTAAAGAGGTATAAAGAGGTATGTGGCCTCCCCACCTATGAAGGATTTCCTAATTTAGATAAATTTATTATTGAGTTTGAAGTTAACATGCCAGATAAAAAACGACTGTTGGCATTATATGTGGCTTTTGAAAGCTACACCAACGAGGTGGTGGGATGTCACGTACCCAAAATATTAAATTAGTAAAAATTGGTAAAAATTTAAACTTTTCACCATGAACGCTAACAATAAAATATAAAACATACTAATTCCTCTTCCAACATAACATTGGTTAATTATCCGTCAAAGATATGAAACATTCATAAGCATTTCTACAATTTATTAAGCTATTAACTTTAATACAAAATTTTCCGACAACGCTTGTCAAATGGTTCCCATTGTCAATTATTATTCACTCTATTTAACTTTGCATAAAGTAAATTCATTCAAGGTAAACATGTATGACTACTATAAAAAAGGGCCTTTACTTTAAGCCTATATTTTATCAATGACGCATCATCATGTCTTACCATCTTTACCTTAAACCTATTCATGGAACCCTTACTTAAATAGCAGTGAACATAATCGTATGTGCTAAAAAATTTAGTATACTTCTATCCCATGGACAACATAGTCAACCAAGGAAACATATTTCACCAAAGCCTCAATTGACACAACAGACAGTCCAACATGCTTAACTGCACTTTTAAAATTCATATAGATAATGAGAGACAAATTCATACGCCAGGAGACTTATATAAAGGAGACTAAAAGACGTTGACAGGCACTATCACAATATCAATGAATTAAAGTACACATGCATCTACTTCTAAAAATAAGCACATAAATAACCCATACAAAAGAGACTTTTACCGTGGTTCACCCACTCTCGGGCTACGTCCACAAAAGGTTGTGTTGTATTATTTAATCAAGGAAGGAAGAGGTTACATCCAACAACAAAGTTGTTTCCAACCACTTTCCTACATTTCTCTAACTTCTCTTATAGAGAGCTTAATCAATGCTAACTCTAAAATTTAAACAATGACTACCTAAATTATTCTCCAAAATCCTTACCACAAGCCATTTGTGTTATATATAAACAATTTTCCCTTCAACAATATATTATTGTTTTATTTTAACAATGGATAACACTCCTTTTTGTTAGACTAAAATGTATTAACACCACATATGCCTTTTTAGTTTTAAGAAAGTATCCCCTTTTTTTCTTTAAGCTAAAAAGATTGACCCTAACATTGGCCTTAAACTCTTTTCTAGTTGGTTTAACAAGGTAATACCTCTTTTCTTTTATACTATAGTGGGTTAACCTAACATTTTCATTTATACTTGTCCTAACATACTTTATTTATATATAACGATTCCATATCAATGCACTAATTGTTGGGCTATACTCTTCATTCAAAACATCTTGATCACTAAGCAATATAATAATATTTACATAGGCGTTATCGTCCAAGCCCCAAGGTTTTAGATCATATATATATAATAAGAAAAAGAACAAAAGGCGTTACCATATCAAAAACCAATCCTAACAAATACGATTAACCAAGTAAGTTTTGACATTTAGATAACCTAAGAGTGCAGTGTGATAACTTAAAACCTAGAGAGTATATTAAGTATGGCCAAGTTGCTCCGTAACTGTATGGATTTACATTATTTGCATATAGATTCTTTTTCAACGAAGGCTTATAGGATTTTTTTATTTTTTATTTTTTATTTTTTACCTTCACAACAACCTTCTCAAATCTTCCTAAGTGTTACAATGAAGCTTCACTGATCAACTGGACAACGTCCAAAACATAGAGGAAAAAATACAAACTGAGATCGATTTACTTCGATCTAGTTACAAGAGTAATTTTGCGAACTACTGTGTCTGTAACACATTCTTTCGGATATTTAAATAGCTAGGGTAAAATTGATTTGTAACGAGACCCTACTAAAATCTACGATAGTGGCTAAATAGTCAAGGGACGTTTAAGAGGATATAAATGGAGGTTCAAGCATGATGTAGATATATATATAAATGTAAACATTGTTTCAGAAACACCTTCTTCAATCATAGACGTGACATATAAATGTAAACTATGGCAATGCTCAACTCGCACAGACATAATATATATATATATATATATATATATATAAAATATAGCATTTGCTCCAGATCTTATGCATTTTATCAAAACATGGTACCTAACTTCATGCAAAGATACCATTCCACAAAAGGTACTTGGTGTCTACATCAAGATAGAGCTTCTAGACTTCTTGTGTGCATCCGCGAATTAGCAGAGATACGATTCCACAAAAGCGTAGCCTCCCCAACGAGCTCCCACTACAAGGGTTTCTTAATTGATCACAACCAACACTCTGCTCCCACCGCCGTGATCGATTCTTTATTCTATCAAGATTGCAGATGTGGGGCTCCATTCCCATTGATATAACACCAATCAAAAGAGGTCAAAGGGAAATACTCCCCTCCCCCTTACACAGCAGTATGAAAATCATAATAATGCACAGTTATGCAAAACTCTCATAGTATAGAAACACACATGACTCTCGAATGTAATGACCACCTCCTTCCCATCTTTCACAGATTTAGTAGGAACTTCATACGAGGAGCAGGCCAGAAATTTACAGCCCTCTCTTATGCAGAGATCTTCCCACTTCTTGACTCCAGTTCAATACTAAGTTTTTTCGCAGAGGAGACTGAGGATGCATTCCCCTCCTCCCTCTTAAATAAGAGTGTTGAACTCTTTGTAGAGTCCGCCTACGGAAGTAACTCTCCTCTAGAGGCCGTTAATGCCATGACTATTCATCACTCGAAAGTGAAGTGACAAAAGTTAGTTCGGAGAATAATTAACTGCGTGAATTGAGTGGGTGTCCCCTCTATAAAAACTTATCTTTACGAATGTCAGATTAAAAACTCTAAATATGTTACAAGTGGTGACAATGGCGATGGTAGTTTTAATCGGTAGCCCATCATGGGAACACCTCTTCTCATGGAATTACTGCGTGATAAGCAAAATGCGTTATCTGTTTAAAATTCAACTTTAGAGAGAGATCGTGGAACTGAAATGTGCCCGCTCCTTCCGTTATCTAAGGAATCGTGGGATAGGTGGTAGCGCAAAGTTTTTTTTTGCGAAGTTTTTCCTTCCTTAAAGTAAGATCACCAACCATTATGCTAGCTCACATGCATGTGCTATCTCATTTTATTGCACCATCAGCCTAGCACCAGTGGCACATTATAGTAACCAATTCGAGAGCACACGGTAAATCACTAAGCCCCTAAAGACTCTCATTTAAAGATAAATTACGCTTTTTCCGTTAACTCAATGGATCTTATCGATCCCTTTTTCCCTCCTTTGTAAGGAATATCCATTAGCAACATAGAAGCACACAGGCCGAGAAGATATAAGATTAATAAGGTTTATATTAAATGTCAAAAAGAAACATAATAGTTTATATGGACCTTTAAACAAAGCCCTGTGCAAACACAAGTCTATAAGATAACCTATAACATGTAGTTCCTTAAAGGGTTTTCTAGAAACCTTTAAAAGGTCCTATTAATTTATTTTATCATCTTGTGCATAATAGTTTATATAATAACATACTAGGTTAATACTACTCATTTCCCAATACTCTATAAAGCTTAGTTTGACCTCTTTATATATATATATATATATATATATATAATAGCTAAATAGTTATTAGAACTATGTATTTACTTTTTGTGTAAATATATATATGACACAATTATAATATCAATCACTTTTCATATATATGTATAAATGTGTATATCATTAAATAGTTATCCCCACTATTTTTTTTATTTTTTTTTTCAATGTGGTTCACGTACTGGTCCCACCGGCCGGCATCGCTACGTCCACGGAATAATAGCTGGCGGGCCCACCCGAAGGGGCCTTCACACCCTCGGCACATTTTGCGTACCTAACCCCAAGAGTGTCGAGGAGAATGGATCCCGCGACCTCACATGCTGGGAGGCCTAACGACGGGTGCTCGACCGATTGAGCTAACTCTTGGGGCTTTATCCCCACTATTTATAATTGTCCATAATACATTTAAATAAAAATATTCATAGCAAGATAGGTTCTCTTTAGCAGATAATAATTTATGTGTTTTCTAGCACCTTGTGTAAATACTTATAATACTAATAAAATGACCTTCCTGTTTTACTTAGGATTATCAAATCCTAATGATCCTCATATCGGGAAGGTGACACTCTTAGTATTTGTGTGTCACTAAAACCACCTTACCTTAATTACTTATGGGCATTAAGGCGACATAGGTCATCTTCGACCTATCCCTATCCTAGTGCATTTCAAATGCCCATCGTGTAGTTGTGTCACTACTTCGAGTGACCTAGGTCTACTGCCTATGTTTAAAACTTTAGGAAAATAAACACCATTAGATACAACGTTCACTGGTGGGGCCTTGGCTTTGAGCTCCTCACCAGAACGATTACAAAAATTATTTACATGTATACAATTCATTAGGTCAAAACTGAGGGATGTTACATACTCCACCCCTTAAAGGTAACACCGTCCTCGGTGTTCAACTGTTTGTCTTTTGCATCCTTCCCCATCTTTCGCTTGCTTTATTTTTATGCTTTGGTCGCCTTTTCATTTTTGCGAATCCTGCAAGCTCTTATCCCTTATATCCTGCACATTACATAGATCATACAAGATCTTCCAACATTCTTTAGTATAACATGAGTATACAAAATTTTCAAAATACTAAATATTCATCATTCTTCCTCATCGTTGAGGTGATATTCGCTTACTCTAGCATTCATATTATTCATGTATAAATACATCTCACAATCTAGTTACAAGAAAAATCATTAACACTTGCTTATATCATAAACCAATTCTTTCCACAACACTTTGTTTGATCATCAAACTCTTTTGTTTTTCAGCAATCATGGAGGCTTGCGTACAAAAATGCTCTTTTGTACTTCAGCAATCATGGAGACTTGCATGCACAACTCTTATGTATCTCAGCAATCATCGAGACTTGCATGCACAACTCTTATGTATCTCAGCAATCATGAATACTTGCATACATAACATGAGTCCTCTGCAAACTCAGCAGGAATACCTCTGCATACTTTCAGCAGGAACATGATAGCCTTACACTGCAACTCAAAACATAGCTTCCCCTCATCGAATCTTCTTGTGGGCTCAGTTCTAACAACACAAGGAAAAATTGTGAGCCCTTTCTATGCTCAATTTGATAGATATAAAGTTTGCCTCGGACTTTTGGGTCAGTATAACATTCAACGAGCACTCCACCTACTCTGTTCCACTTCCGTGAGGAACATGACCACAAATTAGGGTAGTTGTCCCATAACAACAAGCTAGTTACTGAGTTCTGGATGCTGTCTCCTCTACCTGAGACAAGAGATAATTTATTTTCCTTCAAACCTTCTCGTTTGAGTCCAGGAATTATTTCTTTGTAACAATCATTTATGATTTTTGCATGCCACACACAAATAATAATGACAAAAATAGAAATAGATGTATTTATCATATTATTTGCATTTTCATGGTTACATATCGATCATAAGTCTTACCATTGTAAGTAAATCGTTATTTACTTTTGAGCGATTCAGCTCAACTTATTTGTATAAGTGCCTTTATAATCAACGTTCCTTCTTGATCATGTCATCAGTCGATGTTAAGGTCACTTCCTGAAATGTTAGTATAAATAAAAATTTATTTGATTCAATTGCTCAACCAGTGAACACATATGCTCGTTCAATTAACTTGTGCATCCTCTTCACTTCATCTTGATGTAAACTCTTCAATATCTTTAAATGTGGGTTTGAGGTCCACTCTGCTATAAACAAACATGTTAGCGTCATAATTTTTAAACATTTAGTTACATACAAACTCATTTTAAATTGAAACTTATTATCCAAAGATTCTTTTCTCGATAAACTTTAAAAGATGCCATGCTCAATCAATCATAACAAGATTACAATTCTTCTTTCCCGATATTCAAACTCCTATTATTAACAAGATCTTGATACTAATTAATCTTTGTTTTAGAAAATATAACATACTCTACCAAGGGTCTATCCTTATGCATTTCTAACAATAAATTAAATTTAACCCCTAGGAACATCGCTTGCAAATTTCATACAATAATACCCTTTATCCATAAAACTCAAATGATAAGAAGTTCTAAATGAAGTACAATTTATGTTTTAAGTAATAAAATGACGATTTTTCATAAGCAGAAGTAAAACACATCATCACTTTATTAATTTATTTATATAATTTCTAGCCTAGTATGTCAAATTTATTCTGGCTATCAATACTCAAAGGTAACAATTACTTAGGCGGCTCCATGCTATTGGATCTGCTGGAAGAAGGATAACATATCTTTTTGTAATAAACATACTATCAAAAATCTAAGTAAAAAGATGTACATACTATTGTTGTTACTTGAGAACCAGCTTTTCATTTCAACGAATGTACTAAGTAATTAAAGTTTCTACTCATCTTCCCTTATTTCTATGAATACAATATAGCATTATATGAATTAGTTGTAACAACCATGCAATTTCTAAATAGAATACAACTATTTGAAATTGAATATGTTCATGTGACTTCATCTCACCAACAAGTTACTTCCATGGAGTATACTAGTAATACTACACTCTAACCAATTAAAGCTCGTAGATAATACGCTTAGTAATAAAATTTCGACAATTAAAAATGCGGAATTTAAATGATACTTCTATGCAATTTTGAATTTACTTATAATCGTCAATGTTTCATGCTACTTTTCCTAATCCTTTGTGTTGTCAAGGCAATTTCATCAAAGTTTTCTATATCCTTATCTTATTCTCTCTAGACTAGTTCTTTATCAAAGGACAATTTATGAATCATTAATAAAGATTATGACGCTTCTATTCCTTCTAACAAAAATAATAATTTTTCATATGCACTAAAATTATTTTAACTAAAATATCACATTCTATGATAATGTCATTCAATCATGGGAGTACCTATACCTTTTATCTAGCAAGGAAAACTTATGACAAAGATAACATACCTTGCTCCTAATTTTGTAAAGAGAAGCGATGTAAAATAAATACTTATCTTTACCCTTTCGGAGAACTTGAAATTTTTAAACCTCGTCAATATTACTCCCTCGTACATTCATGTCCATGCATCCAAAACAAAGCGAACAACTAAGCGATAAGTTTATCAACTTTCATGTTTTACTCAATCCATGTTGAGCCCAATAGGCCCGAGTGTTTTAACCTAGTGCTCTGATACCAATTGTCACGTACCCAAAATATTAAACGAGTAAAAATTGGTAAAAATTTAAACTTTTCACCATGAACGCTAACAATAAAATATAAAACACACTAATTCCTCTTTCAACATAACATTGGTTAATTATCCGTCAAATATATGAAACATTCATAAGCATTTCTACAATTTATTAAGCTATTAACTTTAATACAAAATTTTCCGACAATGCTTGTCAAATGGTTCCCATTGTCAATTATTATTCACTCTATTTAACTTTGCATAAAGTAAATTCATTCAAGGTAAACATGTATGACTACTATTAAAAAGGGCCTTTAATTTAAGCCTATATTTTATCAATGACGCATCATCATGTCTTACCATCTTTACCTTAAACCTATTCATGGAACCCTTACTTAAATAGTAGTGAACACAATCGTATGTGCTAAAACATTTAGTGTACTTCTATCCCATGGACGACATAGTCAACCAAGGAAACATATTTCACCAAATCCTCAATTGACACAACATACATTCCAACATGCTTAACTGTGCTATTAAAATTCATATAGATAATGAGAGACAAATTCATACGCCAGGAGACTTATATAAAGGAGACTAAAAATTCACATAGATAATGAGAGACAAATTCATACACCAGGAGACTTATATAAAGGAGACTAAAAGATGTCGAGAGGCACTATCGCAATATCAATGAATTAAAGTACACATGCATCTACTTCTAAAAATAAGCACATAAATAACCCATACAAAAGAGACTTTTACCGTGGTTCACCCACTCTCGGGCTACGTCCACAAAAGGTTGTGTTGTATTATTTAATCAGGGAAGGAAGAGGTTACATCCAACAACAAAGTTGTTTCCAACCACTTTCCTACATTTCTCTAGCTTCTCTTATAGAGAGCTTAATCAATGCCAACTCTAAAATTTAAACAATGGTACCTAAATTATTCTCCAAAATCCTTACTACAAGCCATTTGTGTTATATATAAACAATTTTTCCTTCAACAATATATTATTGTTTTATTTTAACAATGGACAACACTCCTTTTTGTTAGACTAAAATGTATTAACATCACATATGCCTTTTTAGTTTTAAGAAAGTATCCCCTTTTTTTCTTTAAGCTAAAAAGCTTGACCCTAACATTGGCCTTAAACTCTTTTCTAGTTGGTTTAACAAGGTAATACCTCTTTTCTTTTATACTATAGTGGGTTAACCTAACATTTTCATTTATACTTGTCCTACCATACTTTATTTATATATAATGATTCCATATCAATGCACTAATTGTTGGGCTGTACTCTTCATTCAAAACGTCTTGATTACTAAGCAATATAATAATATTTACATCGGCGTTCTCATCGAAGTCCCAAGGTTTTAGATCATATATATATAATAAGAAAAAGAACAAAAGGCGTTACCATATCAAAAACCAATCCTAACAAATATGATTAACCAAGTAAGTTTTGACATTTAGATAACCCTTAAGAGTGTAGTGTGATAACTTAAAACCTAGAGAGAGTATTAAGTATGGCCAAGTTGCTCCGTAACTGTATGGATTTACATTATTTGCATATAGATTCTTTTTCAACGAAGGCTTATAGGATTATTTTATTTACTTTTCCTTTTTTTTTACCTTCACAACAACCTTCTCAAATCTTCCTAAGTGTTACAATGAAGCTTCATTGATCAACTGGACATCGTCCAAAACATAGAAGGAAAAAAATACAAACTGAGATCGATTTACTTCGATCTAGTTACAAGAGTCATTCTGCGGACTACTGTGTCTGTAACGCATTCTTTCGGAAATTTAAATAGCTAGGATAAAATTGATTTGTAACGAGACCCTACTAAAATCTACGATAGAGGCTAAATAGTCACGCATTCTTTCGGAAATTTAAATAGCTAGGATAAAATTGATTTGTAACGAGACCCTACTAAAATCTACGATAGAGGCTAAATAGTCAAGGGACGTTTAGGAGGATATGTATATATATAAATGCAAACATTGTTCCAGAAACACCTTCTTCAATCACAGACGTGACATATATATGTAAACTATGGTAGTGCTCAACTTGCACAGACAGAATATATATATATATATGTAAAATATAGTATTTGCTCCAGATCTTATGCATTTTATCAAAACATGGTACCTAACTTCATGCAGAGAGTAAAAGGTACTTATAGTCGACATCAAGACAGAGCTTCTAGACTTCTTGTGTGCATCCGCGAATTAGCAGAGATACCGTTCCACAAAAGCGTAGCCTCCCCAACGAGCTCCCACTGCAAGGGTTTCTTAATTGATCACAACCAACACTTTGCTCCCACCGTCATGATCGATTCTTTATTCTATCGAGATTGTAGATTGGGGCTCCATTCCCGTCGATATAACACCAATCAAAAGAGGTCGAAGGGAAATACTCCCCCCCCCCCCCTTACTTACACAACAGTATGAAAATTATAATAATGCACAGTTATGCAAAACTCTCGCAGTATAGAAACACACATGACTCTCGAATGTAATGACCACCTCCTTCCCATCTTTGCACAAATTTAGTAGGAACTTCATACGAGGAGTAGACCAAAAATTTACAACCCTCTCTTATGCAGAGATCTGCCCACTTCTTGACTCCAGTTCAATCCTAAGTTCTATCGCAGAGGAGACTGAGGATGCATTCCCCTCACCTATCTTAAGATCAGTCGCAGAGGAGATCGAGGACGCATTCCCCTCCTCCCTCTTAAATAAGAGTGCTGAACTCTTTGTAGAGTCCGCCTACGGAAGTAACTCTCCTTTAGAGGCCATTAATGCCATGACTGTCCATCACCCGAAAGTGAAGTGACAAAATTTAGTTCGGAGAACAATTAACTGCGTGAATCGAGTGGGTGTCCCCTCTATAAAAACTTATCTTTACGAATGTCAGATTAAAAACTCTAAATATGTTACAAGTGGTGATAATGGCGATGGCAGTTTTAATCGGTAGCCCATCATGGGAACACCTCTTCTCATGGAATTAATGAGTGATAAACAAAATGAGTTATTTGTTCAAAATTCAACTTTAGAGAGAGATCGTGGAACTGAAATGTGCCCACTCCTTCCATTATCTAAGGAATCATGGGATAGGTGGTAGCGCAAAGTTTTGTTTTGCGAAGTTTTTCCTTCCTTAAAGTAAGATCGCCAACTATTCTGCTAGCTCACATGCATGCGCTATCTCATTTTATTGCACCATTAGGCTAGCACCAGTGGCACATTATAGTAACCAATTCGAGAGCACACGGTAAATCACTAAGTCCCTAAAGACTCTAATTTAAAGATGAATTACGCTTTTTCCGTTAACTCAATGGATCTTATAGATCCCTTTTTCCCTCCTTCGTAAGGAATATCCATTAGTAACATAGAAGCACACAAGCCGAGAAGATATAAGATTAATAAGGTTTATATTAAATGTCAAAAGGAAACATAATAGTTTATATGGACCTTTAAACAAAACCCTGTGCAAACACAAGTCTATAAGATAACCTATAACATGTAGTTCCTTAAAGGGTTTTCTAGAAACCTTTAAAAGGTCCTATTAATATATTTTATCATCTTGTGCATAATAGTTTATATAATAACCTACTAGGTTAATATTACTCATTTCCCAATACTCTATAAAGCTTAGTTTGACCTCTTTATATATATACATATAATAGATAAATAGTTATTAGAACTATCTATTTACTTTTTGTGTAAATATATATATGACACAATTATAATATCAATCACTTTTCATATATATGTATAAATGTGTATATCATTAAATAGTTATCCCCACTATTTATAATTGTCCATAATATATTTAAATAAAAATATTCATAATAAGCTAGGTTCCCTTTAGCGAATAATAATTTATGTGTTTTCTAGCACCTTGTGTAAAATGACCTTCCTGTTTTACTTAGGATTATCAAATCCTAATGATCCTCATATCGGGAAGGTGACACTCTTAGTATTTGCGTGTCACTAAAACCACCTTACCTTAATTACTTATGGGCATTAAGGCGACATAGGTCATCTTCGACCTATCCCTATCCTAGTGCATTTCAAATGCCCATCGTGTAGTTGTGTCACTACTTCGAGTGACCTAGGTCTACTGCCTATGTTTAAAATCTTTAGGAAAATAAACACCATTAGATACAACGTTCACTGGTGGGGCCTTGGCCTTGAGCTCCTCACTAGAACGATTACAAAAATTATTTACATTTATACAATTCATTAGGTCAAAACTGAGGGATGTTACATGGGTTGTTCACAAACAGTCTATAAATGGTTGATCACAATGTCGACGATTATTAAAAATCCAATTTGGCGAAGGAGTCCCATACGTTGGATAAAAATATAATAGTTTAATTAGTCTCGTTGATCGTCTGACTACCTGTAGTGTAATAGAGCGGAATATACCTAAGCAAGAATGGGTTCACATGTTCATACACACATTGGATACCATACCAAGGAGTTGGTATACGTTGCTAGAGCTTCGACAAGGAACCATAGACTGGGATTATTTGGCTATGAGTTTCAAACAAACATTTAACTATAAAGATGAAAGTACACTAGTAGATGTAGCTCTGCAAACCATTAAATCAAAAATCTTTGAGGAAATACCTAGACCAATGTCTAATTTTCCCCAGTGGAATGCAACACTCGAAGAAATGATGGAATGTTATAATATCACGGGAGGAGCAGAGGATGATGAACCAAGAGATGTGCATATCCCAGAGACCGAATGAAGCTGTGACCTGGGGGGACCAGAGATCTCATCCGACAAATCCTTGAAGCCTCTGAAGATAAATAAGGTAAATATTGGGTCCATTGAAAATCCTAAATTTGCAAATATTGGAGATTATTGGGATGATGAAACAATAGGTAAGATCACTGATTTACTGCATGATTTTAAAGATTTATTTCCTACCAAGTTTTCTGAGATGAAAGGGATCGCGAGCAACCTGGGAGAGATAAAGATCCCACTGAAACCAGGTGCTAAGCCGATTAAGCAAAGACCTTATAGACTAAATCGTCGATACAAAGAAAAAGTTAGAGCTGAGCTTGATAAAATGTTGGATGCAAGCATTATTGAGCCTGTCGAAGAGTCGGAGTGGATTAGTCCCATGGTAGTACAAGATAAAAAGACCGGTGAAATTCAAATTTGTGTCGATTTAAGGAAGCTGAATGATTCCTGTCTACATGATCCCTTTCCTACTCTATTCATAGATGAAGTGCTAGAAAATGTCGGAGGTCAAGAAGCATACTCATTTACCGATGGATTTTCTGGGTACCATTAGATAAAAATTGCCAAGGAAGATCGACACAAGACAACTTTTGCGACATAATGGGGTTGTTTCCAATATACGGCAATGCCCTTTGGTTTAAAGAATGCTCCTGCGATTTTCTCTAGAGTAATTGTTGCTGCTTTTAAAGAATTTATTCATAAATTTCTTGAAGTCTACTTTGACGATTGGACAGTATATGGTCTACTAAAGAATCACATTGAAAGTTTTGAGATTGATGTTAGAATGCTATAGATAGTACCAAATCTCTTTAAATGTAAAGAAGTGTATATTTTGTGCTCCATTTGGCATATTGCTTGGTCATGTGGTATGCAAGCAAGGATTGTTAGGGGATCTTGTGAAGATTGCAATCATAGTGGATCTACCCCAGCCTACTTCAATTTGATAGCTAAGGAAAACTCCGGGACATACAGGATATTATAGGAAATTTATAAAAGGATATGCTCAGATTACAACCTTTATGGAAAAACTGCTAAATAAAGATGTGAAGTTTCAGTGGAATGAAGAGTGTCAACAGAGCCTAGACACACTAAAAGAGAAAATGGTGATAGTGCCTATCTTGATATTTCTTGACTGGCGAAAAAGAGTTCCATGTGCATGTTGATGCATCTTCAGTCACTCTGGGTGCAGTTCTCGCTCAGCCGGGCGAAGGGTCTATTGATCATCCAATTGCAATTGCCAGCAGGAAATTGTCGACGCCATAAATGAATTATACTATGACATAGAGGGAAGGGCTATCTATTAGGAGGGCACTTTAAAATGTTTATGGATCACGCTACCTTGAAGTACCTCGTCAAAAAGCCAGTGTTGTGGGGGAAATCTGTCAATGGCTCTTATTATTTCAAGAATATGATTTTGAGATTATAGTCAAGCAAGGAAGGCTGAACGCGGGACTCGACCATCTATCGAGGTTAGAAACATGAGAGGAACCAACCTGCTTAGATGATAACCTCCCAGATGTGCAACTCTTTTCGGTAAGAATGGTAGATGAATACTTCTAAGATATTGTTAATTTCTTTACTACAGGAATAGCACCAGAAGGTTACACAACTGCACAAAGAAGCAATTAGTTGTTAAATCTGTAAACTATCAATTGAGAGCAGGTCAATTATACAAATTAGGACCAGATGAGGTATTGCATCGATGTGTTCTAGATCATGAACGACCAATGATATTGGCTGAAGCTCATGATGGTTTTGCAGGAGGCCACTGCACAAAATGTATTAAGGGTTTGGTTGTGGTGGCCTACCCTGCATAAGGAGGCCAAGGAGTACTGTAGGACCTGCGATGTATGCCAGAGAATCGAGAAACCATAAAGGAGGGATGAAATGCCTTTAGTACCACAAGTCACGTTGAAGGCCTTCGACAAATGGGTTGTTGATTTTGTGGGCCCGATAAAACCACCAGGGAAAAGGACTAGAGCAAGGTACATTATCACTGTGACTGACTATCTTACTAGATGGGATGAAGCTGTACCAGTGCGAGATTGTAATGCTGCGACTACTGCAAAGTTTCTTTTTGAAAACATAGTTACAAGGTTTGTATGCCCTCGAGTTCTACTGAGTGATCAGGGTGCTCACTTTGTCGACAAGACTATAGAAACACTTACAGAAGAATTCTAGATCTATCATAGGAAGAGCACCCTATATCATCCACAAGAAAATGGGACTGTTGAAGCATTTAACAAGATTTTGGAACACGCCTTGACGAAGGTTTGTAATGTGAACCATGATGACTAGGACTTGAAGGTTCCTACGGTTTTACGGGCTTACAGAACAACATAAAAAAATTGTCAGGCCAAACACCCATCAACCTAGTGTATGGACAAGACACTATTATGCCCATGAAATACATTGTACCAAGTTTAAGGATTGTTGCTTTCACCGGTATGTCTGATATTGATCATTGTCGAAGAAATATTATTGTAGTTGTTTCAACTAGAAGAAGACATGTTTATTGCAGGATTTCACCAACAAGTTCAGAAAGACAGAGAAAAGGCATGGCATGATCGCCACATTACTAGGAAGCAGTTTCAACGAGGAGACTTAGTTCTCCTTTATGACAATAAGTTTTTCAAACACCCCGACAAGCTAAGGATGCATTGGCTAGGTCCTTATGTCCAATTATGTGACGAAGGAGGCGCAGTATAGTTGCAGAAGCTAAATGGAAAACTCCTCAATGGAATTTGGATGAAACCTTATAGGGACATTCGTGCCTTCTTGTAGTAAAGGTATCTGTACAAGTGAAAAAAAATGTATATAGTTTTTGGAAACACCAAGTTATTTTAATGTCAAAGTATTCTTGTGAAGGAGTTATGGAAACCCCAAGTTATTTTAGTGTCGAAATGTTGTTGTGTCGGGGTTGTGTCAAGTCGAGGATTAGGGGTTGGTGTAGTTCCTTTTGTCAAAGTAGATAAATATCGTGTCGATGTTGGTGATCTGTCGTGGTTGCATTTAACACACATTAATACCTGCTTTAATGGTGGACATAGTGGCGACGTTAGTGGAATTTTTTCTTTAAATGTTGAAAAGACTCAAGTGTGTGAACACGGTTCACCGCTACCGCCATGATGATTGCAAGGATTTGGTCCATTCATTAGACATTGATGATGATAGAGAGGTTGCATGTGAAGTTAAGATTAAAATCGCCTCGACCATCCAGTCAGGATTCATTGTTGTCACGACATTGAACTTTGTTGAGCATGTTAGGATATTTCAATACTCCATCCTTGTCCTACCTAGCATTATTTATTTTTCCTAGTTGTTGATGATGTCATTTGCCCTTTCCTAGTTGTTGATGATGTCATTTTCCCCCTAGTGGTGTGCAGATGTCACCCAGGATCCATCTACCACCTTTTGAGCCCTGCATGCATCATTTTAGGACCACTTCAGTCAGTTCCCTATTTTATAGGAACCTACTGAGTGTTCTAGTGCAGTCCACCTGAGTTATCTGACTCTTGTGGGGGTTTAGAGCTCAGGATTCCACTGATTGTGGCCTCATGCACCCTTTTCTTACTGGCATGCATGACAGACTTAGTATTGCACCCTCCTTAGTCAGTTAACTGATTATGTCTTCAGTTAGCTGAGTTTAGGTTCAATTCAGTTGAGTTTGAGTCTTCCGGAGCACTCCAATGGTGATAATCCCTATGCTAGACCAACTAAGGTTCGAATTCTCATGTGTGATTCGAATTCTCTCCATTGTAACATCATTGTATATTATACTGATTATTGGAACATGTGAGACTATTCTGATCCTATCTGAGTTCTGCTGCATTATTATTCTTCTGCTCTTTTTTACTGCAGTTTTCACTCTTATTCAAATTTTCTGCTCATTCTTTCTTTGTGAGGTATCCTCGGCTCTTTAGATCTGCTGTGACTTATAATTTCACATGGTATCAAAGCCATAGAGCGAATAGGTTGAGTAGTTGCTTTCAGTAGTGCACTAGAAGCCTCTGGATTTCCACAGCAAATCCTGGTGCCATTGCATTGAATTCATTGGAGAAATCCAATGAGGTCTAGCCAGGTGTGAAGGATTTGGATAAAAGTGCCTACTGTCCTAAAGAAGTGCTTAGTAGTGGTCTACCTCCATTATTGTGATTTTTTTACAGGTTATTCAAATTTTTTGAGTGCAACAACAGTTACAGCAGTTTTCTGCAGTTACAACAGTTTTCTGCAGTTGCAAAAGTTTTTTCTACAGTAGCAGTAGTTTCACCTTGTATTTGCTCCAGCAGTTGTAATGGACAATTCGAAATCTCCTCTCTCTCCCATGATCCTGACACCCTTCAATTATCTTGATTGGAGGGATGATATGCAGATGGTATTGCGCAACAAATCACCGTACAGGGTGATAATGGGGAAGGATCCCGAACCAACATCAGCTGTGGACAAAACCAAGTATCTGAATAGATTGGATGAAGAATTTGGTTTCATGTGTATTCATATTTCCATAGATATACTCTTCCACATCAAGGGATTGAAGACTCCAAGAGAGTTATGGTTTAAGTTAGAGACCCTCTTTGGCAAACACGATGAGCTAAGAGGCCATATTCTGGAAAATGAGTTGATTTCTCTTCATCCGAGCAGTTTCAAGACCATTCAACAGTTCTTTCAAAATTCAAATCTCTGGTTATGCAATGCAAGCAGTGTAGCATTGAGAAGAAGGGTGAGCAGTTGGTGCTATCCATTATGAGCAAGCTAGGTCCCGAGTTCTCTATCTTTGTCTCTACCTTCCATTCTGGGCGAATGTCAATCCTTGGTTGGAAGATTCCCTCCTTAGATGTTTTCACTGAATCTCTCATCCAAGAACAAGATAAGTTGATCCAGATGGGTGCCTTGAAGGCCTCCAAAGATCAATCTCTTATGGTTGGAGAAGAAAAAAGTGTGAATGGGAAGGGGAAGCACAAGGGAAAGGATAAGAGGCCATCTGAACCCAAGCAGAATGCCAAGTCAAGTCCATTAGAAGGAGCCTCCAGCTCTAAGAAGGAAAAACATAAGGGATTTGAGAGATCCAAGTGTTCCTATTGCAAGAAAGGAAACCACCCAGAGAGATCTTGCATGCAGAAGAAGATAGATCAGATGACCAAGCTTCTTGAACAACACAACATTGCCCTCCCAAAAGGTGCAAGAGATATTGATCTAGATGTGAGTCTGATGGTCATGAGAGATGCCATGCACTGAAGGATGGATTTTCAAAATCACAAGCCCTCCTCATAGATTCAGGAGCCTCCAATCACATGGTTTCCTAGAGAGAATCATTTTCTTCTTTAGATCTCAAAGATGGTCCGATTATTCACATGGGAGATAACTCTCGGATCTCTGCTGAAGGGAAGGGCACTGTACATATGGAGCATCGAAAGTTCAAAAATGTTCTATTTGTTCCTTCTTTGTCAGAAAATTTGTTGTCTGTATATCAGATGACTCACACGGGTTCATTGAAGAAAGTGGTCTTTGGTCCTGACACAATTGAGATTGCAGAGATCTCTAATGGGGAGATTATAGCGAAAGGGTTTGCAAACCATGCCTCCAAGGCATATGAATTCTCACTTTTTTTTTCCATACTCTCTGCCTAACCCATCGGAATATGATGAAGATTAGAGTGATATCTCTTCTAATGAAAGTGAGGATCAATATCTTGACGTTGAGAATAAAGTTCAAGGAGATTCAGATTCATATCCAGATCCAACACATGCTCCCAATCCATGGCCAAGGCCAATATGGGCTCACAAAGTCCTTGTAGGTTCTGGGAACACAGTTGAGGATCCATCTTACCATAGAACCACCAGATCTCAGTATCATGCAAAAATTGCACTATGTCATGCAGATCCACTTCTCTCAGAGAGGTGCTACATGATGGTGGGGTTTGATCCATGATCTCTTGAGGAGACTTGCCATGGGGGACCTAAAACCAAGTACAAATCTCAGTTGTTTGACAAAAGGTACTCAAAGGTTCATGATTTGAACCACAATGAGACATTCTCTCCAGTAGCAAGAAGGGTTACTGAAAGACTTGTTTTGGAAAATACAAATTCTGCACAGTGGGAGGCACATCAAAGGAGCAGATCCAGATCTAGCACCTGCATTGCTATCCTATAGAGGAGTAGCTTGCCAATATTTTTGCAAAGGCTCTCACTGAGGAATTTTTTTTCCTTCTTTGCTTAGATTGAAGGTTCATTGAGTTCCCTACTGTTGTTATTTTTGAGGGGGGGGTATTTTTCCCATGAGGTTTTTCCCCATTTCCTTGGTTCATGGTCAATTCTTTTTATCATTTATTTGATTGTATGGGTGACCTTTGGTCTTAGTAACCAGGGCCCAGGATGCAAAAGTATGGATTAAGGGGGGGTGTTAGAATATTTCAATACTCCATCCTTGTCCTACCTAGCATTATTTATTTTTACTAGTTGTTGATGATGTCATTTGCTCCCTAGTGGTGTGCAGATGTCATCCACGATCCATATACCACCTTCTAAGCCTTGCATGCATCGTTTTAGGACCACTTTAGTCAGTTCCCTGTTTTACAGGAACCTACTGAGTGTTCCAGTGCAGTCCACCTGATTTATTTGACTCTTGTGGGGGGTTAGAGCTCTGGATGCCACTGATTGTGGCCTCATGCGCCCTTTTCTTACTGGCATGCACGAGAAACTCATTATTGAGCCCTCCTTAGTCAGTTAACTGATAATGTCTTCAGTTAGCTGAGTTTAGGTTTAGTTCAGTTGAGTTTGAGTCTTCCGAAGAACTCCAGTGGTGATAATCCCTATGCTAGACCAACTGAGGTTCAAATTCTCTTGTGTGATTCGAATTCTCTCCATTGTAACATCATTGTTTATTATACTGATTATTGGAACATGTGATATTATTCTGCTCCTATTTGAGTTCTGCTGCATTATTATTCTTCTGCTCTTTTTTACTGCAATTTTCACTCTTATTCAAATTTTCTACTCATTATTTCTTTGCGAGGTATCCTCAGCTCTTTAGATATGTTGTGACTTAGAATTTCACAGAGCAAGCCAGAGCGTAAGCAATTGCACAACATGAGTTTAGCATAGAAGAGTTCCAGTATGTAGGTTGGTATATATGTTATAAGTGAAGTATAGGGCTCTATTGAGGAAATTTACATGCGGGGTTTTATCCCAGTTAGCGCAGATTAGCCCGAGGTTCTATCACTACAAATTCCAGCGAATGCGCCGAAGAATTCCAGAAAAATCAAACCATAATGTGAATCCAGAGGAAAGGGCCAAGAGTAGACATGATGCTAAAGCTTATGGGTCTGGGTCTGGAACTATTATGCCTGGGTACATACCACCATGGAAGATGGATGCAAAACCAATCCGACTGCCCAAGAATACTAAGTATTCGTTAGTAACAACCCCTATTCCGAAAGGTATTATTGTTGTGCATGGGGACATATTGCATAATGTTAACAAGTTGTCATATGCAGATCATGACATTTCCAAGTACCTAGAGTTTCAAGTTAGAAAGTACACGACGACAGTTAATGCGTGAGATGGTGCACTGCTGGAGCTTGAGCCTATGGAGTGGCACCTAGGATTGCAAAGGTATGGTATTTTGTCGTTAATGCACTTGTCGTATTTTGGTCGGATTGCAGACGCTAATGCTTGCGTTAAGCAGTTACTGGTATGTTTCCATGGTGGATGCTTGTGGCTCAACAAGAAGGCGTCAGTTGACTTTGTCATGATTTTGCGAATTACAGAGTTACCCAAGGCTAAGGTGGACCCTGCTCAATTTTTTGTGGGAAAAGAAAGAGACAGAGAATTGGAAGCTTGAATGAAAGATAAATACCAAATGTCGAAGAACAAAAGAGGATTTGATATTGTTTCAATCAATGGCCAGGTTTTTCGCTTCGCCGCAAAGACGTTGGCTACAAAAGTGCCGAGGAAGGTTCGACCGAACCAAGTGTCTGCATAGGTCATATCAGCAACAAAACAATGTGCAGCGGGCGTACAAATGAATTGGGCTGCGTTTCTCCTCATTGAATTCCTCAGTGACTGTGTCGAGGCCCAGGATAATGGTAATCCTTTTTCGTACTCCTGGATATTAATTTTAGTTTCATTTGTTGGATGGACAGAACCGGAAGAATACCAGGGCATGGAACCAATTGGGCCCTGTTTTGCGTCAAGGTATGCAAAATTGTGGTATACTAAGAACAAGAGGTGGAAAATAGAAAGTAATGCCAATTTCTACGTGTATAAAGAAGCATTATAGTGTAATGTTGTGAAGATCCCTCATGTCAAAGCACAGATAGTGGCCAAGTTCAGGGAAATTGCGAAGTTCAAAGCTAGGCCTCATCACATGTACATCCAAGCGAGGCGAGACCCATATCAGCAATGGATGATAACTGGTTATACGTTGTCAGATGAGGAAGTGGATGCCATTATCCAAGAATGACCACCAGAGTGGAAGGTCCCTATCGAGGTAGAAAAAATCTCACCAGATCCGTCGTAGCAGGATCCGTGACAGGAAGGTACATATGGGCAACATCAAAATACCAGTCAGAACCAAAGTACTCAGCATAATGGAGCCGAGGGTTATGATGGAAACCTGCCCCATTCAAATAATGATGGACAAGAATCAAGCATGACACCA
Organism: Larix kaempferi; assembly: GCA_027924585.1. Taxonomy (NCBI): domain Eukaryota; kingdom Viridiplantae; phylum Streptophyta; class Pinopsida; order Pinales; family Pinaceae; genus Larix; species Larix kaempferi. The sequence goes on from BSBM01000698.1 coordinate 7,401,149, forward strand.
ACTGATCCAAGCTTAGGGGAGAAACAAAAGGCTACGACATCCACACAAAAAGGTAAAAAGATGCAGAAGGCACAAAAGTTTGTCGCACTTCAGGTCTTGAATGATGATGACGTTAACATCTTGTTCGACAGGATGAGCAAAGTGGCAGAAGAAAACATAAAGTTAGTTGAAGAGAATATTGTTAAACTTTTTGGCGAAGTGACGAACCTGCTGGATACACTCTATCAAGTGGTTAAGGCAATCAATATATCAGCCCCACAACAGGTTACTGTGTCGCGGGTAGAGGTTATGTAGGGGGAATAACAATGGGAGCAATTAGCTACATCATCTTCTGTAGACATGGTAGTAATATTGTTACCACATGTATTAATTTTCGACGAGGCAGGAGTAAGTGGGAAAGTTCCCCAGTCGGGCTATGCTGAGTTGAAGCTATCAACCTTGCTTATCTTTATACTGCACAGTCTTTAGGAGAATGTTGTGTAGGAGCTCAGGGCACGAGACTAGTCTATATATGATCTCATGTAAATTTATAGGAACCAAAAGGATGCGTTGAAGGAGAAATACGCCGAGCTTAAAAAAGACAAGGATCAGATAAGCCAAGAAAAACAAATGTTGTATGAGGCTATCGCAGTAACGTGTCGAGCAGTTCTAGAAGTAGAGGTGGTTGAGGGAATGGCGCTTGAGGAGAAGTTACAACGACTTGAAGGAGTCATCTATGGCTTCACGCAAAAGGTGGAAGAGTTAGAAGCAAAGTTAGTACCAATCACACCACTTGAAGTGGCAGAGTAGCGACAAGAAGAAGTACAAAGGGCCCTCCAGAGTATCTAGGGGTCCGAGGCTCAGTGCATGAAAATGTATGAAGAAGTGTCACAAACTTGGGAAACTTTGTTCCAAGATGCAAAACTTCAGGATATCACTGTTAGGATAGGAATGGCGAAGGACACAATGGTAAATCTGTGGGGTCTTCTAAAGAATCTGTCTCCAATGGAAAGGATGTGGAAGGCTGTAGAAAACAATCCGTTATAGGAAGAACTCAACCAGTTAAGGGTTCAACAACAAAAGCGAACAGAAAGGGCCAAAGCACTTCAGACTGAAGCTGAACGAGTTTCTGAAATAATTGGGGGAGAGCATGCAGAGATCCAAAAGGAATTCACCTGGACTGTTGATTAGAGTAAAGACCATGTCACTTCAAAATTTGTTGATGAAATAATCCGGCAAAAAGAGGTTGTTTAGCGCTCGGTTGAGGCAACGAAGAAAGTTTATGAAGAATTTTTGTCCCAGATGAAGGAACCAGTGGAACAACCATGAAGTGGCTCGTGACAAGCCACGTGTGAGTGTTGGGGGCCTGTTGGCCCTAGGAAGTTTTGGGTACCAATTTTGGAAAAGCATTTTTGGTGTGAACAGAACCAAGGCAAAGAGGCTCGACGAAGTGATCAACTCCAACGAAGCGGTCGAGAAATTAGGAAGATGGACTTTTTGAATAGATCAAGGGAAGAGTTAAGTAAGTTAGTTAGGGGTTTTTTCCACTTGCATTAATGAGTTGAGTAGTTGAGTAGCGAAGTAGTGGGAGCGGGGCAGGTTGTGTGCGCCTTATAAATACGTAAAAGGTTGGGATTTTTGGGGTTGGCAAGTTGTTTGTGAAGTAGTTAGCTAGTTGATGTCCTTATTTTGCAAACTTCCTATTTTGCATGTCGAAGATATTGGATGAGGTGTAGAGAAGAGTCACATGATATGTAGTTTGTGTGCTCAGATCCATTGTAACAGAAGAGGGAAAGTATATAAGTCATTGTAAACATGAAGTGCTTATTTTTGGCTGCAACTCGTGAATGAAGGAAGCACTTCTGTGGTTTTTCCCGCTTGGGTTTCGACGTTAAAATCATGGTGTCAAATGTGTTGTGATGTGTTATTTGATGGTTATGTTGATTACTAATTGCGTTAATTGATATCTGAATGTGATTAAAATGAAGAAATATATGAAAGTGAAGTATGCAATATGTCATAATGTTGTAGTTAATTCATGATATCCGTAGAAGTGCATGGCTTGTCGAAGGTCCTAATCTGTCAAAGTTGTGATTTGTCTGTTGAACGATAAGTATGTCAAAATTTTCCCCTTCCTCGCCAGAAACTTGGTTCCTGTAGTCCCCATAGGTACTTCAGGTGAGACTTCACCTGCTTTGTAGGTGTTGCTAAAAGGGAAAAACCCCTTTCGAGCTGGTATCTTGGGATTTGGTTGGTATGGTTTTGGGTGAATTTGGGTCAGGATAGAAGTGCGTCAACAATAATAACTCATCCATACCAACCTCTAATTCATTGCCTCCATTGCCAACATGTGAAGAACTACTATTATTGTAGGCATTCCTAATTGGTGTGGATGGGCGCAGTGGAAATTGAATATGTGGTTGATTCAATCATGCCTGGTATGCTTCCTCACCAAGTTGCACTCTTTTTTCAACCTTCTCTCGATTTGACATTGTATTGGGGTTCAACAGAAGATGGTAGGCAGGTCACTCATCGTCAGAATCCCGAGTTCAAAAATATTGAACATTTCATCGATGATGTTAGTAAGCACAATGTAATTGGTTTGATCTAGCATTATAAAAAAGAATTATTAAAGCACGATAATCATTTCCAATAGAAAATGTTAAGTTGCAAATAATTTATAAATCAAACGTTCAGATTGAACGATAAATTAACATCAATTCCACATTAAATATAAAAATTTAAATTGAGCAACACATTTTCAAATTGAATTTATAAATTAAATTAACAATTTATAAAACATAATTTCAAATTGAGCAATACATTATCATGAATCCCATTGAAAATTACAAATACAATTAATCAGTGTTTTTTTGTCTTACGCCCCAAGGGAACATATAAAGGTAATCCCAATGCAAGGAGTCTCTAATGAGAAGTTGGTGGTATATAGAAGTTATAGTTTATTAACCACTCGTCACCAGGAGACAAACTATGTATTGCATGTACAACAAAAAATCTAAACGCTTTACTTTCCATTAAGAACTCTTGGTCATTGAAGTGTTCCTCAAATGAACAATTTGGAGAAAATAAATAGCACCTACAACTATTTATGAACCCTCCAATGTTCCCATGAGTACGTGGACGACCATCTATATACAATAGGTTCTTCCTGTTAAAGTTTCCTGAAACATAACCATTCATGCACATACTATACATGGAAATGTTGTGCTTGTATTTAACAATATTCAAGTAATCAAATTGACAATAGATATGACCGCAAAATGGCATAATTGCTATTGACTATTTGGGAGAAACAAGTACACATGTGAAAGGATAAACAACCCAAGCAGCATACAAAGCGCGGTTGTAAGAAGTTTGAGATTTATTTTGCAAATTGATAGGAAGAGATAAATCATTGCTACCCTCCAACAATTAGACGGACCTCGGTGTGTACTTTGACAGTTTTTCTTTCAACTCATGCAACTTTTTGGATCTTGTAGTAGAGATGGGTTGGGTGGCATTCATATCATACTTTGGATCACTAGAACTTTTAGTTGAATGACCATAAGCAGAGGGGTTCACCAACTTAGGATGAGACATAGTTGTTTTGGCTTCCAACATTTTCAAAAATGAGCATAGGAAAGTGTTCCTACGTGTCTTTTCTATATCACCTATTAGATTTTTTATAACAGTAGGGGGTATTAGACCATCAACATTGGGCAATCTATCGTTGGTGTAATGGGTGAGTGTGACATGTCAAGGGTTCTCCTTCAACCCTTGACATTTTGAACAACCACAAACTACTAGGGTGTCATAAAAGAGTTCCGGCTCATGACGAATTACCGTCGATGAACCGGGATGGTGGCTTGAAGATGGCATGTTACAATTAGTGGGGTAAAGCGGTTGCTCATTTTCATCCACGAACTTGTTGTGGTATCTTGATCCTAATAAGAGCTTATGATGTATTGAAATTGGTGGAATGCCTTGTGCATCCAAACTCGAACTTGATCCTGCAATAAAGAATAAATCGATATTCAAATTCACATGGATAAGTAACATAAATTCAAATAAATAATCAATATATAAATAAAACCTGAAATTACTGGGGATGGAAAGGGAGAACTCGTTGAACTTTGAACAAGATGGAATGAGATGGAATATGAAGAATTGGCCATTTGATATTACAAAATTTTCTCCCTGCATTTGAGCCAAATTAGCAATCAATATACGTCTCTACAGTCCTAAAATATTTTCAAAAACTACATCACAATCTAACTTCCAATATAGTTTGGAAACCATTTTGTAAGAATAAGGTGAGTTTAAGCAACATATATATACTATGAAATATTGTAATTGTTGTGGTTAAATACTAAAAGAACATTTGGGATGAATATATAATTTTAAGTGGACACATAAAACCAGAGGATTTTCAAATTAAATTGGTGCGTCTATTCATATACAAAATGCACCAGTGCGCTCACATATACAAAATACACTAGTGCGCTCACATATACAAAACGCACCGTGAAAGAACATTCACAAAAGCCCTTATAGTGGAAAATATCCACTACATTTGGTAGCAGTTATTTCTACATGCATTTTTACAACATAATTCATTTCGGTGCATTTCCTACACACAAGCACACCGAGGCGTACGAATTAAGCACGCACCGCGTAACGATTTTTTAAATTGTTGTTTGGTCGGTGCATTTTACTTATGTATGCACCAGTGCGACATGACAACAAGCGCACCGAAATGTCAAAAATCAAAATTAAAAATAATCGCACAAGCTCTTTTTTCCCTAGATTGAAAAAAGGGCAGCAATTTTAAGTTTGAAAAGTAATTCTAAATAGTGTTTAAAAGCAAAAAACGTAAACATTAATTCATTCTTTTGCCGAAAATTTTGGGGGAGAGTTTTGGAAGAGAGACTTACATGGAAAGTGTTTGGAGCAACTACAAGGAGTTCCAAGGGTCGAAATTTGTTAGGTATGGTGAATCGAAGAAAACCCTGCATAATAGAAATTTCAAGTATGTAAATATTACCGTTGATCTTATTTTCTTATTTAGAGTTTAACTAGATTTAGAAAAAAAAAACTTCATACTTATCTTCAATGTTGCAACTCTTATTTTTTTGTTGCTTCTTTTTGTTTTATGTGGCCACAAAATTTTACATTAGGTTTTAAATCCCTCTATTGTTATACATAATTACGATTTCACCTTTTAGGGATTTTGGATTTGTTGAGCTTGTGATTATATATAGAAAGTGTAGGGTGAGATGGGGCCACTTTCTTGGTCGAATCCGTAACCATGTTGGCCTTGTTAAGTTTTTTTTTTTAAATTTCAATAGAAAAACGCATGCGTTAATATCGATGTGTTTGTATTATTAGAACGCACCAGTGCGGTCATAAACATAGCGCACCAGATATGACACGCGCCACACTATTTTTTATTTTATAAAAACACAGAAGTTGATCATTTCTCGGTTCTCTGTTCGCGGTGCTTCTGTTTCTATTTTAACGCCCCAGTGCGTTGTTGTTACTAATGCACCGGTGCGTTTCACCTATTTAAGTGCACCGATATCATACTTATTTTTTTTTCTTCATATTTTAAAGGTCTATAATTGATTTGTATAATATATTGATAGCTTCTGTATTTAATGGTCCATGTTGTTTATTGATAGAAAATGTATGGTATGAGTTCAATGAACAACACATTTAGTCAACATGATGGGAGCACATCCAGAATTACGAAGAAGGCAAGTGCTTTTAATTAATTTATATATTTAAATTAATTTGTTTGAACTATTTGTAAAGTTAACTAATATGTATTAGTTAATGTGTGACATGACGAACCAAAAAATGAGGAAGCTCGATAAGATTCTTTCCAAACTAACTCCAGAAGAGCGTAAAACATTGATAGAAAAGTTGCAGATGGATGAATCAGGTGAATAAACCGTAAACAAGTCTTTCCTACCTATTAAATAACTGTTCAACCTGTAAAAATGGATTCGCTTTTCAATAAAAAAAAAAGTCAATATGAATTATTTCTTCAAATTTGAGTAATAATATACTTAAGAATATTCACTAATATGTTTCAAATTATGTAATTCACATATGTTGAATGTTATGCAGGGACTGACAGCAACATAAGTCAATGTCATCATAAGAAAAAAAATATGGAAGATGCAAATGATGATCAATTGGTCCTTAGCTCATCTGGAGTGGTGTTAGAAGTTAATAGAAGGGACAAAGAATTTTATAATACTACGAGGGATATAATGGAAAGAACGTACAGATGTACTTTTCACTTATAATACAGAAACCAATCAAATGATTCGAATAATCAGGTCATATGTAAAATACAAGAGGCATTCCCAGAGCAACGGTCAATGAAATTTGCCAGGCTTGCAATAGCAAAAACATACAACAACAAAAAAGAATCATTCAAAAAGTAATATTCCTAAACATGTTTATGTAGAATATGTATCTATAATTACTACAAAGATGTCATTCATTCAATAATTTTAATTCTGCTATATTTATTTTTCATATCAACAAAAAAATAATTTAATGTCATTTTACATTTCAGGAAGATTATGATAATCCCAAAGGATGAGCGAGGTGATGTGCAAAATGTGCAAGTAGGGATGTCCAAAAAAGTGTATAAGGAGATAGTCAAGGAAATGGACATAATTGTATCGCATAAGGAGCCATTTCAACATCAACGTGCTTCAAATGTATGAAATCAGTGCTTTTTAGGATTATGTTATACATCTCATTAATTAATTCAACATTAAATATTAATTTTCAATTGTTTTATTGCAGAAAAGAAAACAAAATGGAACCTAATCAACACACAAGACACGACGACAAGGGAAAAAGGGGTTGATAACAAAATTTGTGAGTATTTGTGATTTCCTTATAAGAAATTAAGATTTCGTAGTGGTTGTGATTTGTATATATATATTTTTTGTTTTCACTGGAAATCCTTGGATGTCTTGAAACATGTGTTAAGATACAAAGAATGAGCCATCAGAAGAATTGATTGACATTGGGTTAAGCAAGGGTTGTGAGTATATGTTGGCGTATCAAAAATTAATTGTGGATTTTGTAAGTATCTATGTTGTTTTACTTCTCTCATTTTATAATTAATAAAACAACAAAAATCCTTTATATTAAATCTATTATTTGTGATGGGGCAAACAAGTATGGAGTGGAGCCAACATAAGACTTGTTGATAGAAGACATGAGATGTGGTTTTGAGAGAATGCGTATCATTCATGAGTCAATTATTTCTATGGTACATCGCTTTTCAATTTACATTCATGTATACTATCTATTTATTTTTCATTATTCCCGTTGGCAATGTAGATACACTCAATACACTTTATTTTTATGTTTGTAGATAGAAGCTGAAGAAGAGGAAAACAATCGAGCCAATCAACAAAACATTCATCCAAATAACCCAATTGATGCAAGTGGATCGAGCACCGATAACAGTTCCAGCAAAGAATGATGCTCCGTATTTAATTTTGATGTTAATGCAAGTTGTTGTAGCTTGTTGTATATTTTGAAATAATTGTCTGTGAAAATCAGACATTTTGTATAATAATGTACTGGACATAGTGTACGAATTGAAAAACAACGAGTTGCCAATAAGTGTAACAATAATTACATGCATGTTGACATTTTGATTATTGTTGTCTCTATGTTGTCGTATTTTGTATGACAAATGCACTCTTATTGATATATAATAAAATGAACATTTTTATTCTATTGCATTCTTCAATGTTATTGTCAAATGTTACATTGGTAATTAAATGTATGGATGATTAAATATTGCAATAGATGCTTGCATCTATGATATAAGAAATTAATCCAAACAAACACAACGATTAAAATTGAAATGAATTGTCCTATAAACAATATTTCAATTTCAAATGAATAATGGAATTTAAAATATATATATATATATATATTTGACTAAAATGTTAGTAGCCATTGTTCAAAGAATCATATATGGTACTTTTAATAATATATATCGCACCAGTGCGTCTATACGAACATTACGCACCGGTGCATATATACGAACAATAAGCACCGGTGCGTTTATGTAAACGACATGCCCAACACTCCAAAGCAAATCAAACATGCCATTAACTTTTAAAAATAAAAATGTCCATGCACCAGACGGATTGTTCGGTGTGTTTTCTTCTCTGTATGGCACCAGTTCATGTAGATGGCTTATGCGCACTGACAACAATCAAAGCTTATGCCCACCATATTTTTGTGTTTAAGCGCGACGATGCGTTTGAGGTGTTAAAATGCACCGGGTCATTTTGATAGTTTGTAAGCACCGAGGCATTTGGCGATGAAATGAACCGGTGTGCTCTGATAAATGGACAACATCGGTAAAATTAAAAATATTAAAAAATGTACGGTGCGTATGATTTAAAATATCGCACCAGTGCATTTATTTTGTAAATAAGCACTGGTGCATATATTCTATACTCAAGCACAAGTGCGGCATTGAAATTTGATTCTTTCTGGTGCTTGTTTTGTTTGAGTGCACCGGTGCAGCTATTTTAATCGTACAACACCAGTGCGTCTTCTGAAGACACGTACCAGTGCGTGTAATTTCAATTAAACGCATCGATGGAAAAAACATCCGCTAAAACCTTCGACCGTCGAGTATTTTTTAGTTATAAAATATATCCGTAATGACCTCCATAAAAACATCCGCTACCATTGGCGGAGGTCGTAGTGGAGGTTTTTTTGACAATTTTGTCAATCTTATAACACTAAAATCCTCCGCTATGTCCTCCGCTACAAGGCCTTTTCCTTGTAGTGTATTGAGTTCTGCTGCTCTCGGATGCTTGAGAAGCCATGGATTAACATTACAGGAGGTTCTCCAACAACGTATAGCAGGTTGGACTCTTATTGCACACACTGGTAAGCACTATAAGAGTTGGATTTCCTGAGGGAACTGTGGAACAGTGAAGGGAAATTCCTTCCTTGTGTTGTGTGAGGCAGTTGGAAGGAGTGCCATGGCTATGATGGGGGAGTGAGATTGTTGTAGAGAACTGAATGGGCATTTGGCTAAAAATTGAGAGTAGAATGGGTTGTGGGTTGAGAGAGAGAATCTTGTAGGTGTTTCCTTCACCCTAGTGGCCTCATGTCCCAACTTTGGGGTGGCCTCTCAGCTGAAAGAGTATATGCTGGATAGAGTGCCTATAGTTGGGTGGAAACTTGGTCTTACATAGGGAGTTGCTTGGATATTCTTTGTTTAAAGATAAGTATTCTCTTTGTATTTGGATGTGCAAAGATTTTATATTATGCCTGTGATAATTATGCTTTCATATGCATTATGTGTGTGTGTGGATAAAAATTTATTTCCATTGTGTTTTACAATTATACATTTGCACATACATCTTTATTATTTATGAATTCATAATACGACCATAGGACAAGCCTAGAATCAGTAAATATCCCCCTCTATTGGTTAAATTGATGGATGGGGACGTGACACAACCACAAATACATAGTCATTGCCATGTTTGGTTGAAGCTAGAGCAAACATGTAGTCCATCAATATGAAGTCCTAGTATCTATTTGGAATAGGTAGAGGAGTGCATGACCCTTACTTCTTAATGATAGTTTTGGCAATGGCACATGTAATGCACAATCTAATATACCTGTTGACATCATGTCGAAACTTTGGTGAGTAGAATTACTTTTGTAACACTATCCTATCTTCTCCACACCAAAGTGTCCTACCACCCTACTATAATGTGCCTCCCGAATTAGCTTCTCCATTGAAGGAACATAGAGATGACCTGCATGGCACAAAATTCACCCCGGAGATGAAAGCCTAAGGCTCTAGTATCAATAGGTAATAATGAAGTCAAGGTTGTTGTCATACAATTGGGACCACCCAAAGATATCATGTCCACAAGAGTTAAGCACCATGTTTATTGCCACAACAAAAGGTTGATTGAGATATTCCACAACATGATTTGCGCTACTCTTCTTGTACTTGATGTTCATGTGGAATCATTGCATGTACATGGACCACTTATGATGGTGGTCATTCTATAACTTCCATTGTGCCTACATGGACTACAAAGGCATGTGATCAGTGTGGATGATCTCTCTTTCCCCAAAATGTAATGCTTCACTCATCAACAAGGCTACACGATTGAGTACATCTCCTTGTCATAGAGGAGAAACCTACTAACCACATCAAACATTGTACCATTGTGGGATAGGATATTGAATGTCCATGCTGAGTTAGAACTACACTGACAACATAATTTAAAGCATTTGTTTTAATCTCAAAGGGTTGTTACAAATTTGGTAGAGTGAGTACTAGCTTCCAACAAAGGCGGTGTTTCAAATCTTGAATGCTTTATCTGTGACTCGGCCCAAATAAACTTGGATTTGGTCCCACCCTTGGTTAATTGGATTAGGGGCAAAGCAATGTGAGAGAATCTCAACACGAACCTATGATAGAAGTTAGCAAGGCCCAAGAAATTGCGGAGCTCTGTCAGAGTCATCAAGGTTGTCCAATTGCAAATGACTTTTATCTTGGTTGGATCCACATGCACATCATATGTCATCCACAATGTATCCTATACATTGAATTCTCTGCATGTTGAATGACCATGTCTCTAGATTGGCATATAAATTATTTTATTGCAAGGTGTTTAAAATCCGTAGAATATGTTGCAAATTGTATTCCCTATTTTTTTTGAAAATGAGGATATCATCCAAATATATGACCATAAAAGAATTTATGAATGACCACAATACATCATCCATCATCCTTGTGAACATTGTTGAAGCATTAGTCAAGCCAAAAAGATGAGCAACCACTAAAAATGACTTCTTTAGACTTGAAGGCAGTGTTCCATACATCGGTTTTCTCAATTGGTACATGGTAGTAGCCTAACTTTAGATCAATCTTACACAAAAATTGGCACTCTTAAGTTGATTGTAGGGTAATTAACTCTTGAAGTTGATTTATTCAAGGCATAAACCATTTATTTATACATAACATATGGTTGTTGGGATTCACCTACCAACAGACCTCTTGGATTTCGACAAAGATTGTTTGTCTTCTCATCCTAAAATATTTACAAATTGCATGGAACCATATCATGAGGATTAGGTTTCCAACATTCCCCCCCTTAATCCAAAGGGGTGTTTTTGAGTTCAAGCATGTTTCTAAACCTTTCGAACTTCTCTCATCCAAGCGCTTTGGTGAATATGTCTAAAATTTGCTCGTTCGTGGAACAATGTCATAGATGAACTGTCTTGTACTCTACATGATGTCGAATCAAATGATACTTTGTGTTGATGTGCTTGGTTCGATCATGGAATCTAGGATACTTGGCCAACTTGATTGCAGAAGTGTTGTCAATCAATAAGGGAGCGGAGTTCTATTGTTTCTCCTACAAATATTCAAGTATCTTCTTGGGCCACACAATCTCTTTCGTTGCTTCTGCAACAACCACATATTCTTCCTTTGTTGTCGAATCTACTGGAACTGATTGTTTGTGTGATCTACATGAGACAACTGCCGATCTAAGACTCATTGTGTACCCAAAAGTAGACACTCCCATATCTTTGTCACCAATGAAGTCTGAATCAGAGTACCCAATGAGTTTGAAGTCATCCACCTTAGAGTACTTGAGTCCAAAGTCTTGAGTCCCTTTCAAGTACCTTAGAACTCTTTTAGTAGCAGACCAATGTCCTTCACAAGGTTTGTGCATGAACCTTGAAAGGATTCCAACAATATATGAGATATCTGGTCTGGTGGTGGTAAGGTAGATAAGGATTCCTACAAGCTGTCGGTACTTGGTCACATCCTCAAATTCTCTTCCTTCAATTGATGTGAGCTTCAACTTTTGTTCCATTGGAATTGTGAGAGGGTTTCATTAGGACAAGCAAAATCTGTTCAATAGTTCTCCAACAAACTTCTTTTGGGAGATGAATATGTACTTAGGATGTTGAGTGACTTCAATTCCCAAGTAGTGATGAAGATGTCACAGATCTGTCATTGCAAATCTCTTCTTCAAATATTGCTTTATGGATGCAATATAACTTTCATTGTTCCCTGTCATTAAAAGGTCATCTACATACACCATAAGAAACACAACATATCTTCCAACTTTTTTTATAGACAATGTTGCATCATCAAGATTATAGTGTTTGAAATTCAACTTTAGAAGATGCTCGGTTAACTTTTCATACCATGCTTGAGGTGCTTGTTTCAAGCCATACAAGGACTTAATGAGTTTGCATACCTTTTGTTCTTGTCCCTTCACAACAAATCCTTCTGGTTGAGACATGAATACATTTTCTTTCAAGTCTCCATTCAAGAAATTTCTTTTTACATCCATCTGGTGGAATTTCCACCCATTTTTGTAGGAAAAGAGAGTAAGGTGCGAATGGTATCCCATTTTGTTGTGGGGGAGAATGTCTCTTCATAGTCAATTCCTTCTTTCTGTGCATAGCTTTTCACCACAAGCCTCGCTTTGTGCTTGTCAAGTGAGCCATCTGATCTATATTTGTTCTTGTATACCCAATTGTAGCCAATTGGTTTGGTTCTAATTGGAAGGTCAACCAACTTCCAGGTTCCATTCTTCATGAGTGCATCATACTCATTCTGCATGGATTCTTTCCACTCATCACGAGTAGCAACCTCTTTAAAGAAAGTTGGTTCAAATTTAGTAAATAAATTCAATTCAAAATCAAATGAGACATCCCTGTCATCACCTGAGCTATTTGTTTCTCCTCCATCTTCTTGTCTGGTTGAGCTTCTTGTTCCTGTCAGTCCAACTTCATCTGGATGGACACTTTCAAGTTTCTTTGTGGCCCATTTAGGAACTTTCCGTGATGGTCTAGGTTGATTAGATGGTGGTGCTTCATTTTCTTCAAGGTTCAATCTTCCAATCCTCTTAATCACATCATCCAGTTGAATTTCTTGTTCAGGTGAAGTGGCGGGAACTTCTTCTTCATGAGGGGGTGTTGTTGCTTCAAAAGGAAATTCCAAAGATTGATCCAAGATAGGGATCCCCCCTTCAAGATTCAGAATTTCATTATAAACTTCATAATATGTATTTAGATGGGAAAATTTCTTCGGACGATCATGCTATCTATCAATAAACTCATCATTTTTATTAGTTTCAAGAAAAATGACATATCTAGAAATAACAAACTTCTTGTTTACCTCATCATAAAGATGGTATGCCTTGGAGGTGTCTGAATACCCAAAGAAAATGCACTTTTGACTTCTAGCACCAAGCTTGTTTCTTCGCTCCTTTGGTATCAAGGCATAGTAGGTGGAACCGAAAACCCTGAGATGCCTCACCGAAGGAAGATGGCCATACCACATTTCATGCAGAGTCTTATCTTCAAGAGCATGATATGAAATTATGTTTCTTAAATAGGCTGCACATAATACTACATCACCCCAAAACATTAGTTTACATTCTTGGAAAACATCATTGAGCGTACCATATTAATTATGGTTCTATTCATCCTTTTTGCCACACCAACACGTTATACAACTTGGCGAGAACTTTATATTCAAACCAAGAACTCTAGCCATAAAAACCCATATTTTTGCATATAAAAAACACCAAAAAACAACCCCGAAACAAAAAGTGGTGTTACTGATAGCACCACTTTTTGATTTGGGGTCAAAAATATAGAAATGAACCAAAAAATTTGTTATTGATGTTTGCAAAAACCTTAAAATCAAGCTCTAAATTGAAAACTAATGCTACCAGTAGCACACTTTTTCAAAAAATGGCATTTTTATATGATTTTATCATAATTGAAAATTGTGTTCATTTAATCTCTTAGTAACAATATATAAAACTTGCATTGAGTTAAACACAAATTATTCAATAAATAATTTGACCACTCTTTTCATATAAAATACAAAAATGTATGATATTCATTGTTGGCACAGAGTTAGTTTTATGTGGTTGGAAGGAAAAGGGGGTAAATCAAAGGATAAGGGTTTACAATGGGACCTAAGGCTGTGACCAAGAGCTAGTGGAGATTTTTTTTATATTTAGCTGAGCATATAAGTGAATTGACAGGGCTTCTAAATTTGGCCAACATGCTGAATTAGGCGGATAAAGCACTGGCAAATCTCTAAAATGGTTAGTGAAGCTCTAAAATGGTGGAATGGCTAAAAGATGGTGGACCTCCAAAAATGACCAAGTCTTTGTTAAAAAATTAAAAAGTTTATAGTTATTAATATAAATATTTATATTAATATTCAAACCCAAAAAACAAAACATAATTCACCACATAAGTCTTGGCACGAATCTCAAAAAATATCAAATTGAAACTTTGGAAAAGTTAAAGTTTGGATGAGCTACCACCATTTATTCCGCTCACTCAAGGGTTAAAATGATGAGGGTGGAGCGAAATATTTACCAACGGTTTTCACTTTTGCCGGGTGTCACTCCCATATTTATTTCGCCGGGAGCTAGACCACTTTCCCAAACTACTCTTGAGCTCAGCGAAATAATTATATTTGATAAAAATCTTGGGTCCGCCAAAAAATGTTTACTTACCCAATGTTGAAAACCTTTTGTTAGAATCTTTATCCCTTCGAATGCACCTACTCCAAATCCGAAATTACGGGAAGAAAATAATACTTTTGCCCAAAATTTTAACCTTGTGTTATAATATTGGATGCTTCAGAATATATTTGAAGAGATCACGTGAAAATAAAATGCTAAATATTGGAAATATTTAAAATGAAAATATTTTCCAAGATTTGAAAATAAAAAACCATGGGAAGCAATAAAAACCACGGGAAGAAATCAAAGCCACGGGGCAAAAAACAAGTGGATGGTTTTCACAGGTTAATGAAAATTGTTTATGGATTTCCATTTATTTCAGGAAATTGTTTTTGAATTTCATAAAATGAAATTCATAAAGAGTTAAATGCTAAATATAAAAATGGAGAAACATTACAAGACATGTTTTTTGTTTTTGAAGAGGGAGGATGGTGAGAGGAAAACTTAGGGTTCTGCAGCTCGGAGGGGCTGCACCCTACAAACCCTAACTGGTTCTCGTGATGGCAGCATCACAAATCCTGACGATCCTCTCACCCAACATCTCTAACAACTGCATGGACTATCACACAATGGATGTGGTGGATTATTCTATGGATCCTCATGAAGGTAAATCTATTTTTTACCATTCTATTGACTACAAACCGCAACACATCCTCAACTGTGCTGTAGTGGTTTTCACGCCGGGTAAACTATCACTGCGGACAACTGGTGACTGCTCTGCTGGTATTATGAGAACTGGGGGGCAGTTTCCGATGGAAGCACTTTTTTCACAAACCACTTGTCACCTTCGGTGGATGGTTTCTTCTCCGGCGGGAATGTTTCTGCCCGCCAACTTGCTCCGGGTCTTGGGGGTCCTCCCTACTCTCTTTTCGATCTCCCCCCGAGCTGCACTCTCGATGATTCGATACCCTCTGTCTCTATGATCATTCATACTGAACCTTCAACGGAAGCGTGGCCGCTGGACTCTTCTTCTCTCGCTGATTTCAGGGAATGTGGTGTGGATGGCCTTTTCGAGATAACAATGAACAGATCCCCACTTCAAATCCCGCTGAGGTTCCTTTCTTGCAAATCCCTGACGATTTCATTGACTCACTCTTCTGCTCTCCGGCTCACTCTGGAAGAGTTCCCACTACCATCAGCGTCGAAGCTCCGGGTCTTGGCCCACACACCTCCCCACTGAGACAGCGGGAGGTCTCACCCTCTCAGAAGAAAAAAGGAAATTTCTTAAAGAGTGCATGGGATTCAATTAACCTGATTTGTGGCAAGAACGTTACTGTGGTGAACTCCCTGCATATGGCGGAGATGACAATTGTTGGCTGTGCTCTAGGGAAATACCCTCGCCCGGAGGTCTTGGATAGGTGGGTATCCGAAAACTGGTTCGATATGTTCGACTACAAGCCTGCGATCATGGTCCTCTCCAGAGGATGGTTTGTTTTCAAATTCAAATCCCATGAGGATGTTGGGTGTGTCCTCTCGACACATTGGAGCTTGGGCCACGCCCATACTTTTTAAGAGCTGGACCTCGATGTTCGACGCGGACATTGAAAAATTCGATGTTATTCCCATTTGGGTTCGTCTTCCGGGCTTACCTTGGGAGTTCCGGAACTCGGATTCCTTCCGCGATATCGGAAATGCCCTGGGTGCTTACATTGATGCTGATATGTCCTTCACACATACTCATCATTTATCGATGGCTAGAATACTGGTCTCTATCAATGTCCGCGAGGGACTCTACCCCCATATCAATTTCACTTGGGGCCTTGCGCATCGGATTCAAAAAATGGACTATGAAGGTAGTCCCTTTCGGTGTCACAAATGCTATGGCATTGGGCATCTTGCAAAACACTGCCGAATCAACTTCCAGCAGAAATCAGACAACACTCGCAAGCAGATGGATGGCTTGGGCCAGGGGGCTGGGGATGGCTTTCTGAAAGAGGGAAGGCGGGATCCTGTTCTTGGTGAAAACCTTCTAGACTCAAATAGCGGGGACATTGCCGGAGTTTGACAGGAAAATACGGGAGGGACTGCAAAAAATCCTCTCTCGTCTCCGATGGCTACTATGGATGCTGATTCGGCTCCGAAGATGGTCTGCTCAGCGGTGTCTACTACTACTACTACCTCAGGTATGCTTGAAAACCCTACTTCTATTTTCTCCACTATTGTTTCTACTTTTTGCTCTCTGAATCTAGACTTGCAAGTTTCCGTTGGCCCTCCCACCCCTATACCTCCCCTGAATATTTCCCCTCCTTCCCTTTCCTCTTCCCCATCCCCCACATCTGACATGGACTGCTCTATGGTTTCCCCATACTTGTCTCGCACTGCACAACTCCCCATCCATTTTCACCTCCGCTCTCGCGATATCCCCATCCTCTCGACCACACTACCCCTTGGCACCAGCTTGGGCCTCAACCCTATACCACGAAAAATATCTCGTGGTCATGGTAGACCCTCTCATTTTGCATCAACACAACAATAGGCCATCCAGGACCTTGCGGATGGCAAACAAAAACCATCGACGGGACACTTAAAGCGGTGCATGCCCATACAGGGGTCCCGCCATGAAACTTCTGTCTTTTAATTGCCAGGGTTTGGCAAGTAAACCTAAAAAACTTGCCCTCACGAGGCTGATTGTTCTCCAACAGCCTGACATATTTTTCCTATAAGAAACTATGGGTTCAGAAGCTGATGTTCTGGCACTGCTCTCTACATCTTTCCCTACTTATGACTTTGCAGCTATCAGTGTGCGTGGTCTCTCCGGGGGACTAGCCACTGGCTGGAAAAAATCTTCAAATAAAGCACTCAATACCTGGGGCTTCTCCTCTGGATTGGGTGTGGAACTTTTCCATGCCGGTTTAAATAGGAATTTCAAGATCGTCAACATTTACGAGCTCTATTTAGATCATGAGGCTTACTGGGACTCTTTTCGCTGAAACACTCTGTTCATCGGGGGCGACTTGATCATCGGTGGAGACCTAAACTTCATACTCAAAACCCACGAGATTTGGAGACCTCTTGCTAGGGGTGATGCCCTTGCTCGTTACTTTGACCTTCTGCTGAAGGACACCCACCTCATCGACTTTCAACCTCCCATTCTGAAACCGACCTGGAACAACCACAGAACTGGGGAGGGGAGTATCTCTAAGAGACTGGACCGATTTTTAATTGTTGAGGCTCTTTCGAGCCAACACTTCAGGATTCGACAATGGGTCGATTCTGGGGGCATTTCTGACCATCTTCCTATTTGTTTCAAGATTCTGGGAAACTCTTCAAAACCGCCCAGTCCCTTCAAACTTTGTGCCGCATGGTTAAAAGAGGAGGAGGTAGCAACGATCATCAACAACAACTAGATTCCATTTCAACCTGGGGAAGGTTTACATGCAGCCCCACACTTTTCCAAGAATATCTCCTTAGTTAAATCACTTTTGAAATATTGGGCACACAAAAAGCGTGAAAGGGACGTTTTGGACTTGACTCGGGTTGAAAGGGACTTGGCTGAGCTCCAGCGAAATGATGGGGGTGGTTATGCTTCACAAGACTCCACTGATTTACTTAGATCTCTGGAAAGTTCATGTAACAAATTACTCTCTGAGCGGGAAGAAGTTTGGAGGCTTAAAAGCAGAGCCATCTGGATGGCTAGTGGTGATGAAAATACAAAATTCTTCTATGCTTATGCTAAGGGCCGAAAGGCACAAAACACTATTTGGGACCTTATGAATGAACAAGGGGAGACCTTCTCCTCCTTTGAATCTGGCCACCCTGGGCACTTCACACTTGAAATCACTTTTCTCAGAAGGTCACCAAGATAATATAGCTGAAGTCATCATACTCTCTCAATTCATTCTTGGGGCTGTTACTAAATCTGATAATCAGAACCTAATGGAAGAGATCTCTGAGGAGGAACTCAAGGCTGTTCTACACAGTTTTCAAAAGGAAAAGAGCCCGGGCCCAGACGGGTGGACTATTGAATTCTTCATTTAATACTTTGATACTATTGGAAATTATCTGCTTCATCTTGCTGAAGAATCCCGACGCGGGGGACATGTACGTCCTCCTCTGAATGCCACTTTTATCGCCCTCATTCCAAAATCCGACAAACCAGCTACTATGGATGAATATCGCCCTATCTCACTTTGCAACATAACATATAAGGTTGTGGCTAAAATTATGGCAAAGAGACTCAAAACTGTTATCTCCACCTTTATTTCCAAGGAACAATTTGGCTTTCTAGAGGGAAGGCAGATTCATGAAGCTATCGGGGTCGCACAGGAAGGACTACACTCTCAAAAAATAAAGGGCATTAAGGGAGCTCTTATAAAAATTGATCTCTCAAAGGCTTTCGACCGAGTCAGCTGGCTATATCTTCGTCTTCTAATGACACACCTTGGTTTTGACTATGCATTTATAAAATGGACGATGAGCTGCATCACCACAGCCTCCTTCACAGTACTCATAAACGGTTCTCCCTCTCATTTCGTCTGTGCAAAAAGAGGACTTCGCCAAGGCTGCCCCTTATCCCCCTTACTCTTCCTCCTGGTGGCTGAAGGTCTCAGCTATGCAATAACATCTGCAATTCGACAGGGCACTTTCCATGGATTACGCATCACCAACACACTTCGGGTCTCTCATCTACTGTTTGTGGATGATATACTTATCTTCTGTGATGGAACTATTGGGGACGTGGAACAACTTAACAATATTCTAACACTCTTCCAAGATGCTACTGGGATGGTCATAAATGTCCACAAATCCTCTATTACTCTCTACGGAATGACTGCAGCTGAACATCACAGGTATCTCACACTTTTCCCTTTTGAAATTTTGCTCTTGGATGAGGGTCTCAAATATCTGGTCTTTCACTTGAAACCTAATGGCTACAAGAAGTGTGACTAGAATTAGCTCCTTGCAAAATTGGAAAAACGATTAATGATCTGGAGTCACAGATGGCTCTCCAGAGCCGGTCGTTTAGTCCTCGTCAAGTCTGTTCTGGAGGCCATCCCTGTGTACTGGATGTCATTGGCTTGGATCCCTAAGGGCATTAAGGAAAAATCCAGAAAGCTCTTTTTTCGGTTTCTTTGGTCTGGTCATTCAGATTCTTATACAACACCTTGGGTTCAGTGGGAACGCATTGCTCTACTGAAATCGCTGGGGGGATGGGGCCTCAAACACATACATGCCTTCGCAACCTCATTGGCTGCAAAGGTAGGTTGGATAATTATCATTACTGAAAATTTGTGGACAGAGGTAGTCAAACATAAATATATTTCTCCTGATACCCTCATCAATTGGATCTAGAATCCCTCAAAACCCCGGACCGGGATGTCCGTCATTTGGAAAGCTGTGATGGACTCACTTCCACTCATTACTCAGGGACTTGCTTGGAAAGTTGGAACAGGGTCTCAAATTCGCAACGTCTCGGACCCTTGGATTGGGTGTAAAAATCGTCACATTCTACGGGTCCCTCTCATTCATTTTCTTCAACAGAGCGGTTTTTTCCACCTTTCTCAAATTGTTGATCCATTGACTACCACCTTTTGGCATCAGGGATGGGTAAATTCGGAGGACCTAAACCTCCCGAATAATTTACACATCCACTGGAATAACTACCTCCTTGCACTATGACTCTTACATGCTCGTGTATTTGATACCTCTGATGAACTCATTTGGACGCCGGCCTCAAATGGAAGATATGCCCCAAAATTGGGCTATAAATTATTAATGGAACTCAAACAACAACAGGTTGAGCCAAAATGGTGGTGGCGATCGATCTGGAAATCACATTGCCCTTCAAAGTCAAAACTATTTATGTGGTGTACTCTTGCAAATCGTATTCCCACTTGGGATCGTATTAAGAACAAACATTTTGAAGGTTTGGGATGGTGTATTCTCTGCAAACAGGCCGAGGAATCCATCCCCCACCTCTTTCTCGACTGTTTATTCACTGTAAACATTTGGTCCAAATTGAAACACATTCATGATGTTGGTATGTGGATGGGGTAGACTATTGAAGAGGCCTGAAAGTGTTGGCACGACTCCCCGGACACTTCCTACATCCGCGTTCTTCCCTTGATCATTATTTGGGGCATTTGGCTCGCCCGAAACCAACAGATATTCTGTGATAAAATCACCACCCCCTCCATCTTAATTAATCATTGTATCACTATCCTTTCTCATTTTCCACAGGAAAAATCCCTATCCATCCCCCGCATCCCAACAACAGAAAACATCATCCCCTCTACTCCCTGGGCCTACTTTGATGGAGCCTCACAGAACAACATCTGCAGCGGGGGAGATATACTTTACCTTACCTCTACACACTAATACAAGATCCATATGGGGCTAGGTAGCGGCACTAACAATTTTGCTGAGCTCTTTGCTTTAAAACTGCTGCTTTTTTTTGCTTTGGAAATTCATTGCACACATCTTCAAGTTTTTGGTGACTCCATGATCATCATTAACTGGATTAATCAATTTTAGCGATGCCACAATCTGGTCCCGAGCACAATTCTTGAAGACACTTTGAGAATAACTGGGATGTTTGACAATTTCACTTGTAAACATGTATACAGGGAAAGGAATGTGGACGCTGACTTCCTATCCAAACAAGGACTGACGCTTCCTCTTGGTCAATGGAAGATTTGGGAATAGGTCAATAACACTTTTCATGAATACTATCATAGGCCTTTCATCGAGGGAATCGAACAAACAAATTTTTGACCGGCATACACCTACTATTTCTACTTTTTTTGGACTCTTGCTACTCTTTATAGCACTTTAAATGATGTTTTTTGGCTGTACATATTCGGGATCTCTTGAGATCAAAACTTTTTATTTATGCATTTTTGATACACGAAGCTGAAAAGCTTAATATCCGAAAGAGCTCTCTGAAGCACTTATATAGTATGTAATTTGATTATCCTTTAATGAAATTACGTTTTTTTCCAAGGAAAAAATTACAAGACATGGTTTTTAATGGAAGATGTGGTCTTCCAAAACTAAGGGCGGAATTGATTTTAATGGATATTTTGATTGATTCCAAATAATTGAAAATGGAATTTTCTGAAGTGGATATGGCAAAATTTGTGAATTGATTTGGGAAATATTTTGTTCCCAAATATTAATTTTTGACAATTCTAAAGTGGATATGGATAAATCAAATTTAAATTTGATTTTAATTGAACTACAGAGTGTGTGGTAGCCAAGCATACATTTTCAGATTGAAAAATATTTCAGGCACAGAATCAGAATCATCAATCCCAGATTTCAAGCAATTTATCTTCATTCTATTTTTAGGAGCTCAGTTCTACAAATGAAGAAAGCAGTTGAACATTTGAAGGGAACCCAAATCAATCTCTCATAGCAAAAAAGAAACAAGAATATGATACTTTGCAACAGTTAATTTCCAGCAGTTTTGAATATTATGGAGATTTAGTTTTGTGACAGAAATAATATGTAATAAGTAGTTAGACTTTCCTATTTTTGGAAATAGGCAGTTAGGTTTTGGCTCAAGAAGCCTTTTCAGGTATAAAAACACATTCTGGTAATGTAATCAGCGTTGAAAACCTGTGAAAGCAAGACACTTTTTGTATCAAGTTAGTCCAATTTTAATAAAGAAGACAACCATGTAGAGTTGAGCATATTTTGCAGAACAAAGGTTCTCGTGTTGATCAAATTTACAGTCTGTATTTTCCTTTCCTTTATGTTGATGTGTTCTTCCTTGTAATTCCTTTCCATTATGTTCTTTCATTCATACTTGGATGAGAGTTAAAATGGATCAGAATTCATATATGTATGCCCTAATTTGTTAGGTCTGAG
This sequence comes from Larix kaempferi, assembly GCA_027924585.1. Taxonomy (NCBI): domain Eukaryota; kingdom Viridiplantae; phylum Streptophyta; class Pinopsida; order Pinales; family Pinaceae; genus Larix; species Larix kaempferi. Next base: position 7,423,546 of record BSBM01000698.1, read on the forward strand.
TATTCACAATTTTCCTCCAAAATTAATATTGGATTCATCTACAATCGGTGCCCATGTTGATGGAATGTCTATTTTTCTTCTTTTATCACCTGCAAATAAGACTTTGACTGTAAAATGGCAACTAGGAGGGCACTTTTGAGAGAGCCCTCTCTGGTAGGAGAAAATTCTAGGTTTCCTCATAAAGTTTTGGTTTGAAATAGTTACCTTAGGATTATCCTTCCACAACCAAAGGGTAAATTCTGAGTGCTAACATTTTGGCGCCATTTTCGGGGATCGAGAGTTCAAATATTCCTTGGGAAAGAATGACAAAGACTAGATATGATTTCTGAAGGTGAATAGAGGTTGGACACAAGAAGGTTGTACATCATTCACCAGGCGACTCCACTGTCTGCAAGATCCATAAATCAAAGTTTCACTGGTGAATCAACTATCTCAAGATGGATTCACAATCTGCAAGGTATGATCCTATGAATCGTGATCATATTACTGGCTTTCCAAATCACCTTCCTCATATATATTGGCAGACATATTTGCCAAAATTCAGAGATCAGGAAAGAGATGATGTTGCTCTTCATTTGGTCAAATTTCACATGCACATACATAGGTTAGGGGTTGAATTGCATGAAGACTGCTTAATGAAGATGTTTATGGTAACCTTAGAAGAAAGAGCAAGATCCTGGTATGAGAAGTTACAACCTGTTAGTCTTTACTCCCTTCAAGATTTTTATTCAGCATTCTGCAAAAATTATAAAGAAAGTTACCCTTCTTTGGTGCTGGCTGAAAACTTTTGTGAACACATTGAAAATACTTTTCAACATATGGGAATTGATGTTGATGAGGAAGACCTAATGGATGATGAAATTAGAGATGCCTTGTCTGATTTATCCAACCATCAGGAGGAAATAGTAGAGATTAGTTGTCAAAATATTTAGTAAAATTTCCAGCAAACAGTAGCTCTCCCTTTGGCTAAAAATGAAATAGATCAGCATCTCTTCCTTTCCTTGAGTTCGATGAAGATATTCAGATTTTAAGTGACCAAGATAAGGATGAGGATAGTTGTTCAAATTTCTCTTCAGACCATTTATTTCCTAAAACTTTATTTCAAAATGAAGTGTGTCAAAATCAGATTTTTGAAGTTGCATGTATGAAAACTCAAAACACTAAGCTTACTTTAAAAGAATATTTAGCCCTTACAAGTGACACTTATGAATTAGAGTATGAGGGACTTTTTGATTTCATATGTATCTTTGATAGACTTTTTGATTTCTTCCAAGCATTGAGAAGAATCAACATCTCTATTGTGTCGGCGTGCATTTTGAATCTCAATAGCTGATTGCAACAATGATAACTTTGAAGCATACATTTGACCACTTGGGATGAATTTCATAAATGCTAAACCTGATGTAGGCCCTCATTCTACACTTGTTGAGTACTTCTTACCCCATAGTAGTGTTTTTCAATCAATCTTTTTTTATACGAAATTGATGCTGAAAGCTAATGTCATTAAGTTTTTCAATGCACCTTTCTTCACCACGCGATCCCAAAATAAATCTTCGCATGTCAATAGTTTCCTCCAATGTTAGTACAACAGGATCTGGACTATATGTTTTTCTAATAATTTCAATTAATGATGGCAGGATCCCAACATTCTTCCTCCCCAATGTCGCTGTAAAATGGCTAAAAATTTGATCAATATGGTCATGTGTATGCCCAACAAGAAGGAAACCAATTTTAATCTTCTGAAAAATTCCCAATTCAACAAGCATGTTCAGATAACTAAACACGATGTGATTTTTGTTTTCTCGACTGGTGTTGTCCAATTGCAGATATAGAACCCGAGGAGGATTACCAGACCAATGAGTCAACACATGGTGAATTATGGTAATGGTCATATTTGCATCATTATGAATATTGGGAGCTGTAAAGTAAACCCTTGGAGACATTTGACCATTAAAAACCATACAACCAACCAAGTGAAACTGAATAAAATTTTCCTCCTCTAAATTCTTTGGTACACGAACAAAATGTGGCAAAAGTGTTTTTTTTCCGATCCATGCCATCAATTATCAAACCCATATACTTATGTGGTTCATCATAACACTTCTTGCGATGTTTGTATAACTTTTTCCGTTCAACTGATTGTTGATTGCGATGTGCTTGAAGTTCTTTAACAACATAATCTACAAATAAAATAAAAACAAAACATTGATGAGCTTTCGTAATAGATATTTATTCCAAAAAAATAAAATTGTTAGAGACATACCTCTCTCTATCCCTTCTGATTCATCCCTTCTTTGTTTAAGAGAAGCACAAATACTGCAAAACCCCATCCTTGACCTCTTAGGAATACTGACATTGTTGAACTCTGTTTTCCATAGTCTTGTAAAATATGCATATCTAATGAATTGTGGTTTCCTTCAACATCTTGAACAAATGCCTTGTACAAGTTGTAGATTTGTTGACTTGAGAAATTATCTGGAATGTGTATGGTTTCTCTATCTGGCATACTCTCTCCATGCTTAGAAAAGAAGTCACACATCCATGGCATTGCAATGTTTGTTATTGGCCCACTAGCTCGTGCATGATATTCTTTAGAATAAAATGTAGGATCCTTTTCTAGCCTTGTCTGGATTCTTGATAGTCTAAGATTACCAATTGAGTGGATTCTTTTGAATGCCCTTATGCAAAGCAAAATACTTCCAATGCGATAATCATAATCTGCCTTTGTAGAAATCATGTACCCTACAAAATTTGAATTTTGCATATTTTTGTTCATTGACAGATATGCTCGCCTTTTCTCTAAGGCATAATTGTAGTGTAATTGTTTCAGACAATTTTTTTGGCAACACTCACTTGAAATCAAATTAGTAATAGAACTGAGACTTGTGAGCAAATCTTTCCTAGACCTTGTATAACTAGATCGCTTTGGATTGATATAAAATGGCCTAGTCCTACACTTAATCTTGCTCATTGGTACACTTTGCCTTTGCGGTTCATGAACCATTAAATCATCCTCATTAGAATGAATATCCTCACCAATGTGAGGACTATCATCCCTCTCATTGAGATTATCATCACCAAAATTAGTAAGAGAATGATTATCCTCATCAGTATCAAGTTTATCACTTTGGGTTAAATCAACATCATTGGCGGGTTCATCATCACCAAAATCATCATCTGTCCCATTAAAATCCTCGCTTGGAGGAAAATCATCATCAATGCCATCAAAATCCTTGCTTGCAAGAAAATAACCTTCATCATTATTGGTCCCTTCATCCTCACCATAATCATCATCCATCCCTTTAAAATCCTTGCTTGGAGGAAATTCATCATCAATGCCATCAAAATCCTCGCTTGTAGGAAAATCATCCTCGGTGCCATAAAAATTTCCGCTTAGAGGAAATTCATCTTCACCATTATTGGTGCCCTCATCCTCACCAAATTCATCATCTGTCCCATTAAAATCCTCGCTTGGAGGAATATCATCATTTCTTCCATTAAAATCCTCGCTTGGAGGAAAATTGTCATCGCTACCATCATAATCCTCGCTCGGAGAAAAAACATCTTCACCATTATTGGTGCCTTCATCCTCACCAAAATCATAATTTGTCCCATTAAAATCCTCACTTGGAGGAAAATCATCATTAGAGCCACCAAAATCCTGGTTGGGAGGAAAACCATCTTTAACATTGTTGTTTCCTTTATCCTCACCAAAATCATCATCTGTCGCATTAAAATCCTCACTTGAAGGAAAATCATCATCTGTGCCATCAAAATCCTTGCTTGGAGGAGAAACATTATTAATCCCATTAAAATCCTCGCTTGAAGGAAAATCATCATCAGTGCCATCAAAATCCTTGCTTGTGGGAGAAACATTATCAGTCCCATTAAAATCCTCGCTCGGAGGAAAATCACCGTCAATGCCATCAAAATCCTTGCTTGGGGGAGGAACATTATCAATCCCATTAAAATCCTTGCTTGGAGGAAATCATCATCGGTGCCATTAAAATACTCACTTGGAGGAAAATCATCTACACCATCGTTAGTGCCTTCATCCTCACCAAAATGATCATCTATCCCATCAAAATCCTTGCTTGGAGGAAAATCAAGTTTGATGTCTTGTAAATCCTCGCTTGGAGGAAAATCTTGGCTTAGAGGGAAATCATTGTTTGTGCCTTGAAAATCCTTGCTTGGAGGAAAATCTTGGCTTGAAGGAAAATCATTGTCAGTGCCTTGAAAATCATCGCTTGGAGGAAAATCATCGTTGATGTCTTGAGAATCATTTCCTTGATCAAAATCATCATTGGTGACTTGAAAATCGTCACTTGGAGGAAAATTTTCATCATCTTCCTCAGTGTCTTTAAAATCTTGACATAGAGGAAACTCTTCATCATCACCATTAATGCCTTTAAAATCTTCACTTGGAGGTAAATCATCATAGGTGCCTTTGAAATCCCCACTTAAATGAAAATTTCCACCATCTTCATGTACATCTTCATGTACATGAAGATGATGTACATCTTCAAACATTGAGATTGATTCAGACGAGTCCATGACTTTTCACTAAAAAGTATAAGAGAATGAAATTTTCTTACACTCTTCACCAAAAAGTATAATGGTGCAACTGTCAACCCCCCAACAATCTTATAGCTAAAAGAATGAAATTTTCCCTCCAAAATTTCCCTGCAAAATAAATCACACATTTCAAATACAATCATAACACTATTAAAAGTAATTTAATTTATCATATAAAAATTGTCATAATACTAACAAAATGACATGTAAACAATGCTATCCAAATTTTTTAATACAATATTAGTTATTTACATTAATTTTTTAAACCAAAGTCATAACACTAGTCAAATTGCATTTAATGCCCTCTTCTCTAAATTTAAAAATAATGCATTAGCTAATTACACATTTTTTAGTCCCGCATTCGTAAAACGAATAATGTTAAACTTAATATTAGCCATATAAACTATTTTGGTTTTCTATTCTTCACATTTGAAATCTCGGGTAATTTAATAGGTCTTTGAAGGTTAGTTCTATTTTTTTTTAAATAAATATTTCTATTTTTTTTTAAATAAATATTTCTATTTTATATTTTTTTTGGCAATGTTTGTTATGTACTTTTGTCATTTTTTTAAAATCCCACATTCGTAAAGCGGTAAAAAAAAAATGATTTTATGCTATATTAACGCAATTTGGTTTTCTACAGTCACCATTTGCAAACAACGATCCACAAGGCTTTGAAGACCATCGAAGAGGTTCAAAAATTATCAAGGTTAGTTAAATTATTTTTCGAATGTTAATGTTGTTTTTAAATACTTTAAATTTCTACTGTTTTAATGTAAATTTTTTTCCTTTGGGATTCGGCATGCCCTCTGTAAAAACCTTGGTAATTTTTATTATTATTATTTTGGGCCAAGGGCTCATGCACCCAAAGGATGGCCCTGGGGCACGCCCCTCTGGGCGCACGAGTGAGGAGCTAAGCTCCTACTCCCAAGCTCATCTGAATGGGCATTTGGCGGCCCATTGCATAGCCCAAGGGCTATGCATTGGGCACCCAAAGGGGCGGCCCTGTGAATAGCTTGTGAATAGACATAGACCAAAGGATATTCACAGGGCCACCCCTTTGGGCGCTCAATTCATAACCCGAGGGCTATGCAATGGGCCACCCATAGGGCATCGAATGCATAGCCCATGGGCTATTGCATAGCCCACGGGCTATGCAATGGGCTACCCAAATGGCGCCCATTTCATATCCCATGAGCTATATGCATTGGGCACTCGAAGGGCGCCCCGGGGAGGATCGGAGCTCCTCCCCCCGGGCGCCCTTCGGGCGCCAAAAACGCCGCTAGGGAGGGCGCTGTGGGCGTCCAAAGGGGGCCCAGGGGCGGAGCTAAGAATCATGCTGCCTGCTAGGGCGAGCGTTGTGGGAACCCAAAGGGGGCTGGGGGGAGTGGAGCTCCGCCATCGAGCCCCCTTTGGGAACCCAATGCATAGCCCATGGGCTATGCAATGGTGCGTCCAGTGCATAGATATTGGGCTATGCTACGGGAGCTCGTAGCATAGCCCAAGAGCTATGCACTGGGCGCACCATTGCATAGCCCGTGGGATATGCCCGTAGCACAGCCCAAGGGATATGCATTGGCACGTACCACAAATGCATAACCCTTAGGATATGCTACGTGGGTGCCCGTAGAATAGCCCAAGGGATATGCATTGGGAGTAGGGCGCCAATGCATAGCCCTTGGGCTATGCTAAGCCCGCAAGTGCTGAGCCCTTGGGCTATGGTACGGATTCTATGGGAGCCCGTAGCCTAGCCCAATGGCTATGCATTTAAATTTTTTTTTCTCAAGCCCCTCTACATTTAAAAAATTGTTATGCTTTGTATAATTATATGTTAACATTTTTTTTTGAGTGCAATTTTTTTTTTTTAAACCATATACTAAACTTGTTTTGTTTTGTTTCTGACAATAGGGAAAATGGCATCAAGAAAGCTATCTGTAAACATCTTTGGAGCGAGATCGTCAATGAAGTCATAAAAAAAATAGTTGAGCCATCTGACAATGTTGCGTGTGATGAAGTTGTATCCAGTGATGATTTAAAAGCCAAGAATGCTAGAGAATGGAAACACGCACTAGATGAAGAGAAAATGGATTGTTCTTGGTTTTTGAAAGAGAAATACCAAGGCAACTTGGATAGTATTCACTTATATTGTGTTGCATTTACATATCTTAAAAATGATTATCACTCATTGGGATTGTTGCTGATATTTGTTTGGTGCCGGGTAAAGACATTGTTTATGCATTAGTGAAACAAGCTAAAACCTTTGTCAAAATCCGATATTCTTTGAAGGTTTCAAACTATAAGATCGAGGAAATTTTCACAGAATTTTGTGTAGGAGTCGTGCACGATATTGAGCGCAAGAGTGTAAGTTTCTATATTTTTATATCTTTCTGAATTTCTTATACTTTGAATTATATGACCATGTAATAGATTTAATACAATAATGTTTTTATTTCACAAGATTTTGCTATGCCGCTTTCCCATATTCTGAATGGAGTTTATTCTACAGAAGAAAATTCGATGGATGTCATTAATGCCCCTCTTCACAAGGGAGAAGCACCAAAGAAGGGAGAAACACCAAAGCAAAAACGAGTGCAAAATTTTTCTGAAGAAAAGCACAAAAAGGAAAAGGCATCCAACAATCAAATGAAGTACCAAGGAAGGTTACATTCAAAAGGATATCTCGCCCAACTAAACATGATCGACGAATTGTTGGTGATGACGATGTTACTTCTGCTGGTAAGAGTAAGAGACAGTCTTCTAAAAGACCTATGGATGAGGATGTTTCCATTCTTGATCAACAAGTTGTTCTTTTAGATACAACTGCTTCAAGACATAAAAGGAGGAGAGAAGATGTTTAATCCAATGTTGAAAATCATAGTGAAAACTCAGGGGACAATTTGGAAATCATCACTCCAGGTGGTGATCTAGATGATGTTGTTGTTAAGACAACACAAAATGCTATTCGAGATCGATTGCAGAGGGATATGTTGGTTCATAATGGGCATACATTTGATTTAAATGTGAAGCAACTTTATAGACACATAGAAGGCCGAGAGAAGTATCAAATTAGGAAACCACATCGCTTGCATGTTCATAACTTGAAAGCATTGATGAGACACAATCCCTATGCACATGTGGTTGACTACCTAGTTCTTGTTGACCCAAAAGATGTTCCTATTAGAGATGCATTTGAAGAATCAAGATGTTTTGATTACAACTACTATGTTTTGGGGGAAATCATTCCGTGGGGGCTAGAAGAGAATCGATGCAAGAGTTTCCCAAAAACCCTATTTTTCAAACAATGAAATGCATCATTTACGCTGGTTTCAGAGATGTGGAAGAAAAACTATTGGCATGGGATCACAACATAGATAATGACTATAGGATGTCCATGACATTCGTTCAAAGGGTTAGATTTATCCATAATGAATTTGAACAAATATGTGGTGGGGATAGATCAAAAGTTGATGCAGATTTCCGGAAACAATGTTGTATGGAAATAGGTATCCCTATTAAAAAGGACAATGTGAAACATAAAGGTTTGAAAGGAAGTGATGCATTCAGAGCTGTAAATAACTATTTTCAGTTGGCATTTAGAGTGGGCCCCATATGAGATTTGATTGATGACATATTTAGCATGTGGGAGAATATTGACGTAAAAAATCAAAAGGTAAAAAAAATAAAGCAGTTGCATGGAGCAGTAGTCAAGGAGGCCCTACTGTCAAGAATTTACTAGAAGATATGACTATAACACCTTGGAGATCATTTCAAGGTGTGAAGGATGAAACATTTATATCTATAATACTGTCACGTGTAAAGTCAGGTGAATTATCCATGGAGGAAATGTGCAATGAATTTGAAAAGTAAGTTTATAGGTTGTTTTTATTTTTTTTTAAGTTTATTTTTTGAGATTAACATTTTTTATTAAATAAGCATTGTGTTATTATTAAATGTCATTCTTAACTCCATTTATTTTTACATCATGTATTCATAAGATTTACATGAATATACAAGAGGATATGGTTATAATGTTGGGTGAGAAGAGTTGGGATGGTGTCAAATGCAACTTTCCAGATTCAAGCTCCATGGAAAACTTAAAAGTTTTTTTGTTGCATACAAAAATGTATGATTATTTATGATATTTTCTATTTTATTTATTTCTAAGTGAATTCATTTCTATTTTATTACTCATAGATATAATTTTGTTTTCAAAGATGTCAAAGAAGAATACAGTACCGGAGTCTTTCAAAATTCATATTCAAAGAGCCAAAATAGAACGACAAAGAAGACGTCTTGCAAACGTTGAACTTGATGACACCCTTGATCATCACGTTTGGAATGGGCTCAACACTGTGCAATATAAAGTGATTTTGGGTGATTGTACAAACATTGCAAATCGTGTTCCCAAAAAGGAGTACTTCCTAGTTATTGCAAATATCCCTCATGGATACAATATCAAACTACATTATTTATGATTGTGAGCCTTATACATACTAGTCATTCCATAAAGTGGTTTCAGGATTTTTGGATGTCACAACATCACCCCTATGGAGATTTCTTGTTTTTCATTCAGATTTACAAGGAGGAACAGTGCTAACAACCTTCAAGGATAAAGCAAACTCAAGGAAACAACTGTATTGGTAAGATATTTGTAGTATATTATCAAATATTAGAATTTAGAAACCAAAATGATTTTTCTATAAGTTAATTAGATTCTTATCTATTTATGTTACATGCATAAGCCTAACATTCGTAGCTCTAGCATTAATCCCTTTATGAGTGATACTGAAAACATACATCTTGCATGTTGGACAAAAGATGAGACCTATGGAACTCTTTTAATCAATGTAAAGAGTGAAGGCAAATATAGTCAAATATTGTCTTATAATGCCGTGGTTAACAAGTTGACATATGAAGAAAGAGATTTGAAAGGAGAGACTGTAAACATTTACCAGAAGCCACAAGCATTGATTAATTATCTCATAGATAGTTTTTCAAAAAAAGGAGATTGGGTTTTAGATTTGTTCTCGGGATCAGGTAATATTTCTGATATTACATATGAAACTAGTGCTGTAATCTAAATTCAGTAATATATATTTTTTAAATTTATGTTTCATTATGTTATTTAACTTTTTTTGTTTTGTATGTGGTGATTAGGTACAATAATAGCATGTTCATTACAAAAATGAAGAAATTGCATATCCATTGAGAATGATCTACTATAGTGCAATTATATCAAGCAAATAATTAATGCTATGAAAGTTCTTCTAGATGAAATGTAGGAAGTTGGTTTGAAGAAAAGAGAATTTAGTGAGTCACTTGTGGCAAAGATTTAAAAAGAGTCTCAACCTCCTTTAAAAGGGATGTTAAAAAAATATCACTTTGGGCATTTTGCAGAAGTAGAGGACCCAATGGAAGAACACATTGAGGTCCAGGAAAAGAGCCAACCAACAGAAAATGTCAATTTCGATGAAGATTTTGGGATGCATGATATTGTTGATTAGTTTCATATCATTGAGGAAAATTTCAAAGTTGACAAATTTTTGATAAGCCTATTTTGTAATGTTTTGAATTGAAGATTTTATTTTGAGAATAACTGTTATGTTTTTAATATGCTATTTAGAAATATATGGTATACGTTTTGTTGAGTTTATGTGAATCATCACTTTATGGAAAATAATGTTAAAGAGTATCATTTTTATACATAAAATAGTAGAAAATACGTTGAAAAATGGTTTGAAATGTCTTTTTTTTTTTTAATGACTTCTTTAAGATAAAATTTTAATGAAAAAACTTTGAAAATGCATATATTTTTCGTTCTAACTAGCTTCTAAATCTTACAAAAATTCAAAAAATGTGTGTATTTTTTTACTATAACTAACTATTAAATGCAGATTTTTTTGTAAAGTTTGGAAAATGGCCCTTGTAAATAAAAGTTATAGTTTTCTTATGACCAAGAAGTTTCAAAATCACAAAAAAATGGCTCAAAATGAAAAATGGTGCTACCAGTATACACATTTTTTTTGAAACAGAGGTAAAAATAGCTACTAAAATTGACACCCCAAAAAATGAGAACAATGTCGGGTTCTCATCAAGTTGTATAACTTGTTCACCATTTTGTTGAGGGTTATATGGAACTGTAGTTTGATGTGCAATCCCATGTTGACGAAGATATGCCTCAAAATCATTAGAAGTATATTCTTTTCCATTATCAGTACGAAGTGTGCCAATATGAGGTTGTGCTTGATTTTCTATCCATGAATGAAAGTTCTTGAATGTTTGAAATGCTTCAGATTTTTTCTTTAACAAGTATAACCAATACAATCTAGTATAGTCATCAACAAAGGTCATGAAATACTTATTACCATTGGCAGAAGGAACTGGCATGGGGCCACATAAGTTAGAGTGAACCAACTCTAACTTTTACACGTTCTAAATTTAGACTCTTGGAATGGTTGCTTACTATGATTTCCTAGTATGCATGCATCACATTTGTTCTTTTGCTTAGGAATGGTGGGAAAACCAAATAAACCATTATTTATCAACAAGCGAAGATTGTTATAATTCAGATGGCTGAATATAGCATGCCATAAAAGACTGGATGACATATTACCTTCTTCATACTAAGAGATGTAGGATTTATTTATTTATTTTATTTTTTATTTTTTTTTTAAATTTTTTTTTTCGCTCTTGCAAATGATCCCTTAAGCTTCAACAAATTTCCATCTTCATATCCGGTCATGATGACCTGGCTGTCAAAGGACTTCCTTATCTCTATGATTCCATCAAATATGTGAATGGAATGGCCTTGCTGTCGAATCTGCACCAAGGACAACAAGATTCTCTACAACTCTCGAAGATAGAGAACATTATGCAACAAAAAGTCAAGGAATCCAGGTAGTTCGGGCCCAATGGAACCTATTCCCTTTGGCTTGAGGTTGGATTTGTTTGCAAAATAAACTATTCCATTTGCAATGTCATTCAGTTCTTCAAAACAGTCTTTTCTAAATTTCATTAAGGATGTTGTACTGGTATCAAACAACTATGCATCTTTGTAAGATGAAAAGGACGTGATTTCATTTATCCCAATATTACAATGTGCAACAATACAAGAAGCAAATACAAAAGCTTTACTAGCCTCTTGGATCTTACTTTTGTCTTATTTCCTCTGATCACGTCTTTCTTTGATGGTGTCCCAAGAGGCCCAACATTGATCTGCTACATTTCCATTCTTCCCACATCGCTTACATTGCAAATCTGGTCTTTTCTTTGAATTGTTTATGCCCCCATGCATCTAATTTCCTTCTTCTTCCTCGTCCTCTTCTGTCCCTTGGAAGAGACCATGGATAGACAAAGGGTCTCTACTGTAGATGCAAAAGAATTCATCTTCTACAACTTGTACCTGCAACTAAACAGAGTTTTGGGAAAGGAGAGAGAAAGAGTAAAGGTGAAGGTCTAAGTCTTTGCCACCTTTCTCGATACAATATGATAAAAAATAATTTCTTTAATAAGATTTATGCACTATACTATGCAGGTTTATGTCTTTGAAATAGTACTTTACAATTTAATATTTTCATAAAACATGAGACATATATAATTTTTCATTGTCCCGGAAAGATATGTCTTCCACAAACAAGAAACTGTTACAGATATTTATGAGAGAGATTTCACAATATGATTTTCACCCTAAAAATATCTCTTAAGTGAGGAGTCGACCCAATAATACAAAATTGTGTTAAAATGTAAGTAGTTGCTACTCACCCAACACATAACCAGTTCAAAACGCTATGGTTTACGCCATTCCCCACGAGCCACGAGCTTCCATTCAAAGGTGACACCTAAAACCTCCGACGCAATCTTCTCAACACAACAACCACACCAAACTGAATAAGCAACAATTAGTAGGGTAAATCATGATTAAATTTTCCTTTTACTTCAATAATATGCATGATATTAAAAGCCACTTCGCTAACATAGCCCTCCACGCAAAAACAAAACTATATTATTCTAACCACTGTAAAGCAGAATCCATGGAAACATCCTCTCCATATGCAGCCACCATGAGCGAAGATAGTTTTCACAAAAACAGAGCAGTGTAATATGAGGCAATAGGTCGCATCCCTCAAGAGCAAGTCACAACAAATCAAAGATTGAGTGGAGGTCAAGCTATTCCACAGTGGTCGCAGCTACAATATTTGCCAACGAATTTAGGGTTTTTTGCACAGCTATAGATGGGATTGAGAGAGGTCATTCACACAGGGAATACACATTTATTCCAGTCTTCACACGATACAACAGAGTTTGTAGCTACTTTGATATTGAGATCGCAGGTTCACTAGGAGGAGAGGTTGTTGCTCTCATGGAGTGGAGTGGTCGCGGTTGCAATAGTCTTCACGCTTGGAAGTTACAGCTTATAACGTGAAGGTCATAGCTTGAGGTTGCAACTCACAACTGAGGTCACAACTCACAACTGGAGGTTACATCTCCAATGATTGAGGTCACAGCTCCAAAGTAAGGGCCCAACTCCAGAGATTGAGATCGCAACTCACAACTGAGTAGAGAGTATAGAGCTTACATGCTTTCATAAGGAAGAGATTGCAACACGCATAGTCTATCTCCATAGATCACGAAATCACGCTCCATGCAGGCCACGTTGGAAATAATTAGGGTTTACGGTGGTCTCACCAAGTAACCACACAGCTACATGCTTCACTTGAGAAGACAACCATCGTGAAGGACTGAAAGGTTCAACGCAACTCTGAGATAAAACGTCTGTCAAGCAGGGCAGACTGTCAAGTAGGAAAATGAGAGCAAGGGCTAGCAGGAAGCCTGGCGAAGAAAAAGAGAAACTTATGGGGATGATAAAGCGTTTAGCTGACATAATGCATAATGATCGGCTATAACAACAGGAGTTATGGTAGAATGCCAGAGCTCTGATACCACTTTAGGGTAATTAACTCCCGAATTCAATATATTCGAGGCATAAACCATTTATTTATACATAACATATGGTTGTTGGGATTCACCTACCAACATACCTCTTGGATTCCTAAGAGAATGTTTGTCTTTTCATTCTAAGATATTTACAATAATTACAAATTGTGTGGAACCATAATCCTGAGGATTAGGTTTCCAATATTAATCAAGAAGAACGTCAATCCAGAGATTGGATACTGGTGTTTTATTATGATTTTGTTCAGATCTTTATAATTAATGCAAATTTGCCATGTCCCATCTTTATGCATCAACATAGTTGGGCTCCCACAATGAGGAGCTTAGTCAAATTGGCACTTTTGGATGAGCTCTTTAATCTAACATTTGATTTCTTCATTCTATAGAAGATAGTGTTTATATATTGGAACATTAGGCAAATGAGCACTATGTATCAAATAAAGTCAATGCTTGACCTAGCACTCATGCACCCTTATAGGTGAAGCAAAGGAATCTATGTATTCTTCCACTATCTTGTCCAATTGCTTCTATTGTGTAGAGAGACCCCGTGTAGAGGTTATGGTAGTTGCAATGATCTCCAGTTCACCTTCTAGTTGAATCAAGATGAGGGAAAATCTCCTGGTACAAGGAGAGAATACTTTCCAGCATTGCTTCAATGTGATCAAGGAAACTGTGGTAGTCAGAACTATCTTTGGTACCCTGTAGAGTTGACGTCCCAAAGTAACAATGACACTCTGAGGCTTAGACTAGTACATGACATGATGTTTCCACACATGGGGTTGTCCTAAAAGAACGCCACAAACTCCAAGTCAGGAATCACAAAGTACCTCATATTTGAAGGTTTTTAATGTTGTAGGGTAGGTGGCATTGTATACTAACACATATGTCTCATCCTTGGCTTGACCAACATATGGTGTATGGCTGGGGGTGTGGCATTGTGCAAACTTCAATCTCTTGATGAATTCAGTTAAGATTCCTTTCTTGTCGCAAACTTAAATCTCTTGATGACCTCAGTTAATATTCGGTTCTTGTCACAAACTTCAATCTCTTGATGACCTCAACCCCTCCACCCACATATATGAATGGAAGAGGCACTCACCTTATCTAGGATCCTTTGGTTCTTCTGGTTGGATATTTGTGGTTGTGATGGTAGCACTAGGTTTTTCATTGATAATCCACTTTCCCTTATCTAGCTCTAACTCAAATTCTAAGCTAAAGTCTAAATTTGAATCTTTTAGCTTGGCTAACAATCAGACATTGCTTTGAGTGACACTCATCAATGATGTGCTGAGAACTTTTATGGAACTCACACCACTTTCCAATGTCCTTCAATTTCTCGTTACCCTTATTTGTCTACAACTTAGGTTGGTTGTCCGAAAGTTAGATATCCTTGCTCTATCCTCTGTTCTGTGAATTAGAGCTTCCTTTACCATGCTTTTATTATGGTGTATTTGCATACTGATATCTAGCATGTCTCTCCCAGTAATTGTCAGACTGATCTTTGAAACGAGGAAGGGACTTAAAGAATGCAAAGGTGATTTATTTGTTGTCCGAAAAAAATTAAATGGAGCAATCATACCCTCTAATAGATTTAACCATTTCTCCAAAGCATCTACATATATCCATCCATCAGATAAAGGAATGCCAAAGTTAACTTGTACCTTGAAAGGTGTCACACTTCGAAAATGATTGTTTGTTGAAGGTATATTTTCCACCATTGGAAATTGTTGGAGGATTTGGGTGAAATTATCCATTACCTCATTCTTTGTGATGCAAGGGATTCCTTCAACAACAACTTGATAGGATTTCTTGCTCTATCATCTTTCTTTTATTCCGCCATGGGATACCATTTGGGCTAGTGAGAGTGATCTTCCCCAAGCTCATTTAGTTCAAGAACCAACTCTATATACCCTGACTTCATCAAGGACATGCATGGAAAAAAAGAACAATAACAAATTGTTATGATAGCAATGATATGGATTATGCAAATAATGAAAAGAAGGCAACAATATAATTGGAAACACACACATAAATGTTGCAAAGACCATAGTAATAGAGTGAAACCAAACTTTTATTAATGAATGAAATGGAAAATGATTTCCAAATGCAAAGCAATACAAATTAGCTAGAATGGTGGTAGCCTATATTTGAAGAGAGATGTGCCAACTATGCTCATTTTGCAAGAAGACATTATAGTAGGCCAAAATTATATTTTAACATAAAGTAGGATGCCCTAAGATGCAAAAAATATAAAGATCCAAAATTCTAACCTTGAGAAATGATGTGGCAAAAGGAATGTGAGCCCCAAGGAGGCTAGTTGATATGTAAACTCCCTAAGGGCACATATTTTGCATACAAACTCTGCATAGAGCATTTCTTGGAATATTACAAAGCTTAATATATGCTCTGTGTGTTTGGAATGCCACATAATTAATGATTTGTGGATTATGCCATTGTAAAAAAAGCAAGGGAAATTCCCAAAAAACATGTTTGAATTTTGAGACCTAGAAATTTGTAGTAAAACTACCAAGATGTGGAACCATTACAAGTTAGTACAACAAATGGGAGGCCACTAGTATCCACCTATATCATTTAATTTTGTTTGGCTTGTGTGGAGAGATGTGGACACAAAGTCACCTAGGTGAAGTGTACTGGGATTTATTGGAGTTCATTTGGTTCTCTAGTTTTGTGTCACCTATGTCAAGAGCTTTGCCTTGGGTTTCCTTCAATGTCTGTGGAGAGTTGCGAACATGGATGGATACTATCTACTTGTCCACAATAACATGTTTGTGTTTAGGGGCTTTGCTTTGTAAGGTTATGGTGGTTGTCATCTTTTATTATGCTTGCTTCTAGTTTTGTCCTCTTTTGCTTTTGGGGTGATGGGTTTCCTGCTTAAATTTGGGGCGTATTTTTGTCTTGGGTTTCCTTTGGTATTTGTGAGAGTTGTGGACATGCACCGATAGTGCATGTTATTGCATGTTGATTATGCATGTGTTTTAGTGTTATAAATAGAGGTTTATGGCGGTTATCGTCTTTTGTTGTCTTTGCCTTTGCTTATATTTACTTTATGGTGTTTGTGTTGTGGGATCCTTACATTGGTAATTGGGTCATTGGTTGTGGGGATCGTGTGTTACTTGTTTTGGGTAGGTATTTTATGGTTGTCAACCCATCGTGGTGTTTAGTTTCTATTTGCATTTAGGTGTCGACACATTGTGGTGTCCTGTCTCTATTTCTTGGAATCTGTGTGGTTGGCTTGAAGTTAACCACATAAGTAGAGTGAGATTGATGAGATGGGAGTGGGCATGGGGATGGGGTATTGGTTGTTCTATTGTTTGTGTGGGGCATTAATACATTGTTGGTAATTCCATGTGTTTTTTGTGTCATAAATCACCGTGGTATTGTGTGTTTGCTTGCATTTGGAGCTTACTATTGGATGGTTGTTCATTGAGTTTATGTTGGATATGTGTTATATTCTTTGCAAGTAGACTTAGTCACATCCTAATGAGGGTTCGATGGATGGCCCCCAAATGAAGGGGATCTATGGGGGGTCTACCCCTCTAATTGCGCGGGGTGGGGGTGGGGGGGTTTAGGGGCCCAGTGGACCCACCATTCAGGGGATTGGGGGCTAGATCCACGAGGAATTGTTTTGGTCTGTTATGTATTATTTTTGCCAATGCTTTCGACTTATTGTAAACTAATTTTGGTTAAGGAATTAGGGTTGTAATCTAATATTGGTTAATGGATTAGGGTTTTGGATGTTGTGGAATACCTAAATATTGTATTAGGAACATCGAAGTCAATACAATGAGGTAGAGAGAGGAGTAACTCTCATGTAGGTTAGTTTTCATGGATAGGAGTTGTAGGTTAGTTTTCATGGATAGGAGTTTACAAAGTAAATCTGTGTGTGCCATTTTTATTTCTTGTGTTTTAGATTCTATTAATATTTCTCTTCTTGCACAAGTTTATCAAACTCTTCAAGTGGTATTAGAGTGAGGTTCTCGACTTGAAGGGGGTGCCTTTGTTGCTAGGCTTTAGTTCATTCTATTTAATGTAATGAAACAACTATTTAATGTAATGGAACAACAATTACATAGATCATGTTTTCTTAAAAAGAAACACAATTTCAAAATTGCAATTTATCATACAATTCCAAATATACGAACCTCAAATTTTTTTTTTTCTTTGTTTATATTATTTTGAATACTCAATTTTTTCTTTGTTTATATTATTTTGAATATTTGGTAACTAATAGTGAGTTAAATTATTAACTTATTTATTTAACTTTGTTAGCTAAATAATTAATATCTAAAACAAAGGGTTTATCAAACTGTTTGGTTACATTGGTCCATAATGTTTTTTGCAAATTGCAAGAATCCAGCACAAAACATTTTGATATTGCAAGAATAGCGATTTTCTCACTAAGTGTTTGATATAATCCTTCCATTGAATGATCGCTTTGGATATTGGCTCCTTTGCTCGGACTATGGCTTTGTGTGCAGCTAGTAAAGGCCACATCATCATCACCTTTTGACCAATTAGTGCGTTCAAATTTATCACCTCTCAAGCCAGCACTGAGTTGGTTCCATGGTTCTGTGCAGCCCCTCGTCATTGATTGCTGCAACTTTTTGTTGGATATGCATCGTGACGAGACTCCCATGTGACAATCCGCGGTCAACTATTTGACAACTCCATGACTTGTATTCGTTTTTTAAAGTTAATTCTGTGAGCTCTATCCCGATTCCCATGGTGTAAATGCCGCCCGACCCGCCCTTCTCCAAGCACACAATTTAAATCCATCATGGAGGTGCATGAAATTTCTGGCTTCATAATTGTTGTTTTAATGGGAATGTAGTGTCATTAATTAATTAATAAAAGAGTGATGTAAATCTACAACGCAACAGTAATCTATAACTTTATGTAAATCTCTTAATAAAATGAAGATTTTGAATTTTAGAAACTATATTTATTTATGTGAATAATGGTTGTGTTCCTATGTCTTTTCTTTTCCATTTACAATTTTTCATCTCAATTACTCATTACCAATTACTCTACTAAATATATAAAGTTATTATTTTGTACCCAGTAGTCATTTTCTGTGCTCCATCTCGATTCATATTACACAAGATTTATTTCATCAACCCTCGTAGAAATTTTCAGTCCAAACCTCATTAAGATTTATTTCGTCAACCCTCACAGGAATTTCAGTCCAAACCTGGTTCTGACTCCCACGTTCACCCGCGTGTTAATATGTTGATACACTTTCCTCAAGCTTTTTCAAATGTTCAACAGTAATGCAACCACTTGTTTGTGCTCATAATACCCCTTCGAAGTTGTGATTTTGATTTTGTGATGAAAGAAATAATATCGAGACTCAAGTTTGACTTGGTTTTCTACCTCTGCAATTTAAATATCAAAGTTGAAGATCATGTTGCACATATCTGTTCTTTGTTGTTCGATGATATGGTGTTGAATTGGTTGAAGCTTTTTTTGAAAGCCTGTATATAATTTTGTGGACATGAATAACTGGAGTTTGTATGAAAGTTTCATTTTGACTATGATTTTGAGATGCATTATTGTCATATATCAATGACCTGGTTATTTTAGTTGAAGCATTCCATAAGAACTTTTATCTTCTGCATGCTTTGAACAAATTGAGAAGTAACGTGGGTCATGAAGTATGACTTGATGTCTCAAATATTGGGTTGTGAATCAAAATTCTTTGAACTGTTCTTATCTGCATAGTAAAAGAGAGGATAATGTTCTTCTGTGCATATTTTACATTCATTGAATTCTCATCAGCATATAGATGTCAAGGGGTGAATTGAGATCAATGATAGGTCTTTGATTTGTCAATAAGTGTTATACATGAAAGGTGGTTATCAATTTAGTAGTCTCGTGAAGAAATATTTGGCAAGAATGTTGTAAATGGTCAAGGAGTTTATATGTATAGTCCAATGTGGAATGCACCCGTCATCATAATCTCATTTACCTTATATAAAATATCTCTAGTCCAATGTGCAATGCACCTGTCATCATAATCTCATTTACCTTATATAAAATGTCTCTAGCCAACCTCAGTCTATCTTATCATGATTTTTTCCACAACCTCTTGCTCAAGCAATCTATCACTTGTTCTCTAGCCTACTCCTTACCCCGATAGTAAGATTGTATGATAATAATGATAATTTAGTGCTGATGGATATAAAAGTGAAATGAGTAGTTGTTTTCCATTGTACATAGAGCTTGTTGTTTGCATCATTTGATTGCTTATTTGTGAGTGCTAGATATTAAGATGCATATTGCTTAGGTTTTTATTTGTTCAACCAACTATGAGTTTTCATAGCATGGGTTTAAGGAGGCCTATGAGAGGAAGAGGGAACCAAGGTTAATATTTATGGCATGAGCAAGGGAGGAATAAGATTATTAGGTTCTCTGTTCACTTCGATGTCGATTCGAAGGAATTTCACTAGCTTTCCATTACTGGCCATTTGTAGTTAGGACCTCCTCTGCAAACAAATCAACTTTCCTCATTACATGAACAACCAAACTTACTACCACATCCTAATATAGTTGAAGTTCTTGTTCATCTTGTTGCAGAAAATATCGGGTGGGATATCAAACCTTCTTCTCCTCATAAGAAAATGGATGGTTGGGAACTCCTAGTCCATTATGTGAAAATTTTATCACAATCAAGATCTAGTAACATAAAATTCCTCACAATTAGTTTTGTAAAGATGTGCATAATAGATAAAAAGATGACATAAATGAATAGCTGAATCAAACTTCTATTGAACAAATGTTGTACATACAACCTCTGCAAATGTGTTGGTTGTCCAAATATATTACAATAGCAGAATATCGAAATCCTTTGGAGGGATTCAAATCAGTCACATGTGGAAAGCTTAGAATTAGACAAAATCCCTATCTAAGGAAACATCAATCTCCAATTCATGCAAGGTGGTCATGACTTGTCTAGGTGGGCCTTGGTGGACCATGAGTGACCAAAAAGCAGCAAGTTGGAGGATTTTTAGGAGAAAATCAAGGAGGAGGTGGTTGCCAGAAAGAGGAAAACTTGCCAAAAGCATCCTAGCGCCCCTAGCTTATCCTTATCCATGAGAAAGGCAGTAAAAAGCAGACTTTAAATTGGTAAAGCATGATAAAGCAAGAATAAAGTAGATTGGGCGCTCTGTCTCATAAATGTTGCTTTAAAAGCATCCAATGGGGCACACTTGTGGATAAACATCACAAGATGTGAGCCAAGTATGCACTAGGGGCCAATTAACCTAGTCTAAACACCTAGGAACATAACTTAATGAATACAAATTATATTCTAAGGTCTAGATGGGGTCAAATATTCTAACACCCCCCCTTAAACCTGACTTATGTGAGATCAGGGAATTATTATGAGGGCCCAAGCAACTAGGTCCTATGGCCACCCTTTACAATTTTATTTGTCCATGTAAGCTGAGGTAAAAGAGGAAAACCACTTGAGAACAAAACCTCCATTCTAGAATGGACATGAAAGAGAAACCAAAATATTTACTTCATACTGTGAACTTGAACATAACAGTCCAATGACAAAATTCAACAATGAAAAATTACAATGAATTTGACTCGATCAACACGATTTGAAGAACTGCGACGGCGCCCTCTGCTATGCCCTAGCTTGCACGCGCCGCTGCTCGGCTCTCTCGGTCGCAATGGCGGCGACTGGGGGAGGGCTTCCCCCTCCCACCGCTTCTGACGCCTTCAACCTGCTCCTTCGCCCCTCTGGCTCAAAACCTAAAGCTCCTGCCGTTCCAAAATTCATCAAGAAGCTCGATTCAATCCTTGAAATCGATTTGCCAGGTGAAATTCCTATCAAGGTCGCTTTGGCTCTTGCTGATAGGGGCCTGGTCGGACAGTTTATGGGGCTCTGGCCTTCAACCAAGACCACCGACGACTGGATTCAAAGGAACTGGCGGCCCCAACTAAAGCACAGTGTCACCTGTTACCCCGTAGGTCGTGGCTTCTTCATCTTTGAGTTTATAGCTCAAGAAGACAGAGATCTGATATTCAGAAACGGTCCATACTTCATGGGACCTCAAGGATTGTACCTCAATAGATGGACGCCTGATTTCAACGCAGAAACGGATGTGCCAACAGAAGTTCCAGTCTGGGTAAGGCTCCCAAACCTCCCTATCCACTGCTGGAACACTCCGACTCTGGAAAAAATTGGAAACACCTTAGGGAAATACATCGATAAAGCTGATAACAAGGGCCAATACTCATGTGCCAGAATATGTGTCGAGGTCGATCTTGAAGCAGGCCTTCCCGAAGCTATTAAACTCAAAATAGGAGATTGGACATACTACCAAAAGCTCGACTACGAACAGATCCCATTCAAATGTCGCCTATGTCATGAACATGGTCACTTTCAAAGAAACTGTCCGAAAAATCAGGTCTCAGAAGATGAGGCAGGATGGCAAAAAGTCAAGAAAGGCAAAGCAGTACCAAAGAACCCTGAAAAGACCGTCATGGACAAGCAAAATCATCCTTCAAGCTCAAACAAACCCTCCAGCGAATCCACAAAAGAAAACCCAATCATAGTCTCAAGCCCTAAAGAATGTCAAGAGGCCAACCTCTCCGAGAAGATGCTCTCTACAGCTATCGATGTGCCTCTGCCGGCCAAGCAAGCTAATAGGGAAGATACTGATGCCCTGAACGCAGATCTGCTAGAACCTGGAGAACTTCCCAATCCTCGAGCAGAAGCTGATAAACCAAGCTCTCCCAAGGAAGTCAATGAAGAACCCCTGCTGCAAGATTCATATCCTGAAGAAGATACCGAAGGAGAGACATCCAGCGGTCTCTACTCCTTCCCGATCAAAACCCCAAGAGGAAGGAAAACCAAGAAGAAACAAAGAGAAGAAGCTACTTATCTGGAAGTCCTCGAAGGCTCTCAAACTCTAAAAGGCATCATGAACACCCGATCAAAAAAAGGTACAATTCAGGCCTCTAAAGAGGCCAAAACCTCCCCCCACAATCGTCAATGAAATATATTTCCTGGAATTGCAGAGGGCTTGGATCCACCCTGAAAGAAGATGCAATGAGAGATCTAATCCGAATACATAGGCCTGAGATTCTGCTTATCCAGGAAACTAAAATGGAGGAGATTAAGGCCCTCCAAATCGGAAAAAGGTTTTGGAAAAAAAGCGTTGGATCGGCAACAATTCAAGAGGTGCCTCAGGAGGAATTGCTACCTTCTGGGATCCTTTCCTATATGATATTGAAGCTGAAGAACGAACTGTTCACTGGGTTTTCACAAAACTGGTCCACAAGCAATCGGGACACAAGGTAAGTCTCTTTAACCTCTATGTCCCTGTTCTGCATGCGGAAAAAAAAGAGTGCTGGAACACTCTTGAAACTTTTCTTCAATTACAGAATAGAGATAACATTATTATAGCTGGAGATCTGAATGTGACTCTGGCAGCTAATGAAAAGAAAGGAGGAAACCCAGTTAGAGACCCCTCAAGAGAATGGGTAGAAGACATCATCTCTGGCTGGGATCTGCTTGACATCAAACCCATCAATGGCAACTTTACTTGGACAAACAAAAGAATTGGGCCTGGCCATGTTGCAGCAAGGCTAGACCGCTTCCTTGTCCACTCTTCCTTTCTTGATCTGAATCTTCTTGCTACCTCCAAAATCCTCCCTCACTACACCTCTGACCATAGGCCGATTCTACTTGAGCTAACCACCGATCAAAATCTTGGTCCTATCCCCTTTCGGTTCAGTCCACTTTGGATTCATCATGATGACTTTCTTCAAACTGTAGCTGATTCATGGAACACCCACCTCTCTGGCTCGCCCTCCTTTGTTTGGGAATCCAAACTTAAAAGACTCAAATTTGCCCTTAAAGCATGGGCCAAAAATCTTCCCTCTCCTGCCTCCAACAGAGAATTCGCCCAGGCTGAGCTAGAAACGCATCAAGCCTTAACTGGCTCCTCCCCTGCGTCTGACTGGATTCTCTCCAAGGAAGAAACTTTGCAAAAAAACTTCTTCACTGCCTGTAGGGTGGAAGAAGATTACCATCGTCAAAAATCCCGTAACCTCTGGCTTCTTAGCGGAGACAAAAATACCAAATTCTTTCACAAACAAGCTGAAGCTAGGAAGAACTACAAAGCAGTCACTGAAATTCGGTTTGAGGGAGAAGTAATCCAAGATGCAGATAGAATCAAGAAGGCAGCTGTTGAAACTTTTGCTGATCTCTTCACTGCTCCCATTGAAGAGCCTCTCGATACCACCTCCCATCCTTTTGATCTCATCCCCCAGCTCATCAGTGAGGAAGAAAACAGCTCCCTATCAGCGCCTATCACCATGGATGAAGTTAAAAAAGCTCTCGCTGCTATGAAACTCGATAGTGCGCCGGGTCCGGATGGCTTTACAACTAGATTTTTCACCTGTTGTTGGACAATCATCAAGTATGATCTCCTCAAAATGGTTAGACACTCCCAGAAAACCAACAAGCTAGGAGGCAGCACGAACTCTTCCTTCCTGGCCCTGATCCCCAAAGAAAAAGGAGCCAACTCCTTCAACAGATTCAGGCCTATCTCCCTCTGTAACACGGGCTACAAACTAATTACCAAGATCATTGCCACCAGACTAAAAAGATTGCTCCCTCGGATCATCCCGGAGAACCAAGGAGGGTTCATCAAAGGCAGAAAAATATTGGATAACATCATTCTCGTTCAAGAAGCTATCCACTCAAGCAACCAGCGTAAGGAGAAAGGCATGGTCATCAAAATCGACTTAGCTAACGCCTTTGACCGAGTTAGACATGAATTCCTGTTTGCTGTTATGGCTAAATTTGGATTCTCCACCAACTTCATTAACTGGATCAAAGGATGTGTGGGGGACCCTTGGATTGCCCCTCTAGTAAATGGAAGGCCAACTCGTTTCTTCAAAGCCTCAAGAGGTTTAAGGCAGGGCTGCCCGCTTTCTCCCCTTCTTTATGCTATCCAGGCATCTATCCTCAGCTATCAACTTAACTTCAGTCAAGACATTCATGTGCTTCCTGGGCTCAGAATTGTGAACAATGTCAGGGACATCAATCATGCCCAATTTGCTGATGACACCCTTCTTCTGGGAGGAGCGTCTGTCCACTCCTCGGAGCAATTCAAAAGAGAACTGGAGGTATACAAAAAAGTCTCTGGGAGCAAAATAAATCTCCACAAAAGCAAAATCTTCAG
Organism: Larix kaempferi; assembly: GCA_027924585.1. Taxonomy (NCBI): domain Eukaryota; kingdom Viridiplantae; phylum Streptophyta; class Pinopsida; order Pinales; family Pinaceae; genus Larix; species Larix kaempferi. The sequence goes on from BSBM01000698.1 coordinate 7,448,301, forward strand.
CTGGAACTGTGCAGCCAGGGAACTAAGGGACATCAGCAGAACGTTGGGAATGGAATCCACCAAAGACTGGAATAACTTCATTTATCTCGGAATCCCCATTTGTAAAAACAAAATCACTTCAGCAGATTGGGATCCTATAGTGGACAAGATCAAAAGCAAAATCCAAAAATGGGGGGCCAGCTGGCTCAATCTAGCAGGTAAGACTACTCTCATCAAATCAGTCCTCAATAGCATGCCCATTTACCAATCTTCTATTCTGCTCGCTCCCTGCTCTGTAGTTAACAAGATTGAAGGGTTGATAAGAAAATTCATTTGGGAAGGAGGAAAAGGGAATGGGAACAAAATTCATCTAGTCAGTTGGGAAAAGATAAAAAAGCCTCGGAATGAAGGTGGCCTTCAGGTAAGAAGTTTAACATCTCAAAATCTTGCTCTGGGAGCTAAATTACTCTGGCAAATCATCTCAGGTAAAACCAGCTGGAGCAAAGAAGCTCTCCGCAGAAAATACTTCCCAGGCCCGAGGAAGAGATGCCTGGACCAACAACCTCCTCCTAGTAAAGGTTCGCCAATCTACAAGTTATGCATAAAAGCTCTGCCCCCATTCCATAATAAACTGTACTGGATCCCCGGAAATGGCAGCTCAATCAATATCTGGGAAGACTCCATTCTGGGGAGCCCCCCAATTGGTGCTAATTCGGATATCAACAACATAAAAACATGGCTGCTTGGAAAAGGATCCATCACACTAATGGACCTCTATGTCTGGGAGAACGATAACTGGAATGGTTGGGACTTAGGCCATGTTCCCTCGGCTCTCAACACTGAAGCAGATGTTCTTTTGGCCCTCCTCCAAGGCAAGTCCCCATCCAAAATGGATTCCAGAGATAGAAGGGGTTGGGGAACCTCAGGAGTGTACACTACTGCAGAAGGCTACAATGAACTCCAGTCCATCCCCTATGTGGCCCCAAATCCTATTGTTTGGAAATTTATATGGTCCAAACCTTTCATCTCGAAAATTGATATCTTCTGCTGGTCCTTAGCCCATAAGAGTATTCTCACTGGTGATAATCTCAGAAGAAAAGGAATGGAAGGCCCAACCCGATGTCCCCTCTGCAAAAGCAATGATGAAACTATGGACCACATAATGCTGGAGTGTCCCTATGCTAAAGAGGCCTGGATCCAAGCCATGAGCCTTAACATTGCCCCTAACCTGCCCCATACTGTTCAGCACCTTTTCTCCACTTGGAAGTCACTGTCTCCCTTCAAGCTGAACAACAAGAACCTGCTTCAAACTGCTTGGGGATGGCTCCCAAAAGCCATATGCTGGAAACTGTGGCTAGAAAGAAACAATAGAATCTTCCGCAGTAAAGAAGCACCTCCCTGGAAAACTGCTGTGAAGGCTAGAGCCATCCTGGGAGAAGCCCTGGATTGCCACTCCTTAATTTGTGTTTCCCATCTTCTACAAGAGGAGGTCAATTGGTTAAGTCTGCTAACGACCAATCTTCCCCCCCGTTCCTCCTGCGGAGTCCCTCAATCAGAGACTTGGGAAATCAGGATGGAGGAAGCAGACTTCAGAAGTTGGGAAGCCTCCCTAAATAAACCTTGCCTGTTCTTCGATGGGGCCTCAAAAGGAAATCCAGGACCAGCCGGTGCCGGTGGAATAATCAGATCAGCAAGAGGGCTATCTGGCATCAATTATTCCTGGGGACTTGGAAATGAAACTAACAACACTGCTGAATTTTGCAGTCTTTGGCAAGGTCTAAATATTGCGCGTGATCAAGGAATTCGCCATTTAACTGTCATGGGAGACTCCAGGATCCTAATCAAGGCTCTTATAACCAAGAAAGCTCCTCCGAATGTCCAACTCCGCCATATTTTTCAAAGAATCCTCCAGGTTAGCAAACACTTCCAAAAAATAAGATTTTTCCATGTGCTTCGTGAGCTCAATAAACAAGCAGACATGGAAGCCAATAATGGGGTCGAGCTGGCTCAAGGAAATCTAAAAATCAATGGATTATGTCAGCGATGTGACATCCCCTAGCTGCAGGAGATCCTGTATCTTCACGCAGCACGCTCCTGGGCTTCCCCAAATCACGTTTTCCATGAGAATGCAGAGATTCCCTGCACTACAGCTCAGAGACAGGTCCTTGCGCCCTCGGGAGTATCCCTGCTTGCTCTTAAAGGAGCTCCTCCCCTGTCTCGTTCTCATTCCATTCTGCAACGCGAGCTCTGTGGGAAAGCTTTTGGTCTCAAGCTTGCTGAGGCACTTATCTCCAGCCCCTGCTCAGTTCATGGTTCAACGAGCGCCCCTGCGCGAGATGGTGAGCTCCTCCAGCTCCGGACTTACAACATATGAACGTATTGGAGCTCTGGAAAATGCCCTTGGGCGTTTGAGGGCAAAATATGACGATCAGAAGGCTAAACTCGAGGCGCTCTCCAAGGCTGGAGAGCAAACCTGGGACTTACTGAACAAAGACATCATGCAACTAAGGGCTGAACTCTCTGAAAATATGGAAGATTTAAAAGATGAGACGCGCACAGGCTTCAAGGACGTGGTGAACACTCATGGTAATTTTGGGCACCGAATCGCAGCACTGGAAGCTCAAGTCTCCAATCTGAAAGACAAGCTGGAAAAATAATTACAGACCTGCTGCACAATGCGCCTCTCTCCTCTGTTATAGCTAAATAATGTCTGGCATATGGGAGTAGTTGAGCCCTGCCATGTTTTGGGCGAACTCTGTAAGCTCGCTGAACTACCAAAGAGGTGTATTGTATCTAAAATTTCTATGTAATAGCTTTCGGTTGCTAAAATACCGGCACTAATACAATTCCCACATGTTCTTGTCAAAAAAAAACATAACAGTCCAAAGAAGACCAATGAGGCCAATGATTGGCAATTCAAATATTTGGAGGTACTTTCCTCTTTGCAAGAAGAGGTATTTTCTCCCAATTGTGCCAATGATGATCTTGAAATTTTCACTTTGAACCATGAGCAACTCCAAGAATGTATGCCCACATGATGGCAATGTCATGAGGATCCTTGAACTTCGAACTAATGGAGGTGAGAGAAGATCCAACTGAACCTTGACGTGCTTGAGACTTCGAACCATGTGAGGTAAACCCAAGCAATTGTGAATGCTCTTCAAACTTGAACATTGAACCATGGAAGGTAAGATCAGGTCCAAAAGAGACTTGATTCTCTTGAAACTTGAACTTCAAACCAAAGGAAGTTATATCAGCTCCGAGAATGTGGAACACGAGTTCCAAGTTTTCCAATGTGATGGCAGAAGCATGAGGTTCTCCATCTTTTGTGCAACTCTGAGAATATGTGCTAGCAATCAAGTAGGAATCCATAGGAAGCATATGACCAAGGAGAGTGAATGCATCCCCTCCAAATTCCAATCTATCTTCCAAAACATCCAATAGATCACCATTCTACACACCAGTAGACTCATTGGAAAGAGAGGAATTGAAATCCTCTTCAGCTTCTAGAGCATAAACTGTCTTATCTTGCTCAGAATTCGAATTAGAAGACTCACAAGAGAACATGAGAGAGGAATGTATGTCTATCTCTTCAACAATGAAGCTCCATTAGTCACTTCTTCTTCATCATGAACATCATAGGATAAGGATTCAAGATCCTCATCGACTTCTAGAGCTACAGACGAAGATGTCTCTTCAATATCTACTTCATGACATACAAAGGAAGCATTCGAATCAAAGAGATTCAAAACAACATGAAGTTGTGTTGAATATTATGCCATTTATTCATGAACAACTTCATCAGAGAGAGTTGAGTACAAGACATCGGGAGGGAGATCACATGATGAGGTGCTAGATTCGCTCCAGGCATTAACTTCTTCTTTCTGCACACCAAAATCTCTATTCAGATTGCTCCAGAGCTAAAATGGATACGCAACATAATCTATGAGGTAATGCATTTTAGGAGACATGGCCAAGCACATAGCTCTGAATTCTCTGTCACAATCATTTAGCCAAACATATTTCTATTTATAGGACTCTAGTTCGCTCACAACATCAATTGACACATCATAGAAACATTGTCTCTTGAGATATCCACACATCTTTGGCTTCCACTCAACATAATTGAATGGAGTAAGAGAAGGAACTTTCGAATCCATGAAGACGTTGTTGTACCTGCACAAGAAAACACCCAGAAGGAAAAATATGGTAGGTCAATCAAACTCTACTTTGACATTGAGCACATTCAGGAGTGCATCACACCTGGGTAGACCCCAATGGCAAGCCAAAGGACTCAAGGCAATTGGACCAAGATTTATGTGGTAACTCCACTGCTTTTGGTGCTACAATGGAAGTATTTGAGTGAGATTGAATCCAGCTAGCTCTGATACCATGTGAAAATTTTATCACAGTCAAGATCTAGTAAAATTAAATTCTTCACAATTAGTTTTGCAAATATGGTCAGAATAGAGAAAAAGATTTCAGAAACGAATAGTTGAACCAAACTTCTATTGAACAACTATTGTACATCCAACCCTTGCAAATGTTTTGGCTATCCAAATATATTACAATAAAATAAAATCGAAAGCCTTTGGAGGCATTCGAATTAGTCACATGTGGCAGGCTTATAATTAGATAAAATCCCCATCTAAGGCAACATCAATCTCCAACTCATGCAAGGTGGTCATGCATTGTCTAGGTGGGCCTTGGTGGACCATGAGTGACCAAAAGGCAGCAAGTAGGAGGATTTTCAAGAGAAAATCATGGAGGAGGGGGTGGCTAAAAAGAGGCAAAAATTGCCAAAAGCATCCTAGCGCCCCTACCTTATCCTTATCCATGAGAAAAGTAGTAAAAAGCTGGCTTTAACTCAGTAAAGCAGGATAAAGTAGGAATAAAGCAGATTGAGCACTCTGGCTCATAAAAGCTACTTTAAAAGCATCCAGTGGGGCACACTTGTAGATAAACATCACAAGATGTGGGCCAAGTATGCAATAGGGGCCAATTAATATAGTCTAAACACCTAGGAACATAAATTAATGAATACAAAGTATATTCTAAGGTCTAGATGGGGTCAAATATTCTAACACATTAATCCCCTGCTCATGTTGCTGCTAGTACTGCATCTTGGGAAACCACCCAATCTCTTCACTGCATCCTGAAACTGAAGCCTGTGTTGAGAAACCTCAAGACCTCAAAGACCCTTCTAAAAAGCATCTCGGTTCTATGGATGAGAAAGGAAAGGGCATAATGAAGGCTTCTCCTTAGAAGTCAAGTGGAACATAGTGAAGGAGAATCACATTTTGTTTCTGCTAGACTAGAAATATGTTTTCATGATTTGTTTCCTAAAGCATGTTGATGTGAGCAATAGTTTTTAGATATTTGACTTTTGAGAGATGGTAGTTTTGTTTTTGAGACTCATATGGAGATATTACTTTACTTTTTCAACACTTTAAACATTATGATTTTTATTTTTTAAATTTCGAGCTATATATGCAGATTGCATTTTGATGGACAAGTATTATGAAAGAAATATAGTACATATATATTTTATATAAATGTTTCATTATTATGAAAGTGCTAAGGTATATGTGTTCTGCATAAAGATAAGGGAGGCACAAGGATATTATTGTTGGTACTCCGGGATTCATCCCCCGTGAGATTTATTTGGAATAAAAGGAGGGTCCCCTATGTTGGTTATGTTCCCCCATCATTTGTTACATCTATCCATCAAATCCTATATGCGTATTCCCATGTGTTTTAAGTCTTTTTTTTAAGTAAGTCATATTATATTAACATTTCATAAATATTACATAAGTCTGTAGCCAAAACTACCGCAGTTGCTGGTCCTCCAGTCACATCATTTGACCTCAATTGCATGCCTGCATCTATAGTTCCTGCCATGTCAAGCCGTGGGAGAAAAGGAATGCCCAATTCTTTACCATTTTCATCAATTTTCATGTGAAGAAGCCTTGTATCTGCATAAATCTCTCTCTAGAACTCAACTGCAATGTCGTCCCCACGCTCCTTCTCTTCTTTCTCTACCAAAACTTGAGTAGACCCTTAATTACCCAGTGAAACACCACGATCTTCTTGTACTACACCTGGCGTGCACACGATGAACCCAGGTCCAAGATCCACCTCTCCAGAGCAACAACCTCCACTGATGGTTGACCTCCCTTCACTTCACACCACAACCCATGTTTCGTCAGCTCAATATCTGATCAAATCGAGGGGGGAATGGACGCTCGATATAACCATGTAGCTTGAGCAGCCCATAGTTGTTCTCTGCTCACCCTATACTTAGCCTTCTCCTCAGAGCCTCCAACCTCCCCTTTCTAATCCATTCTATCACCCACCACCCTGGAAAACTTCGACAGACGTCTCGTATAGAAACATAGCACTAGGCCACCACCCTGGAAAACTCCAAATGTTATATGTTTTAAAGATTAATTATTCAATTTTGTTTAATATCAAATTTATGTATGAAGTAACTAAGAGAATCCTAACTAATTTGGTTTTTTAGAGGTTGATATAGTGGTGTTTTGTTTGAAATAGTGACAACTTTGGAAACCTTGGAGTATCTGGAACAAGGGGAGTCATCTTTTTGTCAAATGTTCAATACTTCTCTTTTAAGTTAGGGCTTGGGCAAAGAACAAATAGGGAAAAGCTTAGAGTCCTAACATTGCTTCTTGGAATTGCATAACTAAAGGGTTTAAAGGATTTCCATGTTTTTGGTGATCTTAAAATCGTTGTTGTAACGCCCCGTTTTGACATTACTACGTGAACTACTATTATATGTTGTATTTGTTTGATTGTGAGACTTCGTCGGTTTCATGACAATGTGGACATATGGTTCTATTATATTGGTGATATATATATGTGTGTGCGCATGTGATGTTAGTATTATGATCGGTAGTCAGGTTTAGATATGTATCATGTGTTAATTATGTCTCATATATGCAAATTACCAAATGATGGGTATGTGGATACCGTTACAGTTATATGTTGAATAAATGAATGTTATGCCAGGTGCATGGTGAATAAATGAGTTTATTGTTGTTATGTTATGATGAAATGTAAGTGTACATGTTGAGGATTTATGCACGATATTCTATATTGTATGTCGAGGACTGAGTTACAGGCTGGAATGGCTAAGTGATAGTTGGATCCTACGAGGTGGGAGAACCTCGGGGACATGCACTTCGACAAATAAATGGTATGCGAGTGATGCATTATTTACTTACGCATGATTATTATGATGTATATTATGACATGGGTGGGGTGGGGTTTCAAGAAACTCAACCGCCCAGATTGGTTATCCGATGACAGACCGAGTACAAGTGCAACGTTTTTATTATGTCGGGTAGACATAGTCCCTTGTTCCATTAGGGGGGTGGAGGCTTTACCAACCGTTTATCCCCAAAACCCAAAGTCATGGGAGGGATGTGCTACGGCGCGCTCCCCAAGGTGTGTGATGATGACTGGTGGTTTCATGCTGGGGAAGCTTGGTTGATGTAGTCGACACTTCCACTTACGGGTTCTAGCTAGAGCCGGTCATGGCTTGACACTTTAGGGTAGTCCAACAGAGGAAAGGATAGGATGTGGAAGTTAGTTGTGATGTAGGTAGATAGGTGTAGCTTGAAGTCGGGGTGAAAACAAGATCTAACTGTATGTGTGTAAAACCCTTGATTGATTATGTGTCATAACTTAGTAATGTATGAATTGTCGCAACTTAATAAAATGCAGTTAGGTAAAAGACGACACCTTGCAAACTATGTTAAAACATGTGTCAGTAAACAATAAGTTTCGTGATTATGATTGATGTGTGTGAATTATTACTGTTAGTGTACTTACGCGAGGTATGTAAGCAGTAGCTACGCTTACATAACTCGCCTACATATTTATAAATTGCATGAAATATTGCCGAATATTAATGTTAATAATGTCGATTAAGTTTAATAATGATGATTAATGTTGATAATGTAGATTACTGTTAATTATTGTCGATTAAGGTTAATAATGTTGATTAATGCTAATTATTTTCCATTAATGATTAATTATTGTTGATTAATAAACAAGTTACAGTTAATTTAAGTAGTAAATAATGCATTTGGTTAGTAATGCTTAATTGAATGTTAATGAGTTTGATTAGTAAAGGCTAAGGGGTAAATGTTAAAAGGGTATTGTAATGTTAGTAAGTATAATATAACTTAAAATTTGGAGTGACCTTCGAGAGAAGACTAGCGCTCTGGCCGAAAACCTTAGCGCTTTGGTTGCTCTGCATGGAGCCTCCCTGGCCATCTACGTGCTCCCTCTGAGCCGCAGTCATGGATCCATCTCAGGGGGAACGAAAGCGTCTTCTAGATGCAGCATTCCCTTCCCTGGTGGATGCTACCCGCCCTCTCCTGGAATCCGCTGACCACTCGGATGCCTTCATAAAACGTGCAACCGCCCCACGAATCCAGATCCCATCGATGCCTTCGAATTTGCAGGCTCTTGCACTGAATGAATGAGGCCTTATTGGACAGTTTACAGGAATTTGGCCATCCCCAAATCGATGGAAGCTTGGATCAACAAAAACTGGATGCCTCTGATCACTGGTGGACTTCAACATTGCTTCTTTGGTAAGGGATATTTCATTTTTCTCTTTGAAAAAAGATCTCATCTTTCGAAGTGGCCCCTATTTCATGGGTCCTTGAGGCCTATATCCGAACCGCTGGAGTCTCTCTTTTGACCCTGGAAAAGATGTCCCCTCCGCTGTCCCTATTTGGGTCCATCTCCCCCACTTTCCTCTGCATTGCTGAGACGATGATACCCTGCTTGCCATTGGAAATGCTCTCAGGAAATACATTGATAAAGCTGAGCCCAAGGGTTCCCTTTTCACCTGTGCCAGAATATGTGTTGACGTAGATCTAGAGAAAGGTCTACCTGAAGAAGTCAACCTCCAAATGGACGGATGGAAGCATATGCAAAAGGTCGATTATGAACAGCTATCGTTTAAATGTAAAAAATGTCACGAATATGGACACTTCGTGAAAAACTGCCCCAAGATTCTTCAAGAAAACCTAGAAAAAACTCAGGAAGATGGATGGAAGCAGGTTAAAAAGGGTTAAAAAACCACGTCTGCACCTCAAATTGTTAAAATCTCTCAGCCTCCCCCAGCCAAAGGAAAAAATACGAAAGCTAAAAAGGCCACAAATGTCAATAGCTTCCAAGAACTTCAGGTTGAAGAAGGGGAAATTGTTACTCTGGAGGACCAAGTAGATTTGGATAAAGAAGAAATAATAATCCTTACTCTTGAAAAAGAGACAAATGAAGATAAGCAGGGAGGATCAGCTTCCCCAGGAGGGTCATGGGTAGACAAGGTAAAAATCAAGTTTGTGCCATCTTCTTCCTCCCTCGAAATCTCCTCTGATTCCCATGAGGAGGAGGACCTAGCTCAACCCCCAAACACAAGAGGGAGAAAATCTCTTAGGTACCACAGAGAACAGGAAGCTGAAAGAGAAATTGAATTGGGAAGACAAAAAAGTCTAGAAGATATGAAGCTGCTCCAACAGCCAAAATCCCAAAGCGGAGAAAAGGAAGGCAGGTCCCAAGCAGGACCTAACCCAACCAAGAAATAATGTTAGTAGTCTCTTGGAACTGTCAGGGTCTCGGTGGGATGAACAAAGTAGAAGCTCTTAAAAACATGATAAAAAATGAAAAACCAGACCTTGTTTTACTCCAAGAGACTAAGATGCAGAGTGCAGATCTCTTGGCGCTCTCAAGTTATTTCTAAGCTGGAAGTCAGGGGAATGCAGTCAATGCCCACGGAGCCTCGGGGGGAATAGCAACCATCGTCTCCCCTAATTTCTCTATCCTCTCCTCAATAAAAAATAATCACTAGATGATCTTTGAAATAATCACAAGATAACAACAACTCCATTTTCATGTGCAATGTGTATGGACCCATTCATCATAGGGACAAAGTCAATTTTTGGGAAGACCTCAGTAACCTCAAAGACAACATGCAGGGAGAAAAACTCATCATTGCTGGCGATTTCAATGTAACGAAATCCCAACAGGAGAAACGGGGGTGGTAGCATTGTTCATGACCCCTTTGGGGAAAAGCTCAAAGACCTTCCGGTGGACTTGGATCTTATCGATATCCCTCTGAAAAATGCCAAGTACACCTGGAGCAATAGAAGATGTGGTGCATGACACATAACGGCCAGGCTTGATCATTTTCTGGTATGCTCCTCCTTCTTTCACTCTGACATGTTAGTCACTGCTTTCTCCATTCCTTGTGCTTCCTCTGATCACAAACCTATTGGACTCTCAATCGCCCCCCCGGAAAATCTTGGACCCATACCCTTCCGCTTCAACCATCTCTGGATCAATACCCCCAGCTTTTTTGATGTTGTCTCGAGCACTTGGAATAAAATTTTCCTTGGCTCACCCAGTTTCATTTGGGAATCCAAACTCAGAGCAGTAAAAATTGAACTCAAAAAATGGGCAAAATCTTCTTTCAAAAATACCAATAGCACCAGACTCATCCTCCAGTCCAAGTTGAGTTCCCTCCATCAAAGAATGGACACCGAGGAAATCATGACTTCTCTCCTAAACCAAGAAAAAAATGTTGAATTGGATATTCTTAGAGCTGCAAAACAAGAAGAAGAAACCTGGAGAATCAAATCCAAGAAACTGTGGCTAAGAGGGGGTGACAGCAATACCGAGTACTTCCACAACCAAACAAAAGCTCGTCGAAGCCATAATGCTATCAGAGAACTAAAAAATAACATTGGGGAAAGGATCAACGGGAAAGAGAACCTGAAAGTGCTAGCCTTCAACCACTTCAAGGAGCTCTTCTCGGATAGTGGAGAGTTGGACCTGAATGCACAAGCGGATCTTCTAGAGAACATCCCCAATTTTGTCTCTAAAAATGCAAACAGAGATCTCGCTAAACCAATCCTGGAACATGAAATTGAAAAATCCATTTGGTCCCTCCAAATTGATAAGGCCCCCGACCCTGATGGTTTCACCATAAATTTCTACCGAGCTGCTTGGGAGATCATCAAAGAGGATCTCAAGCGTATGCTGAATTGGACCAGGAAAAAAGACAAATTCGGAGGAGCCACCAAATCTTCCTTCCTCGCTCTCATCCCCAAAGATAAATCCCCCTCCTCCATGAGTCGTTTAAGACCAATCTCCCTCTGCAACACTTCGTACAAAATCCTCCCAAAAATTCTTGCCACCAGGATGAAAAAAGTAATGGGGAAACTCATCTCTGAAGCACAAGGGGGTTTCATAGCGGGTCGAAAAATCTTGGATAACATTGTTATTGTCCAGGAAGCTATTCACACTAGCATAGAAAAAAAGAATCAAGGAATGGCCATTAAGCTTGATATGGAAAACGCCTTTGATAGAGTCAATCATAGTTTTCTCTTTGCCATTATGGAAAAGTTTGGATTCTCCAACAGGTTTGTAAGGTGGATAAAAGCTTGCATAAACTCCCCCTGGATTTCACCTCTAGTAAATGGTAGACCTACCAATTTTTGCTTGGCAACACGCGGTCTGCGTCAAGGCTGTCCTTTGTCTCCTTTCTTGTACCTCCTTGTGGCGGAATCCTTGAGTCGAAAGCTACACTCCATGCAAGCCTCAGGTGATCTAAAGGGTATCAGAATTGTTAGAGGAGTGCGGCCAGTTAATCACTCCCAGTTTTCCGATGATACTATTTTTCTTGGAGGAGCCTCTGTCACTATTGTTAATCAGTTCAATCTTGCCCTCACTTCCTTCCTCAGAGCCTCGGATGGAAAAGTGAACCTTGATAAATCCAAAATTTATAGTTGGAACTGCCCCAACAGGACCTTAGCAAGAATTGCTAGAATTTTTGGCTTTGAAGGACTAAGAGATTGGAGCTCCTTCACTTATCTTGGAGTGCCAATTTTCAAAGGTAGGAAAAACGTGGCTGACTATCAGGGATTAGTTGTCAAAATAAAGAACAAGATCAGCTCGTGGGGTTCTTGCTGGCTAAAACCGGCTGGCAAGCTGGTGCTCATCCATTCCATTCTCTCCACCTATCCTCTTTACTCCTGCTCCATCTCCCTCACCCCCAAAACGGTGTTCTCTGAAATTTCCAAAGCTCTCCGCAATTTTCTCTGGTAGGGTGGAAAAACTAATGGCATGAAAAAGTTTCATCTCATTAGTTGGGATACTGTGTGTAGGCCAAAAGAGTATGGAGGGGCTGGGATAAAAGACCTCACTCATATGAATCTGGCTCTTGGAGCCAAAATTCTCTGGAGAATCATTTCTGGAAAGAATGCATGGTGGAAAGAAATCTTCTACAAAAAATATATGCAGGGAAGTAGAAGCAGGTGGGTGGAAAAAATTGATCGAGAGAAGAAGGGAACTGCGATTTGGAATCTCTGCAAAATTTATGTGTTTATCATTCAAAACAATCTTTCTTGGGCCCCGAGCAACGGTAAAAAAGTCAAAATTTGGAAAGACAACCTTGGACCTTCCTCTCCCACTACTTCACTCATCTTCTTTCAGGACCTGAGACATTGGATGGAGCAGTCCAATATTAAAACCCTCTATGACTTATCATCTTGGTCTCCTCAAGGGAATTGGTTGGGATGGAAGAACCTCGACCTCCCGGATCAATTACAGCCTTAATACAATGCTCTCCTTTCCTGACTTCATGGTGTGATACCCATCCATCAATCTCTGCGTGACAAGCGCAGATGGGGGAAGAATGGACATTACAGCGTCAAGGAAGGCTACAACTATTTGGATACTTTAAACAACAGAGGAAACAAAGAAAAAAAATGGAAGCAAGTGTGGAGCAGGGACGGGATCCCAAAAGTGAATGTCTTCATTTGGGCCCTTGCTCATAAAAAGATCCTCACTACTGAAAACCTCAGAAAAGAGGCGTTGAAGGTCCGGCCAGATGCATTCTCTGCAAAAAAGAGGAGGAGACAACAAATCATCTTTTCCTAGACTGTGAGTTCTCCCAAGAAGTGTGGAAAAAAGATCTACAAGACGTCCACCTGAACCTTGTCCTCCCCACTGTTTGGTCTGACCTCTTTGAGAACTGGCACTTATATTACCCAAACTCCCTCTCTGGAAAACTGAATTTCAAAAGAGCCTGGATAGCCTTCCCTAAATTCCTGTGCTGGAAACTTTGGACTGCAAGGAATCATGAATTTTTTTATGGTCTCAAAGCCTCCCAGGGAAAATCATCGCCTCTTCTAAATCCTTATGGATTGACTTCCTCTCCTCTAGAAGTATGAAAAACCTAAGCAAAGAACCATTAAGTGTCGAAGAAAAAATTTGGGTGGCTAATCTGCTCTCCTCCCCTACTCACTCTACCCTACATACTCATAGGAATAAAAAACCACAGAGCTGGCACATCAGGAAGGATCCTGAAGAATTGTAGAGATGGATTCTTACTCTGAGAAGCAACATCCTCTTCTTCGATGGTGCCTCCAAAGGCAATCCTGGGTTGGCAGGTGCGGGGGGAGTTCCTCTTGACTCTGACGGAAACAAAATGGAGGATTATGCTTGGGGAATTGGGAAAAAAACCAATAATGAAGCTGAATGGTTAGCTGTGATCAAGGGGCTGGATTTAGCCAGAAGCAAAGATATCAAAGACCTAGTGGTTTTTGGAGATTCAATGCTGGTGATCAGAGAAGCCAGAGACATATCCAGCTTGCGTCGAAAACCTACTTCCACGATGCACCAACACTTCTTCTGCTTGGCCAAAAACTTCAACTCCCTCACTTTCCTTCACATCCTTAGACACTACAATAATTGTGCCGACACCATGGCTAATAGAGGATCAATTTTGAATTGTGGTCATGCTCTTTTCAATGAACAACCTAGAAGCAATGTTTGGGTTCCCTAAGTTTCTACCTTTGTCACACCCCCATCCCCCCCCTCCCCATCTCTCACCACTCGATGGTCTCATTAATTTTCCATATCCACCTTAGATCCCCTCGCGTTGTGCAATTGTCCCTTCGGAGGTTTCGGCGGTCACCCCTGGCAGACACCACCTATCTCGCATGCGGGGTCCTTATGAGGACAATCCCCAAGGTGCTGTGGGGATATATCATGCAGGGTGGTGAGGATATTTGCACCCTATGTTTGCATTTGAACTCCTGATCTTCGGTAATCGCCAGTGTCTGTTTCTTCCTTTGCAGCGTAGAGTTCGGAAGCTTCTCGTCATAGGACTCTATGGGGGAGTGTAACCAATGCCCTGTTGCTCTGCACTGTAGGAAATTCTGGAAGAACGAGCAGCCCACTCCTGGGGGGGCTGGAAATGGTGGCAAGAAGCGTTCTCTGTCTGAAATCTTTCAGGAAGCTGGTTGTGTGGATTCCTCTAGGGGAGGTGGTTCTAAGACTACCTATCTCAACCACACTAAGGCGTTGGAATCTGGAAATGGAGGGGTTTGGATGCCCCTGGATGTTGGTCTCAGCCATGGGAATAGGGGCACTGGGATGCTCCCCAATTACGGTTATGCCTCTGGACATTTCGCGATCCCTAGTTATCACCCGAACCAGTGTGAAATCGGTAAAGGTGTTTTTCGGCAACATTATCGTGGCAGCCCTGGTGAACTTGGTTATAGGGTCTCCCCTCAGGGGCAGGAAAGCCCCTCTCCTGAGATTCATTCATAGGTACAAGACCTAGAATCACAAGTTCGATGGCTCAAGGGGGACTTTGCTGAAATGAAAAAATCAATCTCCCACATGGCAACGTTTGTTCAAATTTCAAACTCAGAAGCTAGGGAAAGCTCGGGCAAGATGAAGGACTTATTTGAGAAGATAATGGGCAAACACAACACCTTCTAGAGCTTCCTGCGAATTGTCGAGGCCAAAGTGGACCGTGTGAGGACCAATGGCGAGAGCAGCCCTTCGGTCATCTTGAACATCGACGACGATGCTGGCACAGTTGTTGGTATCAAGGAGAAACTTGCTTGAAACCGCCATGGCAATTAGCTACTGGAAGTGCATCTTCTTTTGGTCTGAAGTTTACTGTTCCAGCTATATGTTTATCTACTATGTTTTACTTCTGTTGTTTTTTATTAGGCCAGTTTGTTAAAGTCTTCAGATGTAATAGCAGTACTTTTAAATACAGTTGTATCAGGCATAATGCCAATTTTGAATTACAGAGGCTAGTTTTTTCAAAATCTGCCTTAACAGTTCTTAATTTTTGGGATTGGCCTCCCCCTCTCTATGTATATGGTTCCACCTTTTTAATATAAATCCTATTAACCGTTTGTGTAGAAAAAAAAGAGTATAATATAACTTGGAAAGGTAAGATTTATTACGTACCAAACGATATTAATTAATAATTAAAATATAGGGATAAGGTTTAAATTAATATATTACTTAATTTGTTATAATTATGTCGTAGTTGTTTAGAACCATGGTGTAAATTACAAATAACACCATATACCATTATTTAACAAGTTTATAAAATTGTGTTTGAGTTAATTAATTAAATGGTGAAATATTGAATTATGAGTCAAGAAATTATTACAAATTATAATATTAATTAAAAGTATTAAAATTAATTGAATGAGAAGGGATGGTTGGAAGGTGACCCAACCAACACATTTGTTAGGAACCTATGTCTTTACTTTGTTAGTATATTGTTGTTGGACGCATATGCTTTGTAAGTCGTCCCGTAGTATTTGTTGATCCATAGTTTATATTAGCCCATAGTATTGACCCATAGTATTGGATGCATATGCTTTGTAAATCGTCCCATAGTATTATATGTCCCATGGTTTTGACTCATAGTATTGGCGCCTAGACTTAGCCCATGGTTTGTATTGACACATAGTATTGACCCATGGTATTGGCTCCTAGACTTAGTATATAAGTGTGTGTTGAGGCCTATAAAGGCACCGTGAAGTTAATTGTATTGAGCTTGCTCAAAGGAGGTTTCCCCCTCGAAGTGGCCTGCGATCAATATAAAAGTGATTCTGAGTTCTGTTATTTATGATATCTCGTGTATTTGCATTAATTAATTATTGCAGGTTCATCACATCTGGTATTAGAGCACTTTCTTGGGCTCGTTGGGTGGAATTTCTGCCAATTTTTTTTTCCGCATCTATTGCAGCTTCGAATTTGAGAATAATCCCTATCCGCTTAACTGTGGGAAGTACTTGGGCATAAGCCCTAAAACTCATTGTCAGGAGTACCACAGGAACCCCAAAGTAGTTGGCCCATTGAGAGGACCTGCCAGCGAAAAGGGCAATGACCCCTACCTGATTGACTAGTTCCCACCCGTGAGGTAAACCAAGAGCTGTCGTTTGTGGCAAAGCGGTTATCAATTTTACCTGAGCCGTGGAGTGAGGGGTACTGCCCTAATACGCAAGCCGTCAGACAACATTGGTGGCCGAGTGAAACACCTGAACTGTTAGGAAGCCGTACATATCTGGGGTCCATATCTATTTTCAGTTGAACTGTTGCCGATCACTTCCGCTCCAAATCCAGCCATTTCAGATCTATTCTGAAAGTCGTTCCAGATCCAGACGCCATTTCAGATCCAACCATTTTCGATCCCTTCTGCGCCGTTGCAGATCCATCTGTTGTGGATCCCTTCCGCGCTACTGTTGCCAATCAATTTCTGGAATTAAAAAAAAAAAAAACTGTTTTTCGGCCATATCTCCCTTGTTTCAACTCTGTTTTCCCTGAAACTTCACTGACATCCATGCAATCCCATTTTGCATATTTCATTCCTGGAGACCTTATCCCAAATTCCACTTCCCAAGACCAGAAATCCCACATTTGTCTATTTTTAGGGTTTGCCATAACTTCTTCAATTTTCACCCGATTGCCTTCAAATTTTACTATAGAGTTCCCGCTTCTGAAATCCCCATTTTTTGCTTCCCTGTCCCTCAGAAAGTGTCGAAAACCTAGTCAAACCCCAATTACCCCTCCGAGTTTTTCCCAAATCCAAATTTCCCCTTACTAAATAAGCTTGTGTTTGTGTTTTTCTATCCATTCCCCCCCCCCCCACAAAAATAAAAAATAAAAAAATTACTTGTTATGGTTGTCACTCGCACAGGAGCAAACACCATGGAGGAAGCACTTGCAGCCATCCAAACCAAACTCCAAGATCTGGATGAAAAATTTCTCAGCCTCCATCTTCAACATTCAACCATGAACAATAACCGGCAGCAAGAATCTTTTGCAGCCACCGGGTTCTCTTCTTCCAGCAATTTTCGTGGGCTGAAGCTTGATTTTTCTCGCTTCAATGGTACTGATATGACTGGATGGATATACCGAGCAGAACAATATTTCAGTCTACATAATGCTTTTGATGTCCAGAAAGTTCCACTTGCATCCTTTCATTTGGAACAGGAAGCCCTTCAATGGTACTGTTGGTACATCAAAGCTCATCCCGAGCCAAACTGGACAGATTTTTGCCAACTCCTTTTGCCACGATTTGGTCCTAGTGCTTTTGACGACTTCACAGGAGCACTCACTAAACTTCACCAAATTGGCACAGTGAGAGAGTATCAGACGGAATTTGAGAAACTAGCCAATCACACAGAAGGATTGTCTGATGAATTCTACAGGAGTTGTTTTATCAGTGGTCTCAATGATGAAATCCACTCAGAGGTCAAAATGTTTTGTCCCAACACAATGATGGAAGTCCTAGGGTTGGCTAAGCTGGTTGGGGACAAGATCGCAACTCAACAACGCTCCAAGATCGCAAGTGTGTGTACTTGTCGATGGGTTATTAGACCACCATGTGTGGGGTTGGCCTTGAAATATATATTATATCGTGGATGTATCTAGATAGACAAGTCGGCCCCATAAGGTCACTGGGAAAACAGGTTAGTATAAATAGAGATCGGGAGATCTCTATTTTGATCATTCAGAAAGTCACACTTCTCTCACTCAGAAAGTGGCGCACTAGTGAGGAGGAGGATCATATGCTACTAGGAGACTATCTCAGTGTATTTTGGTTGTACTTTGGTTGAGCCATTGCTCTCTCTATCTCTGAGGAAGTTGTGGGGTTTTTCACCTTATGGTTTTCCCCATGGAAACTTTGTGTCTCTTGTCTCTCATGTTTTTGATTCTTGTGATACTTGTCATGCTTATTGTGATTGTTATGCATTGATATACTGTATATGTTATTCTCTCAATGAAGATCCTAGAGTATTGTGAATTAATGCTCAAATTTTAACATGGTATCAGAGCTAACCTGAGAAGAAGACATTTTGCAGTGACGGAAACTTGAGTTTCTTGTTTATTGGATTTCTGTCCACATATTTTGGAAAAGCGGTATAGTAGATTGACTCTACTCATCAAGGAGAATCCATCTATCCAATTAGAATTCAATTCTGAGCATTTCAGATTTGGCCCTAAAAATTAGGGTTTCCACAAAAATAGGATTTTCTGAAATCTGAAGACATGGCTGGAAGCGCCTTGCAAAAATCGAAGTTTAGAACTTTAGATCGAGATTTTTGGCTAGGTAGATCTCTGGGAAACTCAAACCCTAATTCAGGGCTCTCCCTAGTGAATCCAGGAGGACAAAAAAATCCAAATCTAAAGGGTAAAACTTTGCTGATCTCAAATTCTGAATGCACCAGGCTGATCAGATCATCAAGGAGCATGTTTCTATCCTTTCAAAAAGTTGAAATTCACATTTTGAATTTTTAGGGTTTTTTTGACAAACCCTAATCCGGGACTAGATCCAGTTTTCAGCATTTCAAGTGGTAAGACCTAAATATTTTCTATTTCCATTTGAAGTACTTTTTAAATTGTCTCACCACACCAAGCTTGAGGATAAGCTTGAAGGGGATGATAACTTCCGACCTTGGAAGTATAGGATTGGGTTAATCCTGGAAGAGAATGAGTTGGACTCATATATAAAAGAAGACATCCCTATCCCAGAGGATGAAGAGGCTAAAGTATTGCATAAGAAGAACTTGGTCAAGGAAAAGAGAATCATTGCCGATTCTATCAAAGACCATCTCATACCCCATGTGTCTTCTCTAAAGACACCCAAAGAGATGTTTGACTCTTTGACCAAGCTATTTGAAGGGAAGAACATAAATCGGAAGATGACCCTACGGAACCAATTGAAAGGAGTAAAGTTTCAGAATGGAGAAACCATTCAATCTTATTTTTCAAGGGTCTCCCAGATCAAGGAACAACTAGAAGCAGTGGATGAAATGGTGGAGAATGGTGAAGTTGTCATGACCACTCTGAATGGCTTACCTAGGTCATGGGACTCCTTCATTCAAGGAATCTGTGCAAGAAAGAAGTTGATTTCCTTCAGTAGACTACGGGAAGAATGCTCACAAGAAGAAGCAAGGCTTGTGGCACGAGAAGAAAAGATGGGGAATGAAGATCAAGCTCTCACAGCTCACACCAAGAAAGGGAAGACCAAGAGAGAGCCATCTCACTCCAAGAAATCTTCACATCACTTCAAAGAAAGAAGAATATGCTTCACCTGTAATGAGAAAGGACATATTGCCATAAACTGTCCCAAGAACAAGAAGGACAAAAACAACTTCAACAAGAAAAAGAAGGGCAGCAAAAGAAGGTTTCATGCTCATGCTGCCGAGGATGATGAACCACCCAAGAAGAAGGCTAGGGCAGAAAGTGATGATAATAATGATGACTCATCAAGTGAAGAAGAGAATGTTCTGATCTCTGCTCTCATAGGTACTATCTCCCATGGTTGTAATGACTGGTTAATTGACAGTGGGGCTTCCAAACACATGACTGGGTTTAAGGAATCTTTTGTGAACCTATTTGAACATGAATCACCCCATAAGGTGAAACTTGGGGATGATTATCAATACCCAATCAAAGGAAGTGGTGAAGCCTCCTACAACCTAGATTTTGGAAAATCTTTGAAGATGAAAGAAGTCCTTTATGTACTTGGGCTCAAGAAGAACTTACTCTCCATCTCTGCATTGGATGCAAAAGGTATTAGGGTTGTATTTGTGGATGGCCAAGTCCTAATGTGGCCAAAGGGAAAGACCATAGATGATGCAGTAGTGATTGAAGAGCAAGAGGGAGGTTTGTATAAATTGAAGGGACAACCTGAACATGCCATGGTGCATGAATCCATGGAGCTAAGTGAACTTTGGCATAGAAGACTTGCTCATATGCACTATAGGGCACTTCCAATTGCAAGCAAGGCTGTAGAGGGTCTTCCTGAAATCAAGACCAAACATGAAGGTGTTTGCAAAGGATGTGCAAAAGGTAAGAACATTAAGAAGGCTTTCCCAAGCAGTGAAAGCAAGGAAAAGGATATCCTGGAAATCATCCACTCAGATGTATGTGGTCCTATTTCATCCAATTCTCTAAGTGGGTATGTTTACTATGTCTCATTTATTGATGACTTCTCCAGGAAGACTTGGGTATACTTCTTGAAGAACAAAGATGAGGTGTTTGATAAGTTTAAGGAATTCAAAACCTTGATAGAGAATCAAACTGCTAAGAAGATCAAAACATTAAGATCCGACAATGGTGGAGAATTCACCTCAGGTGACTTCAAGAAGCTTTGCAGTGATTCATGGATTAAGAGGGAGTTGACTGCTCCTTACAATCCACACCAGAATGGAGTTGCAGAAAGGAAGAACAGAACAATCATGGAAGCAACAAGAGCAATGCTACATGACCAGGATCTACCTATGCATCTATGGGCAGAAGCAGCTAGAACAGTTGTATATGTGCAGAACAGAACACCCCACAAGATATTGGACAACAAGACACTAGAAGAGGTCTTTTTTGGTAGGAAAACTGAAGTCAGCCATCTCAGAATATTTGGTTGTCCAGTATTCACTCATGTCCCAAAGGAAAAGAGGACCAAACTAGATCCTTCAGGAAAGAAGGGTATCTTTGTGGGTTACAATGAAAGCTCGAAGGCTTACAGAATATACTTTCTAGGGTTCAAGAAGATTGATGTCAGCAGGGATGTGACATTTGAGGAAAACTCAGCATTCATCAAATCAAGGAAGGCACCTATCGAAGTTTATGAAGAACCTAAGGAAACTAGATTTCAAGACACTACCATGACTGAAGCAATTCCAGAAGTTGTTCGTGAGTTTGAAGATCCGCAAGAACCTATAGATCCACCCCGTGAGGATAACTCTCACAAGAGAAAACCTGCATGGGATAGAGAGCTCATTCAAGATGCAGAAAGATTTGACATTCTAGAAGAAGAACACAGAGCAAAGAAGAGAACCAGATCACATACCAGCTATGTTGCTTTACTCTGTGATATTATGAACAAAGAACCTTCCAGTTATGAAGAAGCAGCGGAAAAGAAAGAATGGAAGGATGCCATGGTTGAGGAATACAAATCAATAATGAAGAATGATGTTTGGGATGTTGTCCCAAGACCTAAAGAGAAGTATGTTGTGACCTCCAAATGGATCTACAAAATCAAGCATGCTGCAGATAGCAGTGTAGAGAAATACAAAGCAAGATTCATAGCTTGTGGCTTCTCTCAGAAAGAGGGAATAGATTATGAAGAAACCTTTGCACCTGTAGCCATGTATACTTCCATCAGAACAGTACTTGCCCTGGCTGCAGCAATGAAATGGAAAATACACCAGATGGATGTCAAGACTTCCTTCTTGAATGGTGTAGTTGAAGAAGAAGTATATGTGGAGCAACCACTCGGTTTCGAAATACATGACAGGGAGTCATATGTGTGCAGATTGAAGAAAGCCTTGTATGGCTTGAAACAAGTTCCCAGAACTTGGTATGGTAGGATGGACAGTTTACTATCTAGTTTGGGCTTTACCAAGAGTAAAGAGGATTCCAACCTTTACTACAAGGTTGAAGAAGGGAATCCTGTGATTCTACTCCTGTATGTGGATGACCTATTTGTAACAGGAGATGACAGATTGATTGCAGATACTAAGAGGAAGCTTGCTGCTGAGTTCGATATGAAAGATTTGGGAATGATGCATTATTTCCTAGGTATGGAGGTGTGGCAGAGTGCAGGTGGGATCTTCCTTGGTCAAGGGAAGTACACAGTAGATATCCTGAAGAGATTCGGGATGATGGATTGCAAGGCCATGGCCACACCTATGGCATCGAATCTGAAGCTTCTATGTGATGCTTCATTTGAGCCGATTGATGTCTCTATGTATCGTTAGATGATTGGGTCCTTGATGTACCTGACGAACATGAGACCGGATATTTGCTTTGCTGTTAACACATTGAGCCAGTGCCTAACAGATCCGAGGAGTGTTCACCTGGTTGCAGTAAAGCATGTTCTGAGGTACCTGAAGGGTACAGTGGATTATGGGCTCAAGTATGAAGTGAATCAAAAGTTTAACCTGCAAGGTTATGTTGATTCAGATTGGGCTGGGAGTGCTGCAGATAGGAAGAGCACATCTGGGTGCTGCTTTAGTATGGGATCAGGTGTGATCTATTGGTTTAGCAGGAAGCAGTCCTGCGTTGCACTGAGTACAGCTGAGGCAGAGTATGTTGCAGCCTGTTTAGCTAGTTGTGAGGCAGTATGGCTACGGAAGCTACTGTCTGAGTTATTTGATCTCCCATTGGATGCTACTGGTATCTTCTGTGATAACCAGAGTTGTGTGAAGCTGTTTGAGAACCATGTGTTTCATGACAGGTCGAAACACATGGAGATCAAATATCACTATATCAGGGATATGGTGCAGAGAGGAACTGTGAAGCTCCTGTACGTTGCGACAGACGAGCAGATTGTAGATGTGCTGACGAAGCCACCAGCCAGGGTGAAGTTCGAGTACTTCAGCGAGAGGCTTAGCATTCTTCAGATTGATGACACTTCGAGGAATAAGTGATGGACGCATTTGCTAAAGCCATTCCAGGCATGTTGGAAGGAGGATCCTTCACATGGCTGTGGATGTAAGCGCTGGATGATGAGCATCAGGATGATGTTCTGGTTTCTGCTTTGTATGATCAGTTGGATCATTTATATGTATATGTATGTACGCATCATGTTGGATGCTGGATATGATCAGTTGGATCATTTATATGTATGTATGCATCATGTTGGATGCTGGATATGATCGGTTGGATCATTTGTATGTATTTTGTATATGCATCATGTTGGATGCTTGGACCATGTATCTGTATATGTATCAAGTGGATACATTGTATGATCAGGTAGATAATGTATATTGATATGTATCAAGTATGATCAAGTAGATCATGTATATTGATGGATACATTGTGTGGATCATGTATCTATGTATCAGGTGGATACACTATGTATGATGATATGTATCAGGTAGATACTTGGTGTGCATCAGATGGATGCATTGTATGATCCGGGTGATCGTGGATGACGAGCTTCTCCAGATGACATGCAGCAGGATGTTGCAGTGATGATGATCAGGATGATCATGTGTACATCAGGATGATGTATGGTGAGTATCAAATGATACTTTGTGGCCGTGGATCAGGTTGTGCAGATGAGCATGTATAGGAGATCCTATAGGTCGGAGTTGCGTACCCATAACAGCCTGGGATGCTCTTTCGAGACATAGCTCTGGGAGGACATGTAATTTGTGCCCTGGGAGATCTTCAAGTCGGATTTGTGTACCCGTAACATCCTGAGATGCTCTTGCGAGGTTTTGTCCTATGGCATGCAATTTTATCCTGGGAGATCTGGACAGGATGAAAAAGGCCTCAGATGCTTCAACCAGGTTTTGCCATGAGCACATGTAATTTTCCCCTGGGAGATCTAGACAGGATGAAAAAGGCCTCAGATGCTTCAGCCAGGTTTTGTGATGGACCACATGTAATTTGCTCCTGGGAGATCTGGACAGGATGAAAAAGGCCTCAGATGCTTCAGCCAGGTTTTGTGGTGAGATCATATGTAATGTGCTCCTGGGAGATCCGACAGGTAGAGCTGTGTGCTCGTAACAGTCTGGGATGCTTCAGCCAAGTTTTGTGATGGGTCACATGTAATGTGCTCCTGGGAGATCCGACAGGTAGAGCTGTGTGCTCGTAACAGCCTGGGATGCTTCAGCCAGGTTTTGTGATGGGTCACATGTAATGTGCTCCTGGGAGATCCGACAGGTAGAGCTGTGTGCTCGTAATAGCCTGGGATGCTACAACCAGGTTTTGTGACGCACGTAATAAGTCTCGAGGATTCCACAGTATGGCCAGTGATGATGAAGACCTGCAGGTGGTGGGCCTACATCCAATATGAAAAAGGACTGGCTCTGTAGAACTTCCTATGACGAGTAGAGTCAGAGATTGGTTGAGATAGCAGCAGCAGTGACGATGATGATGACGATGATCCCGAGAAGAAAACTTGTCTAGCAGATCTATGTCGAGAAATGCCTTCCTAGTTAAGAGGGAGTGTTGATGTATATGTAACTTCAGAATGTATTTCATATATATTTATTGTACCCTTATTAGAGATGTGTTATTCCTCTCTAAGGAAGTGTCGTCATGTGGATTGACAAGTGTCGCAAGTGTGTGTACTTGCCGATGGGTTATTAGACCACCATGTGTGGGGTCGGCCCTGAAATATATATTATATTGTGGATGTATCTAGATAGACAAGTCGGCCCCATAAGGTCACTGGGCAAACAGGTTAGTATAAATAAAGATCGGGAGATCTCTATTTTGATCATTCAGAAAGTCACACTTCTCTCACTCAGAAAGTGGCGCACTAGTGAGGAGGAGGATCATCTGCTACTAGGAGACTATCTCAGTGTATTTTGGTTGTACTTTGGTTGAGCCATTGCTCTCTCTATCTCTGAGGAAGTTGTGGGGTTTTTCACCTTAGGGTTTTCCCCATGGAAACTCTGTGTCTCTTGTCAGTCATGCTTTTGATTCTTGTGATGCTTGTGATGCTTATTGTGATTGTTATGCATTGATATACTATATATGTTATTCTCTCAGTGAAGATCCTAGAGTTTTGTGAATTAATGCTCAAATTTTAACAAAACCCACCTTTGTTCCCTTCATAAATATGGGTTCCCAATGACCTCCCATCACGCCTGCTCCTCAACCAACTCTTATCAAGCAATTGTCTGAAACAGAGATGCAGGCACGCCGAGAAAAAGGGCTTTGTTATAATTGTGATGAGAAATTCACTCAGGGACATAGATGTGTTCAACAAAAGCTCTATCTCTTGGATGTGGATTCTTCGCCTGCCTCAAAACTTGATGAACAAGCTCCAGATACAGTAGATGATCAGGTCGACATTCAACACCCGCCTGTTGACACCCCATCTCAGGACGACCCACCCGAGATCTCTCTCCATGCTGTAACCGGCGTCACCACCCCACAAACAATGCGAGTCAGGGGATACTTCAAGAAGCTCCCTCTTACCATACTCATTGATTCTGGTAGCACTCATAACTTCATTGATCCTCGGATTGCCAAATAGGCTGATTGTTTTGTCCATCCTTGCTCCAACTTTGAAGTCATGGTTTCCAATGGGGGCACCTTACCTTGCAAGGGGAAGTGTCACAATGTGCGTATCTCTATGGAAGATTATAACCTACGCTCTCACATGTTTGCCTTGTCCTTAGGCGGATGTGATGTGGTTTTGGGCATTCAATGGTTACGCACACTTGGCCACATCTTATGGGATCTTGCTGAACTTTGGATGCAATTTTCAGTCAATGGGGCACAACACAAATTTATGGGCTTACAACCAGGGTCTCTCTGCATCATCAGTTCACATCACCTAGAAAAAATACTTAAGAAGAATTCACATGGTGTCATCGCTCAGCTCCATTCCATTCAAATGCACCCATCAACAGTCTCCACTACTTCCTTGGATAGATATGCAGGTGTCTTTGCTAAACCAATGAGCTTGTTGCCTTCAAGAGACATTTCCGGTAAGAATTTAGCCGCATCTATCTCTCAGCAGGAAATGATGACTATTTTGCATACAGTACAGAAGTGGCATCCATCCCTATTGGGGAATTATTTCTGCATCAATACTGATCTCCATAGCCTAGAAACTTTCCTGGAACAACGGGTCTCCTCCCCAACACACCTGAAATGGGTTAACCAACTCATGGGTTATGACTATGCAACCACTTACCAGAAGGGTAAGGACAATATGGTGGAAGATGCTCCTCCTCGCACATTTGATGACCCAGTTTCTCTTACAGCTATTTCTCTGCTTGTTTCAAATTGGTTGCAATCTGTTCAATGGGGCTATCTCTTCTATGAACTCCATGCTTCTTCATCAGTAGGGCACTCTAGGTTCCTCAAAACGTATGACCAGGAATAATGTAACTTCTTTTGGCAGGGATTCAAAAGGACAATTCAATGGATGGTGGTTGATTGTGATACTTTCCATGTCAACAAGGGTGAAACGACCCTCCTTTCGGGACTGCTCGAACCCTTTCCCATCCCTCCACAAATTTGGACAACTATTTCTATGGATTTCCTAGAAGCGCTCCAGTGGTATAGTACCACATCTCAAAGGACACCATATGAAGCAGTCTCTGGACAGGCACCACCAGTTCTTCTTCCATACACCTTCAGCAGCTCCCCAGTTCAGGCAATTGACTCAATTCTTCAAAACCGTGATCAACTTCTTCTCATTCTGCAGGACAATTTTCACATGGAAAGAATTCGACTGAAACAACAAGCCGATCAACACCGTTCTGAGCGCACTTTTCACATCGCTGATATGGTTTTTCTCCGTCTACAGCCTTCCATGCAATCCTCCCTGGAACTCCAAAGGCGCCAGTGGCTCAGAATGCAACTCGAGGATGCTACAGGGGACCCACTCCTTCAGATTCTGCATCAATTTCCACATCTAAAGCTTTGAGGACAAAGCTTTTTCTAAGGGAGAGGGGATGTTAGGAACCTATGTCTTTACTTTGTTAGTATATTGTTGTTGGACGCATATGCTTTGTAAGTCGTCCCGTAGTATTTGTTGATCCATAGTTTATATTAGCCCATAGTATTGACCCATAGTATTGGACGCATATGCTTTGTAAGTCGTCCCATAGTATTATATGTCCCATGGTTTTGACTCATAGTATTGGCGCCTAGACTTAGCCCTTGGTTTGTATTGACACATAGTATTGACCCACGGTATTGGCGCCTAGACTTAGTATATAAGTGTGTGTTGAGGCCTATGAAGGCACCGTGAATTTAATTGTATTGAGCTTGCTCAAAGGAGGTTTCCCCCTCGAAGTGGCCTGTGATCAATATAAAAGTGATTCCGAGTTCTGTTATTTCTGATATCTCGTGTATTTGCATTAATTAATTATTGCAGATTCATCACAACATTTATATATATTATTTTAATCATTAATGGGAGTCATGGGGAATGGGCTCGAGGAAATACTTGGAGGCTAAAACATTTATGAGAGGCTAGGGGTAGTAATGGAAGGGAGAAAAGAGTCGGCAAGACATGGGAATAAGGTGGAGAAGAGAGGGGAGATTGGGGCATCTTAACCTTAGGATATTTTGAGAAAATTACAGAGCAAAGATAGCAGAGGAGAAGGGGGTTCTTGTTGGAGATTTTATGAAGGGATATAACAGGTTAGCTTGTACTCAATTTGGGCTCGGAGGTCCAAAGGGGTACCTTTGGAGCTGGGTGGTCGGCGAGACCTCGCCAGTTGGTAGGGTGGCATACTTGTTTGGGATGGTTGAGTTTCATAAGGTTTGGGGGAAGGATTTGTTGTAGGGAATAAAATAAGTAGGAAACAAAAGGGAGCAGCAGCAGAAAGAGGGAATCTACTAGCTAACTAACATGTACTTATCCTACAGGTATATTTTACCATTTCTACCTTTGTCTAATTATTACTTCCAGTTAAAAAATATTATATGTTGTTACATGTCACATCCCCGTTTTTGACCCTATTGCATTAAAATTGTAAATGGTGTAAATATCGTTATTTAATCATGGTGAGGAGCTCAAGGCCAAGGCCCCACCATCGATTTAGCATTTTATGTATCGGCAATTAAAAATAGATGCCTATGGTTCTTGTGCTAGACATGCACAATGTAAATTAAGACATCATGTAAATATGAATTTTAATAAAATACCCACAACTAGCTATGTAATGCAACAAGAGATGGGGGGCATGATTTTACAAGAAATAGGGAGGAAAAATATTCAAACCCTTGAGCCAATGGTGTTAATCCATGTGTCAATGAGAAAACCCATAAACCCTCAACTACCCATTTTGGCTTATGCACCCAATCATTTAATTCTTCCAAGAGTTGGTTGAGGCAGTTAATGCCTTGGGAATGGAGAGTTATGGCAGGCAATTTCGTGTATGGGAAAGCCATCAACCCGGGAAATAGTATTTTGTCTTCTAGGGCAAGAAAAAACCCATGAAATGGTGCCTAAAGCCATTCTTGACCCATGGCCTTTGCTCTCTCACGCAGTCTGAGCTAGCTGGGGCTTTCTCCTTCATGTTTTCTATCATTTTCCTGCATTTTCCATGGCTGGGAACTCGTTTTTGTATTACCCAATGGCTGGGAGGAAGGGAGTCACGATTTGGGGGTTTATGGAAGTCGTTTTTGTCCCTTGAATGCCCATAAACATTTTCTGAAATCGATTTTCCCTCCCATGACTGAATTCCTCATCTACCAATTCATTTTTGGTTGCCCACGTTTTCCTGAAGCTATTGGAAACCCCATTTTGGGCATTCCACTATAAAAACGTTTTTCTTCATGCCCAACACTTATGATTTTACTGTTTTGTGCATCCCTGTTTTGGTTTGAACTGTGAACAAGAAATTTGGGGTGGAAGTGGACCTGAATTGGCTTGATAAACCTAGTGAGGGAGGTAACCTCTCAAGAAGATCAAAAGGTTGGCTACTCTTCTATGCACACATTGAATTACACTAGAATGGAAGGTATGGCCTAAGGGACTGTGTATCAGTGAAGGGAATACTTCCTTGTGTGGGGTGTGTAGGCATTGTGGGTACCAAGATAGATAGATCTTGTAGAGGTATCCATGGCTCTGTGTTTGAGCTCACTAGCTTAGCAATTCATTCCCTCCACTTTGCCTTAGCAGCCTGATAAACCCAACTGTAGATTGGCTTGGCTGATTTTGGTGTATTGCGGCTATGTGTGAGCCTGTTGTTCCCTTTTTTCCTTGTAGAATCATGCTCATCTCGGGGGTGGCCATTGTGTTGAGAGATTGATGAGCACAATTGGCCTACGGTTGGGTGGAACATTGCAGTTGCATAGCCAGTTGCTCGAGACTACTTTGTTTTAAGATAAGTACTCTCATGTGTTAAATTCTGCAATGTATTTATTTAATGTCTGTCATGAAAATGTTTGAATGTATGCTAGCTATGTAAATTATTTTAATTCCACTGTGTTTAATTACAATATGCACATGTATATGTCTTTTATTATCAATGAGTTTTTCTTAATGGATATGGGGCTAGATGCCCGGATTTAGTGTCATGTTCTCTCCCTTGCTTGGTCTGATGGAAGGGAATGTGACATTACACCTACACAAACAGAAAATGTTAGAAATAGTAAAACAATACATCATTACAGAGTGAAATAACACACTTATTTACCAGCATGTAAATGATATTTTTATAGGTTTTTTTACACTAACCAAAACTAGAAAACTAAACATGAAATCAGAAGTGAAAACATAGACAAAGTATGAAACAGTAAAAGAATAGATTGTATTAATTATAACTATAAAAATTAGGGTTAGAACCCTACATATGGTATCAGATCCATGGTTCCAAATCTGGAACTAGATGGCTTGCCGCACTTTAGAAAACAAAAAGAGTGGCAGAATTGGATGCCCATAATACCTAGAGTAGATGTACAAATGATTTTTTGAACATAAGTCTCATTTCTTTTACGTGCAAGGAGTAAAAAAAAAAAAAAACAAGGCGAAATCATTAATTGTAGTACATATATATATATATATTGGAAAACATATATGTTCAAATAATGTATATATGTAACCCCCCCAAAAAAATTACCCTTTTAATTCTATTTTTTTTCTCTCCTATATATATATATATATATGTTCAAATAATGTATATTTGTAACCCCCCCAAAAAAATTACCCTTTTAATTCTATTTTTTTTTCTCTCCTATATATATATATATGCCAAAACAAACATATCAAAGAAAAATTTGTATGCATATCCAAAAAAGATTATTGTATATATTTATTCGAACAAATTTGTTTTAAACCAAAGTTGAACTAAATCAAATATATATATACAAAGTCTATATATCAAAAAAAAAATTATTATTGTCATATAAAGGAAAAAAAATGTATTGAAGTATTATATACGATTTTTTTTACAGAATGTAAAAAAAAAAATATATATATATATATATATATATATATATATACATAACACAAACTTTGCTTTAATTTTTTTTTGTTCCTTGATGTATATATATAAAAAAAATTAAAAAAAATAAAGAATAAAAAACAAAAAAAAGAAAGGGGGTTTGGCCATGGCGGGTTGAGCGGTCGGCCAGCATCAGAAGCTGCGGCCATGGCAGCCCAGCCTGCAGCCCGAGAGCTCACGACCTGGGTGCGCCCGAACAACAGTTGAGCTACTACGGCCATAGGCGGCTAGCCCGTGAGAGGAAAAAAAAATTGTATAAATAAATAAAAAAACAGGTATATAATTTTTTTTATTTATGCGGTGGTGTTTTTTGGCCAAGCTTGGCACATCTATGGTTGCGGCCATGGGCAGCCTGGCCAGCAGCTGTGCACTGCGGCCTTGGGCGTAGCTTGACCAAGCCAACATAGTAGAGTAGAGGCCCTAGGTCCGTTCACCTTGAGGAGAGGCGCGACCGACTCATGAAGAGCACGTGGGAGGGGGAAAACCCATGCCATTTGCGTGAAGGAGGCCGCAAGGTTGTGTAGTGGGAGAGCCACCCAGTAGACGACCTGTGTGGGGAGGCATAAAATAGGAATCATAATGTGCATATAGTATCGCATAAGTGCCACATAGGGTATCACAATGCACACAACTCACATTACATAAATGTGATAGTGGTTAAAATGGCAAGAAATTCTATTTGCAAGGGTTAGATAACAATCCTGTAAACACTTTAAACAGACCATAGATTTATACATTGTGAACGGATTTAGACATATGCATACACACATTTTAATGTATGATGTAAGAGGAACATTTCAGACCAACACCATCATCGCAGAATATAGACCCTAAAACAAGTTAACAAACAGTTGTACATGGAATTTCCACGATTTGCCACAGAGGTAGAAGGTAGGCTTTTACATACAGATAATATGAACAGAAACCAAATAAATCTGGGTACAACGCTGCGATACAAACAATATAGATCTTCTTTGATAAACTGTTGATTACTTGTCGCGACTTTAATCTCTTACCTGTAAATCTGTCACAAGTACGAATTCACATGCTTTAGCACGAATGCTAAGTAAGCGTCGAGGCGTCCGTAGGACCCCTTCATCAATAAAACAAAAGTACATCAGCCAAACAGTAGTTTCAACATTTATAAACAACAGTAGTAGAGATGTGTAGCAGCATCGCTAATTATGGATAACATCAAGATTTAAGCATAAATCTGTTTGTCGCAATTTCTTACACAATAAACCAGCATGGAATTTAATACAACAAGACAACATTTCATGCATTGTTCTATTTCCGCATTCATTAAATAAGCAATAAATGTCACGTAGAAAAGTTTTAAATTTTTGTGATTTTTCCTGGATGTTACATGTGGTATCAGAGCGCAAGTTCAAACTCTAGGCCTGAATGAGGCTCATACACGCAAACAGAAAAATAAATCAAGAAGTTTATGTTACTAACTTTTGTATTTTAATTTTATTTTTGCACAGAACAGATTGACCTTTAATTGCAAGTATGGAAATACCAGAGGAATCAGCAGAGGACAAATATCCTCGTAATGAATGTATTAATCATAATAACACTAAAGGAATTTATGTTGAGTTAAACAACCAGTCTTCTGAAATTTTACGCACAGTACAGGATTTAAAATCTGAGTTAAAAGTTGTTAAAGAAGAAAATGAACAAATCCTAAAGGCACAGGAAGAGTTACAACATAATTTAAAAGATAACTGTCACAATGATGAAAGAGGCAGAAAATCAGAATTAAGAGCTGAGTCTGAAATAATTTCCCACCAACATAAGCATAAGAAAACAAGAAATGATAAAAGGAACAATTACTCATCTTCTAAGTCTGATTCAAGTAATGATGATATAAATTATGACAGCAGTAACAGTGAGTGCTGCTCTAAAAAGAGAAAACATAAGCATCATGAACAGATTACCGATGAATTTAAAATATTAAGCCACCTACTTTTAACGGCGAAAGAGAGAAGGGTGAGACGGCAGAAGCTTGGCTGTCTGGAATGAAAAAGTACTTTAATATTTATGACTACTCTTCTCAACTGAAAGCCAAGATGGCTATCTACAATCTGATCGAGAAGGCAGATATCTGGTGGCAGGATCTTAAAAGAATCAAGAGCATAAAAGAAAAAGAAGTTACTTGGACTATGTTTAAAAGTTTGTTTAAAAATAAGTTCTTGTCTGAACAGTATTTTGAGGATAAATCGAAGGAGTTTTACGATTTAAAGTTGGGTACTATGAACATGAAAGAATTGTGCAGCAAGTTCCTTAGCTTGTTGAGGTACGTACCATACATGGTTGAGGAAAAGCCTAAAGTGCAAAGGTTTCTCAGTTGTTTAACGTTTAATATAAAAGATCGCATTGAGTATGATAATCCTTCCACTTTGGAAGAGGCCATGAGGAAGACAAATTTTTGTTTTGACCAAAACAGAAAAAGAGAAGGAACAACTGGCTAGAAGAACAGTAAGACTAATCAGTATGACTATAAAAAGAAGAATGTTAATCAGAATGCTGGAGGTTTTAAGAAAAAATTTAATAACAGAAATTTTCCTAATAATTATCAGAATAATGCATCTCATAACTCTACTGCTGCAAGAAATGTACCTAATAATCATAGCAATAATAATAATAACAATAACAACATGTATGTTGAGCAGAAAGGACCCATAAAGTGCTATGAATGTGGCGGACCACACAAAAGAGCAGATTGCCCATGCAACAAGAGGACAGCCGACAACATACATACTATCCAAGCAGAACCCACAGTTGGAGATATCACAAGAGAAATGCTCAGGATAAATGTAGCATTGGAGAACCGTCAAGCGGACCATCAAACATCCATGGTCGAAATTGAAGGTATGATACAAAACGAGTTTATTTCTATTTTAATAGATCCTGGTGCAAATTTAAGTTATATTTCACCTACTTTAGTAAACCATTGCAAGCTAAAAACAGAGAAATTTAATAATGTATGGTTAGTTCAGCTTGCAACAGGAACTAAAAGAAAGGTTACAAATTATGTTCAGAATTGTGAAGTATTTTTAAGTCAGCTGAAAACGCAAATTAATCTGAATGTTTTACCCTTAGGTTCATATGATCTGTTAATTGGCATGGATTGGCTTGAACATCATAGAGTTATATTGAATTGTTATGATAAATATTTTACTTGAATAAATAATGAAGATAATTCAAAAACAGTAAAAGGAATTCATAGGCATATTTCTGCCTTACAAGTAAAGAGAGCTGCCAGAAAATGTTGTAAATTGTTTGCTATTAATGTTGTTAATGATGAGCATACATCTAAAGAAGACAAGTTAAAACTAGAGGATATTCCCATCCTTAAGGACTTTTCTGATGTATTGTCGGAAGAAATTCCAGGATTACCTCCGAAAAGAGAACTTGACTTCACCATTGAGTTAGTACCCGGTGCGGTACCAAACTCAAAGGCTCCCTATAGGATGAATATTCTGGAGTTAAATGAGTTAAAGTCTCAGCTGAAATAATTAATAGATAAAAAATACATGAGGCCCAGTGTGTCCCCTTGGGGAGCACTAGTGATTTTTGTTAAAAAGAAGGACGGTACCATGCGTTTATACATTGACTACCGTCAGCTTAATAAAATGAAAATTAAGAACCGATATCTCTTACCCCGCATAGATGATCTATTTGATCAAGTACGCGGAGCAGAGATATTAACTAAAATTGATCTAAGGTTGGGTTATCATCAAATCCGAATAAAAGACGAGGACATATTCAAAACTGCATTCAGAACGCGTTATGGACACAACGAGTTCGTAGTTATGCCTTTTGGGCTAACCAACGCACCGACAGTGTTCATGTGTTTAATGAACAACGTTCTGCATAAATAGTTGGATAAGTTTGTAGTAGTATTCATTGATGATATCATGGTTTACTCAAAAACTAAAGAAGAGCATGACGAACATCTAAATATCATTTTACAAGTACTTAGAGATCATCAGCTTTACGCTAAGTTCTGTAAGTGTGATTTCTATAAAGATAAAATTCAGTATTTTGGTCATATAATTTCAAAATATGGTATTTTTGTTGATCCTGATAAGATAAAAGAAATAAATGAATGGCCTGTCCCTAAAGATGTAATTGATGTACGGTCATTCGTGGGAATAACGAGGTATTGTAGAAATTTTATTGAAGGGTTCTCTAGAATTGCTAATTCCATCACTTCTTTGCAGAAGAAAGGGAAGAAATTCATATGGGATCAAAAGTGTCAAGACAGCTTTAATAAGTTAAAAGAATTTTCAACTACTGCACCCATCTTAAAAATTGCAGATCCTAATAAGGATTTCGTCGTATGGACGGATGCATGCAACGAAGGACTTGGAGGGGTCTTAAGTCAAGAAGGTCATGCAATTGCTTTCGAGTCAAGAAAGTTAAAAATACATGAAAAGAATTATTCAACGTATGATCTTGAGTTGGCAGCCATGATACATGCTTTAAAAATGTGGCGCCATCACTTGATCGGAAGAAAATTCATCTTAATGACTGATAATAAGGGCTTAAAGTATCTTTTGGATCAAACAAATCTTAACGCAAGGCAAGACAGGTGGTTAGCTTTCCTTAGCGAGTACGATTTTGAGATCCATCACATTAATGGAAAGGAAAATAAGGTTTTTGATGCATTGAGCAGAAATGCTAGATTGAGTTTTGTGGCAGCAATCAGTACTTTTAAAATTGATCTGGAAAATCAGATCGAAGAAGGAATTAAGCAAGACGAAAATTACCAAAAATTACATGATAAAGTGGCTGAAAATTCATCTGAAAATGTTATAACAGATTACAGTATTAATAAAAAAGGCTTCTTAACTTACAAAAGCAGAATTTATGTGCCTAATTTTTCGAAGGTTAAGTTGTTGATTTTATACGAAGTTCACAAGAGTCCTTATTCAGGGCATCCTGGTTATCAGAAAATGATAACTATGTTAAGAAATGAGTACTTTTGGCCCAACATGAAGAGTGAAGTTGTTGAATATATAGCTAGATGTTTTGACTATCAGACTATTAAATTTGAACATCAACATCCAGCTGGGCTATTGCAACCCTTACCAATTCCAGAATGGAAATGGGAAATCATAAGCATTGACTTTATTACAGGTTTGCCTAAAAATCAAAAGCAGAATGACTCAATTATGGTTGTTGTTGATAAACTTAGCAAGACCGCTCATTTTATTCATGTTAAAACTACTTTCAAGGCTTCTAACATTGCAGATATTTTCATGAAGCAAATTTTTCGCTTGCATGGAATTCCAAAGGTAATTATTTCAAACCGAGACTCTAAGTTCACTGGTAACTTTTGGACATCACTGTTTAAAGGATTAAATACTAAGTTAAATTTCAGCACTTCTTTCCACCCACAAACTGATGGTCAAACAGAAAGAGTAAATCAGATTTTGGAAAATATGTTAAGATTGTATGTTAAAGATCAACCATCTAAATGGGAAGATTACTTGCACTTAGCAGAATTTGCCTACAATAAAATTATCAAGCATCTGTTAAGTTGATTCCATTTGAAATTTTGTATGGAAGAAAATGTTGTACTCCAATTTCGTGGGATAATCCTGTAGACAGATTGATGTTAGGACCATATTTATTGAAAGAAATGGAGCTAACCGTGAAACAGTTTCAAGGTAACTTAAAAGTTGCCCAAGATCGGCAGAAAAGCTATGCTGATTTAAAACGCACAGAAAGAGAATTTTAGGTAGGAGACCATGTTTTCATAAAGTTAAAGCCCAAGAAAAGTTCTTTGAAGCTTGGGAGTTGTGCTAAATTAGCACCAAGGTATTGTGGACCATTCGAAAACCTATCAAGGATAGGAGTTGTTGCATATCAATTGGCATTGCCATACAATTTAAAAATCCACAATGTTTTTCACGTTTCTGTTTTAAAGAAGTATGTGCACGATGCTACTCATGTGTTGAATTGGAATGACATACAGGTGGAACCCGAAGGATATTTTCAGGTGGAACCGGACTGTATTCTAGACCGGAGGGAAATTATGCTTCGGAATCACACCATAGGGCAGGTAAAGGTGCAATGGAAGCACCTTAGCCCTAATGAAGCTACTTGGGAGATGGAAAGTAATATGTGGATAGCATATCCAGTTCTGTTCCATGACGAACTTGATGATGAATAAGCAACATCGAGGACGA
The DNA here is from genome assembly GCA_027924585.1 of Larix kaempferi. Taxonomy (NCBI): domain Eukaryota; kingdom Viridiplantae; phylum Streptophyta; class Pinopsida; order Pinales; family Pinaceae; genus Larix; species Larix kaempferi. Next base: position 7,484,782 of record BSBM01000698.1, read on the forward strand.
TGTTGAGCTTAAGAAGGGGTGTTTGTAACATACACTTTAAGCTGGAAAACATTTTGTGTTAAGAAAACATTATGATAACTTTTATTGTAAAGTTTATGTTGGACAGGTGTCCAAGGATGACTGTAATTTGCACAATATATTATTATTTAATAAATAAAATAGGAGACAAACACCTAAGAGGACTGTTGAACGAGTGGTTACTGATCCACTAGGTGGAATGGAATCTGGGGTAGAAGACAATGGACAAGTGGCAACATCATGATGCAACTAACTAGTTGTTGGTATGGGACAACTCCCTTAAAATGTGGTCATAGTGCCCTAAAAGATGGGACTGGAGCTTGAGGCTCATTTATTCCAAACTGACCACTAAAAGACCTAGGCAGTCTATATAATAGCCATCAAATATTGAACTGAGGTTCATCACTTTTCCTGACGAGGAAATTTACCTTGGGTTTTGCTGTGTTTGCACCCAAGAGATTTGATGAGGGGATATGCTGTTGTTGATCATGTTGTGAGTCTGCCAAACTCTTATTGAGTTCAGGAGGTTGATGCTGAGTGGAGAAGGCATTTTTCAGGAGGTTGATACCAAGTGGAGAAGGCATTTTTCAGGAGGTTGATACCAAGTGGAGAAGGTATTTTTGAGTGCCTTGCTTCTACATAGATTCCACCCATTTACTGGATCAGTAATCAGGCTCGGGGGTTCATTAGAAGTTAGCAGTTGAGCTGCTTCTTCTGAAGCAGGTTGGGAGGAACAGGCCTCCTTGGGTGTTTGTCGTCCCTATCGTCAGTTACAGGTTCTATTGTCTTATCTATTTTATTTTCAAGTTCTGTTATCTATTTCTATGTATTTTAAAGTTCTGTTATCTACTAGTTTTTACTATTTAAGTTTTATTTCAGTTTTCTGAAAGATTTAATAATTCTGTATGAATCAAAATGATTGAACTAAATGATATTTGCATTTTTCCCCATGCAAATAGGTACAACATCGTACTCTACTACAGAGACAGATTAAATAGAATAGATCAAGATAGGAAAATAGCCAAGTGGATGAGAATATTAATTTATTATAAATTTCTCAAAGTTTCTACTTTTTGTTTAAATTCCTGCGTATACATTACAATACCCTCATTATTATTCATTTTATTAGCTAACTATTTTCCTAATATTTCTTTAATTATAAATATCTCTGTTTACAAAATAATTAGAGTTATGTTCTAACAGTAAAATATTTATCTATACTCAACAGTTATAATGCTCATGCTTATATTAGAAAATTTATAGATTTATAGCAGAATAATATTTCTTCTTTAGATAACAACAATTTCTGATTATTGCATGTATATTTCATACATTGTTTTATACTATAACTACACATTGAAAATCAAGGCATTTGTTATTCCTGCCAAAACCCTAACAGAGTTATCATTCACTAGCCTATAGTAACATTTCCATTTCAACAACAAGTTTAACTTTAATTCTCTTTACATATAAAAGCATCCCAATGTAAACAAGATCAAAATTTAATCTCAACAGTTCACAATAGAAGACCTGGTTAATATTATCGATTTGAACAACATTCTGGTATTCATTTCTTTTAACAATAGACAAATCTTTTCAAACAGAAGTATCAAGATAGGCAAGCTTGACTTCCATTATCATAACAAGACCAAAGACAAAAAACGTTTACACCATAAACATGCATGTAGATCAATTAGTTAAGATCGAGTTAACAAAACGACTGTAGGATATTTCCAAAACAAAGGCTAAACCCTAGCTTTAAGAACACTTTCCTATTTCTTCAAAAACGCAGCAACATTATTATATTTAAACGAAGTGCTTACAGGCCGTAAGCCTCATCAACAATTTCATATATCCATTGTTCCTATAAAACAAACAGTCGTATCATTGTTTCACAAAACATTCACCCATCGATTTATAACCAAGATAAACACAGAGGTTGCCAAAACATTGTACATTCTCATATCATTGACGAGTTACAGATCGTGTTTGCAGGCCAAGCCCAAAATCGACGAAAAGACACAACTACAGCTACATAGGTTATAAACATTCCTTTGAGATTTTCAACTTGACAGGGCTCAAAACTTAACCTACAGGAATTACATTTTATTTCCAAACACGGAAGTTGCCTTATGGGTTGAGGCATATCCTCCCCATACATTCCAAAAGTTTACAAACCCTATCCCTACGAATATTACAAAACTCTCTGAGTTAAAAACAAAAACACACAGACATCACATCAGTCGGCCATCTACACAGGGTCTCAAGACAAATGCCTAGGCTTACCGGTTGGTATAGCTATTCCAACCCTCAACGCTAGATTTGAGGAGCCATTGCATAATGCACCTGGAAGTGTATTGAACGTGGTTAAAACAGTAACCAAGAAGAAGAGATTGCAGTATTTAAATTTAAATAACTGTTAGTATCATCGTATGCACAATACAAGGAAGGAAATTGAATACATTACCTTTCAAAATGCTAGCCGTAGTAGCAACGAACGCCAAGTCTTTTGCAACTGCAACGAAACCCTACCTCGATAAATGCTGGAGTAACCGGAGTCAACACCAAAACCATCAACTCTCAACAGTGTTAAGACCTGGAACAACCATAGTGAAGGGTTGGTTTCACATCCAAATCGAATTTCAAGAACCACAATAGGTCTGACGATCGAACCTCATCAAGGTTACAAACCCAACTAATAACTTAACAAATAACTACTGCAGGAAGAACTGAGAGCTCGGCTCTATAAATTTCTGAGGTTACGAGTTCAAAACTCAGAAACTACGCTTCTACAGGCAGAAAAACAAGGCTAAAAATCCTCTACCTATCGGTCGCGCAGAGCCACCACTACCAAAAGACTTGAACATAATAACTCACAAAAAACGCAGCAAAGATAGGTTAAACCACTTGCATTGAAACCCTCAACAGATCGACGGTGTAGATCATCGGATGAAATCACGAAATCCCAAGACAGCTACCCTATTAAATGTTACATCATTTCAATTGCCACGATGAGCCACGATGGAGCCATGGTGGAGCCAATTCATCAACAAGTGAAAATGCATGCGTACACTTCAACACTTTAAGAGCTAAAATCACGGTGGTAGCACACTAAGCAGTTCCACATCAGAACTCCATTACCTTGGCAGTTGTGTGCATTCAATGCCCAGGTTACGTTTACAGCTGCCAACCTGTGGTGCATATCAACCTTCACATCACAACAATCATCACTTTGGATTTGCATATGATATAGTCGAAATATTACACCTTGTCACCAAATGTTTTGTACATAGTTGGATAGAATAGCTCCATAGTTCTTGTAGCAATGTATGATCACATAGTTGCACATATTTCACATAACATATAGTTGCATAGATTTCCCTATCGTATAGTATTGCAATATTTGCATATTATCAAATAGGTAGCATAGTACCCCATTGTGTTCATATTATCACACAACTACATAATGCACATAATTAATATTGTTTGCACATAGATAATAGGGTTTGCATGTAACTCATATTATTTGCAAAATAGTCATTAAGATTCAAAGAGTCTAGCATAAAATAGGAATCATAATGTGCATATAGTATCGCATAAGTGCCACATAGGGTATCACAATGCACACAACTCACATTACATAAATGTGATAGTTGTTAAAATGGAAACAAATTCTATTTGCAAGGGTTAGATAACAATCCTGTAAACACTTTAAACATACCATAGAGTTATACATTGTGAACGGATTTAGACATACACATACACACATTTTAATGTGTGATGTAAGAGGAACATTTTAGACCAACACCATCATCGCAGAATATAGACCCTAAAACAAGTTAACAAACAGTTGTACATGGAATTTCCACGATTTGCCACGGAGGTAGAAGGTAGGCTTTTACATACAGACAATATGAACGGAAACCAAATAAATCTGGGTACAACACTACGATACAAACAATATAGATCTTCTTTGATAAACTGTTGATTACTTGTCGCGACTTTAATCTCTTACCTGTAAATCTATCACAAGTACGAATTCACATGCTTTAGCACGAATGCTAAGTAAGCCTCGGGGCGTCCATAGGACCCCTTCATCAATCAAACAAAAGTACATCAGTCAAACACTAGTTTCAACATTTATAAACAATAGTAGTAGAGATGTGTAGTAGCACCGCTAATTATGGATAACATCAAGATTTAAGCAGAAATATGTTTGTCTCAATTTCTTACTCAATAAACCAGCATGGCATTTAATACAGCAAGACAACATTTCATGCATTGTTCTATTTTCTTATTCATTAAATAAGCAATAAATGTCATGTAGAAAAGTTTTAATTTTTTGTGATTTTTTCAGGATGTTACAATTGTGTAGAATCCAATACCTAAACCTACATAGAACTACTGTAGTATATCTAGTACCGGGTGGCCTCAAGATGGCCTGATCGAAACGTCCTGAACTATAGCTCTTAGAGTAAAAACGATCGACAAAAAAAATCATCCGACACACCTTTGGATTAACCGTTGTGTTTAATAGTAAGCAGTCTTGATATCGTCTTATGCTAATTATCATCTTATGCCATGTTACAGGGATAAACATGGTAAGAATGCGAGCAGGTCGGGGGCGATGTCAGGTGGCGGCATTACCTGAGTCGAATGTGTCGGCACCATCGTCAGCGACCATCCTTATATTGCGCTCACTGGAAGCAATAAACGAAACACTCAGGGGACTACAGAGAGGAAGTGTTACCTCAGAGGAAGAAGTGGAGGCCCCTCCACTAAGGGAGGAAGTTCTTGTGGTAGAAGTGAATATAGTACCAAGAACTCCGCATCAAGATATCATAAGGGAGCTTCAGAAGATAAGGCTTCCAGAGTTTTCAGGGGGTCGAGCAGGGATACCAGTAGAGTCTTGGTTGGAAGAGATGACCAGGTGCTTAACCTTACAAGAGTACACTTCCACGTCCAAGTCCAAGATGGCCATATTTCAACTAAAGGGGGGCGCTTTGAACTGGTGGGGGAACCAAGAAAGGCAGCTACACCTTACACCAGACACGGTCCGTGGGAACTGTTTGTTGAAAAATTCAAGGGGATGTACTTACCCGCATCCTACACCAAGAAGAACAAGCAGGGGCTCTTCATGCCTTGATACAAAGGCATCTATCCATGGAGGAGTATGAAGAAAGGTTCATGGAATTATTCAAGTATGTTCCTTGCTTGGACAACAACGAATGCCAGGTTGAGCGCTTCGTGTATGGGCTCAATAACAAGATCAGGGCCCAAGTACGGATGTGGAAACCGACTTTGGTTTCTAAAGCCGTAGATTGCACTCGTTACACTGAGGAGATGTTGGGTGCAAAGCTCGTCAGGTCATTCAACTCTCAGCATTCATGGTTTGAGGGAAGGCCCCTCGAAGCTACCCTCGGGGAGGATATATGAGGCCACCTCCCTACGGAAAAAGGTACACACCAAGGGTGGCGGCGGTAGACAAATCAGTGGCAGCTAGGGCAGTGCCCCCGTCAGCCATAGGAACTCACCAAGGTGTGAGAAATTTTAGAGGATCAGTCGGCAAGGGAAGGGGTCCCTCACAGAGGTTTGAACAGGTTATTTCGCCTACTCCATTGCAGGTTACTTGTTGGGGATGTGGAGGTCCACATTACCAGCGTGACTGTCCCGAATTACGATCTAGTGCAGTGCATCGAGAAGGAAAGGCTCCAATGGGGAGTGGGGGTAGTAGACATCAGATCTTGGCAGCAGTACACGACCATCAGGCAGAGCACCAATCCATTGTGGCGGAATCATCAGGTATGGTCAATAATTTTAATCTTGGAATATTGTTTGATCATGGTGCTACAGATAGTTTCATTTCTCCATATGCATTAGACAAATGTGGGTTGGCAGCCTACGAGCATGACGATTTCAATTTAGTTGAAATGGCTTCAAGGGTAAAGAAAGCAGTAGGACCTAGTGTCGACAAGTGCGTAGTGGATCTCGGGGTGTGTGTTGCACAAGTCAAAGTGTACGTCACCACCCTTGGAACTTATGATCTCATCATAGGTATGAATTGGCTTGAGGAACATCGAGCTTTCTTGGTCTGTTATGGAAAGAAATTCTTTGCATTGATGACAATGGAGAGGCCATCGAGATCCGGGGTATCAAATGAAAGGTGTCCCTACGTTTCATATCCATGATGAACGTAAAGTAATGTATGTGACAAGGATGTCATTTGTATATTTTTGAAGCGATAAACAATGAGAAGAGACCCTCCTTTGATGAGTACCCAGTGTTGGCCGAATTCAGTGATGTCTTTCCAAAGGAATTGCTTGGGTTACCTCCTAAGAGGGAACTTGATTTTACCATTGAGGTAAAACCCGATTCGGAGCCAACATCGAAGACACCTTATAGAATGACGGCCCCAGAACTTTGTGAGTTACAAATGCAGTTGAAGGAACTGCTAGACCTAGGGTTCATCAGACCAAGTATTTCACCGTGGGGTGCACCAGTAATCTTTGTGAAGAAGAAGGATGGTTCCTTGCGTCTTTGCATCGATTACTGAGATTTGAACAGAGCCACAGTGAAGAATAGGTACCTGATACCTCGAATTGATGACCTATTTGATCAAATGAAAGGGGCGTCAGTCTTCTCAAAGATCAACTTGCGATCAGGTTAACACTAGCTACGAATTATGGATGATGATATACCTAAGACTGCTTTTCGAACAAGGTTTGGGCACTATGAGTTTGTAGTGCTACGCTTTGGTTTGACCAATGCCCCAGCTGTATTCATGAGTCTCATGAATAGCATCGTTCGAAAATACTTAGATCGGTTTGTGCAAGTCTTCTTGAATGACATCCTCATCTACTCCAAGAATGAACAGGAGCACGAGGAACACTTGCAAATAGTGTTGTCATGCTTAAGAGAGCACAAGTTGTACGGTAAGTTATCCAAATGCTCGTTCTACCAGAAGGAGATCCATAATCTAGGGCATACAATTTCCGGTGAGGGAATTTCAACTGACCCTGAGAAGGTGAATGCCATAATGGATTGGCCCGTGCCAAAGAATGCGCATGAAGTGAGAAGCTTCATGGAGTTAACCGGGTATTATAAAAGGTTCTTTGAGGGTTTCTAAAAAATCGTGAAACCCATAACTACCCTACAGCGTAAAGGCATTAGTTATGAATGGACGGATGAATGCGATGTCGCATTTTTCAAGCTGAAAAGACTATTTACAAGTGCACTGATTCTACGAGTTCCAGATATGGAGAAGGAATTCAGAGTTTGCACAGATGCCTCAAGGCAAGGTTTAGGTGCAGTGTTGATGCAGGAAGGTGGGGTAATAGCTTATGCATCGAGAAAGTTAAAAACACATGAAGAGAATTACCCTACCCACGACCTAGAGTTGGTTGCGGTGATGTTAGCTTTGAAGCTTTGGAGACATTACCTTGTTGGACGAAGCTTCGAGATCAAATCGGATCACCAAAGCTTGAGGTATATCTTCACTCAGAGAGACCTAAATGCCAAGCAAAGGCGATGGAGTGAATTCATGAGTGAGTATGATTTTGGAATTTCATACATCAAAGGGAAGGAGAAGGTGGTAGCCGGTGTCTTAAGCAGAAAACCAAGACTTTTCTCTCTTATACCTTTGACGGTTGATTTGAGAGAAAGAGTATTAGGACAACTAATCAGGGATAGTTGGTACCTAAAGGTCACATCGTCACTCCAGAGTGGGAAACTGGTGGGACCTAAGTTTGATGGCTATGAGTTGGAAGCCGCTGGTTTGTTAAGGTATCAAGGAAGGATGTATATTCCCGAGGAGGGAGATATTAGAGAGACTGTCCTTAAGGAATCCCACATAGCAGTGTATTGCGCACACCCGGGTGTAAAGAAGATGTATGCAGACATGAAGCAACTCTTCTTTTGGGCAGGGATGAAAAGTGACATGGTCAAATTCGTCGCTAGGTGCCTTGAGTGTTAGCAGGTAAAAGTTGATCATCACCACCCGCCAGGACTGTTACAGCCACATGACATTCCTATGTCGAAGTGGGAGGTTATTTCCATGGACTTCATGGTGGGATTGCCTCTTACCTCTCGTAGGCATGATGCCATTATGGTCATCGTTGACAAACTGACCAAAACTGATCACTTCATTCCAGTTAAGGAGACTTATGATGTCACTGATGTCACTCGTGTGTTCATAAATGAGATAGTTCGTCTCCATGGGTATCCTAAGAAGATAATCTCGGATAGAGATTCCAGGTTTACGTCCAGGTTTTGGACAAGTTTGAAGTCGGCATTAGGTACTCATTTGAACCTAAGCACCGCATACCATCCAGAGACGAATGGAAAAACAGAAAGAGTGAATTAGGAGATGGAGGACATTCTTAGGATGTATGTCATGGATCAACAAACTCATTGGGAAAATCACTTACCTTTAGTAGAGTTTGCTTACAACAACAGTTACCATAGCTCAATTGGGATGCCTCCATATGAAGCGTTATATGGAAGGCCATGCAGAACACCATTGAGTTGGGAAAGGCTAGAGGATCGAGTAATTATAGGGTCTGAGTTGATTCAGGAGATGGAAGAGCAAGTTGTTCAGATTAGACAGCGGTTAAAGGTAGCATGGGATAGACATAAGAGCTATGCCAATGTGCATAGGGTTGACGAAGCTATAAGGTTGGTGATGCAGTGTTCGTCCGCATCAGGCCTAGCAAAAGTACCATCAAGTTTGGGAAAGGGACAAAGTTGTCACCACAATTTATAGGACCTTTTGAAATTTTAGAGAAGGTTGGACCCGTCATGTATCGTCTTGCGCTGCCACCCCCATTTGCAAAAAACTCATAATGTTTTTCATGTATCTGTTTTACGACATTATGTAGTTGATGAGTCTCATAAAATAAATTGGAAGGAACTGCAGCTTTCGGACGAGGGGACCATCAAGGTCGAACCGCAGGGTTAAACAACTCAGGCACCGTTTGGTGGAATAGGTTAAGGTCTAGTCGGACCGATATAGCTTTGGGTCTGCTACTTGGGAGGATGCAGAGACCATGCATCGTGATTATCCCACACTATTTTGACCATAACTTCGGGACAAAGTTTCCTGAAGTGTGGGTGTATGTAACGCCCCGTTTTGACATTACTACATGAACTACTGTTATATGTTGTATTTGTTTGATTGTGAGACTTCGTCGGTTTGACGACACTGTGGACATATGGTTCTATTATACTGTCGATATATATATATGTGTGTGTGTGATGTTAGTATTATGATCGATAGTCATGTTTAGATATGTATCATGTGTTAATTATGTCTCATATATGCAAATTACCGAATGATGGGTACGTGGATACCGTTACAGTTATATGTTAAATAAATTAATGTTATTCCAGGTGCATGGCGAATAAATGAGTTTATTGTGGTTATGTTATGATGAAATGTATGTGTACATGTTGAGGATTTATGCACGGTATTCTATGTTGTATGTCGAGGACTAACTTACAAGTTGAAATGGCTAAGTGATAGCTGGATCCTACGAGGTGGGAGAGCCTCTCGGACATGGCTTCGACAAATAAATGGTATGCGAGTGATGCATTATTTACTTACGCATGATTATTATGATGTATATTATGATATGGGTGGGGTGGGGTTTCAGGAAACTCAACCGCCCATATTGGTTATATACAATGACAGACCGAGTACAAGTGCAACGTTGTTATTATGTCAGGTAGACATAGTCCCTTGTTCCATTAGGGGGTGGATGCTTTACCCACTGTTTATCCCCGAAACCCAGAGTCATGGGAGGGTTGTGCTATAGAGCGCTCCCCAAGGTGTGTGATGATGACTGGTGGTTTCTTGCTGGGTAATCTTGGTCGATGTAGTCAACACTTCCGCTTACGGGTTTTAGCTGGAGTCGGTCATGGCTTAACACTTCAGGGTAGTTCAACAGAGGAAAGGACAGGATGTGGAAGTTATTTGTGATGTAGGTAGATAGGTGTAGCTTGAAGTTGGGGTGAAAACAATATCTAACCGTATGCGTGTAAAACCCTTGATTGATTATGTGTCATAACTTAGTAACGTATGAATTGTCGTAACTTAATAAAATGCAGTTAGGTAAAAGACGACACCTTGCAAACTATGTTAAAACATGTGTCAGTAAACAATAAGTTTCGTGATTATGATTGATGTGTGATAATTATTACTGTTAGTGTACTTACGCGAGGTATGTAAGCAGTAGCTACGCTTACATAACTCGCCTATATATTTATAAATTGCGTGAAATATTGTTGAATATTGATGCTAATAATGTTGATTAAGCTTAATAATGATGATTAGTGTTGATAATATAGATTAATGTTAATTGTTGTCGATTAAGGTTAATAATGTTGATTAATGTTAATTATTGTCCATTAATGATTAATTATTGTTGATTAATAAACAAGTTACAGTTAATTTAAGTAGTAAATAATGTATTTGGTTAGTAATGCTTAATTGAATGTTAATGAGTTTGATTAGTAAAGGCTAAGGGGTAAATGTTAAAAGGGGATTGTAATGTTAGTAAGTATAATATAACTTGGAAGGATAAGATTTATTACGTACCAAACAATATTAATTAATTAATTAAAATATAGGGATAAGGTTTAAATTAATATATTACTTAATTTGTTATAATTATGTCATAGCTGTTTAGAACCATGGTGTAAATTACAAATAACAACATATACCATTATTTAACAAGTTTATAAAATTGTGTTTGAGTTAATTAATTAAAATATTAATTAAATGGTGAAATATTGAATTATGAGTCAAGAAATGATTAAAAATTATAATATGAATTAAAAAGATTAAAATTAATTGAATGAATAGGGATGGTTGGAAGGTGACCCAACCAACACATTTATATATATTATTTTAATCATTAATGGGAGTCATGGGGATGGACTCGAGGAAAGACTCGGAGGCTAAAACATTTATGAGAGGATAGGGGTAGTAATGGAAGGGAGAAAAGAGTCAGCAAGACATGGGAATAAGGTGTAGAAGAGAGGGGAGATTGGGGCATCTTGACCTTAGGATATTTTGAGAAAATTACAGAGCAGAGATAACAGAGGAGAAAGGGGTTCTTGTTGGAGATTTTCTGAAGGGATATAACAGGCTGGCTTGTACTCCGTTTGGGCTCGGGGGTCCAAAGGGGTACCTTTGGAGCTGGGTGGTCGGCAAGACCTCGTTAGTTGGCAGGGTGGCATACTTGTTTGGGCTTGTTGAGTTTCATAAGGTTTGGGGGAAGGCTTTGTTGCAGGGCATATAGCAAGCAGGAAACAAAAGGGAGCAGCAGCAGAAAGGGGGAATCTACTAGCTAACTAACAGGTACTTATCCTACAGGTATATTTTACCATTTCTACCTCTGTCTAATTATTACTTCCAGTTAAGAAATATTATATGTTGTTACACCTGCACAAACAAAAAATGTTAGAAATAGTAAAACAATACATCATTATAGAGTGAAATCGCACACTTATTTACCAACATGTAAATGATATTTTTACAGGTTTTTTTACACTAACCAAAACTAGAAAACTAAACATGAAATCAAAAGTGAAAACATTGACAAAGTATGAAACAGTAAAAGAATATATTGTATTAATTATAAATATAAAAATTAGGGATGGAACCCTACAATTGTTGATGGGATAAGTGGTAAGACAATTCTTCGAAATATATTTCTTCCATTGGTGTTGGATCAAATCAGACTTTTGAAGGATCAATTCAATAATATTACCTTTACACATATATACAAGTAACATATGGAACTTGCTGACAAAATATCAAAGGAAGGTTCTCTTGTCTATGAAGGTTCTTTAAAAGTGATAGATTTAAAGGGTGGGATCTTCCCCCGGGCCTTTCCTCACTTGGTGGTGATTCTCTATTGTACTTGATTTTATGTTCTGTGTGGTGGTTTTCCTTTATCTTGTTTTAAGTTTCGGTGCATGTGTGGTGGTATTCATACGAACCATAGTCGGGTCTTTGGGATCTTTCCTTTTTAAAGTTATGTAACAACTCTCATGAGCTTGCTTTACAGATTTTGTTGTTTATTCTCCATATAGAGTAAGAATATTAACCTAGGAACAACTTTGATCCATTTTTGGATACTTTGGTGTTAGTAACCATAATTTTGTTTTATCTCAATGATAAAATTACTTTTTTTTAAACAAAATACATCATATATAAAATTTAAACAATAAATTCTCTAATTGTCAAGTCTTGTATGTGCATTAAAATAGATTTAGATATGTCCATTTCACAATATGTGATAAGATTACGGGCTCATTTAGAGATGTGTGTTTGACGATTACAAGATCATTTAGAGATGCGCATTTGAACGTATGTGATAATATTACAAGCTCATATATGAAAATAAAAAATTAAGAATGAAATATGGACATATATATAATTTTTATTTTTTTTATTTTGAGCTTCACATTTTTTGAATAAAGTTATGGGACTGAAGGGTTACAAAGCATTTTATTTTTTAAATTATGTTAAGACATATCATTTTATATTATTACGATTTATATACTTCCAAACAATTGAATGTTATAGCATTCAAATTTAATGATAATTCAACTCAATGGCATCCAATCTAATTATAATTGATTAACTTACCACACATGTTATCTCTTTTTTACCAAAACACGAGGAGAGGCCCATCTAGGGGTTTGGTGCAAGAAGACAAAGAGATCCTCCAAAGGTCTATCTTCGTAATAAGGGAGGAACTCATTGAGACCTAGAAGGGATCTAAGGCTTTTAGTGAGGAGTGAAAAATACAAGATCACCAAAGTTAAAGAAATTATGGACTAAGTTTAAGAGTAAAGGTCTAGCATGTGAGAAGGTACACACATCTATTTGTGTACATATGCACCTTCATGTTTTTGTTTAGCATCTCTAAGGGTGTAGTGCACTTCTACGACAGTTAATATCATGTCTCTAGGGTCAAAATTGCTTCCCCTAGTTAAATCCTTAGGTTTTAGGGATTTGATAACAATGACCAGACAAAATCCCTAGAACTTAGAGATTTGTCCCCTCCTAGAAAATCCTTATATTTTAAGGATAAATGCATCCCCGATAGTCAATGAGGGTGCATTTCCTCCTAGTTCTTGCTTTTCTTAGGATTAAGGGCACTCTTGCTTGAGTTGCATCCCTTTTCTTGGATGTTTTGCACCTAAGTTAGTAATTAAGGCTCAACTCACTAACTAATGGCTATTTTTAGCTCAATTAACTACCTAATTGACTAATTTAGGCTAATTAAACTTCAATTTCACATGAATACCTGAGTTAACTATCTCATGAGGTATTTCTAGGGATAGTTAACCCTAACCACTCATGCATGGAAAGTTTACTCTCCAAGAAGGGAACACTTGTTTAATCTTAGGCACAAAAGCACCTCACTGGTTTGTCAAAAGCCTAGTTACATCCTATTAGTTATTGTGTGATCATTGATTCTTTCTTAAGTATGTGCACTTGATCATTTAGGGGTAATTATTGAGAATTTCACTAGCATTAAGCTTGCGCGTGTAACTAAGCCTAAGCTTGGTTTCCTATGCATGAAGTATTGTGCCTTATTAATCAAACATTCATTCATGTACTCTCTTGGAGCATTCATTTTTAATAAAGATTACTTGTTTAGGTCGTTACTTATAATATTTCTCTTCTATCTCTTGCTAATTGTATTACTATTTCATTTAGCTTCTAGATCCATTCCTCCAAAATCTCACATGGTATCAAAGCCTTGGGGATTCCAAAGAAATTGATTTACAAGTTTGTAGGTAAAGAGAAAGATCAAAGCTCATCAGCTTGAATGGATCTTTCTACCCAGCTAATTATTACCCCATTCAATTACTTTGAATGGAATGGAAACATTGTGATTGTATTGCACTAAAAAGGCCTCTACAGGATCACAATGGGAACATAAATTGAGCCAAATTCAGAGGTGGAAAAGTCAAAATGGTTCAATTGGATGGACGAAGCCTTTGGGTTGATTTGTCTCTCTATTTCTCTTGACCTACTATATCACATCAAACTTGCAAGAAAAAACCTAATGAATTCTAGACCAAGTTGGAAGGACTCTTTGGGAAGCAGGATGAGATGAGAGGTCATCAATTTCATCAGTCTAAGCCCATATAAATTTGATACAATAGAATATTTATTCATTAAATTTAGATATTTATTGTTGCAGCTTAAAGTAAGTGGAGTAGACAAGAAATATAAGTATCTAATACTCTCATTCCTATGCAAATTGGGTTCAAAGTATTCAATATTTATTTCTACCTATAATGCTACAAAACTAGCTCCTGGAGCTACTTGGAAAATGCCTAGTTTGGATGATTTTTTTTACTCTCACCCATGAGAAAGATAATATTGTTAAAATGAGCCCCTTGAAATATTCAAATTCCCATGCCCTTGCTTTAAATCAAGGAAGCAAGAAAGATATCAAGCAAAAGCAACAAAACAAAGGAAAGAAGGAGCAAAATCCTAGATCTACTCATGAAAACTCCTCCTCCAAAGCATGGAATTCAAAGAAGGAAAATATAGTATGTTCCTACTAAAAGAAACCAAATCATTCGGAGCAACAATGCATGAATAAAGAGAATGATTAGATGAAGCATCTTCTTACACGTGGAAATATCAAAATTCCTAAAAACTACAAGAAGAACAAAGCAACTGAAAGACCACAAAATGACAAAAGCAAAGGCAAGGAATCATTCCATGTGCTTGTTCATGAGAATCACATCACTTGGCCTCATAAGAGGACATGTTCTCTTCCTTGGAGCCATGCACCAGTCCCCCCATCTTATGGGAGATAATACAACAGTTTATGTATGTGGAAAAGTAGATATTGATTTAAAGCATGGACAATTAAAAAATATACTATGTCCCTTCATTGTCTATCAACCTCCTTTCCATATACCAAATCACCCACTAAAAAAAAAAATGTATTTCACTCCAGATGCAATCGTCATTACAGAGATGACTGAAGAATCAAAGGTTGCAGTTGGAAAAGCGGATCACCAGTCTAGGTAATATATCTTTTCTAACCATGTTTCCAAATATTCTTCTACTTTACTTCTAACCCATTGTGATGAAGTAAGCAGGTTGTAGCATGAGATATTTGGTCACCTAAACTACCGCTACTTGTAACGGCTAAGCAAGTAGGGTATGGTGATAGGTTTTCCAAACATTATGTATTTCGATGATTTGTGTCTGGGCTACATTCTTGGCAGGCATCCTGAAGAAAAATTTGAATAAGGTAAGGCATGGAGAGCCTCATCCATTCTTGAACTTGTTCGCAGTGAAATTACGGGTCCATTCCCCCACCCCTACACGAGCAAGTCCAAGTATGTGTTGACCTTCATTGATGATTGGTCAAGATACACTTGGGTATAATTCATCAAGCTGAAATCTAATGTCTTTCGATGTTTCAAATATTGCAAAGCTCTTGTAGAGATGTAGCCAAGTAAGTGGATCAAGATCCTCTACACAAACAATGGGGAGGGCATTATGTGAACAAGGGCATTCATGATCTATGTGCTCAGGAAGGCATTGAATTACAACATATCATTCCATATAATCCACAGCAGAATGGAGTTGCAAAAGGGAAGAATAGATTCTTGAAAGAGATGGCCACATGCATGCTATAGTCCAATTCCCTTTCTCCAAAGATATGGGATAAAGCAATCAAATGTTCATCCTATATCCAAAATCAATTTCCACATAAAGCACTAAAAGGAATCACGCCATTGAAAGCTTGGAACAGTCGAAAACCAAAGGTCAAACACTTTAGATTGTTTGGATCCTGCACATGGGCACACATTCCTTACAAAAGGAGGGATTTGGATCCACAAACTCAAGAGTGCATCTTTGTAGGATAGCATGATGGTGTTAAGGAGTACGTACTTCTATATCCTTTCACAAAAAAAAAAATCATTGGAATAAGTGTTAGGTTTGAAGAAGGCCCCTTGCATGCATGAGATCCCACCATTGATACACCAATTCTTGTTGATGCAAAACTCACAGATTCTTCTTTAGTTTCCTCAGGTGAACTTTTAGAATCAGATGACAGTTATGATCCATATGAAGAAGTAGAAGTTGTTGACAATGATGAACTAGGTGCAAATTTGGAACCTAGACCACTCTAGGCAAAACAGACTCTCCAATCTATAGGTGATCTCACTACAGATCCATTAGATCCATAGAGAACTTAATCATAGTTTTAGGGTGATCCACGAGCACTCACTTCTATAGAACCTCTACTTCCCATGTAATGTTACATGGTCATTTCTATAGACCCACGATCTTATGTAGATGCTTCTGATAATCAACATTGGGAAGCTATCATGGATGACGAGTATCAGTCTCTCATTAAGAGCCAAATTTGGGAGTTGTTTCCTCTTCCTTCCGGGAGGAAAATTGTTCGATCAAATGGACTTATCAAACAAAAATGGCATCAAATGGACTTATCAGTAAGTACAAATCCAAACTTGTAGCAGAAGGCTTCTCACATGTATAGGGTATAAACTACAATGAGACCTTTGTACCAATTACAAAGATGGATTCCACTCAACTAGTGCTTGCCACAGGGGCATGTCCAAGGCTCATCTCTAGTATGCAAATTAAAGAGAATTTGTATGACCTCAAGCAGGCACCACGAGCTTGGTATGAAAAGATGAACTGCTTAATATCCTGGGATTTCTCACTTCCATTCAAATCTTAATGTGACGTGATTTGACATAATGACTCTCTTTTGTTGATAATACTTTATGTTGATGCCTTACTAATCATAGGGATTTCACCATCATCCATAGCTTTGGTTAAATCTGCTTTGCATGATAGATTTTCAATGAGTGACTTAGGACTGTTGCGTTACTTTCTCGGTCTTGAAATCACACAATCTAATTCAAGAGTCAAGATGACACAGTCTAAGTATGCACATGATCTTCTCACTAGATTTCATATGATCGATTGCAAACCAGTTGCATCACCTTTATACATTTGGTTGGGAGTCTACTTTATCTCACCCACACTAAGCCAAATATCTCTTGCATTGTTGAAGTAATTTCCAGGTGCATGCAAGAGCCTCATGAGTTGCACTGGAAAGTTACAAAGAGAATTCTCTAGTATATTCAGGCTACTCACAATTTTGGGATCCATTATGCAGAAGATTACTCACTTGATCTAGTTGGTTACATAGATTCTAATTGAGTTAGCGATAGCATTGATCGCAAGTCCACCTATGGTTATCTTTTTAGTTTTGGCTCTGGGCCTATTTCTTGGTCAAGCAAGAAGCGGTCAACCATTGCTTTATCAATAATGGAAGCATGGTATATAGGCATTGTGAATGCAACCACATAGGTGATTTGGTTGCAAGATATTCTCACTAATTTTGGTATTCAATATCACTGTTTGACTGTCATCTTTTGTTACATCCAGAGTACTATCCAAATTTTCAAAGGATTAGTTTAGTGGCAGAGGACCAAACACATTAAGATTCATATGCACTTCATTAGGGGGGTGATTCATGACTAGATCATTGATCTACAATATTGTCCATCCATAGAAAAGATTGCAAACATCTTCACCAAGTCCTTCACAGAAAAGAAGTTCACAGCTTTGCAAGCTCACTTGGGAGTGAAGGAGATTTGCACTACAAAGTGACTGCCAAAGTCCACTCAATACTATCCTCTCTTTTTTTTGTTGGGGGGGGGGGGGGGGGGGCAGGTTCCCCACTAGGTTTTTCCTCTTTCCATTTTCGGGGGATATTCTTTTTTGTACATGATTACCTAACATGGCTTCTATTACTAGGACCCATTTCTTTGTACACCATCCTCACCTAAGTTAGGCTTAGGGTGGGGTTGGTGTACATAAACACCTTCGGACTTATGTTTAGCATTTCGAGGGGTCTAATGCACTCCTACAGGAGTTAATCTCCAATCCCTAGGATAATCACTTTCCCTAATCAAATTCGAAGTTTTTAGGAATTTGATAACAGTTACCAAACAAAAATCCCTACAATTTAGGGATTCGACCACTCCTAACCAAATCCCTAGATTTTAGGGATAAATGCACCCCCAATAGTTAGTGAGGTAGCATGTCCTCTTGGTTCTTGCTTTTCTTAGGATTAATGGAACTCTTGCATGAGTTGCCTCTCTTTTCTTGGATTTTGTGCACTTAAGTTAGCAATTAAGGCTTAGTTAACTAACTAATGGCTATTTTTAGCTCAGTTAACTACCTAATCGACTAATTTAAGCTAATTACACTTATGTTTCACATGCATAACTAAGCTAACTACCTCATCAAGTAGTTCTAGGGCTAGTTGACGCTAACCACTCATGCATGGAAGTTTACTCTCCAAGGAGGGTGCACTTGTAATTAAGCCGAAGCTTGGTTGCCTATATATGAAGGCTTGTGCCTCATTAATCAGGTATTCATTCATGTACTCTCTTGGAGCATTCATTGTTAATAAATATTACTTACTTGGATCGTTACTTGTATTATTTCTTTTCTATCTCTTGCTAATTGTATTATTGTTCTATTTAGCTTCTAGATCCATTGCTCCAAATCTCACATCTTGAACAAGTTATACAACTTGACGAGAACTCGACATTGTTCTTGCTTTTTTATAGGCGTCAAAACCACCAAAAAACAACCCCAAATCGAAAAGTGGTGCTACCAGTAGCACCACTTTTTTTTGGGGGGGGGGGCTAAAATTACAACTTTTTGTTAACCCCAAGTAGTGCGGCATGGTGGTGATGTAATAAAAACTATAAAATCAACCCCCAAATCGAAAATGGTAGAACATGTTTTTCTTTCCAGATCTAAAATTACAACTTGCTTGACGTCGTCTCATTAACAACTAATGACTTTGCAACGTAAATGCTAAAATAAACATGTGACTCGAAAAGAGGTGCTACTAGTAGCACCTGTTTCGTTTGTTGGGTTACATTTTCAGGGATTTTGAAACCATGGCCTGAAAATATTTAATTTTTTTTAAAAAAACCTCTGCAAAAACACATAAAAAATAAATAAATAAACACTTTAAAAAACCAAAACCATTAAAAAACTCATTTTAAACAAATTAAAAAAATACAAAACAACGAAAAAAACAAAAATAAAATAAAATGTGGTGTTGGAATGGTGGTGGGTTGGTGGCGGGAGGGTGAATCATAATCGCCCCCCCCCCTCCTTCCTACCCACTACTCCCTCCCCCTACCCACTACTCCCACGTCACCCCCCACTACGTGCCCCTCCCATGTATTAAAGCCCCCCTCCCCCTTTAAACTTTAACTCTTTTTTAATTTTTTTAATATTTTTAATATTTCATATGTTTTTAATTTTTTTTATCTTTTTATTGTCTCCTTTTTTCTAGTTTAGTTTTTTTATTATTATGACTCATTTTTCTTGTTTTTTATTTTTTTATTTTTTATAATATTTCTCTTTTCTAGCTAGGTTTTTATTTTATTTATTTTTATTTTGGTTTTTAAATGTATGTAAATGTGTTTCATTTTCTTCTTTCTTTCTGTTTGTGTTTTCAAAATGTTTTGTTTAAGACGTTTTTTTTTCATTTTTTTGTTTTTTTTAAGGTTGTTTTTTGGATTAAAATTTATTTAATATTTGTTTTTTTTCCTGAATTTGTCATGAATTTTTTTCACTTTTACAAAGATATTTTTATAAATTTAAATATTTCACTTTTATAAAGATTTTTTTATAAATTTAAATATTTTCAAGGCATGGTTTAGAAACACCTTCAAATGTAACCTGACAAAGAAAAGAGGTACCATTGGTAGCACCTATTTTTTATTCGTAGGTTGATTTTGATATTTGCATTGCAAAGGCGTCGACTGTTAAGACGACAATGCCAAACAAGTTATAATTTTAACCCTAGAAAGAAAAATAAGTGAAAAATGCATACTATCATTTTTTATTTAGGGTCTATTTTATGGTTTTGATTACAGTGACAACCACCCAGAGGTTACCCAAAAGTTGTAATTTTAGCTCCAAAAAAAAAAAGTGGTGCTACCAGTAGCACCAGTTTTTTATTTTGGAGTTAAAATTACAACTTTTGGGTAACCTCGGGTGGTGTCACTGTAATCAAAACCATAAAATAGACCCTAAAAAAAAAATGATAGTACGCATTTTTCACTTATTTTTCTTTCTAGGGTTAAAATTATAACTTGTTTGGCATTGTTGTTTTTTGGTGTTTTTGACGCAAAAATGTGAATTTGTATGGCTACAGTTCTCGTTTTGAGTATAAAGTTCTCGTCAAGTTGTATAACTTGTTCTTGGTGGAAAACTCCTTGCTCACCAATTTATTCACTTTATGGAAACATTGAATATCACCCTATTAGAAGGCTAACACAATCACGTGGGGAGCCAACTCTATGACCTCATCTAGTTGAAAACCAAAATCCATCTATTTCCAAAAGGCTGACCTCAACGAGAGTTTCATTTGTAGAGAACTTGAAGGTAACATAGGGATAGGGCTAGGCCCTGTCTCCAAAAAATTGTCTAATGACAACCCAGAGAATACATGAAATATCAAACCATCTCCAAGCCCTATCCCATCGAGGTTAAACTTCCAGGACTCCTTATGGAGATGTGGATTGAAAAATTCTTGAAACTCGTAAGAGATTAAATAAGTTCCTTGATAGCTCTAGAAGTTGGGTTATGATCTAAAGTGGATAGTAAGATTATCGAAGTCCTAATCAAAATTTATTTAAGAGATCTTTTAGATGAATTAGAGATTAGATGGGGAAAAGGAGGTATGTGCAACCCCTAGATTACTAGATATACATTTTAGGTGCTCATGGTGCATTGAAATAGGACATGTTTGTAGGTTTTTGTCCTTAACTTAATAAGAAAAATGTATAGAAAGAAGACGTGAAGACAAAGAGCATCCTCATATCCCCTAAGGAAGAAACCTTGACAAGAAATTCCAAGGAAAACTTTAGGGAAATTCCTGAAGGGACAAGGCTTTAATGCCACCCTTGAAATTGCAGCAAAAAGAAGGATTCAATCCCAATCAGTTGAAGCAAGAACTCCCAAAAAATCTCTTAAAATCTAGGACCGGGATATGTCAAAATTGGAGGAACTCAAAGCAATGGAAAAAGATATGGAAATCCCTATTTCAGCCTCTAACTCTCAAATTCCTTTGAATGTTAACATCCTTAATAAAAAATAAACCCTAGTTCTAGCTCATAATTGGCTCGAGGTGAAGGGTCAAACACCTTGAAGGAAACTCTAGCTTATCAAGCCTTACTTCCACTCCCTTAGGCTCAATAAGAAATCCTTCCCTTACAAAGCTTCAGCTATGTCTGCCTAGTCGACATCTCAATCCCTATCCACTGAAAAATATTCTACGTGAGATGATGGAGGTTTAGGCCCAAGATACAACCTCATATGCAAAAAAATCAATTCTCAAACAGAAGACAAAGGAATTAAAGGAGGTTTAGCCAAAGACATTGATAAACCCTCTCCAATAGATAGGAAATCCTTTCTCTCCCAAGAAAAAAAGAGAGCCATTAAGGAGGCCAGGGAAGGCAAACAATTACCAATCAAAGAAGCCCTTACAACAGGGAGGGTCTTGGGTTCGTCAAAGACATGATTATCATTTCTCTAAATGTGAGGGTTGGGGGGCACCCATAAGATATTGAGCCTCAAGAGATGTTTCTCCAAATACAAACCTGATGTGGTTTTGCTTCAGGAGAAAATGTATGAAAGGAAAAAAGTTGAAGATGTGACATCTTTTCTCCAAATACAAACCTGATGTTGTTTTGCTTCAGGAGAAAATGTATGAAAGGAAAAAAGTTGAAGATGTAACATCTTTTCTCCAAATACAAACCTGATGTTGTTTTGCTTCAGGGGAAAATGTATGAAAGGAAAAAAGTTGAAGATGTGACATCTTCAATCCTAAAAATTGGCCATTTAGATCCCTAGACTTTAAAAGAAGATTAGGTGGTCCTCTTAAAAGTTGGAATGAATCTTTCGATCTTACTAACTTGTCTTTCTGACAAGCAGGTACGAGGGTTGATACGAGATCAAAAGAATTATGGAAACTATTCTCTACCATGGATGCATGCGCATCTTTTCAATCAAACATATGATTGATCTTCATAGGCCAAGAGCTTTATTCAAGGAAGTTGGTTTCCTCAAATTTATTTGAAATTGTATTAGTTAGTATTTATTAGATTCCATAATGTATCTAGAGATTTGAAAGATTTGATCAATATTATATATAGATTAATTAGCTAAATTTAGTGAAGAGATAGAGCATTGATTTTGGGGCTAAATACCCCTAATCAAGTCATGGTAGGTCCCCTTGGTTTCCACCTCAAGGAGGTGTTGGCCTTGTGGCTCCACTAACTACCCTTTGGGTGGGTGTCCAATCCCCTTGAGGCAAATCATTGGGACATTGGCCACACTCATATTTTGCTTTGTAGAAGTGATTGCACGTGTTAGAGTTGTAATACCCGATTTAACAGACCTTATTTTGCCTCACTTGGACCTATTGTTTTGATGCAAAAACCCTCCTCTCGGTCTCCATAACCATGACGTCATTCATCTAACGAGAAGTATACAATGTTAAAAAGGAAGGCATTGAGGAACGAACATTTGTCGGGGTTAGTTGGGGCATGACACTCTCCTTTTGGCTCCCCTTGCACTTGGTGGAGCCTAATTGCACATTTCTATTCATTTCTAGTCTTATTTTATGTCATTGTATGGTTTAGTCCCCAATTTGTGGGTGCACTAACCTTAAATTTTATAATTTGTAGTCTCATGTAAATAAGACAACCTCACTTCATTTGTAAATCATGGAGTTGAAACATGATATATTTTCTTTTTCTATGGTTTATTGGAGCACTTGAAGCTATGCGCACCTCTCTCCTGGATGTCTATTTTGCTTGAAAGATGAATTGATGTTGTTCTAGAGCTTGATTTTGCACATGCCAAGTTGATGCTAAACTAGTCATAACTCATGCTCAAGGATGACCTAAGACACACTATCTTGCTCATTCTTAATTAATGTTGGTAAGTTTCATCTCCTAACACTAGTTTAACGTTGCTCTTGAAGTGCTTTGGACTAAGTTAGGATTTGTTTGCTAGCATTTTATCAACTTACTTGAGGAGACCTTCCCACCAAGGAGCTCTCCATTGTTTTGTTGGGCATTGGACTTCTCTATTTGCCCTAATTAGGGTTTCACGACCTAACTCTTGAGGTTGCTAGCTTAACCCTAGTTGCAAGTATTGAATACCATCTCAACAAGAGGGACGTTAGCCTCGATCTCTCATAGCCCTAGGGTTTGAGACAAGAATCTAATACTCCATCTATCAATCCTCTTTTTATGAAATTTTACATGTTTTATTTTTTTTTATGCATTAAAACATTTTACTAGTGGAAAAACTCTAAAAATCTAAATAAATTCAAAAATCCAAAAATAGTCATGATTTAGTATTTCTCCATCTATCAATCCTCTTTTAATGAAATTTTACATGTTTTATTTTATTCTATGCATTAAAACATTTTACCAATGGAAAAACTCTAAAAATCTAAATAAATTCAAAAATTCAAAAATAGTCATGATTTAGTATTTCTGGTCCACCCTAAAATTTCGCCCTAGGGTTTTACCCACAAACCCTAGAGGGTGTCTTCTTTTGAGGAAGAGCATTGGGAAACGTGAAACCATCGTAATTGGTGAATTAGAGGGTATGTGGTGTTTATGGCTCATCCTCTAACTTCACCCTAGTCCAATTATCCTCTTTCCCTCGAGGGCACACTTTTTGGAGTGGCTACAGGAGACATGAAATTGCTTTGAAAGGCACAATGTTATTTGGAACTTGTGATGAGGTGAGTAACTCCATTATTATATGATTCTTGTGCCTTGATTTGATATTGTTTGACTCCAATAAGGCATTGATCATAGCTATTAAGTTTCGTGGAAGGTATTTGTGGTTTGTGGTTTGTTGGTGGATGAAGCCAGATTTGGCTAAATTTTTTGACAAAGTAAGCTAAAAGTATTTAAGCTTAATTTTAATGGACATCCAAGTGGTGAACTAGATCATAGGATCAAAATCGTTTGTAGTTTTAATAAATGGATCAACCTCACAAAAATCTATGCTTCAAGAAGTATTAAACAAGGATGTCCAATGTCTCCCTTCCTATTCCTATTGATCACAAGAATTAAGCAAACTAATAGCAGCATACAACAAAGATGAATCCATTCAAGAAATAAATAGGAGGCTTGATTTCTCTATCCCACTTGTTATTTGCTGACAATGTTATCCTTTTTGGAGTAGGGACTAGAAGAGAAACGAAAAAAACACAAGGAAATGCTAGAGTTGTATAAGAAAACTACAAAGATGGAAGTGAACATCATCATGTCTTCTATTATGTTCAATGGTTTAAAAAATAGGAAAAGGCAATGTAAGTTCATTCTCCTTTCTCCCATATTCCCTTTGATAATAGAGTAAAATATCTTGGGTTTCAATTAAAGATAAATGATTACAAGTTTGGGCACTAGCTATGGTTAAAACGGCAAAATAGAAGAGCGTAAAACTAGAAATTCATATGATGGTTGTCTAGAGAAGGTAAGCTCCCATTAGTGAAAATATTCTAGAGGAAATCTCAATATATTGGCTCTCAATAGCTCATATCCTAATGGGCATCATGGAACAAAATAAGAAAAAGGTGCTTTAGCTATTCCTCTAGATAGGCAAAAAGTAGGAGGAGGTCCCTTCAGTAAAATGGAGGAATCTTGCTATACCAAAAGATGGTGGATGGGGCTTCAAGAACATATGCATGTTTAGATTGGCTTTAAAAACTAAAAGCCTATCGAGATTGTTGCATAATGAAGGTTTAGGGGGTAGAATATTGGTGACAAAATACATCATTACAAGCATATGTTTGGATTGGCTTTAAAAACTAAAAGCCTATCGAGATTGTTGCATAATGAAGGTTTAGGGGGTAGAATATTGGTGACAAAATACATCATTACAAGTTCTATTGAAGACTGCATCAAGAAGAAAATTAAAGGCCATGGAGGGACTTCAATAGTTTGGAAGCAATGGTGAGAACATTTCCTTTGATCGCTGAATGACTTGTTTGGAAAATCCATAAAGGAAAGAAAATAAGAATAGGTGAAGACCCATGGCATGATACTTAGAAAATTTCTCCAGCTTCTCATTTTCAAGCTTCTCCGCAATAAAGAGATTTGTGTTCTTGCTAATGCTATTGACCCATAAGTTAATAAAATTTGGAGTCAAAGTTGGATAAAATTCGGAGTCAAGGTTGGAAACTGATGTTCAGTTGGGAATTTGAAGTGACATTGCAAAAGAATGGAATTAATCTTGAACAAAGCCATATAATCCTAAAAGTAGAAGATGACATTGTATGGTCTATAAACAAATCTACAAGTAACTTTATAGCGAAGTACAAGGCATGCATACAAGAATAATTTGAAGGTGAAAAACTATGGTGGTGGAAGACCATTTGGACACTGAGATGCCCTCTCAAAACTAGGAATTTTTTCTAAATATGGAGTTTTTCATACACACCAACAATTTTAAACAAACAAATTTGACTTTTCCATTGCAGTCTGAATTTCCGAGTTTGTGAGTAATTTTGACTCTTGAGAGATACATTTGAAGATCTGAATTTTCTAGTTTTTGGTACTTGGTTTTTTGGAATGTGTGTGTACATACATATGTATGTCAAGTTGCATAGAATCCCCCTGGATGAGGCCGAATCATTTACTAGGAATGCCATCAACAAATGTGGGGAAGCAACCCATGGGTTTCCCTGCAAGGTTTTTCTTTAATTAAAAAAAAAGGTCCTGCAGCAACATGGGGCAGTTACCGTAAAGAAAACCGGAGTTCCAATCCTGGTGGGATTGCCCGCACCCTGCATGGTGATCACTGAATGTGGCCTTATTGTGTCTGCCGCATTAATTGTTGCAGCTTTACCACCAAGATTGTACCAATCTGTGTGCCAATGATGATTATTGTAGTTGTGGCCTAGCCGCCACCGATTAATGAGTCTTCATGCCTACATAACATCACTCTGCTTCAACAGATTTTATAATGTGTGATGTGTGTGTGTGTCTCATTTCTTCATAGCCAGATCCGTTTCCACGCCACTTGAGAAAATAGTTATCCATTCGAGACAGTACTCATATTTCGTACTGGTAGTTTAGTGATGCAAAATGCTGGATTAAAAAAAAAAAAACAAATAACACTAAAACCTAAATAGTTCTCAACACGACATGATCAAATGGCATCTAGAGCTCCTCGTTGACTTGCTAGTAAGAATGTGATAACAGCTCAAAACTTGTTATGCCTGCTTGAGCAAGGGAAAACCTGCAGTTCAAAAGATTTAACTTGGACCAAATCTAATAAACTCCCATGCAATATAAAGCCAGTTAACACATGGGAACAGAAAAATATAAATATATTATCTATTGGACCATTGATCTTGGTCACTGAATTACCTGACATGTTCAGTTTGCCTCTTCAGAAAATGGCGAGACCATCAGATCAATGATTAATTCCTTGTACTGTCATTGTATATGCAAAAACACAATTGCCACAACAAGGCAAGTGGATCACCACTTGTTTATTGAGCAGAAACCTTGCTCATCAAAAGACTATTAAATACCTCACTAATTGATTGGGTTGCCACCTTATCATCAAAAGACGATTGAATGCCTCGCCACTAAATTAATGGGTGTTTTCTATTGAATGCCTGTCCAGCGAGCCCAATCAACAAACTGCATGCCACCATAAACATTGTTTGCAAATCGCACCCCAACAGTAAAACCAAGGGCAATCGGTGGGACCCTCTTTGCCAAAGGTGAGCCTTCAACCAGACGCTCTAGGCCATTGATGATTTGGTAGCGTGTATTTGAAGAAATGGCAAGGAAAACACCTGCATGGCACTGAAGGTTATATTCCGAGGATGAACAATTGAAGAACAAGGATAACAACTCTGTACGCAAATTTCAAAAACATGCACTCAGCCTTCAAGGATAAGAACAATATCAAGATATTCAAATGGACAAGGAACCAACATGAACAGCTATCTAAATCTATCAGTAACTAAACAGAAATAACAAAGACAACAATTAAGAGACATATAAAGCAGAACAGCACATGGAACAAAAAACATAAAAAAGAAAAGAAAATATTACAAGTTGAAAACAATGCAGTGATCGATAATCAACATATAACTAATTTACACATAGAATCAAAACGCCCATGGGAATAGATTAAAATGGAAAACCACGAGTCCATATAATGTATTGGTTACCCATCATCTCCAGAAGCAGACAACACAAATAATAAATGGCTGCTCAAATTTCAGATTAAAAGAAAAGAAACATACCCCACAGAGCTGCACTTTGCACAAGAGGTGGTACAGGTATATCTTCCTCTTCAGTTTTCTTCAATTTTCTGCACATTATACATCAGCAATAGAAGATAAAAGAACATAGAAAAAATATATAAAATTAAAATACATGGAAAATTGTTGCGCCAAGAAGTTCTACAGTCCAGTATGAGGGAGAAGTGTAATTCCCTGCTCAATGTGGAGCTGACACATGTCACTTTAATAAAAGAATAAAATATTACATAAATAAAAAAATTTACAATGTCGACCCTAACCTAAAATATTAAAATTAAGTTGACACATGGCACTTTAATAAAATAATAAAATATTAAGTGAATACGAATTTACAATATGGGCCCTAACCTAAACTCCAAAACCAAAGAGATATATATTCCAATTACTTAAAACTAAAAAAATTAATGAAACTTGGATACTTCTTGCTATGCTATATGGGAGTTGAGACATCATTAAACCCTTGTTTTAAAAATCGGTCAACTCAGACTCGGACAAGTTGACCGAGTTGACCTTGAACAAGCCCAGTCGGCCTGCAAATCGGTTCGAGTGACTAGTTCAATACCGAACCAGTCAACTCAATCGAGTCTCAACTTGAAAATACCAAGTTGCCTATGTCACAATGTTTTAAAACTCGAACTCGGACTCGGAAATGATCGAGGGTCAATTCAGACTCAGACTCAGAATAGGTAATGAATCAGTAATGACTCGGCCGATTTGAATTTAATGACTCAGTTTACTCAAAAATACTTAAAAAATTTAAATTTAAAAGAAAACAATATTTTAAAGATTCTCCATGATTCCAAAGCATTATAGACAAAATATCCAAAGTCTGCTCAAGTATATACCATATATGTTAAAGAAATGTAACTGCGGAAAATATTCTAAATGTATTTGTAAATATTATAAATGTATTTGTCTACTGTATTATTGTATTCCTCCTTCGGAAGATGTCATTGATGTAATTGATAATGTAAGTCATTGAAAGAGCAATGTAAACCCTAACTGTTAGGTCGCCCTGGAAATAACTAGAAAATAATATTTTATTGTAAAGTACAGGTCAGCTCAGTTAGGTGAGTTAAAGCCAACCTAATTAGTAAAAAGGTCAAGTCACTTGTTAAGTATAAATAGGGGATTGAGTTGCTCATTTGTAACACTCATCCCACTCACTCAAGTTCGCATAGGAGACAGAGAAGTTCGCACAAGTGAAGGAGGAGCTGATTTTGTCTTGGGGTTTTATCTTGTACTCGTGAATTCTATATCGAGGAAGTTTTGTCGGGGTTTTCTCCCTTGTGGTTTCCCTGAGAGAAATATTGTGTTCTTTGTGTTTGTTGTGCTTGACTGTCTTTTAGTGATTAGATTGTTTAATGTTATTATTCTAAACAAGTGAAAAACTAGCAATATAAGGGTGAACATATCAAAATGGCATGAAGTGTACTGTGCAACATTGCAAAACGTATCTGGAACAAAATACATAATCAATAAGGCCTAAATGGCCTGTAGAGTCCAAAAAAAAGCATGCTATGATGTAACTACATCATACATCATACATCATGCATCATGCATGTCATTGACTAACATGATCAATCATCAAACTAATCACCATTGCTAGAACTAGAAGTAGAACTAGAATCAGAGCTAGCAATGGCATCATCATCTGGCTCAAGCTCGGACTCCTCAAGGTCATCTACAACTGCAGTAGTACTACTACTACTAGTAGTTGAACGCCTAGAAGCATGAGGTTAGGGTTCATCTTATAGCTTTAGGGTTAGGTTTAGATTCTAAGTTTAACAAAACGAGGAAATAGGGGCAATTTTCTCATGAGCAAGGACATTTTAAAAAATGAATGTGGAACATAAATCATAAATCGTACATGACAGCAAATCAATGCCTATATTGGAATCATATTCATCAATAGCACCCTATGCCTCCCTCCTCTACACTCTAGCCCTTGCCTCTACCTTGAATCTCAAAGTTGATCCTCCAAGGACATTACTCAACGACTCAACACACTACAATTTTAATGAAACTTCCTAATCCAATCGTTAAAATAAGGTCGAAAAAGCTTCCCATGCTTAATACGTGATTTTGCTTAAGTGAAGAGTACAGTTTTATTAAGGTCATGGCAAAGGAGTTCAACAATCAACACCACCAACATCAAGGTATATAAAGGGGTTGATGTGCTTGATTAAATGCCAATCCCATACCCTCGTACATGATAGAATTTGGTGGAAACTTTGCAATCCTGAAAACTATTAAGCTTGTTGAAATCTAAATGGGATCTAAAATTCAACTTTTTGCACATGAAGTCTAATGAGGTTGGAGCCACTCTCAAACATCCTGAAACAATTAATGGTAATGTTAAAAATATAAGTAAAAGGATAAAAAATGAAAGATAAGGAGACTGTCACTTAAACTTTAAAAATTTAATATTACCATTTAGTATTACCAAATACTACTGACTGAGTAACTAACCAAAGGAGATTATTTTTACAGTCAACTTGGCTAATCCTGTTAATGTAATTGTAACTTCGGAAGATATTCACTTGTATATTTTATATTGTATTTGTATTTTATCTTTGTACCTCCGACGGAGATGTTTATTCCTCCGATCGGGAGAGTCATTATTGTATTAGGGTCATGTAAAGTCATTGAGGTTAACCCTCTATTGTATGTCGGAGCATTAGACCCCTAAGTTAAGTTGTTAATGGGTTATTAGACTCTCCTAGAGAAGTCGGCCCAGTCTAGTTGGGGTAAAGGTCAAGTGAAAGATAAAAGTATAAATAGAGAGGGTGCTCCTCTCTATTTGCTCATTCACTCACTCATCAAGTTTGCATAAGTGAGTAGGAGGACAAGTTCGCACAAGTGAAAAAGAGAGAAGCTAATGGAGACCATTTATACTTTTGGGGTTTATTGTATTGTTGCTCATTCTATCTCTGAGGAAGTTGCGGGGTTTTCTCCTTTATGGTTTCCCCAATGAAATTCTTTGTCTCTTGTCTCTTGTGATTGAATTGTTGTGCATGTTATTCTCTCAGATAAGATCCTAGATAATCTTGAATTAAATTGGGAAAATCTAACATGGTATCGAGCTAACCTGAGGAGAAGACATTGTGCAACTACGGAAGCTAGGGCTTCTTAATTTTTGGGTTTCTCTCCACAGATCGTCAGCAAAAGGAGGCTAGGCTAACTCACCTAAGGAAGGCGCATCTTTCTGTTGAAACATAAATTGATTCTGAGCATTTTCATTTTTTGGCCTGTCACTGCTGCAGGAAATTAGGGCTTTTCACAGAAGTGGAATTTTGGAGTGCTTTCAGCATAGGATTGTTCTCCTACTCAAAATCAATATTTTGAGACCAAGATCGAAGTTTTTGGTTGGGTAGAACCCCAGGATAAGTCAAACCCTAGTTTGACTGGACCAGAAAAACCAGAAAGGACCAAAAACTGCAGGTCCAAAATTCGCAAGTCACTTTTGAGGGGTCAATTTTTGGAATTTTCAAAATCCAAGTTTACCAGCTTGCTCGCCTCAGCAAGGCGCATCTTTCTATCCAAACAGAAGTTTGAAATTCCAAGTTTGAATTTTTAGGGTTTCTCTATCAAACCCTAGCCAGCTCCGGATCCAGTTTCGACAAATCAAGTGGTAAGACCTAAATCTTTTCTATTTCCATTTAAAGTAATCATTAAAGATGTCTCACCACTCCAAGCTTAAGGATAAGCTTGAAGGGGCCGATAACTTCCGAGCATGGAAGTATAGGATTGGGCTAGTCCTTGAAGAGAATGAATTGGACACCTACATAAATGAAGAAGTTCCAGTTCCAGGGGGAGATGAGGCTAAAGCCTTACACAAGAAGAACTTGGTCAAGACCAAGAGGATTATTGTTGATTCTGTCAAGGATCACCTTATACCACGTGTGTCTTCCTTAAAGACACCTAAAGAGATGTTCGATTCCTTGACCAAACTATTTGAAGGAAAGAATATAAATCGGAAGATGACATTACGAAACCAGTTGAAGAACGTGAAGACACAAAATGCTGAGACCATCCATTCTTACTTTACAAGGGTCTCTCAAATCAAGGAGCAACTTGAAGTTGTGGAAGAAAACATAGAGAATGGAGAAACTATGATGACCACTTTGAATGGTCTCCCTAGGTCATGGGATTCCTTCATTCAAGGAATTTGTACTAGAAAGAAGTTAATCACATTCAGTAGGCTGTGGGAGGAATGCTCACAAGAAGAAGTTCAACTTGTAGCTCAAGAAGAAAAGATGGATAATGAAGACCAGGCTCTCACAGCACACACCAGTTAGAATAACACCAAGAGGGAGCATCCTCATCACAGTGAGAAGGAAAAACACCACCACCAGAATCAAAGGGAGAACTTTAGAAGATCCCGAAGAGATGTATCTACCATTCGATGCTATACATGTGATGAGAAGGGACACTACTCCAAAGATTGTCCCAGAAACAAAAGTGGCTCCAACAAGAAGAAGACCAACAAGAAAAGACACCATGCTCACACCGCGGAAGATGATGAACCTGCAAGAAAGAGAACTAGAGAAGAAAGTGAAGATTCTTCAAGTGATGGAGAATATGTATTGTAATGAAGGTAACCAATTACATGGGTTCATTCAAAAGGTTCCACCTCATAAGGTGAAGCTAGAGATGACTTTCAATATTCCATGAAAGGAGTAGGAGAAGCTCGTACAGAGTTGGACTCCAGAAAACAAATAAAGATCAATGCTCTATGGAAGAACCTCTCAGCATTGGTTAAGGTGCAGAAGAAAGGAGTACACTATCAGAAACTCCAGTAGCTCCGGAAAGGAAGCAAAGATCAAGAGGGAGCACACTCAACAGTCCCCCTTAGCAAGGAAGGTACTTCTTCGAGAGCCACCTATAACCAATTCTCCCTCTAACCCTGGCACACTACTGCTCACATCATCCTGCACTCTGGCATTCCTCCAACCCTATTAGTCAATTTCTCCCTATTTCCTAGAAGACATGGAATCAATGGTTCTGCATGCGGTACACATCAGTGCCAAGAAGTTCAAAAAAATCAAAGGCCTGCTCTCTGTCACTATGTTCCTAGGAGCTTCCTACTCTTGAGCATCCATCGATGTCATCTTGTACCAACTAAGTTTCCTGTCAAAACTAGAAGTGACCAACTCCCTCTTCCCCTCTGAAATTTTACTCCCTATACTAGAAATCTATTAACTTTGCTCACCCTTCTCAGTCTTCTACTCCTGAATCTCTAGTACTGACATCAATCTAACTACAAGCTTGTCATATAACCTGTACACCTTGCCCTCTCTGACACCAAGAACTCATGTTGAGTCTATGCCAGATCCTATCGATTGAATGAGCACCTGTCCTCTCTCAAAAGAGAGTGCATACCCACTATCCTCCAATGTCAATACTGAGGCCAAGTTCAACCTGAGCTACGTACATACAACACGTCTAACACTTCCAGAGATCCTCCTTACTTTCGCTGAAACATGATTGTTCCAACTCCCTTCACAACACACTTAGCATGAGTGCCAAGCTCCACCTGCAAATCTAAGTCTATCCCTATCAACCTGGTGAATAACTCACATCTCCTAGTCATGTGACGAGAAGCCCCACTATCCACGAACCAAGCACTACTCCTGCTCTGATACCATGTTGAATTTTAGATCCAGATCCAATTCCTAGTCTAGAATTATTTTACTGCAATTATTAACTAAGAACACACTGAATCTAACAATTATGCAGTGGAAAGAAACACAGGAAATCACAACACATTTGACATAGAATTACCCTGGAAAACAACAACTAAGGAAAAACCAACAACAAGTGATTTTATTAAAAATCACGGGCTCCCGTCCTAGGATAATGGCCCATTGAGGAATATACAAAATAGCAAGTAACCTAGCCTACCACACCTGGTTACTACTTCCTTTGTTGCCCCTTTGATCCGTTGCTCGGCCCTTACCCTCACACTTGGATGGAAGTCCTTCTCCACCCACTCAATGAGATCTTACTCACTCATCCTATGTGACTGTTGTGTCTCCCTCATCTCACATAGGCTGTGTCTTGTACTATTACAATATGCAAATACCTAGGGCCAATACCATGGACCACCGAATACCATGGGCCCTCACTTTACATAGAGTAATCACAAAAGAACATTCACTTTAATAGTTCACTTAAGTAAAGTGAAACTCCTAAGTCTGTGAGGTCCCCTGGACGACTCTTGCATGCCAGACACTTGGCCTATGCAGAAGTTCATGTCCGATGCTACAAAAATCAACATTGAGTGCCTTGTTTACTAAGTCCTTGTCCTCTATCTTTTCCCCAATTGTCGCAAGATTATCACAGATCTGTGTGACCTTCATCAGGTAACTGGTGACAATGTTCGATCTAGTCGTCTCAACAGATTTGAGTTTGTTGTGCAAAATCATCTTTCAATTAATGTTCTCACTCTAGTAAAGGCTAACCAGAGCATCAAACATATCTTTCGTCGTCTTCTTCTCGGATACATGAGGGATCAGATGATCCTTAAATGCATCCATGATCATCCACTTGGCTTTCACTTCTTTCTTCTTGTGAGTTGCTAAAAGTTGTGGATCTATCGACGGAGCTACCACATCTTTGATGATATCCCAAAGGTGAATCCCTTCTAATAAACGAGTTACCTTGACATTCCATGCTAGGAAATTCAGGGCATTATCCAACCTGTCCTTGAACCTAAGGCTAATTGATGCCACCTCTGAGATCTAAAGTAGAAGCTCCAAATTTGAAAATCAAAATGATGAAACGCTCACTACTAGTCCTTTTCCCACTGCAATTGATCTACCCACTATAAACCCCTGAGAATCTTAATCAAAGAGATGCTCTGATACCATGTTAAGTTTATGTGCCCAAGGTGATTCTTGCCCTATGCTTCTTTACTCAACAAATTTGATCTTGAATTTATTAAATAACATAAATAAATAATTTTTTAGCATGCACCATTCACACAGATGACTGGAAAAAATATAAACGGAAATAAAAATTTCAAAAGTACACAGGAACATGCCTTCAAATCAGCTTATCATTAATATTCAAAACTTACAAGGACACCTCGAAAACTGAGGTTTTAAGCTTGCTAATAGAGAAAAACGACAAACCAAGTCTAAGACACAGCACCCCTAATGCATCTGTACGATTGTACAGCATTGTAGGTTCATTCGTAAGACGTTACGTATTTGTACTGATCTGTCCAGACAGTTGTACCGAATTTTGTACAATTGTAAGAAATCACCATTGGCACTGATTTATCTGCAATCACCGCAAATCGATCTTCTCCCTACTGAATTTGTTTTTCCCTCTCCTTGGACCTCTTTCTTCTCTTCGGACAAAGTTGCCTTCATAATGAATGAATCTATCTTTTCCCTCTAGTTTGACCTGCCTTTATACTTTAGCTAAAACCCTAATCTACCAACAACCTAATCTCACAGTGAGATCAACGTTTGAGATTAGTCTAAATCAATAATGCATTAAAATGCACTTTATTAGACTCAACAGCTAATTAAAAGACTTTCACTTTATAAACAATTTGAATTACAAAATGGATTTATTTAGACGACTTCCTACATGTTTGACACCTAGCCTATGCAAAAGTTCCTGCTCGAGCTACAAAACATCAACAATGACTTCAACAAGCAATCACATAGAAGGTACGACACCCTGCAAAGTACAAGTTAACTTTGGCATTCCTTCGTTTGGAGGCAAGATAAACACAAATGATTTGGAGAAATGGGAGGGTTATTACTTTGTTCAAAAAAATTCAATATTGAGAAGATCACCTTTGCACTCCTCAAGTCCCTTCCTCATGTCAAAGACTAGTGGGTTGATTAATGTGTGCAACATGTCAAAGATGAATATGAAGCATTTCAAACATAAACCACTTGGGCAACTTTTGTTAATGCCCTCAAGGAGGAATTCTAGCATGTTGGAAACTATGATGATCAGTACACAAGATGAACAACTTTGCACCAAGAGAAAGACCAAGAAGTGCTAGAGTACACCAATACTTTCTACATGTTGCATTCAAATTTGGGCATCACAAACCTAGAGGAACACTTGGTTCTAAAATACCATAGTGACCTACACAAGTACATCCAAATAGAAATATAGTTTTTGGACATCTCTTCATTGGGAGTCACTTATTGGTATACTATCAAGATCGAGCAAAAGTTTTGATGGAAAGGTAAAAGAGAGTTTGGGTCCACAAATCAGCCACATAACAACAATTGTAAAGGCAACTTTAACTAGAAAAACAAAGGACGGAGCAAGGATAACCAACCTTAGGAAAACCAATCCAAGATGCATGCAATAAAAAGTAATGAGAAGTTGAAGAAAGAGAGTGGCAAGTGCTGTGAGATCCACAAAAGCCCTTGGCACAACACTAACGAATGTCATTCCAAATAATCATGGTTTCCCACGCTAAAAGCCTCACTCTTTGATCCTAGATCGGACTCTGATTCTAAGTCGAATAAGCAAAAACAAATCATCTTGATGTGAAACCCAATGTTACTATTGCTACTGCAAAGAGCCTAGCTAAAGGAACCAGTGCACCCTAAGGAAGGTGAGTGTCTCTTTCATTCATTGTTGACGGTGACAGCGAAAAGAACCTGGTCTCAATAAAGGTCGTCAAGAAGTTGAAGTTGACAACAATGTCAAAAGCTCAAACATAAGGCTTCAATTGGTTGAGCCAAGGACAAGACATTCGCGTTAGTCAATAATGTCACCTACACTAAAACATCAAGCCCTTCAAAGATAATGTGATGTTGCCCCCCTGGAAGTTTGTGATGTTCTTTTAAAACAACTATATCTACAAAAGCATTATGTTATTTACAAGTCTAGGCCCCATAGTGTCATTTCTACTTTAAGATGTCAATTCTATAGGGTACCAAAGGTAGCGATGACTACTATAGTCACTCTAATCGTAGCTAAGCAGTGCAGAAAGGTAATCTCTCTAACTACAAGATTTGTCCTCTTCATGGTTTTGTCATAAGGAAAATAAAAGATCATTGTGACCACCAAGGCCTCTGCAAGGGGTCTCTCTACAAAGTAAAATCAACTGAAAAAGATGGTGGAAGAATTCAAAAATATATTTGCCTCACTTGCAGGGGTACTTTGCACTATCAAGTAAAGCATGCAATTGATTTGACACTGGGTGGCCCTCTACCTAACGGCTTGATATACAGACTCCCTTCTAGAGAAAAAGGAGATCCAACCCCAAATTCAAGAGCCGATACAAAAGGATCACATTCAACAAAGCTCCTCACTTTGCAATAGTCCAATTTTGTTAGTTCAATAGAAGGATGGGACATCGCAACTCTGTATTGATTACATAGCCCTAAACAAAGTCACAGTCAAGATCAGTATTCAATCCCTCGGTTAACGGTATTCTAAATCAACTCAAGGGCACCAAATTTTTCAGTAAGTCAAGCTATTACCAATTGCCAATCGAGCAAACAAATGTGGAAGACAACCTTCAAGTCTAAAGAAGCTCTAAACAATGTTCATGAGGATGATGGACGATATCTTGCAGCCAATCACCAATTCCTTGTGGCCGTGTGTCTTGACAATATCCTCATCTTCAATAGAAACTTGGAGGAGCATCTAAAGCACATTCAACAAGTGTTGAGCACCCTACAACAACTCAAGTTATATGCCAATCTAGAGAAGTGCTCATTCAACATGCATAGAATTCAATGTCTGGGATACATCGTGAATTGGCATTGTGTGCATGTGGATGCAGCCAAGATCCAAGTCATTCATGATTGGCCGACCCTAAAGACACTAATGGGCCTTTGTAGCTTCTTGGACCTCACCAACTACCACAGGTTCATGTTGGGGTTCTCTCATATCAATTGGTACCTAAACCAAGTGACTAATGGTGGAGTCAAATCCAAGTTTTTTTGGGTTGACACACAACAAAAAGCATTAGAGGATTTGAAATGCCTCCTATGCTCCACACCAATCCTCATTTTGGCAAACCTACAATAGCCATTCAAGATTGAGACAGATGCTAGAGAGTATGTTGTTGGAGCAGTCTTCATTCATTATGGACATTTGGTGGCCTATCACACTAAGGCACTAACACAATTTGTAGATACCCCACCTATGACAAGATGTACTCGATTGTGTAGGCATGTCAATAGTGGAAGCATTATATTATGGGAAATGAAACAACCATCCACACAAACCACAAGCCCCTGCAATTCATGGAGACACAAGGCAAGTTGCAAAATGACCAACATCAAAAGTGGTCCACGCACCTTCAATAATTCCACTTGATCATCAAGTACAAGGAGAGCAACTCAAACTACTTTACCTCTGGTTGTGGCATTAACTATAGTGCTTAACTCATGTGGACATGAGACTTCCTAGTGGCCCTAGTTGTAAGAAAATGATCTTGACTTCGCTACTACATATTAGACACTGGTGCAAGTAAACAATTTTAAAACTTTCACCTCCAAAATGGACTTCTATGACATCTGGACATTATTGTGTTGCTTTAGGCAAGCATGAGATGTTGATTTTAGAGGCATAAATTACAATACACTCAGGTGGCAAGGCACTTCAACATGGAGAAAATAGTGGCAATACTTGAAGTGCTTCTATTGGCCAAAGCTCCAATAAAACTTCAATAGGTAGTATCAGATTGTGCACTGCCTATGCCATCACTAAAACTACCATCAATACTAGGGATAGCCAAGCAGCCTCCTTACTAGATTAGTAATTTAAGTAATGGATTGCCAAGAAGCCTCCTTTTTTATTTATTTTGTTGATCTTGCTTTAGTGATTAATCTAACTATCTTGTATTTACTTGTTTTAGGATTGGATTGCCTAGAGCCTCCTTTTCATTGTAAGTTTTACAAGAAGAAGTGGAACAAATTTGCTGGTATTTTCTTCAAGTGGGACCAAGAGGGGATTTGCAAGAAGCCTCCTATCTTTTGAAGACTCACAAGGATGTTATAGTGAGGGTGCTATAAACTCCATTTGCCTTGAACCATTTATTCTAAGGCACCGAAACAACTTTCTCTAAGTGAATTGCAGTTGGTGCACTGTTAAGGCACTCCTTGCATAAGGTCACCAGTTCAAAACTCCGTGAGTACGAGCCTTACAAAAAAAAAAACTTTATAAGTGAAATCATTTTAATTCTTGTTACATACATTTCACTTTCAGCTACTATTTCTTGTTTCAACTTTATACTTGGATAATGTATTTGTTAAGTAACTGTTTATTTCAGCACTTTGAGTGTCGCTTTATTCAAGAAATTTATGTGTTGATAGCATATATTTATTGAGCAGGATGTCCTTATAAGTGAATCCATTTTCCAAACACTTTCCTTACATTGATCTTTACTTGATTTACTTGTATAGTTACATTACTAAATTACACTTGCTCAAAAATTGTCTTATTCACTCTTTATTTCACAACATTGCTCTAATACATGAACATCTTAAATCATTATGTTGTGAAAAAGTAGAGATATAAGTCTGGCTGGAAATTACATTAGCCATTTTTTCATTAGCCATCCTTGGAGACTTGAACTTACCTGCATACCCTCTAGATCTCCCAATCATTCAGCTAGGTGTGCTTATTTCAAAACCTCTTCAACTTTCTAGTGCACTTAGTCATCACAAATCAATTAAACTAATACTTGAGAAAGCTAGGCCACCTTGTTGTGTCTTTTGACATTGCATGTGGAAAACCCTTAGTTAGTGTTAAGTTTAAACCAATTAGACTAGCAAGATCACTGAAAGAAACATAATCACAAGATAGACAAAGATATTACCCTGGGAAACCCTCATGGGGTAGAAAACCCAGCAAAGCTTTTCTCAATAAGATGATCAACCAAAATACAAGATGTGCTCCAAGACTTGACCTCCTTCTCTACCTCCTATGCAGACCTCTCAAACACAAGTGCACTACTTTCTGAGTTGAGCAAGTGTGTCAAATGAGGAGCTCTCCTCCTCTACTTATACTGATTCCCGACTGACCAAAATCCCTAATGGGGTCGACCTCTCCTAGTGAAGTCTAATAACCCCTAAATAATAAACTCAAGGCCGACCCCCACATGGTGGGTCTAATAACCCTGGTTACCACAATTCATCGGAGGAATAAACATCTTCGGATACATAATAGAATCACCTCGGAGGGATGAAACATCTCCGGAATAAAAAAGTACAAATATAATATTCTTAGAAGTTACAATATTCAACACTCCCCCTTAACTAGAAGGATATTATAACAACATCTGCAGGAGCAAGGAGTCATCGAATACATCATACATAATACATCTGTAAATCATAGGAAGCTTTCTTCAATACATCTTCATCAGTAACTCAACCAGTTACTGGAACATCAACATCATCGTCATCACACGATCATCAGCATCATCATCGCACGATCATTAGCATCGTCAGCTCACGATCATCAGCATCGTCATCGCACGATCATCAGCATCGTCATCACACGATCATCAACATCATCATCACATATCTTTTGAACCGAGGTCCAAGGACGATACAGTCCTATCAACTCTAGTGATCCTTCCTTTCGGAATTACGGGATCCATCACAATCATGCTTAAGACTATCCTTCCCTTCGGAATTATGGGATTTACGGTCTAAGGATGATTAGTCCACACCATTCATTTAGGACTATGTCCAAGGATGATTTGATCCCCACCATACATTTAGGACTATGTCCAAGGATGATTTCATCCCCACCGTGCATTTAGGACTATGTCCAAGGATGACTTAATCCCCACCGTACATTTAGGACTATGTCCAAGGATGACTTAATCCCCACCATACATTTAGGACTATGTCCAAGGATGATTTAATCCCCACATGTCCATCAAGGACTTCATTCTCTGTCATGTCCCAAATTTGGAATTGGGTCACAATGGCCTAATCACATTAGCCATATTCATTAGAGTTTGTAAAATTGATGTTAAGGGTCAAATAATTGCCAAGGAGGAAAATTACTAGTTTCCTAGGTTTGGGGGTGGAAGCTTTGGGATTTGGAATAAGGGGGATAATAAATGATGTTTAGACATTATAAGGGTTCAAGTATTTAATAAATAGAGTGAATAAAGAAATTCAAGAGAAATCCTAGGTGACAAATGGTTTTAGAGACATATGGAGGATGTGGGACCCACACTAGCTTGATTTTTCATAATACATGGTATCTCTATTTTGCAAATTCGAATTAATGGGAATGTGAACACTCTTGGGTGAGTTGGTAAGTCAGAACACATGTCATTGAACATATTAGGTCGAATTGGGAAGTATTGGTAACCTCCATGGAAGATAAAGAGTCAAAGTGGAAGTTTGTGGACACTTGGGCTAGATTCCCTAGCCCCTATGACACCAATGATGGAGCATCTATGACAACTATGACAAATTGCAAACCTGACCTCTGACATCTGACCACTATGACATGGCAACCCCAAAAATAGGCTCAAATAAGGCAAATTTGGGAGTTGGAGAAGCCAAAGAGACTCAAAATCGAATTTGGGAGAAGATGGAAGGTTGGAACTAGGAGACAAGTGGCAAATGTGGAATATTTCCTAAATGGAAATCTATTGAATCTATTGAGAGGATTTCGACCCTTAGAAGGCTAATGTTGGTTATAAAATGTAGAAATGAAGTATGAGAATGGCTTTTGATCATTTGTAGAATTTGCAATTGCATTTGTGAAGAGGGAGAGCTAGTGGATGACTAGTTTCTTGCCTTAGCCAATTTTGAGGGTGAAAGATTCCCATCCAAGTTGGTAATTGGAAAGGCCATTCAGACCTTTCATTTGGAGCTTTAATGGAGTCTTTATTTGTAGGTGTAAGCTACAGGGCAGCTCATGGTTTCTTCTATTGCAGCTCACTCCTTCAACCATTTCCAGTTTTGATGGCATATTCTTGATCCTTGAGGGAGGGCGTTTTTGGTGAGCTATTGTACTTTTTGGGGGAGCTTCTAATGCCCCATTTCTTTTGTAATATGAATTAAATACTCTGTTCTTCATCTCCAGAAATTTTCAGGTCGAAATTCCAAGTAGAAATGTATAAATCTCATTTTTAATGGAAGAACAATGCCATTTCCCCACTACCTTGTTGTGAACCAATGTATTGATGATGATTTCGAATGAATAGCTGATTCTCTGATATATTTGTGATCAATATACTGCCATGGATGTCTTCTACAAGTTTCATGTACTGTACTTGAGCATTTGAAGCATTTTTACTCAGTTTAGTTGTATTGGGAGGTGAAATAGTGCCATTTCCCCAAGGTTCGAATTGGGGATTTTTGCAGTTGAATGGGAGAGGGTGAGAACAGTTGTAATAATCCATTAATGGTGCATATGAGACTTTAATAACATACTTAACACATTACATACCTCTGTTCATAAATTTGAGTGGGTTTGGAGGCATTTGGGAAGCCATTTTCAGTACTTACCCCAGGGGGATTTGAACCTCAAATTACTAGTAAAATTGCATAATTGGTCAAGAATCTTAAGAGAGTTTGCAGAGGTCTTTTGGTGGCCATATTTCATCCATAAACATCATATTCAAGTTATAATATCATTCACACACCTTCCTTGAATATTTGAAGGCATTTGGAGTCAATTTGAGACCTAGAGACCAATACTAGTCAAAGGAAAATCACTAGTAAAGTTACCTACATTGATCAGAATTGAAAGAGGATTTGCAGAAGTATTTTAAAGGTTCAAAGGCATCCCTGAAACACATATTTATGTTCTAATATCATTCATATACCTTCTCAAAAGATTTGGGATCATTTGGGGCAAATTTGGGACTTAGAGATCAAAACTAGTCAAAGGTCGAACTAGGGAAAAAAAGTGGAAAATTGTAATTTTAATAAAATTCCTAATAAGGGACATTACATTCTCGAAGACCATACATCTACGGATCAATTCAAGGGACCGAAGTCCGGGGACGATACAATCCCCACTTGTCCACTAAGGACTTCATTCTCGGAGACATATGTCTATGGCTCACTTTAGGACTGAAGTCCAGGGATGATCCAATCCCCATATGTATCCTCATCAATACAGATATCGTTAGTACATCAATAGTACAAGTACATACGGGTATCCTCATCAATACATAAAAACAAGTATCCTCATCAATAAATGTATACATATGTATTCTCATCAATACATCAATATAAGAACATATATCATCATCATTAAAGCATGTATTCTCATCAATACATATATCATCAAATCATGTATCCTCATCAATACATATATCATCAAAACAAGTATCCTCATCAATACAAGTACATATATCATCAAAACATGTATCCTCATCAATACATCAATATATATAAAAACAAGTAGTGTAAGTATTCTAAGTATAAGTGTCCTAAATCTAAGTAATCTAAGCATATATAAATATCTAGGTGTAGTAAACAGGTATCCTCATCATCGACCTGGCTGTCGATGAGGGCAATCTCATCATCGGTGACTATATCACTCCCGCTTTCGAGGAGGATCCTTTTGAACTACACCAAGCTTGTCTTGGAAATATTCAAATTTTACTCGAGATAGAGGTTTGGTCAATATATCAGCAATCTGTTCCTCAATGCTCACATACTCGAGCTTAATAGCTCCTCTCTGCACCATATCTCGAATGTAGAAATATCGGATCTCTATGTGTTTTGACTTATCGTGGAAAACTGGATTTTCTGTCATCTTAATACAACTTTGATTGTCACACATGATCACAGTAGGATCCATTTCTAAGTCAAACACTCCAGATAATAATTTCCAAATCCATACTGTTTCACAACTAGCAAAGCAGGCAGCTATATATTCTACTTCGGCAGTACTGAGAGCCACACTAGATTGTTTCTTGCTGAACCATGAGATCATTGCAGATCCAAGACCATAACATCCACCTGATGTACTCTTTCTGTCTGAAACACTTCCTGCCCAATCAAAATCTGAGTAACCATATAATATGAGCTCATGATTTCCAAGATAGTATAGACCAAAATCTAATGTACCCTTTAGATACCTCATTACATGCTTTGCAGCTATTAAGTGAACCTTTCTAGGTTCTACTAGATACTGACTCAGAGTATTTACAGCAAAGCATATATCTGGTCTCAGTGGTCTGGTATTTGTTAAATACATCAATGACCCAATGATTTGTCTATATAGAGTTACATCCACTAATTTTGATGAGTCATTAACTAATAACTTCAAGTTGGAGTGCATGGGAGTGGCCATGGCTTTACACTCCAACATATCAAATCTTTTCAAAATCCCTAAAGCATACTTACCTTGATTTAAAAAGATTCCTTTTGGTTCTTGCCATACTTCTAGACCTAAGAAGTAATGCATTAATCCGAGATCTTTCATCTCGAATTCTAAAGAAAGCT
Source organism: Larix kaempferi (assembly GCA_027924585.1). Classification (NCBI taxonomy): domain Eukaryota; kingdom Viridiplantae; phylum Streptophyta; class Pinopsida; order Pinales; family Pinaceae; genus Larix; species Larix kaempferi. The sequence continues at coordinate 7,528,670 of BSBM01000698.1, forward strand.
TCTTCTTACATTCGACAATTTGATTCTCATTTCCTGTTAGAAATAGATCATCTACATACAACAGTAATATAACAGGTTCATCATCCATGATCTTGAGGTAAAGATTTGGATCAGCTTTACTCTTGGTAAAGCCCATGCTTGTTAAGAAACTGTCAATCCTTCCGTACCAAGCTCTGAGATCTTGCTTTAATCCATACAAAGCCTTTTTCAGCTTGCATACATGTGTTCTTCCATCTTTAACCTCAAATCCTTGAGGTTGTTCTATGTACACTTCTTCTTCAATTCCACCATTCAGGAAAGTTGTCTTAACATCCATTTGGTGTAATTTCCACTTCATCATAGATGCAAGTGCCATGATAGTTCTAATTGAAGTGTACCTAGCAACTGGTGCAAAAGTTTCTTCATAGTCAATTCCCTCCTTTTGAGAGAATCCTCTGGCTACAAATCTTGCCTTATATTTTTCAATGCTACCATCTGCAGCATGTTTTATTTTGAATATCCATTTGGAAGAAACCACACTTTTATCTTTTGGTTTGGGAACTATATCCCAAACATCATTTTTCATTATTGACTTGTATTCTTCTGTCATTGCTTCTACCCACTCCTTCTTTTGAACTGCCTCTTCATAGCTAGTAGGTTGTTAATCCACAAGATCACACATCAAATCCACATAGTTGGATACTAGCTTTGGTTTCTTTCTTTCTCTAGTGGAGCCTTCAGGAACTCCATATTTTTCAGCTCCTTGAATAATGTCTCTAGCCCATGCTGGCCTTCTTTTCCTAGATAAGTTTGTAATAGGGGGTTCTTGTGGTTGCAACATGTCATGATCCTCTGGTGTATCATCTTCAGGGATGGGCACAGCTTCTGTGATTCTAGGAGGTGTATCTTCTTCATAGATTTCTTCAAGTTGGCACTTCCTAGATTTCTTGAGAGCTGCTTCTTCATCAAATGTTACATCTCTACTTATTTCCATATGATGAAAACCAGGTATGTAAATTCTGAAAGCTTTGGATGGTTCACAATATCCAACAAATATTCCCTTCTTACCAGAGGGATCCAACTTGGTTCTCTTTTCTTTTGGAATGTGAATGTACACAGGACATCCAAATATTTTGAGATGACTTACCTCAGGCTTCTTTCCTGTGAACACTTCTTCTGGAGTCTTGAATTCAAGAGCACTATGGGAAAGTCTATTTTGTACATAGACTGCTGTCCTAGTTGCTTCAGCCCATAGATACATGGGTAGATCTTGGTCATGTATCATAGTCTTTACAACTTCCATGATAGTTCTATTCTTTCTTTCATCAACCCCATTTTGTTGGGGATTGTAGGGAGTGGTTAGTTCCCTCTTAATTCCAGTTTCCTTACAAAAGTCTTCAAAGTCCTTTGAAGTATATTCTCCGCCATTATCTGTTCTGAGAATCTTGATTTTCTTTTCTGAGAGATTTTATATTAGGGCCTTTAAATCTTTGAATCTTCCAAAGACTTCATTCTTACCTTTTAGAAAGTATATCCAAGTCTTTCTTGAATAGTCATCAATGAAGGTGAGATAGTATTCAAACCCACTTAGGGATGTGGTGGGCATTGGACCACATACATCTGAATGTATTAATTCTAGAATGTTCTTAGTCTTTGTTTCACTCTTTGGAAAAGGGTTCTTGACATTCTTCCCTTTTTCACATCCTTTGCATGAGCCATTATGGTCAATCTTTAAGTCTGGTAATCCTATGACCACCTTGCTCACATAGGGTAGGGCCTTGTAGTTAATGTGAGCAAGCCTTCTATGCCATAGTTCACTGGGGCTAGTGGTTTCATGGACAAGGGCAGCTTCTGGGTGACCCTTGAGTTTGTAAAGACCTCCTTCTTCTTCACCAATGACAATTGCATACTCAATTGATTTTCCTTTGGGCCACATAAGTACTTGACCATCAATAAATGCAATTCTAAATCCTTTCTTATCTAGTGCTGAGATAGAAAGTAGGTTCTTCTTCAAACCTGGAACATATAAAATTTCTTTCATCTTCAAGAGTGTTCCAAAATCAAGCTTGTAGCTTGCTTCACCAATTCCCTTGATGGGATATTGATAATCATCTCCTAGAGATACCTTTTGTGGAGAAGACTTTTCTTCAAGTCTTGTGAGAGTTTTCTTTTGACCTGTCATGTGCTTTGAAGCACCACTATCAATGAGCCATGTATTTTCTCCAAGAGACACAGATCTAGAGAGTGCAAAAAATAGAACATACTCTTCTGCATCTTCTTCTTCATTCCTTCTAGATCTTTTCCTAGGGAGAGGCCTTTCTTCTTCTTCTTCATTTCTTTTGGATCTTTTCCTATGAGGCCTTACTTCCTCTTCTTCTTCTTCTTCACTATCATCTTCTGCAAGATGTGCTTGATGTCTTTTATAGTGAAGATTTTTCTTCTTGATTGAAGGACAAAATCTAGCAATGTGTCCTTCTTTATGACAGTTGAAACATTGGAAGGAAGAGAACTTTCCTTTTCCTTTCTTTTGAAATCTTTGTGGAGATTGAGACTCCTTGTGCTTGTCCTTCTTGAAGTAAGATTGATTCTTCCTTCTCTTAGTGTGTGTAGCCAAGGCTTGGTCATCCTTCTTGAGAAGGGCTTCTCTGTTGGCTACCCTAGCTTGTTCTTGAACACAATCCTCCCATACTACATCAAACTTCATACTTTCTTTTCTGGCACACATGGTTTGTATGAATGACTCCCAAGGTCTAGTGAGACCATTTAGAGCAATCATCACAAGTTCATCTTCATCAAGAGTATCACCAATGGCATCTAGTTGCTCCTTGATTTGGGAGACCCTTGAGAAGTAGTCTTGAATGGATTCTCCTTTGTGCATCTTGGTACTCTTCAATTGAGTTCTTAGATTCATCTTCCTATTGATGTTCTTTCCTTCATACATTCTTCCTAGGGCATCATACATTTCCTTTGGAGTCTTCTTGGATGCCACTTGGGGAATCAAGTGGTCTTTAATAAAATCAGCAATGATTCTCTTTGCCCTAACCAAATCCATTCTATGCTTCTCTTTGGCTTCATCTCCTTCAAGTTCTGCAACTTCATCCTTGATATATTGAGCAAGATCATTCTCTTCAAGAATGAGACCAATTCTGTATTTCCATGCCAGAAAATTCTCTATACCTTCAAGCTTGTCTTCAAGCTTAGTGCTTGGAGCCATCTTCTCTTGGGGGAGTCCAAGAGATAAATGATAGAGTAGGAAACTTTACCTTTTCACTTTTCCGGATCTGCAACAGAAATTCTGGTTTATCGCACTTTTGGTAAAACTAGGGTTTGACTTTTTCGGAGTTCTATCCAACCAAAAACCTCGATCCAAAGCTTAAAAGATAGATCTTTAGAATGGTTATTCAGCCATGCAACCAGAATCCAAAAATACTAACTTTTGCAAAAACCCTAATTTTGGGAGGGAGAGAGAAATATAATTTCACCTTGTGAAAGATGTTCTATTTAGGCTAGCTCTGATACCATGTTAAGTTTAAACCAATTAGACTAGCAAGATCACTGAAAGAAACATAATCACAAGATAGACAAAGACATTACCCTGGGCAACCCTCATGGGGTAGAAAACCCAACAAAGCTTTCCTCAATAAGATGATCAACCAAAATACAAGATGTGCTCCAAGACTTGACCTCCTTCTTCGCTACTTTCTGAGTTGAGCAAGTGTGTCAAATGAGGAGCTCTCCTCCTCTACTTATACTGATTCCCGACTGACCAAAATCCCTAATGGGGCCGACCTCTCCTAGTGAAGTCTAATAACCCCTAAATAATAAACTCAGGGCCGACCCCGACATGGTGGGTCTAATAACCCTGGTTACCACAATTCATCGGAGGAATAAACATCTCCGGATACATAATAGAATCACCTCGGAAAGATGAAACATCTCCGGAATAATAAAGTACAAATATAATATTCTTAGAAGTTACAATATTCAACAGTTAGTACCATGGAAAGTTTAGCTGGGGTCACCTCCCTTGTTTGGTCTAGATTTCCTTTAGTAGGTGTAGGAGACATAAACAGAGAGAGTCCTACCTGTGTGACACTTCGGGGTAGTTCTCTGAGTTTTGCGGGTTTAAGCAATCGATTTTCCTTGCAATCACAAGACTGTTAAATTTTGCAACAACAAGAACACCAATACAGGGTCCCAGGAGGAAAAGCAACAAATGGATGCTTGTGTTGAGGTGGGGATATTAAAGCTACACGACACCTCTTGTTTTGAGGGTGGTATTAGTGTATAGTCAACACTTATAGTTGTCTGTAATATGGCTTGTAGCCAGTAAGACATATAACTAGATTATATCCCTAAATGTTAGAGGTTAATAAACAGTTAGAATGTGTTGGTTGAATAATTATCAAAAGGACATGTAAATAATAAAATCAACTTTTTACTCTCTTTGTCTACATATATGGGCATAAAAACAATAACCATCATGAGGGGGTCTGCAAATAGAAACCCCTGCAAAGGCTACTAACCCCATTGTATTTTTACTTCTTTTGGTTATATATATTATATACTAAATGAAATTGCACTGTACAATCATAGATATGACTATGCAAGTGACATAAGAGACATACATACATATGTACACATATGCAAATATTTTTAGTATAATACATATATAGCACTATATTCTGTCATTTATAACTACAAGCATGTATGTTTATAACTATAAACCTTACAAATACTTTTGCAGACAAATAAAATTATCAAATATAAAATACTCAAATGAGAAAATAACTATCGAGCTTTTTAAAATACAATGATCAAAAGAAACCCTAATTCCTTCAATGTACATGCATTAAGATATACAAGTAATGTGCTATAGTAAAGAAAAACTTAAAAGGGCAGTTCCAATCCAATTCAAAGCATTTTAGACCTCATTGATTTAAGAGATATATTTGTTTTTCTATCTTCTGAAATGTATTTTCAATTTTCACGCTATATAAATCCACCAAAAAGCTATTCCGGACATTCTTATATTTTATATAATAATGTAGGTCATGCTTATTATGCTCTTTCGAATTATCATTTTGGCATTCTCACTGAAATATTGCAAGTATATTACTATATGGCATTTCCAACATTTCATGTGAACCTCGATTATTGGAAACCTAAAAATATGACGTCCATATATAAGGACAAACAATTAAAACCAATGCAGATGCCGAAAATTTATGATACAATGCAACTACAAATGAGGAATACCGATGAGAAAAATGAAAGAATTGTTAACACACAAAACAAATACATATTGGAGATGCATACCTTTTAAGTATCATGACAGAATTAGCTATTCCTTGACCAATAATCCCACAAACAAAGCCAACTACGCCATATTGTATACCCTGATTACATGCATCCATGTCAAAAGTATAGCAATAATGATTAAAAGAAGACGTCACTTAAAATAACAACTTAAATGCATCAATAAAGCAAGCCCAACTCCGCCACTTTCTTAAGCATGTATCATAGAATCAATGACCCTTTCTCTGGAAATAATGACATGCGACGCTTCAACAGCACTACCATGCACTTTTGTACCTTGGTCAAATTTATAGTTCCTAGGACATATTATAATCGATGAAGAAAGGCAGGGCACATACATAATATTGTATTGACAAAACAAAATACTCTGCAAAATTCCATATCCTCAGAATAGCATATCCTAGACCACTTTAGAGGTCTTAATCGATTAACTATATTATTAAATCGAAAAAACCAGGCCCTCCATATAATTTATAAGCACCAAGTGATAATACCTCACGCAAATCTCAAGCTACCCAGTGTATTTTAAGAGAGGTTCAAATATGGCATGACAAATAACCTTATTTGACTGAACAATTCTGCTAGAAAATTATGACATCCATTTAACAACCATGTTAAATACCCCAAAAAGACATTTAGAAACTTGAAAAAGAAGAGTGTCAAATGATAGTCCACCTTGTAGAAGTAAGTGCCAATCCGTTGTTGAACAGAAAACCTACGACCCGGTGTCTCAGCCTCGAACACACTAAACACAAACAACACAGATTATTCTCATTGTTGGCAACAACAACAAAAGCAGTCTTATTGTAAAGATTATTCAGATTATTCTCACTGCATCTAAAATACCCGAAGCAGTCTTATTGTAAAGATTATTCAGATTATTCTCACTGCATCTAAAATACCCGAAGCAGTCTTATTGTAAAGATAACGCATATTAGTAAAAACAAAAAACATTGGTAACTGTTGAACATATTTCCATAACTTCAATGGTTGGACTATAAGGAGCCTATATGAAGAACAAGATAACTCATAGACTTGGTTTAATACTATAATGTCATTAATACAATCCAAGGGCATACTGCAAGTAGATAGACAGAATGTAATCCAAGCAGACAATCATTTTGGCATGAAACATGTGTCATGATAAACAAAAACAACAAATAGAAATAATGTAGTTCATAAAAAAACAGCAGATAAAATAACAAGGATAGAACAAGATAAGTCTTTGTCCATGGGCTTCTTCAAAGGAGTGGCTTCCAAATTCAAAAACAAGTTGATTCCAATTAAAATCTTGAGCAAGTGTTAATTCTAAGGAACCTACTTACCAATTCATTCACAAAGGCATAAAAGAGATCTCCATATCAGATAAACACATGATTATGAATAAAAGCATAAATAGAGTACATAACATATGATATACATACAATTCAAAGGGGGGGACATGACTGAGGATTATGCTCAATCACTATTTTAATTTATGTTGTCACATCTATATTCACAAGGTCAATGGAGGGTTCATTGATGACATTAGCAAAGGACACATGGCAGTTTCCTTGTTGATCTCCAAAGTTCAGAACAACCAGGGAAATTTTGGAACTGCCCCGAGTCCAATAGGATAATCCAAACCCAGATCTAGTGATGCTAGAGGCCCTGCCATAGTGCCCAAGAATATTTTGGAGTTGTCCCAAACTCCATTGAGGTAATCCCAGAAATCTCGACAGCATACTCCCTTTGTACTGAGGATTTCTTGGAGGAACCCCAAACTCTGTTGGGGTAATCCTGCCCACGACCCGATTACCCTAGTTGGGATGCCACCAACTTCCAAATCTTGTATGAGATGACTCTTATACAAGCCTGAATACAATACAAAAGAGAGTGAAACATGTTATTGCTCAGGAACTCCCAAGAATGGCCCAACTACATTGACCCTTTGTAACTGGGGACAATTTGGGGTTGACCCAAAGTACCATGGGAAGGACATGATGGGTTGCACTTGCTAGGGAACCTACAATGAAAAGCCAAACATGATATGAATGACACATCAAAGATACCAAATCAACACAATCAAGTGAAAGGGTGACACATGGTGCAAAAGACAAGCAGCAAGAAGAACATTTGGCCTTCTGCTACATTAACAAGCATGAACACCAAGGACAACAAGATTGGTCTAGAAGATATAACAGTACCACAGAAGGAGTCGTCCATTAATGGTTGACAACCAGAAGCTGAAGTGAATGGCATTTTATTTTGGACAATTGGGGAATTTGTTTCCATATACTGTGTATATATTGAATTCCAAAGAAAGAGAGAAGGTATGTGTTTGGTGTTAAATTTTGATTAGGGTTAGGGTTTGATGCAAAGAAATCAAAATTTCATATACTTTAATGCAAAATTAAATACAACAAACTAGTACTAAAGCAGAATAGTACAGCAGTAATTAAACAGTATAATTTAAAACATAATTTTCATCTCTTTCAACTTTAACACTACCAAGTAGGTCCCTGTGTTAAAGTAATCTTCAGTATCATGTAATCGACAGTAGAATATTAACCAACAATAACATGTCTAATTAATAACAAAAGGGACAAGTTAGGATACTTACCTGGAGTGTGGGACCCTTTCTATTTTATACTCAGAAGAATTTACTTTCAGAACAGACTGTGCCTCTCAGAGGCCAGTCAATCACAAGGAACAAGCTGACCCTTTCTAGAGGGTAAGTACAAACCTGAGAAAGAGAGATGAGAGGGCTGTAGTACAGTCAAACAGGGATGGTCAATGACAGTCAAAACACAGTGACAGTACCAAACAAGACTCAGCACAATAGGTGTTCAAAAGATATAAGCACAAGAGGTCTGAACCCTAGATGAAGCTTTAACCCCAAACAATAATAAGACCTCAGGCAAGTAGCACAAGGGCTCAGACCACAGTTAACTTCAACACATAGAAAAGAGCCTAAATAGGTGACTGCATATAGATCAAGTCTCAATAATATAGGTCTGGTCAAAGGCAAGTCTCAGCAGTACAGATCTGATCACAGGCAGGTCTAGATCAAAGAAGCTCACGGCCTCCACAGGTGCCCACACAGCAGGGTAGACCAGACCCTAGGGCCTCACAGCCTCCACAACTTTGCCAACAGCAGACTGGATCAGATCCCCAGGCCTCACGGCCCCACAAATAAGCAATCAGCAGGCAGATCGTGGACCAAATAGAGCTTATGGCTGGGTTTCAGGGTCACAGCTTCCCCAACATACAGACATATAGCAGATCGGACCTCATCAGCAGCTCAACAAGCAAATCAGAACCAGATCGGACCTCTCAACAATAGATCAGACTTGAATCAGACCTCAATCAGGCAGGCAAAGGCAGATCGGATTTCTCAACAACAGATCGAACTTGGATTAGACCTTAGTCAAGCAGATCAGACTTTAATGAGACCCTAACAGTCCTCACGGGTAGTAGAATGGTCCTCTAAAGTTCACGGGTAGCAGATCGAAGGTAGCAGCAGCATGAAAGGTAGCAGCAGCATGAGATAACTCAACGTCAGCCCTAAACAGTCAACCAAAAGACAGATCTGAGATGTAGGGTACACTTCAGCAGGTGAGCGACCTCAAATCAGTTGAACAAGCAGCAGCAAGAACCTCTAAAGTTATAAACCCTTGACATCAAGCAGAAATAAATCAGATCTGAGATGATATGTCTTAATCATGTCAAATGAGGAACATTAGACCTCAATATATAGGTTCTTAAGACTTTCTAGAAAGGTCTTTAATTAAAACTTGAATTTAGTTAGGGTTCCATAAATTTAGGAGAGTACCAATACTAGAGGGTTAAGACACCAAATAATAAAACAACTTAATAATATAAAATACAATTAAGGTGTCTTTAGGTGGGTACAAGAGTCAAGTCACCATACATAGTTAATATCATAAATTTCTAAGGTGAGGGTACTAGGGTCATAGTTAGGGGTACAAGGACCAACAAAAATGGTACAAGTCAAATCATAAAACAAGGATGGGTACATGACCCACAACCCCTAGGACCAAAGGGTGTACTACAATGGTGGGCAATTAACCCTATTACCCATAAGACCAAAACATCAAGGTGGTAATTGTCAAGACAAACCAAGGTGGGTAGAAAACCCTTCTAACCACAAGACCAATAAACAACAAGGGGTAAAGACCAAGGGTGAACAAAAAAGGTGGGGTTACAACCGATCATCTCTCTCTCAAATGTACAAATGTTCCATACACAACTTGAAAGTTCATCTTCACTGTATAAGGAAGGTCCATACTAGATGATGTGATCCTGTGGTCCTCCAAATTGCTCTTGAGGTCAAATGCTAGTGACTCCATCAAGGGGTGGCCAATCCCTTGAGAAGACCATCTAGCTCAACCATCTTAAAGACCTAGGAGGAGGGCATCACACATCATCATCTTGATTATGTTGGATTTGGTACAACTTCGGAAGATATTATTCATTATATTTTATTGTACCTTCATTGTACTTGTTTGTACCTCCTAAGAGGCATGAACTGGATGATATTATTTATCTAATCACATAAAAGAGTCAATGTAAACCTTGGGGTGCAAATAAACAAAAGAAAATTATTAAAAATAAATTATTTATTGCCCCCGGGTGAAGTCGGCCCAGTTAGGGAATTTCTGGTTTTTGCACTTGTATAAATAGGAGGCTAGTGCACCTCATTAGCTCATTCTCACACTTAGCAAGTGCGCATCACTTGGAGGAGGCTGATTTCACATCACTTGGAGGAGGTTGATTTCGCATCACTTGAAGGAGGAAGCTTATTTGGGGCATCTACTTGTGAAAGACACTTTCACATTCTTTCTCTTTTCTTATTTGTACTCTGATCTCGGAATTATCATCTCTCTGCGAAGGTTGCTGGGTTTTCTCCCATTTGGGTTTCCCAGGTCAAACTTTGTGTTGTTGTTTTGTGCTTTGTCTTGCTTCTGGTGATCTTGGTTATGCATTTATGTTTTATGCTATGGATGTATGAAATTTAACATGGTATTAGAGCCCTTCTAGAAGAAGCCATTGCCGAAGCATTGTAGGAACCCTGTCGGAATTAGGGTTTCATCTTGTGAAGTCTTCACCCACCATTTTGAAGGAAAAGAGCCATGGGAATTTCGTTTTTGGCAAGACGAATCTATTGGTGAAGACGGAAATCAATTCCAAGAACTTTCAATTTTTGACCTAACTCTGTGGCTGTAGCAGGATTAGGGTTTCAGTTTTAACTCATTTCTCTCCACAGACTTGGACCAACCCACCCTCTATTCAACTCTCCTTGGCAAGGCGAATTTATCTGTGGGTTCAGTTTTTCAAATTATTAACTTTCATTTTTGACCTAGCTCCTGCTAAGGTTTCTGAACCAGATCTGCAATCAAGATGATTGGGATGAAAGTTGAAGATCGTTTGGAAGGAGCCTCCAACTTTATCTCCTGGAAGTCTAGGGTTCTTCTAGTCCTAGAAGAAAATGATCTCTTGCTATATGTAAATGAGGTGGTCCCTGAACCAGAAGCCGAAGAGGATAAATCCCAATGGAGAAAGAATGATGCTAAAGCAAAAAGAATTCGTGTGGATTCAGTGAGAGACCATTTGGTTCCTCAAATCTCAGGAAAGAAGAATGCTAGGAAAATGTTCAAGACCATTATGAAGTTGTTTAAACACACTAACCTAAATGTATCCATGACTTTGAGAAACCAGCTCTCAAATATGAATATAGCAAAGTCATAATCCATTGCCCATACTTTATGAGGATCGTAGAACTCAGAGACAAGCTTAGCACTAGTGGAGATCCTATTGGCGATAAGGAGCTTGTCCTCCACACCTTAAATGGTCTTCCACCATCATGGGAGTCCTTTATCCAAAGCATAAGTGGTAGAACCAAACTACCAAAGTTTGGTAAGCTTCGGGTAGATTGCATTCAGGAAGAGACCAGGATTGCAGCACGCCAAAGACTCCATGGCCATGGCACTCAACCTGAAGAGAACCAAGCTTTTATTTCTCATGCCACGAAAGGTAAGGAAAAAGGTAGGAAGTTCCCTAAACACAAGCACCAAGATCGGAGACCAAGTCCTCGCCCAGATCAAAAGGAGAAGAAGGACATATCTCAAGTTCAATGCTATAGGTGCAGAAAATATGGACACTACGCAAATAGTTGTCGAAGTTCAAGTAAAAGGAAACATGAAGCCTCAACTGCTGATGTAGAAGAAGATCATCATCGCAAGAAGCAAAGGGATGATGATCGTTCGGAGTTCCTCTTCTAGAAGATCCAGAATGCAAGAACATAGTTCTCTTATGGTTCCCACCAAGATCGGAGACCAAGTCCTCACCCAGATCAAAAGGAGAAGAAGGACATATCTCAAGTTCAATGCTATAGGTGCATAAAATATGGACACTACGCAAATAGTTGTCGAAGTTCAAGTAAAAGGAAACATGAAGCCTCAACTGCTGATGTAGAAGAAGATCATCATCGCAAGAAGCAAAGGGGTTTGTAATGAAAGGTAAATTAATTGTAATGTTAAAGAAAGGGGTTTGTGAATTAACTATCATGACAGGGTGTCTGAGATTTAGGTCTACCCCTTAGCTTTCAAGAGCAAGGGGTTAATGAGTTTTCTTCCATATGTGTGCCTTGGAAGGGAATATTTTCTTCTCAAGTTACCCTTCTTGCGCCATTTTTTTACAATCCTATTTTTTCTTTCTTTCTTTCTTTTCTTTTTTTGTCAATATTAGTCCCTTTCTTTGGATTTAGTTTTGAAAAGTTGAGACATTAGTATCATGGCTTTTGAAAGGGGGCAGAGCTCACATTCATCATTCCATTTCATTTCCCTTAAAGTACTTGACTCTTTTGAGTTTGACTTAGGCACCATACATATAATAAGTTAATTTTTGAAGGGGGGCATGATGGAAGTGAGTGAAGTGGCTAGTGAAATGACATGATATGAAAGATGGATAGGTAATATGTTGTGAATGACATGAAATGAGGGTCACACTTGCTTAGATCCCTAGGGGCACACCTAACCTGCAAGGTCATACACTTAATCTAATAAGAAAGAAGAATTATAAGCACACCATGATGCTCCCTAAGCTATTGAAACAATATTTGAGGATACATGAGCCATTATAGAGTAACACCTTTGACCTCCTATGGTCATGTCCACACATAAGAAAGCATTTACCATTAGTCAAGTAGGGAGGATATGTCATAACATTGGCATCAACTAGATGTCCCCATCTATCTTTGGCATATGGCATGGCAAGTTGAGCAAGTTGGAAGTGTCTTTGTCAAGTATCTAAAGGAAAACCACAGATCTCGTCAATGGAATTGTTGGATGTGATGGAAGATCACATAGGAAATTATGATCAAGTCACCCCACACATGTCAAGGGGTAACAGATCAAAAAGAGGCAAAGGTATCTTTATCAAGTGTCTAAAGGAAAACCATAGATCTCATCAATGGAACTGTTTGATGATGTAAGAACACATAGGAAATGATGATCAAGTCACCCTACACATGTCAAGGGGTAACAGGTCAAAAAGAGGCAAAGGTATAGGAGGCAATTTTGAAGGCATTTGCTTCAAATGTGGACACAGACATATAGCATTTGAATGCCTAAAATTGCAGGAGACAAGAAGGAAGAACTGATATTGTTGAAGCAAAATCAGCAATAACAACAAGTGAAGGGGTTAAAGAGGAGTTAGAGCATGGAAAGAAACGAATGATGAGAAGAGTGCCAAAGAACCGATACATAGGAGAAGCATTTTGAGGACAAAGTGCAAGATAAAAGCTGCATTTTGAAGACAAAGTGCAAGATAAAAGCTAAGTCTTAAACATTTGTTATTGATGGTGGTAGTACATAGAATCTTGTTTTTAATCAGGCTGTACAGAAATTGAATTTGAGTTGTGAATATTGTTGCAACCTAAGAAGAAGAGTGCCAAAGAACCGATACATAGGAGAAGCATTTTGAAGACAAAGTGCAAGATAAAAGCTAAGTCTTAAACATTTGTTATTGATGGTGGTAGTACATAGAATCTTGTTTTTAATCAGGCTGTACAGAAATTGAATTTGAGTTGTGAATCTCATCCAAATCCATATATAAGTATCATGGTTGTAAAAAGGGCATAGGATTACAGTCCAAGAATAATGCGAAATTGATTTTCAGATTGGTGAATATAAGGAGAAGTTTTGTCTGATGTAGTAAGCTATGGATGCTTGTTATAACTTGTTAGGTAAACCACAGCTATATGATAGAGAAGTTATGCATGATCTAAAGAGAAATACCTATCAATTGAAGAAGGATGCAAAAACGTATAATTTGCTTCCATTGAAGGAAGAAGTAAACAGACCAATGTTGAGTCCAATACTAACTTGTATGCAAACAAATGTAATGTAGAAGCAAGAGGTTGTGGGAAGAAAAAATTTGAAGATGAGGCAGATGGGAGGATGTGAATACCATAAAATTATGTTTGATGACCTCTTTGCAGAAGTAGAAGGTACTAAAGCAAAGAAGATTGAAGTTGTTGCTAAGTTGAAGCAAAGTAACAATCAGCATAATGGTGTTGCACAAGAAGAACCGTTTGAAGAAATGAATTTGGGAATTTCTTAATACCAAAACATATTGTGTGATTATGTGGAGGTAGGTGAGGATGACAGTGCAAATATGATAATGCCAGCGGGGATAAGAAATGAAAGAGTGCAGCAGGGGGAGGATGGGGAGGCAGTGCACACCATGAGGATGGGGCAGTATGGACATGAGTTGCAACAAAAGATCCAAAAGGAAAAATGAAGTAAACACAAAGAAGGAGCCAGAGGTGAAGAAGGTCGAAGAGATAAATGACAGGGAGGGAGATGAAGAGAAGACCAATAGAAAGATAAGCATTTGCTCAGTGTTCTTTTCAAGGGTGTTGGAGATCTCTTACCATAGTGGTGGATGTGTTGCATGATGGCCACATAGAGGATTCACCTGGTGGGAGAATGGCGTACAAGATATGAGGAGCATTGTACAAAGTGGAGGAGGAATACAAGCCTTGGATGGCATGGGGCAACTTCGTTTCCTGTTTGGAGGATTGGAGATGACTCGAGGATGTCTAGTGCTTCGACAATGTTCCTACAAGGGGTAGCTACCCCAATGGGGCACTTGTCTTTGGAGAATGGATGGAGTCCGTAAAGGCTAGAGATGGAGTGGTGTGGACTTGCCTTGCACAGCTACATCACCTTGGGTCATTATTGTGCACAACATCATCATTGGAGCTTGATATTTGTACTCTAGGAGTGGAGCGCTTCACTTGTGTGTGGCTTACTTATGTATAGTAGGCTTACTTGTAAGCTTAGGCCAACCTGTGTTATATTGATGGCATCCCTTACCTCTCCTATAAATAGAGGAAGGAGAAAGTCTTTCCAAACAACATATCACACCACACAGTCATTTGTCTCTCTTCTTTGGAGTGCTCTCTTAGTGATGCGCTAGGGTTCATGAGGAAACCCTAATGGAGCATATGAGGAGGAGGTGGACAATTTCTCTCTCCTGAGATTCTTCTTTGTACATTTGATCTCTCTCTCTCTCTCTTTCTCTCTCTCTCTCTCTCGGGCACTAGGGTTTCTTGGTCTCTGGGAGAATCTTGGATTCTAGGGTTAGGGTTTCATCCCTTAGAGGGTAGAGATTAGGGCTTGGAAACCCTTGGATGTATTGGAGGAAGAAGAGGACATCTTGCCTTAGAGATAGTGTTGGAGGGATTCTTGCACTTGGAGGAGCTAGAGTTTGTTGACTAAACTTAGCTAGGGAATCTTGGGTGGTTGTATTTTGTCCTAGCCTTTGAGTGTAAATTTTTAGGCCCTAGGTGACTGTTGGCATATGATTCTCTTGATTAAATAAATCAAATCTGAACTTATTTAACAGCAGAAATATAAATTTCTGAACATGCAACAATCACACATATAGTTGAAACTTGAAAATGAATAGCGAAAGCATGAACACGATACACAAGAATTTTGTCCTTCAAATCAGCTTATCATTTAATAATCAAAACTTACAAGGACACCTCAACCTGAGGCTTATAACCTGCTGAAAAGAAACAATACTCCTCAAAGAATTTTGAGGAATTGTTGTACCTTGTACAACACTGTACGATACTATCCTAGCAGTATTCCACCTTGTTGGTTGATCATCTTCTTGTTATCTACACTCTCTCCTCCTTGGCTTCACTTGTGGTGTTCCTCACACAACTTCCTTGGTGTGTTCTCTACACAACTTCTCCTCCCATCTTGTTCTATTTATGCTTTGAGAGAGATAACTAATCTCCTCAATTCTAGCAACCAACTTCCTTGATTCTAGCAACCAATCTCAACTCCTTAATCCTAGCAACCACCTTATCTCAACAATGATGTGTATCGCTAATATTATATCAAATCTAATTCACTAACATTTTAGAATCTTTAGAATATTTCATTTAGATTTCTAAGACTAAGAAATCAAAGGAAATTAGACTTTCACTTTTATTTATTAAGTGAAATTACAAGATGGTGATTGTTTCTCAAGATTTTGCCAAGGTTTTTGAGCAGCTAGTTGACTCTTGGAGTTTTACTAACATTATTTTGGAGATAATTTGCTACGACTGATTAGCAAGTTACATGTTTATTCTCTCACAAAAGAATGATGGAATAAAAAGCACCATGTATCTATAAACTACAAATATGCATTCATTCCATGCCAGATTGAAAATGGATATGCAAATTTTCATTTTTTCATTAGATCCTACTCAAATCATCCAACACTAAGTTGGATTTTAATATCCCACATGACTATATGTACGTATATATGTATATATGTATATGGACAAACGTTATGTGTATCCTCCACACCCGCTGTGCATAATTTTTATACTCTAGCCTTCAAATTTTATGAAACAAAAAGTCAAGGGTCTAATTCAAATGTGCTAAGCAAAGAGTTATAATGAGAAACAATCTGAACAAGACTGAAATATCACCAAAGTTGTGTTTAAACCTCAACAGAGCAACTAATATAATTATAATGTGCACAAAAATGTTTTGATCTGATCCTTCAATGGTTGCCCTAAGGTTCTCAAGTTCTTTTACATTATGCTGTAAGCTATTTCATTTACACCATTACACATCCCATTATGTATATTGTACTCTGATTAGCAAACATAATGTTTGTTGAGCTTTATAGCTCAGATGGTCTTCTACATAGTTGGTGTCTATATATGTGATGATCTTCTACATAGTTGGTGTCTATATATGTAGAAGTGACAAATGTGATTTTTCCTAGCATTAACTTTATTTAATAAAGTTAAAAAGACTTTTTAATTTGAGAAGAAGAGAGGCACGAATCTCAGGGAAGGAGAGAGGCACAATTTCCAAGAAGGAAGGTGGCACAAATTCCAAGGAGAAGTGCAGCAATAAATGCAGGTCCATACAGCTGGATTTCTGAGCACAGAATTCAAGGGTTGTACAGCTGGAACAGTGGCATGAATTTCGAGGTCCGTACAGCAGTGATGGCACAGTTTTTGAGGCATGAATTTCAAGGCAGTTTGCAGATGCACAAATTTTGAGGAGGCTGGTCCATACAGTCCGTACAGTCTGTACTTTCCCTGCTGGCACAGTTTACGAGGTGGCACGATTTTCTGTGTGGAGGCACAAAGTTCCAGGTGCATTAAATCCTGTATTAAATGCTGTAAAATTCTGCTGTTAATAACTTAATTCTCTGTGGGCAAAATTAATAAAATCTCTCTTGAACTGGTTTTCCCTCCGGGATTTTTCCAGGGCCATTGCCCAAAAATCTGTGTTCGTTTTTTTCTGTGTTGTTAGTACAGTTTCATGTGTTTCAGTTTATAAGTTCAGATTAGAAGAAATTAAATTTCTGTGCACTAATTTGTGATCTGAAACCAAGTCTGAAACTGAGAAAAACGAACAATGTTTAGCTGTTTTAACAGTTCAGTCTACTCTATAGGGGAAGCCATCTCGATGTTCGAAGGATCCTTCTGATAGTTTGTGGTAGATGAAAGATCTAAAGGTTCTACAAAACCAAACACCTTGCTTACAATGTACTTAGTAATATGGCAAACAGATCTACAAAGAGATCTACAGTTACACAGCTATAATGTAGAATGAAAAAATTGAATTTAGATCTTACGTGAATATGGTAACTAAATACATTCCTTTGTTTTTGGTAGCAAAAACCAAGTAAGCCAAATCTACAACAGAATAGAAATTGGTCACAGGCTAAAAAGAGAAAAGTTTTACCAAAAAGAACTAACCTGCTGGGCAAGGCTCCAATGGCATGGTTTATCTTCCCACTGAATCCAGCCATTACAGGGGGCTGTCCAAAACGAACAAATGGTGCCAACAAACCAACCAAGGCAACATCAACAGCAATGCCAACAAGTAAATCTGCAAGATAGAGTTCAAATTCTGCCCAGAAGTCTTTTCCTCTCTTCTGATATTCCGCAAATGTCGCACAACAAGAATCAATCATTATCTGCATGCATAATAGAACACCGTGGCTAATTAATAAATTATGCTGTGCAGTTAAAAGGAGTAGCAAGCAATTTTCAATTAAAAAATTCCTTTATATTGCTCGTATACAAGAAATGCTCCAAAAGGGTGCAACAAGACCTCTATGGAAACTTTAAACAGAAAACTTGGGTCGGCCAGCATACGGTTGCGTAAAGCAGCACTTCCTCGAATGGCTATCCCTAGAGGCCATGCCGCTTCCTATACAATGCAATCATAACATATCTGAGAAAGAAAAAGGCATCATTATGCAGGTAATTAAGGCAACATAAATCCAACTACCACAAACATAAATCAAGTATAGTTTAAACACTCAAACATACTTGTAAATCCAAGTATCTAGATAGAAGCAATTGGCGTAAACCAACAGACTTAGCAGCTTCTGCCATGTCAGATGGAAGAACAGCACCTCGAGCCTCTGCCTCTTTGAATACTTGCTCTGCAGTTAATATGGGTCCAAATTCATCTTCACCATCATTGCCACCTTGATCACCTCCATTGTCCCTACCACCACCTCCTCCCCCTTCTCCTCCTCTAAATTTGCCATTGTCATCCCCTCCAAAACATCCTCCATCACCACCATTATCGGCAATTGAACCATCCTCTTTAAAATCTGCACTGCCTCTTATGCTTGATTGAGATAGACTTGGATCTCCACCAGCCACTTCAAAAGGAGCAGTTACAACTTCGGGATCTTTAACTGATTCAGAATCAAAATTCATCTGGCATTTAACCCTGTCCGACCTAACTGCCTTAAATCTACCTATTGAAAAATTTATACTTAACTCTATTGTTTTTTTCTTTCCTCTACAACCAATAAATCTTTTGCATCCAACTATGAGGGGCCTTTGATTTTCAAAACCGAGGCCACATGTAACTCCATTTTTGCTTAAGTCTCCAAATTTAGCTTGACTTGTAAAGAGTGAAAGGCTTGTAACCCCCATGCAAGTACTAGAAAGATAGCCAGGCATATTTAAGCTTCACAATGTGCAATGGCAGAGGAATGAAGAGAACGACAATCCGCCGCTCTAAATATCACAATTTATTCCAAACTCTTAGCCTCCTGAGAGTCTAAAATTCTAGACCTTAACCTAGGGGGTGGATTTGATTTGAGCACTAACTTCAATAGCCTTGAAGTGTTTCGTTGGAGAACGCAAGACTTATAAGGGCCCTATCATAACCGCACAGAGGCAGCTTCTTCCGAAAAGTCGACAAATGAAAGACAACAAATTCGACTTCGGCCTTGTCAAATAAATGCTCCAATACACCTGAAACTCGGCACTCGCCTCTGAGTTAAAAATAAGTACTTTGATGCGTACAAAGTCGCCGACTATCCCCTCTTGACTCGAAATGAAAACGAAAGGGCGCTGAAAACTTTATAATAAAAGAAAGCGTGATCTTGTACTTTAAATATACAGATTAGCAGCTCTGCTTCCTATTAGACCACCTGAAATTCGACATTTTGCCTAAAGTGAGACATTAAAATCAGAAAAAACGAAAAGCTCTATCATTTTACTTCAAATAAGATAATGAACAGCCTGTGCAGCTATAGAACTTATAAAAGCACAAATTCCTTAATTTTTCGTATTTAAAGCTTCAATGACGCTACAAAACTTTATTGAAAAACACTGAAACATCGAAATGCACATGATTAACTCCATCAAAACCATAAAACAGCTCCCATTTCTCCTTCAAAACCATAACTCGCAATCCCAGAGGCGTTCGAGCATTAAAAACTAAAAATTTTCACTTCATACATGTAAAGCTTCGACTGTGATCTCTCCAACAGTCAACAAATCTCTCGTTTTACAGACCGAAAAAGGTAACGACGGAGTAAAACCTCTAAAATCAAAGAAAAATAATCACAGTAAACTCAAATCGATCATTTTTTTAAACCACAAAAATACTTAATATTTCCCCTCATGCATGTAAAGCTTCGACTGTGATCTCTCCAAAACCCACCCAATCTCTCGTTTTATAGACATCGACGCAGCAAAACCTCTAAAGCAAAAGAAAACATTCAGAGTAAACGAAAATCAATCATTTCAAAATTCTATTCTAATACTGCCAAATACCTCGTTTTCCCGCCGGAAAACCCTTACTTGCGTGTAAAACCACTGTGTTTAAAGAAAAAACTGGTCACAGCGTGAAGTGGAGCCGTTCAAACTCGAAGCTGTAAAATTTATGCTCATTACAGTGCACCGGATATTGCGAATCTGCTCCTTCAGCTTGAATATGCTGGTCGAAGTCGCATTGTACGTTAAAGGATGGAGAGACACTAAACCTTCGCACCCCTGGCCCGGGCGAGTCTCTCTGAGATCAAGGAAATCTAATGATGTGGAATTTTATTATTTAACCGCTCTTACATGTCGCTTACTTAACATACTGATCATCAGTATGTCGCTTACTTAACATACTGATCATCATGTCGCTTAACACGTGTCCAATTTCATGTTGTATGTGCTATTTTTACTAGGGCTTATGGTTATGGAGCATGCAAGGGACGCGGTCATGGCCATTCCTGGAACTGTTCCAGAAAGAGGAAATGTGAATATCACATAAACGAAAGAATATTTCAAACTTATCTATTAGGTTTGCGAATATGAAATGTTTTGTCTCTATGAAGCTCTTTAACAATTTGTGGGCCAATGTTAGAATTTTAAGAAAACAATAATGGAGTCATATCTTCATTCGCAATCTCCTAAGATATTTGTTAACAATCGTAATTCGTAATTCATGTTTACAATAACACAAAGACATGAAATGTGGGAGAGATACTTTAAGAGGAATTATTTTTACACATTTCAATTACAAAGGAAATTGATATCAATGTTATCATGAAGAATGGAGGTGGGATTATTTGGATTAGGATTGGGTTAGTGTCATATCTTCATCTTTACGTATCTTAGAATTGTTTTATTTTGTTAGAATTGTTTTATTTTGTGTAACGAGGAACATAGAGGTGGTAAAGAAGGCCTAGTTTTGGGTTTTGTTTCATATAAGATTTGGGCATTTTCCTAGAGTTTTAGAGCATGCTCGTGTATCAATTGTGATTCATAGTAGAGTCTAGAATAATTGAAACATGTTAGAGCATAACCACCTCGGATGTTGCTTTTCGTGTGAAGCTCTAAACCTACAATGAGTTCTAATGATATAGGAGAGGCTTCTAGCATATAACTAGGTAGTCATTTCCATCTGCAAAACATAGCTTCTAACCTAGATGAAGTTCAAAAGATCATGCAGAATCATTAGAGATAGTGACATAGTTGAAAAGGCAAATTGAGAAGTTTGAAATTGATTGTAACATGTGTATATCAAATGTTTCTTGGCCTTGCTAGGAGCTCTTGATTTGAAACTTCCAATCCAAGAATGGCAATTGGTTCTACTCCAGAATTGGTAAAATAAGAAGAAATTGTCTAGCAAGCCCCTGGAGATCTAGAAATGGAACTTGTGGATGAGGATCCTAAGCCAACAATAGGAGATGAGTATGAAGCCCATGGTGGGCATGATTTTTTTTAATCGCAAGGTCAATTGTGTTTTGTAAGATGTCTTGTTATTAGGTCAATACCTTGGGATATATACTTGTAGAAATTTTTTGTGACAATTATGTGCAAAACAAAACAACTTAGTACGTAGGGCTTAATTTTAAATTTTAGACATCTTCTAAATGTTTTTGCTCCTGAAAAGCATGATCCTATTTGTATTACTATGTTGTATGGTGCAACCACGACAACTTTTTTAATGCAAATATTAATCGTTTTAATGAATAAGTAGATAGCATTTAGGCCATTGGTGAAGGGAATTTGTGTTTGAGTTGAGAACTGAGACGCTCATTTTTAAACAATATTATATAATATTGAGTTTAATTTGGCAAAAAGTGATATTAGATCAATGACTTTTTTTAAGTCGAGGGTAGATTACAATTAATGTGGTTTTTTATAATGGATTTTTTAAATGTAGTTTTGTTTTGAAGAAGGCTAAATGTTCTACAAAATGGATTTTTTTTTGTTTGTCACAGCAAATTCTAACATTGCAACCTTTACCAAAATTACAATTTTGGATGGATAAAATTGTTGTTTTTAATGCAAATATGGATTCAACACCCTCAAATACCCATGTTGTAATCAAATTGTGCAATGTTAACATTTGATATTTGTAATACCATCAATCTAAACTGATTATTGCTCGACTTTAGGTTAAAATAGACAAAATCCCTTCACGATATTTTGGGTCGCTGTAAAAGAGCAAATTTAACTCGTCTATTAGAGTAAAATTACTCTAATAGCAATTCTCTTTCCACCAATATCACCACAAAAAACTTTTTAATAAAGAGAAAATGAAGTACGAATTAAATACATCTTATTAAGAAATAACTAGATACTTTATAACCAAAAATAAATGGATTATTATTAAGCAAAACCTCAAAGAAACTTACACATGCAACTTTGAAAATTGTTATTATTTTATCTTCAAATAAATGTGATAATAATATTATAAATAAATGCATGCAACCATCGATGAGATCTGATAAGCTCGTGCTTTAGAAGATTTGATCGCATCGACGAGATCCGGTGGAGGCTCTGCAACCATTCACAATCTGGCCCTCTTATAGATCCGTCCCTGACCTACAGGAAGAAATCTGACCTCGGCCTTAGGTTTGGGCTCAACCCTTTCATGGCTTCTAATGTGGACCCTGGTCCCCCTGCTTCCCCACCAGAAATCAACGAGTTCATGAAGCTCATCTCTATGCTAGGAAAAAATACTTTGTCAGCTTCTTAGAAAAAAATCATGAAAAAGATCTCTGAAATACCCACAGTAGCTCTCCCGATCGAGCAACCAGGCAAAACTGCTCTTAACCTCTCTGAACAAGGTTTAATAGGTCAATTCACAGGTCTTTGGCCCTCTCCAAAAGCTACTGATACATGGGTCCAAAAAAACTGGAGACCCCTAATCTCGGAGGGAGTTAACTCTTATCTCCTAGGAAAGGGATTATTTGCATTTGTTTTTGAAAGCAAGCATGATCGAGAATTGATTTTCAGGAATGGGTCGTACTTCATGGGGCCACAAGGGCTCTACCTAAACAAATGGAATCCTGGCTTTGATCCGACCCAAGACGTCCCCTCCGCGATTCCGATCTGGGTGAGGCTCCCATACCTCCTTCTCCATTGTTGGAACCCTGAATCATTAGAATCCATCGGAAACGTCCTTGGAAAATACATCGACAAAGTCGATAGGAAGGATCAATACTAATGCACAAGGATCTGCATTGAAGTTGATCTGGAACATGGTCTCCCAAAAGCTATAAATCTCACCGTGGTAGGTTGGTCACACATCCAGGAACTAGACTACAAGCAAATCCCATTCAAATGAAGGTATTGCCATGAATATGGGCACTTCGCTCGATATTGCAAGAAGAAGACAGTAGATCCAGAGGTAGGAGGGAAAAAAGATCAATGGAAAACTACTCAAAAAAGTGCCAAGACAGGACCAAAAACCTCATCAAAAGGTCAAATCTCAATGAAAGTTGATCACCAGCTCCAAAACCCTATGTCTAACAACAACAGGAACAGATTCAGAACTCTCGAAATGCCAGAAATCCAAGAAGCCCTAGAAGAAGGAGAAATCCCTGAGCAACAAGAATCTCAAGAAACACCCCAAACCCTAGATGATTCGAAAGACCTTCAGCCCCAAAAAAACCCAAGCCCCAATAGGATTAAAGGCTCACCTCCTATGTTGAAGTCACAAAAGCTAGACCTATAACATCCCCTACATCTTCGGAAGATCTCATTGACAGATCATCCAAAAAGCTAGGTCGAAAAACAAGCAAAGACCTAAGAGAAGAAGAAACAGAGCGTGAGAAAATCCAAGGGTCTCAAGCAACAATAGACATGGATTTCAGTAGGAATACCAGAGCACGACTAGCAAGAAAGAAAGTGGGAGATTTAGCAGGAGGAGGACCCTCCTCTACCCGCATCATTAGATAATGAAGTTGGTCTCCTAGAATTGCAGAGGACTAGGCAATCCCAGCAAATTAGAAGCAGTCAAAGACCTCCAGAAAATTGACATGCCATACATCCTCCTACTCCAAGAGACAAAACTCGATGAAAAGGTCATCCTTGATATTGGAAACAAAAAATGGAAAAAAAAATACAGGAATTGTTGTCAGCGCCAGAGGGGCATCCAGCGGCATATCAACCCTATGGTCTTCCGATAACTTCCATATGCATAACTCCTTTGCAACGCAACACTGGATCTACACAGAGCTCACTCGCATCCAAAGCAACAGCCAAATTGCGCTCTTCAATTTGTATGTTCCTAACCTTTAGATTAAAGAAAAAAAAAAATTGTTGGAAACTCCTAGAAGATTTCCTAGATGCATAGACTCCTCATAATATTATTCTACTTGGTGATATGAACATTACACTCTCCACAAGGGAAAAAAGGGGAGGTCTTCTTGGAAATGATATTCTTAGATCTCAAGTAGAAACTCTCATACAAAAATGGGACCTACTTGACATTAAACCCAAGAAGGGAAAATATACCTGGTCCAACAAGCGAATAGGCAAAGGAAACATAATGGCCATGCTGGATAGATTTCTTGTTCAAAGCAACCTCCTAAATGATAGACAAACAATCATCTCAAAAATCATGGTAAACTTGGCTTCGGATCATAAGCCAGTCCATCTCCATTTCAAAGACAACAAAGACCTTGGCTCGATTCCCTTCAGATTTAGTCCCCAATGGATTGATCACATAAGATTTTGGGACACATTAGACAAATCCTGGAAAATCCCAATTTTTGGCTTTCCCAGATTTGTTTGGGAACAAAAGCTCATTGCCACCAAGAAGGCACTAAAGAAATGGGCCAAAACTAATTGCCCCCCTCCGTCTAATCTCATAAATAAAATGGTCGATAAGTTGGAATCCATCAAAATCCTACAAAATGACCATCCCATCAATAGTTCCATGCTCTAGGAAGAAGCAAGGCACCAGACCAAGGCTTACCAAGTGAAGCGAACAATCCGTTCAATCACACAAATAATTCACCAAACACTTGATAAATCAAGTATGCCATGAATAATAAATAATACTGAATATTTGAATAGATAAGAGATATGAGATGATTACAATGGTTGATAACCCGCCTATTAAATACGGCTTGGGCATTGTGACTGAAAGGTCATGCCCTTTCATTCTTAAGTATAATTAATTATGTTTATTATTAATTATTTACTTTTATGTTCATAGCATTGCCAGTCTCTTAGAAAGGCTTTGTCCTCAAATCCTTATAATATTGTCGTATCATTCCTTGTGACGTCGTGGCTAACGAAACATGTCAATACGAACTGCTAAGTGTAGAGCATAACTTCCGATATGTGGATGGGTCAATCCATCCCAAATTGATTTGTTGTTGACTGCTGGGATTCCCTACTGATCTGTCATCGGGAGCTTTGATCACATTAGTACCATTATCTTTCGACATTTCCCACTTTTTAGAATATAGGTTTTTATGGTTGGGCTGTCGATAGGGAATTTTCACAATGTCATTTTCTTTTACGAGTGTCGTCTTTTGAGCATTGATCTGAGCTGGAAGTTTTATTTTCGTCTCTTGAGGTTTTAAGGTTTCGTTCTGTATCTTTTCCAACTTGTTTTCTAACTGTCTGTTATCATTTTGAAACTTCTTAATCAATTCGACTTGCAATTTTCTGTCATCTTCAGACTTCTTAAGTTGTTCCTTAAGATCTTCATTATGACTTCTGATACAACTATTTTCTTCATGCTTGTCTAGAATTTTCCCTTCAATGTCGTCCATAGATTGTTCTATCTTTCGGCTATTTTTCAATTTCTTAATTTTTGTTACTAGTATCTTGTTATCTTGTTATGATTTCTTAGTCTGAAATTCAGCATTTTTGGATAATGCTTTATTACTCTTTGCGATCTCTGACTTATGTGTCTTTTTAGAGTCGTCATTTTGTTGTTGAAGAACTTTTATCTGTTGTCAACATTGGTCAACCTCTGATTCTTGACTTTCTAATTTATGTCGTATCTACGTTAGTTCTTCATCATTGTCGCTAACGATTTTGTTCAAGCGTATTATTTATGCTTCGTAATTATTTATTTCCTTCTTTATATCTTGATTTCCTAACCTCTGATTGAATTCATTTTCGGCTTTTAATTCATCAATTTGCGCATACAATTTTTCTATACGCCTTTCATGGTCAGAGATTTTTATTTCATTGTACCTTTCTTGTAATTCAATTCTTATTTCTGAACTGTTATTTATGTCGCGCAATTCTTCATTGTCTTTTCAATAACGTTTTAAATTGGCTTCTAATTTCTCTATTTGTAGTCGCAAACCAGCTTCCATGGTCTAGACTTCTTCTGTGATAGATGGTCTTTCTATGATTTCTTTAGCGGTAGATAATCTTCGACTTTTTCGATGATAGAGGATCTTCCTTGACTTCTTCGATTTGGTCTTCTTTTGACTACTTCTTGGACGATAATTGGTCTTCTTACCTTTGATAATAGGTGTACAATATATATATATATATATATATATATATATTATAATAACTCTTATTGTCGTTCTTCTTGTGCCAAATCTTCCTTGTGTAATTGTAATAATTACAGTGGTTAAATAATAATAAATATTATTAATATTATTTAATAACAATAATAATATTAATAAATTTAATATATTATTAAATGTAATAATAATATATTATATATATATATAATATATATTTAAATGAGAGGAATTAGGGTTTAAGATTACGTGAAGCATGAAGGCTTATGGAGATGGTCGTGGGGATGAGCACTGGCTTGAAGAGGAATTTGTGGAAGAAGATGGTTGCGGAGAAGAGTTACAAAAGGGGGTGGTTGAGCGGAGGAAGGGGGTCAGTGGTGGCGGAGGTGTGTTGGAAGAGGTGGTCGCGAGGAGGGAGAGGTCGAACTGGTGCAAGGAGGAGGGTTGTGGGCCGAGGAGGCAGGACGGGTGTGGGAGCAGGGAGGCTAGGCGGGAAGGTGGTGCAGAATGGAAGGGCGGAAGGTTGTGGAGGTTGCAGTAGATGGGGGACACGGGAGAGAGGCTAACATGGAGGAGTGGCGAGTGGGGACGCTGGTGAAGGGCGAACGGAGTGATGGGAGTGGAGGATGAAATTGGAGCAGTGCGATGGAGCTCTGGTGCAGATGTGGCACAGGAGGGTGGCCGAGGTGTGCTTGGTGCGCGGGATGGCCGCAGGGGCGAGTATGGAGCAAGGACAATCGTAGAGGATGTGCGAGGAGTTGGATGAGCTGGGAAGGAGGGGCGACGGTGGATGAGAGAGGAGCAGGTGGAAGCGAGGCAGCGTGAAGAGACGTGGGCGTAGGTGGGATGAGAAGATGTGGGCTATAGGTGGAATGAG
The DNA here is from genome assembly GCA_027924585.1 of Larix kaempferi. NCBI lineage: Eukaryota > Viridiplantae > Streptophyta > Pinopsida > Pinales > Pinaceae > Larix > Larix kaempferi. Next base: position 7,555,920 of record BSBM01000698.1, read on the forward strand.
GAGAGGTAAGCTACGAAAAAGGGCATGAAACCGAGAGGGAATGGAGCATTGGGAGAACTTGGGTGGGGGTGCAGCGTGGTCTTGGAGCGGTGGTGCGAATGAGGGGAAAGGAGTAAATGGTGGGGGAGTTGGCACGTGAGCGTTGAACGTAGGGTTATGGGAGAAACTCCCAAGAAAAGATGGCCAAAGGCCAGGGCAAAGACTAGGACCAGAAACAAGCTCTGAGATTATGGCTAAAAGCCAAAATATGGCCAAGGGCCAGAATCAGTACGTGTCCGAGAATCGAAGAGCTCTGATACCAAATGAAGCAAACAATCCATTCGCTCACACAAATAATTCACCAAACACTTGATAAATCAAGTATGCCATGAATAATAAATAATACTGAATATTTGAATAGATAAGAGATATGAGATGATTACAATGGTTGATAACCTGCCTATTAAATACGGCTTGGGCATTGTGAATGAAAGGTCATGCCCTTTCATTCTTAAGTATAATTAATTATGTTTATTATTAATTCTTTACTTTTATGTTCATAGCACCAAGCCTTCCGCAAGGAAGAAGAATTTTGGAGATTGAAATCTCGTAGCACCTGACTCAAGGCTGGCGACAGGAATACCTCATATTTCCACAAGCAAACCAAAATTAGATAGTCAATTAATTACATCTCTGAAATTAAAACTGAAAATGGTTTATCTGTCAATGGACATGAAGACATCAAAATTGCAGCTTATACCCATTTCTCAAGCCTATATACAGAGGACGACAACAATGGAGAAGAAGGAGAGCAAGTTCTCCTAGAGAATATCCAGAACAACATCACGCTTGAAGACAACGATGTCCTCCTCAAGCCATTTACAGAGCATGAAGTTACCAACACCATTTGGTCTTTTGATCTTGACAAAGCGCCAGGTCCAGATGGATACTCCATACACTTCCACCTTCCTATCTCTCATACCAAAAGAGACAAATCCAAATTCCTTCGCCAGATTTTGACCCATCTCATTGTGCAATTCATCCTACAATATTATTGCCAAGATGCTTGCAAACAGAATGAAGCCTCTGCTCAACAAAGTTATCTCAGATAATCAAGGAGGCTTCTTGGAGGGGAGACACATCCTTGACAACGTCATTTTAATACAGGAAGCTATTCACTCCAACAAGATTCGTAAGGAAAGAGGTATGTTGATTACTCGATACGGAAAATGCATTCGATCGTGTCAAGCACTCATTCTTATTTAAAGTCATTGGATTTGGAGAAACATTTATCAATTGGATCTCAGACTGCATAAAATGGCCTTGGATCGCTTCCCTTGTCAATGGTCGACCCAACAATTTCTTCCAAGCCACTCGCAGAATTCGGCAAGGATGCCCTTTGTCCTCCTTCCTGTACATCCTTATGGCTGACTCTCTCAACAAAAAATTGAATTCTGATCTAAACTTAGGCTTCGTACCTGGTCTCAATCTTAGCTCCAACTCCATGCCCCTTAATCAAACTTTCTTCGTCGATGATTCTCTATTATTGGGAGGAGGTTCTTCCAATATTGCCTGAAACTTCAAACAAAATTTAACCACGTACTACAATGCCTCAGGAGGCAAGATCAATCTTCTTAAAAACGTAGTATATGGTTGGAACATGAATAACGTAACCGCAACCAACATTGGCAAGATCCTTGGTATTAAATTCCATAGGCAATGGGACAAATTTACATACTTAGGTCTCCCAATTACTCAGAGACACACAAACTCTAGAATTTGGGATGATACGATGAGTAAAATAAAATCCAAAATCAGAAGATGGGGAGGACAGTGCCTAAATACAACTGGGAAATTGATTCTAGTGAAAGCAGTCTTATCAGCTCTACCTGTCTACCAATCGTCCATCCTACTGGCACCTAAAAGAGTATTTGAACATATTAGTGAGCTCTTGAGAGGCTTCCTTTGGACGGGAGGAAAAAACAATGAAAATAAAATTCTTTTAGTGAATTGGAATACCATAATACATCCAAAACTATCAGGTGGACTCCAAATTTGTGACCTCTTCAACCAAATTTGGCGCTGGGAGGAAAATTGCTATGGAAAATCCTGCATAAAAAACAACATCGCATTAGCCATTTTCTAAGAAGGAAATATCTCAACAGTGATAAACTGAGATGCTTGGACAGCAGGCCAACCTCTAAGGTACCTCTATTTGGTCTTTATGCAAGGTCGCTTGGGGTTTCTTCTCCCAAGAGCTCTATTGGGATCTTGGAGATGGAAGAAAAATTAATATGTTCACTGATAAAATAATGGGAAACAATCCACTACAGGATATCCAAGATCTCAACAAACTATCCCAATGGCTTACGCAACATGGAATCAAAACTTTGAATGACTTTAGTCTTTGGGATACTCTTGGCGCATGGCAGAGCTGGAAAAACATAGCAATTCCAGCCAACCTCGAGCCCTCCAGATGTCTACTCGTTGAAAAATCAAATGGATGTGCCCCCACACAATTACAGGACAAAGATGAACACGGATGGGGTCCAAAAGGAACTTATACTGCTGTCCTGGGCTTCAATGTTATTCAAAATCACGAAGACTCGAGAAAAAGATTATGGAAGACAATTTGGAATCCATTTGGACTCCCTAAGATAAACTTGTTCATATAGAACCTTATACACCAGAAGGTACTCACCAGTGACAACCTAATCAAAAGAGGAATTATTGGATCACACTAATGCCCACTTTGCTGCAAGGAATCCGAAACTTTAGAACATCTTTTCCTGAACTGTCATTTCTCAAAAATTGTTTGGAACCTTATGCTGCATGATCTTAACATCGACATGTTGTCCTTCAATACCACCATAGGCCTATTTGAGGAGTGGAAATCCATTTATTCTCTTCCCCTTTCCAAAAAAAAGCTCTGGTCCCACATCTGGATAACCCTCCCGAAGTTCACCTGCTGGAAAATCTGGATAGCCAAAAATGAAGCCATTTTCCACGAAACCCATTACACCTCCTTGCAAGTTGCTTGGCAAGCCAAGGGCTTGCTTATAGAATGCCTGAATGCTTCCAATCACAGGATGGATACAAACCTCAGCATAAGTGAGTTGAACTGGATCGGGACCATCTCCCCATGCCCAAGGCAAAAAATTCCCAATCTACGATCTCATTATTAACCACCATGGCAAATCAGACTCCCCATCTCTGATTTTCAAAACTGGAGGAATAAGCAAGCTATGGACAGTCTACACTTTGATGGGGCATCCAAACGAAATCCCAGAGTGGCAGGAGCAGGAGGAGTTATGTTGTTCACCAGAGGTGCACTGAGATTAAGATTCAGGCAGGGTTTGGGAACTTATTCTAACAACTTAGCAGAAGCCTTAGCATTGCTACAAGGATGACAAATCGTTGGAGAAAAAAAAATTAACAGACTACATGTGTTTGGAGATTCGATGGTCATCATCAAAGCCCTCAATGGGAATACAGATTTCAACAACCTGGCTTTAAAACGAATTGTCCAACGAATCCAGCAAATAACAAACTCCTTCAGTCATTTCAAAGCATATCACATTATGAGAAATTTAGATCATGACGCTGATTTGGAAGCAAACGTTGGAACCAATCTTGAATCCGGAAATATTGAATTCACCAACAAAAATTCTTTCCATCATCATATTCCCTAAGTCGCCCTTTCTTGTAGAAACCATACGAAGATTCTGACTTCACCATGAAAAGATGTGATCGATATGAGCATATGGTATAATATCCCGAGCTATCACATTCGACCCAGGGATGCAACAGAGATGATATAATTGTATCAGCGCCTCTACGTTGAGATCAGATAGGCACCATGTTTTATGCAGCTGGCAACGCCTTCATGCATAGAACATAGAACGAGGATACTTCCCAGGAATTTACAAAGGACATCGGGCTACATCAACTGACCGATTCCTCTCCATGTCAATCAAATATTCGCTTTGAATATGGATCAATTCATATGATTGCAAATTCGACAGAGGATCATTATCATGGCCTACAGAATTCAATTTTTTCAAAAAGCTGAAGAAAATTTACACCTTGTAGCAATATGCTACTGAATTCTTGATCATAATTGTACTCATCCGGTTTTGGCTCCAGCCGCGGCTCAACCATTTTTTTTTTAATACCATCTATCTGTTTTAGTTTATATATATATATATATAAATGATAAATAAATGTGACAATAATATTATAACAATTTTGAGAGAAATATTCAAAGATGAATTACTATTAAGTAAAACCTAAAAAGCTTACATTTGTAAATTTGAAAATTGTTATTATTTTATCTCAAAATAAATGTGATAATAATATTAATAATAATTTCCATTTAATTGATCTCATTGTGAAATTACTCTTTTTTTTTGTAAGTTGGATGGATCCTTATATTGTTATTTTCCACATGTACACAAAACAGGGTCCTCTCATGGTAGAGAAAACAAACCCAAACCAAGGTTTCAGGAGTTTAAAGGGCCCTCTCAGAGTTGAGAAAACAAACTCTTTGTCAAAATTATAAAACTTTTCCATTAGTCATTCAAGAACAGAAACTAAACATAGACATAAGCTAAGCATAAACAGAAGCTAAACATCACTGAAGGTAACAGAGCATAACTAAAACTAGTCTACTAGTCCAAACCCGTCGGTTCAGCAGGAAGACCGATTTCCTTAGTGAGCTCGATGTCGAGCCGGAGAGCAATAAGCTTTTGATTCTAGAGAATTTGCTTGAGCATCAGGACCATCGTGTCCTATTGCAAGAGAATCTCCGTTTGAGCGTCCCCTTTGTCAGCCAACGTCTTCCCGAGCACCGACTTCTGCAGCTAGTGATAGTCCAAGGTTCTTTGATACAGGGTGGTGCGGCCCCTTGTATTTCCAGGGTCAGGGATTAAGGCTTCAAATTCCTCTTTGATTTCACTATCAGGAAGGAAACCACACGAAACTTCCGCATCATCCTCAGCCTCCTTGATTTCCTTTTCAATTTTCGTCGAGATTTCCTCTTTGAAACGACGATCTTTCCCAACCACTCCTATCGTAAATATCACCGACAGGCCAGAAGGGGGCCGGTTGGTTTCGCATTACGCCGAGTGTAAGCCCGTTTTGCAGGCGGCATTGCTGCAATAACTACTATCAAACCAGCGGACCAATTTCAAGCAGAATTACTTCCATAAATCGGGATGTTCAGGGCAAAGAGTCGGGCTTCTTCCTAGAGCCAAGCATACAAAATCCTGTGGTGTTTCCTGTTGTGTTGATTGTCCCCATTGTAAACCGTAACCATGAACACTAACGTACCTTCACATTCATAATCTGCCATTGGAGTAGACTGGGCGCACGTAGGAGCTCACAGAAGGTCGGTTGCCCTGCTCGGGAGATTATTTAAGGCTCCATGTGCACTGTACTGGACACATAACCACAGTTGCATGGGTTGGCACGTGCCTTGCTTCATGGCCATCGTCAGTGGGCGCGTGTCCATCAACCTCTCAGACACTCCTGTCAGTGGGGATGGCTGTGTTTCTCACCCGCCGTGGGGTTTGTAAAATTACTCTTTAACAAAAGAAATAAGAAGCATTAATCGAGTACTTAAAATATCTATTTTTTATAATTTCATTAAACATGATATTAAAGCAGAATAATGATAAACAATTCAATTATTTTTAATCAAATAGCCAAATAAAATGAAATGATAAAAAAATTATGAAAATAAAACAATAATATCTTTCCATGTATGTTCTTTGAAATCAAAAATATATATATATATATTACCAAATTTTGTATAGAAAAATCTCGTTAAAGGGAGTAAACTTGCAAGTCCCATTAAGTCATCTATTCATGCAATTCTAGGATAGGTGCTTGTCGCATAAATACCGCGCAGTTAGCAAATATGTCAAAGTGCGTAGATTGCATGTCGATAGAAGAACAAGAGATTTGGTTGACTCAAGTCCAATGTTTGGGTAAACTTGAGCATGAAGAAAGGAAGAAGGGGTGTCGCCGACATATATAAGCCCCCACTTGTGGACAAATAAGTTAATCAAGAAAAAAATTATTGATGCTAGAATGATATAAATAAATAAAATGATTGATGTGTTTTATTATGCTGGATAGAAGGCAGAGATAGAAGTACTCTGAAATTAAAGCTTCGGTCTAATGGGGGAATCAACAACTAGTTGATTCGAAGAAGTGTGCTGTAACAATACAGAACTAATTCATATATGAATTCACAGTCATAGAAGAAGTAGAGCCGAGTGCATAGAATAAGAGTAATCAAGAGTACTTGGTCAAATGCGCAATACAACATAACACGAGGAGCAAGTGTTGTAGAAGAAGCTGTGGAAATGCGGGGTAGAAGTTGAGCAAGTGTGCAGTAGAAGCTAAAGAGAATATACAGAATAAGCTGAGGAAAGTTCGCAGATGAGAGTGTGACAGAGGAACACTTTTACATCTCTATATTTCAACCATATCTATCTCAGGGAGGCAGGAAGGGGCAAGGACAGGAGATTGTGGTTTCCTACAGATTGGTGCCTGAACACAAGAAGTTGGTGCTTATGTAGAGGATTGGTGTCCTCATAGGTTGGTACCTGGTAGAAATTTGGTGCTTGTGCAAAGGATTGGTGTCCTCACAGGTTGGTTCCTATAAATAGTAAGTTGGTGCTTACACAAGGGATTGGTGTCCCTATTAGATTGGTGTCTGCAAAATCTGTGAGTGGGTGCCCACACCATTATTGGAGATTGGTATCTCTCGGAAATTTATGTAATCAAAGATTCTATCTATACAAAGTTTCTTTATAAATACTATGTGAATAGTGTTTTCTATGTTGATAACCACTTTGGTATTAGTGTATGACTTATGAAGTAAAAATTATATACAAATATTAAGATTGCACATGATACTGATTCACCCCCCCTCTGAGTATCACTCGGGGTTCAACAATTGGTATCAGATTAGGTTCCTTCAAAAACAATGTAACCACTTGAAGGAAGATCACTGCGCAAATATGGTCTGTGAGGAATTCAGTTTAAACACAGATAGAGACCCTTTGTTCAATGGAACAAACTATCTATTTTGGTGTATGAGAATGGAAATCTATTTGCAATCACTTGGACTTGATATCAAATGAAGCTGCAAATAGGTTACAAAAGAATGATACAGAGGCAATGAACACAATTTTGAGCAGCTTATCAGATTCTGAGAAGAACAACGTGGAGTAGTGTAAGTCAAGTAGAGAGTTTTGGAACAAGATACAAAATATTTATGCAAAGGAATCTCTCCTCATGAGTACAAAAACTTATAATCAAGAAGATGAAAATGATGAAAATGAAGAGCCACCAATAGAGGAACCAATTTCTAAGGAAGACATAGATGATCTTGAAAAACAACTAATATGTGCTTTAAATGAAGTTAAAAAGCTCAAGGAGGAGAATGCATTATTAGAAGATCTACTAGAAAAATTAAAAATGGAAAGCATAAAGACCGTGAAAAGATTGAAAATACTATTGTTGGTCTAAGAATTCAAGTGGAAGACGCAAGAAAATAAAAAGAACTATTAAAGGAACAGTTGTTAAATTTAAAAAAACTCGAGTAACTATGGATCTAGAATAAACTCAGCAAAGTTGTTCGAGTCAGTTACAAGTAAAGAATGCAGAGATTACTTCCTTAAAAGAAGAATTAGTAGAACTCATAAAAGAGAATCGGTCTTTGAAGAATAAAAAACAATTTGTTGCAATGAAAGGATCCAAGGGCGAGGTCACAATTGATTCAGACCGTGTGAATGCAAAAGGTGGCATGGATAGTTCTGACACAAATAAAGAACAATACATAACAAATGCTAAATCCTATTTCAATTATAGCTCATCAATATTGGACAAAATATTAAGTAGCCAAAGGAAACCTAATGACAAATATGGTATTGGTTACAAAAAGACAATAGAAAAGGCAAGGGATAAATGCACTCTAATCACATATCGAGAAGAAATAAGTCAAAAGGGATTTCAAAAGGCAATCATAACATATCAAGTTAAGCTATCATCAAAGCAGGTTCAATCCAGGTATGGTATTGTTTTTCTTGTTATAAATATGGACATAAAGCATTGGAATGTGAAAATTATGGTAGAAGGAGGTCCAATAATACAATTAAATGCTTAAGGTGCAACTATTATGGACATACTGCAAAGTATTGTCATACCATAAGATGCTATGTATGTGATGGCTTTGGACACAATGCTCAAAATTATCAAAGATCAAAAGGACAATCAAGAAGAAATATTCCATATATTGCAATAAGCGAAATTAGTAAGAAAAGAAGTGACATTGTGCTATGTTAACAAAGGCATGTACACTCTTAAAAATGGGTGAGGAAAATTCCACAGTCACGTAACGATGAAGTCAGTAACAATAGTTCTCAAGCAACAATAAATTGTTGCATATCTTGCTAATTTTTAGAATTATGTGTGAAGATCCTTGAGTTCAAAATATTACTTAAGAATCATGAATTCAAGGACAAATATATGCAAACCAACAATGACAAGAAAATTCGTAGTCATGAAACATTTGAAGATTGCTATTTTTATTGTATTTAAAGGAGTTGTTGTCGCAAAAACAAAAGGGTACATCCATTCAAAATTGGACTTAGTTGGCAAGTCTGTCAGTATCAAAAGAAGTTTTTGTCATACATATACAAGGACTACTACTACAAAAATCAAAACAACAACATGAGTACATACATCATGGTAGGACTATTGGTATCGTTGGTCTACAAAATTTGCAGTCTCATCTTCAATTAAAATTTTAACATTTGAAGAATCAGTCAAAACAACATCAGTGAATAAATTACTCATGTCAATTATCAAGTATCTAGGATGATAAGCGCAAGTCAGTGTCAGAAAAAGGTTGTTGTTTGAAACACAAATTGTCGGGAACCATCTGAATTTGCTTCAAAAAAGTCAGAATGTATCCTTGTTGCTTCTCCAACTGCTCAATTTAGTTCCTCGAAGATGAAATTTCCTTTGTGTACCTTTGATTCACCTACACCTGTGCATACCATTCTTTGACATAATCTTCTTTTAATTTGGACGTCGATTTCTCCAAGTTGCTTTTGACATTGATGAATTCCATCTTCTTTGCCTGAACCACCGCAGAAATATTGGCTACAGAAGAGTTAACTTGATGCTTAGGATCAGACATCTTGATGCAATGACCAGTTGGGATTAATATGATTGTATAACAGTCTACAGAATGTTAAAAAATCGGAGCTAATATTTACAAGATGGTTGGTCACCAGGAACAATATCTAAATTATTCCAACTGATTTCAAATATAATTACTAAATTTGGTAAAGTTTGTGGATAAATACTCGTCATAAATGAGATAAAAAGGAAGATCACATTCATTACTCAATGTAAATGATTTGACGACACCTTCTCTACCTTCTTAAATGCTAAAGCACGCTAGGTCGCATCATATGAGATGTGTAACATGAATTGGTAGATTTGATAATTATGTCAACTCCTTTACAAATCTTGAATATATCATATTTGGTGAAAAGCGTGAAATGGTGCGATAGCATAGGAAGGTAGATGAAGACTACGCAGTGTAGAATTTGGAGTCAAAACAGTCAAACGAGGAGCAACAAAAGGAAAGAAGATAAGCATGAGTCCAGGAGCAGAAAATTGTAGACACTGCGCAGAAAACGAATTGCAAAAAAAGAAAAATGTAGATACCACACAACTATAGAATTAGAAGTCATTGCAAAATTGTCCAAAGGCTACCGAAGATAAGTAAGGAAAGATAAAACGAGCATCCATTTGCCATTGACATCAAAGGGGGGGAAATTGAAAATACTACAAATGAAACTGCAAACATTATGTTGTAATAGAGATTGCACAAAGGCAGACACTAAAAAAGTTCAGGTTATTATAGAATGCACCAAATGTATGACTCTTACGAGGAGCTCATAGGTAGGGGGAGCTCATTCTTACTCGGCGTTGACATCAATGCCAAAGGGGAAGCTTGTTGAACTTAGAATTGTCATTGATGTCAAATGAGAAACATGAAGTCTAGAAGCTAGTTTGAAGAAGCATATAGAACAATCTTGATGTCAAATGAGAAGCATGAAGTCTAGAATCCAATTTGAAGAAATATATAGAAAAAGTTTGTTAAAGGGAGTACGTGCGCAAGTCCCATTAAGTCATCTACTCACACAATTCTAGGATAGGTGTCTGTCGCATAAATTCCACGCAGTTAGTAAATATGTCAAAGTGCGCAGATTGCACGCTGACAAAAGAACAAGAGACTTGGTCGGCTCAAGTCAGATGTTTGGGTAAACTTGAGCATGAAGACAGGAAGAAGGGGTGTCGTCGACGTATAGAAGCCCCCACTTGTGTACAAATCAATTGAATCAAGAAAATAAGTATTTATGTTAGAATGATATAAACAAATAAAATGATTGATGTGTTTTAGTGTGAGGGATAGAAGGCAGAGATAGAAGTACTCTGAAATTGAAGCTTCGGTCTAATGAGGGAATCAATTCTAGTTGATCCAAAGAAGTGTACTGTTAGGAACCCATGTCTTTACTTTGTTAGTATATTGTTGTTGGACGCATATGCTTTGTAAGTCGTCCCGTAGTATTTGTTGATCCATAGTTTGTGTTATTGTTTTTTGGCACATATGCTTTGTAAGTCGGCCGTAGTATTGTTGATCCATAGTTTGTATTGGCCCATGGTTTTGACCCATAGTATTGGCGTCTAGACTTAGTATATAAGTGTGTGTTGAGGCCTATGAAGGCACCATGAAGTTATTTGTATTGAGATTGCTCAAAGGAGGTTGCCCCACGAAGTGGCCTGCGATCAATAAAAGTGATTATGAGTTCTGTTATCTCTCCTATCTTGTGTATTTTCATTAATTAATTGTTGCAGGTTCTTCACATCTGGTATCAGAGCACTTTCTTGGGCTCATTGGGTGGAATTTCTGCCAATTTTTTTTTTCCGCATCTATTGTAGCTTCGGATCTGGGAATAATCCCTATCGGCTTAACTGTGGGAAGTACTTGGGCATAAGCCCTAAAACTCATTGCTTCAGATATGGGAATAATCTCTATCGGCTTAACTGTGGGAATTACTTGGGAATAAGCCCTAAAACTCATTGTGAGGAGTACCATAAGAACCCCAAAGTAGCTGGCCCATTGAGAGGACCTGCCAACGAAAATGGCAACAACCCCTACCTGATTGACTAGTTCCCACCTGTGAGGTAAACCAAGAGCTTTCGTTTGTGACAAAGCGGTTATCAATTTTACCTGATCTGTGGAGTGAGGGGTACTGCCCCAATACGCAAGCCGTCAGACAACATTGGTGGCCGAGTGAAACCCCTGAACTGTTAGGAAGCCGCACATACCTGGGGTCCATATCTATTTTCAGCTGAACTGTTGCCAATCACTGCCACGCCGTTTCAGATCCATTTTGAAAGCCGTTCCAGATCCAACCATTTCAAATCTATTTCAGATCCAACCGTTTTCGATCCATTCGGTGCCGTTTCAGATCCCTCTGTTTTTTATCACTTTCGCGTCATTGCAGATCTATCTGTTTCAGATCCCTTCCGCGCCGTAGCAGCTCCATTTTGGTAAAAACAAAAGTATAAAATTCAGTTTTTTCTCCATATCTCCCTTGTTTTCATTCTGTTTCCCTTGAAACTTCCCTAGAACCCCTGTAATCCCATTCTGCATATTTCATTCCTGAGGACCCTATCCCAAATTCCACTTCCCAAAGCCCAAAATCCCACATTTGTCTATTTTTAGGGTTTGCCATAACTTCCTCAGATTTTACCCAATCACCTTCAAATTTTCCCACAGAGTTACTTTCCTAATTCTGCTTCTTTGTCCCTCTCTACCAAATTTTCCCATTCTTTCACCCCGCTTTTGAAATCCTCCTTTTCTGCTTCCCTGTCCATTCGACATTGTCCAAAACCTAGTCAAACCGCAATTACCCTTCAGATTTTTTCCCAAATCCAGATTTTCCTTTACTGAAACAGTTTCTATTTTGTTTTTCTACCCACTCAAAAAAAAAAAACTCCTGGTTATGGTTGTCACCCGCGCAGGAGCAAAAACCATGGGAGAAGCACTTGCAGCCATTCAAGCCAAACTCTAGGATCTTGATGAAAAATTTCTCGACCTCCATCTTGAGCATTCAGCCATGAACAACAAACGATAGTCTGAGTCTTCATCAGACAATGGGTTCTCTTCTTCCAGCAATTTCCGTGGTTCGAAGCTTGATTTTCCTCGCTTCAATGGTACTGATCGGATTGGATGGATCTATGTGCAGAATAGTATTTCAATCTGCATAATACTTTTGATGTCAACAAAGTTCCACTTGCATCCTTTCATCTGGAACAGGAATCTCTTCAATGGTACCCTTGGTACATCAAGGTTCATGAAGAGCCAAAATGGACAGATTTTTGCCAGCTCTTTTTACAACGATTTGGTCCCAGTGCTTTTGATGACTTCACAGGAGCCCTCACTAAACTTCGCCAAATTGGCACTGTGAGAGAGTACCAAACCGAATTTGAGAAACTAGCTAACCACATTGAAGGATTGCCTGATGACTTCTACCCGAGTTGTTTTATCAGTGGTTTAAGGGATGCAATCCGCCCTGAGGTCAAAATGTTCTGTCCCAACACAATGATGGAAGCTGTGGGGTTGGCTAAGTTGGCAGAAGACAAGATTGCAGCCCAACAACGCTCCAAACCCACTTTTGCTCCCTTCCGAAATATGGGTTCTCAACGACCTCCCATTCCGCCAGCTCCTCGACCAACTCCTATCAAGCATTTGTCTGAAACTGAGATGCAGGTATGCAGAGAAAAAGGGCTTTGTTATAATTGTTATGAGAAATTCACTCGGGAACATAGATGTGTTCAGCAAAAGCTCTATCTTTTGGATATGGATTCTCCGCCTACCTCTGAAATTGGTGAAGAAGCTCTAGATAAAATGGATGCTCAGGTCAACATTCCGGAGCCGCTTATTGACCCTCCATCTCAGGATGACCAGCCAGAGATATCTATCCATGCTTTAACTGGAATCACCACCCCCCAAACCATGCGGGTCAGGGGTTACTTCAAGAAGCTTCCTCTTACAATACTCATTGATTCTGGTAGCACTAATAATTCTGTTGACCCTCAGATCGCCAAATAGGATGATTGTTTTATCCATCCTTGCTCCAACTTTGAAGTCATGTTTGCTAATGGGGGAACCTTACCTTGCAAAGGGAAGTGTCGTAATGTGCGTATCTCTATGGGAGATTATACCCTGCGCTCTGACATGTTTGCCTTGACCTTAGGCGGATGTGATGTGGTTTTGGGCGCTCAATGGCTATGCACACTTGGCCCCATCTTATGGGATTTCGCCGAACTTTGGATGCAGTTTTCCCCCAATGGAAAAAAACACACATTGACAAGCTTACAACCAGGGTCTCTCAACATCATCAGCTCACATCACATGGAAAATCTCCTTAAGAAGAATTCACATGGTGTCATTGCTAAGATCCATTCCATTCAGATGCAACCATCAACGGTCTCCACTACTCCTTTGGATCAACAACAAATTCTGGATTGATATACCAGTGTCTTTGCTGAACTAGTGGGATTGCCACCGTCAAGGCCAGAGGATCATCATATTTAGCTCCTTCCTGGAAGCATTCATCCCAACATCAGGCCCTATCGCTACCCATTTCACCAAAAAATAGAGATTGAAATGCTCGTTCGGGACTTACTGAAGCAAGGTATTATTCTCCCAAGAACTAGTTCCTTTTCTTCACCAGTTCTTCTCGTCCACAAAAAAGATGGGTCATGGCGCCTTTGCATTGACTTTCGAGCACTTAATCACCTCACTATCAAGGATAAGTTTCCAATTCCTGTTGTTGATGAGATTCTTGATGAGCTTCATGGTGCTCAATTTTTCTCCAAGTTGGATCTTCGTTCTGGGTATCATCAAATTCAGGTTCATGAGGATGGTATCCCTAAAATAGCTTTCCGCACACATGATGGCTACTGTGAGTTTTTGGTCATGCCCTTTGGCCTCACTAATGCTCCTTCCAAATTCCAGGCCTTGACGAATAAAATATTCCGGCCCTACTTGTGAAAATTCATTCTGGTATTCTTTGATGATATCCTCATCTACAGTAAAACCTAGGCTGAACATCTCCAGCATTTGGATCTTGTAATGAAACTTTTCTCTGACCATCATCTCCACGCCAAACAGTCTAAATGTGTTTTTGGACAGCAGGAAGTTGAGTATCTCGGGCGCATTATCTCAGCAGAAGGAGTTCGCGTGGATCCTGCCAAAATCGCTGCCATGAACAATTGGCCGCATCCTTAGACACTCAAGAGCCTTCGTGGTTTTTTGGGGTTGACTAGCTACTACCGCAAGTTTGTCAAGGATTATGGGAAGATTGCAGCTCCATTAACTGCTCTATTGAAAAAGGATGCTTTTACATGTACACATGCTACTGAGTGTGCATTTGACATACTGAAACAAGCTATGTGTACTACACCTGTTCTAGCTATGCCTAATTTTTCCAAGCCCTTCACTATTGAGAGTGATGCTTGCGGCAATGGACTTGGTGTTGTTCTCCTTTAAGATGAACACCCCATTGTGTTCACCAGCAAAGCCCTTTCAGGTAAGAATTTAGCTGCTTCTACATATGAGAAGGAAATGATGGCTATTTTGCATGTAGTATAGAAGTGGCGCCCATACCTATTAGGGAATTATTTTTGCATCAAGACTAATCACCAGAGTCTGAAATATTTCATGGAACAACGTGTATCCTCCCCAGCACAACAAGAATGGGTTTGCAAACTCATGGGTTATGACTATGAGATCACTTACAAGAAGGGTAAGGACAATATTGTGGCGGATGCTCTTTCTTGCACATTTGATGACCAAGGTTCTCTTTCAGCTATTTCTATGCCTGTTCCAAATTGGTTGCAATTTGTTCAACAGGGCTATGTCAATGACTCTTCATTATCTCAAATCATCCAATGCTTGGCCAACAACCCTTCTGCTGTACCACATTACTCTTGGGATGGTGCTTCCCTGAGATACAAGGGTTGTCTGGTGCTTCCCCAGAGCACAGATATTCAACAAGCTGTCTTCTATGAACTCCATGCTTCTCCATCGGCAGGGCACTCTGGGTTCCTCAAAACGTATGAGCGGGCATGGCGTAACTTCTTTTGGCAGGACATGAAAAGGACAATTCAACATATGGTCGCTGAATGTGATACCTGCCATCGCAATAAGGGTGAAACGAAACTCCTTCCGGGATTTCTCGAACCCTTGCCCATACCTACACAGATTTGGACAGATATTTCTATGGATTTCATTGAAGGGATCCCTAAGTCTGGATGGAAGACAATGATTTTGATTGTGGTTGATCGCCTCTCCAAATATAGTCATTTTTGTGCTCCCATCCATCCCTATACAGCCTCCTCAGTCGCTCAAATTTTCCTGGACTAGATCTTTCGTCTTCATGGCATCCCTTCTTCCATTGTCTCAAATCGTGATGCGACTTTCACTAGTCATTTTTGGACAGAACTATTTCACCACACTGGCACCAAACTAAAGATGAGTTCAGGGTATCACCCACAAACAGATGGTCAGACTGAAATTATCAATAAATGCTTGTAAACTTATCTTCGTTGCTTCACCTCTGAACAACAACATCAGTGGGAAAAGTGGCTCCCTCTCACTGAATGGTGGTACAATACCTCTTACCACACTGCCTCTAAAATGACCCCATATGAAGCAGTTTATGGTCAAGCACCGCCAGTTCTTTTTCCATACACCCCCAACAGTTCACTAGTTCAGGCAGTTGACATATTCCTTCGCAACTGCGATCAAATTCTTTGCATTTTGTGGGACAATCTTCACATGGCAAGAAATCGCATGAAGCAACAAGCCGATCAACACCGTTCTGAGCGCACTTTTCAAGTAGGTGATATGGTTTTTCTTCATCTCAAGCCATACAAGCAATCCTCCCTGAAACTTAAAGGGTTCCATAAGCTCGCTCCAAAGTTCTATGGGCCATATCGGATTCTTCAAAAGATTGGTTCCATTGCTTATAAATTGGAACTTTCTCCTTCTTCCCGCATTCATCCAGTATTTCATGTCTCTTGTCTGAAGAAAGTTCTTGGCACCAACGTCAGAGGACAAACTATTTTACCCGAATTGGATAATGAAGGATCCATCCTTTTGGAGCTGGAGGCCGTCCTCAATAAATGCACTCGTCAGCTTCTCTCTCGCTCTATCACAAAGGTCTTAATTCAGTGGCACGGCATGCAACCATAGGATGCTACATGGGAACCACTCCTCCAGATTCAACAACAATTTCCACGTCTAAAGCTTTGAGGACAAATATTTTTCTAAGGGGGAGGGGATGTTAGGAACCCATGTCTTTACTTTGTTAGTATATTGTTGTTGGACGCATATGCTTTGTAAGTCGTCCCATAGTATTTGTTGATCCATAGTTTGTGTTATTTTTGTTTGGCACATATGCTTTGTAAGCCACCCGTATTATTGTTGATCCATAGTTTGTATTGGCCCATGGTTTTGACCCATAGTATTGGCACCTAGACTTAGTAAATAAGTGTGTGTTGAGGCCTATGAAGGCACCATGAAGTTATTTGTATTGATCTTGCTCAAAGGAGGTTGCCCCCTCGAAGTGGCCTACGATCAGTAAAAGTGATTATGAGTTCTGTTATCTCTGCTATCTCGTGTATTTTCATTAATTAATTGTTGCAGGTTCTTCACATGTACAACAATACAAAACTAAGTCAGATATGAAGTCACAGTCGCAGAATAAGTACAGTCGAGTGCATAGAATAAGAGTAAACCAAAGTACATGTTCAAGTGTGCAATACAACAAAACACGATGAGCAAGTGCCACGTAAGAAGTTGTGGAAATATGCGGTAGAAGTTGAGCAAGTGTGCAGTAGAAGCTGAAGAGAGAGTATACATAATAAGCTGAGGAAAGGGCACATATCAGAGTGCGATAAAGGAACACATTTAGAGTTCTATATTTTAACATATATATCTCAGGGAGGCGAGAAGGGGCAAGGACGGGATATTGTGGTCTCCTACAAGTTGGTGATTACACGAAGGATTGGTGTCCTCATAGGTTGGTTCCTGATAACAAGTTGGTGCTTGCATAGAGGATAGATGTTCTCATAGGTTGGTGCTTGGAAATAGTAAGTTTGTGCTTATGAAAGGGATTGGTGTCTGCAAAATTTGTGAGTGGGTCCTCACACCATTATTTGAGATTGGTGTCTCCTGACAATTTATGTAATCAAAGATTCTATCCATACAAAGTTTATTTATAAATAATTTGTGCACAGTGTTTTCTATGTTGATAACTGCTTTGGTATCGATGTATGACTTATGAAGTAGAAATTATATATAAATATTATGATTACGCATGATACTGATTCACCCCCCCTCTTAGTATCACTTGGGGTTCAACAAAGGGATCCAATTTCTTGAGGTGTAATTTTTTTCTTTGTGTAAAAAATGTACACCTCAAGAAATTTTATTCCTCATGGTGCTTGATAGATCTAGGTTTAAGATGGATCTATGCTAGTTTTTTATTTTTATTTTTTTGAGCCGACATGAATTCTTTTAATTATTTTATTATTTTTGGTCACGTTATGTTATGTCACATAACAAAATTCCTCGCTACTGTCGGTGAAATTATTTACCAATATAGATCCATCTTAAGCTTGGATCTATCAAGCACTGAGAGGGATCCAATTTCTTGAGGTGTATCTTAAGTTTTTTACCTCAAAAATTTGTATTCCTCTCAGCACTTGATAGATTCCCGTTTAAGATGGATCTATGATGGCTTTACTTTTTTTATTTTATGAGTTGACATTAATTTTTATTTTATATTTTGTCACGTTATATTACTTTACATATCAAAGGTTACACAACATCTCCCCTATACTAGGATATAGAACACCTCGATACTCTCAGTGCAATAAATTCCTCCTAATGAATCACGATCGAGGATCATTGATTATTGTATTTATTTAAATGTTGTTTTAGTATAATCATTATTGTTTTTATTTATCTATAATTTCATAATATAGACTCAATGATCATTGATTATTGTATTATTTTTAATTATCGCCACCATATGGGGTGTCACGGATGCTTAATGATAGTGGGCGTGTCGTCAAGATCGCACCCCCATAGCCAAGAAATAGCGTGGAGGGTGTACCACCCCATATTTTTGTGGTAAACAATTAAGAAACATCACATGCTAGAGAGGAGGTTGGATGGGATGGGTGACAATTTGCAGGCTCGATGGGAAGTGGTATCTCCAAATTCAGTTCATTCGATGATGGTTGAGAGTAAAGGAATTCATGCTGGTAGGTGGAATCTATGAGCGAGAGATAAGGATAATGGGACTCTATGGAGGCATTCTCAACATGCAAGGCTGGTGTATGAGTTAAAGAGTCATTTTAGTAAGAATTTAAACCAACTATGTGTTGTTAGTATCTTTGTTAAATGGTTGGGAAAGATTATAAGGGGATGGTTTGACAAGCAATGGGAAGGTTTCCGTTTGCCTAGCGTCTTTCTTGACTCTGTCCTTTTATTGCATTGATGGTTTTATTTCCTCTATGTTGTGTCCCTTGTTTTGTAGCGACTTTGGTTGGGGTTCTACTCCCCTCTGGTAGTTTCTTGATGTTGGTGAATTAGGAGGGACGATGGGCCAAGGGAGAGGCCATAGGTCATGAGGAGGATTCCACAACTCTTCCCTATCTCGAATGTAATGGGATGTGCAGGAATCCCACACCGTTTATATGGAGCAAATCCCAAGAGTTTTAAAGAGCCAGCTTTATAAGGCTGAAGTATGAGTCAAGTCTGAGAACGGAGACGTTAGTGCTAATAGGATTGTTGAGGAGATGAAGTCTTGGGTAAGGGACTTTGGTTACACCAAAACAAGGGAGAAAATTATTAGAAAAACTCACACTCTACTGGAAAATCAAGTCCATGCTTGACAAGGTTTTGTTGGAAAGTTAGGAGGAAATAAATGAAATTAAACTTCTATTGGATGAAATCCAAGACTAGATTAGGTAGGTGATGGACATGCAGAACATAATTATTAAATCTACTACTGGACCAAAATCTGTTGCAACATGCCATGCTTCAACACCTGTTTTAGGCCTTGTTATAGTTCTTGAGTCCTCTCATTGGTTAGAGGTGCCTCTTTTTGCTATCTCTAATGATGAAGCTAAATATTAGTCCAAGTTTTCCGATGTTTGTTTTTTTGTTTAGTAGCTCTCACATGTTTGATCTAGGCATGGTAGATCCTTTTAGATGTAGTCATATATATGTTATAGTTGTAGCAAGTCTTTTTCAGTTACTGTATAAGGCATAGTAAAACTCTCTAGAGAACAAATTACAGTTTGTTATTTTATATTTGGTCTGGTTTCCCTCAGGGCAAACCCAAACTACTATCTTTGGTATTTTTTGTTTAAAGTAATATAATTTCTTGGAGCTTACAAACAAAAATGTATTATTTTCATTTATCTATAATGTCATATATATCATAAATTGTAGATATATCTTGCTTCAAAATCCTCTTAACATACTCAAAGGATTATTAATATATTAGATTAAAGAATTTTTTTAATAAAAAATATAATATATATATATATATATATATATTAGAAAAGACACATATCTTAAGTAAAATTGATTTTGGGCTAGTGCGGGATGGCTCACGATTCAAAGTGACAACTTGTGGAAAAATCGAAGATTGGATGAGAGCTAGAAGTGATGACTTGGGGCGATTGAGTGGGATGCCAATGGGGACGAACGTGACAACATGGAGAGAGATGGTTGGGAGAGAGACGGTGATGGAGAGGGTCAGGACAATAGGGAGAAGGTTGGAGGAGAGTGTTGGCAAGGAAAAGGTGGAGGGGAGGGGACATGGGAGGGAAAGGAAGGATAGGTGGAGGAGAGAGACAAGGAGTTGGCGAGGGGGAAACAACCTGCGGGTAGGGTTCTATGGGTCATGGGCATGAAGAGGAATCCCTTGAGCAGAGGGAAACTGATTGTGGGAAATGAAATGATACTCATGGGCAAGGAATAAAGGGTTGCAGGTAGGAGCAAGGAGGGTTTCAATCCCATGGGACAATGTAGACCATATATATATGACCTTATACCATACAATTAAGGATCTAATAAATGCATATTATTTTTTCATTGACCGAACAAGATTTGGGAAGCCCTAAAAGGATTCAACAATTATTTTTGCAAATCCAGAGTACTCTAATGGGTTTGAAAACATTAAAATCACCAAATTACTTGAAGGGAAAGACATCTTGTTTACATTCCCTTAAATGTTGATGGGAGAAAAAGAGACTAGATGATTATTCATCATTAAATGGTAGGTTCTATGGTGTTGAGAAGGACCATATGATTGTTACAATAGAAGGTCATGTGGTAGGTGGTAACTTCAGTGAAATTCCATTGGTTGAGGATTTGCATTCAACGGAGATACATTTAATGATTGAACATGGGGTGGAGGGAGAGGACTTGGATATGGAGGACAACGTGTCTCCTTAGGTGGATGATGTGTTGGTGGTTGAACCTGGGGTTAAGGAGACATCTATGACATGACCAAAGGAACAAAATGAGTCTTAATTTTTTATTTTTTTTTCGTTGCATTAATAAATAATGATTCAAGGGGTGCATGAATATTGAGTCGAAATGGGTCATTATGTATTTCTTATGTCACCGCCAAGTGAGGAATCATTCAATAAGTGAACCTTGTTGAATTGGGAAGCCAAAGAAATCTCGTTGAACTTGTATTGGGGTCTAGGTATGAAGTATGCGTGCAACTTGTTGTTTAATTCTCGTGTAGTAGCTTGTCAAGTTCCCCTTCATCTGCAACATGCCAACTATCCACTTTGGATAGAGTTCCCCATTCTTTTAGTAGACATGCATCCATTTGTTGATCTATTTCCCACTGGTTTAGCAAATGTAATGCCCGATATTTTGAAATTCAATAATTAAAACTCCAAAGTGAACTAGCTTAGCATTTTATTTGTGTATTATCTATTTTAGTCGGTTAGATTGATTAAAACTGTCATGTCCCCAATTAAATGATTTTTAGATAAATAATTAAGTTGGCCTACCCAATTCCTAAGGGTTATGTGGAAGAACTAAAATATTGACATTTAACCCCAAGGTCTATAGTTTCTCATGAAAATTCAATATTCTAAATTGATGGTGGAAAAATAGGCCAATAAATTATGGAATAAATGTTAAATGCTCCAAAATGAAGTGGCATTAGGTCCTAGTTGGACTTAGGGGCGCATAAGTGGACACATGGGGTCCACATGAGAGAATATTCCTCCTTTAAACATGGATCTATCCCCAAATTCGATTTGGAAGGGAAGAGGTAACATTCATTAAGGAAGAGGAAGAGTCATAGGGATAAAAATAGGCAATGACAGATTCTATGACAACTATGACAAGAATTATGACACATCTGATAGATTCTATGACACCTATGACACTTTTGACAAATTCTATGACATATATGACAATGTAAGAGATAAAAATAGACCAAGAGGGAACATGAGAGGATTTACACATCTCCAAAGCATCCAAAATATTCCCCAATTCGAATTCATGGAGGAGTTGGAGACAAAAGATGAGCCAAGTGTCATGTGGGGCAAATGAAGGGTCATAACCCCCACTAATTCGAATTTCATGAGTAATTAGGAGATAATTTGAGTTCCAAGGAGGGAAATGAGTCGACTAAATTGATTAAAAGGATGCCAAGTCGAAATGGATTAGTTTTTGGTCATTTGTTATTTGCATCTTTGCAATTTTGGAGAGCTTCAAGCTTGTCCTTGCACGGTGGATGTTCATCCTCCCTGCCTTATAACCAATTTCGAGGGTGCAATATTCCCATCCAAGTTGGTTGTTGGAGAGGACATTCAGAACTCTCAATAGAGATTCATGGATATTTTTTGATGCAGGTTCAACCCCCATTTGAGTTCAAGTTCATATTCTCTCATTCTTCTCTATTCTAATTCTATTATCTTTCTCTCAATGTTCAAGTAAAGTGAGATAGCGCACTCTTTGTTGCATATAGATAATGGAAGGTTGTTGTTTCGACCTTATGAACTTGTTAATGGATGCATAAATATTTCATGGATAGATCATGAGATCCAAAGCTCGAAATACTAAGCACTTCATGTATTATTTCTCCAAGTAACATTGATATTCGAGCTAGTTTCCACTTTCTCTCAATGTCATGTAAAAGTGCGATGGCGCACTTCTTGTTGCATATAGATAATGGAGGATTAATATTTAGACCTTATGGACATGTTAGTTGCTGCATACATTTGTAATATACATATCATGATAGCCAAAACTCGAAATACCAAGTACTTCATGTGACATTTCCAATTAAAACTGAGATTCGAGCCATTTCCCTCATAGTATTTTCATGGTGATTTTGGGATGATATTGCACATATTTTATATCAGATATTTTTGACATTTTTGTCTATATTATGACCTGCATATGGAGTTAAATTTATTTCCTAAATAATGTATGCGGACCCCTAAAGTGTTACTATAGTTTGTGACATAAATTCAAGGCCCCTTGTCTACCATTTTCACCCAAATTATATGCTCTAGAAGCTGTTGTCCTTTGGGAGACCTATTTGACCCTAAAACCTGATATAATGATGCACAAATGTTGTCCTTGATGTCCTATAATAGAGCCAAGTTTCAGACAGAATATTAATGAAGTCCGCACAGTGTTTGGAAGGGAAAACAATGGCTAAACTAGGGGGGAATTTCCACCAATCCAATTGACTAGTTTTGCCCCAAATCTTCTCTCCTTGTAATTGCAGACCATGGATGTGTATTGAAGATGTTTGGGAGTATAATTTTTGTATCAAAGTTTTCTATTCCCTCCCAATTCCCTCCTTCCACAATTTGAAACCATTTGGGGTCATTTGGGACAGTTTGGGGTTTCACTAGTCCAAGGTTCGAAAATTGGCCAAATTGAGTAAATTTTCAAAATAGGGATATTACAAAGACTCTTGTTATGTAGACACGTGGACTCCTTAGATGTGTGTATAGTGAGTGGAATTTATTGTTGGTGATGAATATGTTATTTCAATTAAACTTGCAAATTGAATGTGGAATATGAATATGTGGATGCCAATTTAGCTTGTACGTTGGATATAGCACGGGTATAATGTACACTACAAATGAAATTACATTATTATTTAAATGTTATTTTAGTTATATATATTATCGCTTAAAAGAGTCGAATATGTTTATATATGAGTTTTATGTTAATGACTAACTAACTCACATGTTGATGGATTATGAGATAACTAGATTTCGATAGTGCCAAGGGACATGAGATGTATTGGACATCAAGATGATAATGATGTTATATTAGTTTTGATGATATATAATTGTGAATTCCAATATTTCTATGAATTGTGGGTGAGTGTGAGTTTTGACAGGAACCACAACTTGCCCAAAGTGGTTGTTCGATGACTAGACCCCTTAGAATAGTGATGGCACATTATGGTTGATGTAGGTTGTTAACCCCAGTACTATCACGAGGGTTGAGGTATTTCCCACGATTTATCCTCTGAAACCCGTAGTTATGGGAGGGTTGTGTTGAGCACGTTTCCCTGGATGTGTGATGACAACTAGTGGGCGCATGTTGGGGAAGCTTAGTCGACTTAGTTGACACTTCCACTTACGGGTTTTATATGTGGTTAGGTCGGTATAGTTGATGCTATAGTACATTGCAGTAGAGGACAGGATGGTAAGGTCAACCGATGGAAGTAGTGGTGATTAGGTGGTTGGAATACTAATGGGGATGGATGAGACCAATGATGGATTGGATAGTGTTCTTCATTGTTGTAAACCATTATGATTATATGCTTGATTGCTTCATTATGTTTACCTAATTTTGTTTTATTGTGTTTGTATGAATGATTGTGAATGATGAATGATGCATTGTTTAAGTTGTCCTTATCTATGTTGTTCGCAAGCATATAATAATGATGCATTAGGAGCATTAAAGTGATTATTTAGTACCCATGCTTAACATGTGTTCACTAGCCATGTATACGCCAGTTCAAGAGTACATTAGTATGATTGGTTGGTTGATGAATTCATTAGTAAAATGAGTTGGTTGACGAATTGTTGAACTAATAACCTCATGTTGAAATTTAAATTATTATGGAAGTATTATATGTATGTCAAATAGATTAATGAAGTGTTGCATAATAGGTGTATAAGTGTTGTATATATAGTATGATTTTGTTGATAGTTGAACATATTTAAGATACGCCATAGATGTCTTCTCAATGAGAAACTCTTTCATGGAACTGTAGCTAGATTCCTTGTTCATCGGTCCACTCTACACCTGCCACGTATTCACCTTGTTAATTGTTTCTCGCTATTAAATTTGTGTTTTCTATTAAAGTTTTGTTTACAGTTGTAATCGATGGAGAAGGAGCTGACCGCGGGGACACGATGACTTAGATGGTACCACTACCTAACCTCTTTAAATCGATGTACCTAACCTCTTGAAATCAATGTCCACGGATATACAGATGGCGGGTTGTCTGTTTGCCAGACCCAAAGTCCATTAATGTCGCCCCGGTAGCCACGACTGCCTGCCTTGTTGAACAGTCCTTCCAACTGACGGAAGGATTGATTATTCTCTTTAAACTGGTCTATAAACTGCTTAAAGATTGATTATACTCTTTAAATTGGTCTATACACTACTTAGATGATAGCATGTTTTGTTCGTTGCTCCTGTAAATAGCATGTTTGTATAGGAACTTGCTTCCAGATATTTGAGATATTTGCACAATGTTAAATGACAGGCAATTCGAGAAATGGATTATCAATTAAATTCGATGAATTGTAAGAAATGACATTACCAGATTCCATTTAGGCGCTTTCAGATTCTGTCTAAGCATTCGATAATTTCCATTCAGGGATCCTATTACCTTATTCAAGTTCATTTCATCCCATGTTCGAAATCCGTTGTAGGTCAACTCTCGTTATACATATAGTTGTAAGTGTTATTCAACCAATTTTTTTTTAGAGTTTCAGACCTAGCCCCATGTAACGTCCCCTCCCATGGACCCAATTCAAGGAAGGGAACATGATACCAATCTCTGGGGCTTTTCATAAAACTCAACCCGATTCATTAGATTCATACGAATTAAAACCAATGTGTGCAGATGCAATTCAACAAACATGCACAACGGTAATAAACCTCATCCACACACATATCATATGCATATATCATATAAAAAACAGTCATCAATTTAAATATTGCAAAAGTAAATACATAGACGGAAAAACACTTATCTTCGTTGTGCAATTGTCCCAAGCAAATAGCTATGTCACTGCAATGTTCCACCTAACCGTAGGTCTCTGCCCAGCCTGTATTATTTCAGCACTCAGAGACCACCCCCGAGCTGGGCATAATTTCTACAAGGAAAAGGGGACATGCAAGCTCATACACAGCCAAATAATCATTTCATCTAAGCCAAGCCAGTCCACAGCTCGGTTTATTAGGCTAAATTTGAACCCTCTTCATTTATGAATGCTTGCACTCAAGCTCAAGCCAAAGCAACGGATACCCATCTCAACCCCAACATTCTCTTACACATAACAAACTCAAAAACTGGGCATGGATACACATTTCCAACAATGGGATTTACAAACAGGATGGCCATGGGTTTTCCCCAAATCGTGGGCACACCAAAACGGACTGTGTAAAGGGGAATTCGACCACAGGGAGCAAAACTGATTTCTCCCACATGTTATGAGCATTTCAAATGGCCCAAACGCCCCCCATGAAATCCCAATTCGAGCTCCCTTCTTCCCAATAGTTCTGCAACACCAAAAACGCCCTCTTCCCAGCTAGAAACAAGGAAACACAGGAAAAACGTGGAGGGAAAATACCCAGGAAGCTCCCAAAAACGTGAGAGAGGGAAAACTGGTTGATGGGTAATGACTTGGGGAGCAATTCATGGCTCTTTTCTTGCCCAAGGAGCAAAAAATGTTTTTCCATGAAGGGTGGCTTTCCCATACTCGAATTTTGGACAACCATACCTCCCATTCCCCAAGGCATTAACTACTTCACCCAACTCTTGGGAGAAATGAATGATTGGGTACACAAGTCAACATGGGTAGTTGAGAGTTTTATGGGTTCTCTCATTGACACTTGGCTTGAATTGATTGGTTCAAGGGTTTGGATGTTTCCCTCCCAATTCCTTGTAAAATCATGCCCCCATCTCTTGTTGCATTGCATAGCTAGTTGTGGGTATTTTATTAAAATGCATATTTACATGATATTCACAATTCTAGTGTGCCTGGCTAGCATGCAAGCCATATGCATAAATGAATTGATGGCGGGGCCTTGGACTTGAGCTCCTCACCACGATTTAATAATAATATTACATCATTTACATTTTAATGCAATGGGGTCAAACTAGGGACATTACACCCCAACTACATGTAGGTATCTTAAATGTGCTTTTGCTTCATTTGGTATCAAGTTTCAATATTGTTTGTAGACCGTTTAAGAACCGTGGCAATGCTTTACGGCTATGGAACCAAACTAGGGCTTTGGAATTTTAACTAGGTAGCTGCAGTAATTGTAGAAAATTTGCTTCTTAACAAATAAATTAGCACAAGCCCTATTTTTACTGCAAAAATCCAGGCATATAGGGTTCGGGTCCTAGACAGGGAAGTGAAACCCTGAAATAATACATCCCATAATGGAACACCATTGCTAGCAGCAACAAAGTCGATGGCCTTACCCAAAATCTTAGGCTCCCACATCGCAAAACTTAATGCCCTCCGCAAATATATCGAGGTTTCTCCCCGAATACGCCCTGCTGTCAAAACTAATGGAGATGGAGGATTTAATGGACACCATTCTCAAACCTTGGTAAGCAATGGAGTTAGAATTTGGTATTTCTAACTGTAATTTTGTTTATCTTTTATCACATATCACGAGCCCTCGTCTTTATTCTACTATGTATCCTCACCTTCTGTAATGTCCCTTGTTAGGAATTTTATTAAAGTGGCAATTTTTCACCTTTTTCCCTAGTTAGACCTTTGACTAGTTTTGAGCTCTAGGTCCCCAAATTACTCCAATCGCTCCCAAATATTCTGAGAAGGTATATGGATGATGTTAGAACATAAATATGTGTTTCAAGGATGCTTTTGGACCTTTAAAATACTTCTGCAAATCCTCTTTCAATTCTGGCCAATGTAGGGAACTTTACTAGTAATTTTCCTTTGACTAGTATTGGTCTCTAGGTCTCAAATTGACTCCAAATGCCTTCAAATATTCAAGGAAGGTGTATGAATGATATTAGGAATTGAATATGATGTTTATGGATGAGATATGGCCACCAAAATACCTCTGCAAACTCTCTTAATATTTTGGACCAAGTATGCAATTTTACTAGTAATTTGGGGTTCAAATCCCCTTGGGGTAAGTACTGAAAATGGCTTCCCAAATGCCTCCAAACCCATTCAAATTTCTGAACAGAGGTAGGGGATGTCTCAAGGATTTTATTAATGTCCAAAATGAACCATTCATTAGTTATTAAGTCTGTTTCAAACCTCTCCCAAACAACAACAAAAATCACCCATTCAACCCTTGGGGAAATGACACTATTTCTTCTCCCAATGCAATTAAACTGAGTAAAAATACTTCAAATGCTCAAGTATAGCACATGAAACCTGTAAAATACATCCATGGCAGTCTATTAATCACAAATGTATCAGAGAATCATCCATTCATTCGAAATCATCAACATTACATTGGTTCACAACAAGGTAGTGGGGAAATGACATTGTTCTTTCATTAAAAGTGAGATTTATACATTTCTACTTGGAATTTCGACCTAAAAATTTCTGGAGATGAAGAATAGAGTATTTAATTTTTATTACAAAAGAAATTGGGCATTGGAATCTCCCCCAAAGAATATGATAGCTCACCAAAAACGCCCTCCTTCAAGGATCAATAATATGCCATCAAAATTGGAAATGGTTGAAGGAGTGAGCTGCAATAGAAGAAACCATGAGATGCCCTGTAGCTTACACCTGAAAATAAAGACTCCATTAAAGCTACAAATGAAAGTTCTGAATGGCCTTTCCAATTACCAACTTGGATGGGAATCTTTCACCCTCGAAATTGGCTAAGGCAAGAAACTAGTCATCCACTAGCTCTCCCTCTTCACAAATGCAATTGCAAATTCTACAAATGATCAAAATCTGGTTTCATTCTTTGTTCTTGAAATTTATAAAGTTCTAATGTCCTCCATGGGTTGAATTCCTTCCAAGAGACTCATTCCAACTCAAGTTGGGAATAGATTCCAAAGAATGCCAATGTACAACAATTCCTAGTCTCCCACTTCCACCAAATCACTTGTGGAAGCATCTTAGCTGCCCTAACACCCTTGAGCGCCCTCTTGGAGTCTATTTTTAGCCTTGACATGTCATATATGTCATATGTCAGCCTTTAGGTTTGATTTGTGTCATAAGTGTCATAGCATCTTCATCATTGTTGTCATAGAGCTAGGGAATCTAGCCCAAGTGTCTCACCAGCTCCAAATTTCCTCTTCCTCTTCCATGGGAGTTACTCTTCCTCTATATTTCAACCTCATTAACTCATTCCAAGTATTATTGACCTTATAACTCATCCCAAGAACATTAGGCTTCCCAAGGATTCGAAATTGCAAGAAGAGGATGCCATGTGGCACATAAATTCTAGCTTGTGTGGGTCCCACTTCCTCCATGTGTCTTCATGATCAAATGCCACTTTGATTTTCACTTGTATATATTTATTTATCTCATTTATTAAATATTTATGCCATCCTAATGTTCCAACATCATTTATTATCCCCATTATTCCAAATCCCAAAGATTCCACCCCAAACCTAGGAAACTAGTAATTTTCCTCCTTGGCAATTATTTGACCTTTAGCATCAATTTGACAAACTCTAATGAATAGGGCCAATTTTCTTAGGCCATTGTGATCCAATGCCAAATTTGGGACATGACAAATCCTCCCTTCCCAATATTGCTTGTCCTCAAGCAATTTCAAACATGAGTGTTGAAGAACCTGCTTTCTATATAATTCTTTGAAGTTGCCCAACCTTGAGTCTTTGAGTTTCCATGGAGATTTTAGAGAGGAACCACCATGCTTGATGCTACACTAATATGATAAAAATCACTTTATTAAGTGGTAAATCCATCTCCCATACTGCTTGTTTCCCCAAAAAATTTGAAACCAATGAGATAAAAATTATTCCAGGGTCCCATTGCTTGTATTGCACCCCAACAATTAAGAGTGCTCTCCAATCCATACCATCAGATAAAAGGATTCCTGGATCCCATTTTCTTGTATGCATACTTCCAAACATCATGAGTACAAAATATATATCATCAAAGTACAGAACACCATAATGAAAATGTACATCGAGGAGATGTTTCATCAAAGAGTCATGAAAGTGCTTATACCTCAAAGCAAGTAGACCACCATTTTCCAAGTGCATACAATCTTCAAGTGACCCATCAAATCTACTCCAATGACATAGGTGAGGATCCCATGTCCTATAATGCTCCTCCAAAAGGATGTGATATGCATCAAAATATTCAGCCATGTATTCTTTCATCCAAGAAGTGAATGAAGAATCTCCACTAAAATCTGAACCAAATAATGAGTAGAAAAAACAAGGAGACTTCAAAGGACTCAAAGAAGTCTCACCCATACATCCATGAATGTGAGAATAATAAAGATATATCAAAGTATGTGGCTGCCAACAAAAATGTTCTCCAATCATAAATTTCTTCACCCAAGTGTTGGATGAAGTTCCTCCAACATCAAATGAACCAAGTGTTGAGCAAGAAAAACCATGAGTCTTCAAGTGACCCAAATGCATATCATAGGTGCATCCATGTAGATGTGAATCATCATAAAGTAACAAAGTATGATGCTGCAAATGTGAATAAGAATGTGCTCCAACCATGTCATCATAAAAAGTAAATCTAGGAGTTCCATACTGCTCATGTGGCACCATAAAAAAGAACCCTTTCACCCATACTTCATTGAGACTAATGTTGCAAAGCATGTAATTGTAGGATGTAGGAGAATGAACTAACTCACCCAAATGATCAAAAAGTGTAGAATTTTCATCATGGGAAGGATCCATATGGGTAGTATCATGCAGCTCCTTCAAAAGTGTGAAACCTTTGTCATAGATTGGTTCCAATGTAGAGGAATCATGCTCTTCTTTAAAAATTGCATAACCTTCATCAAGAGACAATTCAAGTTCCTCTTCCATCACATCAAGTGTTTGGATATCTTCAAGTTCATTTTCAAACACATCAAGAACATTCAAATTTCCACATTTCTCATGATCCACCATGTCATGAGAATCCTCCAAACAATCTACCATTTGACAATTTGAAACAAAGGAGGAAAACCAAGTATCTTGAAACTTTTCAAGAAGTTGCTCATTTTGAATTGTGAGCTTATGATTATCATCATTATTCTTCAAGTATGCATCATGTAACAATTCATTAAGCTCAAACAAATGGTTTCTATCAAAAATCAAAGACATGAAATTACCTTTGATGTGTCACATTGCTCTTTGAATCTTCTCCATGTCTTCAAGGAAGGATGTTTCCTCCAATGAAGTAGCTCTCCAACAAGAATTTGACACCAATGCTTGAGTGTCATGGAGAATGTTGAGGGACTCTTGGATCTTATTTTCATTCATATTTAAGGACCCTTCAAGAAAATGAGGCTCTTGCAAATGAACCTCCTCATCTTCTTCATTTTTTCTTGGACCAACTCCATGAAGCTCAAGTGGTGATGGGAAGTTGATCTTGGTTCTTCTTCAATTGCTAGAAGGTATTCATTATCATGCTTAATGGAACTTGGGATTGCAACAACACTTTCAAAAGTGATCTCTATGTCACCAACAAAGAGGTGTGAGCACCCATCAGTAGGTACTCCTTCATAGTTTAAGCATCCATCAGTAGATGCTCTTTGGTTCATGTCTAAGCTAGAAGGTGTGTCGAAATGATCTTCCATATTTTCAATAGAATCTTCTTCATGCTCTTATGATGTCTCTTCCTTTTGCTCCTTCAAGCAAGCTGATGCATTTTGCCCCTTGTTTTCCTTAGTATCAATATCTTTGGACTCTCTATTTTGAAATGGATTCTCATTACCTTCCTTCATCTTGCCCTTGTTTTTGATTATGAGGTATTGATAAAATGGTATAGTGTTTCCGAAATCTTCACTCAAATTTTTCCATTCTAGATGACTTTCTTCCACATATTTGGATTCAAGAAATTTTGGTACAGTAGGCCTTGGTGTTCTCTGAAAATCATTTTCTCTATTATGGGGTCCTGTGCTTGAGAAAATATGCTCACCTATTGGTTTATTTTCCTCACTTTTTCCTTTTCAACAAAAACACTTTTGGTTTCAATATCTAATGGTGGTCCCTGAATTCTTGTCCTCATGAATATCAGACCACATCAGGTGCCAAGATCATGCTCTGATACCACTGTAATGTCCCTTGTTAGGAATTTTATTAAAATGACAATTTTTCACTTTTTTCTCTAGTTAGACCTTTGACTAGTTTTGAGCTCTAGGTCCCCAAATTGCACCAATTGCTCCCAAATATTATGTGAAGGTATATGGATGATGTTAGAAAATAAATATGTGTTTGAGGGATGATTTTGGACCTTTAAAATACTTCTGCAAATCCTCTTTCAATTCTGGCCAATGTAGGGAACTTTACTAGTAATTTCCCTTTGACTAGTATTGGTCTCTAGGTCTCAAATTGACTCCAAATGCCTTCAAATATTCAAGGAAGGTGTATGAATGATATTAGGACTTGAATATGATGTTCAGGGATGAGATATGGTCACCAAAATACCTCTTCAAACTCACTTATGATTCTGGACCAAGTATGCAATTTTACTAGTAATTTGGGGTTCAAATCCCCCTGGGGTAAGTACCGAAAATGACTTCCCAAATGCCTCCAAACCAACTCAAATTTATGAAAAGAGGTAGGGGATGTATCAAGGATGTTATTAATGTCCCAAATGCACCATTAATTAGTTATTAAGTCTGTTTCAAACATCTCCCAAACAACAACAAAAATCACCCATTCGACCCTTGGGGAAATGACACTATTTCTTCTCCCAATGCAATTAAATTGAGTAAAAATACTTCAAATGCTCAAGTACAGTACATGAAACTTTTAAAATACATACATGGAAGTCTATTAATCACAACTGTATAAGAGAATCATCCATTCATTCAAAATCATCAGCATTACATTGGTTCACAACAAGGTAGTGGGGAAATGACATTGTTCTTTCATTAAAAATGAGATTTATACATTTTTACTTGGAATTTCGACCTGAAACTTCTTGGAGATGAAGAAAATGGTATTTAATTCATATTAAAAAATAAATTGGGAATTAGAAGCTCCCCCAAAGAGTACAATAGGTCACCAAAAACGCCCTCCCTCAAGGATCAAGAATATGCCATCAAAACTGGAAATGGTTGAAGGAGTGAGCTGCAATAGAAGAAACCATGAATGCCCTGTAGTTTACACTTGCAAATAAATACTCCCTTAAATCTCCAAATGAATGGTCTAAATGGCCTTTCCAATTACCAACTTGGATGGGAATCTTTCACCCTCGAAATTGGCTAAGGCAAGAAACTAGTCATCCACTAGCTCTCCCTCTTCACAAATGCAATTACAAATTCTACAAATGATCAAAAGATGGTTTCATTCTTTGTTCTTGACATTTATAAAGTTCTAATGTCCTCCATGGGTCGAATTCCTTCCAATAGGCTCATGCCAACTCAAGTTGGGAAGAGATTCCAAAGAATGCCACTTGTACAACAATTTCTAGTCTCCCACTTCCACCAAATCACATGTGGAAGCATCTTAGCTGCCCTAACACCCTTGAGCGCCCTCTTGGAGTCTATTTTTAGCCCTGACATGTCATATATGTCATATGTCATCCTTCAGGTCTGATTTATGTCATAAGTGTCATAGCATCTTCATCATTGTAGTCATAGAGCTAGGGAATCTAGCCAAAGTGTCTCACTAGCTCCAAATTGCCTCTTCCTCTTCCATGGGAGTTACTCTTCCTCTATATTTCAACCTCATTAACTCATGCCAAGTATTATTGACCTTATAACTCATCCCAAGAACATTAGGCTTCCCATGGATTTGAAATTGCAAGAAGAGGATGCCATGTGGCACATAAATTCCAGCTTGTGTGGGTCCCACTTCCTCCATGTCTTCATGATAAAATGCCACTTTGATTTTCACTTGTATATATTTATTTATCTCCTTTATTAAATATTTATGCCATCCTAATGTTCCAACATCATTTATTATTCCCATTATTCCAATCCCAAAGCTTCCACCCCAAACCTAGGAAACTAGTAATTTTCCTCCTTAGCAATTATTTGACCTTTAGCATCAATTTGACAAACTCTAATGAATAGGGCCAATTTGCTTAGGCCATTGTGACCCAATGCCAAATTTGGGACATGACACCTTCATATCAGTTTAACATGCAGTCTACGCTTGTTAGGGTTGATTCTTGAGCAGTGTATGGTTTTCCTTGTAATTCATCAGGATTTTCACCCTCAATGGTCAATTCTTCTACCACTAGCATTCCACACTTGATGCGGTGAGAAGACCTTTTGATGGCCTCAACATCATAGGATATTCCAGATAACCAGATGGACGATGCTTGGCGTAGCCTCAACCCAAACACCTCTTGAGAGCAGAGGATTCTCAAGTATTTAAGTTCAAAACACCATGAAGCAAGATTTGAAGAGATCAATGTCGATATTGGTCTTTGTTGGTCTCATCGGCAGTGCTAGTGAACAACAAAAGAAAGAGGATATGATGAAAGGTAATTTCCTGGCCAATTGGGCCTTAAAAACAGTAAATGGACCGAGAAATAATATGATTTTCGGCCTCCATCACTGACTCTTGCACAAAGAATGTATACAACCCTTTCGTTCCTCGAAGAAAATTATGGAGTGGGTATTCTTGCACAAGTTTGGATGTCAGTGAAACGTGGTGAAATATTTATTATAACAACACGGGAACGACCCTATATACTAGATTGTGGACTTACTGGATACCAAGAAGTGTCAACTACTTACACTTTTACTACAGAAGAAGCTCCAAATGCTTTTCCAGGGCTACTTGGACAGGTTTTTATGTGGAGAATGCCATAATGGATTCCAAATGTGCAATTTTGCAATAAAAATGAATATCTAAGAGTGCATCATATACGAGACTATTATGTGCACGAATCCATTGCAGTGCCTATTTTTTAGCACGATAATCAAATGTGTGTTGCCGTGGTGGAATTTATACTATATCAATACCCTTTGCAGGTAGAGTCTAAGTTCCGTTTTTCTCTTTAAATCCAATTAGAGTCGAGTAAACACTAAGGATGTCTTTGGAGTGCCTAATTTGAATCCGGTTCCTGAAAAATATGAAGGTATGTTGATAGAACTGCTATGCTTTAAATTCTAAAACATTATACATTGATCCCTTGTATTCTTTGACCACATTTGCTTATTCACCTTCACATATTTTTATTTGTGTGATATCAGGGAGGCTCAAACTCTAGGAGAGTTCTCTTGATCTAGTGAACACACTTAAAAGGAAAATTCAATATTGCCAATTGTCATTCAGGCGAAAGCGAGTTTTGGAGGGGATTTTAATTGTTGGTTAAAAATGATTTTTTTTGTTTACTTTTATCTTACACGAAAACTTTCTTTTCAACATGTGTTTCTTTAGTCCAATATTTTATCAATGTAAAACATTTATCGTAACCTGGAATTTTTAATCTTTTTTAATAACAATTGAGATCTCAACTATACATAGGTTGTTATTGAATTATTTATGGAAGTGTTATTTCGAGGTTGTTATTTCAATATACTATTAATATTGAAATATAGTTCCAAGAACTTGCAGTTTTTACAGTTTCGAGGAATGCATTAGGCATTACTTTACTAGCAATCATCTGTTTACTACATGGGGGATAAACCATTTCTCCCTTGCATGGAAATGATGTTACAACTACTTTATTATATAGAGTTAGTTGAATCTTCGATTTGAATTTCAGTAGCAATAACATGGGGGTTTTAATGAGATCTTTGCTTCATTTCTTCACAGTTTAGTAGTTTAATCTTTACACCTACATAGATGTCTATCCATTTGAAAATTATTTTATTATGTTTGATCTCGTGGGACATTGTTGTCTGATTAATTTTCTATGTATTTTGCAATCTGCAGCTTGGATGTGAGAATGGTCTTCCTGGGATTTTTGCATGTTTGAACGTATGCCATTAATTTTCCCGAATATTCTTCTCACACTTTTCTTCCTAATTTAGAAGGGGCTTCTTAGAGTTTGGATTGTAGATATTGACTACTTAAATCCTTGTTAAGATCTGCATTGCATGTGATTCAGGGTGCTTCAACTATCCATTTTGAAGATTTCAATGCTGAGGTTTTACATTGTCTCACTATACCACATGTATATGTGAACCTTCATAATGCTCGTGAGTGACTGGGTCTTCATTGTGATGGTCCTGTATCTCCTACGCGAATAACTACTTTATCATCTGATGTCTACTTCTAAAGTTGGTGAATGCGGATATTTGCATACGCTACTGTCTGTTGTTGGACATGATCATCTTGGTGCATGTGAGACCAATTTAAGTTTTTTAGATGATGATTTGTTTCTAGATCGGCCTATTAGCCACGACCCACAATAGAAGTGGTGTTAGTATGAAACATAGATTTATTCTAGCAATGGTCAACAAATAACATGCATTAGAAACCTTTTGGAAGTTGTGCTTGTGAACGATCCAATGATATGGACCCCTCAGAAGGTGGTTATGATATTATTTTAATGGAATAAACTATTTATTCTTTGGTGTCCATGTGGAAGTTGTATGGTCTTATAAAGAAGTTGGCTTTGTACTTATGTCTTTGTATCCATAAGATATCATTTTTTGGTTGTTTCTTTGAAGCAAAGGCTCAAAATTATTTTAGATTGCAGTTTGCTTTGCTTCTAAACTGTTGGTGGGTTATGTAAAGTTTAAAAATATGATAATTTTGTGTCATTTCTGGGACATTGTCTTCAACCTCCTTATGGTGTTGTTTACTTGGTTGCAAAAAAATATTATTTTTGTGGAGGAGGAGGAACCTGGAAATTCAGATCTTTAAGAGAAGAGGATGGTATGTTTCATCACCTATTCAGATCTTGAGATCTAGTATTGAATACTTTATTTTATTTGGAAGATGAAACATGTATTATATTAGAAAAAATGTGTAAAGTGTAAGGATATGTTTTAAACTCATAGCTACAAGAAAGGCAATGAATTCAGAATGACACTTTGTGTCAAACTGGGCTGCATCCTTTTGCAGCACAACAGACGCAGTTTAAAAAGCATGAAGGATTAATATTTCTTCAAATCAATGGCAGTAATATTCTAAGCTAATTCATATTCCATTGTGTATGTGATATGCTTGGATTTTTATTATATATATTCATTGCATTAAGGATTAAAAAGAATGGTTAAATCTCAATTAGTGATTAATTTAATTGCCTGTGTAAAATTTTTAAATTTTTTAAAAAAGTCAATTTTACATATCATGGGGTAAAAATGTTTTTATTTGGTTTTGCTTGAATACATAAAACTATAACTAAATCAACTTAATTCTCTTTTTCAAACTTATTAATGAAGTTTATACTTTTTACAACTATTTCAAATTTCGTTGTCCCTTAATTCAAATATCAACACAAATCAGAAACCAGATTATATATGCAGAGGTTTAAATAAAGACAAAGGAAAGCAAAAACTGGTGTTTAGATTTTAGCTAAAAATCCATAAGCATATTACTATCTTCAAGCAAGTTATATATATATATAACTTGCTTGAAGGTTATATATAACCTTTGCATATATATATATATATATATATATATATATATATATTCCTTTGTTTTTATCTAAACCTCTGCATATTGAACTAAACAAAGTAGCAATGCTTTTAATCCATAACTCATCCATTAATTTATGTGCTGGGGGTTGAACTAAATATATCTCGATTGTGTTGCCTTGTATCTATATATGCTATAATTTGGATGGGATTCACATGCTTTGCATGGTTTCATTGTAATATTTGTGTTTTAACAATAATTATCCATCTTGCACTAGATGTACTTCCCACATAAACAAAATTTATAAATGTGCAAGTACTCTAGATGGTGAGCCAATTCAAAGACATGTGGTCAATTAGTTTGCTAAGTTTTATAGAGTTTATGTTTCTGGATTTTTTGATAAGCCAATTTTAAATGAGTTTGCTCGGTTTTACTGAATGTTATGTTCACTTATTTTATTTAGTTTATGTTCCTTTGTCTTTTGATAAAGGCAAGATTTGCAAATTGAATTTCCCCTTTGGGTTTATGAGGTTGTTTTATTTTTTTTATAACTAAAATAGATAATTAATATAAAAAAATAAAAAAATGGTTAAGCCGTGGCTGAAGCCAAATCCAACTAATTACAATATTCAGAATTTCCAGCAACAATTTGCTTTAAGAACTAAAATTCTTTCTTTTTGAATTCGTTTTCAAAATCCGAATTGTTGATCTTCCATCGAATTATTCTGTTAACTCCAATTTCTCTCATTGCATTTAGTTGAATTCATTTTCTGTAATGTAGCAGAATAAAATTCTTTCTTTAATTGAACGCTTTCAAAATCCAAATTTAAGGATTCTGTTGACTGCGTTTTCTCTCCTTTTTTTTGGTTGAAAGTTTGCAATTTCATTTTCAGTGTTGAAGCTGAATGAATCCTTGGAGTAAGTGCGTGTTAGCATAGTGTCTCATTGAGTACTGCCAGATGTCCAGTACGTGTTCATAAGCTTGCAAATTAGCTTGGTGTCTTGAAACCTTTGTTACGCAATTTGAATATGTCAACTCCTTCAGTCATGGTCTACGAATTTGAATTGGAGACTTCATATATTTCATTTGTTGCATAATCGCTTAGGGGATGTGATGATGGCTAATTTCATT
This sequence comes from Larix kaempferi, assembly GCA_027924585.1. Lineage (NCBI taxonomy): Eukaryota > Viridiplantae > Streptophyta > Pinopsida > Pinales > Pinaceae > Larix > Larix kaempferi. Next base: position 7,594,155 of record BSBM01000698.1, read on the forward strand.
GTTGGAAAATTCAATTTTCCTAGAGTTAAGACTAGTTCTAGCCTTTGCTTCCAAATCTGCTTCGTGGTTTAGATTCATGATGATATGGAATGCTTTGAATTGGATGAATGTGCTTGCAGTTTGCTGAATTTGGTGGACAATTCGTTTTAGCGCCAAATTGTTGAAATCTGTATTCGAATTGAGAGATTTGATGATTAGAAGAGAATCCCCAAACACCTGTGGTATTTCGATCCTTTGTTCTTTGGAAATCTGACAACCTTTTAGCAGAGCTAAGGCTTTTGCTAAGTTGTTTGAGCAAATTCCCAATCCCCATCCGTATCTTATTCTCGAGAATCCTCCGATAGACCATAGAACCCCCTCTGCTCCTGTTGCTCCAAGATTTCTTTTGGATGCGCCGTCAAAATCTAAACCATCCATAGTCTGTTTGTTCCTCCAATCTTGAAAATCAGAATTGGAGAGTTTGATTTTCCATGGTGGTAAGAATCGAAATCGAGAATTTATTTTTTTGCTAGGGCTCGGGGGAGTGGTTCCAATCCAATTCATTTCATTTGTGCTAAGATTTGTATCCATCCTAAAATTGGAGAAATTCAGGCACTCTAAAAGCAAGCCTTTGGCTTGTCCAACGACTTGCAGGGGCGTGTAGTAAGTTTCATGGAAAATGGATTTGTTCCCGGCAATCCATATTTTCCAACAAGTGAATTTGGGGATGGTTATCCAAATTTGAGTCCAGATCTTTTTTTTGGAAAGGGGGAGGGGATAGATGGATTTCCACTCCTTGAATAGGAAGGTGGTGGTATTGAACGTTGGCATGATTATATTAAGTTCTTGGAGCATGTGATTCCATACATGTTTTGTGAAATGGCATTCAAGGAATAAGTGATCCAGAGTTTCAGAATTCCTACGACATAGAGGGCACCAATGTGGCCTGATGATTCCTCTTTTGATGAGGTTGTCTCCAGTAAGCACCTTTCGGTGAACAAGTGTCCAAATGAAGAAATTTATCTTGGGGAGTCCAATGGATTCCATACTAACTTCCATAAGATTTTTCTTGCAACTTCATGGATTTTGAGAGCATTGAAGCCTAGGATTGTAGTGTAATTTCCTTTTGGACCCCATCCACGTTTATCTTTGTCCTGAAGATGAGTAGGAGTGCAGCCATTCAAATTGTCAATGAGGAGGATTCTGGAGGGTTCAACATTAGCTGGGATTGATACGTTTTTTCAACTCTGCCAAGTGCCGAAGGTGTCCCAAGAACTGAAATCGTTCAATGTTTTGATTCCTTGATGAGCAAACCATTGTGCTATATCGTGGAGCTCTTGAATATTCTGTAGTATTCTGTTTCCCATTATTTTATATGTAAAGATGTTTATTTTTCTTCCATCTCCAGGAACCCAGTAGATCTCTTGAGAGAAGAATTCCCATGCGGCTTTGCACAAGGACCAGATCGAGGATCCTTTGGAGATAGGCTTAGTGTCAAGACATCTCAGATTATTTCCCAATAGATATTTATTTATTAAGACTTGACTAACCCAATGGTGTCTGTTGTGCAAAATTTTCCAAAGTAATTTGCCTACCATTTCCAAGTTTGACTGGAAGGGATCGCGGATTTGGAGGCCACTCGAGAACTTTGGTTGTTTTATAATACTCCAATTCACTAAATGGATTTTGTTCTCATTATTTTTTCCTCCCGTCCAAAGAAAATATCTCAGAAGTCTGATGATCTGTTCTGACATTCCTTTAGGCACCAGAAGGATGGAGGATTGGTAGATTGGTAATGTTGATAATACGGCTTTTACTAGGATCATCTTTCCAGCTTTGTTGAGCCAATGTCCTCCCATCTTCTTATTTTGGATTTGATTTTACTTATCGTTTCTTTCCAAATTTGAGAATTTGATTGTCCTTGTGTAATTGGGAGGCCCAAATATATGAATGTGTCCCAGTGTTTGTGAACTTTGATACCAAGGATTCTATCGATGTTGGATATGGAAGCATTGTTCAGATTCCAACCATAAACTGCATTCTTATGGAGATTGATCTTGCCTCCTGAGGCATAGCAGTACCAAGTCAGGTTTTGTTTGAATTTTCGAGCAATGATGGAAGAGCCTCCACCCAATAAGAGGGATTCATCGACAAAGAGTGTGTGATTGACAGGCATGGAATCAAAGGCTAAATTGAGACCTGGTAGAGAGCTTGTGTTCAGGTATGAGTTCAGCTTTTAGCTAAGGGAGTCTGCCAAGAGAATGCACAAAAAGGAGGACAAGGGACATCCTTGTCAGATTCCACGCGTGGCTTGGAAGAAATCAGTGGGGCAACCATTTTCTAAAGGGGTTATCCAGGGTCCTCTTATGCATGCTGAGATCCAGCTTATGAAGGTTTCTCCAAATCCAAAGCTTTTCATGACTTTAAAAAGGAATGAATGCTTGAATCGATCGAATGCATTGGCCATATCAAGTTTGATCAATATACCTTTTTCTTTGCGAATCTTGCTAGAATGGATAGCTTGTTGAACAAGAATGACATTGTTGAGGATTTGTCTCCCTTCTAAGAAGCCTCCTTAATTGTCTGAGATGATTTTATTAAGCAAAGGATTCATTTTGTTTGATCTTGGATATTATCTTGTATGATGAGTTGCATAATGAAATTGGTCAAAATCTGTCGAAGGAGTTGGGATTTGTCTCTTTTGGGATAAGAGCCAGGAATGTGGAATTGGTGCAACCTCCGATTTTTGCTTTTGAATGGAAATTCCTGACCATTCTCATATAATATTTTTTAATATACTTCCAGCATGCTTTGTAGAAATGTATTGAGTATCCGTCTGGTCCAGGTGCTTTGTTAGGATCAAAAGACCGGATGGTATTGATAACTTCCTGCTCAGAGAAAGGCTTGTGAAGATCCGCGTTGTCTTCAAGCGTAATGCTCTTTGGGATGTGCTCGAGGAGAATTTGCTCTCCTTCTTTCCCAACATTGTCGACCTCTGTGTAAAGATTTGAGAAATGATTATGTGTTGCGCTTTTAATGTTTGCTTATCCTTTGACAGTCGAACCATCATCCATTTTAATTTCTGATATGTAATTAATTGACTTTGGTTTTTTTGTGGAAATAAGAGGTGTTCCTATCGCCAGCTTTGAGCCAAGTGCTGCGAGATTTCAATCTCCGGTATTCTTCCTCTTTACGGAAGGCATGGTAGGCCTTAATCTGCTGCTTGACCTCTTCTTGTAGTGTGATATTTTCGATTGGATGTTCATCCATTGAATTTTGGAATGATTCTATTTCATCTACAACTTTCTTTCTGGGATTAGAAGGTGGGGGACAGTTAGATTTGGCCCAATCCTTTAAGGATTTTTTGGTTATTATAAGCTTATGTTCCCAAACATATCTCGGGGAGCCTGAAATGGGGGTTCTCCAAAATTTCTCCAGTGTGTCCCAAAATCTTGTGTGATCTATCCATTGGGGACTGAACCTGAAAGGAATTGGACCGAGATCTTCATTTTCCTGAATTTGGAGTTGGATCGGCTTGTGGTCCGAGGCCAAGTTTACCATAACATTTGAGATGATTGTCTATCCATCAGTCAAAAGACTGCTTTGGATGAGAAATCTGTCTAACCGGGCCATTATGTTTCCTTTTCCTAATTGCTTGTTGGGCCAAGTAAAATTTCCCTTCTTGGGTTTGATGTCAAGCAGGTCCCATCTCTGAATAAGGGCTTCTACCTGAGATTTGAAGATATCCTTTCGATCGAGTCCTCCCTTTTTTTGGTTGTGGAGAGGGTGATGTTCATGTCGCCAACTAGAATGATATTTTGTGGAGCATATGCATCTAGGAAATCTTCTAGGAGTTTCCAGCAATCTTTTTTTTCTTCAGAGTATAGGTTAGGAACATACATATTGAAGAGAGCGATTTGATTGTTGCTTTGGATATGAATGAGCTCTGTGTAGATCCAATGTTGCATGATGAAGGAGATTTGTAATTGGAATTTGTCTGAAGACCATAAGGTTGCAAGGCCGTCGGAGGCCCCTTTGGTGCTGACAGCTAAACCTATATTTTTCTTCTATTTTTCCTTTCCAATAGCTAGGACAACCTTTTCATCGAGTTTGGTCTCTTGGAGCAGGAGGATATTTGGCATGTCAATTTTTTGGAGATCATTAACTACTTCAAGTTTGTTGGGACTGCCCAAACCTCTACAATTCCAAGAGACCAACTTCATCATTTAGTGTTGTGGGTAGAGGAGGGACCTCCCCCTGCTGAGTCTCCCATTTTCTTCCCTGTTATTCTGGCTCTGGTATTCTCACTTAAAGCCATGTCTATTGTTGTTTGAGATCCTTGGATTTTCTCGCGCTTAGCTTCTTCTTCCCTTAGGTCTTTGCTCGTTTTTCGTCCTAGCTTTTTGGATGATCTGTCAATAAGTTCTTCAGAAGATGTAGGGGAGATCGTTGGTTTGGATTTTGTAATTTCTACATAGGAGAGTGTGTCTTTATTCGAGTTAGGTCTTTTGGGGCTTGGGGTATTTTGGGGCTTGGGGTATTTTGGGGCTGGAGGTCTTTCGGATCTTCTTGGATTTGGGGTGCTTCTTGAGATTCCTGTTGGTCGGGGATTTCTCCTTCTTCTATGGCTTCTGGGGTTTCCTGGATTTCTGGCATTTCTAGAGCTTTGAATCTATGCTTGTTGTTAGTAGCCATAGAATGTTGATGCCGATGGTCTACTTTCCTTGAACTTTTACCTTTTGGTTGGGTTTTCTATCCCGATTTGGTGTTTTTTTGAATGACCGTCCATTGTTCTTTTTTCCCTCTTGCCTCCGGATCTGCGGGCTTCTTCTTGCATGATCGAGCGAAATGCCTGTATTCATGGCAAACCTGCATTTAAAAGGAATTTGTTCATAATCTAGCTCATGTATGTGAGACCGATCTGCCACAGTGAGGTTTATTGCTTTTGGGAGGCCATGTTCCAGATCACTTCTAGATCTACTTCCACGCAAATTCTCGCACATGAAAATTGGTCTTTTCAATCTGCTTTATCTATGTATTTTTCGAGGGTATTTCTGATGGGTTCTAGTGATTCCGAGTTCCAACAATGGAGGGGTAGATGCAAAAGTCTCACCCAAACCGGAACAACAAATGGGATATCTTGGGATGGGTCAAAATCTGGGTTCCATTTGTTCATGTAAATCCCTTGTGGCCCCATGAAGTATGGTTTGTTCCTGAATATTAACTCCCGATCTAGTTTGCTTTCAAAGATGAATGCAAAGAAGCCCTTTCCCAGAAAATAAGATTTTACATCTTCCGAGATCAGGGGTCTCCAATTTTTTAGTGGTTTTCAGAGAAGGCCATAGACCTGTGAACTGACCAATCAGTCCCCGTTCCGACAAGTTGAGAGTTGTCTTGCAAGGTTGCTCTACCGACAATGCAACAGTGGGTATCTCATCGAGTTTTTTCATGAACTTTTGTTGAGAAGTGGTGAGATTCTTCTTTCCTTGAGATGCTATGAGCTTCAGGTATTCAGGGAGATCAGAAGGGAGGGGAGGGTCATTTACTGCTGAGGCCATTGAGTGGAGCTCGAGGGCTGAGCCCTAGTTGCAGGAGGGGGTCGGTTGATCGCAGCGTTGGAGAAGCCCTGGTCACGGGCGCTTGGAGCAGGCTCACACAGGGATCGAGCGATCAACATCGTCGCATTTTCAGTGAGGTGAATCCTATTCTATTTTCATGAATTACCTACGGTTTTATTGATAGTTTAGATAGGTTTTAGTGAGTATTCTTCTTATGAGGTTGTTTTATTGAATGTTATGTTCACTTATTTTATTTATTTTACGTTCCTTTGTTTTCCAAGATTTGCAAATTGCATTTCCCCTTTGGGTTTATGAGGTTGTTATTAAGTCCTAATCATGTGCCCTTATTGCATCCTATATATGATACACACCTTCTTTCAAAGGGTGAGGACTACCCCACCTTCAAATGTGCACCCAATGCAGGCTACTTAATCTTCTCCATCGTTTAACCCAATCCAAGGATCTTGGTCTATACATGTTTCAAGGCTACTTAATCTTCTCCATCGTTTAACCCAATCCAAGGATCTTGGTATGGACATGTTTCATTCCTAGTGAAGGTCTGGCCAAATTTTTGTCTCCTTTCCTCAAACTGAACCTAATAAGCAATATTTATCTAGAATCTGGTCACAAGGGTGCCTTTACACCTCTTATAGTAATCATTAACCATTTTTATTGTAGCTTATTGTGGAAAGTAGATGCCCATGCATGAGAATTGCAGCTTCCACTAACTTCGATAATCACCGTCATCCATAGAGAATGAGATCCATATCATAACCAACCCACTCATGGGATGCTATCATTATGCGATTCTTTATTTCTTTTTTGTGAAGCCCTTTGCACTAGAGATTGGGATTATTGGTGTCACAAAATGAAGACTAGCACTTGGTATAATGATTAATCTGTATCAACCACATTAACATGGACTATTATTAACCATCAAGAAGCAACATTACCAAGTTCAGTTAATCCACCGAGTTTTGAACATGGTCATGATTTTGATTTAAGTGGTCCAACCTATCATTAAACCATAGTCTGTTATTAGTGTTCCAACCTACCGTGAATCTTAAATATTTAAAATTTGATCCTTGGAATTTAAAATCCGCCTGGGGTAGAGCAATTAGCTTGATGGACACCGTTGAGCACCTTGCCAGCTAGAAGGTTGTAACTTCGATCCCCAACCTCAATATTATTAACCATCAAGAAGAAACATTACCAATTGCAATTGATCCACCGAGTTTTGAACATGGTCATCATTTTGATTTAAGTGGTCCAACTTATCATTAAACCACAATGTTTTATTAGTGTTCCAACCTACCACGAATCTTAAATATTTAAAATTTGATCCTTGGAATTTAAAATCTGCTCAGGGTAGAGCAATTAGCTTGATGGACACCGCTGAGTGCCTTGCCAGCTAGAAGGTCGTAATTTTGATCCCCAGCCTCAAGATTATTAACCATCAAGAAGCAACATTACCAAGTGCAGTTGATCCACCGAGTTTTGAACATGGTCATCATTTTGATTTAAGTGGTCCAACTTATCATTAAAGCACAATGTTTTATTAGTGTTCCAAAATCTTAAATATTTAAAATTTTATCGTTGGAATTTAAAATCCGCCCAGGGTAGAGCAATTGGCTTTATGGACAACATTGAGTGCCTTGCTAGCTAGAAGGTCGTAAGTTTGATTCCTGGCCTCAAGATTATTAACCATCAAGAATCAGCATTACCAAGTGCAGTTGATCCACCATGTTTTGAACATGGTCATCATTCTGATTTAAGTGGTCCAACTTATCATTAAACCACAATGTGTTATTAATGTTCCAACCTACCACGAATCTTAAATATTGAAAATTTGATCCTTGGAAATTAAAATCCACTTAGGGTAGAGCATTTGGCTTGATGGACATCGTTGAGTGCCTTGCCAACTAGAAGGTCCTAAGTTTGATCCCCAACCTTAAGATTATTAACCAGCAAGAAGCAACATTACCAAGTGTAGTTGATCCACCGAGTTTTGAACATGGTCATAATTTTGATTTAAGTGGTCCAACTTGTCATTAAACCACAATGTGTTATTAATGTTCCATAATCTTAAATATTTAAAATTTGATCCCTGGAATTTAAAATCTGCTCAGGGTAGAGCAATTGGCTTGATGGACATCGTTGAGCGCCTTGCCAGCTAGAAGGTTGTAAGTTTGATCCCCATCCTCAAGATCACTAACCATCAAGAAGTAGCATTACCAAGTGCAGTTGATCCACCAAGTTTTGAACATGGTCATCATTTTGATTTAAGTGGTCCAACTTATCATTAAACCACAATGTTCTATTAGTGTTCCAACCTACCATGAATCTTAAATATTTAAAATTTGATCCTTGAATTTAAAATCCACCCAAGGTAGAGCAATTGGCTTGATGGACACCGTTGAGCACTTTTCCAGCTAGAAGGTCCTAAGTTTGATCCCCAACCTCAAGATGAGGCAAGGTGGGTTGAGCGCCTTGGTAGCTAGAAGGTCTTAAGTTTGATCCCAACCTCAAGATGAGACAAGGTGGGTTATAATAGTGGTAGCCACATAAGTTGACCTAATGATATGTTAAAAGCACACCGACTTGACAAGGATAGTTGTCTATTATGTCATATACACAAACAAATGTGTTTTTAAAATTAAAATCAAGGATTTCAATTTTTTATATTCTTTATATATATCTGAGTTTAGAGTTTTGAATGTGGTCATTATCATTGCAAAAGCGTTATTATCATTTTCAATATACCGCAACTTTTCGTGTGATTCAACTTACCACTAGATCAGAACTTTTCATGTTATTTATGATACAAAATTTATGAATTTTTATAACTGGAATTTATATTTACTCTTAGCCTTGATCTTATCGTAGGCGATGGATGCATTGCTGATGTTGCGGGACAATAAATTTTTAGTTTACTGCGGTTGGTAATCAAGTATTTTGACTACATTGCTATTTAAGTACGTTGTTTTATGTGGCCAGTTTGCTAAATGTGCCAATATTTGTATTATTAATAAGATAAATTCTCGTCGTCTTCTGCCACCAGAATATGGATTGCCTATACATGGTTGATGTTAATTTTAGTATGCTATTTATGTTTGATTAATATGTTAACGAAAAGACTTAAGTGTGCTCTGATAGTTCTCAAAATTTAGTCAAAATGGACTCCATAATAGCAGAGAAGTGGAACCTTTGGATGTTGTTGGCATAAAATTGGCGAAATGGGAGATGTAAAACATAGTGGGGGCGTACATTTAAGGTTAGTGGGAGCTGTCACGTTGGTGAAGTCTTATTGGCTGGGCTTTAATGTAAAGTGTTTGTTTGTTTGTTTTGGTTATACATTGGTGGTTATTTAATGTAAAGTGTTTGTTTGTTTGTTTTGGTTACACATTGGTGGAGATTTAATGCAAAGTGTTTGTTTGTTTGTTTCAGTTACATATTGGTGGAGATTTAATGCAAAGTGTTTGTCTATTTGTTTTGGTTACACATTGGCGGAGATTTAATGCAAAGTGTTTGTTTGTTTGTTTCAGTTACACATTGGCGGAGATTTAATGCAAAGTGTTTGTTTGTTGTTTTGGTTACACATTGGTAGAGATTTAATGCAAAGTGTTTGTTTGTTTGCTTTGGTTACACATTGGCAAAGATTTAATGCAAAGTGTTTGTTTGTTTGTTTGTTTTAGTTACACATTGGCAGAGATTTAATGCAAAGTGTTTGTTTGTTTGTTTTGGTTACACATTGGCGGAGATTTACTGCAAAGTGTTTGTTTGTTTGTTTTGGTTACACATTGGCGGAGATTTAATGCAAAGTGTTTGTTTGTTTGTTTTGGTTACACATTGGCGGAGATTTAATGCAAAGTGTTTATTTGTTTGTTTGTTTCAGTTACACATTGGCAGAGATTTAATGCAAAGTGTTTGTTTGTTTGTTTTGGTTACACATTGGCGGAGATTTAATGCAAAGTGTTTGTTTGTTTGTTTTGGTTAAGCATTGGCGAGATTTAATGCAAAGTGTTTGTTTGTTTCAGTTACACATTGGCGAAGATTTAATGCAAAGTGTTTGTTTGTTTGTTTTGGTTACACATTGGCGGAGCTTTAATGCATAGTGGTTGTTGAAGCGTTGAATGTTTAATTGCGATGATGGAGTTTCCACTCAGTTAAGAGTGGTTCTTGAAGTTTTGAATTGTAAATTGCAATCGAGATTGGAGCGAAGTTAAAAGTGAAAAAATTATATAAATTTTTATTTTGTGATTTATTTATTTATTTTCCACTCAGTTAAAAAATTTATGTGGGCTCATAAAATAAAAAAAATTATGAAAAATAATTTAAAAAATCCATGTCGGTTTATAAAATTAAAAATTATGAAAAGTAATTAAAAAATTCATGCTTGTTTATAAAATAAAATAAAATAAAAAGTTAAACCAGGATCTATCAAGCAAGAGGGATCAAATTTCTTGAGTTTAAGATTAAAATAAATTACACCTCAAGAATTTGGATCACTCTCGAAGCTTGATATATCCAGGTTTAAGTGGATCTATGCTGATTAATAACATAGAAAATTGATTGATTAACTAAGTCAATAAATTTTATATTTTACAATAAACATATCATATTATATTTCAAATTACATTAAACATTAAACATTATTATATTTAAGGTTTTATTATTATAGTTTTTCATTAAAAAAAAATTAACATATTTTAATAAAGTGTATTTGAATTAACCATTTTACAATATCCATATCATATTGTATTTCAAATTACATTAAACATTATTATATTTAATGTTTTATTTTATAGTTTTTCATAAAAAAAAATTAACATATTTTATTAAAGTGTATTTGAATTCGGCTTATTGGGTCGACTAAGCGGGTGAGCTAAGTTTTACTTGTTTTCTACAATATATGTGGATAAGATGTGTTTTACTTGATACAACCCAAATGGATGAGATGTATCTTACATGATACATGTGGAATAAAAATATCATACATACATATATGAATAACCAAACAACATATTTGCTCCAAAAATAAAATTATAAACAAAGTAAATGTTGACTCCAAGTTTTTAAAACCATAAAACTATTTTTTATATTGAAATTTGAAGTTCTTTTATGTAATTTGGTTTATCCAAGTCTATAAAGTTAGAAAAATAAAATATCTTCCAAATATAAACATAAGAATCAATTAAAAAAACCTCTATTGTTTTTTATTTATTTTTAATTCTTTATTTTAAACTATATCCATTAAATCAATCGTATTGTCTACCCTATGCTACCATTTAACCAACTATTGTCATTGTATATTTTTTAATTCTTTATTTTAAACTATATCCATTAAATCAATTGTTTTTTGTTTTTTGTTTTTATTTCCGTGGAAAAAAGTTTTATCATTTCTATTCATATTTGTAAATCAAAATAGTACAAAACGTCACAAGATTGCTAACAGCCTCAAATCATAACAGTTCCCACATACATTCATAATGTGGATCTTTAACAGAAAAAAAAACAAAAAAACCACTAATAGCCCAATACCCTATATCCATAATGAAACAATCCTACTAATAGGATTCATACAGGTTGACTCTTCCTTGTTCAATACAAGTATTTTTTAAGTATTCTTCCCATATGACAACACCTTCAGTCTCCCCATGTGCCTCTTTGGATAGTGCACCAGCAATTAAGTTGTGTTGATGGTAAATATGCACAAAAGTGATGTCATGAAAACCTTTGATCTTTTCCCTTATTCTGCTGCACCAGTGTTGTAAAGCAATGACCTTAAGTTGATATTCCTGAAGTGCCCATTTGATGGTCACTCTAGAATCCCCATTAAATCAATCGCATTGTCTACACTATGCTACCATTTAATCAACTATTTCCATGTTATGAAGATCGAATAATGGCCAAAAGGACATTTCCATTTTACCCATGTTGATTCATGATTTTTTTGGGAAAATACTTTATAAATCATAAAGGTCTATAATAATATAAAATTTTAATAAAAGATATATCACTTAAAAAACTATGTAGAATTTTTGTTAGTAAAAAGATTTCAAAAATATAGAATTTAAATTAACAAAGGACAAATATTGAAGAGTAAATGGAAGTTGTATAAGGGTTAACCAAAACCCCCTCGACTCGTCGAAATCCGACAGAGCAATTCTTGTTAAAATCGAAATTTAGAGTGCTCATATCACAATTTTGACGATTTGGGTAGTTTTAAAATACAACAATTAGTCTAGAACAGGCAATCCCAATTGCTGAAATGACCAAAATGTGAAAATACCAATTTCCAGCTAGAATTTTAACCGGATTTAAACCCAAAATCGTCGAAAAAGTGAGGCATTTTGGTTGTCTTTTATCCTACGTGGAGTAAATGTTCCTCCAATTAATTATTATTTTTTATCCTTTTTGTTTTTGAAATATGAATGAACACAAAGCCTAATGTTTGATGCAAAATTAAATTAATCATAATTATGCATGAATCACACCAGGTATGCATCTAATATGTTTACTTCATAGTGATTATAAGGAAAATTTGTCCAAATGTGGACAATTTGAGTTTTTGTTTTTGAAGTGGATAGGTTTGTTATCTCTTGTATTGTTGTGAGTGCATATAGTCCAATAGTTTTTTTCTTCAACTATTTTCATGAATGTTTGTGTTCATATTACCAACGACACAGTTACTATGAACCATTGTACTTTGGCTATGGAAATTGTTCCGATGATTGTTGAGATATATGCAATTGGAGAAGAATATATTTTCATTATGCAAATATGCCATTGAACATAAACCTTTAACATAATAAGCTCCACTTTGTGGTTTTTTGTTGCAATTATGTTTATGTTTTTCTCTATAGAAGAAAGGACACCATGGAAAAAATATGTCAAATTGAAAATGTATTTCAAAAATTTGTTTTTATCTGTAGGCAATTTTTTTGTGTTTGTTGCAAACATACAATCATATTGTTCATAAGGTCTTCATCTTGTAGAATGATATCAAGGTGTGCATGTAAAATGTGTGTTAAAAGCTACAATTGAAAGTTTGTTGCAGCATGTAATTGAACTTTGCACATAGTATATATTCAATGAACCATGTACAAATATCGAGATTCCATATCATTTTTTTGCCACCTTTTTGTTTACACAAAAAATTTCCTATGTCAACTTTTGGACTAGAAAAAATATGGTGTCTAGATAAGTTGTCAACTAAAGAATAGATTATTATTATTATTATATATAAGTTTGTAAATTTAAAAATATAAATTTTATGTTCTATAATGGTTTGATTCACTTTGATTTACCATAAGAAAAGCAATGTTTACCATAAGTTTCTAGAGTTATAAGATTGACCAAAATTTTCAAATTCACATAAATATAAAATCCTCTACTAATAATTGCAAAGGATTTGCGAAGGTTATTTACAGTTATAAATTCTCGGTGAAGGGAGGTTTTTTGTGTAGGTTTCTTTTACCTTGGCGTGTTAGGATCGGTGTAGTATATATCCATGTGCACCTGTGTGTTGTAGATTTGTTCACACTACCACAACCACATGAAGGTGATCAAACTAATCATGTTGAGCCAAGTACTGGAACCAATATTCACCATGGATGCACTAGTGCACACATGACAATATGGATCCTTTGGGTGGGAATTCCATTATGGATCCGCATTGCATAAATTTCAATCTAGAGCCTTCAATAGTCACATTAAATAGCATTAGGGGCCTATAATAATTTGATTCCCTCATGCCTAAATAAACATGATAATGACCAGTGACATTTGTTTCATATTACACCAATGATGGGCGACAAAGTGGCAATGTAGAGCTTTGGGATATGCTCATGAAATAATGCACATGTGTTATAAAAAAGAATATCACTTTCTAAAGGAGCAAAGATTATCAATCTATAAAATTTGAAAACCACTACAAAAATGCACTCATGTTGTCTTTGAGTAAAATATAAACCATTCCTATACTTTAAAGGGATGCCTTTCAATAACTAAATGACATTACAAGGAGGTGAGACAACCTATGCTTTCGAGAAAGGATTGCTTGATTAGATAATACATAACATTGCATCTTGCAATTGTTGGTCAATAGCAAGGTCTTTGAAATGTAACATAATAGGAAGAGTTTCCCTTTGAAGTACTCTTTGCTTATTGGAACATGCAAGTTAGCTTATATTGAAATCCATTTTACAAATGGTAGTCTAAGAAAAGTTTTAAATTCACCAAATTGGGTTGGTGTAAATCAAAGGTTGAAGGTGCATGTCTATTTCAAAATTTAGTCAGCACTAGAAAACTAGTATTAGCACTTGACAATCATAAGTACCAATGGGAGTGAGTTAACATGTAACATGTCCAAATTTAAAAAAAACCATAAAGTTAAGGCACACACTATCAAAATCAATGCATTTACACAAATATAAAAATGGATTTGGTGCAATGAACAACATGGTACTAATCTCCCCCTTTGTTATCTGAAAACTCATTGTTATGTGGCTTGATTTCATAGGTGACATTTTGTGGCACACTTTCTTTGCCTTAGATATGTTAAGGGTTGAATGTGGGAATTTATTATAGAGTAAGGTGAGGCAATTATCATTGAAACACAACCAACTATTATGTTTGTTACGATGTTTATAAATTGTGTGCACTGCATCATGTCTATGTTGGATGCAACTTAGACAAGATTGATGTTATTGTTGATATAGGGTTGTTCGATAAGTTGAGGGCTTATTTCCTATATTACACACACCCCACCCTAATAATTAAGCAAGTGATAAAGTTGAGTGAAATCAATCTCAATAATTTACACTTTATTGATGAACTTCAATAACGAGTTAGATATAATAAATTTTATCGTATTTAGGGGTCGTGTTGCTTGGAATTTGAAGAGCAAAGAGGTTTATCACTTAAAATGGTGCCTAAAACACTAGGTGGGAATGATGTATATATAATTTTTTGGCCCATTACAAAGAGGAATTCGAAAAAAGGATAGAATTAGAACAAAGAATTGACCCTTTTACAAGAAAATGGAACCCATGCTTCAAGAGACTAAAGTGAATAAGATGATGGACATCAACCAAACTCCCTTAGACATATGACCATGCAACCAAAATATTTATTTCAGTGGTAAATTTTTAGATTGAATGAATCCCCAAAATCTAATCTCGATAGCTCAGCTCGAAGTGCACAAAATTTGTTCAATCAAGCGTAAAGTTGTAACAACATTATGCATATGTTGACTTTGACTTACTCAAATTATGGACCTTGTTCTTCTTTATATTGTCAATTTCAAGTTATTACAATCCCCATGCTTTGAAATGGTGTGGACCTCCTTTCCAGGACTGATTTCAATGGTTGTGTGATTAATTTGTGTGGTTTTACAACTCTACAATGCATGTATTTCAACAAAAGTCAAAGCATCTATACATTTACATCAAGATCTAGAATAAGATAATATTGTGCTATATATTTTAGAGGAGGGACATATATATGGAGATATCACAATTACACACTTACCACTTAACAAGGAATCATTGAGCCTCTAAGTCAAAATGAGATACAACTTCCACATATGGGTGGAGAGAAGAAAAAGGAGATTTTCTAGAATCTAAACTTCCGCATTAATCGAACCATCTTTAGACCACTCAAAGGAAACTACACAACAAGCTCTATATGCTATTTCTTTTATTATTCTCTTTTTCAATTCATGGCATTTACTTTACTTCCCATTTTTTTTCCTTTTGGCGTTCCTTTGCCCCTTTTGGGGCAATTGCTAGTATGTATATATGCACATAATATGATATCATGTATATTAAATATCTTCATTGACCTTGTGGGTGTGAGGATAATATAAAAAAATGGATAGACAGGGTTGCACAATTTTTTAGAAAAGAGTTCTCATAGTTGCATTTAATATGGTAGAATGAAAAGTGAGACTTTGCAACCATGTTTATTTTTTATTTATTTAAATCAAATTGCTATTTTTGGGAGAAAATAAATTTATTGATTGTTGAATATTATTCTACTGGGATATAATCTAAAGAAAACTTGGATGAGGATTTTTTTTATATAAATAGGAGACTTGAGATTGGAAGAAGGAGGTTCTTTTTTTTCTTGGGGCATATTTTGGGAGGATAAGTTTTGAAGAGTTGGAAGAGTTTGAGAAATATTGGAAGACTTAGCATACTGGTGCATCGTTGTTATGTTCTTTGGGGGTCTTGGGCATGTAGGGCCAGGAGGCCATTTGGATGGCTTCCTGGGGCTAGGGAGCTGATTAGGCCCTTAGTTGGCTGGGAGGTAAAACCGTGGTTATGCTTGGGCAATGAATAGGGAAGCAACTTGAGGGGAAGATGGATGATTCCTTCAGTCTAGACTTCCTCAACATTCTTATATCGAGATATTATTCTCGTGATTTTAAATTACTTATATATTGTTGTAAACATCTTATATGTTATTGTAAAATGCTTATATGTTGCTTATATGTTTCTTATATGATGTTGTAGTTACATGATTCATTATGATATTCCATGCTAGGTGAATCACTAAAGGAGTATTAGTATTTTTGAATTATTCGATAAAGAAGTAAACACCATTTATGGGTGTTACATCAAATTTCTTATCCTGGATGGTAGGCGTAACTTCTTTAGAGCTTCTTTGGGGGTTTGTGTTGAGGTGGGCATGAAGTAAAAGTTACCTACCTTTATTTCAGTTTTCTATGGGCTTAGACAATAGAAAGTTCAATACCTAAACCTCCCAAATGCATGTTTTTCATATTAGGCTTGGGATCATTTGATTTAAGATTGCCCTTATTGTTAGCCTAAACCACGATAGGGTAAGGGAGAGGAATGTTTCCTTCAACTCTAGGCTTAGGTACTGGTGGCACCTTTGTGGCCTTAAAGACAATGTTTGCTAGTGGATTTTTTGTTGGTTCAAGTGACGGTGGAGGAGGCCATGCTAGAGCATATACAAGTAGGCTTAGTTCTAGTGGATCTAAAGTTGGGAGTGTCAGCGAGGGTGTTCTAGATTTAGGTAGGGGTTTTGGTTCAAGTACATATTTAGGTGACAATCTAGGAGGGATAAGAGCTCCAAGAGGGGTTTAGCATAAGAAGGTTGGTAGGCATGCTCCAAATCTATCTCCTATTTATTCGTTGGCGAGTGGGTAGCTCAGAAGCCCTCAATCAAGAGGCCCTAGGATACAGATTGAGACACTATAGATGGATAATATTAACAAGGAGGTCGAGCAAGGGTGGTAGGTTAAGTTTGCAAGTGGAAGGTGATCTCTTCGCCTATGAATCTGGACAAGACTAGAAGGTGATGAACCCCTGGTGGAAGTCCTATATGGATGTAACAATTCAATTAACAGATTCTCAGATTCTGTTAGGAGAGGTTTTTTAATGGCTAATTGTTTCGATAGCCTTAGGAATTCATTATTGTTGGAATGAATCTCAACCTACTATCATGGAATGTGATAAGGATAACAATTCCTAGCCGCAAACAATGTGTCATAGGGGTATTGCAAAGATTTTGGCCAGATGTGCTCTTCTCACAAGAGATAAAGTTAGTTAGTTTTGAGCTTCATAATAGGGTGAATTGTTGTAGGAATGGTCCCTTTTGGGTTTCCGATCATTCTCAGGGGAGTGGTGGTGTTGTGCTTGCTATCTCTTCTTCACTTCAACCTCTGGTAATGGTGTCGAGTTGGATATAGATAACAAATGTGAATTTGGGTTATTATTTTGACTTATGATCGAGTGATTAGGTTTAACATAGTGTATGCTCTAAATTCTGGCTTAGATTGGGTCCAATTATTTGACTAGATGGTTTCATCTCTTCTGACAACAAAGTGGATTACTGGGGTTGACTTCAACATGGTCAAGTGGGATGGGGACACATGTAGTAGTAGAGCATGGTGATTAGTGCTTTGGAGAACTAGGTTTGGTATAGGTGCAAAGATAATTTCTATGTGTTTGATCCCAATTGGAAAGAAAAGAGGTTAGAATATGCTGGTTGGTACACAAGGTCCAATTATCATTAAGGACAGGACAAAGTGCAGGTGCGATTGGAAAGATTCTAAGGACCTAGAGAGGAGATTATGTTTTCAGGCAAGCTTCGTTGGGTGGATGTTTTGATGAATTTAATAGGTTTAGATCATATGTCAATCCAATTAGTGATATCGATTGGGATTTATTTAGACACACCATTAGCTTCAGTGTTTAAACTAAATGTGTCTCACTTATACTCTTTAGATTTCTGTGCTCTTGCCTAGAGGCTGTGGAATATTTTCCCTCATCCAATAGGAAACTAGGGGTGAGTTCTATGGTGGGAGGTTGTTGTGAGACAAATGATTAAGTTCACGTGGTGTTGGGGAAGGATGTTGTCTTAAAGGAGGCCGAAGGAGATGTAGGTGGCCAAGCAATGCTCAAAGCATGTTAATATTTTCCTCAAAGAGGACAATCATAATGTTACTCTTCAAGAATAATCAACAAAGTTGGAGATGGCTGCGAGGCACGAGGAAGAATATCTTACCAATGGGGTCAGAGTTTGTTCTTGGCTACAATGGATTGTGGATGGTGATGAGGGGTCCAAGTTTTACTTTGATTGCTTGAAAAGGAAAGTTGTAGTGGAAGGAGTGCTTGGTCTCTGCAGATAAGATGGTGTGCTTACTGAGGATCCTGCAAAGATTAGAGACATGTTTAGCGAGCATTTTCAATCTATTTTATCTCCTTATGTGCCAACAGATGGTGTGATTATCGCTCAAGAAACTTGTCGCAAGGTATTCCACCACAAGGTCTCGTGTGGTGATTGGGACAGTTGGACTTGGATATTACTTCAGATGAGCATTTTATTGAGCTAATGTCCATGAATAATTCCAAATCCATTGGGTTGCATGGTATGACTTGTGATTTCTATAACTCCATGTGGGATTGCACCAAGAATGAATTTGTTGTTTGGTGGTTGAATATGTCTTTTATAGCTATCTTTATGAGTCTCTTAATCAAGGGTTGATTAAGTTAATTCCCAAGAGTGCAACATAGGAATCCATATGTGTTTGGAGGCCTATCACATTTCTTTTAATCGCATGCAATATCATGGAAAATGCATTAGCTCTGAGAATCTATATAGTAGAAAAATATGTGGTTTGACAGGAGCATATTAGTTTTGTTAAGAAGATGTTCATTGTTGATACAATGGTATTGGACTGGGAGGATATGGAGTGGGCCAATGAGACAGGTCACGAATGTATGTGATCAATCCCAAGACTCTATTGGACCCATCAACTATTTCCTAGTCCCAGTCGACTCCTTAGTCAGATCCTCAACTCGCTCCTCCCAACAGATCGACTCGTTCCTCCCAACAGATCAGTCGATTAAGCAACTTGAGGACCAATGCAACATGCCCAAAGAAACATGTCTAACATATCATCATACATGCCCGATGGTAATTTATGATTTCAAGAGATGTTAGACGACATTCTGAGCTATTGGAAGGCATCAGAACCGCCACCGACACGGTAACGATGTATTTTCATCTTCTTCTAGCTAGCGACTGGGAATAAGACACATGGTCTCTTTGTAACTGTCTTTTTGTAACTGAAATGCCGCAAGTAGTTATCTAAGTGTCCCTCATATTTGTATAAATACTTGTAAGCTCGAAGATGAAAGGGCCTTTTGGTTCTCGGCTCTTGATTGCATTAAGATTAGTTCCCAAATAGGAGGCTCGATTGGTTCCCAACGGTTCCTACATTTGAACTCTTACGAAAATTTCTCAATAGAACCGGAGTTTTCACCCTTGGGGTTTCTCCGTTATCAATTCCTATCTCACATTCTTCTGTGATTAGCATTGTATATTAAATTTTGCAGTTGTTTGGTGTTTAGTGCATTCTATTCTTCATAGTTGTTTCTATGATCAAACTAGCACTATAGCGTCTGCCATAACAATATCTGACTTAGTTAGTCAACTCTATTGTCCTCTTGTCGACCTCCTGGGAGACACGGATCATTGGTATCAGAGCCTATTTTCTCTAGACTTGTTTAAGAACTACTTGTGTAGTTAAAACGACATATTCATGTCCAAACATGCTCTAAGACTTAGATATCCAAGATACATCTACCTTCGACTTCAAAGTATTTATCTGCTTGCAACACCAGACCAAATATGGAAGGTGAAATAGAGAGAAACACGCCTAACAGCAAAATTGAACGACTCATTGAGCAAATACTCGCTCAACAACAAACTGAAATGTATGAGCATTTCAATGAGAGTCTTGATTGACTCATCAGTTCATTTGGATCGAATTCAGTTAGCAACCCGAGGAGAAATTTGTTTGATAAGGTTGGCCCCTTTAAGGTGTAGATGAACTTGGATATACCAAACCTGGAAGGAAAGATCGATGCGGAATCTATAGACAATTGGAGTCCTGTTTCTCTAAGAATCAACTTTCTGAGGTTGAGAAAGTCACCCTTGCATCTTTGAAGATGTCGACTTCTTTACATTGCTGGTGGGAAAATCTCTTGACGAAATCCAATGAAGACGGTAACGCCATCGACACATGGGCCAAATTTGTTGAACATGTACCGAAGGAATTTTATCCACCCAAGTACATAGAACAACAATACAAGAAGTGGCAGTAGTTGAGACAATGGAAGGATCAAATTGTATAGAGTTATACTGATCAATTCCATTGACTAATGGATCGACTTGGTGTTAGGGAGAAAGAAAAAATACTTGTTCTGAAATATATCAGTGGTTTAGCTCCTTATATCCAATAAGAGATGGAATTACTCACTATTGGAACTCTTGTAGAAGCATTCCATCAAGCCATCAAGATCGATATGAAATTGAAGGCGAAAGGACGTTTCTTGACCAAACCGGCTGGTCGACCTTTTGAAAAGAAATCTCAATAGACCGCCAACTCCGATAAGTCAAAACGGTCTTCCCAAACTACTACCTAGAAGTCGGAATAGGGTAAGAATCCTTACAGTAGAAAATTGAGTAAACAACTTCCTGTAGGAAAATGGTGCGACTACTACAATTTAGCTTGGCATGACACATCGAAATGCAAAGCTCATAATACATTCTTGGCACATATGTCTACTTCTGACTCAACCGACAATATAGTTGTCGAGTCTGACCCCGACTCTTTGACTTTAGTAGCATCGACTTTGACAACTCTCGCAAACTCGATCGTCGTCGACGAAGAGGAAAGATAACAACTATTCCATACACAGATATGGGTTCAAAATCACCCATTGCATCTGACTGTGGGAAATGGTAGTCAAAAGAATTTTGTCTCTGAAGATATTGTGAAAAAATTGTGTCTTGTTACTACTCCACATCCACAACCTTATAACATCGAATAGATGAAAGATGGACAAGAACTTAGGATCACAAAACAGTGCAAGTTATCTTACTTCATCAAGCCTTTTCAGGATGAGGTGCTCCGCGACATCGCTTTGCTTTCGGTAACCGACGTACTGTTTGGAAAGCCTTACTTGTGGGACAAATATGGAAGGTATCAATTGAGACAAAAAAAAGTGATTGTCAAAATCCAGAATTAGTGGTATGTCATTCTTGAACGTCGACCCACACCAACAGTTGAGATGGTTTCAGCAAAGCAAGCCAAGAAGTTGATTAACCATGCTCATAAATTTATGTTGTTAATGATCAAACCTCAACACTCCTGGAATATCATAGTAACCGGTTGTCTCTCCACCAACTACGACTCTTGACAACAACAACAAGTCGATAGAATACTTGAAGAATACAAAGATGTGTTCAAAGATCCAACTGGAATACCACTACATTTCCAGGTAAAACACTCCATTAATCTTGTTCCTAGTTCTTCATTACCTAATGCATCTGTTTACAGAAGGTCTGCTTTAGAAAATGAAGAAATCCCAGAAAAATCTAAGACTTGATCGAAAAAGGGCATATTCAACCTAGCTCGTCTCCTTGTGGAAGTCTAGTCGTCTTAGTGCCCAAGAAATACGGGACATGGCGCATGTGCATTGACTACATGGCTCTCAATAAAATTTCAATGAAGAATCAATTTCCTCTTCCTATAATAGATGAATTACTTGATTATTTGAAATATGCTAAATTCTTTACCAAACTTGACCTCAAGTCGGGATATCATCAAATTCCCATAGATTCCTCAGATGTATGGAATACTGCTTTCAAAACTAGGGAAGGTTTATTTGAATGGTTAGTCATTCCTTTTTGGTCTAACTAATGCACTTGTGAGTTTCATGAGATATATGGATGCTGTTCTTAGACCTTTTTCAGGGAAATGTGTCCTTCTTTATCTAGATGACATCCCAATTTTCAACAGATCATGGGAGGAACATTTGCAACAACTTAGCAAGTGCTTAATGTTCTTAGACGACACAAACTCTATTTGAACTTGGAGCAGTGCTCTTTTGAATTACAAGTTTCAAATACTTTGGATATGTGATCGAATCAACAGGCATTCAAGTCGATCCATAAAAGATACATGCTATCAAGGATTCGCTCGCTCCAAAAAGCATTCAAGAACTAAGGAGTTTCCTTGGTTTGGTGATTTTTTACAACAAATTTGTGTTGGGATTCAACCACATAGCATGAGATTTGAATAAATTAACCAAAGGAGGTGGAAAGATAGCTTTCAAATGGAATACAACACGCCAACAAGCTTTTGAATAGCTCAAGAACAAGCTTTGCACCGCTCCAGTGCTTGTACTATTTTTTTTTTTGTAAGTAAGATAGGAACCTTGAATTGCCTTAAAGGAGAATAAAGATACAATACTATACACTGCTACCTACCCGAAGGCCAAGTGAGGTGGAAAAGAGAGGCTAACAGCCAAAATAAGAACTTAGAACGCAAAGCCGAATTGGCAAGGAGAAACGGAAAACTATGACAAAGAGATAACCTAGAAGAAAATCAATGCTCTGAGATAGGATGATTCTTAGATTTACCCTTTTTTCCTTGTTTTTTCTTGACTTGTATCCAGTCCCCTAAAGCTAGGGGCACTAAGGCCAATTGCATCGCGTCATTGGTCTCATGGTGGAGATCCTTATCAGAATCTGAAGAAGAAAAATCATGATATATTTTTTGCCCTTGTGGAGGGCCACCTTTCGTGCTTTGGTCTTCTTGAAGAGGCATGTTCACCTCGGGAAGAGGTGGAGTGGAACTCCACTCCTGGTTGGCTGTAGGTGTTTCTTCCTCCAGCTGGTCACTTTGGTCATCATCATCCTGCAAGGGCGTCCCTGGTTTCCAGCGTTTGGCTTTGTGAGCCTTCATAGTCTTGTGGTTTTGGGGCTTCCTTTGCGGGCAAGCATTATGGAGGTGTCCCATTTGTCTGCATATCCGACCCCTGAAGGCTGTGTTTTCATAGTCCAAGGTTTGAGACCAGGTGGAGCTGCCAATATTCAGGTTGAGCTTGTCAGGAAGGCCTGAACTGATGTTAATGGAGGCGTAGACGTGGGCATAGGTGAACAGAACTTGTGCTGAGCGAGTTTCATCGGAGGATAAGAAGCAACCTAGAGCATTACCAATTCCTTTGAAGACCGACTGAGTCCAGAAATGGATAGGTAAGTTTGGAAAACGAACCCAGATGGGCACTTTGGTCACTACCATGGTTGAAGGGTCGAACTCAGGGAGCCAGGGGGTTAAGAAGAGTCCTGCAGACCCCCAGAACCAAGGCTCCTCTCTCATGATAGTAAGAAGGTCATCTCAACAGGAAAACATTGCTAAAAAGAAACCTTTAGAGAACAACAATACCTGAGGATTTCCGGTCCAATTTGACTTGATCCACCCAAGGAGATCCTTAGTTTTTGGCCAAAACCCATTGAACCTGCAGATGAGGGTAAGCTCCTTGAACAGGGTAATTTGTTCGATGAATTCCGGTTGAGAGATCTCCACAGAGGGAACCAAATCTGTTTTGTCCACTATGTAGACAGGGTGAGAGGTTTGAGCCGGACCTTGCGTAGGAGAGAGCCCCGCCCACATTGCCTCCTTGAAAGTCTTGTACTGAGAAACCGAGGGTTTGCTGTTACCTCCTTGCAGGCTTGCCACCATGGATATGCAAGCGTCCTTTGAGATCCCAAGGCTGTGAATTAGCCGGTGGTCAGAGAGTTGCCGCCCTGCATAGACCAGCCTCTGCAGCCCAAGAGGGGTTCCTTCAACATGTTGAATCATTGATTTCAGCTCCAGAACAGAGTGAAGGTGGGTAACTCGTAAGCAAAGAGATACCCCCTTCAGAGATCTTACAAAAATCGAAAAAGGGGCAGGATCTAGAGGAATCCTGATGGCTTTGGCTCATCTCTCTATTGCGGGATCTGTGGCAACAGTCAGGTCCGCTAGGGCATGACTTACAATGTAACCGTGATCTTCCACCTTCGAGAACTCCGTCTGAGTAGGAGGTTGCATTAGCTAGCAAGGCGACGACGAGAACACTGTGAGCGCCATCAGAATGGATCCATATTCAATCGCAGCACTCTCATCCCTGTTGAATCCCCAAAGGGCCAAAGAAGCTTCAATCACTGGGGAAGGCCCCGCAGTCACCATCTCATCGCTGCCGTATTGGCAGATCTCGACCGTGACTAGGGTTAGCTCTCAGAAAGGAGCATGCCTTGCTTGGGCCATGAGAGGCCTCACAGGTGAAGACGACGGCTTCCATGAAGCGGCCAAGCGGCCGTAGGGACCAGCGGCGGCACAGGTTGTTGCTAGGGTTTCCTGGGATCGTTCCATTTTCACATTATTAATAACTCGATTACGATCATCTTTGAATTAGTGCTTGTACTAATTGATTTGCAATATCCATTTTAAATGGAGACCGATGCATTTTACTATGCCATGGGCGTCATGATTATGCAAGCAGGTCACTCGGTAGCATTCCACTCTGATACTTCCAATGATACCGTTTGTAAGTATTCTACCTACGAGAAGGAACTGTATGCCATTGTAAAAGCTCTTAAGTAATGGAGACACTATATTTTAGGCAAATAAACGGTCGTCCATATTGACCATAAGCCTTTATAGTTCAATCTATCACAGTCTAAGTTGCAGACGATGAGACAAATCAAGTGGATTGGTTACTTACAATAGTTTCAGTTGGTAATTAAGCATCGAAAAGGCAAAGCCAACGCAACATCCAATTGCCTTAGCCGACCACCAATTACTTCACTTCTTACAGTGTTAAGTATTTATGGTTAAACACCATTACTTGGTCGTGACTATACGAAGAAGACATTAATTTTTCAACGGTATATCGACAGCTCTAGACAAAACAGTCAATTGTTCTCGACTACCATGTGAAGGAAAACTTTCTTTACAAGCTAGGAAAACTTTGTGTACCTTCTGGTGAGCACCGACAAAAGCTCATCTGGGATGCACACTACAACAAAACAACATGGCACTTTGGAGTGGCAAAAAAATTTGTTGTGGTCCAGAAGTATTATTGGCCTTTGCTCAAATCAGATTTCGACAGGTACATTAAGTCATGTGTGGTTTGTGCCATTGCCAAGTCACTGAATAGACAATAGGGTTTGTATACACCCTTTCCCATTCCTAGTCAACCATGGGAATATATTTCCTTGGATTATTTGACTAGACACAAGCATGATGTAATCGTGGTAGTGGTTCAGAGATTTTCTAAAATGGCTATCCTCATAACATGCAAGAAGACCACAACATCCCAACAAACTGTTCAAATCTTCTTTGAGACTGATTGGAAGCACTATGGCTTGCCGAATTCAATCATCTCCGACCACACCTCCATATTTGTTAGCACATTCTGGAAGACCCTTTAGCATCACCTCGACACATAGCTATCTATGTCGACAGCGTTCCATCCTCAAACTGATGGACATACATAAGTTGTGAATCGGATGGTGGTACAATTGCTTCACATGCAAAACCACAAGCATCACAGAACATGGGATGAAATTCTTCCATACATCCAACATAGCTATAATCGAGCACATCATAGTTCAACAAGAAAGAGTCCATTTTAAATATGTTATGGATTTCAACCCTCAGCGCCTACTGACTGGCTTGGTCGACACCAATCGTGGGCAACACGAAATTGACAAGGCACTCAAGTTCAAGGATCAGGTGTGTGACATTCAGAAACAAGTACAAGATATGTTGCAACGAGCTAGTGAAAATTCCAAGTCCTGACACTATACGCATTGTATTCCTCATTCATTCAAAATTAGGGATCAAGTTTGGTTGCATCTTAAGAAAGAAAGATTCAGTGACCAACATAGGAAGATAAAACCTTTACAATATGGTCCTTATACCATTCTTGAGAAAATTGGGAAAATGATTTTAAGCTTAGCATTCCACCATACTTGGGCCTGCATCTAGTGTTTGATGTGAACTTGCTTCGACTATATTTTCCACGATTATTGGAACAAATCAACTTACAACCGACAGATCCGGAAGATATACACCTAGACACTCATGATCCTCTTGTTTCCGACACCAACATTGGACAACAAGCATGTCATACAAGGACACAAACAATACCTTTTTTCAGGTGGCCAAGGCAGGACAACTCCTATCTCAATGAAAGAGATATCCTCTCCCTGAATTGGAGCCCAAGTTTCCTCATATGTGCAAGCAGGAAATGGGGACCATTGCCACTTAAGGGTAAGTTTGATCCATCCCAAGACTCAAATGGATCCATCGACTATTGCCTAGTCCTAGTCGAATCGTTGTCGGATCCTCGACTCGGTCATCCCAACGGATCAGTCGATTCCGTAACTTGACGACCAACGACACATGTACGATGGATCATCATACATGCTCGACGGTGGTTGATGATTCCAACACATGTCAGATGACATTCTGAGCAGTCGGAACGCATCTGAACTGTCACTAAAGTGGCAACAATGTCTCTTCATCTTCTTCTAGCTTGTGAATGGGAAAAGACACATGGTTTCTTTGTAATTGTCTTTTTGTAACTAAAACATGATGGGTAGTTACCCAAGCATCCCTTAGAATCATATAAATACTTGTAAGCTCAAAGATGAAAGGGCCTTTTGGTTCTCTGCTCTTGATTGCATTAAGACGAGTTCCCAAAGAGGAGGCTCGATTGGTTCCCGATGGTTCCTACATTCGATCTCTTACGACGACTGCTCAATACAAACAGAGTTTTCACCCTTGGGGTTTCTCCGTTATCAATTCCTATCTCACATTCTTCTGTGATTGACATTGTCTATTAAATTTTGCAGTTATTTGGTGTCTGGTGTATGTTATTCTTCATATTTGTTTATTTGATCAAACTATCATTATAACGTCTACCATAACAGTAGCCGACTCATTCGGTCGACTCTGTTGTCCTCCTGTCAACCTCCTAGACGACACAGATCAATATGATGCTGAAGATACACTTTGATAAATCCTATGATCGGGTTGATTGGTCCTTCATCTCTAAGATGTTGACTTGCTTGTGTTTTGGTTTAGGTTATGTAGGCATGGTGAACACTTTATTCCCCAATGCTTCGGCCTTTGTGTTGGTGAACAAGGTATGCTCCATCAGATTGATTTGCACAGGTCTATTAGGCAAAGTTTCTCTCTGGCACCTTAATTGCATGCTTTGACTATGGATGCCCCATGGTATTTGTTGGAAGGAATTAATAGTGCTAGGGTACTACACTTCTAGATGGATTTGATATGGTTGATAACCACTTTGCAGATGACTCTCATTTATCTATTGGGATTGATTAGGGTTTAGTGGATGGAGCCCTTGCTTGTTTGGATTCCTTTTACAGTGCTTCAGGTGCCATTATTTGTCCTCACAAGACCGACTTTTGGTTGAGTGGTTTAGATTCTCCAGCTCCTTGGATCTTTATTGCATGGTATTACATCTATAGGGGGACAATTGTCTAATATCTTGGTATCTTATTTGGTACAGGCTTATCACTAGTGGCTATGTGGGATTGCTACCTACGAAGACAATAGAGCAAGCTTCATTGTTGAAATCACAATATCCCTTTTATAGGAACGTTGATGGTTGTAGGTCATGTTATTTAGGCTTCGCATGGTTACTCAAGAGCCTCTCCATTAGAATGTCTATAGTTATAATTGCTCTAAACATATAAACACAGAAATTTATTGATTTATTTTATAGTGATTCAGAATACAATTTTATTAATAACATTGTAAAAGATGTACCTCGAAACATGTAAATTTATGTGTTTTATATCTTTATAAGACTACCTTTTTTTTGGAAGGTGGCAAAACCTATCATAACTTAATTGCTAACCTACAATGAAGATAATAATCATTGGATGATATCTATGAATGTAAGCGGACCCATCATAATTATTCAAGTACGATCACACCACCTAAAATGAATTGTTCGTGGTTCATAAGTGGGAAAACTTCCACTCCTGCTAGATGCCTATGGGTCCTGAGTTGTTAAACTTTTTGCTTATGTTTGAGAAAGATGAACTCTAGCCAATTAGAGACAATTTTAGGCCATATTACAATCCCAATCTTTATAAGATGGCTTGTAGAACAAATCTCTCCTTTACACACAAATTATAAACTAATAAATAATATATTGTTACTCATTATTATTATAAGTTGCAATTTACTTAATTTAAGGGGTTTTCTTAACTAGTTGTTGAGCATGTTTGTTTGGTATTTGGTACTTGGTTAGTTTTGTGCCATCAAATGCATAATTAAATTCCCCCAGGTGAAGCACACTATTTTACATCAACCTGTGTA
This sequence comes from Larix kaempferi, assembly GCA_027924585.1. NCBI lineage: Eukaryota > Viridiplantae > Streptophyta > Pinopsida > Pinales > Pinaceae > Larix > Larix kaempferi. The sequence continues at coordinate 7,622,424 of BSBM01000698.1, forward strand.
ATAGGGATATCATTCACAAAAATGGTGAAGCATTCTTTGAATTGTTACTTGCAACCTATGAATGGGGAAGCATCCCTTGGATTTCATCATGAGATTTTCCTTATGACAAAAAAGTTCAAATTTTATTTATATAATACAGTATTCATAAATATAGTTTTGATGCTTAATGGTGGGGGAGATGATGTTAAAAAATAAAGTGATTAATAAAGAGTGGCAATAATGAGCTGGTCATTTATGACCTTAATGAAATCCAATGTTACTAATCTTTCACTTACATAATAGGAAAAACAATAAACAAGGAAACAAAATTTCTTAGAATATTTCAAGACATCAAATTCTAAGTACCATTACCTCCCAATCATTGCTTATTCTTAGCAACCTCTACATCATCCGCCCTACACTCTAAAACAAGACTTAATTGTCTTGCAGTGGAATCTCTAAAGAATAAAGCCTCTTCTTCAAAGATACATTGGGGATAACTTCTTCCATGTTAAAATAAATCAAAACATGAAAGCTAATGTTATGGCCAACTTAGAGGTCATTCTAAATTCCAACATGATCATCTTGAAGCATGCAACATGATCATCTTGAAGCACGCAAAAGGGTTTGAAACATCCTCATCCCACATCCCATGGTAAAGACAAACCAATTGCATAGGTCGTTAAAGGTAAACCGAGGTGAGCTTATGAATTTCAAATATAAAAGGGGATCCTCTCCCTCCTAATCTATGTTGCCCCTCCCTCAAGGATGACAACTTGTTGTCCCCTTCATGTGACCCCTTATATCTCGTGCCACCTCCCTCCCTTCTCCCTCCATATTTGCCTGACCCCACTTTCCTCTCTCACATGCCCTCTCCTTTGCTCCCCTCCGTCAATACTAATTTCTTCCCCAGCTATTCAACTCTAATTTTGAACAAACACCTCACACAACAAGTCCTTTCTTCTACTATGTCAAACCTACTCATTTCGGTAATGGTATCTAAACCAATAATAGCCGAGCCTTTTTATAATTCGAACATATAATCCCTATGTTGGTTGATTTGGGGTTTATTGTGTGTTTTATCGTGTCGCGTACAACTGCAACGTGGAATTCATTCCACGGCTCAAAATTAAAGCACATAAGCTTGGGTTCCCTCGAGGGAAGCGTTGAGATTTTGTTTTTCAAAAACGTTGACAGGCTGGTACATTTCCCAATAAATAAATAAAAAATCATATTTACTTTTCAGGAATGTTGTCTCGTGAATATTAAAAATAGCTAGAAAACAAAACCATGGTGAAAAATCATATTTACTTTTCAGGCATCTTGTGTCTCGTGAATATTAAAAATGGCTAGAAAACAAAACCATGGTGAAAGTACACTTTTTATTTCGAGAAGAAAAATAATCTTTTGCTATTCATTTATGAATTAAAGAAACTATATTTTATCTATTGTTCAGAAGACATTACAACTCATTCAGAGTATTCTAAGGTATTTACGATCATTCAATAAAAACCAAAAACTCTTTTGCTATTCATTTATGAATTAAAGAAACTACATTCTATCTATTGTTTAGAAGACATTACAACTCATTTAGAATATTCTAAGGTATCTACGATCATTCAATAAAAACCAAAAAATATGTTGTTATATGTCTTTATACTGATCCATATAACTGTATATTACAAAATCTGTCATTCTAAATTGTACCCATATATAACTCTATGGTCTCTTTAGACCTAGTTAACTCCAAATAGCTAGTATCCAAAAAACTTTCTACAACAAATATAGAGACCGATTACTATGCAAAATTAAATAAGTATTACAGAAAAAAGCGCATCAACTTTCAGAATGTTTATCATTTTCTCCTCCATAAGTCTATCCTTCACAAGAAAACTAATAACCACCCTTCCTTCACCCATTTCCAATTCCTTCTTTGATAGAATATCAACCTTTTTGTTATAAACCTTGCTCACATGGCTGAATGATATATATGCAATCAATTTTTGAAGGTTCACAATCCTCTTTTTCCAGAAAGATAATGATGGCACATGTAATTTATGAATGCTCAAAGCCCATTCAATGATAGCATTTGAATCGCCAAAAATATCAATCCGGTTTATCCACAAGGACTAGGTCAAATGCAAAATACCCCACAAGGAAAGTAACTATGATCTCGAATTGTTCCCAGGACCACAACCAAAATGCATCTCCACCCAATGATCCTTATCTAAAATCAAGAGACATCCCGCACCGCATTGACCTAATTGTGCTGCACTATCAAAACTGCCCATTGGATTACTATAACTCATCATAGGATAATCCAGATTTTTACCCTTCAATGTAGGTGCACTCCATTGTACTTCTGTCATATACTGCTTAATAAAAGCCACTAAACCATAAAATGTATATGTTTTATGTTCAAAAAATACCGAGTTCCTAAGACGCCATATACCTTAAATGAATCTTAATGAGTAAGTAATCTAAAAACTATAGCGCTCAGACCAGTTTTTCAAACAATTTGTCAAAGTATTACCAACCCAAACTGCCCATGTAAATATGCTATCTCATCCATAATTGTAAAGTGACTGTGCAATTTGTAAAAAAATAATCACAAGTTTCTTTCGCCTTGCAGCATAAATAACAAACTGATGGCCAACACCCACTATGTAATCTATATCTGTCACCATTGTCAAAGTACACAATGTCGGAAGTTATTGTTCCATTTGATAATTCCTTCAAATGGCGGATTCGATCAGACTTTGACACAACGTTGTAAATTGTGAAAGAACGGTCCATAACTTAAAATTGTATTTAGTGGGGTACATGGTACATGGTACATGAGGAGGGTTTACTTAAAACACTTAATGCTACTGCCGCCGAGAATATTAATTCCACTTCATAGGAGTTTACATGGATAAACAAAATGCATTTTACAGTTATTTATTTATTTTTATTATACCAGCTTATTGTAAACTTTTCCCGGTGAAAGTACTTTGACTATTGACAAATTCTTAATGGATTAAATTTTTTATCCAATCTCTATTAGAGAAATTCATTTTTTTTTATATTAAATCGAATATTATAAAAATTTAAAATATTTGAAAATATAATTTTTTATTGAATGATTTTTAATATCTTCGATGGAATTTTATATGGTTTTATAGGGTAGATATAAAAATAATTTTATATCTAATAAAAACAAAAATATTTAAACATTAGCTATTTGTTCTCTTTAAATTTTTTTTGGTAAGCTAGTATGCAAAAAGTTTTGAAACGGTCATCTAAGGAGTGTCTTATCAGTACACTCATTCACCATCTATTCTACGCCACCTAGGCTTGTCCTCCTTCTTAATTATCAGTCATAAATTTTTAGTATTTATATTAATGATTTGTCATAAACTTTTATTATCTCTATTAATATCTATTGTCACATAATATACAGTTAAACATAATGTGTAATTGTTATGTCCATGTAAGGGACACATATGAATCGGTTGCCCGGATTAGTTTGCTTCTATTACAACTAATTTTTTAGGGTCTACATTAGTCCATGACTTTTTTTTTTAAATTATAGATTTATCTTTTATTTGATTGACCCATCTGCATGTGATGTCGGTTTTGAAGTGTGTGCCCGAGCCTGGAGGGCGTGGTGATATAAGCAATGTTTAAGAGTCTTGAATGGCTTGCGTACGTGTGGTAATGATCTGTCAAGCGAATTTTTATTGCCACATAAGCTGGAAGCCGATGTATTGATTCGAATTAGAAACATTACTCTCCACCATGGATGAAATTTGAAGGGTGGGCTCCCATTTCACTTTGAAGGGCTATAAGATATTGAACTCTTCAATGCTAACATGTAAAAATAAATCATTCTTTTCATTTGAAAATGTAATAGTACATCAAAATTTCATTATTTATTAAAAGCAATGTTATTTTAATATGTGCTAGTGAAATAACCCAAGATCCCTTATAGAAGAAATTTCAAAAACTTAAATGAAGAAATCACTTGTTTTATAACCAATAGTGCTTGCATTGGCAAGTAATGAAACTTGTTCATAGAAAAATCAAAAGTAGCTATGCATGCTTTATATTGAAATACATTGTTTTACATACATATGTACATAGAACATACAACTTATCTTGAAACAAAATCTTAAAAAGAAAAGATTTCATACTAAGGGATAGATCACCACATGTTTGCACATCGTTGAGATTGTTAAACAACCACACAACAACTCAGTTAATGCCTCAAATTCTTTGTCTTTGATTACATTTGTCTTCAACTCTATGAGCATAGTAACAGTTGGTGAGTGTAGCCATCTTGTTTATATTGGAAATATGGCTGCCATTAACTTGGAAAAAAAGTAATGCTACTTAAACTCATATTAAAATGAAAAGGATAGTGTGCAAATTAAGACAAATTCCATCTAACTACAACAAAATATCAAATGATAGAGTGGTTCATTTCATTTCCTTTATTACAATTCAATGGATGCCAAACTCCTTGCGAATATGTCAATTTGAGGCATTGTATTTAGCTACCTGTTAACATAAATGAATGTTTGATTACTTGAAATTGGTTTTCTATGTCAATTATGAGTTGCACCAAATCTGATTGTGGCAAGCATGCATTCAAACACACGGATCTGATTGTAGCTCAAATGACAACAACTTACAACCATAACTGATATACAAATGAATGAAACTCATAGTCTTTGAAATTATTTTCAATCATAAATGAACAAAAGAAAATTTGCATTGCTACACAATTGAATATGATAATAAGGAGGACAGATCTGAATATGAATGCAAGTACAAGGGAGAGGATGACAAATTTGAATTTGAATGCAAGTATAAGGGAAAGAAGGGAAAATCTAAATATGAATGCAAGTATAAGGGAAATGAGGACAAATCTGAATATGAATGCAAGTATAAGGGAAATGAGGACAAATCTGAATATGAATGCAAGTATAAGGGACATGAGGACAAACCTGAATATTAATGAAAGTATCCTTATCTTCACAATTCATGTCTAATCCTGTAAATTAGTAAATAAATATCACATATCAGTCACCATCAAATTTTAAACAACAACATAGTTATATAAACATTAATCTATCTTCTCAAAAATTGTTTTCAATCATAAATGAAACGAAGAAAAATGACATCGCTACACAACTCAATATGATAACAAGGAGGACAAATCTGAATATGTGAAGTGTATAAGATAAAGGAGGACAAATCTAAATATTAATGCAAATATCCTTATCTTCTTCATTCATGTTTAATAATTGGACATTAGTAAATTATAAATATCGAATATCATTCACCATCTGATTTTAGCAAAAAATATATATAAACATTAAACTATCATCTTCAATTGCCAAATATTAACGTTCATAAATAAGTAAATATGCATGCCTAATTTAATAAACCAACATGTCATTTACATGCAATAAGAGTGACAACATCAAGCACCAACAAGCATACAATAAATGAGAAGACATCTTATAATAACCATACAATCCAGTACAAGGCACTAAACCATATTAAATGCTAAGAACAACATCCACTAAAACTTGGTGCATATAATCTTTATTAATATGTTTAGAATGCATGTCTTAGGTTGGGACTCAACATATTCAAAGAGGCTATGATATCAAGCTTCAATTACAAACTTGGAGGAATTCTTAGAAGACACCATTTTAGGATTTCTTGGAAGACTACATTTTGTTCCTTCCTACCTTGTCCCAACCCACACCTTGCATTTCCATCATTCACATATATCTTTTAGAGGACACACAATTATTAGTACTTTCCTTCAACATCGTGCTAGAGTGAATGTCGCTTGCATTGGTTGTATTGGAGGGTAGTTGGTCACTTATGTAAAGTAGGGTCACCTTTATTTAGGTCTTTCTTCAAACAAATCTTGCAAATTGCAAGCAAATTGTACATGCACATTGATGGCTATACCTATGCCTTACTTCTCATCATACTCATTAATCATGTGATAATGTTCCTTACTTCCTTCTCATACTATTTCATTTCAATCAAGTGCTTAAGTATGTCTAAATATGGGAATAATGCTTAGACAATACCTTAGAATTCATAGATTTGATATCTCAATTAATGAAACTAGTTAAAACAAAAGGAGATTTTGTGATCATTTAATTTTTTAAATTTTTACTAGTTGGAGAAACCACCCTTTTTTTCTTCAGAAAAACAAAAAATATTGTAACTTGCTATTCATGTGTGAGTCAAAGTTACAATTTCATGAGAAGTATGAGTTCTTCCACTTGGTACAAACCAATGACAAAACCACTGTTGATTATAGGCAAAAAAAGTACTAAACAATCCATATCTAATAGTGCAACATGCACATCCAAGAGAACACTGATAGTACCACAATCCATGCTAAAAAATTGTACTAAGAAAATAGAGAAGTGTAAAGAGGATCAAAGCCTTTACACAAGATCCTACATGTCTCCAAGAACGACATAACAGAGGGAAATAACAAAAATGGTGAACATATAAATGGCACAGTAGGTCTACAGACCCCTAAAAAAGGAACAATAAAATTGACAACCATGCAATTGAAAGAATAACAATTTTTTATAACAAATTGATAAGATACATAGGAGAAAATATTTTGTTTGAAGTTACATTTTTCATGTTGGTAGCCTAAAATCCAATATATAATATATCTATCCCCACATCGATTTTTCATTATCAGACATACCTTCAATGTCTCAATCCTTCTATCTCTTGTGGGATATTATCACTATAGAACCACTAAAAATTCATGTGTTTGTGGTCATAATATCCACATTGGGAATGTTGTTTTGAGATCTAGGATTACACCCAATTCAATCATATATGGTATATAACTCCTTGAACTTTTAATCCCAATTGATGAGAGAGGACTTGATTGAATATGATAGCAATATGAGAACAAAACTGAATAAAGATGCATCATGGGTATGATTTAAATATGAAAAGGTTATACACATACTTTTCATTAAAAAAATAATATTTTTCTTAGGTGCTAAATAAGCCAAGGTACCATGGTCGTAAACAGAGAAGGACCTTTATCAATTGGACGAAATGGATGAAATCAGTTAAAAACTAATAGTATTTTTAAAAAATGTAAATTAATATTTCATAATTACTCTCTCCTTCATATCAAACTACTATCTTAACATGGTTATGTGTTTGCAAAGACTATTATAATTGTGATATAAGTCCTACTAAACATATGGTAACTTGATGGAACCACATTGAAAATAGTTTCCACTACATAGTGTTAACATTCTTATATCTATCTATAAAAACAATGGACATTATGATATTGATTAAAACATTGTATCATCATCAACTTACTCAACCCAGTGGAATAGGTTGCCACAACTTCATTTTTGTCCAAGTTTCATAAACTACATTCCAATCTATCTCATGCAACTCTAAGGTTTTTAAAGAAAGTCCAGATCCATCATCTTTTTTTATATGGTTCAACTTAGTGAATTCTCTTTCACAACTGGCAGTGCCTACTAGAATACAATTTGCCACAATTTCATCAAATTTGGAAAAGAATCAGACCACTCTGGTTCACCTCTGCATTTCTACCATGCTCCAAACATGTTTTTCTTTGGACATGCTCAAGATGTATAGTGACAACAAAACTTTCCATTTCACCTTCAATTTTTTTCAGTATCAATTATTGGTGAGTTTCCAATATCAAAATTTTCACATAGATGTAACATCCATCATGTTGCTTTAGAATCTCTTTCATTCTCTTCTTCAAAGTAACAATGGGGACTAATTTTTTTGTTGCATTGAATACAGGTAAATATGCAAACCTATCATTGAGATAATCAACCAACTTTTGGATAAATGCTTTTCCTAAGTGAATACTATCTTCCATAGTACTAGACCCAAGCGAATTTGGTATAGGTTCAAATCTTAATGAATGTGCATGTGAAACACCTGAATTATCAATAAACTCCAAATTTCCATTTTATTATTTCTTTAAGAAATATGAAACATGTTGAGAACCAACCCCAAATACGCTTCGCAAGAATCTCCTTCGAAGAAGTTCAATGAGCACATCTAATTGCATACTAATGGATGTTATATCGATGTGTTCCTCTTGAAATCATTAACTCGAACTTATTTAGTTCAGTCAGAACATGAACGAGAAAATGGATGCAAAATTGAACTTGAAATATTGTTGCAATTTCATACATCTTTGCATCATCATGTTTCCATTCTTGTAACAATGTTGGCATGATTTTAACAAGCCTTTTCATAACCTGCCACCTACAAAGGCAACAAATTTGATGAATTTGAAGTACTTGCAGCTTGTCGATTTGAAATAGGTCCAACAAACTCTTAAATTCTCCATGCCTCTTTGCATATTTTTCTAGCCATGAATATACTCTATTGGCTAGTCTATCAATATAACTAAATTCATGAAAATAATTTCAAGCGTCTGTTATAGCTAAGGCCTCACGATGTAATACACAATGAATACATAACAAATGAGACACCTCACGAAGCAACTTAGCCACCAAACCTTCACAGATACCTCATGGATGAATCTCCATCTGACCCAAAACCCAACATTTGGTGTTTTCATAACTTCATCTCAAATAATAACCTTGATAGTGCTTCATACATGGATTGTGCAGTGTTGTCTTTGATTTTCAGAAGTCGAATAAATGTTTTCATGTGTGACACTCTCCTTCCGTCCATTAGGTATGTAATATATACAATCAAGTGATGCTCCATTGTTTTATCTGTGCTTTCATCAACTAACATGGAATAAAAAGGGTTAGAAATTTTTTTTCACCTTTAACTTTTCCCAATAAATCTCTTTTGCTGCAAGTAAAAACTCTTTACTGGATGTGATATTAACATATGAATAATATTAATTGGTTAATGGCATATTAGGAGTTCCCTTATACCTGTGCAAGTCACATAAGTCTTTGCACAATTTTAAAGGTGAATCCCTTATAACCACAAAATTCATAGTTTCCATAGCACTAATTATTCTGTATTTTTCAACATCTAGTATAAGTTCAATATGCTTTGGGATGGGTAAACATGGTTGTCTTTATTCATATTCAAATAGTTGAATTGAGCATTTATGAGCCTCAGATGATGCATGGGCATTTAATCCACTTAATTGGATTGTACTACTACAGTCCCTTGCAAATGGTGTATCTCCTTTGAACTTAACACAGCATAAACATGTGATGCGCTCTTCACTGTTTGGACCTATTATCAGATAAGCCCATTTTTTCATTAACTTCCATGTAAGTTTGAATGATATTTTGGTAGCTACTTGTAGCTAGTGTTTTCACACTAGCTCGTGCTAAAGAGCACCTAATAAGGATTCAGGAACCCTTAGTAGCAGTTCATGTAAATGGGTAAAAAACAATAAATAAACAAATGATAACTAATATATGTGAGTGCAATAATGAAAATAAAAACTAAACAAACTAACTTCTGCAGTAATAAAACGAGTAGGAACCCATGAATGAAAATTTGATTTTCTATATTAATGTGTAAAAAATGGTTTACAATATAAGGTTACCTCAAAAGATGAGGTTGTAGGAGCCCTTGCAGCCGTTCGTTGAGTAGGGCACCAAGTCTCCAGGGTTCCTTGCTCTTCTCCAAATGCTCAATCGGTTGGCCAAGTTTCAACAAGATGGGCACAAAAGCTTTAAAATGGTGAGCTAGAGTGCTATAGGAAATTGGGCATCATAAGGGTATGAAGAGTGAATGATGTATGAAATGGGGGGCCTCCATCACCTTTTTATAGCAATTTTGGGTGGTGGAGTGTTGGCCCATGGTTTTGGGCAACCAGTAGTATTGGGCAATGGTATTAGGTATTTTCCCTCTTTTTTGAGTTTATTTTGACTTTTTTTCTTTTTTCTTTTCTTTTAGGGATTTTGGACCCTGTTTTGAGGGTTTTTGACCTTTTTGAAGGAATTTTTTTTTTGAGGGAAATAATGGGTTTTTTGCCCATTTGGTTGCCATTTTAGGGTTTTTTGGGGTTTTGGAGGCCAAAAATGTAGGAAAAGTGGACAAATGGGTTATGTGACTAGGGAGATAAATTAGTGAACAATTTTTGGGTGTTAACAGATTCCCCCCTGATGTGTGAGGGTAGGAGCTCATTGTATCGCCGATAGACATAATAGGTTCAGTCGTTTTCCAGGGGTATGAGTATTGTGATGGCGAAGAGCAGAACCTGGTTTGAGACTGGAACATGTGCTCCATACAAATTGCAAAGGAAAAAACTGGAAATACATGACCTCAATAATGAATGAGGAATGATCTCAATATATGGATGAGGCAGGCATACCCATGCTCATATCAAGATATACAAATAATAATGAGGCCCAAAGGGGACCTGAACAATACATATAGAACTGCTGTGTACATCATAAGGGTCTAGAGGGGACAAAAATCTGGGACATACTCATGGTCCAAGCATGAATGGTATGGAGAACGGGTACATGGAAGCAATGACATCCATACTAAATGAAGTACCAAAACAACTGATGCTCTGTTGGATCTAAAGGTGTCCAACAACTGTATGGACTCAACCATTGACAGTCAAAATCTCAAAGGTAGATTGAACTGCATTTGAACTGGATACTCTAGGAAGCATGTATCTGAAATGACTCCGAACACTATCACCAACGTAGCCCAGATATCCGCGAGAACATTAAACTGAGGGTTCCAAATAGACTCACCAATGTGCTAGAGTCAAGGGACATCCGGGGTCTTCGACCAATAACTGAAGGGACCAATACCCGGCACGAAGCGCAACAGTGCGATGATGGTGTTGAAGTCGAGCACGTGAGAAAAAACCATTCTAAGAGGCACTAAGTACTCCTCTCAGATGGTCTGTGGGAACTCACCACTGATGGAGATGAGTCCAAGATACAAGGACCTCTGGGTCTATCCTATCGAATAGATGTGTTGGTGTCGACAGACGGAGAGCTGCAACTACCAAGGCAATGTCGTTTCCTTGATAGGAGCGCGAGGTGTACAACCAAGAGGTGATAGTACTAAATGTGAGATGGACATACTGTGGGGGGACAACAGAGGTCACAGAAGGGGGGGGGACTCAAACTTCCTTTGTTCAAAGTATGATGGTAATTTTGACCTAACAGCCTACGAAACTGACTTCGGGGAAGGGGATCATAGGTTAAGGGACTAGGGATTGTGAATGCAATGGGGGAGACTCAGGGGGGGGAACTGATGAGTGATATCAGGAGACTCTATGGGTGACACATTGTAGAATACTCTGAACAAACCCGACCATGGTGGGGGTGTTTCCATAATGGGGAGGACTAGATGTGATTTGTCGTGGCGCCGAGAGGCACCGTTTGGTCCTTCTTCATGGTTTAAGGAGCTCAAATAAGGGATAGAAGTGTACTCAAAATGGTACTGTCGTGTGGATTGGTACGAGCTCAGGATAGTGCGTGCTCGTGGGTGCTTTCAATTTTAAGGGGTCTGAAAGTGATAATAAGACTTTGAAATGGTGGGAAGGTACCGTCGTGTAGATTTATATGAGCCCAAGACGATGAATGCTCGTGGTTGCTTTCAATTTTAGAGATTTTGAAAGAAATAAGAACAATCTAAGAGGTTCTTTTTCATGTGTTAGTCTCCAAGGCCCGAAAAACATAAAAGTATGCAATGAAGAACTCTTCTAACCGATGTGGCTAGAGTATTCATTTTTCATAATTAGTCTACCAGGTCCGGAAAAGGGTTAAAATTATACCAAATAGATGCCCTTTCAGGTACTTTAAGGAGCATGAAAGAAAGAAAGATTGCTCAATGATCTTTTCATTCTTTTAGGAGTCAGAAAAGAGCTTAACATAAACTCCCTAAGTGCCTTTTTTGTAAAGGATTTGCTCGACCCAAAAAAGGGATAAAAGTATACTGAACAAATGTAATAGCCAAGCAAGGAGGAAGTGTTCAATCAAGGGACAAATGTGAGAACCGAGATAGAAGGTGAGGGGGGAACACTGATGGGGCCTCTTTGTGGGTTGATGAATGGTGGTAAAATAACGCAATAACTGCAGTATGGAGGGAGTAGAGGGCTCATGAGTAGGCCGCGATAGACCAAATGGTCAATATTGGGAAAAAATGACTGTGACCTGTGTGGCATGCAAATCGAGGTGGCGAGGGGCATGGGAAAAATGACCAAAAATTTCTTGTGTGAGAGCGATAAATGATCTCAAGCATCATCACAAGTGCGGAATTATGAATCTGGTGGTGCAAACGGTGCGAAAAATGGAGGTCATATGACCCCATAATGGTCAAAGCAAAAATTAGGGTAAAAATGACTATAAATAAAGGGGAGCCCACCAAGACAAGGATCTGGTGGTGGGGAGAAATGATGACCCGCAGGGGCGGAATAATAGGCATATCAAATCAAATATAAAAGTGACACGTGACCTTGAAAATGGTTGAGATCGCGCATGTGAAAAAGTGAGTAGGGTTAATGACCTCCCATTGTGGATCACATATGTGTTGGGTTGAGAAATGGGATCATTGAAATTCTGAGATAGATGTGACGGGGAAGGTTCAAAATCATTGAGCATGCCCCCTATCCTAGGGTCGAGGTAATATATTATGTCCCCTATCCTAGAGGTGTCAATGTAGTGTTGATGCTCTCTCGGAGAGGGACCAACAGGGCATTGACCAATTGCTAGTGGGGGGGTGTACCATGAGGCTGTGGGCCGTGGTGGCATACTGAAGCGATGATATGATTATGGGGGATTCCCCTTATGGGGTGGATTCCCCCAGTATCTACGATGAGAATGACGATGATGATGAGTAGGCAAGTTTTTGGGCTTGCCCCCATGCCATGGACTTGTGATTTCCTCGTCGATTTGAAAAGGTTGAACATGAGGGTCGGAGGGATCAGTTGAAGGGACTGATAGGACAAAGGGGACGCTAGTTGAAACCATGTAAATGGTGCTAATATATACCGAGGAGGAGGATTCAAGTGGGTGAATCTCCTCGATGGTAGTAGTGGATGACTCTAAAGAAGATTGATTCAGCTCGTGGAGGACCAATCTATACTCAGGTAAATCTGGACAATGATGTGAATAATGACTGTAGACTCTGCATACAGAGCAGGGGTGGTTGGTATGCAATGATTTGTTGCGCGGGTGGGGGGTGTTTTGGAGTTTGATAACCGGGATATTGGGGTCATCGTCCAACGTCTTCATGTGTTCTTAGAGTTTTCTTAGTTGTGGACAATTATGGGTAGCATGGACCAAGTCATCACACAAAGAACAATTAGGAGGTGCACGGAATGTGGGGGGAGGTTTCATATTTTTGGTGGCATGTGGTGCATTATGGGTGTGTGTGGCCTTGCCCTTAGTGTTGTTAGATGAAGACGTGGTCGCCACATCGGGGGGTGGATGATTGGAAGTGGTGATTGGTTGTATTGGTTGGAGGATGACTTGTGGTGTCGGGGGAGGATTAGGAGTAGGTAAGTACCACACGGGAAGTCCTAGTGTTAACCCGGGGAGATTCAGCGTGGCCATCACTGGTGTACTTACTGATCCTAAGGGTGGGAACAAGAATGAGATGATGTGGATCGATGTGGCTCCAACATGAATAGGAATCGATGGTGGTTGAGGCAGCAATGGTGGTTGCGAGTTAGGTACCGATTGTTTTGATGACATGTTGCACAAATTAGATATCTCAACGGTTGGTGAATGGGGTGGGATGGACCGTAACGTGGAGACCATTGGAGTCTCCGAATAAATTCCAAGTCTAACGGTGGAAACCAATGAGGTGGGCGCGCCAGAAACAGGTTGTTCAACCACGGGGAGAACATTTTCTGGTGCAGTGGGTGCATTCGGGTCATAGTAAGTAAGTTGGTCGATTTTAACAACCCGTCCCTCGTGGGGGAACATCATAATGCGGAAGAATGATTAAGAAACAACTTTCACGACGTACATGTAACTGCGTCCTAGCAGTAGGTTATAGTCAAGCTGTGCATTGACGACTTCAATGTCAATAAGGATAGTTTACCGGCTAATTGGATTGGGATGTTGGCCAGGAGGCCTTGGGGTTGAGCTGAACGATCGTCGTAAGATTGTAAGGAAGTTGTGGATGGCTGTAGTGTAGAGGATACAAGCTTCTGCCACACGAATATGGACATAATGCATGTAGAGGTACCCTCATCGATGATGCATCGATAGATAACAAGATTCTGGACTAAAACATAAACATGGAATGCTAATGTGGAAGGCATGCGTGGTTCAAATTGGTCTAAATCGAATGCCATCATCCGTGAGTCGGAAGGGTCTATTGCACCTATGGAGGATAACAGTGTTTTGCGCTCTGCGGGGCAGTTTTTCAAAACTTCGAGGGCTGACATAACAACAGGGTACTGAGCTAAGTCATCCACGATATTATAATTGGGGGCAGCACGAGTGTTGGGGTTGTTATTAATGCGACATAAAGGAAAATGAGGAGCTTTGGGGGCCCCATCGCACGGTGCTGGGGGTATTTGTAACGACTGATCTATGGGAAGAGCGTTAGTAGCCTTGTTGACGGGAATGGTTTCGGTGGTGGAACCATACTGTTTATGGCGTGTTTGAAGGTTGATGTCAACCGACGACATCATTAGAAGGTGATGGGTACCCGAGTCAATGGGTTGACTAGCAGGCGCATCATAAGTGATTTGTTGTTGTGGTGTGACAGTCCCTTGAGGGGGAGCCAACGGTTGGGTGGTCACTACCCCTTGTGTGGGTAAGGGATTCTGCAACACCATAGGTTGTGCATTGGGTTGCAGGGGGTTCGGTGGTGCCTGAGGTGCGGCATGTCCTTGGCGTTGGGTGTCATTGGTCCAAAGTTGGCGAGCTCGCTCCAAATGGGGACAATTGTGTGTATAATGGCCATATACCCCGCAGATAGAACATGGGTGGTTCATACATAAATTGGGTTTTTTTCCTTTCCAAGGTGGTCGATCACGATTTTGATTAGTTGGGGTGGCACCGTTATTGTTTGGGGGATTGGGTGGTGGACTGCCTCGATCAGGAGGTTGGTTGTTCCCTTGGTTACGACCTCTTCCCCTATTTTGTTGTCCTTGTTGGTTTCATTGGGTAGGTTGGGTTTGTTGTTGGTTTTGTTGAGCGAAAAATTGCCCTTGGGGAGTAGGTGGATTCTGTGGTTGAGTAGGTGCGGGGGTCACCTGCGGTGGGTAATAAGTTGGAGGGACTTGAGGTTGGGTTGGTGTAGGTGCAACCGGTTGATGGTAGTAGGTAGGAGGTATGGCCGATGGGGCGTATGTTGGCGGTGTGTGACCGTAGCAATGCATTGGACATGAAGGTCTGTGTGCATGAGGGGCTTGGGCCATGGGAACATCCGAAGGTGTTTCTCCCGAATGGGATGTGGCGTGGGAAAGGTCTGGACCACCAACAGAGGCATTGTGCGTTGGGTTATATGCTGGGGTAGAGGCAGGGGGTATATGGATATATGGTTGTTTATGAGACGCAACATGTCCAATGATGCCGTCGACAGCGTGGGATGCCCCCAGTGCATCTTTCCTGGAAGAATCACCGTGGGGAGCATAATATAAAATGGAATATAGGTAGCCTGACTGAGCATAAATGAGGTCAAATTGTTGGGCTTTGAGAATGGCTTCTTCTTCGGTTTGGGGCCGTTTGGATGCCACATCCTTGGCGATAATTGGTATGAGGGATTTCAAGAACCAATCTAAAAAGATGTGGTCGTTTAACTTGATTTTACATAAATTACGACATTTAGGCCATTCATGAATATGGTTAGTGATATGAGTAGCCGTGTTCTGTCTACAAGATAGTAAAATCTCAACATTAGCATCATAATGGATGGGTAACTGGAAGAACTGCAAGAAAGTCGAAGCAAGGGATGTAAAGGTGGAATGTGTCCCATGTGGTTGTTCGATGTACCACTTAGCTGCAGAGCCAGTGAGGGTCCGTTGTAAAAGGCAGAGGTGGATCGAGTCACCCACTATGGAGTTGGAGGAACACCATAAGTGGGAAGACATGATATGGTTTTGAGGGTCCTCACCACCTTTCCCTTCAAACTTGGGGATGTTAGAGGGGAGTTTGGTAGGCATCGGAGGCTATGTGGGGTCATGTCGGATCGGATCGTTGGTCAATCGGGCCAGATCAGGGAGGTTGATACTAGCCATGAATGGAAAACTAGTAGAAGGATTTGATATGGTCGCAAGGGCTTGAGTGCTAGTCGTAGCGGTAATTGTGGGGCCATTTCCCCTAGGGGGTGGATAAATGGTGTGGGTTGTGCCGGGGATCGAGGGAGCTCCAGTGAAGGGCGGGGGAATCGTGTAGGAAGGGCCAGTGCCCCTAAGTATGCCACTAGTCATCAAAGGGACTGTAGTTGGAACAAATCCACTACCCATAGGTATGGAAGTAGTGACAGGGATGCTAGGTGTAGGTCCTGTAGATGGTATAACAGGGATATATGCTGAAATGGTAGCTTGGATAGTGGTGGAACCACTGCCAATGATCCCATTGGTAAAGGGGTTTGGATTCACGACTGCCATGGGGCTATACGAAGTTGTGTATATGGTTAACTCTGATTCAGAATCAAAGGTAAAATAATGGGTGTCAGAATCTGGTGACGAGGTTGTGCGCCTGTGACGAGTGCAGTCAAGTGAACCGTGCTGTGGGGATAGTCCCCGTAGGCGACGAGAATGTCTCGGTGAAACAATGGTGACAGGTGTAAAAGTGCTGAGGGGCTGTGGTGAATAAAATGCTCAAAAATCCTAGTGCAACTATGTGTGCAAAAGGAGAGCTCAAAAAATATGTCACTCATTCCAACAACGATGCTAAAAAATGTGTGCTACAACAACAATAACATCAATAAAATGGTCAAAATACCAACAAGCAACACTCCTAAAAAATAAAAAAGGTGGACTCACTAATCCAATGGGGGTATAAGAGCACGTAAACACCTATCTAAGAGATCTGGAAGCTCACACAAATCGTATCCCCTACAGGGTGATGAAATCCGTAGTCAAGTAATACGAAATGGAGAACCAAGTGGCTAAAATGATATCCCTCTACTGAGAGGGACTCCGGGTAAAAAGAGCCCTAGAAGAATGGAAACTAAGCTACCCCGTTCATGGCACATCCAGAAAGGTGCCCGCAGCTTCAGTTCTTTGGCTGTCGCACACCCGGTATGGGTGCCAGTATGCACGACGAGAACAATGAGTTGGTGTCCTTCAGTACAGAATGGAGAGTGACATTCCACTCAGAATTCCAGAACTAGTATTGCTACTTTACCTCCTAAGGGAGAGGCCTCCTGAGAAATCAGTGTCAACCATACCAACAAGTAATAGGGGATTTTGGATCCCTAAAGGTCAACAGCTATGTTTTGAATGCCAATGATAAAATGGGTGTTTTTTGGATGCCTAACCCCAATGTCCTACCTAGCTAGTTCTTTTTGTGTTCCCCAAGTGGGGTTAACGTTGGTTCAATTAAGTAAATTTTAAGGCTCTCTTGGATTATGGTGACAGAGTGTGTGCACAAGTGGTGTGAACCCAAGATCGCTGTATGATCAATGATGAAATAAAATGCTGAAATAAAGTGCTGAAAGAAACAACTGAGACTGAAAAATAAAAACTTTTATTTTTTCAAAACATGAAAATGTTAATTGTTGTAAAATGTATGCAGTAAATAAGCCTACTGAAATATGATGCATGAGATAGCAATGCAAGAAAGGTGCATGCACACTGAAATGTCTCAAATGCTACAGTAAGCAAAACAACAGAAAAAATCCAAGGCAAGTGGAGGCAAGCAAACGAGGGTTTATTGGTATGGCCAAGGTGGTGAAAAAAAGAAAAAACAGGTGCAGGGTGCGGCTATGAGGCAAAAAGTTGTGCCATGGGTACGACAAACTGCAGAAACAACGCGTCGAAACATAAAAAATAGGAAAAAAGAGTGCGGATCTGGTAAAAAATGGCGCGGATGAGACGCTGGTTTCAGGCTCAGAAGTTCGCGAAGGGCATGACTTTCAGGCGAACAGGTGCGCTAAAAGCACAGGTTCTGGGAGGGTTTGTGCGCTAAAAGCACCGTTTACAGAGCCTAACGCGCACTAAAGGTGCGGCTTATGGTCCAAAGGTAGCGCTAAAAGCACAACTTCTAGACTGAATGTTGCGTTGGAAGCGCGACTGTTTGGATGAACTGTGCGCTAGAAGCGCGGGTCTGGGTGGAAAATGTGCGCTCGGGGTGCGGCTTCAGTACTAGAAAATGTGCTCGGGACGCAGGTTGCAGACCGACAGGTGCGCAGGTATCAGGTCGAAAGTTGCACTTGGGGCACAGAAAAAATGCAGAAAGTTGCGAGCTGATCCATAAAAACGGAACTACTGGAAGGTATTTTGAGGGCTAGGACTAGATCTGCAACATAAATATGATATGCAAGAAAATAACAACTACAAAAACTAAAATAAACCAAAGATTATATGGGAATCTGCTTAGTGGAGTCGCCAGAACTGTAGCTAGTGTTTTCGTACTAGCTCATGCTAAAGAGCACCTACTAAGGATTCAGGAACCCTTAGTAGCAGTTCATGTAAATGGGTAAAAACTAGTAAATAACCAAATGATAACTAATATATGTGAGTGCAATAATAAAAATAAAAACTAAACAAACTAACTTTTGCAGTAATAAAACAAGTAGGAACCCATGAATGAAAATTTGATTTTCTATATTAATGTATAAAAAATGGTTTACAATATAAGGTTACCTCAAAAGGTGAGGTTGTAGGAGCCCTTACAGCCGTACGTTGAGTAGTGCACCAAGTCTGCAGGGTTCCTTGCTCTTCTCCAAATGCTCAATGGGTTGGCCAAGTTTCAACAAGATGGGCACAAAAGCTTAAAAATGGTGAGCTAGAGTGATGTAGGAAATTGGGCAACATAATGGTATGAAGAGTGAATGATGTATGAAATGGGTGGCCTCCATCACCCTTTTATAGCAATTTTTGGTGGTGGAGTTTTGGCCCATGGTTTTGGGCAACCAATAGTATTGGGCAATGGTATTATCTATTTTTCCTCTTTCTTGAGTTTATTTTGACTTTTTTTTCTTTTTTCTTTTCTTTTAGGGATTTTGGACCATTTTTGAGGGTTTTTGACCTTTCTGAAGGAATTTATTTATTTTTTGAGGGAAATAATGGGTTTTTTTGCCCATTTGGTTGCCATTTTAGGGTTTTTTGGGGTTTTGGAGGCCAAAAATGTAGGAAAAGTGGGAAAATGGGTTATGTGATTACGAAGATGAGTTAGTGAATTTTTTTGGGTGTTAACACCACTCCTTTACCATTCTTCTCTGGAGGACCTTCTTCTTCAATATTCTTGTCATTTTCAAAATAAAATTCTTCTTCAACATTTGCATCATGTCGACTCAAGTTAAATGCATTATCAAGCACTTTTTTTCTCCCATGCTTTAAAGGTCGACCAATTCTAGACATTGTTTCGCAATAAATTACGTAGCAGAAAATTCATTCATGAGCCCAAGAGAAACCCATCAAAATATTACAAGTTGTGAATGCAGCTGGAAAATAGAAGTCTCCGAATATCTACAATTTCTCTATAAGTTTATAACCTGAAACCATTTTCACAAAAGAGACTACAATACATATTAAACAAATTTTTGTTTTTGCATAACTATTCAAACATATGAAACAATAAAAAAGACAAACATGCAAGGAAAAATATTATAAAAAAAATTCCTACAAATAAAAAATACTATGCAGTAGCATGGTAAATAATTCAATATTTGGAAAAATAAATTAATATGAAAAAATAAATTAAAGAACAAATTTTCAATATATTTATTTTTTATTAAATTTATATTTAAAAACAATAAAAAATATTTTACTTCAAACTTAGCTTCCTCTTTATTTTAAAATTATGAATATTGAAATTATCAAAACACGTGTGTAGAGTTCAGTTTCATTCATATTGAGTTTGACAAAACAAATCTAATGTTGAGGAGAGCACCATCAAAGTGATTCTTACCTTCATCTCCAACGTATTGTTACAATACTAATGATAGAGCTTCGAAAGAAATTTTCATACAAGGAAGGCCTTAAAAGCACACTCAATAGGTTTGTGTTTATACTTTATGTACATAGAGTAATCTAGAGCAACCAAACAGGTCTCTGAACCTATGAACACATTTCACTTTGTTGCATTATGTTTTGGATAACCTTCACCAACTTCTTTTAGCACAACCTTCTATGACCATAGTGGCAAAAGGGAAATGCTTTCCACTAATTTATGAAAACTTTCTAATTGAATATCTTGCGCCGTGAAGATAAGAAAAATGTTCTCATATCAATACAACATGTATTAATTTGTTCACAAATCAAATGATTTTATAAATTTGCAATAAAGAAAGGTTCAGAATCCCACATCATAAGCAAAAACACAATCCTATCCTAAGCAGGCATAAAGTGGGAAACATACAAATCAAGTAATTTTATAGATGTTTGGTTTCATGCCATCTGTGCAATAAAACAGAGGATCAAAATCCTATAGTATAAGCAGGAATTCAATCCTATTCTAAGCATGCATAAAGTGGAAGACACATGGGGAAGACATGTATATAGATACATATACATACATACCAAATTTACTAGACTTGGCTTAGCACTCAACTCGCCTTGGATAGAGATTCAACAATTGACTTAGGACTCAGCAAAAATAAGCACTTGACTTGGAAAAATATATAATAGTAAGCTAAAACTCAAACAAAAACACTTGGAGGTTGACTCTACAAGGCTCGGTAGTTGATCGCTCTACAGACTTGACAGTCGACTTGGAAGACTCATGAGAGTCTGGTATCTATGATACATACATACATTATACATACACATGTAAAAAAATTCAAAAACAATATCTTTGAAAACTTTGTGGTTTATACTTGAAAGTGCGGAGTTCCATAAAATCTGGATTACAACAAACGAAATAGATGCTACTTATTAAAAAAACTCAATTGTCTAGCATAATTCTCGTGAAATTAGTGTTATATTCTACAGTTTAAAGGAAAACGAAGAAAATCATTTTTCAGTAGAGAGTGGGAAGTGGAAAAGCAACTATGTAGGCCTCTAATTTATTGTAAACCTAAAGAACAAAAGATGGAGCATCAGGAATGCCTCTAAGGTGAAATAAGCAATTTTTAACTTCTAAAACATTGTAAAGAGTTATACAATGAAAGTTATAAACAGTTTCAATCGGCATGCCTGGTCTTGGGATGAAGTAGTCATCCACATACGAGGACCTTCCCCTGGAAAAATGTAATGTTCTAACTGTTGAAGAACTAAGTAATCATTAAACATTCAAACGCTTAATTAGATGTTACAATTCAATAGTTAAACATCTTCTCAGCTGAAGTAACTCATAATTGTTGGGAAAGAGGGGCAAAAATGTCCTTCCAACTCCTAATCTGCCAAACACACACTCCTTTTCCCCAAATCCACATTTTCTATTACGTTGCAGTATGTAGATTTTTTAATCGAAGTTTCCTTGGTAGCTTGTTAGGAAATGGATGCTCTGGAAATAGAAATAAGTTAAAGCAACAGACAAACTAGCCATTGTATTTAAGATTTATGACCTTGTAGTCGTAAGGGAGAACAAAGTTTCCTACTCATAGGTGGAGATATTGCGCAACAAATAATGGCAATAATGGTGTGTTTCAAATATTTGCAGTACACCATTATTGCCATTATGATTGTATTATCTCCACTTACCCACTCCCAAGATAGAAAACAAAACACATAGGTCAATTGCACCATGACACTCACAGAAACCAAAGCAAACACACCATATTTAAATGAGGAAATGATTAAGCTACAATTTTAATGAGGGCATAATTGGTCGACCATTCAGCAGACCTCCAATTGTGAATTTAAAAAACAAGCAAGGAATATTATCACTGATTTGATTCCCAATATAGTGGGAACCACTGAGTTAACATGCCCACATATATGGTTGTTTTCATTATCTTCTGGAAGGAGATGCCACTCCAATAAACTAACAAGAAGAACCCAAGAAAAACCTCTCCTCAAATCAACTATGCACAAGAATTAGCTCATAGTTTGAACAAGCAAGTGTCAACAATCAAGGCAAATAAATGGTTGTATCTACAATAATAATAATGGTTGAGATTACACAATTCTTGTAAAAAGAATATTTAAAGAAGTTGAATTCATATGTGCATCTAAAAATACAATTTTAACTAAAAATTGTAAAGCATAATTTGGATAAAAATAATAAATAAATAGAAAAATCTAAACCATATAACCTTTATATACTACATTTATGATTTATTAGTTAAAGTCATAAACATGTTTAAGTTAATTATTATTAATAGGTTTTCCATTACATATATAATCTAGTAGATTTTATGAGAATAGTGTCGATCAAAAAACATGCACTATGGTCAACAAAGGGGTGACAGCCTGAACCGACGGTGTTTAGAAACCCTTAGTCATTTGATGTGGCTGTACCTGACAGGTTTAACGGACTAACTCTAATCTAGCCTAAACTAAAACTATCTCATGAAACTAATCTAAAATAAACTAACTACTAACATAAACTAAATCAACTAATACAACTAATAGTAAAATAATCTAACTAAATGATAAATTTTCTTTTGATTATAATGTGTAGATTAAATTGACAATTAAATGTATTTAGAAATCAAAATGATCTCATATTTACTTTTTAATAAGAACCCATAGCAACAAGGGACGGTATTCAGTGAAGTAATGGTGAACCCCTCGACTAGCAAAATGCGGTTGTTTAACCACAAAGTCATAAGATTACTTGGTTGCTTAAGTTCCAGTGTTCAATGTTCTATGGACATCTCTGGTTTTACTCCATCAATTAAGTGGCAATAATCACCTTTGCACGCCAACCTCTTGGTAAATTAACTGGCCAACATATGTTCCTTTGCGCGCTGGTGTGAAACGTTTTAAGTTTGAAAAGGAAATATCGGCACACAAGTCGATGAAAACGAGCAACCTTACGACTCTGGCGACAATGATCTTCTCATATTTCCCCCCTAAAATCACATTGATCTCAAAACTATTCCAATCTGGTAGGAATCACAAATTTGAAATAACTACACTCCCTTAATGTATGTTTCAACCTCCACGATCTCTGCATTGCATTAACTATGACTAAAATATGTGGCAACAGACAATGATCGAAGTAAATAATATTCCAAGTGATTTGATAGCAGTTGGAGATTATTTTGCTGCCAAGTGTAACACG
The DNA here is from genome assembly GCA_027924585.1 of Larix kaempferi. Taxonomy (NCBI): domain Eukaryota; kingdom Viridiplantae; phylum Streptophyta; class Pinopsida; order Pinales; family Pinaceae; genus Larix; species Larix kaempferi. Next base: position 7,645,721 of record BSBM01000698.1, read on the forward strand.
CCAGTATAACTAAATCCGAAAGAAGCTTGTATCGCTGGCAGAGATAACATGATCCTTATTGAGGATATAGATAGACCCTGTGGGCAGGTGGCATGTTCTCATGGAGCTGGAGTTTTCTGCTAGTGTTTTAGCCATAATAACATGGTGAACTAGTATAACTACAGTATAGTTCGTAGGAGATCTTTATTCACATGATACACTTTAAACCTGCGGTTAGCATGGGAGAAATGCGCACTATCCTTTGAGATGTTCCCAGCCTTTGATAACTTCTCACAAATCAAAATCAGATTCCGAGCAACTACAACTAGGTCAAATATGACACGTCCTCTGGAAGCTTTCATTCAAACAAATAAAGCATTTAGTGATCTTGGTGAGGTAATTTCTCTTGACGTTAATGCCTTTGGTATTGACAGCTTATTGATGATTTGGCTATAATTCTTTCATTTGCTAAACATTTACAATAATGCTTTGACCATCCAATAGATATAATAACTAGCCAAGAGAAATTATATGCGAACAAAAATTAATCAAATATATATATATATATTAAATTTCATTTCTATGTATGCGAATGTTAACTTGGCAAGAAATAGAACCAATTTTAAACTTGAAATTTCAAAACACCAGTGCTCAAATGAGATTGACTTTGGTGGAAAATATCTAAGATTTTGTATTGATTTAACAAGAAATTTGGTGGCAGTTCTGCTTGGAAATGTTTCTCTTGACATGATCTCCACATGAAAATATCCATAAAATTTATTTTATTTCATGTTTCGTTAGACAACTTGTGTAGTGAACATAAATTATTTTGGAGAAAGTTTCACTTTAATAAAAAGAAACAATGTAAACATTTTCCAAAATCACTTATAACAAATCCATAATCAAATAGTTAACTTTGGAGGATTATAAATAATTATACACATATACTCCAAAAAGGTTGTTTGATTCATGTAAAAATAATCTTTATTTCAAATTTAATAATTTTTTAAAAAAATATATAAGCTTAACTTCCTTAAGGTTCTATGCATATCCTTTTTTATAATTTAATGGGGAAAGAAAATCCAATTTCGAATCAACATAAAAAAATTCCGTGGTATTTGTTAATAAAAACATAAAGAGAAATTAAATTGATGATATTAACCATATTAAAAATGTTATTTTTAAACATGCAAACCATTCTTGATAAAGCTCATAAAAAGGTTAGGAAATGATTGAAGTTAGTTTAAAAGTTTAATAGCTGCTTTATATAAGATCAATCATTTTAAGAGCAAATAATAAAGCTTGCATTATTATAATGAGTATAGCAAAATATATATCTTAACGAAATCGTTGTAACATTATGCAAATTTGATTTTTGCAAATCAAAATGTGAGACTTAATTGCAAAAGCTTAGAAATACCATAAAAGTACTCAGGGACAACCAAAAGAGACCTTGTCGGCGCACATCATCCTTAACCCAAGAGATCCAAACCAAAGAAGCAAGAGTGCAAAAAGTAAAAGAACCTAATGAAGAAAGCTATCTAATCACACTTTTAAACCAAGCAAAATCAAAAGCGATGAAAGGGGTATGTTTTGTAAATTTCGAATGGAGACTCTTTAATTTATGAAAATTTTAAGAGGGGTTGTTGGGGAGCCAACAAATTGCAATATGCTGGGGAGAAGCAGTTATCTCTGGAAAATAATTATGAAAGCCATTAAAATACATGAATAAATAAAACGCTTTCAAATGTTAAATAAACTCAAAAGCTTCATCCCCAATTTATATAGTAAAGATTAAACTATGTAATTTATATAGTAAAGATTAAACTATGTACTTTCAAGAAAATATCCAAATTTCTTCCATCACTTTTCAAAAACATGCAAAAATATATCATTTATTTTAAATGTGTATCATTACAAAAAAAAATTACTTGAAATTAACCTTGGGAAAGAAGTCAATCAAAATAAGTTGTAGTATAAAAAAATGACCCCAATACCATAGGTATTGCCACTGCTGCCAGCAGGTGTCCATAGCCTCGACAAGGTTTCCTTAAACATATAAGAAACTTGTATCCCGTCCACCAGATAAAGATACATAGCCTGACAATCCTTGTTAAAGATTTGCATCTCAAGAAAAAGATGGGAACCACTATCTTGACTCGGTGATCAGATAGCGACAACATCATTCACAAAAACTTATAGAAAATGAACATGATGGCACATGATGAGACCCTCTATCTTTCGATTTTAAAGCTGAAAGCAACTACCTTGGCTTGGTAACCAACTAATGGTATTTTCATTCCATAAGAGTTCATGATCATGAGTAGCTCGACGCATATATATTTGAGACCTCCTGTTTCCCAACTCATGTCTTGAGGTGAATTATAGGAAAGGATTGGGCTACGTTTAATATTAATTTGCTAAGGGATAACTTAATGGATGAGAAAGTGTTAGGAACCCGTGTCAACCCTTCTCTTTACTTTGTTAGTATATTGTTGTTGGACGCATATGCTTTGTAAGTCGTCCTGTATTATTATATGTTCCATGGTATTGATCCATAGTTTGTATTAGCCCATAGTATTATATGTTCCATGGTATTGATCCATAGTATTAGACGCATATGCTTTCTAAGTCATCCCATAGTATTATATGCTCCATGGTATTGATCCATAGTATTGACGCATAGACTTAGTATATAAGTACATGTTGAGGCCAATGAAGGTATCCACGAGTTATTTTGTATTGAGCTTGCTCAAAGAAGGTTTCCCCCTCGAAGTGGCCCGCGATCAATAAATATCTTCTGTGTTCTATTATTACTGATATATCGTGCATTTTCATTAATTAATTGCTGGAGGTTCCTCACATATGATATCAGAGCACTTTCTTGGGCTTGTTGGGTGGAATTTCTGCCAATTTTTTTTGTATCTGTATTCTTCCTTTCAATTGCAGGTTCAGATCTGGGAATAATCCCTATCTGCTTAATTGTGGGAAGTACTTGGGCATATCCCTAAAACTTATTGTGAGTAGCACCACAGGAACCCCAAAGTATATGGCCGTTTAAGAGGACCTGCCAATGAAAAGGGAAACATTCCCTACCTGAATGACTAGTTCCCACCAGTTATCAGTTTTACCTGAGTCGTGGAGTGAGGAGTACTGCCCCAATACGCAAGCCGTTAGACATCATTGGTGGCCGAGTGAATCCCCTGGACCTTTAGGAATTCGTGCATACCCGGGGTCCATATCTATTTCCAGCGGAGAAATCACAGATTACATCTGTCCAGAATTGTTGTAGATCAATTCTGAGATGTTGCAAATCCATTCCTGAAAAAAAAAACTCCTTGAACTTTTCATGCCAATTGATGAGAGAGGACGTGATTGAATATGATAGCAATATGAGAAAAAAATTGAATAAAGATGCATCATGGGTATGATTTAAATATGAAAAGGTTAGACACATACTTTTCATTAAAAAAAAGATTTTTCTTAGGTGCTAAATAAGCCAAGGTACCATGGCCACAAACAGAGAAGGACCTTTATCAATTGGACGAAATGGAAGAAATTAGTTTAAAAATAATAATATTTTAAAAAAAATGTAAATTAATATTTCATAATTACTCTCTCCTTCATATCAAACTACTATCTTAGCATGGTTATGTGTTTGCAAATACTATTATAATTGTGATATAAGTCCTACTAAACATATGGTAACTTGATGGAACCACATTGAAAAAAGTATCCACTACATAGTGTTAACATTCTTATATCTAACTATAAAAACAATAGACATTACAATATTGATTAAAACATTGTATCATCATCAACTTACTCAACCTAGTGGAAGAGGTTTCCGCAACTTCATTTTTGTCCAAGTTTCATAAACTACATTTCAATCTACCTCATGCAACTCTAAGGTTTCTAAACAAAGGCTAGATCTATCATCATTTTTTATATGGTTCAACTTAGTGAATCCTCTTTCACAACTAAGAGCAATTTGCCACAATTTCATCAAATTTGGAAAAGAATGACACCACTCGAGTTCACCTCTGCGTTGCTACCATGCTTCAAACATGGTTTTCTTTGGACATGCTCAAGATGTATAGTGACAACAAAACTTTCCATTTCACCTTCACATTTTTCAGTATCAATTATTGGTGAGTTTCCAATATAAATTTTTTCACATAGATGTAACATCCATCATGTTGCTTTAGAATATCTTTCATTCTCTTCTTCAAAGTAACAGTGGGGACTTATATTTTTTGCTGCATTGAATACAGGTAAATATGCAAACCTATCATTGAGATAATCAACCAGCTTTTCGATAAATGATTTTCCTAAGCGAATACTATCTTCCATAGTACTAGACCCAAGTGAATTTGGAATAGGTTCAAATCTTAATGAATAGATATGTGAAACACCTATATTATAAATAAACTACAATTTCCGTTTTCTAATTTCTTTAAGAAATATGAAACATGTTGAGAACCAACCCCAAATACGCTTCGCAAGAATCTCCTTCGAAGAAGTCCAATGAGCACATCTAATTGCATACCAATGGATGTTATATCTATGTGTTCCTCTTCAAATCCCTAACTCAAACTTATTTAGTTCAGTCAGAACATGAACAAGCAAATGGATGCAAAATTGAACTTGAAATATTGTTTCCATTTCATACATCTTTGTATTATCATGTTTCCATTCTTGTAACAATGATGGCATGATTTTAACAAGCCTGTTCATAACCTACCCCCTACATGTATTAATTTGTTCACAAATCAAATGATTTTATAAATTTACAATAAACAAAGGTTCAAAATCCGACATCATAACAAAAAACACAATCCTATCCTAAGCAAGCATAAAGTGGGAAACATACACATCAAGTAATTTTATCGATGTTTGGTTTCACGCCATCTGTACAATAAAACATAGGATTAAAATCCTACAGTATAAGCAGGAATTCAATCCTATTCTAAGCAGGCATAAAGTTGAAGACACATGTGGAAGACATGTATATTGATCCATATACATACATACCAAAGTTACTAGACTTGGCTTAGCACTCAACTCGCCTTGGCTAGAGATTCAACAATTGACTTAGGACTCAACAAAACTAAGCACTTGACTTGGAAAAATATATAATAGTAACTTAAAATTCAAACAAAAATACTTTGAAGTTGACTCTACAAGACTCTGGAGTTGATCGCTCTATAGACTTGACAGTCAACTTGGAAGACACAAGAGAGTCTAGTATCTATGATACATACATACATTGTACATACACATGTGAAAAAATTCAAAAACAATATCTTTGAAAATTTTGTGGTTTATACTTGAAAATGTGGAGTTCCATAAAATCGGTATTACAACAAACAAAATAGATGCTACTTAAAGATGGAGCATCAGGAATTCCTCTAAGGTGCAATAAGCAGTTTTTAACCTCTAAAACGTTGTAAAGAGTTATATAATGAAATTTATAAATAGTTTCAATCGACATCCCTAGTCTTGGGATGGAGTAGTCATCCACATACGAGGATCTTCCCCCGGGAAAATGTAATGTTCTAACTATTGAAGAACCAAGTAATCACTAAAAAATCAAACACATAATTAGATGTTATAATTAAGCAATTAAGCATCTTCTCAACTGAAGTAACTCAAAATTGTTGGAAAAAGGGAAAAAAATGTCCTTCCAACTCATCATCTACCAAACACACACTCCTTTTCCCCAAATCCACATTTTCTATTACGCCGCAGTATGTAGATTTTTGAATCAAAGTTTCCTTGGTAGCATGCTAGGAAAGGGATGCTCTGGAAATAGAAATCAGTGAAAGCAACAGACAAACTAGCTACTGTATTTAAGATTTATGACCTCGTAGTCGTATGGGAGTACAGAGTTTCCTACTCATAGGTGGAGATATTGAGCAACAAATAATGTCAATAATGGTGTGTTTCAAATATTTGTAGTGCACCATTATTGCCATTATGATTGTATTATCTCCACTTACCCACTCCCAAGCTAGAAAAAAAACACTAAGGTCAATTGCATGACACTCACAGAAACCAAAGCAAACACACCATATTTAAATGAGGAAATGCTTAAACTACAATTTTAACGAGAGCCAGAATTGGTCGACCATTCACCAGACCTCCGGTTGTGAATTTAAAAAACAAGCAAGGAATATTATCACTGATTTGCTTCCCGATCTAGTGGGAACCACTTAGTTAACATGCCCACAGATATGGTTGTTTTCATTATCTTCTGGAAGGAGATGCAACCCCAATAAACTAACAAGAAGAACCCAAGAAAAACCTCTCCTCAAGTCAACTGTGTACAAGAATTAGCTCATAGTTTCAACGAGCAAGTGTCAACAATCAAGAAAAATAAATGGTTGCATCTACGATAATAATAATGGTTGAGATTACATAATTCTTGTAAAAATAATATTTAAAGAAGTTGAATTCATATGTGCATCTAAAAATACAATTTTAACTAAAAATTGTAAAGCATAATTTGAATAAAAATAATAATAAATAGAAAAATATAAACCATATACCCTTTATATACTACATTTATTATTTATTAGTTAAATTCATAAACATGTTTAAGTTAATTATTATTAATAGGTTTTGCATTACACATATAATCTAGCAAATTTTATCAGAATAATGTTGACTGAAAAACATGCACTATGGTCAACAAAGCAGTGACAACTCGAACAGAGGGTGTTTAGCAACCCTTAGTCATTTGATGTGGCTGTACTCGACAGGTTTAATGGAATAGCTCTAATCTAGCCTAAACTAAAACTATCTCACTAAACTAATATAAAGTAAACTAACTACTAACATAAACTAAATCAACTAATATAACTAATAGTAAAATAATCTAACTAAATGATAAATTTTCTTTTGATTATAATGCGTAGATTAAATTGATAGTGAAATGTATTTAGAAGTCAAAATGATCTCATATTTATTTTTTAATAAGAACCCATAGAAACAAGGGACGATATTCAGTGAAGTAATGGTGAACCCCTCGACTAGAAAAATGCGGTTGTCTAATCGCAAAGTCATAAGATTACTTGGTTGCTTAAGTGCAAGTGTTCAATGTTCTATGGAAATCTCTGGTTTTACTCCATCAATTAAGTGGCAACAATCACCTTTGCACGCCAACCTCTTGGTAAAGTATTTGGCCAACATATGTTCCTTTGTGCACTGCTATGACACGTTTTTAGTTTGACAATGAAATATCGGTACATAAGTCTATGACAATGAGCAACCTTATGACTCTGTAATTGGCCAACATATAGCTCTGTGTATTTTCCCCCTAAAATCACGTTGATCTCAAAGCTATTCCAATATAGTAGGAATCACAAATTTGAAATAACTACACTCCCTTAATGTATGTTTCAACCTCCGCAATATCGGTATTGCATTAACTGTGACTAAAATATATGGCAACAGACAATGATCGAAGTAAATAATATTCCCGTTGATTTGATAGCAGCTGGAGATTCTTTTGCTGGAAAGTGGAACACGTCAGTATAATTAAATCTAAAAGAAGCTCCTATTGTTGACAGAGATAACATGTTCCTTATTGATGATCTGAATAGACCCTATGGGCAGGTAGCTTGTTCTCATGGAGCTGGAGTTTTCTGCTAGTGTTGTAGCCATAATAACATGGTGAACTGGTATAACTACCAAATATTTCATAGGAGATCTCTTTTCACATGATACACTTTAAACCTGCGGTTAGCATGGGAGAAATGCACACTATACTTTGATATGTTTCCAGGCTTTGATACCTTCTCACAAATCAAAATCAGATTCCGAGCAACTACAACTGGGTCAAATATGACATGTCCTCAAGCAACTTTCATTCGAACAAACAAAGCATTTAGTGATCTTGGTGAGGTAATTTCTCTTGACGTTGATGCCTTTGGTATTGACATCTTATTGATGACTTGGCTATAATTCTTTCATTTGATAAACATTTACATTAATGTTTTGACCGTCCAATAGATATAATCACCAGCCAAGACAAATTATATGTGAACAAAAATTAATCAAAAAATTATATATATATATATATAAAATTTCGTTTCTATGTTTATGAATGTTAACCTGGCAAGAAATAGAAACAATTTTAAACTTGAAATTTCAAAATCACCAGTGCTCAAATGAAATTGACTTTGGTGGAAAAAATCTAAGATTTTGTATTGATTTAACAAGCGATCTGGTGGCTAAGTTCTGCATGGAATTGTTTTTTTGGCATGATCTCCACATAAAAATATCCATAAAATTTATTTTATTTCATGGTCCTTCAGACAACTTGTGTAGTGAACATAAATTATTTTGGAGAAAGTTTCACTTTAATAAAAAGAAACAATGTAAACATTTTCCAAAATCACTTATAAGAAATCCATAATCAAATAGTTAAGTTTTGGAGGGTTATAAATAGTTATACACATATACTCCAAAAGGTCATTTGATTCATGTAAACATAATCCTTATTTCAAATTAAATAATTTTTTAAAAAATATATAAGCTTAACTTCCTCAAGGTTCTATGCATATGTGTGCAAAGGATTAAAAGCTTGGTAACATAGAGTTAAACAAATGTTTTAAAATCCGTTCACATGTATTTAAAACATTTCTTTACAAAACCATTTTTATAATTTAATGGAGAAAGAAAATCCAATTTCGAATCGACAGAAAAAATTAAGTGGTATTTGTTAATAAAAACATAAAGATGAAATTAATTTGATGATATGAACCATATTAAAAATGTTATTTTTAAACATGCAAACCATTCTTGATAAAGCTCATAAAAAGGTTAGCAAATGCTTGCAGTTAGTTTAAAAGTTTAATAGTTGCTTTATATACTGAAATGATCTCCCTAGAAACAAAAAGCTTTCATATAATTCATTGATGAAGATCAATCATTTTAAGAGCAAATAATAAAGCTTGCAGTATTATAATGAGTATAGCAAAAGATATACCTTGATGAACTCGTTGTAACATTATGCCAATTTGACTCTTGCAAATCAAAATGTGAGACCTAACTGCAAAAGTTTAGAAAAAACATAAATGTACTTAGGGTAACCAAGAGAGACCCTGTCCGACACATCCTTAACCCAAGGGATCCAAACCAAAGAAGCAAGAGTGCAAAAAGTAAAAGAATCTAATCAAGAAAGCTATCTAATCACACTTATAAACCAAGCAAAATCAAAAGCAATGAAAAGGGCATGTTTCGTAAATTTCGAATGGGGGACCCTTTAATTTATGAAAATTTTAAGAGGGGTTGTTGGGGAGCCAACAAATTGCAACATGTTGGGGAGAAGCAGTTATCTCTGCAAAATAATTATGAAATCCATTAAACTTGCATGAATAAATAAAACACTTTGAAATGTTAAATAAACTGAAAAGCTTCATCCCCAATTTATATAGTAAAGAAACTATGTACTTTCAAGAAAATATCCAAATTGCTTCCATCACTTTTAAAAAACATACAAAAACATATTATTTATTTTAAATGTGTATGATTACAAAAAAAAACTTTATTGGGAATTAACCTTGGGAAAGAGTTCAATCAAAATAAGTTGCAGTATAAAAAAATGACCCCAATACCATAGGTATTGCCACTGCTTCCAGCAGGTGTCCATAGCCTCGACAGGGTTTCCTTAACCAGATAAGAAACTTGTATCTCGTCCATTAGATAAATATACATAGCCTGAGAATCCTTGTTAAATATTTGCATCCCAAGAAAAAGCTGGGAACCACTATCTTGACTTGGTGATCAGATAGTGACAACATCATTCACAAAAAATTATAGAAAATGAACATGATGAGAGCCTCTGTCTTTCGATTTTAAAGCTGAAAGAAACTACCTTGGCTTGGTAACCAACTAATGGTAGTTTCATTCCATGAGAGCTCATGATCATGAGCAGGTTGACTCATATATATTTGAGACCTCCTATTTCCCAACTCATGTCTTGAGGTGTTATAGAAAAGGATTGGGATACGTTTAATATTAATATTCTAATGGATTAATTAATGGATGGGAAAGTGTTAGGAACCCTGTAATGTCCCTTTTTTGAAATTTATTAAAATGGTGATTTTTTCAACTTTTTCCACTAGTTCGACCTTTGACTAGTATTGGTCTCTTGCTCTCCGAATGACTCCAAATGCTTGTATAATGGGTCTGAAGGTATTTGAGAGGTATTAAGACATATAAAAGAGGCTCATGGATGCTTAAAAACCCTTAAAACACTTCTGCAACATTCATTTACAATATGGACAAAGTAGGGAAAATTACTAGTAATTTCGAGCTTCAAATCCCCCAAGGGTAGTGGACAATGTTGGCTTCCCAAATGCTGTTAAACCCTTCCAAATTTCTGAAAATAGGTATGGTACTGATAAGTGGCTTTAATTATCTCCCCAATGTATCCTTAATTAGTTCTTATGGCCTTCTAGAACTCCTTTAAATCATATGTTTATATGCAAGATTTCACATAGGGGGAAAAGCTAGTTATTTTCACCATGACTTATGAAATTTGAATTTTAGGTGCCAAGGGCTTATGCTCTGTTAATGAAACTTATTTAGAACTTTAATAACACTCCATACATCAACAAAATCACATATAGTAATTGATATAACTTGAAATAGTGTCTCTTTAAACTCCAACAACAATATCTAGGGGAAATGGCATCATTTATGCATTGTTTGGTATTTTTACATAAATCCACTTAGTATTTCGACTTGAGAGTCTCATGAGAAGTAAAAAAAGAGTATATATATCATATTACAAATATATGGTGCCTCAAGAGCTATCCCAAAGATTTCATCACCTCAATAAGTGCGCCTCTCCTCAAGGAGCAAGAATATGCCAAGAAATAGAAGAATGGTTGTAGAAGCAAGCTGAAAGAGATGTGAACATGAGCTTCCCTATAGATTCAACCTGTAACAAAAGACTCCATTAAATATCCAAATGAAAGGTCTGAATGGATTTTCCAATTACCAACTAGGATGGGAATCTTTCACCCTCAAAATTGGTGCTAAGGCAAGTAGAGTAGCACTCCACTAGCTCTCTTCTTCCAAATGCAAAATGCAAATTCTAAAATGATAAAAAAATACTATCCTTCTTTGTTATTTCATTTTATAAACTTCTAAGGTCCTCCATGGGTCGAATTCCTCCCAAGAGATTCATGCCAACTCAAGTTGGGAAGAGATTCCCAAGTATGCCACTTGTCCTTCCAATTCTAGTCCTCTTCTTCTCCAAATTCGAATTGGTGTCTCTTTGGCTGCCCTAACTCACTTGAGCGCCCTCTTGGAGGCTATTTTTAGACCTGACATGTCATATATGTCATATGTCATCCTTCAGGTCTGATTTGTGTCATAGCATCTTCATCATTATTGCCATAGAGCTAGGGAATCTAGTCCAAGTGTCTCACTAGCTCCAAAATGCCTCTTCCTCTTCCATGGGAGTTACTCTTCCACAACAATTCGACCTTAATTGATTCATGCGAAGTATATTGACCTTCCCACTCATCCCAATAACCTTGGGATTCTTATGGATTCGAAATGACAAGAGGAGGATGCCATGTGGCATAGAAAATCTAGCTTGTGTGGGTCCCACATCCTCTATGTGTCTTCATGATCAATTGCCACTTTGATTTTCCCTTGTATTTATTTATTTAACTCCTTTATTAAATATTTATACCATTCTAATGTTCAAACATAATTTATTATCCCCCTTATTTCAAATCCCAAAGCTTCCACCCCCCAACCTAGGCAACTAGTAATTTTCCTCCATGGTAGTTCATTTGGATGGGTATATTACAACTTTGAATTGGGAATTTCTCTTAATGTGACCCACCTTGTCCATTTGGATCTAATTTCACATTATTACTAAATTGGACTTCATTCTTGGCAATTATTTGACCCTTAGCATCCATTTTGACAAACTATCATGAGTATGGCCAAGGGGCTTAGGCCATTGTGACCCAATGCAAAATTTTGGGACATGAGAAACCTGTGTCAACCCTTCTCTTTAGTTTGTTAGTATATTGTTGTTGGACGCATATGCTTTGTAAGTCGTCCCGTAGTATTATATGTTCCATGGTATTGATCCATAGTATTGGATGCATATGCTTTGTAAGTCATCTCTTATATTATATGTTCCATGGTATTGATACACAGTATTGGTGCATAAACTTAGTATATAAGTACGTGTTGAGGCTAATGAAGGAATCCACGAGTTATTTTGTATTGAGCTTGCTCAAAGGAGGTTTCCCCCTTGAAGTTTCCCACGATCAATAAATATGTTCTGTGTTATGTTATTATTGATATATCGTGCATTTTCATTAATTAATTGTTGGAGGTTACTCACATATGGTATCAGAGCACTTTCTTGGGCTCGTTCGGTGGAATTTCTGCCAATTTTGTTTTTTGCATCTGTATTGTTCCTTTCAATTGCAAGTTCAGATCTGAGAATAATTCCTATCCACTTAACTATGGGAAGTACTTGAGCATAGCCCTCAAAATCATTGTGAGGAGTACCACAGGAACCCCGAAGTAGCTGGCCCATTAAGAGGACCTGGCAGTGAAAAGGGAAACAACCCCTACCTGATTGACTAGTTCCCACCCGTGAGGTAAACCAAGAGCTGTCGTTTGTGGCAAAGCAATTATCAGTTTTACCTGAGACATGGAGTGAGGGGTACTGCCCCAATACAAAAGCTGTTAGACAAGATTGGTGGCTGAGTGAATCCCCTGAACCTTTAGGAAGCCGTGCATAGCTGGGGTCCATATCTATTGTCAGCTGATAAATCGCAGATTACATTTGTCCATAATTGTTGCATATCAATTCTGAGCCATTGCCGATCCATTCCGGAAAAAAAAAATCCCTGAACTTTTAATCCCAATTGATGAGAGAGAAATTGATTGAATATGATAGCAATATGAGAACAAAATTGAATAAAGATGCATCATGGGTATGCTTTAAATATGAAAAGGTTAGAAACAAATTTTCATTAAAAAAAAAGTTTTTTCTTAGGTGCTAAATAAGCCAAGGTACCATGGTGTTACGAACTGTTACACCAAAACCCCGAGGTGTTAGTGAAGGCCGCCCACTAGGATCTTAACATCCCACCATGCTCTGCAGTCCAGACTCTGGGCTGGATGTGTGCCAGTACGGTGGTGTCCCCTTTGAGCCGTACGAGCCCCGGGCGAACACTGCAATGCCGACGTTGCCACTCGCTTTGACTTGAACCTGGGTGGAGGCTCTGATACCAAATTTTACGAACCGTTACACCAAAACCTCGAGGTGTTAGTGAAGGCCGCCCACTAGGATCTTAACACATGGCCACAAACAGAGAAGGACCTTTATCAATTGGACGAAATGGACGAAATCAGTTAAAAACTAATAATATTTAAAAAAAATGTGATTTAATATTTCATAATTACTCTCTCCTTAAAATCAGACTACTATCTTAGCATGGTTATGTGTTTGCAAAGACTATTATAATTGTGATAAGTCCTACTAAACATATGGTAACTTGATGGAACCACATTGAAAATAGTTTCCCTACATAGTGTTAACATTCTTATATCTAACTATAAAAACAATAGACATTACAATATTGATTAAAACATTGTATCATCATCAACTTACTCAACCTAGTGGAAGAGGTTGCCGCAACTTCATTTTTGTCCAAGTTTCATAAACTACATTCCAATCTACCTCATGCAACTCTAAGGTTTCTAAATAAAGTCTAGATCTATAATCATTTTTTATATGGTTCAACTTATTGAATCCTCTTTCACAAATGGCAGTGCTTGCTAGAAGAATAAGAACAATTTTCCACAATTTCATCAAATTTGGAAAAGAATCACACCACTCTAGTTCACCTCTGCATTGCTACCATGCTCCAAACATGGTTTTCTTTGGACATGCTCAAGATGTATAGTGACAACAAAAAATTCCATTTCACCTTCACATTTTTTAGTATCAATTATTGGTGAGTTTCCAATATCAAAATTTTCACATAGATGTAACATCCATCATGTTTCTTTAGAATCTCTTTCATTCTCTTCTTCAAAGTAACAATGGGGACTAAATTTGTTTGCTGCATTGAATACAGGTAAATATGCAAACCTATCATTGAGATAATCAACTAGATTTTGGATAAATGCTTTTCCTAAGTGAATACTATCTTCCATAGTACTAAACCCAAGTGAATTTGGTATAGGTTCAAATCTTAATGAATGAACATGTGAAACACTTGTATTATCAATAAAATCCAAATTTCCATTTTCTTATTTCTTTAAGAAATATGAAACATGTTGAGAACCAACCCCAAATACGTTTTGCAAGAATCTCCTTCGAAGAATTTCAATGAGCACATATAATTGCATACCAATGGATGTTATATTGATGTGTTCCTCTTGAAATCATTAACTCAAACCTATTTAGTTCATTCAGAACATGAACAAGCAAATGGATGCAAAATTGAACTTGAAATATTGTTGCCATTTCATACATCTTTGCATCATCATGTTTCCATTCTTGTAACAACACTAGCATGATTTTAACAAGCCTGTTCATAACTTGACCCCTGCAAATCCAACGAATTTGATGAATTTGAAGTACTTGCAGCTTGCCGATATGAAATAGGTCGAACAAACTCTTAAATTCTCCATGCCTCTTTGTGGATTTTCCTATCCATGAATATACTTTATTGGCTAGTCTATCAATATAACTAAATTCATGAAAATAATTTCAAGCGTCTGTTATAGCTAAGGCCTCACGATGTGCTACACAATGAATAAATAGCAAATGAGACACCTCACGAAGAAACTTAGCCACCAAACCTTCACGGATACCTCTCATGGATGAATCTCCATTTGACCCAAAACCCAACATTTGGTGTTTTCATAACTTCATCTCAGATAATAACCCTGATAGTGATTCATACATGGATTGTGCAGTGTTGCCTTTGATTTTCAGAAGTCAAATAAATGTGTTCATTTCTGACACTCTCCTTCCATCCATTAGGTATGTAATATATACAATCAAGTGATGCTCCATTGTTTTATCTGTGCTTTCATCAACTAAAATGGAATAAAAAGGGCTAGAAACAATTTTCACCTTTAACTTTTCCCAATAAACCTCTTTTGTTGCAAGTAAAAACTCTTTACCGGATGCGATATTAACATATGAAGAATATTAATTGATTAATGGCATATTAGGAGTTCCCTTATACCTATGCAAGTCACATAAGTCTTTGCACAATTCTAAAGGTAAATCCCTTATAGCCACAAAATGCATAGTTTCCATAGCACTAATTATTAGTATTTTTCAACATCTAGTATAAGTTCAATATTCTTTGGGAAGGGTAAACATGGTTATCTTTATTCATATTCCAATGGTTGAATTAAACGTTTATGAGCCTCAGATGATGCATGGGCATTTAATCCACTTAATTGGATTGTACTACTACATTCCCTTGCAAATGGTGTATCTCCTTTGAATTTAACACACCATAAACATGTGATACGCTCTTCACCATTTGGAACTATTATCGGATAATCCCATTTTTGCATTAACTTCCATGTAAGTTTGAATGATATTTTGGTAGCTACGCCTTTACCATTCTATCCTAGAGGGCCTTCTTCTTCAATATTCTTGTCATTTTCAAAATCAACATTTTCTTCAACATTTGCATCATGTCGACTCAAGTTAAATGCATTATCAAGCACTTTTTGTCTCCCATGTTTTAAAGGTTGACCAATTCTAGACATTATTTCAGAATAAATTACGTAGCAGAAAATTCATTCATGAGCCCGAGAGAAACCCATCAAAATATTTCAAGTTGTGAATGCTTTGAATATCTACAATTGCTCTAAAAGTTTATAACCTGAAACCATTTTCACAAAAAATACTACAATAAATATTAAACAAATTTTTGTTTTTGCATAACTATTCAAACATATGAAACAACAAAAAAGACAAACATGTAAGGAAAAATATTATAAAAAAATTACTAGCAATAAAAAATACTATGCAATAGCATGGTAAATAATTCCATATTTGGAAAAAAAATTAATATGAAGAAAGAAATTAAAGAATAAATTTTCAATATATTTATTTTTTATTAAATTTATATTTAAAAACAATAAAAAATCTTCACTTCAAACTTAGCTTCCTCTTTAGTTTAAAATTATGAATATTGAAATTATCAAAACCCGTGTGTAGAGCTCAGTTTCATTCTTAGTGAGGTTGACAAAAAAATCTAATGTTAAGGAGATTACCATCAAAGTGATTCTTACCTTCAGCTCCAACATATTGTTGCAATACTAATGATAGGCATGCAGAAGAAATTTTTGTACAAAGAAGGCCTTAAAAGCACAATCAACATGTTTGTGTTTATACTTTATGCACGTAGAGTAATCTAGAGCATCCAAACAAGTCTCTGAACCTCTGAACACATTGCACTCTGTTGCATTGTGTTTTACATAGTCTTCACCAACTTCTTTTAGCACAACCTTCTATGACCATAATGGAAAAAGGGCAATGCTTTCCACTAAATTATGAAAACTTTCTAATTGAATAACTTGCACTGTGAAGACAAGAAAAAGGTTCTCATGTCAAGACAACATGTATTAATTTTTTCAAAAAGAAAATGATTTTATAAATTTGCAATAAACAAAGGTTCAAAATCCCACATCATAAGAAAAACACAATCCTATCCTAAGCTGGCATAAAGTGGGAAACATACAAATCAAATAATTTTATAGATGTTTGGTTTCACGCCATCTGTGCAATAAAACAGAGGATCAAAATCCTATATTATAAGCAGGAATTCAATACTATTCTAAGCAGGCATAAAGTTGAAGAGACATGTGGAAGACATGTATATAGATACATATACATACATACCAAAGTTACTAGACTTGGCTTAACACTCAACTCACCTTGGATAGAGATTCAACAATTGACTTAGGACTCAGCAAAACTAAGCACTTGACTTGGAAAAATGTATAATAGTAAGCTAAAATTCAAACAAAAATACTTGGAAGTTGACTCTACAAGACTCAGGAGTTGATCGCTCTACAGACTTGCTAGTTGACTTGGTAGACTCAAGAGAGTCTGGTATCTATGATACATACATACATTGTACATACACGTGAAAAAATTCAAAAAAATATCTTTGAAAACTTTGTGGTTTATACTTGAAAATGTGGAGTTCCATAAAATCCGGATTACAACAAACGAAAAGACGCTACTTAATAAAAAATCTCAATTGTCTAGCATAATTGTCATGAAATCAGTGTTATATTCTACAATTTAAAGGAAAAAGAAGAAAATCAATTTTCAGTAGAGTGTGAGAAGTGGTAAAGCAACTATGTAGGCCTCTAATTTATTGTAAACCTAAAGGAAAAAAGATGGAGCATCACGAATGCCTATAAGGTGCAATAAGCAATTTTTAACTTAAAAAACATTGTAAAGAGTTATAATGAAAGTTATAAACAATTTCAATCGGCATCCCTGGTCTTGGGATGGAGCAATCATCCACATATGAGGACCTTCCCCCGGGGAAATGTAATGTTCTAACTGTTGAAGAACCAAGTAATCATTAAACAATCAAATGCATAATTAGATGTTATAATTCAACAATTAAGCATCTTCTTAGCTGAAGTAACTCATAATTGTTGGGAAAGAGGGACAAAAATGTCCTTCCAACTCGTCATCTTCCAAACACACATTCCTTTTCCCCGAATCCACATTTTCTTCTACGCCGCATTATGTAGATTTTTGAATCGAAGTTTCCTTGGTAGCTTGTTAGGAAATGGTTGCTCTGGAAATACAAATCAGTGAAAGCAACAGACAAACTAGCCATTGTATTTAAGATTTATGACCTCGTATTCGTATGGGAGTACAGAGTTTCCTACTCATAGGTGGAGATATTGCGCAAAAAATAATGGCAATAATGGTGCGCAACAAATAATGGCAATAATGGTGTGTTTCAAATATTTGTAGTGCACCATTATTTCCATTATGATCGTATTATATCCACTTACCCACTCCCAATATAGAAAACAAAAGACTGAGTTCAATTGCACCATGACACTCACAGAAACCAAAGCAAACACACCATATTTAAATGAGGAAATGCTTAAGCTACAGTTTTAATGAGGGCTAGAATTGGTCGACCATTCACCAGACCTTCGGTTGTGAATTTCAAAAACAAGCAAGGAATATTATCATTGATTTGCTTCCCAATCTACTGTGCACCACTGAGTTAACATGCCCACGGATATGGTTGTTTTCATTATCTTCTGGAAGGAGATGCCACTCCAATAAACTAACAAGAAGAACCCAAGAAAAACCTCTCCTCAAATCAACTATGTACAAGAATTAACTCATAGTTTGAACGAGCAAGTGTAGACAATCAAGAAAAATAAATGGTTGTATCTACGATAATAATAATGTTTGAGATTACACAATCCTCGTAAAAAAAATATTTAGAGAAGTTGAATTCACATGTGCATCTAAAAATACAATTTTAACTAGAAATTGTAAAACATAATTTGGATAAAAATAATAAATAAATAGAAAAATCTAAACCATATAACCTTTATATACTACATTTATTATTTATTAGTTAAAGTCATAAACATGTTTAAGTTAATTATTATTAATAGGTTTTCCATTACACATATAATCTAGCAAATTTTATCAAAATAGTGTTAACCGAAAAACATGCACCATGGTCAACAAAGCGGTGACAGCCCGAACCGAGGGTGTTTAAAAGCCCTTAGTCATTTGATGTGGCTATACCCGACAGGTTTAATAGACTAACTCTAATCTAGCCTAAACTAAAACTATCTCACTAAACTAATATAAAGTAAACTAACTACTAACATAAACTAAATCAACTAATAGGAAAATAATCTAACTATGATAAATTTTCTTTTGATTATAATGTGTAGATTAAATTGATAATGATATATATTTAGAAATCAAAATGATCTCATATTTATTTTTTAATAATAACCCATAGCAACAAGGGACGATATTCAATGAAGTAATGATGAACTCCTCGACTAGCAAAATACGGTTGTCTAACCGCAAAGTCATAAGATTACTTGGTTGCTTAAGTTCCAGTGTTCAATGTTCTATGGACATCTCTAGTTTTACTCCATTAATTAAGTTGCAACAATCATCTTTGCACGCCAACCTCTTGGTAAAGTAATTGGTTGACATATGTTCCTTTGCGCGCTAGTGTGACACGTTTTAAGTTTGACAATGAAATATCGGTACACAAGTCGATGACAACGAGCAACCTTACGACTCTGGAAACAATGATCTTCTCATATTCCCCCCCTAAAATCACGTTGATCTCAAAACTATTCCAATTTGTTAGGAATCACAAATTTGAAATAACTACACTCCCTTAATGTATGTTTCAACCTCCGCAATCTTTGCATTGCATTAACTATGACTAAAATATGTGGTAACAGACAATGATCGAAGTAAATAATATTCCTGGTGATTTGATAGCAGCTGGAGATTCTTTTGCTGGAAAGTGGAACATGTCAGTATAATTAAATCTGAAAGAATCTCCTATCGCTAGCAGAGATAACATGTTCCTTATTGATGATCTGGATAGACCCTGTGGGCAGGTGGCATGTTCTCATGGATTTGGAGTTTTCTGCTAGTGGTGTAGCCATAATAATGTGGTGAATTGGTATAACTACTAGATAGTTCGTAGGAGATCTCTTTTCACATGATACCCTTTAAACCCGCAGTTAGCATTGGAGCAATGCGCACTATCCGTTGATATGTTCCCAGCCTTTGATACCTTCTCACAAATCAAAATCAAATTCTGAGCAACTACAACTGGGTTAAATATGACACGTCCTTTGGCAACTTTCATTTGAACAAACAAAGCATTTAGTTTTCTTGGTGAGGTAATTCTCTTGACGTTAATGCTTTTAGTATTGATAGCTTATTGCTGACTTGGCTATAATTCTTTCATTTGCTAAACATTTACAATAATGCTTTGACCATCCAATAGATATAATCACTAAACAAGAGAAATTATATGCGAACAAAAATTAATCAAAAAATTATATATATATATAATTTCGTTTCTATGTATGCGAATGTTAACCTAAGAAGACTCATAGAACCAATTTTAAACTTGAAATTTCAAAATCACCAGTGCTCAAATGATATTGACTTTGGTGGAAATAATCTAAGATTTTGTATTGATTTAAAAGGCGATCTGGTGGCTAAGTTATGCATGGCAATCTTTTTCTTGGCATGATCTCCACATAAAAATATCCATAAAATTTATTTTATTTCATGTTTCTTTAGACAACTTATGTAGTGAACATAAGTTATTTTGGAGAAAGTTTCACTTTAATAAAAAAAACAATGTAAACATTTTCCAAAATCATTTATAACAAATCCATAATCAAATAGTTAACTTTGGAGGATTATAAATAATTATACACATATACTCCGAAAGGTAATTTGATTCATGTAAAAATAATCATTATTTCAAATTAAATAATTTTTTATTTTATTTTTAAAGCTCAACTTCCTCAAGGTTCTATGCATATATGTGGAAATGATTCAAAGCTGGGTAACGTAGAGTTAAACAAATGTTTTAAAAACCGTTCACATGTATTTAAAACATTTCTTTACAAAATCTTTTTTATAATTTAATTTAGAAGAAAATCCAATTTCGTAAAAACAATTCCGTGGTATTTGTTAATAAAAACATAAAGATGAAATTAATTTGATGATATTAACCATATTAAAAATAATATTTAGACATGCAAACCATTCTTGACAAAGCTCATAAAAAGGTTAGCAAATGCTTGAAGTTAGTTTAAAAGTTTAATAGATGCTTTATAATACTCAAATGATCTTCCTAGAAACAAAAAGCTTTCATATAATTCATTGATGAAGCTTAATCATTTTAAGAACAAATAGTAAAGTTTGCATTATTATAATGAGTATAGCAAAAGACATACCCTCACGAAATCGTTGTAACATTATGCCAATTTGACTTTTGCAAATCAAAATGTGAGAACTAAGTGCAAAAGCTTAGAAAAACCATACCATAAAAGTACTTAGGGACAACCAAGAGAGACCCTATCGGCGCATGTCATCCTAAACCCAAGAGATCCAAACCAAAGTGCAAAAAGCAAAAGAATCTAGTGAAGAAAGCTATCTAATCACACTTATAAACCAAGCAAAATCAAAAGCAATGAAAGGGGTGCGTTTTGTAAATTTTGAAGGGTGTGTTTTGTAAATTTCGAATGGGGGACCGTTTAATTTATGAAAATTTTAAGAGGGGTTGTTGGAGAGCCAACAAATTGCAATATGATGGGGAGAAGTAGTTATTTCTGCAAAATAATTATGAAAGCCATTAAAATACATGAATAAATAAAATGCTTTCAAATGTTAAATAAACTGAAAAGCTTCATCCCCAATTTATCTAGTAAAGATTAAATTATGTACTTTCAAGAAAATATCAAAATTGCTTACATCACTTCTAAAAAACATGCAAAAATATATCATTTCTTTTAAATGTGTATGATTACAAAAAAAACCTTTACTGGGAATTAACCTTGGGAAAGAAGTCAATCAAAATAAGTTGTAGTATAAAAAATGACCCCAATACCATAGGTATTGCCACTGCTGCCAACAACTATCCATAGCCTCGACATGGTTTCCTTAACCAGATAAGAAACTTGTATCACGTCCATTAGATAAAGATACATAGCCTGGCAATCCTTGTTAAAGATTTGCATCCCATGAAAAATCTGGGAACCACTATCTTGACTTGGTGATCAAATATCAACAACATCATTCACAAACAAATATAGAAAATGAACATGATGGCTCATGATGAGACCCCCTGTCTTTCGATTTCAAAGCTGAAAGCAACTACCTTGGCTTTGTAACCAACTAATGGTAGTTTCATTCCATAAGAGTTCATGATCATGAGTAGGTCGACTCATATATTTGAGACCTCCTGTTTCCCAATTCATGTCTTGAGGTGTTATAGGAAAGGATTGGGCTACGTTTAATATTAATTTGCTAAGGGATTACTTAATAGATGGGAAAGTATTAGGAAGCCGTGTCAACCCTTCTCTTTACTTTGTTAGTATATTGTTGTTGGACGCATATGTTTTGTAAGTTGTCTCGTAGTATTATATGTTCCATGGTATTGATCCATAGTTTGTATTAGCCCATAGTATTATATGTTCCATGGTATTGATCCATAATATTGGACGCATATGCTTTGTAAGTTGTCCCGTAGTATTATATGTTCCATGGTATTGATCCATAGTATTGGTGCATAGACTTAGTATATAAATACGTGTTGAGGCCAATGAAGGAATCCATGAGTTATTTTGTATTGAGCTTGCTCAAAGGAGGTAGCCCCCTCGAAGTGGCCCGCGATGAATAAATCTCTTATGTGTTCTGTTATTATCGATATATCGTGCATTTTCATTAATTAATTGCTGGAGGTTCCTCACATATGGTATCATAGCACTTTCTTGGGCTCGTTGGGTGGAATTTCTGTCAATTTTTTTTTTTCGCATCTGTATTGTTCCTTTCAATTGCAGGTTCGGATCCGGGAATAATCCCAATCCACTTAACCGTGGGAAGTACTTGGGCATAGCCTTAAAACACATTGTGAGGAGTACCGCAGGAACCCTGAAGTAGTTGGCCCATTGAGAAGACCTACCAGCGAAAAGGGAAACGACCCCTACCTGATTGACTAGTGACAGACTGTGAGGTAAACCAAGAGTTGTCGTTTGCGGAAAAGCAATTATCAGTTTTACCTGAGCCGTGGAATGATGGGTACGGCCCCAATATGCAAGTCGTTAGACATCATTGGTGGCCGAGTGAATCCCCTAAACCTTTAGGAAGCTGTGCATACCTGGGGTCCATATCTATTTCCACTTGATAAATCGCAGATTACATTTGTCCAGAACTGTTGCAGATCAATTTCGAGTCGTTACAGATCCATTCCGAAAAAAATCCTTGAACTTTTAATCCCAATTGATGAGAGAGGACTTGATTGAATATGATAGCAATATGAGAACAAAACTAAATAAAGATGCATCATGGGTATGCTTTAAATATGAAAAGGTTAGACACATACTTTTCATTAAAAAAAAGAGATTTTTCTTAGGTGCTAAATAAGCCAAGGTACCATAGCCACAAATAGAGAAGGACCTTTATCAATTGGACAAAATGGATGAAATTAGTTAAAAACTAATAATATTTTTAAAAAATGCAAATTAATATTTCATAATTACTCTCTCCTTCATATCAAACTACTATCTTAAAACGGTTATGTGTTTGCAAAGACTATTATAATTGTGATATAAGTCCTACTAAACATATGGTAACTTGATGGAACCACATTGAAAATAGTTTCCACTACATAGTGTTAACATTCTTATATCTAACTATAAAAACAATAGACATTACAATATTGATTAAAACATTGTATCATCATCAACTTACTCAACCCAGTGGAAGAGGTTTCCGCAACTTCATTTTTGTCCAAGTTTCATAAACTACATTCCAATCTACCTCATGCAACTCAAAGGTTTCTAAACATGTCTAGATTTATCATCATTTTTTATATGGTTCAACTTAGTGAATCCTCTTTCACAACTAGCAGTGCTTGGTAGAAGAATAAGAACAATTTTCCACAATCTCATCAAATTTGGAAAAAAATCACACCACTCTGGTTCACCTCTGCATTGCTACCATGCTCCAAACATGTTTTTCTTTGGACATGCTCAAGATGTATAGTGACAACAAAACTTTCAGTTTCACCTTCACATATTTCAGTATCAATTATTGTTGAGTTTCTAATATAAATTTTTTTCACATAGATGTAACATCCATCATGTTTCTTTAGAACCTCTTTCATTCTCTTCTTCAAAGTAACAATGGGGACTACATTTTTTTTGCTGCATTGAATACAGGTAAATATGCAAACCTATCATTGAGATAATCAATCAGCTTTTGGATAAATGCTTTTCCTAAGTGAATACTATCTTCCATAGTACTAAACCCAAGTAAATACTATCTTCCATAATACTATACCGAAGTGAATTTGGTATAGGTTCAAATCTTAATGAATGGACATGTGAAACACTTGTATTATCAATAAACTCCAAATTTTCATTTTCTTATTTCTTTAAGAAAAATGAAACATGTTGAGAACCAACCCAAAATACGCTTCACAAGAATCTCCTTCGAAGAAGTCCAATGATCACATCTAATTGCATACCAATGGATGTTCTATCGATGTGTTCTTCTTGAAATCATTAACTCAAACTTATTTAGTTCAGTTAGAACATGAACAAGCAAATGGATGCAAAATTTAACTTGAAATATTGTTTCCATTTCATACATCTTTGCATCATCATGTTTCCATTCTTGTAACAATGCTGGCATAATTTTAACAAGCCTGTTCATAAACTGCCCCCTACAAAGCCAACGAATTTGATGAATTTGAAGTACTTGCAGCTTGTCGATATGAAATAGGTCCAACAAAATCTTAAATTCTCCATGCCTCTTTGCAGATTTTCCTAGCCATGAATATACTTTATTGGCTAGTCTATCAATATAACAAAATTCATGAAAATAATTTCAAGCTTCTGTTATAGCTAAGGCCTCACAATGTGCTACACAATGAATACATAACAAATGAGACACCTCACGAAGCAACTTAACCACCAAACCTTCAAAGATACCTCTCATGGATGGATCTCCATCTGACCCAAAACCCAACATTTGGTGGTTCATAATTTCATCTCAGATAATAACCCTGATAGTGCTTCATACATGGATTGTGCAGTGTTGTCTTTGATTTCCAGAAGTCGAATAAATGTTTTCATGTGTGACACTCTTATTCCATCCATTAGGTATGTAATATATACAATTAAGTGATGATCCATTGTTTTATCTGTGTTTTCATCAACAAAAATGGAATAAAAAAGGTTAGAAAAAATTTCCGCCTTTAACTTTTCCCAATAAACCTCTTTTGCTGCAAGTAAAAACTCTTTACCGGATGTGATATTAACATATGAAGAATATTCATTGGTTAATGGCATATTAGGAGTTCCCTTATACCTGTTCAAGTCACATAAGTCTTTTCACAATTCTAAAGGTAAATCCCTTATAGCCACAACATGCATAGTTTCCATAGCACTACTTATTATGTATTTTCAACATCTAGTATAAGTTCAATATGCTTTGGGATTGGTAAACTTGGTTGTCTTTATCCATATTCCAATAGTTGAATTGAGTGTTTATGAGCCTTAGATGATGCATGGGAATTTAATCCACTTAATTGGATTGTACTATCTTCTTTGAATTTAACACACCATAAACATGTGATGCACTCTTCACCATTTGGATCTATTATCGGATACGTGCATTTTTTCATTAATTCCATGGAAGTTTGAACGATATTTTGGTAGCTACTCCTTTACCATTATTTTCTGGAAGGCCTTCTTCAATATTCTTGTCATTTTCAAAATCAGATTCTTCTTCAACATTTGCATCATGTTCACTCAAGTTAAATGCATTATCAAGCACTTTTTGTCTCCCATGTTTTAAAGCTTGACCAATTCTAGCCATTGTTTTGCAATAGATTACGTAGCAGAAAATTCATTCATGAGCCCCAGAGAAACCCATCAAAATATTTCAAGTTGTGAATGCAGCTCGAAAATAGAAGTCTTTGAATATCTACAATTTCTCTATAAGTTTATAACCTGAAACCATTTTCACAAAAAATACTACAATAAATATTAAACAAAATTTTGTTTTTGCATAACTATTTAAACATATGAAACAATAAAAAATACAAAAATGTAAGGAGAAATATTTAAAAAAAATTCCTACAAATAAAGAATACTATGCAGTAGCATGGTAAATAATTCAATATTTGCCAAAAAAAATTAATATGAAAAAAAACTCAAAGAACAATTTTTCAATATATTTATTTATTATTAAATTTATATTTAAAAACAATAAAAAATCTTTTACTTCAAACTTATCTTCCTCTTTATTTTAAAATTATGAATATTGAAATTATCGAAACTCGTCTGTAGAGTTCAGTTTCATTCTTAGTGAGGTTGAAAAAAAAAATCTAATGTTAAGGAGAGCACCATCAAAGTGATTCTTACCTTCATCTCCAACGTATTGTTGCAATACTAATGATAGGCCTTCGAAAGAGATTTTTGTACAAGGAAGGCCTTAAAAACATAGTCAACAAGTTTGTGCTTATACTTTATGTACGTAGAGTAATCTAGATTCTAGATCAGCCAAACAGGTCTCTGAACCTCTGAACACATTGCACTCTATTGCATTGTGCTTTGCATAATCTTCACCAAATTCTTTTAGCACAACCTTCTATGACCATAGTGGCAAAAGGGCAATGCTTTCCACAGATTTAAGAAAACTTTCTAATTGAATAACTTGCACTATGAAGATAAGAAAAAGGTTCTCATATCAAGACGACTTGTATTAATTTTTTCACAATTCAAATGATTTTATAAATTTTCAATAAACAAAGGTTAAAAATCCCACATCATAAGCAAAAACACAATCCTATCCTAAGCAGGCATAAAGTCGGAAACATACAAATCAAGTAATTTTATAGATGTTTGGTTTCACGCCATATGTGCAATAAAACAGAGGATCAAAATCCTATAGTATAAGCAGGAATTCAATCCTATTCTAAGCAGGCATAAAGTGGAAGACACATGTGGAAGAGATGTATATAGATACATATACATAAATACCAAAGCTACTAGACTTGCCTTAGCACTCAACTCGCCTTGGATAGAGATTCAACAATTTACTTAGGACTCATTAAAACTAAGCACTTGACTTGTAAAAATATATAATAGTATAAGCTAAAATTCAAACAAAAATACTTGGAAGTTGACTCTAAAATACTCGGGAGTTGATCGCTCTATAGACTTGACAGTAGACTTGGTAGACTCATGAGAGTCTGGTATCTATGATACACACATACATACATTGTAGATACACATGTAAAAAAATTCAAAATAATATCTTTGAAAACTTTGTGGTTTATACTTGAAAATGTGGAGTTCCATAAAATCAGGATTACTACAAATGAAATAGACGCTACTTAATAAAAAACTCAATTGTATAGCATAATTGTCGTGAAATCAGTGTTATATTCTACAATTTAAAGGAAAAAGACGAACAATTTTTAGTAGAGAGTGAGAAGTGGAAAAGCAACTATGTAGGCATCTAATTTATTGTAAACCTAAAGGAAAAAAGATGGAGCATCAAGAATGCCCCTAAGGTGCAATAAGCAATTTTTAACTTCTAAAACGTTGTAAAGAGTTATATAATGAAAGTTATAACAGTTTCAATCAACATCCTTGGTCTTGGGATGGAGCAGTCATCCACATACGAGGACCTTCCCTCGGGGAAATGTAACGTTCTAACTGTTGAAGAACCAAGTAATCATTAAACAGTCAAATGCATAATTAGATGTTATAATTCAACAATTAAGCCTCTTCTCAGCTGAAGTAACTTAGAATTGTTGGGAAAGAGGGACAAAAATGTCCTTCCAACTCGTCATCTACCAAACACACACTCCTTTTCCCCAAATACACATTTTCTATTACGCTACAGTATGTATATTTTTGAATCGAAGTTTCCTTGGTAGCTTGTTAGGATATGGATGCTCTGGAAATAGAAATCAGTGAAAGCAACATACAAACTAGCAACTATATTTAATATTTATGTCCTTGTAGTCGAATGGGAGTACATAGTTTCCTACTTATAGGTGGAGATATTGCGCAACAAATAATGACAATAATGGTGCGCAACAAATAATGGAAATAATGGTGTGTTTCAAATATTTGTAGTGCACCATTTTGCCATTATGATCGTATTATCTCCACTTACCCACTCCCAAGCGAGGAAACAAAACACCGAGGTCAATTGCATGATGACACCCACAAAAACCAAAGAAAACACACCATATTTAAATGAGGAAATGCTTAAGCTACAATTTTAATGAGGGCCATAATTGGTCGACCATTCACAAGACCTCCAGTTGTGCATTTCAAAAACGAGAAAGGAATATTATCATTGATTTGCTTCCTGATCTAGTGGGAACTACGGAGTTAACATGCCCATGGATATGGTTGTTTTCATTATCTTCTGGAAGGAGATGCCACTCCAATAAACTAACAAGAAGAACCCAAGAAAAACCTCTCCTCAAATCAACTATGTACAAGAATTAGCTCATAGTTTGAACGAGCAAGTGTCAACAATGAAGGCAAATAAATGGTTGTATCTACGATAATAATAATGGTTGAGATTACACAATTATTGTAAAAAGAATATTTAAAGAAGTTGAATTCATATGTGCATCTAAAAATACAATTTTAACTAAAAATTGTAAAGCATAATTTGGATAAAAATAATAAATAAATAGAAAAATCTAAACCACATAACCTTTATATACTACATTTATTAGTTAAAGTCATAAACATGTTTAAGTTAATTATTATTAATAGGTTTTCGATTACACATATAATCTAGCAGATTTTATCAGAATAGTGTTGATCGAAAAACATGCACTATGGTCAACAAAGGGGTGACAACTCGAACTGAGGGTGTTTAAAAACCCTTAGTCATTTGATGTGGCTGTACCCGACAGGTTTAACAGACTAACTCTAATCTAGCCTAAACTAAAACTATCTCACTAAACTAATCTAAAATAAACTAACTACTAACATAAACTAAATCAACTAATACAACTAATAGTAAAATAATCTAACTAAATGATAAATTTTTTTTGATGATAATGTGCAGATTAAATTGATAATGAAATGGATTTAGAAATCAAAATGATCTGAGATTTATTTTTTAATAAGAACCCATAGCAACAAGGGACGATATTCAGTGAAGTAATGGTGAACCCCTTGACTAGCAAAATGCGGTTGTCTATCCACAAAGTCATAATATTACTTGGTTGCTTAAGTTCCAGTGTCCAATGTTCTATGGACATATCTGGTTTACTCCACCAATTAAGTGGCAACAATCACCTTTGCACGCCAACCTCTTGGTAAAGTAATTGGCCAACATAGGTTCCTTTGCGTGTTGGTGTGACATGTTTTAAGTTTTTAAATGAAATATCGGTACACAAGTCGATAACAATGAGCAAGCTTATGAATCTAGTGACAATGATCTTCTCATATTCCCCCCTAAAATCACGTTCATCTCAAAACTATTCCAATATGGTAGGAATGACAAATTTGAAATAATTACACTCCCTCAATATATGTTTCAACCTCCGCAATATCTGCATTGCATTAACTGTGACTAAAATATGTGGCAACAGACAATGGTCGACATAAATAATATTCATGCTGATTTGATAGCAACTAGAGATTCTTTTGTTAGCAAGTGGAACACGTTAGTATAATTAAATATGAAAGAAGCTCCTATCGCTGGCAGAGATAACGTGTTCCTTATTGATGATCTGGATAGACCATGTGGGATGGTGGCATGTTCTCATGGAGCTGGATTTTTCTGCTAGTGTTGTAGCCATAATAACGTCGTGAACTAGTATAACTACCAGATAGTTCGTAGGAGATCTCTTTTCACACGATACACTTTAAACTTGCGGTTAGCATGGGAGAAATGCGCACTATCCTTTGATATGTTTCCATCCTTTGATTCCTTCTCACAAATCAAAATCAGATTCCGAGCAATTGCAACTGGGTCAAATATGACACGTCCTTTGGTAGCTTTCATTCGAACAAACAAAGCATTTGGTGATCTTGGTGAGGTAATTTCTCTTGAAGTTAAGGCCTTTGGTATTGACAACTTATTGATGACTTGGCTATAATTCGTGCATTTGATAAACATTTACAGTAATTCTTTGACCATTCAATAATTATAATCACCAGCCAAAAGAAATTATATGTGAACAAAAATTAATAAAAATTATATGTATATATATATATAAAATTTCGTTTCTATGTATGCGAATGTTAACCTGGCAAGAAATAGAACCAATTTTAAACTTGAAATTTCAAAATCACCAGTGCTCAAATGAGATTGACTTTAGTGGAAAAAATCTAAGAATTTTTATTGATTTAACAGGCGATCTAGCGGCTAAGTTCTTCATGGCAATGTTTTTCTTGGCATGATCTCCACATAAAAATATCCATAAAATTTATTTTATTCCATGTTTCTTTAGACAACTTGTGTAGTGAACATAAATTATTTTGGAGAAAGTTTCACTTTAATAACAAGAAACAACGTAAACATTTTCCAAAATCACTTATAACAAATCCATAATCAAATAGTTAACTTTGGAAATCAAAATGATCTCAGATTTATTTTTTAATAAGAACCCATAGCAACAAGGGACGATATTTAGTGGAGTAATGGTGAACCCCTCGACTAGCAAAATGCGGTTGTCTAACTGCAAAGTCATAAGATTACTTGGTTGCTTAAATGCCAGTGTTCAATGTTCCATGGACATCTCTTGTTTTACTGCATCAATTAAGTGGCAACAATCACCTTTGCTATCCAACCTCTTGGTAAAGTAATTGGCCAACATATGTTCCTTTGCGCACTGGTGTGACATGTTTTAAGTTTGATAATGAAATATCGGTACACAAGTCAATGACAACGAGCAACCTTACAAATCTGGTGACAATGATCTTCTCATATTCCCCCCCTAAAATCACGTTGATCTCAAAACTATTCCAATATGGTAGGAATAACAAATTTGAAATAACTACACTCCCTTAGTGTATGTTTCAACCTCCAGAATCTCTGCATTGCATTAACTGTGACTAAAATATGTGGCAACAAACAATGATCGAAGTAAATAATATTCCTGGTGATTTGATAGCAACTGGAGATTCTTTTGCTAGCAAGTGGAACACGCCAGTATAATTTCATTTCTATGTATGCGAATGAATGTTAACCTGGTAAGAAATATAACCAATTTTAAACTTGAAATTTCAAAATCACCAGTGCTCAAAAGAGATTGACGTTGGTGGAAAAAATCTAAGATTTTGTATTGATTTAACGGGCGATCTGGTGGCTAAGTTCTGCATGGCAATGTTTTTATTGGCATGATCTCTACATAAAAATATCCATAAAATTTATTTTATTTCATGTTTCTTTAGACAACTTATTTAGTGAACATAAATTATTTTGGAGAAAGTTTCACTTTAATAAAAAGAAACAACATAAACATTTTCCAAAATCACTTATAACAAATCCATAATCAAATAGTTAACATTGGAGGATTATAAATAATTATACACATATACTCCAAAAGGTCATTTGATTCATGTAAAAATAATCTTTATTTCAAATTAAATTACTTCTTTTTTGAATATATAAGCTTAACTTCCTCAAGGTTCTATGCATATGTGCGCAAAGGATTCAAATCTTGGTAACACAGAGTTAAACAAATGTTTTAAAATCCGTTCACATGTATTTAAAACATTTCTTTACAAAACCTTTTTTATAATTTAATGGAGAAAGAAAATCCAATTTCGAATCAACATAAACAAATTCCGTGGTATTTGTTAATAAAAACATAAAGATGGATTTTGTTTTGGTAAAGTTGCAGAGGTATATTTAATTACTAGAGCCAAGAAAAATGGTAGAGATTACACATGTGTCAAAAATTTTATGAGCCGGTTGGGGAGGCCTCAGGTAATGAAGTCACCATCCCAATCCATCAAAGATGTTGTAGAAACTAACATTATACAAAAAAAAGACCTTACATAGGAGGCGTACCCAGCTATGATGCTGGGTCTTGTTCAAAAAATACATAACCTATATACTGAGAGTTTTGAAAATAGACTATAGCAAAAATTGAAATAGAAAATCTGGAAATCACAGTAACAACCCGGCGCCTTAGGAGACCAATTAGGGAATAGCTCTGACATGGAATGTGTTTGGTTCTTCTTCAATTATAGGGCAGCTTCCAAAATAATCTTCCACCGTCCCAAGTGAGGGGATAGCAGGGGACGGAGGTCTGGTGCTTATTTCTGGGAGAGTGTTTCCGTTCTCTGCCTCATCAGTGCCGCCTTTTTGCACAGAGCTGGGTGTGGCCAACGTTGTAGGAGGATGGCCATTGTCCGCCTTGCCATGATCATCCATTGTTGTCGTAGTGTTCTCTTTCCAAACCGAGTCTTCATTGCCATTGGTCCTTTGGAGAGTATCCAACTCATTGTTGCGCCCAAGGGAGAAATTCTCCTAGCTCAGACTAGTGTCCATAATGTTCATACCATCACCTATTTCTGTTAGGTAGGCTTTGAAGTTCTTGAGAGTGCTTTTGTTGGCGGACCAATTGGCCATAACTTCCTCCACCAGTGTGCTCATCATGTTCTTAATTAACCAGTAGTGGTTAATGTTTTCTCCATTTATCCCCTAGGTAAGCATGGCAACGACTTTGCATGCTTCCCTGCTGTCTATGAGACTACGGGTGGATGAAGCGATGCCCTCCGCATATCCATGCATCTCTGTCCAGTCAGTAATGTTTCTGGGTTTCCTGCCAGAACCTTTCCTGCTACCCCCCTCGTTGGGGAGTGCCTCTGGGCCTTGTCATAGTAGTGGGGCAGCTGAGAGCGTTTAGAATCAGATCCGAGGAAAGAACAACAATATAGTGCCGAGCGAGAACCGGAGCGGTGGGATAGTCACGACAGTCGGTGCTGAAATACAAGAAGCCTAGCCTACTTGTTTTAGCCTTGCGGAATGAGTTAATGAAATCCGCAACCAGCACCATCCTCTGATGTCGAGGTGTTATCTGCATGTGGGAAAGTTAATGCCGTGCATTGAAGAGGGTCCTCACGAACTAACTCCCAGCTATCATCTTGGTAAGTGTGCTGATAGGTGGAAGGCCCGAAAGGTCAAAGTCCCGTCATCTTGCCATTTTTCTCTTGAGGGTGGTGGGATCCAGAGAGGAGCTGGATAGTGCAAGCAGGACTGTGACCCAGATCCAAGGAAAATAAAGATGAAATTAATTTGATGATATTAACCATATTAAAAATGTTATTTTTAAACATGCAAACCATTCTTGATAAAGCTCATAAAAATGTTAGCAAATGCTTGAAGTTAGTTTAAAAGATTAATAGCTGCTTTATATACTCAAATGATCTTCCTAGAAAAAAAAATCTTTCATATAATTCATTGATGAAGATCAATCATTTTAAGAGCAAATAATAAAGCTTGCATTATTATAACGAGTATAGCAAAAGATATACCTTGACGAAATCATTGTAACATTAGGCAAATTTGACTTTTGCAAATCAAAATGTGAGACCTAATTGCAAAAGCTTAGAAAAACCATAAAAGTACTCAGGGACAACCAAGAGAGACCCTTTCGGCGCACATCATCCTTAACCCAAGAGATCCAAACCAAATACGCAAGAGTGCAAAAGGTAAAATAATCTAATTAACAAAGATATCTAATCACACTTATAAACCAAGCAAAATCAAAAGCAATGAAATGGGTGTGTTTTGTACATTTCGAATGGGGGACCCTTTAATTTATGAAAATTTTAACAGGGTTTGTTGGGGAGCCAACAAATTGAAAAATGATGGGGAGAAGGAGTTATCTCTGCAAAATAATTATGAAAGCCATTAAAATACATGAATAAATAAAACGCTTTCAAATGTTAAATAAACTGAAAAGCTTCATCCCCAATTTATATAGTAAAGATTAAACTATGTAATTTCAATAAAATATCCAAATTTCTTCCATCAGTTTTCAAAAACATGCAAACACATATCATTTATTTTAAATGTGTATGATTACAAAAAAAACATTTACTGGGAATTAACATTGGGAAACAGGTCAATCAAAATAAGTTGTAGTATATAAAAATGACCCCAATACCATATGTATTGCCACTGCTACCAACAGGTGTCCATATCCTCAACAGGGTTTCCTTAACTAGATAAGAAACTTGTATCTCATCCATTAGATAAAGATACATAGTCTGACAATCCTTTTTAAAGATTTGCATCCCAAGAAAAAGCTGGGAACCACTATCTTGACTTGGTGATCAGATAGCGACAACATCATTCACAAAAACTTATAGAAAATGAACGTGATGGCTCATGATGAGATCCTCTATCTTTCGATTTTAAAGCTGAAAGCAACTACCTTGGCTTGGTAACCAACTAATGGTAGTTTCATTCCATAAGAGTTCATGATCATGAGAAGGTCGACTCATATACATTTGAGACCTCCTATTCCCAACTCATGTCTTGAGGTGTTATAGGAAATGATTGGGCTACGTTTAACATTAATCTGCTAAGGGATTACTTAATGGATGGGAAAGTGTTAGGAACCCATGTCAACCCTTGTCTTTACTTTGTTAGTATATTGTTGTTGAACACATATGCTTTGTAAGTCATCCCATAGTATTATATGTTCCATGGTATTGATCCATAGTTTGTATTAGCCCATAGTATTATATGTTCCATGGTATTGATCCATAGTATTGGACGCATATGCTTTGTAAGATGTCCCGTAGTAATATATGTTCCATGGTATTGATCCATAGTATTGGTGCATAGACTTAGTATATAAGTACGTGTTGAGGCCAATGAAAGCATCCACAAGTTATTTTTTATTGAGCATGCTCAAAGGAGGTTGCCCCCTCGAAGTGGCCCGCAATCAATAAATCTCTTGCATGTTCTATTATTACTTATATCTCATGCATTTTCATTAATTAATTGCTAGAGGTTCCTCACATCTGGTATCAGAGCACTTTCTTGGGCTAGTTGGGTGGAATTTATGCCAATTTTGTTTTTTGCATCTATATTGTTCCCTTCAATTGCAGGTTCGGATCCAGAAATAATCCTTATCTGCTTAACTATGGGAAGTACTTGGGAATATCCCTAAAACTCATTATGAGGAGTACCACAGAAACCACGAAGTAGCTGGCCCATTGAGAGGACCTGCTAGCGAAAAGGGAAACGACCCTTATCCAATTGACTAGTTCCCACCCATGAGATAAACCAAGAGCTGTTGTTTGTGGCAAAGCAGTTATCAGTTTTACCTGAGCTGTGGAGTGAGGGGTACTACCCCAATAAGCAAGCCATTAGACAACAATAGTGGCCAAGTGAATCCCCTGAACCTTTAGTAAATCGCGCATACTTGGATTCCATATCTATTTCCAGCTGATAAATCGGAGATTACATTTGTCTAGAACTGTTGCAATTCAATTCCGAGTCGTTGCAGATCCATTTTGAAAAAAAAAACTCCTTGAACTTTTAATCCCAATTGATGAGAGATTACTTGATTGAATATGATAGCAATATGAGAACAAAAGTGAATAAAGATGCATCATGGGTATGCTTTAAATATGAAAAGGTTAGACACATACTTTTCATTAAAAAAAAAATATTTTTCTTAGGTGCTAAATAAGCCAAGGTACCATGGCCACAAACAGAGAAGGACCTTTATCAATTGGACGAATGGACGAAATCAGTTAAAAACTAATAATATTTTTTAAAAATGTAAATTAATATTTCATAATTACTCTCTCCTTCATATCAAACTACTATCTTAGCATGGTTATGTGTTTGCAAAGAATATTATAATTTTGATATAAGTCCTACTAAACATATGGTGACTTGATGGAAGCACATTGAAAATAGTTTCCACTACATAGTGTTAACATTCTTATATCTAACTATAAAAACAATAGACATTACAATATTGATTAAAGCATTGTATCATCATCAACTTATTTAACCCATTTGAAGAGGTTGCTGCAACTTCATTTTTGTCCAAGTTTCATAAACTACATTCCAATCTACCTCATGCGACTCTACGGTTTCTAAAGAAAGTCTAGATCTATCATCATTTTTTATATGGTTCAACTTAGTGAATCCTCTTTCACAACTGGTAGTGCTTGCTAGAAGAATAAGAATAATTTGCCACAATTTCATCAAATTTGGAAAAGAATCACACCACTTTGGTTCACCTCTGCATTGCTACCATGCTCCAAACATGTTTTTCTTTGGACATGCTCAAGATGTATAGTGAAAACAGAATTTTCCATTTCCCCTTCATATTTTTCAGTATCAATTATTGGTGAGTTTCCAATATCAAAATTTTCACATAGATGTAACATCCATCATGTTGCTTTAGAATCTCTTTCTTTCTCTTCTTCAAAGCAACAATGGGGACTAAATTTTTTTGCTGCATTGAATACAGGTAAATATGCAAACCTATCATTGAGATAATCAACCAACTTTTGGATAAAGGCTTTTCCTAAGTGAATACTATATTCCATAGTACTAGACCAAAGTGAATTTGGTATAGGTTCAACTCTTAATGAATGGACATGTGAAACATTTGTATTATCAATAAACTCCAAATTTCCATTCTCTTATTTCTTTAATAAATATGAAACACGTTGAGAACCAACCCCAAATACGCTTCGCAAGAATCTCCTTCGAAGAAGTTCAATGAGCACTTCTAATTGCATATCAATGGATGTTATATCGAAGTGTTCCTCTTTAAACCATTAACTCAAACTTATTTATTTCAGTCAGAACATGAACAAACAAATGGATGCAAAATTGAACTTGAAATATTGTTTCCATTTCATACATCTTTGCATCATCATGTTTCCATTGTTGTAACAATGCTGGCATGATTTTAACAAGCCTGTTCATAACCTCCCCCCTCAGATGATGCATGGGTATTTAATCCACTTAATTGGACTGTACTACTACATTCCCTTGCAAATGGTGTATCTCCTTTGAATTTAACATACCATAAACATGTGATGCACTCTTCACCATTTGGAACTATTATCAGATAAGCCCATTTTTGCATTAAATTCCATGTAAGTTTGAATGATAGTTTGGTAGCTACTCCTTTCCATTATTTTATGGAGGACCTTCTTCTTCAATATTCTTGTCATTTTTAAAATCAATTTCTTCTTCAACATTTGCATCATGTCGACTCAAGTTAAATGCATTATCAAGCACTTTTTGTCTCCAATGTCTTAAAGGTCGACCAATTCTAGACATTGTTTCATAATAAATTACGTAGCAGAGAATTCTTTCATATTGAGCCCTAGAGAAACCCATCAAAATATTTCAAGTTGTGAATTGAGTTGGAAAATAGAAGTCTTTGAATATCTACAATTTCTCTATAATTTTATAACTTGAAACCATTTTCACAAAAAATACTACTATAAATATTAAACAAATTTTTGTTTTTGCATAACTATTCAAACATATGAAACAATAAAAAAGACAAACATGTAAGGAAAATATTATAAAAAAAATTCCTACAAATAAAAAATACTATGCAGTAGCATGGTAAATAAGTCAATATTTGGCAAAAAAAAATTAATATGAAAAATTAAATTAAAGAACAAATTTTCACTATATTTATTTATTATTAAACTTATGTTTAAAAACTATAAAAAAATCTTTTACATCAAACTTAGCTTCCTCTTTATTTTAAAATTATGAATATTGAAATTATCAAAACCCGTGTGTAGAGTTCAGTTTCATTCTCAATGAGGTTGGGAAAAAAAATCTAATGTTAAGGATAGTACCATCAAAGTGATTCTTACCTTCAGCTCCAACGTATTGTTGCAATACTAATGCTAGACCTTCGAAAGAAATTTTTGTACAAGGAAGGCCTTAAAAGCACAATCAATAGGTTTGTGTTTATACTTTATGTACCTAGAGTAATCTAGATCATCCAAATAGGTCTCTGAACCTCTGAACACATTGCACTCTGTTGCATTGTGTTTTGCATAATCTTCACCAAACTCTTTTAGCACAACCTTCTATGACCATAGTGGTAAAAGGGTAATGCTTTCCACTAATTTTCGAAAACTTTCTAATTGAATAACTTGCACTGTGAAGATAAGAAAAAGGTTCTCATATCAAGACAACTTGTTAAAAATCCCACATCATAAGCAAAAACACAATCCTATCCTAAGCAGGCATAAAGTCAGAAACATACAAATCAAGTAATTTTATAGATGTTTGGTTTCACGCCATATGTGCAATAAAACAGAGGATCAAAATCCTACAGTATAAGCAGGAATTCAATCCTATTCTAAGTAGGCATAAAGTGGAAGACACATGTGGACGACATGTATATAGATACATATACATAAATACCAAAGTTACTAGACTTGGCTTAGCACTCAACTCGCTTTGGATAGAGATTCAATAATTGACTTGGGACTTAGCAAAACTAAGCACTTGACTCGTAAAAATATATAATAGTATAAGCTAAAATTCAAACAAAAATACTTGGAAGTTGACTCTAAAAGACTCGGCAGTTGATCGCTCTATAGACTTGACAGTCGACTTGGTAGACTCACAAGAGTCTGGTATCTATGATACATACATACATACATTGTACATACACATGTAAAAAAATTCAAAAACAATATCTTTGAAAACTTTATGGTTTATACTTGAAAATGTGGAGTTCCATAAAATCGGGATTACAACAAATGAAATAGACGCTACTTAATAAAAAACCTCAATTGTCTAGCATAATTGTCATGAAATCAGTGTTATATTCTACAATTTAAAGGAAAAAGAAGATCAATTTTCAGTAGAGAGTGAGAAGTGGAAAAGCAACTACGTAGGCCTCTAATTTATTGTAAACCTAAAGGAAAAAAGATGGAGCATCAAGCATGCCCCTAAGGTGCAATAAGCAATTTTTAACTTCTAAAACCTTGCAAAGAGTTATATATTGAAAGTTATAAACAGTTTCAATCAACATCCTTGGTCTTGGGATGGAGCACTCATCCACATACGAGGACCTTCCCTCGGGGAAATGTAATGTTCTAACTGTTGAAGAACCAAGTAATCATTAAACAGTCAAATGCATAATTAGATGTTATAATTCAACAATTAAGCCTCTTCTCAGCTGAAGTAACTTTGAATTGTTGGGGAAGAGGGAAAAAAATGTCCTTCCAACTCGTCATCTGCCAAACACACACTCCTTTTCACCAAATACACATTTTCTATTACGCTACAGTAT
Source organism: Larix kaempferi (assembly GCA_027924585.1). Classification (NCBI taxonomy): domain Eukaryota; kingdom Viridiplantae; phylum Streptophyta; class Pinopsida; order Pinales; family Pinaceae; genus Larix; species Larix kaempferi. The sequence continues at coordinate 7,684,828 of BSBM01000698.1, forward strand.
GGATGTTTTTAAATCGAAGTTTCCTTGGTAGCTTGTTAGGATATGGATGCTCTAGAAATAGAAATCGGTGAAAGCAACATACAAACTAGCCACTGTATTTAATATTTATGGCCTCGTAGTCATATGGGAGTACAGAGTTTCCTACTCATAGGTGGAGATATTGCGCAACAAATAATGACAATAATGGCGCGCAACAAATAATGGAAACAATGGTGTGTTTAAAATATTTGTAGTGCACCATTTTGCCATTATGATCGTATTATCTCCACTTACCCACTCCCAAGCGAGAAAACAAAACACCGAGGTCAATTGCATGATGACACCCACAGAAACCAAAGAAAACACACCATATTTAAATGAGGAAATGCTTAAGCTACAATTTTAATGAGGGCCATCGACCATTCACAAGACCTCCAGTTGTGCATTTCAAAAACGAGAAAGGAATATTATCATTGATTTGCTTCCCGATCTAGTGGGAACTACGGAGTTAACATGCCCACGGATATGGTTGTTTTCATTATATTCTGGAAAGAGATGCCACTCCAATAAACTAACAAGAAGAACCCAAGAAAAACCTCTCCTCAAATCAACTATGTACAAGCATTAGCTCATAGTTTGAACGAGCAAGTGTCAACAATCAAGGCAAATAAATGGTTGTATCTACGATAATAATAATGGTTGAGATTACACAATTATTGGAAAAAGAATATTTAAAGAAGTTGAATTCATATGTGCATCTAAAAATACAATTTTAACTAAAAGTTGTAAAGCATAATTTGGATAAAAATAATAAATAAATAGAAAAATCTAAACCACATAACCTTTATATACTACATTTATTAGTTAAATTCATAAACATGTTTAAGTTAATTATTATTAATAGGTTTTCGATTACACATATAATATAGCATATTTTATCCGAATAGTGTTGATCGAAAAACATGCACTATGGTCAACAAAAGGGTGACAACCCGAACCGAGGGTGTTTAAAAACCCTTAGTCATTTGATGTGCTTGTACCTGACAGGTTTAACAGACTAACTCTAATCTATCCTAAACTAAAAATATCTCACTAAACTAATCTAAAATAAACTAACTACTAACATAAACTAAATCAACTAATACAACTAATAATAAAATCATCTAACTAAATGATAAATTTTCTTTTGATTATAATGTGTAGATTAAATTCATAATGAAATGGATTTAGAAATCAAAATGATCTGAGATTTATTTTTTAATAAGAACCCATAGCAACAAGGGACGATATTCAATGAAGTAATGGTGAACCCCTCGACTAGCAAAATGCGGTTGTCTAACCGCAAAGTCATAAGATTACTTGGTTGCTTAAGTTCCAGTGTTCAATGTTCTATGGACATTGGACATCTCTGGTTTTACTCCACCAATTAAGTGGAAACAATCACCTTTGCACGCCAACCTCTTGGTAAAGTAATTGGCTGACATAGGTTCCTTTGCGTGATGGTGTGACACGTTTTAAGTTTGAAAATGAAATATCGGTACACAAGTTGAGGACAATGAGCAAGCTTATGAATCTGGTGACAATGATCTTCTCATATTTTCCCCCTAAAATCACGTTCATCTCAAAACTATTCCAATATGGTAGGATTCACAAATTTGAAATAATTACACTCCCTCAAAATATGTTTCAACCTCCGCAATATTTGCATTGCATTAAATGTGACTAAAATATGTGGCAACATGCAATGATCGACGTAAATAATATTTCTGCTGATTTTATAGCAGCTAGAGATTCTTTTGCTGGCAAGTGGAACACGTCAGTATAATTAAATATGAAAGAAGCTCCTATCACTGGCAGAGATAACGTGTTCCTTATTGATGATTTGGATAGACCATGTGGGCAGGTGGCATGTTCTCGTGGAGCTGGTGTTTTCTGCTAGTGTTGTAGACATAATAACCTGGTGAACTAGTATAACTACCAGATAGTTCATAGGAGATCTCTTTTCACACGATACACTTTAAACTTGTGGTTAGCATGGTAGCAATGTGCACTATCCTTTGATATGTTTCCATCCTTTGATACCTTCTCACAAATCAATATCAAATTCCGAGCAATTGCAACTGGGTCAAATATGACATGTCCTCTGGTAGCTTTCATTCGAACAAACAAAGCATTTGGTGATCTTGGTGAGGTAATTTCTCTTGACGTTAATGCCTTTGGTATTGACAACTTATTGATGACTTGGCTATAATTCTTTCATTTGCTAAACATTTACAATAATTCTTTGACCATCCAATAATCATAATCACCAACCAAGAGAAATTATATGCGAACAAAAATTAATCAAAATTATATATATATATATATAATTTTGTTTCTATGCATGCGAATGTTAACTTGGCAAGAAATAGAACCAATTTTAAACTTGAAATTTCAAAATCACCAGTGCTCAAATGAGATTGACTTTAGTAGAAAAAATCTAAGATTTTTTATTGATTTAACAGGCGATTTGGCGGCTAAGTTCTTCATGGAAATGTTTTTCTTGGCACGATCTCCACATAAAAATATCCATAAAATTTATTTTATTTCATGTTTATTTAGACAACTTGTGTGGTGAACATAACTTATTTTGGAGAAAGTTTCAATTTAATAAAAAGAAACAACGTAAAGATTTTCCAAAATCACTTATAACAAATCCATAATCAAATAGTTGACTTTGGAAATCAAAATGATCTCAGATTTATTTTTTAATAAGAACCCATAGCAACAAGGGACGATATTCAGTGAAGTAATGGTGAACCCCTCAACTAGCAAAATGTGGTTGTCTAACCGCAAAGTCATAAGATTAATTGGTTGCTTAAATGCCAGTGTTCAATGTTCTATGGAATCTCTTGTTTTACTCCATCAATTAAGTGGCAACAATCACCTTTGCTAGCCAACCTCTTGGTAAAGTAATTGGCCAATATATGTTCCTTTGCGCGTTGGTGTGACACGTTTTAAGTTTGACAATGAAATATCGGTACACAAGTCGATGACAACGAGCAACCTTACGACTTTGGAGAGAATGATCTTCTCATACCCCCCCCTAAAATCACATTGATCTCAAAACTATTCCAATCTGGTAGGAATAACAAATTTGAAATAACTACACTCCCTTAATGTATGTTTCAACCTCCACAATCTCTGCATTGCATTAAGTGTGACTAAAATATGTGGCAACAACCAATGATCGAAGTAAATAATATTCCCGGTGATTTGATAGCAGTTGGAGATTCTCTTGCTGGCAAGTGGAACACGTCAGTATAATTAAATCTTAAAGAAGCTCCTATTGTTGGCAGAGATAAATTTTCCTTATTTATGATCTAGATAGACCCTATGGGCAGGTGGCATGTTCTCATGGAGCTAGAGTTTTCTGCTGGTGTTGTAGCCATAATAATGTGGTGAACTGGTATAACTACTAGATAGTTCGTAGGAGATCTCTTTTCACATGATACGCTTTAAACCTGCGGTTAGCATGGGAGCAATGCGCACTATCCTTTGATATGTTACCGGGCTTTGATACCTTCTCACAAATCAAAATCAGATTCCGAGCAACTGGAACTGGGTCAAATATGACATGTCCTCTGGCAACTTTCATTCGAACAAGCAAAGCATTTAGTGATCTTGGTGAGGTAATTTCTCTTGATGTTAATGCCTTTGTTATTAACAACTTATTGATGACTTGGCTATAATTATTTCATTTTCTAAACATTTGCAATAATGCTTTGACCATCCAATAGATATAATCACCAACCAAGAGAAATTATATGCGAACAAAAATTAATCAAATTTTTATATATATATATGTTGATGTATTGGTAACTTTAGAATGTATTCACTTGTATATTTTATATTGTATTTGTATTTTATTGTTGTACATTCGACGGAGATGTTTATTCCTCCAGTCAGAGAACTCATTATTGTACTTGGGTCATGTAAAGTCGTTGAGGTCCATCCTCCCATGTATGACGGGGAATTAGACCCTGGAGTTGTGTATTTCATGGGTTATTAGACTCCCCTAGTGGGGTTGACCCAGTGTCAAGTGGTAATGGATTATTAGACTCTCCTAAGGGAGGTCGACCCAGTTAGGGTAAAAGGCAAGTAAAGGTAAAGTATAAATAGAGAGGAGCACCTCTCTATTTATCCATTCACTCATTCATCCAACTCGCATAGTTGAGAGAGAGGAGTGCACACAAGTGGAGGATGAGTAGCTGTTGGAGACATCTATCTTTTGGGGTTTCATCTTTGTGATCTTTGTATTGGTGCTTATTCTATATTTGAGGAATTTGCGAGGTTTTTCACCTTTATGGTTTTCCCTGGTGAAATGCTTTGTGTCTCTTGTCTCTTGTGTTTGATATGCTGTACATGTTGTTCACTTAGTTAAGATCCTAGATCATATTGAATTAAATGATGAAAATCTAACATGGAATCAGAGCTAGCCTGAAGGAAGGCATTGTATGGCATTTACGACACTTGTTGCACTTGCGACAAATTGAAAGCTAGGGCTTGGTATAGTAAAAACTAGTCATCGTGGAACTTTTGCTACAAATCCTTTTTGGAGAAGGTTCAAGATCTTAATTTTTTGCAGGCAAAATATCAGACACGAATGTACCATGTGTAAAAATTTCAGCCTCATATTCATTGTAATTTGTGAGATATGATTCGTACAAGTAGGGTTTCTGCCTCTTCCAAAATGCAGACCTAAACATGTGACCTAGGAACAAAGGTCATATCTCGGGCTAGGAAGCTCCAAATGGAATTCCGTAAAAAGTGGCATTAGGGCACAGACTGTAGTTTAACAGGTCCAATTTCCAGAGGCCGAAGTTGAAACAGTGACACGTGGCACTCCGTACAAGTTCGCTATGTTGTTTCATTACATAAATAGGTCATGTTACGGCACTTAGCATATCTCTCTCATGAAAAATCCATTGGAGATTAGATATGTGGGGTTGGAAAGATAACAGGTCAGTCTACCATAGGCCTAAGTTTCAAACGCCGAGGATTTGAAATTTCAGAGATGCACCAGAAACAATATGGCATATATTTCTATCAAAACAGAATTGGATTCTGAGCATTTTCATTTTGGCTTGTCACTGCTGCGGGAAATTAGGGATTTTGATAGAAGTGGAATTTTTGATTGCTCTCAGCATAGGATTTCTCTCCTTAGCAAAATCGAAATTTAGAGACCGAGATCGAATTTTTTGGTTGGTTGGAACCCCGGGATCTATCAAACCCTAGTTCTGGTTTTGGACCAGAAAAACCAGAAAACCAGAATTTGACAGAAGTTGCAGATTCGAAATTCGTAGGTCATTTTTGGAGGGTCAATTTTTGGAGTTTTCAAAATATGAGCACACCAGCTTGCTCGCCTCAGTCAATTGCATCTCCCTGTCCAGATAGAAGTTTGAAATTCCAAGTTTGGATTTTTAGGGTTTCTCTGTCAAACCCTAGCCAACTCGAGATCTAGATTCAACAAATCAAGTGGTAAGACCTAAATATTTTATTTTCATTTGAGTTTCCCATTAAGATGTCTCACTACACCAAGCTTGAGGATAAGCTTGAAGGGGATGATAAATTTCGAGCATGGAAGTACATGATTGGGTTAATCTTATAAGAGAATGAATTGGACACCTACATAAGTGAAGAGGTTCCAGTTTCAGAGGGAGATGAGGCTAAGGAATTACATAAGAAGAATTTGGTCAAGGCCAAGAGAATCGTTGCAGATTCCATCAAAGACCATATCATACGACATGTGTCTTCTCTAGGAGATGTTTGATTCCTTGACCAAGCTGTTTGAAGGAAAGAATATAAATAAGAAGATGACATTGCAAACCAAATTGAAGAGTGTGAAGATCTAGAATGGAGAGACCATCCAATCCTACTTTACTAGGGTCTCTCAAATCAAAGAACAACTTAAAGTTGTGGATGAAGTAGTGGAGAATGGTGAAATTGTGATGACCACCTTGAATGGTCTTCCTAGGTCATGGGATTCCTTCATTCAAGGAATTTGTGCTAGAAAGAAGCTCATCACATTCAATAGGCTATGGGAGGAATGCTCACAGGAAGAATCTCGAATTGTAGCTCGAGAAGAAAAAATGGATAATGAAGATCAGGGTCTCACAACACAAACTAGGAAGAATAACCACAAGAGGGAGCATCCTCATCACAAGAAGGGCAAACACCGCCACCAGAATCAGAGGGAGAAATTTGGACAGATCCGAGACATGTTCACTTGATTGCTACAAAGCATATTCTGAGGTACCTGAAGGGTACAATTGATTATGGGCTCAAGTATGATCCGAATCAAAAGGTTAACCTGGAGGGTTATGTTGATTCAGATTGGGAAGGTATTGCTGCAGATAGGAAGAGCATTTCAGGGTGCTGCTTCAGTATGGGATCAGGGGTGATCTCTTGGTTTAGCAGGAAGCAGTCCTGCGTAGCACTGAGTATAGCCAAAGCAAATTATGTCGTAGGTTGTTCAGCCAGTTGTGAGGTAGTATGGATAAGGAAGCTATTGTTAGATTTATTTGATATCCAGTTGGATGCTACTTGTGTAACGTCCCTCAAATTCAACCCTATTATTATTTCTCTTGTAAATGTAATTATGAATTTTGTAAATAGCCTTGGTGAGGAGCTCAAGGCCAAGGCCCCACCAGTGGACCTTGAGCCAGTGTTATGTTTATAAGTCTTAGTTAAGCCTAGAAGATTAAAAAGGATGGTAATACGACTAATCGATAAGTAACTAAATTCCCCTAGGAGAAAGGCGAGATGGATAGGAAAGCCATGAGAGTTCTACTTTAAGTTATAGACATTACAGGATTTGGAACTAGTGATGTTTTCCTTTAAATCTTAAGAACTCACCTAAGCAAAAAGTAAAAAAAAGATAAATAAATGACTATGTAGACATTATATATATATGTAAATGGAAAGATTACATATATTGATATGACTATTTATATATGTATAGTATCTATACATATATAAATAGTTGAGAAAGCTATTTTTTTTAGTGTCTTTTATATATAGGAAAAAATTATTAAATAGATATTCATATATAACTTTATTATGCTACTTCAAGAAGTTTAGGAGATGAATTTACTAAAATTACATGAATCCTTTGTACAAATAAATATATATAATTTCTATTATATTATTCCACACTTCTAGGCTATTTGTGGTTAGTAATATTATATATATATATATGTGAACGACCATTAGATTAACAGTTGGGAAAAACTTTTTAAAAGAGACTAAAAATGATATTTTGATATGTGAAATATTATAAACATATGGATTTGTATATATAAGTCAACAATGGACTTATTTTAGAAATATTTAAATACTACTTCTTATTGTTCATCATTTCTAGGACGTTGTACATATATATATACATATGGAAATTATGATAAGGATCATCTAAAACTTATGGTATATTAATTATAAAAACTATATTATGGGTTAAATCAAGTTATGCGATTATTGATGGGTGATTTCACTTTTCAAAGAGAGTGGGTTCTCAATCAATTAATTAAGGTATGTCTTACAATACAAACTCCTTAATGCCCAGGAACCACGATCTCCATAAACCACTCGACACTAAGAATGTATTGATTTTACATTAAAACACTCAGTTTTGTCTCCTACTATCCTTGATTTAGTAATTCACGTGAGGAAGCAAACAGGTGGTTTGTTCATGGAGTGGGATATTAAATGAAACGGCTCTGCCTGCCACGATCTCCTGGTAGAGAGCTCAACTTTGAAAGAGTTGACAGCACTCACTCCACGACGGCGGGAATTTAGGGATCGGTGTGGGAGGAGAGCTTGGATGCTGCAATTCCTTGAAACTCGGTAGCATGGCCTCTGTGGAGGTGATGAGTCACTGAACGTTACTGTCAAAAATCTCGGAGATTGGAATATATTAAAGAGGGCAGAACGTTGCGAAGGGGGAGGACAGTAGTGATCTGCGAGATGGAGAGCCAACAGTGTCTTTTGAAATTGTTGCACAAGTTTTACTGCGGGTGCATGGTTCTTCTTGGAGCAAGGAAATCTACTGTAGGTGGAGTTCTTGAGAGAGATCCAGTGTAAATCCAGAAGAGCCTTTGTTGGATAAAGTAAAATACATTCTATGCAAAGGAGATATCGGTACCATGGCATCTATAGGAATGAGTGACCTTTTCTCAAAAACTAGACAAGGCGGCAGGGAGGGGCGACCCCTGCATTCGAGAAAGATGGTTCTCTGCAAGGATAAGAGATGTTATTGCTGCTCATAGAGGAGGTTCGACCTCTACGAAGGGGGTAAACAAACCCTGCAGTAAGGACGAGGTGAACATTCGCGGCCATAAGAGGTATGAATCCATCCTTACTATGGTGTCAATCTACTACTATCCCTTTTATTTTACTCTAGCTCATCTGTATTCGGTAGAACTGTAATGATAACTATGCACCAAAACTCAACAGATAGAATGGTATTCAATACTCAGCATTTAGATATTGTTCTCTATAGAAGGCAATCTGTAGAGCACGATCAGTAATTTCATTCTGATAGGATCGATGTGATAGATAATCCATGTTCACTATGGATGACCAAGGTCTGTATATGCGATCTCCATCCAAGAAGAGTTTCGAATCCCATTTTATCTTGATTATATTGCGGTATGATTCGCCTATACCGAGAGAGTAAGATTTCACGATATGACTTAAGTCAAATGATATATAGTTCTTAATTTTAATATTTGTACTACCAAGATAGCCTAATTCTATCATAGCCGTGGGAAAACATACAATAGTATGATCTTATGTATATTTTAGTTTGGGAGTTTATTTAACTATTACTCATGAGAGAATGAGTCTTTCTTTGTAAGAAGGTTGAGATTTCATTACAAAGGTAAACTATCTTAGTAAACGTTGGCATAGTAAATATTTATATAAGTTGTGCTATCCCTGTAATTCTGCGAAAATGGTGTTAGCATATAATACACGTATCATTGCCTTATCATTGTAAAATTTCATTATTTACTAGTCTACAGGAAACACAGATGGTTACGAACACATTACCTTCTAAAATTATGCTAACACGGAATACAAATGTTTATGCTTATATCTATATATTTTACCCTTCGGTAGATTTTTATGGAGATTGCTAAGGTTTTTACACATACAATTGATACAGAGACGGAAACCAGTAATTTAAGTTATCTTGATACAATGTGTGTATCAACCACCACTACAGGTTCATGTAAAGATCCTTGAGGGATTTATTATGCTTATATAATTGATGTAAGAATAGGAATTTCGTTATGTATAATAGTGCAAAGAATAAATTCTTTAAGATGCACGAAAGGGAGGAATTTCCCTTAATACATTGAAAATTCTCATGTAATTATTAATGTATCTTAAAAGTAAAGAGAGATGTATTTTAGTCTAAATATATATTCTAAATAAAAGTTTAAAGTAAGAAGATTGTTCCTTAATGTAAATATTCAAAAAAGTATATTTTAAATGTATGTTTAAAGTAAGGGAGTTGTTTCTTAGTAAAATATTGAATATTATATATGATTTCTTTTAGTAAGGCTTTTGGTTGATACATACCATTATTTTGTATAGGATCGAGGGTAAGGGTAATAGCCTTACTAGTGTGAAGGAAACTTCAAAACTTAGCATTCAAATTTATTTATAAGACCATTAAGAGTTGTCAAGTTTGTTTAGAGATGGACGTGATTATTTCTATGTACACTCCTTATATTTATTTGGATGATCCATAAAAAGCTCTATGTGATAGAGGCTTGTCAGAAGGAAAAGGAATCTTATTGCAACCACCATGTTGCTCGTTGTAACCTATTACATTTTGCCTATTAAATAAATGACGCACACACCTTTGTGGACTAGCCCATGTATGGGTGAACCACGTTACTTTTGGTCTCGTTTATTTGTCTATTATATGCATATGTGCTTCATGACGATTGTATGATTTTCCTCTTAGATGAGTTGTCTTAATGGTTGATGTTTATAACGCTTTTGTCAAATGCACCTTATCCAAGGGTATTTCATGTTAAATATTGCTAAAAGATATTTTATGTTCAATGTTGTTTAAAGGATATTTCATATGATCAAATGAGGACCATGAAGATGTAAGTATTAATTTGGAGCAAGTTGTAAATCCTCAATTTAGAAGGGTAGTATTTAATTACATGTTAGTATGTTATCAGCATTTTTGCATAAATATTCAAATGATAAATTTTACGAAGCGTTACATGTCGCACTTATGAAGTAGAAATTTTAGATACTGATTATATATTTATAATTCCGCAAAGCATTGTAACGACAATTAGACCATTTGAAAGGGAAATAAGACCACCTAGAAAAATTTTAAATTTTACGAAATTTTGGGGATGTGACAACTTGTATCTTCTGTGACAACCAAAGTTGTGTGAAGTTGTCTGAGAACTTGGTGTTCCATGACAAGTCGAAGCATATCGAGATCAAGTATCACTATATCAGGGATATGGTGTAGAGAGGAGCAGTGAAGCTCCTATATGTTGCGACAGACGAGCAGATAGAATATGTGTTGACCAAGCCACTAGCTAGGGTGAAGTTTGAGTACTTTAGAGAGAGGCTTGGTGTTATTAAGATCGAAGATACTTCCAAGAGGAAGTGACGAGACACAGATGCAAGAGCCCTTCCAAGCATGGTGGCAGGTTGGTCCTCCCCATGGATGTGGATGTAAGTGCTGTGTGATGAGAGTCCGTATGATGCTCCGTATGATGATGATCTGTATGATCATGTGCATCCGTATGATGTACCATGAGTGATGATGATCCGTATGATCATGAGAATCCGTATGATGCTTCGTGGCCATGGATATCTTGCAGGTTGTGCAGTAGCATGTAATAGGTCCCTGTGAGATCTTGCAGGTTGTGCTTGGCACGTAATCAGTCCTGGGATTCTCTTTCGAGGTTTTGCTTGTTCGCATGTAATAGGTCCCTAGGAGATCTTGCAGGTTGTGCTTGGCACACAATCAGTCCTGGGATGCTCTATTGAGGTTTTGCTTGTTCGCATGTAATAGGTCCTTGGGAGATCTTGCAGGTTGTGCTTGGCACATAATCAGTCCTGGGATGCTCTTTCGAGGTTTTGCTTGTTCGCATGTAATAGTTCCCTGGGAGATCTTGCAGGTTGTGCTTAGCACGTAATTAGTCCTGGGATGATCTTTCGAGGTTTTGCTTGTTCGCATGTAATCAGTCCTGGGAGATCCTATAGGTTGAGAAGTAAGCTCCTAATCAGTCCTGGGATGCTCTTTCGAGGTTTTGCGAGTATGCATATAATAGGTCCCTAGGAGATCCTATAGGTTGAGTAGTAAGCTCGTAATCAGTCTTGGGATGCTCTTTCGAGGTTTTGTAGATGCACATAATCAGTCCCAAGATTCCACCGGATAGGCCACTTGCAGAGATGATGAAGACCTACATGGAGGCTAGGCCTACATCCAGCATTAAAAAGGGATGGCTTTGTAGAACTTCCTATGACGAGAAGAATTGAGAGATAGCACCAGTGATCGAGATGACGAGTACAGCAACAGTGACAATGATGCTCCGTGATCCAGTGACGATGATCCAGCTCCAATATTGAAGACTTATGCCTATATGTATTGATGCCCGTGTCAAGAGAATACCTTCCTAGTTAATAAGGAGTGTTGATTTATTTGTAACTTCAGAATGTATTCACTTTTATATTTTATATTGTATTTGTATTTTATTGTTGTAACTCCAATGGAGACATTTATTCCTCCGGTCGGAGAAGTCATTATTGTGCTTGGGTCATGTAAAGTCATTGAGGTCCATCCTCCCATGTATGATGGGGCATTAGACCCCAGAGTTGTGTCTTAATGGGTTATTAGACTCCACTAGTGGGGTTGGCCCAGTGTCAAGTGGTAATGGGTTATTAGACTCTCCTAAGAGAGGTCAACCTAGTTAGGGTAAAATGCAAGTAAAGGTAAAGTGTAAATAAAGAGGAGCACCTCTCTATTTATCCATTCACTCATTCATCCAACTCGCATAGTTGAGAGAGAGGAGTGCGCACAAGTGGAGGAGGAGTAGCTGCTAGAGACATCTATCTTTTGGGGTTTCATCTTTGTGATCTTTGTATTGGTGCTTATTCTATATTTGAGGAAGTTCTGGGGTTTTTCACCTTTATGGTTTTTCCCGGTGAAATGTTTTGTGTCTCTTGTCTCTTGTGTTTGATATGTTGTACATGTTGTTCTCTCAGTTAAGATCCTAGATCATATTGAATTAAATGATGGAATTATAACAATATATATATATATATATATAAAATTTCATTTCTATGTATGTGAATTTTAACCTGGTAAGAAATAAAACCAATTTCAAACTTGAAATTTCAAAATCACCAATGCTCAAATGAGATTGACTTTGGTGGAAAAAATCTAAGATTTTTTATTGATTTAACGAGCGATCTGGTGGCTAAGTTCTGTATGGCAATGTTTTTCTTAGCATGATCTCTACATAAAAATATCCATAAAATTTATTTTATTTCATGTTTCTTTAGACAACTTGTGTAGTGAACATAAATTATTTTGGAGAAAGTTTCACTTTAATAAAAGAAACAACGTAAACATTTTCCAAAATCACTTATAACAAATCCATAATCAAATAGTTAACTTTGGAGGATTATAAATAATTATACACATATACTCCAAATGGTCATTTGATTCATGTAAAAATAATGTTTATTTCAAATTAAATAACTTTTTTTTTTAAATATATAAGCTTAACTTCCTCAAGGTTCTATGCATATGTGTGCAAAGGATACAAAGCTTGGTAACATAGAGTTAAGCAAATGTTTTAAAATCCGTTCACATGTATTTAAAACATTTCTTTACAAAACCTTTTTTATAATTGAATGGAGAAAGAAAATCCAATTTCAAATCAACATAAAAAAATTCTGTGGTATTTGTTAATAAAAAAATAAAGATGGATTTTGTTTTGGTAAAGTTGCAGAGGTATATTTAATTACTAGAGCCAAGAAAAGTGGCAGAGATTACATAGGTGTCAAAACTTTTATGAGCCGACTGGGGAGGCCTCAGGTAATGAAGCCACCATCCCAACCTATTGAAGATGTTGTAGAAACTAACATTATACAGAAAAAAGACCTTACATAGAAGGTGTTCCCAACTATGATGCTGGGTCTTGTTCAAAAAATACATAACCTGTATACTGAGAGTTTTGAAAAATAGACTATAGCAAAAATTGAAATAGAAAAGTTGGAAATCACAGTAATAACCCGACGCCTTAGGAGACCGATTAGGGAATAGCTCCGACATGGAACGTGTTCAGTTCTTCTTCAATTATAGGGCAACTTCCAAAATAATCTTCCATCGTCCCAAGGGAGGGGAGAGCAGGGGACGGAGGCCTGGTGCTTATTTATGGGAGAGTGTTTTCATTCTCGGCCTCATCAGTGCCGCCTTTCTGCACAGAGCTGGGTGTGGCCAACGTTGCAGGAGGATGGCCATCACCCGCCCTGCCATGATCATCCACCATTGTCATAGTGTCCTCTTTCCCAACCGAGTCTTCATTGCCATTGGTCCTTTGGAGAGTATCCAGCTCATTGTTGCGCCCAAGGGAGAAATTCTCCCATCTCAGACTAGTGTCCATAATGTTCCATCACCTATTTCTATTAGGTATGCTTTGAAGTTCCTGAGAGTGCTTTTGTTGGTGGACCAATTGGCTGCAACTTCCTCCACCAGTGTGCTCATCATGTTCTTAATTAACCAATAGTGGTTAATGTTTCCACCATTTATCCCCGAGACAAGCATGGTCACGACTCTGCGTGCTTCCCAACTGTCTATGAGACTACGGGTGGATGAAGCGATGCCCTCCGCGTATCCATCCATTGCTATCCAATCAGTAATGTTTCTGGGTCGCCTGCCAGAACCTTTCCTGCTACCCCCTCGTCGAGGAGTGCCTCTGGGCCTTGTCATAATAGTGGGGCAGCTGAGAGCATCTAGAATCAGATCCAAGGCAAGAAAAACAATACAGTACCGAGTGAGAACCAGAGCGGTGGGATAGTCACAACAGTCAGTGCTGAAATACAAGAAGCCTAGCCTACTTGCTTTAACCCTGCGAAATGAGTTAATGAAATCCGAAACCATTATTGAGAAGGGTGGCGAATTAATGTTTGAGGTGCCTTCCAGCACCATCCTCCGATGTCGAGGCGCTATCTGCATGTGGGAAACTTAATGCTGTGCATTGAAGTGGGTCCTCACGAACTAACTCCCAACCGTCATCTTAGTAAGTGTGCTAACAGGTGGAAGGCCCGACAGGTCAAAGTCCTGTCATCTTGCCATTTTTATATTGAGGGTGGCGGGATCCAGAGGGGAGCTGGATTATGCGAGCAGGACCATGACCCAGATCCTGGGAAAATAAAGATGAAATTAATTTGATGATATTAACCATATTAAAAATGTTATTTTTAAACATGCAAACCATTCTTGATAAAGCTCATAAAAATGTTAGCAAATGCTTGAAGTTAGTTTAAAAGATTAATAGCTGCTTTATATACTCAAATGATCTTCCTAGAAACAAAAAGCTTTCATATAATTCATTGATGAAGATCAATCATTTTAAGAGAAAATAATAAAGCTTGCATTATTATAACGAGTATAGCAAAAGATATACCTTGACGAAATCATTGTAACATTATGCAAATTTGACTTTTGCAAATCAAAATGTGAGACCTAATTGCAAAAGCTAAGAAAAACCATAAAAGTACTCTAGGACAACCAAGAGAGACCCTGTCAGCACACGTCATCATTAACCCAAGAGATCCAAACCAAAGAAGCAAGAGTACAAAAGGTAAAATAATCTAATGAAGAAAGATTTCTAATCACACTTATAAACCAAGCAAAATCAAAAGCAATGAAAGAGGTGTGTTTTGTAAATTTCGAATGGGGGACCCTTTAATTTATGAAAATTTTAAGAGGGGTTGTTGGGGAGCCAACAAATTGCAACATGCTGGGGAGAAGGAGTTATCTCTGCAAAATAATTATGAAAGCCATTAAAATACACGAATAAATAAAATGCTTTCAAATGTTAAATAAACTGAAAAGTTTCATCCCCAATTTATATAGTAAAGATTAAGCTATGTAATTTCAAGAAAATATCCAAATTTCTTCCATCAGTTTTCAAAAACATGCAAAAACATATCATTTATTTGAAATGTGTATGATGACAATTTTTTTTTTACTGGGAATTAACCTTGGGAAAGAAGTCAATCAAAATAAGTTGTAGTATATAAGAATGACCCCAATACCATATGTATTGACACTGCTGCCAACAGGTGTCCATGTCCTTGACAGGGTTTCCTTAACCAGATAAGAAACTTGTATCTCATCCATTAGATATAGATACATAGCCTGACAATCCTTTTTAAAGATTTGCATCCCAAGAAAAAACTGGGAACCACTATCTTGACTTGGTGATCAGATAGCGACAACATCATTCACGAAAACTTATCGAAAATGAACGTGATGGCTCAGGATGAGACCCTCTGCCTTTCGATTTTAAAGTTGAAAGCAACTACCTTGGATTGGTAACCAACTAATGGTAGTTTCATTCCATAAGAGTTCATGATCATGAGCAGGTCGACTCATATATATTTGAGACCTCTTGTTCCCAACTCATGTCTTGAGGTGTTATAGGAAATGATTGGGATACGTTTAATATTAATCTTCTAAGGGATTACTTAATGGATGGGAAAGTGTTAGGAACCCATGTCAACCCTTGTCTTTACTTTGTTAGTATATTGTTGTTGAACGCATATGCTTTGTAAGTCATCCCATAGTATTATATGTTCCATGGTACTGATCCATAGTTTGTATTAGCCCATAGTATTATATGTTCCATGGTATTGATGCATAGTATTGGTGCATAGAATTAGTATATAAGTACGTGTTGAGGCCAATGAAGGCATCCACAAGTTATTTTGTATTGAGCATGCTCAAAGGAGGTTTCCCCCTCGAAGTGGCCCGCAATCAATAAATCTCTTCCATGTTCTATTATTATTGATATATCGTGCATTTTCATTAACTAATTGCTAAAGGTTCCTCACATCTGGTATCATAGCACTTTCTTGGGATAGTTGGGTGGAATTTATGCCAATTTTGATTTTTACATCTGTATTGTTCCTTTCAATTGCAGGTTCGGATCCGGAAATAATCCCTATATGCTTAACTATGGGAAGTACTTGGTCATAGCCCTAAAAATCATTATGAGGAGTACCATAGGAACCCTGAAATAGTTGGCCCATTTAGAGGACTTGCCAGTGAAAAGGGCAACGACCCCTACCCAATTGACTAGTTCCCACCCATGAGATAAACCAAGAACTGTCATTTGTGGCAAAGGGGTTATCAGTTTTACCTGAGCCGTGGAGTGAGGGGTACTACCCCAATAAGCAATCCGTTAGACAACAATAATGGCCAAGTGAATCCCCTGAATCTTTAGGAAGCCGCACATACCTAGGTTCCATATCTATTTCCAGCTGATAAATCAGAGATTACATCTGTCCAGAACTGTTGTAGATCAATTCCGAGCCGTTGTAGATCCATTCTAAAAAAAAAACTCCTTGAACTTTTAATCCAAATTGATGAGAGATGACTTGATTGAATATGATAGCAATATGAGAACAAAAGTGAATAAAGATGCATCATGGGTATGCTTTAAATATGAAAAGGTTAGACACATACTTTTCATTAAAAAAAATATTTTTCTTAGGTGCTAAATAAGCCAAGGTACCATGGCCACAAACAGAGAAGGACCTTTATCAATTGGACGAAATGGATGAAATCAATTAAAAACTAATAATATTTTTTAAAAATGTAAATTAATATTTCATAATTACTCTCTCCTTCATATCAAACTACTATCTTAGCATGGTTATGTGTTTGTAAAGACTATTATAATTGTGATATAAGCCTTACTAAACATATGGTGACTTGATGGAACCACATTGAAAATAGTTTCCACTACACAGTGTTAACATTCTTATATCTAACTATAAAAACATTAGACATGACAATATTGATTAAAGCATTGTATCATCATCAACTTACTTAACGCATTTGAAGAGGTTACTGCAACTTCATTTTTGTCCAAGTTTCATAAACTACATTCCAATCTACCTCATGCAACTCTAAGGTTTCTAAAGAAAGTCTAGATCTATCATCATTTTTTATATGGTTCAACTTAGTGAATCCTCTTTCACAACTGGTAGTGCTTTCTAGAAGAATAAGAACAATTTGCCACAATTTCATCAAATTTGGAAAAGAATCACACCACTTTGGTTCACCTCTGCATTGCTACCATGATCCAAACATGTTTTTCTTTGGACATGCTCAAGACGTATAGTGACAACAAAATTTTCCATTTCTCCTTCACATTTTTCAGTATCAATTATTGGTGAGTTTCCAATATCAAATTTCACATAGATGTAACATCCATCATGTTGCTTTAGGATCTCTTTCATTCTCTTCTTCAAAGTAACAATGGGGACTAAATTTTTTTGCTGCATTGAATACAGGTAAATATGCAAACCTATCATTGAGATAATCAACTAGATTTTGGATAAATGCTTTTCCTAAGTGAATACTATATTCCATAGTACTAGACAAAAGTGAATTTGGTATAGGTTCAAATCTTAATGAATGGACATGTGAAACATTTGTATTATCAATAAACTCCAAATTTCCATTCTCTTATTTATTTAAGAAATATGAAACATGTTAAGAACCAACCCCAAATACGCTTCGCAAGAATCTCCTTCGAAGAAGTTCAATGAGCACATCTAATTGCATACCAATGGATGTTATATCGATGTGTTCCTCTTTAAACCATTAACTCAAACTTATTTATTTCAGTCAAAACATGAACAAACAAATGGATGCAAAATTGAACTTGAAATATTGTTTCCATTTCATACATCTTTGCATCATCATGTTTCCATTCTTGTAACAATGTTGGCATGATTTTAACAAGCCTGTTCATAACCTCCCCCCTATAAAGCCAACGAATTTGATGAATTTGAAGTACTTGCAGCTTGTTGATTTGAAATAGGTCCAACAAACTCTTAAATACTCCATGCCTCTTTGCAAATTTTCCTAGCCATGAATATAGTTTATTGGCTAGTCTATCAATATAACTAAATTCATGAAAATAATTTCAAGTGTCTGTTATAGCTAAGGCCTCACGATGTGCTACACAATGAATACATAACAAATGAGACACCTCACGAAGAAACTTAGCCACCAAACCTTCATGGATACCTCTCATAGATGAATCTCCATCTGACCCAAAACCCAACATTTGGTGTTTTCATAACTTCATCTCAAATAATAACCCTGATAGTGCTTCGTACATGGATTGTTTAGTGTTGTCTTTGAGTTTCAGAAGTTGAATAAATGTTTTCATGTGTGACACTCTTCTTCCATCCATTAGGTATGTAATATATACAATCAAGTGATGATCCATTGTTTTATTTGTGCTTTCATCAACTAAAATGGAATAAAAAGGGCTAGAAAAAAATTTCGCCTTTAACTTTTTCCCAATAAACCTCTTTTGCTGGAAGTAAAACCTCTTTACCGGATGTGATATTAACATATGAAGAATATTCATTGGTTAATAGCATATTAGGATTTCCCTTATACCTGCGCAAGTCACATAAGTCTTTGCACAATTCTAAAGGTAAATCCCTTATAGCCAGAAAATGCATAGTTTCCATAGCACTAATTATTTTGTATTTTTCAACATCTAGTATATGTTCAATATGCTTTGGGATGGGTAAACATGGTTGTATTTATTCATATTCTAATAGTTGAATTGAACGTTTATGAGCCTTAGATGATGCATGGGCATTTAATCCACTTAATTGGATTGTACTACTACATTCCCTTGCAAATGGTCTATCTCCTTTGAATTTAACACATTGTGATGCACTCTTCACCATTTGGAACTATATCGGATAAGCCCATTTTTGCATTAACTTCCATGTAAGTTTGAATGATATTTTTGTAGCTACTCCTTTCCATTATTTCCTGGAGGACCTTCTTCTTCAATATTCTTGTCATTTTTAAAATCAACTTCTTCTTCAACATTTGCATCATGTCGACTCAAGTTAAATGCATTATCAAGCACTTTTTGTCTCCCATGTCTTAAAGGTCGACCAATTCTAGACATTGTTTCGTAATAAATCACGTAGTAGAAAATTCATTCATATTGAGCCCTAGAGAAACCCATCAAAATATTTCATGTTGTGAATGGAGCTGGAAAATAGAAGTCTTTGAATATCTACAATTTCTCTATAAGTTTATAACCTGAAACCATTTTCACAAAAAATACTACAATAAATATTAAACAAATTTTTGTTTTTGCATAACTATTCAAACATATGAAACAATAAAAAAGACAAACATGTAAGGAAGATATTATAAAAAAAATTCCTACAAATAAAAAATACTATGCAGTAGCATGGTAAATAATTCAATATTTGGAAAAAAAAATTAATATGAAAAAATAAATTAAAGAACAAATTTTCAATATATTTATTTATTATTAAAGTTATATTTAAAAACAATAAAAAAATCTTTTACTTCAAACTTAGCTTCCTCTTTATTTTAAAATTATGATTATTGAAATTATCAAAACCTGTGTGTAGAGTTCAGTTTCATTCTTAGTGAGGTTGACAAAAAAAATCTAATGTTAAGGATAACACCATCAAAGTGATTATTACCTTCAGTGCCAACGTATTGTTGCAATACTAATGCTAGACCTTCGAAAGAAATTTTTGTACAAGGAAGGCCTTAAAAGCACAGTCAACAGGTTTGTGTTTATACTTTATGTATGTAGAGTAATCTAGATCAGCCAAACAGGTCTTTGAACCTCTGAACACATTGCACTCTGTTGCATTGTGTTTTGCATAATCTTCACCAAATTCTTTTAGCACAACCTTCTATGACCATAGTGGTAAAAGGGCAATGCTTTCCACTGATTTAAGAAAACTTTCTAGTTGAATAACTTGCACTGTGAAGATAAGAAAAAGGTTCTCATATCAAGACAACTTGTATTAATTTTTTCACAAATCAAATGATTTTATAAATTTTCAATAAACAAAGGTTAAAAATCCCACATCATAAGCAAAAACACAATCCTATCCTAAGCATGCATAAAGTCTGAAACATACAAATCAAGTAATTTTATAGACGTTTGGTTTCACGCCATATGTGCAATAAAACAAAGGATCAAAATCCTATAGTATAAGCAGGAATTCAATCCTATTCTAAGCAGGCATAAAGTGGAAGATACATGTGGAAGACATGTATATAGATACATATACATACATACCAAATTTACTAGACTTCGCTTAGCACTCAACTCGCCTTGGATAGAGATTCAACAATTAACTTAGGACTCAACAAAACTAAGCACTTGACTGGGAAAAATATATAATAGTAAGCTAAAATTCAAACAAAAATACTTGGAAGTTGACTCTACAAGACTCTAGTGTTGATCGCTATATAGACTTGAAAGTTGACTTGGCAGAAAAATCTAAACCATATAACCTTATATACTACATTTATTATTTATCATTTAAAGTCATAAACATGTTTAAGTTAATGATTATTAATAGGCTTTCCATTACACATATAATCTAGCAATTTTTATTAGAATAGTGTTGACCGAAAAACATGCACTATGGTCAATAAAGGGGTGAAAACCCAAACCAGGGGTGTTTAGCAACCCTTAGTCATTTGATGTGGCTGTACCCTACATCTTTAACGGACTAACTCTAATATAGCCTAAACTAAAACTATCTCACTAAACTAATCTAAAGTAAACTAACTACTAACATAAACTAAATCAACTAATACAACTAATAGTAAAATAATCTAACTAAATGATAAATTTTCTTTTGATTATAATGTGTAGATTAAATTGATAATGAAATGTATTTAGAAATCAAAATGATCTCATATTTATTTTTTAATAAGAACCCATAGAAACAAGGGACGATATTCAGTGAAGTAATGGTGAATCCCTCGACTAGCAAAATGCGGTTGTCTAACCACATACTCATAAGATTACTTGGTTGCTTAAGTGCTAGTGTTCAATGTTCTATGGACATCTCTAGTTTTACTCCATCAATTAAGTGGAAACAATCACCTTTGCATGCCAACCTCTTGGTAATGTAATTGGACAACATATGTTCCTTTGCGCGCTGGTGTGACACGTTTTAAGTTTGACAATGAAATATTGGTACACAAGTCGATGACAATGATCAACCTTACTACTCCGGCGACAATGATCTTCTTTTATTTCCCCCCTAAAGTTATGTTGATCTCAAAACTATTCCAATCTGGTATGAATCACAAATTTGAAATAACTACACTCCCTTAATGTATGTTTCAACCTCTGCAATATATGGATTGCATTAACTGTGACTAAAATATGTGGAAACAGACAATGATCGAAGTAAATAATATTCTTGGTGATTTGATAGCAGCTGGAGATTGTTTTGCTGGCAAGTGAAACACGCCAGTATAATTAAATATGAAAGAAGATACTATCGCTAGCAGAGATAACGTGTTCCTTATTGATGATCTGGATAGACCCTGTGGGAAGGTGGCATGTTCTCATGGAGCTGGAGTTTTTTGCTAGTGTTGTAGCCATAATGACTACCGGATATTTCGTAGGAGATCTCTTTTCACATGATACACTTTAAACCTGCAGTTAGCATGGGAGCAATGCGCATTATCCTTTGATATGTTCCCAGCCTTTGATACCTTCTCACCATTCAAAATCAGATTCCAAGCAATTGCAACTGGGTCAAATATACACGTCCTCAAGAAGCTTTCATTCGAACAAACAAAGCATTTAGTGATCTTGGTGAGGTAATTTATCTTGACGTTAATGCCTTTGGTATTGAAAGCTTATTGATGACTTGGCTATAATTGTTTCATTTGCTAAACATTTACAATAATGCTTTGACCATCCAATAGATATAATCACTAGCCAAGAGAAATTATATGCGAAAACAAAATTAAAATAAAAAAATTATATATCTATATCTATATCTATATATTTCGTTTCTATGTATTGGAATGTTAACCTGGCCAGAAATAAAACCAATTTTAAACTTGAAATTTCAAAATCACGAGTGCTCAAATGAGATGGACTTTGGTGGAAAAAATGTAAGATTTTGTATTGATTTAACAGGTGATCTGGTGGTTAAGTTCTGCATGGAAATGTTTTTCTTGGCATGATCTCCACACAAAAATATCCATAAAATTTATTCTATTTCATGTTTCTTTAGACAACTTGTGTAGTGAACATAAATTATTTTGGAGAAAGTTTCACTTTGATAAAAAAAAACAATGTAAAAATTTTCCAATCAAATCCATAATCAAATAGTTAACTTTGAAGGATTATAAATAATTATACACATATACTCCAAATGGTCATTTGATTCATGTAAAAATAATCTTTATTTCAAATTAAATAACCTTTTTTTTTAATATATAAGCTTAACTTCCTCAAGGTTCTATGCATATGTGTGCAAAGGATTCAAAGCTTGGTAACATAGAGTTAAACAAATGTTTTAAAATCCATTCACATGCATTTAAAACATTTGTTTACAAAACCTTATATATATATATATATATATATATATATATTTTTTTTTAACATAAACGGATAAAGAGATTTAATTAAAAAGAGAAGGAAAGGTTACATAGAAGGGCTGATGGATTGTTCCCATAACTGGAGGGCATCCGTCACTCCTTGTTCATCTTGGATAGCCTTGTAAATGTAGTGAAATTTCCCTAACCTATGTGTGCTATAGCACCTTACATATTGGCCAAGAAGAAATGAGCAAAAGAAGTACATATCTCTGGTCTTTACAGTCACAAAATTTAGAAGTCTGAGGGTTCCTGTAAGCCAAAACAATTCCGAAAAACGCAGAGCTAACTAGGATTAAAAAATCAGAGTTACTAAAAACATCAGAATTTGAATTCGGATCTTCACTAGCATGAGCTTTCCATCACTTTTATTGTTGAGCACGCCAGCTTGCACTGATTCTTTCTTGATCTTTGTACTGGTTTCCTCAGGGTGTTGTTTTGAGATATCCATATGAAGGTGGATCGAGCCAGGAGAGTGATCCAAAGTACAGGTGAAGAAAACACAGACTCTGCAGAGGAGAGTAAACAATGTTTTATAGAAATTCTCAACGTGAATGAGATGGCCTTCACATCCTGTGTAATTTATAACAGCGTCCTCTTTGCACATGCCAAACACCAGGGAATGAAACTTCCTGGCGAATTTGTTGAGATTTGATGCAGAGTGCAAAAGGAATTCCTGGATATCGATTTGTTGGAAAATCCCGAGGCCATTAATAGTATGCCAAAAATATGCTATCACCATAGAATGCAGAGATGTCCTAATCCCACGAAAATCAAGATTAATAAACCAAAGAGTTTTCAATAATGACATGATCACATTCCAGGGTTCCATATCTTAGATGCACACCCAGGTTTTCCATAGTATTAGCTTGTTCATTGAAGTCTCTCAAAATGTGATAAAATTTGATATCTTTAAACTCATTAACGAGGATGAGCAGAAGAAAATGGATTTTGGAGGAGGGGCTCTTTCTTTTATTTGATAATAATATAGCTTCCTTGATGATGATGAGGAGTCTCCAAAAACAGTCGAAGAATCAATCTCCATTTTTGTGGAAAGTTATAAGACTTTTATGAGTCCTAGCCATTCAGCTTCATTATTTGTTTTCCTTCCGATTCCCCAAGAGAAAGTTATTTGCTTATTACCCAATGAGTCAAGAATAACTTCGCCCGCACCGACCAACCCGAGGTTGCCCTTCAAGGCACAATCAAAGAAGAGGATTCTGCAGTCCAGATTAACTCTCCAATTCTAGAAATCATCCCTGCTCATTCTCAGCTGCTAGGTTGAAGGTCTCAAGTTCTTTTTGGGATTGGTCCACATATTCGAATGGGAGGGAATGAGAAAATCAGACATCCAATTTCTTTCTTCAACAGTTAAATGTTCTTTATGAATATTTTGCATACTTATGGAGGACAAGGTTTCAATCCAAAGTGCCCCGGCTGAGGCAGAGACCCTTCCAGGAATAGGGTGGATTCCTTCAAAAATGTCTTTGTTTCTGCTTATCTAAATTTTCCAGCATACAAATCTAGGGAGGGCTTCCCATGCTCTGGAAAAATCCGGCTTGTGATAGAATGAACCATGATAATAATTCTTCCAGTTCTTAAACAGATCGATCCAATTTGTGGGCATGATAATAGGAATATTAATACTATGGAGGGAAAGATGCCAGACCTCCAGAGAGAAAGGACATTCGAGAAATATGTGATCCAGGGATTCCTCAGATTTTTTGCAAAGGGTACACCATAGGGGGCCAATAATGCCACGCTTCCTTAGATTCTCAACAATTAGAATTTTTGTGTGTGTAAGAACCCAAAAAAAGACATTAATCTTAGGTAGGCCATCCCTATGCCAGACCTTTTTCCAAATGGAGTCTTTAACATTTATGTGCTTGTTGTTGTAGATATGTTGGTATCCTTCTTTGACTGTATAACTACCTGTCTTACCCCAACCCCGTCGATCTTTGAGGTTTCTATGAATTGGGATCTTCTCCTGAAGCAAAGAGAGAAAAACCGTGAAGTCTGGGAGCAAATGATCTGGCGGTTTGAGATTCTTCCATCCAATCCATCTTCCAGAAGAGTTCCACAGCCATAAGTCATACAAAGTGATGATATTATTGCTATCAAGCCAGTCCTTTAGCTCTCTTAGTTCTTGCTGAAAGTTTGCTGGGGAATTTATCCCAAAATTGTCATACCAGATTTTAATTTGCTTACCATTCCCAACAATCCAATGGAGCTTCTCATGTATGACGTGTATTTCTTTCTTGCAAAAGATCCCAGATAGGAGACCCATTTTTATTGTTGTCGGTTCCCTCAATGCATCTAAGTCTGGAGCCAGTCATGTATTTTTTCTGTAGAATTATTTTCCACTAAGTGCTCTCTCCAAAAGATACTCTCCATAATATCTTTGATCCAAGAGAAAGGTTCATGATTAAAGGATCTCTCAAACCAGCTCCTCCATTGTATTTAGGACTGCATACAGTTTCCCAATTGATCAGATGATATTTCCTAGTGCTATTAGACTTCCCACCTTGCCACAGAAAATTTCTAATTTCTCTGCTAATCTCATGAATGACATAAACAAGAGCCAAAGATATAGAGCAAGCATAAATCAGATAGGTTGCCAAGATAGACTTAATGAGGATCAACTTGCCAGCGGGGTTTAGCCACCTAAATCCCCAAAAGGAGATTTTCTTTTTTATTTTATCTATCAAACCTTGCCAGTCAGACTTCTTCTTTTTTCCTTTGAAAATAGGGACCCCCAAATAAGAGAAAGAATTCCATCTTGTAACTCCCTCGAACCCAAGAATTCTTGTGATTCTGGCCATAACTCTAGGAGGAGAGTTCCACTCATAGATCTTTGATTTATTGTCATTAAACTTCCCATCCATGGCTTTTTGAAAGGTGGATAGAACTCCTTTGAATCTTCTAGCGATGATAGAAGATTCCCCCCCCAAGAGGATGGTGTCATCAACAAATTGAGCATTGTTTGCATCACAGACACCTCTGGCTATTACCAAAACTTTAAGTTCCCCATTGTCTTGAAGAGATTGGAGCTTTCTGATCAATGTGTCAACAACCAAAATATACAGGAAGGGAGAGAGAGGGCAGCCCTGATGGATTCCCCTTGAGGCCTGAAAAAAATTAGTAGGTCTTCCATTGACCAATGGAGCGATCCAAGGGCTGCCGATGCATGACTTAATCCACCTTACAAATCTTTTAGAAAACCCAAATTTTGACATAACTTCAAAGAGGAAGAAATGATTGACCCTATCAAAAGCATTTGCCATATCGAGTTTAATAGCCATACCTTGCTGCTAACGCTCCAAACTGGAATGAATGGCATCTTGAACTATAATGATGTTGTCTATGATTTTCCGCTCGGCTATGAATCCACCTTGAGTTTATGAGATGAGATGACCCATAGCTTTTTTCATTCTATTTGCTAGAATTTTTGATAGTATTTTGTAAGAGGTGTTACAAAGCGAAATAGGTTTGAAGCGGTCAATAGCTCGGGGATTTTTGTCCTAAGGAATGGGAGAAAAGAAGGTGGAGTTGGTGGCCCCTCCGATCTTATCCTTTTTTCTCGTTCAATTTGTAACGTCCCCACCCATCATACCAGTGCAATGGAGAGAACGTTAGACTGAAGCCAGGGCATCTAGCCCCATGAACTTGTTAAATAAGTATTCACATAATATAAAAAGACATATGGGAATGTATAATTATAAGAAAACACAACGGAAGTAATTTCAATTACACATCCATCATACATTCAAGATATTCATCAAATAAATAATTGCAAAGTTAACACAAAAGAATACTTATCTTATAACAAAGTAGTCCCAAGCAATTGGCTATGCAACTGCAACGTTCCACCCAACCATAGGCCAGTTGTGATCATCAATATCTCAACACACTGCCACCCCTGAGCTGGACATGATCTCTACAAGGAATTAGGGAACAACAGACTCACACATAGCCCAAAGATACACCAAATCAGCCAAGCCAAGCTACAGTTGGGTTTATCAGGCTGTTAGGCAATGGAAGGAAGAATTGCTAAGCTAGTGGGATCATCTATAGAGATATGGCACCCTCTGCAAGATCTATGTAGCTTGGTCCCCACAATACCTACACACCTGGCATAAGGAAGTATTCCCTTCACTAATACACAGTCCCTCAGGCCATACCTTCCATTCTAGTGTTCTTCAAGGTGTGCATAGAAGAGCAACCAACCCTTTTGATACTCTTGAGAGGTTACCTCCTCACTAGGTTTATCAAGCCAATTCTGGTCCACTTCCACTCCTAATTCTTGCTCATAATTTCCAACCAACACAGGGATGCACCCTACAACAAAACACAAGTGCTGAAAAACGTGGGAAACCAAAATGAACTGGTAGATGGGGAATAAACCCTGGGAGAGCCATTTGTTTTTAGAAAACGTTTATATGCATTCCAGGGGCTGAAACGACCTCTATAAACCCCCAAAACGTGAATCCCTTTCTCCCAGCTACTGTGCAACACAAAAACGAGCTCCCAACTATGGAAAATGCAAGAAATTGGTAAAAAACGTGATGAAGGAAAGACCCAGTAGTTCAGATTGCATGAGAGATGAAAGACTATGGGTTTAGAATGGCTTTGGGCACAATTTCGTGGGTGTTTTCTTGCCCCAGAAGCAAAAGTACATTTTTCCAGGTTGATGGCTTGCCCATGCACGAAATTGGCTGCAATGCCTCTTCATTCCCAAGGCATTAACTGCCTCAACCAATTTCTGGAAGAATTTAATGATTGGGTGCATAAGTCAGAATGGGTAGTTGAGGGTTTATTCATTGACATTTGGCTTATCACCATTGGCTCAAGGGTTTGAATAATTTCCCTCCCTATTCCTTGTAGAATCATGCCCCCATCTCTTTGTTGCATTGCATAGCTAGTTGTGGGTATTTCATTAAAATTCGTATTTACATGATGTCTTAATTTACATTGTGCATGTCCAACACAAGAACCATAGTCATCTATTTTTGATTGCCGATACATAAAATGCTAAATCAATGGTGGGGCCTTGGCCTTGAGCTCCTCACCATGATTAAATAACAATATTTACATCATTTATGATTTAATGAAAAAGGGGGTGAAAATGGGGATGTTACACAATTGAGCATATTATTCAGATCATCTTTGATGATATCCTAGGAAGCCCTGTAAAAATTGATGGTAAAACCATTCGGTCCAGGAGCCTTGTCCACTTGCAAGGACCAAATGGATTTTTAAATTTCAAACTCCAAGATTGGTTTGGAAAGATCTCTATTTTCAGTTTCAGAAATGAGGGAGGGAATGCCATGCAGCAGATCGGCTTGTGCCAAGGGATCAGTGTCCCCGGAATCAGAAAAGAGATCTTGGAAGTGCTGGTATATGTGAGACTTAATCTCCTCCTGATTAGTTATTCCCAAACCATCATTATTTTTTATTTCCTTAATCATATTATGGCCGAGTCTGATTTTTGTTTGTTTGTGAAAGTAGCTTGAATTACTGTCCCCTTCTTTTAATCAAAGCTGCCTCGATTTAATTCTCCATTCCGCTTCTTCTATTCTGCCAGCATTTAGGATTTTCCTACTCAGGTATATTGTTCTTGCCAAATGAGAGAAGGAGAAATCTCAGAGGTCTCAATATTAGCTTGTAGATTCGATAGATCAGATTGTAGTTTCCTTTTCAAGTGGCCTCGTTTTTTAAAATCCAGTTTTGCCCAACTTTTGAGGGAATATTTCACATTTTTTAGCTTGCATTCCCATATATAGCTCGGCGAACCAAAGCAGGGGATAATCCAAGCGGATTTGATAAGGTCAAGAACATTGGCATCAAGAAGCCAGATGGGATTAAAGCAAAAAGGTATGGAGCCAAAATTTGCAGGTGGAGAAAGAGACAAGGTGATGGGTTTGTGATCAGAAATAGCCGAAGGGACAACAAAGACAAAAGGAATAAGGTCTTTATTCAGAAAGGAAGAGCTAACCAGAAAGCGGTCAAGCCTGGCAGCAATGTGACCAACGCCCATCCTCTGGTTGTTCCATGTAAATTTTCCATTCTTAGGAGCTGGGTCCAGAAGATCTACATCAGAAATCAGATCCATAAGATTCTCCCCGAAAGGATCCCTTACACTAGAGCCACCCCTTTTTTCATCTTGAGCCTTGGTAACATTAAAATCTCCAGGGATGATGACATCCTTTCCTGCTAGAGATTATTTCAAGGCTGAAAGGCTATTCCAGAAAGCATGTTTGTCTTTGTAATGAGTTGGGCCATAAACATTACAAATATAAAAGAGATTCGGGTCATCCTTTTCACGGAATTCAATCAGAGTCCATTTTTGACATTTTTTAACAAATTTAGAATCATACTTACTTGAGAAAAAGGTAGCAATTCCCCCTGAGGCTCCTCTGGAGCTAATCGCTGAGCCATGGCAGGTCTTCCAAAAGAGATGTGGGAGGGACATGACCTCCACGTCACTCATTTTTGTCTCTTGGATTAGAAGGATGTCCAGTCTTTCGGATTTGATGATCGGTCTTTCATAGCGTCAACTTTATGTGCTCCTCCCAGACCCTTGCAGTTCCAAGAGACCAGTTTCATTACTTCTTTCCGGATGGAAGGGATGCTCTAGCCCTGCCTTCTGCTTTCCCTGGATTCTTAGGGTTTTGAAGAAGTTTAGTCTCTTTGATACTTTTCTGTCTTCCTAGTTCCATTTCCCTTTCTGCTTCTTGCTCATGGTGGAATCTATGTGACTTTCTTCCTATGGTATTTGGTAGCGGGCCGGTATCAAGAGGTTCTTGGGATTATTTGGAAGATGATTCAGGTGACAGGGAGCGGGAAGGGGCTTTACTTTGCTTAACCATATCCATCCAAGAGGAGCTTCCTGGGGGAGGGGAACCCACAAAAGCTATAACCGAGCTTCCTTCTCCGAAGAGTGGGGGAGTGAGGCTAGGGATTAAAGTGATTAGAGGGTCTGAATATGGGACAACTAGAGGGGGATCCGGTTCATTAATGTCACCTTCTTCCATGATCAAGGCGGAGAACTGATTGCTAGTGTTGGTTTCCTTTTCGGGTTGGGATTGATATTTACCTCGATCTTGTTGGGGTTCCTTTGGATCCGGATTTTCTATGTTCATTCTTCTTCCTTTTTTTACTTGTTTCCATTCCTCTTCTTGAGTTTTCTCCTGGGTCTCCTGGATTGCTTTAGGGAATTTTTTGACAAAGTGACCATACTCGTGGCACTTCTTGCACTTGAAAGGTAACTGTTCGTAATCAACTTTCTGAATATGTTCCCATCCGTCCATACAGAGGTTGACTATTTTGATAGCCCCTTCTCTAGATAAACCTAAACACAGATTCTGGCGCATGAGAATAATGGGCCTTTTGGCTTGGCTTTATCTATATATTTTCCAAATGAGTTCCCGATTTCCTGGAGGGATTCATCATTCTAGCAATGAAAGGGAAGGTGGGCCAAATGGACCCAGACAGGGACAGCAGATGGGACATCCTTTTCAGGGTCAAAAGAAAGCATCCATCGATTGAGATAAAGCCCCCTCAGACCCATGAAATAGGGGCCACTACGAAAAATCAAATCACGTTCATCTTTATTTTCAAATAGGAAGGTGAAAAAGCCTTTTCCACAGAAGCAATACTGCAATCCACCTGAAATCAGTGGCGTCCAATTCTTCTTTACCTAGTTGTCCATTGTCTTCGGTGATAGCCAAATCCCCGTGAACTGATCGATCAGACCCTTTTCACTCAAAACAAGGGCTTTTAGACGTGAAGCAGCCGACATGATCTGGATCTTAGGATCTTCAGCTTGTTTGATAAACCCATCGCCAGAAGAGGCCATCGATTGGGGAGGAGGGGGGAGGCCGCCACAAGGGCACGAAATGCCTCATCCAGCAAGAGTCTACGGGCTTCCGGACTCGGGTCCAGAGGGGGATCCATCCCTGGATCTGAGAAAAAACCCTAAACGCGCAGAGGCTCGTGAGCTCGGGTTCACGCATCCAAGGAAAAAAGTGTACTTCTCAAAACCTTTTTTATAATTTAATGGAGAAATAAAATCCAATTTCGAATCAACTTTAAAAATTCCATGGTATTTATTAATAAAAACATAAAGATGAAATTAATTTGATGATGTTAACCATATTAAAAATGTTATTTTTAAACCTGCAAACCATTCTTGATAAAGCTCATAAAAGGGTTAGCAAATGCTTGAAGTTAGTTTAAAAGTTTCATAGATGCTTTATATACTCAAATGATCTTCCTATAAACAAAAAGCTTTGATATATTTCATTGATGAAGATCAATCATTTTAAGAGCAAATAATAAAGCTTGCATTATTATAATGAGTATAGCAAAATATATACCTTGACGAAATTATTGTAACATTATGCCAATTTGACTTTTGCAAATCAAAATGTGAGACCTAACTGCAAAAGATTAGAAAAACCATAAACGTACTTAGGGACAACCAAGAGAGACCCTGTCGGTGCACATCATCCTTAACCCAAGAGATCCAAACCAAATAATCAAGAGTGAAAATAGCAAAAGAATCCAATGAAGAAAGCTATCTAATCACACTTATAAACCAAGCAAAATCAAAAGCAATGAAAGGGGTGTGTTTTTTAAATTTCGAATGGGGGACCCTTTAATTTATGAAAATTTTAAGAGGGGTTGTTGGGGAGCCAACAAATTGCAACATGCTAGGGATAAGTAGTTATCTCTGCAAAATAATTATGAAAACCATTAAAATACATGAATAAATAAAACGATTTCAAATGTTAAATAAACTGAAAAGCTTCATCCCCAATTTATATAGTAAAGATTAAACTATGTACTTTCAAGAAAATATCCAATTGCTTCCATCACTTTTCAAAAACATGCAAAAATATATCATTTATTTTAAATGTGTATGATCACAATTTTTTTTTTACTGGGAATTAACCTTGGGAAAGAAGTCAATCAAAATAAGTTGTAGTATAAAAAAATGACACCAATACCATAGGTATTGCCACTGCTACCAGTAGGTGTCCATAGCCTCGACAGGGTTTCCTTAACCAGATAAGAAACTTGTATCTCGTGTTAGTTTTTCAGAATTTACTTCAATTTGATCTAGGATCTTAACTGAGAGAACAACATGTACAGCATATCTACAGTATATCAATCATGGACACAATAATGCAAGCACACAAGAGACACAGAGTTTACTTGGGGAAAACCATAAAGGTTAAAAATCCCAATAACTTCCTCAGAGATAGATAGACCAATAATACAACCCAAGCATAAGAGATAGACATCTCCTAGCGGCAGCTTCTCCTCCTCCACAAGTGCGCCACTCTCCAAAGAGTGTGTGTGAGAATAGAATGATGAAATAGAGTGCCTCATGCACTCTATTTATACTTGACTTGACTTGCGTAATAACCTTTACTAGGTCGGCCTCAACTTAACCACATAACACAATGTTGACTGGGCCGACACCCAATAGGGTGGTCTAATAACCCTTTGACCCACATGGCTTATACAGGGCCGACCCCAACAAGGTGGTCTAATAACCCATCAAGTATAAGTTACGACACTTACAATATAAATGACGACACTTCCGTATAGAGGAATAATAACATCTCTATAGGAATACAAACACTTCCGTATAGAGGAACAATACCATCTCTATATGAGTGCAATATACATATATGAAATACATTCCGAAGTTATATATACATCAACACTCCCTCTTAACTAGGAAGGTATTTCTCGACACAGGTCTTCTAGCAAAATTCTTCATCTCTAGATCATCATCAACGAACCATTGTCCTCGAATCATCGTCATCATCATTGATGCTGCTATCTCAATCAATCTCTGAATCTACTCGTCATAAGAATTTCTACAGAGCCAGTCCTTTTTCATACTGGATGTAGGCCCACCACCTACAGGTCTTCATCATCACTGGCCATACTGTGGAATCCTCAGGACTTATTACGTGCATCACAAAACCTTGCAAGAGCATCCCAGGACTTATTACGGGCACACAACCCAACCTATCGGATCTCCCAGGGAGTTATTACATGTGACCCCACCACAAAACCTCGAAAGAGAATCCCAGGACTGATTACGAGCACACAGCTCAACCTATCAGATCTCCCAGGGTGCTATTATATGTGGTCACCACAAAACCTCGCAAGAGCATCCCAGGACTTATTACGGGAACACATCCCAACCGATCGGATCTCCTAGGGCGATATTACATGTGGTCATGGAAAAACCTCAAAAGAGCATCCCAGGACTTATTATGGGAATAGATCCCAACCTATCGGATCTCCTAGGGAGCTATTATATGCCATAGGACAAAACCTCAAAAGAGCGTTTTCCAAATCTCCCATGGAGCTATTATATGCCAGTGGCAAAACCTAGCAAGAGAATATGCAAATCTCCCAGGGCGCTATTATATGTCCTCCCAAAGCAAAACCTCGAAAGAGCATTTGCCAGATTTACCAGGGAGCTATTATATGCTAGCGACAAAACCCATCAAGAGAATCTGCAAACCTTCTAGGGCGCTATTATATGCTTATCTGCACAACCTGTCCATGGCCACAGAGTATCAACTTGATACTCACCATACATCATCCTGATGTACACATGATCATCCTGATCATCATCACTGCATTGTCCTGACACATGTCATCTGGAGCAACATCCTGAAGCTCATCATCCATGATCATCCTGATCATACAATGCATCCACCTGATGCATACACAATATCTGCTTGATACATATCATCATACATGATCTACCTGATCATACAATGTATCCACCTGATACATATACAAATACATGATCCACCTGATCATACCTGATACATATCAACATACATGATTTACCTGATCATACAATGTATCCACCTGATACATCTACATATACATACACATGATTCAACTGATCATATCCAACATCCAACATGATGCATACATACATATAAATGATCCAACTGATCATATCTAGCATCCAACATGATGCGTACATACATATAAATGATCCAACTGATCATATCCAACATCCAACATGAAGCATACATACATATAAATGATCCAACTGATCATATCTAGCATCCAACATGATGCATATACAGAGAAGTAACTGGAGCATCGTCCTGATGCTCATCATCCAATGCTTACATCCATAGCCATGGAAGGATCCTCCTCTCACCATGCTTGGAATGGATTTAGCAAATGTGTCCATCACTTCTTCCTCGAAGTGTCGTCAATCTGAAGAACACCAAGCCTCTCTCTGAAGTACTCGAACTTCACTCTGGCTAGTGGTTTCGTCAGTACATCTGCAATCTGCTCATCCATCGCAACATACAGGAGCTTCACTGCTCCTCTCTGCACCATATCCCTGATATAGTGATATTTGATATCAATGTGTTTCGACCTATCGTGGAACACCGGGTTCTCAGACAGCTTCACACAACTCTGGTTATCACAGAAGATACCAGTAGCCTCCAACGATAGATCAAATAACTCAGATAGTAGCTTCCTAAGCCATACTTCCTCACAACTAGCCGAACAGCCTGCAACATACTCTGCTTCAGCTGTACTCAGTGATACGTAGGACTGCTTCCTACTAAACCAAGAGATCACACCTGATCCCATACTGAAGCAACACCCAAAAGTGCTCTTCTTATCGGCGGCACTGCCAGCCCAATTTGAATCAACATAAACCTATAGGTTAAACTTTTGATTCGCATCATACTGGAGCCCATAATCAATTGTACCCTTCAGGAACCTCAGAATATGCTTTACAACAACCAGGTGAACACCTCTGGGATCCATCAGGAACTGGCTCAATGTGTTCACCGCAAAGAAAATATCTGGTCTTGTGTTCGTCAGGTACATCAAGGACCTAATCATCTGACGATACATAGTGACATCAACCGGATTAGATGAAGCATCACACAGAAGCTTCAGATTCGATGCCATAGGTGTGGCCATGTCCTTGCAATCCATCATCCCAAACCTCTTTAGGATCTCTACTACAAACTTCCCTTGTCCAAGGAAGATTCCATTTGCACTCTGCCACACCTCCATGCCTAGAAAGTAGTGCATCATCCACAAGTTCTTCATCTTGAACTCGGCAGCAAGCTTCCGCTGCGTGTCGACAATCAATCTATTCTCACCTGTAACAAACAGGTTATCCGTATACAAAAGTAGTATCATTGGATGGCCTTCCTCAACCTTGTAGTAAAGGTTGGAATCTTCTTTACTGTTGGTAAATCCCAAACTGGATAGAAAGCTGTCTATCCTACCATACGATGTTCTGTACATATATGAATTCCCATCATGTGTCTCAAAACCAAGTGGTTGCTCCACATACACTTCCTCTTCGATTACACCATTCAAGAAAGCTGTCTTGACATCCATCTGGTGTATCTTCCATTTCATCACTGCAGCCAGAGCAAGTACTGATCTAATGGAAGTGTGCCTGGCTATAGGTGTAGAAGTCTCTTCATACTCAATCCCTTTTTCTGGGAGAAGCCACGAGCTACAAACCTAGTTTTGTATTTCTCCATGCTACCATCTGCAACATGCTTTATCTTATAGATCCATTTGGAAGTCATAGCAGACTTCCCTTCAGGTCTTGGGACTGCATCCCAAACATCATTCTTCATGATCGACTAATCATGGCATTCTTCCATTACTTCATCCCAGATCCTGGGAACTTCAATATCTTCAATAGATATCTTTGTTGCTGGAACAAATGTTGTAGTCTTTCTTTTGTAGGTGAAGGTATACACTCTTTCCTACAAAACAAGTTAAATTGCATGATTAGAAACATCTCATAGTTTTCAGAACAAATTCTTACACGTAAATAAATATGTCATACAGTCATGCAATTATTTTAGCCAATGCTTCAATACAACATTCATCCATATCCTATAACTTTCTAAATGCCTTCCAATCTCTACTAGAACATTGTTAAGAGTTTGCACTACTCCCAACATGTCAGCAAAGAGGTTTCATTCTAGATAAGTAGCAATGGAATGTTGTACAGTGCCATAGGCCACTTACCCATCACATGCATATTAGTAGTATACTGTTCATTAATTCAATTATTCTAATATGCATAATACACAACCTAAGTCTAGGAACATAAGCATATACATCATTGAACAACATTATTTAAACAAAGAAATTTGTAAGAAATGACAATTCAAATAGTTATCTTTGTTTGGTTGTTGGGTGGACTCCCTCTGAATCTTTGCAACTCCATTCTGATGTGGATTGTGAGAAGTGGTCGACTCCCTCTGAATATTTGCATCCTTGCAGAAACTACTGGAGTGTGCTCCCTCTTGATCTTTGCTTCCTGGATTACCTGTCCTTGAACTTATATCCATCCTTGATCACTATGCATGCTTACAAGTATCATTATTGTGATATCCTCGAGATCTCATACATAATCATACATTTATTAGTATATTCTTAATACTATCAAAACACAATAATCTTAAGCATGTATAGTCATGATCATTTCAAACAGAAATAATAAGCATTAGTATTCAAGAACTCTTATGGTTAGTCATATCATAAATTAAAGTAAGAAACATAATATGCCTAAACCCGTGATTACTCAAACCTATACTTTCATGACTCTTACGGTCATATCATCAATTAAGGTAAGAAACATAATATACATACACCCATGATTATTCAAACCTATGAATAATCATTATCAATAATGCCATGTATACTTATATAAGAGATCCTATCACAAGGTAGGATTCTAACTTGATATAGGAAAAACATACCTGGATTAGTATGTTAGCTAGTTATGTCTAACATACCCACATGATGTCTTCTTGTTCTCTTCAATGACTTGTGCTAGTAACTTGCATATCTCATAAGTTAACCATTATAGAACCAAGTTATACATACCTCGTAAATAGATCTTCTATGTGATCCATGACAATGGATGAATCTTTGTCTTCATGTCACCATGATCATATGTTCTTGAACTAGAACATGATTTGTCTTTCTTGGTGTACCTTTCATGTTAGCGGACAATATAAACCTCATACAACACCATAATGCATTAGTACAATCATAAGTGTCAACACCCTAATCAATGAATATCTTCTATCATGCATTCATAATTTTATTAAGGTGATACGACAAGTCTAAATTTAATCAAGATTGTACTAACCGTAATAATATGAAGACAAACATACCATAAACTTAATCATGAACAAATCTTGAAACATACCTGGATAAGTCATACCTGTCAAGATTGCTTGTAATCTTCTTATGTAAGGCCTTAGCCTCATCTCCCTCTGAAACAGGAACTTCTTCACTTATGCAGGTGACCAATCCATTCTCTTCTAGGATAAACCTAATCCACTTGATTTGTAGGAACTGGATCTGGAGTTGGATTAGGGTTTGTCAGAGAAACCCTAAAAATTCAAACTTCTGAAAGGATAGAAAGATGCACCTTGATGAGCTGATCAAGCCGGTATACTCAGAATTTGAAAACTGCAAAGTTTCACCCCTCAAAATTGCCTTTGAAACTTCTGGATCTTCTAGACAGGATCCCGAACTAGGGTTTGATAAAGTCCACCCTTCTTCCCAACCAAAAGGTTCGATCCAAAGCTCTAAACTTCGATTTTTCTGAGGAGCTTCCAGCTGTGGTCATAGACTTAAAAAATTCCAACTTTTGCGGAAGCCCTAATTTTCCATTTTTCCGACCAAAGTCCCAAACTAGGGTTTGATCAAGCCCAACCTTCTGCCCAACCAAAAAATTTGAACTTGGTCTCTAAATTTCAATTTTGATGAGTAGCATTTAGCCGTAGTCTCCGATTACAAAAATTCCAACTTTCTCTGAAACCCAAATTCCCGGAGCCATGAATGAAGGTGCTCAAAATCCAATTCTGTTTTGACAGAAATATGTAGCTGATTGTTTCTAGTGTAACTCCAAAATTACATATCCATAGGGTCTGAAATGTTTACCTGTGGTATCCCGACCTGTCATCTTTCCAACCCCATAGGTTTGACCTCGATTGGATTCTCTGAGAGAGATTTATGCCAAGTGTCGCAACGTGAACTGTTTATGGGATAAAACAAGAGAGCGAACTTGTACGGAGTGCCATGTGTCACTGGTTCACTTTCAGCCTCTGAACCTTCGGCCTGTGAAAGTACATTCTATTCCCTACCTGTCACATTTTACGAAATTTCATTTGGATCTTCCTAGCCCAAGTTATGACCTTTTTTCCTAGGTCACTTGTTTATGACTCAGATCCGGAAGAGTTAGAAACCCTAGATTGTACAGATCATAAAACACAAAGTACAACGAATTAGAAGCTAGGTACATCAGGATCTAATCTTCGACCTGTAAAAGTTTCAGATCCGAAAAATTCTCCAAAATGGATTTTAGCAAAAGTGCTACGATGACCGGTTTTTGCTATATCAAGCCCTAGCATCGTAAGTGCAATGAGTGTCATAAATGCCATACTATGCCTTCTTTCAGGCTAGCTCTGATACCATGTTAGTTTTTCAGAATTTACTTCAATCTGATCTAGGACAACATGTACAACATATCTACATATCTACAACATAGCTCTGATACCATGAGAGAACAACATGTACAACATATCTACAGCATATCAATCATGGACACAATAATGTAAGCACACAAGAGACACATAGTTTACTTGGGGAAAACCATAAAGGTGAAAAACCCCAATAACTTCCTCAGAGATAGATAGAGCAATGATACAACCCAAGCATAAGAGATAGACATCTCCTAGCAGCAGCTTCTCCTCCTCCAAAAGTGTGCCACTCTCCAAAGATTGTGTGTGAGAATAGAATGATGAAATAGAGTGCCTCCCGCACTCTATTTATACTTGACTTGACTTGCCTAATAACCTTTACTAGGTCGGCCTCAACTTAACCACATAACACAATGTTGACTGGGCCGACACCCAATAGGGTGGTCTAATAACCCTTTGACCCACATGGATTATACAGGGCCGACCCCAACAAGGTGGTCTAATAACCCATCAAGTATAAGTTACGACACTTACAATATAAATGACGACACTTCCGTATAGAGGAATAATAACATCTCTATAGGAATACAAACACTTCCATATAGAGGAATAATACCATCTCTATAGGAGTGCAATATACATATATGAAATACATTCCAAAGTTACATATACATCAACATCCCGTCCATTAGATAAAGATACATAGCCTTACAATCCTTGTTAAAGATTTTCATCCCAAGAAAAAGTTGGGAACCACTATCTTGAATTGGTGATCAGATAGCGACAACATCATTCACAAAAACTTATAGAAAATGAACATGATGGATCATGATGAGACCCTCTATCTTTCGATTTTAAAGTTGAAAGCAACTACCTTGGCTTAGTAACCAACTAATGGTAGTTTCATTCCATAGGAGTTCATGATCATGAGCAGGTTGACTCATATATATTTGAGACCTCTTGTTTCCCAACTCATGTCTTGAGGTTTTATAGGAAAGGATTGGGATACGTTTAATATTAATCTACTAAGGGATTACTTAATGGAAGGGAAAGTGTTAGGAACCCGTGTCAACCATTCTCTTTACTTTGTTAGTATATTGTTGTTGGACGCATATGCTTTGTAAGTCATCCCGTAGTATTATATGTTCCATGGTATTGATCCATAGTTTGTATTAGCCCATAGTATTATATGTTCCATGGTATTGATCCATAGTATTTGACACATATGTTTTGTAAGTCATCCCGTATTATTATATGTTCCATGGTATTGATCCATAGTATTGACGCATAGACTTAGTATATAAGTGTGTGTTGAGGCCAAAGAAGGCATCCACAAGTTATTTTGTATTGAGCTTGCTCAAAGGAGGTTGCCTCCTCGAAGTAGCCCGCAGTCAATAAATCTCTTCCGTGTTCTGTTATTACTGATATATCATGTATTTTCATTAATTAATTGTTGGAGGTTCCTCACATCTGGTATTAGAGCACTTTCTTGTGCTTGTTGGGTGGAATTTCTGCCAATTTGTTTTTCGCATCTGTATTGTTCTTTTTAACTGCAGGTTCGGATCCGAGAATAATCCCTATCCGCTTAATTGTGGAAAGTACTTGGGCATATCCATAAAACTCATTGTGAGGAGTACCACATGAACCCAGAAGTAGCTTTTCCCATTGAGAGGACCTACCAGTGAAAAGTGCAACGAACCCTACCTGATTGATTAGTTCACACCCGTGAGGTAAACCAAGAGCTGTCGTTTGTGGCAAAGTGGTTATCAGTTTTACCTGAGCCATGGAGTGAGAGGTACTGCCCCAATACGCAAGCCGTTAGAAAACATTGGTGTTCGAGTGGATCCCCTGAACCTTTAGGAAGCCGCACATACATGGGGTCCATATCTATTGCAAGCTGATGAATCACACATTACATCTGTCCAAAACTGTTGCAAATCAATTCTGAGTCGTTGCAGATCCATTCTGAGAAAAAAAAAAAAACCCTCTATTTTTTCACCATATCTTCTTTGTTTTAACTTCGTTTCCCTTGAAAATTCAATGTGACCCCTGCAATACCATTTTGCATATTTAATTCCTAAGGATCCTATCCCAAATTCGCCCCCCCCCCAAAAAACCCTGTTTTTTCACCATATCTTCTTTGTTTTAACTCAGTTTCCCTTGAAAATTCACTGACATCCCTGCAATACCATTCCACATATTTAATTCTCGAGGACCCTATCCCAAATTCCACTTCTCGAAGCCAAAAATCTCACATCTGTCTATTTTTAGGGTTTGCCATAACTTCTTCGATTTTCACCCAATCGCCTTCAAATTTTTCCACAGTGTTCATTTCTTATTTCTGCTTCTTTGGCCCTCTTTGAAATTTTTTCCCATTCTTTCACCTCGCTTCTGAATCACCATTTTCTGCTTCCCTGTTTATCAGAAAGTGTCCAAAACCTAGTCAAATCCCAATTCCTCATCAGATTTTTTCCCAAATCCAAATTTTCCTTTACTAAAGAAGTTTTTGTTTTTGTTTTTCTACCCGTTCACAAAAAAAAACTCCTGGCTATGTTTGTCACCCGCGCAGGAGAAAATGATCATGGAGGAAGAACTTGTATCCCTCAAAACAAAACTCCAAGATATAGATGAAACATTTCTTAGCCTCCATATTCAACATTCGACCATGGACAATAAACGACAACCATAATATTCTGCAGACACTGGGTTCTCTTCTTCCAGCAATTTTCGTGGGACAAAGCTTGATTTTCCTCGCTTCAATGGTAATGATCCGACTGAATGGATATATCGACCAGAACAATATTTCAGTCTGCATAATACTTTTGATGTCAACAAATTTCCACTTGCATCCTTTCATTTGGAACATGAAGCCCTTCAATGGTAATTTTGGTACATCAAGGCTCATGAAGAGCCAAAATGGACAGATTTTTTCCGACTCCTTTTGCAACGATTTGGTCCTAGTGATTTTGATGACTTCATAGGAGCACTCACTAAAATTCACCAAATTGGCACTGTGAGAGAATATAAGATAAAATTTGAGAAACTGGCCAATCACATAGAAGGATTGTCTAATGATGGAAGTCCTAGGGTTGTCTAAGTTGGCGGAAGACAAGATCACAACCCAACATCGCTCCAAATCCACTTTTGTTCCATTCAGAAATATGGTTTCCCAACGATATCCCATCACGCTAGCTCCTCAACCAACTCCTATCAAGCATTTGTCTGAAGCAGAGATGTGGGCATGTAGATAAAAAGGGTTTTGTTATAATTGTGATAGAAATTCACTCAGGGACATAGATGTGTTGAGCAAAATATCTATCTCTTGGATGTGGATTCTCCGCTTGCCTCTGAACTTAGTGAAGAAGATCTAGATACAATATATGGTCAGGTCGACATTCAACATCCTCCTGTTGACCCTCTGTCTCAGGATGACCACCTAGAGATATCTCTCCATGCTTTAGCCGGAGTCAGCACCCCCCAAACTATGCGGGTCAGGGGTTATTTCAAGAAGCTCCCTCTTACAATACTCATTGATTCTGGTAGCACTCATAACTTCAATGAATCTCGGATCGCCAAACAGACTGTTTGTTTTGTCCATCATTGCTCCAACTTTGAAGTCATGATTGCAAATGGGGGCACCGTACCTTGCAAGGGGAAGTGTCGCAAAGTGCGTATCTATATGGGAGATTATAACCTTTGCTCTGACATGTTTTCCTTAGCCTTAGGCATCTGTGATGTGGTTTTGGGCGCTCAATGGTTACACACACTTGGCCCCATCTTATGGGATTTTGCTGAACTTTGGATACAGTTTTCAATCAATGGGCAAAAACACACATTAACGGGATTACAACCTATAATGTCCCTAATTTGACCCCATTATATTAAAATGTAAATGATGTAATATTGTTATAAAATCGTGGTGAGGATCTTAAGGCCAAGGACCCGCCATCGATTTATTGATGCATCTGGTTTACGTGCTAGCTAGGCACAGTGGAATTGTAAATATGGATTTTAATATAAATGCCCACAACTAGCTATGCAATGCAACAAGAGATGGGGGCATGATGTTTACAAGGAATTGGGAGGGAAAACATTCAAACCCTTGAGCCAATCAAGTCAAGCCAAGTGTCAATGAGAGAACCCATCAAACCCTCAACTACCCATGTTGACTTTTGTACTCAATCATTCATTTCTCCCAAGAGTTGGTTGAGGTAGTTAATACCTTGGGGAATGGGAGGTATGGCTGTCCAAATTCGGGTATGGGCAAGCCACCCTTCATGGAAAATCGTGTTTTACTTGTTGGAAAAGAAAAGAGCCATGAATTGCTCCCCAAGCCATTATCCATCAACCAGATGCTCTCCCTCACGAGTTTGGAGCTA
The DNA here is from genome assembly GCA_027924585.1 of Larix kaempferi. Lineage (NCBI taxonomy): Eukaryota > Viridiplantae > Streptophyta > Pinopsida > Pinales > Pinaceae > Larix > Larix kaempferi. The sequence continues at coordinate 7,727,499 of BSBM01000698.1, forward strand.
CCTGGGCATTTTCTAGCCCTTGTTTTTCTGGTTTTTCTTTGTTTCTCAGCTGGGAGAAGGGTGTTTTTGTGTTATATACCAGTGGGGAAGAGGGGGAATGGAATTGGGGGTTCCATTGAGACCGTTTTGGCTGCTGAATGCTTATATATCTATGGGAGAAATCGTTTTCTTCCCTGTGGTCGAATTTCCCTCTCCCAATCTATTGTTTTGGCTTGAGCTTGAGTGCAAGCATCCCAGGGTTCAAATGTAGCCTGATAAACCCAGCTGTGGACTGACTTGGATCATATGAAATGATTAATTGGCTGTGTATGAGATTGAATGTCCCCTTTTCCTTGTAAGAATCATGCCCATCTCGGGGGTGGCAGTTGTGTTGAGAGAATTGATGAACACAACTGGCCTGTGGTTTGGTGGAACGTTGCAACGACATAGCTAGTTGCATGGGATAGTTTTACAGTGAGATAAGTATATCCTCTTAATTGTATTTACTTTTGCACCATTTTAATTGATGGATGACTGTTCTTGCTATGGTAGATGCTTGTGAAAGGTGTGTGGATGATGTTTTATTCTGCTGTGCATATTTGCTTGAATTGCATCTGCACACATATGTATTGTATTGTAATGCCATTTTGGTTTTTATTCATGATGAATGGGCTAAGTTTTGTGTAAAGCCCAGATTTTAGCGCCAGGTTTCCCTTCCTTGCATTTGATAGATGGGAGGGGACGCGACAGAATTGTATCAGAGCAATGGTTGCAACATTGGGCTACATGGGCCAACTTGAACAACTTGCATAGGTAAGTATTCCTCCTGCTCAACACTGATCATTAAGAAATTTTTAAAATTTTCAAATTTTTCTAAGTGTTTCTGGGATTTCTTCCAAGGCTGTGTCGACGAATCTCGCCGATTTGTGCCGACGAGATGGCGGCGATGCATTTCAACGAATCTCACCGAGTTGTGCCGAAACCGTTGGTGAATCTCGCTGAGTTGCGCCAACGAAGTTTGCGGAAGTGCCCGGGGAAAGGAAGAAAAATTTCAAAATTTTTCTAAGTGTTTTTGGTGGCAAAGAGGAAATTTCGGCAGAACTTGGTGAGTTTGATCTGAAACAGTCGGCTCAAGTTTGCGAGTTGCGCCGAAACAGATCGGTGGAAAATTATGAGTTTTGGGCCAAAACGGATCGGGGACAAATCGCGAGTTTCGCCGAAGTGGTCGGCGAGAACTGGCGAGTTTGCGCTGAAGTGGTCGACAGAACTGGGCGAGTTGCTCCGCAACAGGTTGGAAGAGACAGATGAGTTCGCTGACCGACGTATGTCGGTGAGTTGGTCCGAAACAGATCGGAGGAGATAGACGAGTTGACCGATCGGCAGAACTTGGTGAGTTGGTCCGAAACGGGTCGAAAGAGATAGATGAGTCCCCTGATCGGCATAACTTGGTGAGTTGGTCCGAAATGGGTCAGAGGAGAATTGCCAAGTCCGCCGAAACAAAGAATTTCAACTATTTTCGAGGGAGATTTTTTAGGTGCCAAAAGTTGAAAAATGCCATGGAACTTGTGTGCCAGATTGCACGAAATCGAAGGATTTACAAAAAAAAAAAAAACGAGAAGGAGGAGACAGTCGTTGAAAGTGTGAAATGCATTCTCTATGATTGGGATGAGAAGCAAAAATTGCATAGAAGGTTGTGGAGGCCTTATTAAGAGTAATTTGCTATAATATGCATTGCGGAAGAGCAATAGGAGCAGCAAGGCAATGTTGATAAGAGGGGAATTCCTCACCTTAAACTATTTCTGTTTATAGCATAAGAATTGCATGTTTGGAAAATAACAAGAATGAATGCTAAACACGTATGTATATATTGAATTGCTAATTCGTGGGAAGATCATAGCTAATGATTGCTTGTGTGCTTGGTAGGGAAGCCAAGAAAAGGATCAGCTATGATGTGGAGGAGGAACTCCATGTCATGAGGGGGAATTGGAAAGGGAGAATTCCTTAACTCCTCTCTTGCTATTGTATTTATATTTTCTGAGTTTTATATACTGAAAATTATGGCATAGGGATGTTGGAAATGCAAAAGAGTAATCCATATGAATTAGTGGGCACGATTAAAGAGTCATTGCATAGTGCATGTGAATTGCTTATGCATGAGCATAATGTTGCATATGGGTAAAGGTCGTGAAAGTTACACATGCAATAGCCCATTAATGGTATTTCCTATGGTTGATCACCAGTAATGTTGTTGATAATGGTTGTACAAATCAGACCATAGAAGCATGATTGAAAATGCAAGAGGATAGATAGATGAAGTGAATATGTATTAGCTGGAATACTAACAGACTTTGCATAGTGCATGTGAAAATGTTTGTACATGTATATGATACTGCATATCGGTAAAATAGTGAGGTTTTACATATGCAATGAGCCACTTAAGATCATTATGGCGGTTGCTAATAATTAGTTGTGTTCGCATTGGTTGTAGGACCAAAGAAAACCGAAGCATGTCTAAGGATGTGGATGATGTTGTTGCATATGACCAACAACCTTATGAGGAAAGGATGGTGCAACAAATCTGTGATCATGAGGTTGGAAAAAGGACTGTGTAGCCTTGGTAAGAGGCCAAATGATCAGGTAACATCAAGCAATGTTAATGACAACCATGCAGGTAATGGTTATTTGTGCTTAAATTGCATGAATGTTGAAAGAGGATTTGGTAAGATCCCTTTAACTATGTTTAAACTATGTTGATCTGGTTTGCATGTGGTATTAAGTGCAAAATGTGAATGTTAACCTACCAAGTATGGTGAAGTGTGGGTAAGTGAAGGCAGGGAGCCTTACACCCTATAGTTTCTTAAAAACCTCAATGCATTCATATGAAATTATATCATGCCATTCATGTATGTTGGTTGTGATTTTAACAACCAAAGCAAGTGATGACTTATGGTCCTGTTGTGGTAGTGTATGCCATATGAAATAGTCATGGTTAGGCCATAATATGTGGAATGCTTAGTATTCATGGATTAATGCAAGGTTGTATTGAGGGGTTATGCATTGAGTGAATGCACCTTAAAATAATATGTAAATGTTGTGAATGTGCATGCATATATGCGGGTACACATGTCTACCTTCTTCATGCAATCATTCTCCTGCATTCACAACAGCACATGAAATAACATGTTGATAGGATACCAGAGTGCTATGTTGGAAGGACAGAGTTGCATAAAAGGAATATGGATGTGAAGTAACGAGTATTTATAGTTTATTTAAATTGAATGGATAGTGTACCCGTGTCTTGCAATTTTATTACGATAATGATGCATATATATAGATATATATATTTCATTGCATTTCAAATGTTAACAGCTGAGGGTGTTTGAATTATTGAGTGTTATAATTCTGAGATCACTTCAGTGACTATTGTAACAATGAAAAGATTATATGCAGAGATACCCATAACGTGTTTGGCTGATTGAAGTTTAGATTTCAGATAGAAAAGTCTTGCGTATGGCAATGAGGATAAGTCCATAGTAAAGACCAGGATCTACCATGTGCAGAAGCCAAAGGTTATGAGAAGGTTCTCATGGCGGTGAAATTTAACTTATGTATGAAATAGATCTGAAAATTGTCTGATTTAAGTTTATGAGAATAATCTCATGGTTGCAAATCTAATTTCTATAGGAAAACAAATTTGTAAATTTCAGATTTGAAACTTTACTAATAAATGCTAATGATTGTTTGGCTTATATAAAGTTGTGTCAGGAGGACATGTTGTAGGTGGATGTTCATGTATGGTAGAAAGTGTAAAACCACAATGGACAGAGTGATACCACTTATGAGAGCCAAACAATATGAGGATTTCCTCATGGTTAAACGAATCAATTTATGTAGGAGACAGAATTGTAAATTCATATTGAATTTAATTATTAATGTCGTTGATTGGTTATGGAACAATCAGATCTAAATTTTATTGTTAAATGTTGCTAACTGTTTGGCTATTTGATAAGTGTTCCAGGAAGACACATTGCAGGAAGACCATGTGTGATGGCCTGCAGAAGCCAAACTCCATGGGAAGGACCCCATGCTTTGGAAACAGGTTTCAGGTGAAACGCCATTGCATATCTTAAGGAAGACATCTCAGCTGAGCTGTATGTTGGAAAACCATGAGAGTGAGATGGTAAAACTATGCCAAGGAGTCATGTGTGGGTTATGGAATGTGGAGATATTGGGGTGGAAAACCTAAGAACTATTGACTCAGAGAAGGGAGCCCCCATTCTTCGCAAAAGAAGAAAAGATACATCTGTACACCGGATGAGTATTCTGTAACCCTAACTAAGAATATACATGTCTGGTTATTAGATTTGATATGCATAACATGTTTTATTATTTCATTATCATTTTAGACTACTTGAGTATGATTAGGGCCTACATGGCTCACATTTTAAAGGGGGGTGCACACCTTTCTGGTGCTGGGTTATGATAGGGTTGTCAATATTGACTACACCCTAAGGGAATGGACGCATTCCTAGTGTTTCAATACTTGATATTAAATGTTATGGAATGTGGTTACGATTTGTGGGCAGCAATACTGATGAGCCTGCTTATCCTTCTTGTGATATCAGCTTACACAGGTGCAATTAGTGTTGCACGTTTAGAGGAAAGGTGAAGAAAGGGTTCTCAAGAGAACTGTATGGGCAGTGGTAACCTTTCTATGCTCACACTAAAAGACACTAGAAGGGATGGATAGGACTGAGAAGCTGTGTAGCAGAAAAGGGGTATCATCCTTGTGTAGTGTGAGTGAGTATTGTGGGTCCATGCTAGCCCACAGTCAAGAAAGTCACCTATAGAGTTCCTAAAGGGAACCGCTGGTTTGCACAAGAGAAGGAGTGCCATCCTTGTGTGGGTGAAGAATTGTTATGCGCATGAATGGTTGTGACACGTGTGAAAGGCCGATGCAATCCTAAGGTAGAGTGGTAGAGCCTTGACCTATAATGGTCGGTGGTGCAGTTTCCTTCCATTGGTCAATGACCCAGACGAATGTGCTGGGTCGGCAATGGAGAGGGCCAACCAGGTATGGGACTGGTTGGGCACCACAAATGCTTGGTAAATCCAGTCGGCATGAAGGTGTACTAGTGGGCATTAACTAGATTTTGTGGAGAAACATGAGTGCTGGCCAAACATCCAAGTCCATAGGCGATCCCAAGGCTTGCAAAGCGAAGCAGGACCCTGTGGACCAGAGGGGAAACGCACAATACAGATAAGTATTCATTTTCATTTATTTCTTGTTTGGAATAATGAGGATTTCAGGTATAAGTCTTCTAACAGCTAAGCTGATACACTGCTATTTCTTTGTTGGAAACCTTGGTCATTGCAGGAAAGTAAGGACCCTGAAAGAGCTATAAAATTCTTGGTAAAATCAGAGAGTAACTGGTCGGGCGCTATAAAATTCTTGGTAGAACCAGAGAGTAACTGGTCAGGCGCTATAAAATTTTTGGTAGAACTAGAGAGTAACTGGTGAGGTGCTATAAAATTCTTGGTAAACCGGAGAGTAACTGGTTGGGCGCTATAAAATTCTTGGTAAATCCAAAGAGTATCTGATGCTTGATAAATTCAGAGAATAGTTGGTGGGGGCATTAACCACTTGATGTTGACATTGATAATACCAGTCGGCATATTGGCCTGGAATTTCCATTCAAATGATTGTGGAGTAGCTTGTGTGCTAGCCCAACATTTGTTATTGTATCCACGGGAAATCCAATGCTTGTAAAGCAAAGAAGGAGCCTGTGGAATAAAGTAAAGACATCCAATACAGATAAGTACTTGGTTATCTTGCAGTTTCTTGCTTATGAAATACATGTGTATGTGATTTGGTTATGATTTCTGAAACTCTTGTTTAGAGATAAACCCTATGAAACTAAACTAAACATGTGAATTGATTCAATGTTGAGTATAGGTATTGCTGGAAGCAAGGGCTATGAAGGCATCATAAGGATGCATATGGACATGCTACCGTCCTAAAGAGAGCTCAGTATGAGCAGTAATGAAAGATGGTGCTAGTGGACATGTGTGGGTCCTAGCAGCCAAAGGTTCCATAAGCAACAATGGGGAGGGGTTCCCTAGTTGAAAATCCTCAGATAGACCTTACACACTATGTGTCATAGCCAAGAAAGGGCAAGTCAAGCATTCACATTGAAGTGAAAGAGGCTAAGGAGCATAGAACCACAGTGATGGCGTGGCTCCGGATTGGAACAAGACTAAGATGGGGAAACTCTTACTCTTCTCTTTCCTTTTTGATTGATGCATTTCATAAACATAGGATTGTTGAATGCATGTTATGACTGAAAGTAGAGTGTGTTTATTTACTTGAAATGAATTGTGAATGCTGAAATAGTTATTTCCTTGTGAAAAGATGAACATGAAAGAGTTCATGTATATGTTTGGAAGGAATAAAAGTGTGGAAGTCTCATGAGTAAATCATGGACGTTCCATGTCAATTGAGCTTATAATTGACTAATTTTAATATCGTGTTATGCTTGTCCTAACAAGAATTGCCATGATGAATCTCACGGGTGAGAAATTGAAAGCCACCGTTGGCAGCCGGTACTAGCCAAGTGTTGCTAGTGAGAAAAGTGAGAGCCAGTTGTGCACATTGATCATGGCAGCAGACCAAAATCTATTTGATTTGGATGGAAATCTTCCTCAAATAGTTGTCAAGACAGAAAGAAAGATGAGATCCATGAAATTACATACTTGTAGATCAACTGGAAGGTAAATAAAAAGGAAGGGATTGCTGTGGAGCAATGCCCACCTGCAGAGATGGAAGATCAAAGCAAGTGGGAGTAGCTCGTGGAAGCCAAAATAATTGGTCCTAAAAGTTCAAAGTAAAAAGATGACATGCAGGACAGACCTGCCACATTATGTAAATTTTGGACATGTGTAAAGTGGGTATTTACTCCTAAGTATTGGAACACTGAGGACGGTGTTATTCCAAGGGGGAGGGAAATGTAATTTCCCTATTTTGACCCCATTATATTAAAATGTAAATGATGTAATATTGTTATAAAATCGTGGCGAGGAGCTCAATTCCAAGGCCCCTCCATCGATTTATTGATGCATCTGGTTTATGTGCTAGCCAAGCACAATGGAATTGTAAATATGCATTTTAAATAAATTCCCACAACTAGCTATGCAATGCAACAAGAGATGGGGGCATGATGTTTACAAGGAATTGGGAGGGAAAAAATTCAAACCCTTGAGCCAATCAAGTCAAGCCAAGTTTCAATGAGAGAACCCATCAAAACCTCAACTACCCATGTTGACTTTTGTACCCAATCATTCATTTCTCCCAAGAGTTGGTTGAGGTAGTTAATTCCTTGGGGAATGGGAGGTATGGCTGTCTAAATTCGGGTATGGACAAGCCACCCTTCATGGAAAATCATGTTTTGCTTCTTGGGAAAGAAAAGAGCCATGAATTGCTCCCCAAGCCATTATCCATCAACCAATTTCTCTCCCTCACGAGTTTGGAGATACCTGGGCATTTTCCAACCCTGTTTTTTTCTGGTTTTTTCTTTGTTTCTCAGCTAGGAGAAGGGCATTTTTTTGTTATATACTAGTGGGGAAGAAGGGGAATGGAATTGGGGGTTCCATTGAGACCATTTTGGCTGCTGAATGTTTATATATATGTGGGAGAAATCGTTTTCTTCCCTGTGGTTGAATTTCCCTCTCCCAATCTATTGTTTTGGCTTGAGCTTGAGTGCAAGCATCCCGTGGTTCAAATGTAGCCTGATAAACCCAGCTATGGACTAGCTTGGCTCAGATGAAATGATTAATTGGCTGTGCATGAGCTTGAATGTCCCCTTTTCCTTGTAAGAATCATGCTCAGCTCGGGGGTGACAGTTGTGTTGAGAGAATTGATGAACACAACTAGCCTATGGTTGGGTGGAACGTTGCAACGACATAGCTAGTTGCATGGGACAGTCTTACAGTGAGATAAGTATATCCTCTTAATTGTATTTACTTATGCACCATTTTAATTGATGGATGACTATTCTTGATATGGTAGATGCTTGTGAAATGTGTGTGGATGATGTTTTATTCCACTGTGCATATTTGCTTGAATTGCATCTGCACACATATCCATTGTATTGTAATGCCATTTTGGTTTTTATCCATGATGAATGGGGCTAAGTTTTGTGTAAAGCTCAGATTTTAGTGCCATGTTTCCCTTCCTTGCATTGGATAGATGGGAGGGGACATGACACAACCAGGGTCTCTCCGCATCATCAGTTCACATTGCATGGAAAAGATCCTTAAGAAGAATTCACATGATGTCATTGCTCAACTCCATTCCATTCAAATGCACCCATCGACGGTCTCCACTACTCATTTGGATATACAAAAAATTATGGATAGATATGCAGGTGTCTTTGCTGAACCAGTGGGATTTATACCTTCAAGATCCCTTTCCGGTAAGAATTTAACTGCCTCTACATATGAGAAGCAAATGATGGCTATTTTGCATGCAGTACAGAAGTGGTGTCCATACCTATTAGGGAATTATTTTTTCATCAAGACCGATCACTCGAGTCTGAAATATTTCCTGGAACAATGGGTCTCCTCCCCAGCACAACAGAAATGGGTTATCAAATGCATGGGTTATGACTATGAGATCACTTACAAGAAGGGTAAGGACAATCTGGTGGCATATGCTCTTTCTCGCACATTTGATGACCAAGTTTCTCTTTTATCTATTTCTATGCCTATTCCAAATTGGTTGCAATCTATTCAATAGGGCTCTGCCAATGACTCCTCATTATCTCAAATGATCCAACGGTTGGCCAACAACCCCTCTGATGTAGCGCATTACTCTTGGGGTGGTGCTTCCCTGAGATACAAGGGTCATCTAGTGCTTCCCCAGAGCACATATCTTCAACATGCTTTCTTCTATGAACTCCATGCTTCTCCAGGTTCCTCAAAACGTATGAGCGGGCATAGCATAACTTCTTTTGGCAGGGAATTAAAAAGACAATTCAACAGATGGTGGATTAATGTGATACTTTCCATCTCAACAAGGGTGAAACGACACTCCTTCCAAGATTGCTCAAACCCTTTCCCATCCCTACATGGATTTGGACAGATATTTCTATGGATTTCATTGAAGGGCTCCCTAAATCTGGAGGGAATACAATGATTTTGGTTGTGGTTGATAGCCTCTCCAAATATAGTCATTTTTGTGCCCTCAACCATCCCTATACAACCTCCTCAGTCACACAAATTTTCCTGGACTAGATCTTCCGTCTTCATGGAATCCCTTCTTCCATTGTCTCGGATCGCGATGTAACTTTCACCAGTCATTTTTGGACAAAACTATTTCTCCACACTAGCACCAAATTGAATATGAGTTGAGGGTATCACCCACAAACAAATGGTCAGACTAAAATTATCAATAAATTTTTTGAAACTTATCTTCGTTGCTTCACCTTCGAACAACAACATCAGTGGGAAAAGTGGCTCTCTCTTGCTGAATGGTGGTCCAATACCTCCTACCACACTGCATCTAAAATGAATCCATATGAAACAGTCTATGGTCAGGCACCGCCAGTTCTTCTTCCATACAACCGCAACAGTTCACCAGTTCAGGCAGTTGAAACGGTTCTTCGAAACCATGATCAGATTCTTTGCATTTTGCAGGACAATCTTCACATGGAAAGAAATCGAATGAAACAACAAGCCGATCAACACCATTCTGAGCGCACTTTTCAAGTAGGTGATATGGTTTTTCTTTGTCTACATCCTTACAAGCAATCATCCCTGAAACTCAAAGGGAGTCATAAGCTCGCTCCAAAGTTCGATGGTCCCTATAAGGTTCTTCAGAAGATTGGGTCCGTTGCTTATGAATTGGAACTTCCTCCTTCTTCTCGTATTCATCCAGTATTTCATGTATCTTGTATGAAGAAAGTTCTTGGAACCAACATTAGAGGAAAAACAATTTTACCAGAACTGGATAATGAAGAATCCATCCTTTTGGAGCCGGAGGCCATCCTCAATAGGCACACTCGTCAGCTTCTCTCTCGATCTATCACAGAGGTATTAATTCAGTGGCACAGAATGCAACCAGAGGATGCTACATGGGAACCACTCCTTCAGATTCAACATCAATTTCCACATCTAAAGCTTTAAGGACAAAGCTTTTTCTAAGGGGGAGGGGATGTTAGGAACCCGTGTCAACCCTTCTCTTTACTTTGTTAGTATATTGTTTTTGGATGCATAGGCTTTGTAAGTCGTCCCATAGTATTATATGTTCCATGGTATTGATCCATAGTTTGTATTAGCCCATAGTATTATATGTTACATGGTATTGATCCATAGTATTGGACGCATATGATTTGTAAGTCGTCCCATAGTATTATATGTTCCACGGTATTGATCCATAGTATTGGCGCATAGACTTAGTATACAAGTATGTGTTGAGGCCAATGAAGGCATCCATGAGTTTTTTTGTATTGAGCTTTCTCAAAGGAGGTTTCCCCGTCGAAGTGGCTCGCGATGAATAAATCTCTTCTGTGTTTTGTTATTACTGATATATCATGCATTTTCATTAATTAATTGCTGGAGGAAAGGATTGGGCTACGTTTAATATTAATCTTCTAAGGGATTACTTGATGGATGGGAAAGACGCTATGATCCTTAAGAACATGGGATGGCATAAGAAGTCTAAAGATTACTTCTCCTTATCAATTAACCTGCTTTCCCAAAGCCAATTCACTTAAAATAAACTAACTTGTAAGAAAAATCTTAAATTTTATATTTTCATGTATGAAGATGTTTAGATAAAACTCTTGATCCAATGATAGAAAAATTCACACTTCTATCAACATAGTCTAATATAGGTTTTTCAAAAATAGAGATTAACTAATCAAAATGTTTGATCTTTAGCAAAAGAAGAACATCTATAAAATTTTCCTTAAGAATAAGGTTTCAGATCTATATTTGAAAATATAACATCTATATTTAGAAATAAAGCTAAATGTTGTGATTAAAGTATGACCCCTTTCAAAATCTAAAAGAAGAAAATTTTGAAAGCCCTAAATGTCTAACAAACTAAAGATTAAGCCAACACTAATCTAAATAAATAAAATAAAAATCAAACCTTGAAATAAAAACAAAAGAAACAAAAAAACATGTAAAAATGAAATAAAAATATATACACGTGTTACACAAAATTAGGCCTTCGGTAAATCAACATCTCATAGAAAATAAATTATAGTATATCACTATTCAAATTAGAACAACAAAACTAAATAAACAAGGGTGAAAGCTGCATCGTAGCTAAGTCCCTACCAAAGGGATCGCGAAGGACATGACAAAATGTTGATGTGGGAGTAGGCTAGGAGGGCCATGTGGCAGTGGGTGAGATGTGAGAGCAAAAACATTGAAGAGTTATAGGTTAAGGTGACAACCTCTAGGCAAGTGGAAAAGTGGCGAGACCCATACCATAAGCTTCAAAGCAGTAAGGAATACCGGTGTTGCTAAAGTGAGTTTCCCTAGGGAGGGAGACACATGTAAATGGTGTTGTTTCTCGATATATGGTTCTGCAGCTCTAGCTTCACAACGCGCCAGTTCTGTAAATCGCATTCCACGCCTTCCCATCCGGTGCAACAATGGTTCTCGCTCTGTGGATCAAAGAGAGTGGATTTGTCTTCGACAATGTGGAACTTGGAGCTCACCATGGATGCCACATATGCTTCTGTGCACTTCCCATCCATTTCGACATCTTAATCTGTACAACAAACACCCACAACAAATAACAATATTATGATCCATGATCTATATCAGATCTTCATTCTTAGATTATGAGACAAGCTGCACAAGACTTTGGGGTTAGCCTTGTTTTCTTTGGGTACAAGAACAACTTCGAGGCTTGTTGAGGCTCAGCTCAATTTTTTTGTATTGAAGATTATATATATATATATATAATAATGAAGATGAAAACCACATCCACTGGGCTTGGGATTCTAATCGAAAGGCTGTGTTCTATCATATATGTTTGTCAGTGGAAGAACATGAAACGTATGGAAATTGATGAAGAACATGCAACGGATCTTCATGCAGAGGCAGTTATTTTCTCTATCTTATCTGATGACCGATTGACCCTTCTCAAATTGTCTTTATTTTCAAATTTTGAGTTCAAACAAAGTACATTTGGTATGAATTAGATGTTTCATCCTTACAAACTAGTCGTTCATGGCCCAACAATCTCAATGATTTGATCCTGTAGCAAACCACCCTTTCTTGCTGGTTAGTTGTTCATGGCACGATGATCTCACTGGTTTGATCCTCTACCAAAAGGAACTTACAAACCTTTTGGTGGATTAAGAAATTGTTTATTATCCATGTAACGTCACGTGAAATTCTGATTTATTTTAAAAAATTATGCATAGTCGTTTTCTGAGGAAATACTTTAAGAGAGTCAATGGAAAGGAGCACAAGATTCAGAAAGGGTAAACCTTCTACCAAAGTACAAGAGAGTTGAAAAAAATATTTTATGCAAAGTGAGGAAGGAACGAGGAATTCAATTATAGTTGATGGAAAAGCTTTGTATGTTGCATTATATGTCACGTTGAACCTCAAAGCTAGATGTTGGTTTCTAACAACACTATATGCCTTTTTCTTGCATTCATTTCCTTTGGTCAACAAGTTTTCTTGAACATTTGGATTCATTATCTTCGTGGTATTGGACATACAAGAAGCATTCAAAAAGGGATTTCATCAGGTTCCCGAACGTGCTCACGTTCTCAATGTTCTCATCATTTAGATCATGGTCTTCGTCGAACAACATAGTGATCAGGCTTTACTTGGTCAAAACTCGCATTATGAAAAAACATTAGAAGACAACGAGGATGGTAAGAACATAAATGCAAATATTACATGGAAACTTTAATGTGTGCAAGTCATACAGATTGTTGGGCTCTCTGCTAAACATAACCCTAGCACTGTTGTTTCCATTTTGCTTCACAACGAATCAATTTTTCTTCATGATATCCCATAATAGATGCACTGGTATAGTTGTCATAGTATCTACAAACTACACACAAGTTAAAACCCCATGTATACCACTTCACTAACGGGGATAAGATTGTACCTATTCGAGCATGAAACACAATGAATTGAACATTTGTCGCATGAACATAGCATAACAGTGGTCTCATTGACATCGCCTACTCCCAGTCTCATCAACCCCTTTGTTCTTACATGTCTCCTTCGATGCAGTTCACATGTAGTGGGAAGCACTCCATGACAGTCTCATGCGTTACATCAGTCAATGAGAGGACAAAGGACGTCAGGACATAGGGTTAACGTGTAAAATTTTGGAATTTTTAATTTTTAAATTATTTTAATTTATGACATTTAAAATCCCTCCTTTAGGGATTTATGTCTTATCCTATGCATCCTTCACTAATGAAAAAAGTTAAATTTCAATTTTCAGAAAATAAAATATATATTTTTCATTTTCAAGAAATTTAGATCATTAAGTATTTTTTCTGAAAACATTATTAAATATTATGAAAACAACATCAATAATTCAGAATTCATGCCAAGTGTCATGTCCCCTCCCATGGATCCAACTCAACGAAGGGAACATGACTAAAATTCTGGGACTTTTACAAAAAATCACAGCCCCATTCATCAAATTCATACAAATAAAAACACATGTGTGCATATGCATGCTTAGAATAAACACAATGAAATAAAATATTATCCACACACATCTATCGTACATTCAACATATTAATAACAACCATCAAATGAGACACATCTAGCATGTAATTTCCAGTAGAATTATAACAGGCATCAAATTAAAACATTTCATAATCAAAACACATAGAGAGAATACTTATCTTGATGTAATGTTGTCTCGAGCAACCAGCTATGCAACTGCATTGATCCACCCAACCATAGGCCAACTATGCTCATCAATCTCTTAGCATAGTTTTCATCCCGAGCTAGGCATGATTTCTACAAGGATTGGGAATACTCAAGCTCAAGCCCAAACTCAAACCCCAATATTCTCTTCCACACACAACAAGCACATATGTTGGGAATAGCAATACGTTTTCAACTATGGGATGCACAAAACAAAATGTCCATGGATTTCCCCAAATCGTGGCACCCAAAATGAGTTGTGAGAGGGGAAAATCGAGTCCAGCCATAGGGCGCAAAACCGATTTCTCCCACAGGTATATAGGTGTTTAAATCGCAAAAATGACCTCCCAGGACCCCCAAATCGGATTCCTCTTCTTCCCCATTTTTCTATATCACAAAAACACCCTTCTCCCAGCTGAGAATGAAGGAAACACATGGAAAAACGTCAAAGAGGAATCCAAAATGGTGGCTTTCCCATACATGAAAATGGGATAGCCATACCTCTTCATTTCCCCAAATAATAATTACTTCAACCAATTCTTGGGAGAAATGAATGATTGGGTAGAAAAGTCAATATGAGTAGTTGATGGTTCATGGGTTCTCTCATTGACACTTGGCTTGAATTTATTGGTTCAATGGTTTGAATATTTCCCTCCCTATTCCTTGTAAAAATCATGCCCTCATACTCTTGTTGCATTGCATAGCTAGTTGTGGGTATTTTTATTAAAATGCATAATTACATGATATTTATGGTTTCTATTGTGCCTAGCTAGCACACAAACCTTATGCATAAATTCTAACACTAAATTGATGGTGGGGCCGTGTTAACACCTAAAAAGTGCTCACTACCTCATCTCCCTCATTACATGACTCATTTGTCTATATTTCCTACCATATTTGCCTCCAAAACCCTAAAAAACCATTAAAAAGCCACCAAAAAGGCCAAAAAACTCCTTTTTCCCCCCAAAATAATTTAAATTTCCTCAAAAAATAGCAAAAACCCTCTAAAAGGGCCCTAAATCCCCCAAAATCAAATAAAAGGGATTAAAAAAATTAAAAAAAGAGGAAAAAGAGGGAAAACAGGAAGCAAAAACCCTATATAATTGACCTAAACCATATGGTGCCAAAAACCATGGGTCAACACTCCACCACTAAAAACCTATAAATAGGTGATGGAGGCTCCCCATTTCATATCCACGATCTATCTTATCCTCACTCTTGCAAAATCTCTCTTGAAACCCTAGCTCACCATTTGAGCTAATTTCCCACTTAAGTGCCCCTTTTGGCCCATCATCCAAATACCTTGGAGAAGGAGAAGGAACCCATTGGAGCACGGAAGCAGCCCTCCTGGACTACTGCAAGAGCTCCACCAAACTCAACATTTGAGGTAAATTTAATACAAAAACAAATTTTTATTATCTTGTCATTGTCTTTTTATTTCTGTTAATGCTCATGCTAGGTTAAATTTAATACTGTTTTACTGCTTTAATTTACTGTTTATTGAACTGCTACTAAGGAGGCCCTTCTCCTTAGTAGGTGCTCATTTACACAAGCTAGGGTGAAAACCCTAGCTACAGTTTTGGTGACTCCACTATTGTTCCTTTGAATTTCTGCTTAAAATTTTTAGAAGTTTTTAGTTTTTCGCAAGTATTTTTCTGTTTTCCCTGTTCGGCTATGGCTTCGGCCAGTTGGGTTTTTCGCCGCAAATTGCAGTTTTTTGTTGTCTTTCCATGATCCAGATCATGACTGTTCACCTCTTTTCACTCGACCCAAGCGCAGCCTTTTTCCTCTTTCCTGCGCTCCAGACCGTAGTTTTTTACCCCAGACCTGCGATCTGACCACG
The DNA here is from genome assembly GCA_027924585.1 of Larix kaempferi. Lineage (NCBI taxonomy): Eukaryota > Viridiplantae > Streptophyta > Pinopsida > Pinales > Pinaceae > Larix > Larix kaempferi. Next base: position 7,743,247 of record BSBM01000698.1, read on the forward strand.
ACTTTCTGCCCCTTTGCTGCGCTCCAAAGCGTGCATTGTGGCCATAAACCCGCGATTCGATTGCAGCTCTTTCCCCTTTAGCCATGCCCCCGACCGCTCCTCTTGACCCCATACCCGCGATCCGCACGCAAGTTTCAGGCCTGTAGCCGCGCCCTAAAGCGCGCCTTTCAGCCACTGACCCGCGATCCAATCGCAGCTCTTTCCCCTTTAGCCATGCCCCCGACCGCTCCTCTTGACCCCATACCCGCGATCCGCACGCAGGTTTCAGGCCTGTAGCCACGCGCTAAAGTGCGCCTTTCAGCCACTGACCCGCGATTCAACTGCAGGGTTCTGCCCTTTAGCCGCGCCCTAGCCTGCGCCTTTTGGCCACTGACCCGCGATCCGACCGCAGGGTTCCACCCTTTAGCCGCACCCCAGCTCGCGCCTTTCGGCCACAGACCCATGATCCGCCCGCAGGTTTTCCCCATATACCCACGCCCCGATCGCAGGTTTCACTCGTACAGCCGCGCTCCAGATCGTGCATTTCAGTCACAGACCCGCGCTCTGTTTTTTGCATTTTTTGCCCTTTTTTGAACCCAGAACTTTGCTACAATATTTTCTGCACCTGCACAGCCACCTGTTCTGTCTGCAGCCGTACTCACCTATAGTCTTTTTCTGCAGTTTGGTTTCTATTCCATTTTACAGAGTTTTTTTTAAAGTTTAAGCATTTCAATTGAAAAAAGAAAATTTTGCATTACAAGTTTAAATTTCTGCATTATTATTGTTGGTTAAAAAGTTTCCCACCCCGTGGCACTTTTGATTGGGTTCATTACCTCTCACGTACACACTCTGTCACCTAATTCAAGTGAGCCTTAAAAAACTACTTAACACAACCAACATTCTAACCCCACTTGGGGAACACATAAGAATATTGTAGTTAGGTAGGATAGGGGGATATGCATCCAAATAACACCCCTCGGTCGCTTACACTTGAGACATAGTTGTTGTCCATTAGGGAACCAAAATCCCCTAGTATTTTTTGGCACGGTCACAACCAGTTTATTAGAGGGCCTCTCCCTTAGGAGGGTTGAAGTAGCCAAACTGGTTCCGGAGGCCTGAGTGGAATACCGCAATCCATTCAGTAACCGAAGGCTACCTACTCGTTGGTTTGCATGTGGTGATTCCTTTTAGGCCCACACGGTGATAGGACCGGAGGTGCAGATTCACCTTTTTTGGACGTGTCATGAATGGGGTATCTTAGTTGCCTTTCTTCTAGGATTGTCTTACCCGGTGTCCCTCCTGGTAGGGGGATATCTTTAGCCACTTGGATCTACTATCCATATTGTCTGACTTGGATTTCATCACCTTGCAGAGGATATGTCTGGTTGAGTCAGAATACTATTTAGCTAGGTGTTTGCATGCTCCCTTACCTCCCTTTGGTCTAGCGAGTCCACTAGTTTTATTTTTTAGGAAACCTGCTGCTTGTTGGTATTCTGACCATTGTTGTTGACGCTCCGCTTATTGTAGCATAGCTGCTACAGTGAGTGTTTTGAGCTGGTTGTTGGCCTGAGTGTCGTATTTTTTGCACTCTCCTTCTGCACACTCGGCTGCATTAGGGTTTTTGAGCTGTTTATCACTCAACAAAACCCCAGATACTTGACACCATCTGTCACCATTGAGTCCCCGAGACAGTCTCGACGCCTCCGGGGTGAGCCCCCGTAGCACAGTTCACTTGACATCACCCCTCATAGACGTAGGGCTTCATCACTCGACTCCACTTGTCGACGACATAGAGCTCCGTCCCCCGGCCCTGACGCCCCTTATTTTACATCTGATTCTGAGGTAGAGTCTGAGAACCCCACTTATACTGCACCAACCAGCCTCATGGCTAGCATGACTTCCAACCCCTTCTTTGTAGGGACCATTGGTGGAGCATCCACCACCACCCCAGCTACCACACCCACTTTAGGTATGCCCTTGATGGGGCCCACACCCACCATTCCAGTCATTGTGCCAATTCCAGTGGCTAACATACCCAACCCAACTCCACTAGTGACTCAAACTACCCTTGGTGGCATAGGACCATCCCATACCATCTTCATTCCTCCACCTGGGGGAAACATCCCCAACTTGAACCCAGCCCCTACACTTGGAGGCATTGGCCCCAACGTGGCCACGACCACTATTATGTCACATCCTTCTACTAGTTTTCCATTCATGGATAGTCTCAACCTTCCTGACCTGGCCAGACTGACCAACGATCCCATCAGACACGACCCTGCGTGGCCTCACATGCCCACCAAGCTCCCATCAGACATCCCTAAGTTTGAGGGCAAGGCAGGTGAATACCCCCAGAACCATATTATGTCCTTCCATCTATGGTGTTCCTCCAACTCCATAGTGGACGACTCTGTCCGCCTCCGTCTGTTACAACGCACTCTCACTGGCTCTGCAACTAAATGGTACATCGAGCAACCCCATGGGACCCATGCCACCTTTACTTCCCTCGCCTCAACCTTCCTGCATTTCTTTCAGTTACCTGTCCACTATGACGTAGGAGTTGAGATCCTATTGTCTTACAGACAGAATACGGCCACCCACATCATTGAACACATTCATGAGTGGCGTCGACGTCGAAGCCTGTGCAAAATCAAGTTAGATGACCGGATATTCTTAGATTGGTTTCTAAAGTCTGTCCTCCTTGTCATTGCTAAGGATGTGGCATCCGAGCGACCCCAGTCCGAGGAAGAGGCCATCCTAAAAGCCCAGCAGTTTGACCTTATCTACGCCCAGTCTGGTTACTTATATACCATTATACCCGATGCCCCCCACGGTGATTCCTCCCAAAACGACGCACCGGGGGCATCCCATGCCACTGATGGCATCATTTGCCATATTACCTCGCATAACTAGCCCTTTTCCATAGCACGTACTAGCAATGGCCCCGACCTTTCGTGGGTTACATCCCACTCTGGATCAACCAATTCGTATGCTCCCATGGCACATAACCACCATTCTCATGGACCCTCATGTCTATCTCAGTGATTCAGCCATGCATCCCCTGCTTATGCCCCCCCAGCCGCACCTCAACCATATTACCACCTGTAGGTCGCGCAAGCTCCTGTATCCTCTCAAGCCCCCCCTGCTTATTATCCGCCACAGGCAGCACCTGCAGAAAACCCACAACCCATCACACCGATGTATCAGCAACCCCCACAAGGTTTAGCCCTTGCACCGCCTCCACCCACTTTTTATCCACCCCAGCCTGCTCCCGCACCTACACAACCCCAGAACCCACCTGCTGCCCAAGGGAAAGTGTATGCGCAATAAAATCCACAGCAAAACCAAAATAACCAATGCTAGCAAGGCCAACAAAACTGAGGCAAAGGATGTAACCGCGAGAACAACCCCCCTCCAGACCAAGGCGGCCAGCCACCTAATCCCCCGAACAATAATAATGTGACACTTGCCAACCAAAACCCCGACAGGCTGCCCAAACAAGCTAAAAAACCTAATTTGCGAATGAACCATCCTTGTTCTATTTGTGGGGTCTATGGCTATTACACACATGCTTTCCCACATTTGGAGCGAGCTCGACAACTTTGGACTGATGATGCCCACCGCCAAGGGCACGTGGCTCCTCAAGCGCCGCTCAGCCCCCCACCACCTTAGACTCAACCCTTGGTGTTACAAAACCATTTACCAACACAAGGTGTGGTGAACACTCAATCGTTAGCTCCCCCTCAAGGAAATGCGCCCCCACAACAGCAAATCACTAATGCAGCTCCTGATCAACCCATGCTCGACTCAGGTACCCATCACTTGTTAATGATGTCATCAGCTGATGTCAACCTTCAAACCCGTCGGAACCAATATGGCTCCACCCCTGAAGAACCCTCCTGCCGAAAAAACCACCAACGCTCTTCCCACCAATCAGTTGTTATGAATACCTCTGGGCCAATTAGATGGTGCCTCAAAATCCCCTCGCTTCCCACTTCGCCACATCAACAATAACCCCAATGCTCGCGCCGTGTCTAATTACAACATTGTAGATGACTTAGCTCAGTCCCCCGCAGCCATGTCTACGTTAGAGGTCTTAAAAAATTATCCTACACAGCACAAGACTTTGCTCTCAGCCATTGGTGCTGTTGACGCAACTGATTCACGAATGATGACCTTTGATTTGGACCAATCCGAACCACGCCTGCCTTCCACATTAGCGTTCCAAGTTTCTGTATCCGTTCGAAATCTTGTCATCCATCGGTGCATCATCGATGAGGGTGCCTCTACATGCATTATGTCCACATTTGTTTGGAAAAATTTGGGATCCCCTACTCTCCAACAGTCCACCACTACGTTGCGATCCTACGACGGCCGTTTGGATCAACCCCAAGGTCTCTTAGCTAATGTCCCCGTCCAGTTGGCTGGTAAAACAGTGCTTATTGACATAGAGGTCATCAACGCCCAACTTGATTATAACCTCTTACTTGTCCGTAGTTACATGTATGCCATGCGGGTGGTTGCCTGATCCGTTTTTCATACCATGATGTTCCCCCATGACGGACGCATGGTCAAGGTTGATCAACTCACCTATTACGATCCCAATGCCCACGTTGCACCCGAAAACGCTCTTCCCATGGTTGAACAACTTGTTTGTGGTGCATCTACTTCGTTGGTTTCCTCAGTGGGACCTGGATTTTATTCAGATACGCCGTTGACCTCAACATTCCAATCCATTTCATCCCCATCACCAACGATCGAAATATCTGACTTATGTACCCTTTCCCACAATACACAAACACCCAACCATCAACCGCCCTTATTACCCCAACCACCATTGGTACCTAGTCATGTTGGTGTTACACCCATCCATACGATCCCCTTCCTATTCCCCCCTTCGGGAGTAGTAAGCGCCCCAGTTATGGCTACTCTCAGCCTCCCCGGGTTAACTTTAGGATTACCTGTGTGGTATCTCACGCCTCCCATTTCCCCTCCGACACCAAATGTCATCCTACAACCGATGCAACCCATCACCACTACTAGTCAACCACCTCCCGGTGTCACTACTCCTTCCTCATCCACCAGTCCCTCCCCTCTTATTAAGCACACTGGGGGCAGAGGCCCACAACCACACACCGCCCTACCCCCACCCAAAACGGTTAAAAACCTCCTCGCATTTCGCGCTCCTCCCAAATGCTCTTTGTGTGATGAGTTGGGCCATGCTACCCATCAATGTCCACAATTACCCACATTACAAGAGCACATGCAAAGGCTTGACGATGACCCCAACATCTCGGTTGTCCAACTCGACCCTACCCCTCAGCCTCGCGATAAGTTACTGCGTACCAATCACCCTTGTGCAATCTGCGGTATTTACGACCATTACTCACATCACTGCCCTGATCTCCTAGATTACAGAGCCGCCCTCTATGAGATGAATAACTTGGACCTCGAGATGGCTCCCCCCACCATTGAAGAGATCCACCCCCCAGAATTCCCGCCCACCGGAGAGGTCAATACCATTTATATGATCTCCTCTACTAGTGCTCCCTCGCCAACTGATTTGACGACCCAAATTTTCCACAATGATGAGGAGATTCTCGAGGCTCTTACTGCACCTAATTACCCCTAGAAGGATATGCACCATCATTCCTGTTTCCTCCCAGAAGATTCCTCCCCCACCATAGCCACCCAATTTTCGGTTGAGTCCAAAGATTTCCTCCCCACCAAAGTCGACTGGTTTAAAGAGCCCATTCCCGCTCCTAATGCCTTCGAGGAAGGTAACATGGCCAATATTTCACCCACAATCCACATTGATATCTTTGCCCCAGCTAGTGCTCATGAACTCATTACATTAGGAGCCTCCTGCATTGAGTATGAGATCGAAGAGTACAAAAAACTTTTCCAAGAGTTCCGCGATGTCTTTGCCTGGTCCTATACCGAAATTCCTGGTCTTGACCCCGTTATCATAGAGCACCACATTGACACATGGCCAGATGTGCCCCCCGTTCGCCAAAAACAACATCCCATCCATCCATCAAAACTCCCCTCCGTTAAAGCAGAGATTGAGAAATTTCGCACAGCAGGATTCATTTATCCTATTGCATACACCACTTGGGTTTCTAACCCCATCCCTGTTAACATGAAACAAGGCACCATTAGAGTAGGTACTGACTTCATCAATTTAAACCGAGCATGTCCCAAAGACAACTTCCCCACGCCATTTATTGACCAACTCATCGATGCGTGTGCGGGGCATGAAGTCCTATCCTTCATGGAAGGTTTCTTAGGATACAACCAGATTCAGATCCGCAAGGAAGATCAATACAAGACTGCCTTCACCACCCCATGGGGCACCTTTGCCTATCGTGTCATGCCTTTCAGCCTTAAAAATGCTGGCGCCACCTTCCAGCGGGCGATGGCCCATTGTTTTCACGACTTGGTCCATATCCTATTAGTCTATCTTGACGATCTCACAGCACGTTCCAAGAAATGATCCGACCACCTCAATGACCTCTAGCAAGTTTTTCTGCGTTGTCGCAAGTATCAGATCCGCTTCAACCCACTCAAGTGCATCTTTTGCGTTTCGGCAGGCCGGTTATTAGGTTTCATTATTTCCCACAAAGGAATCACTGTAGACCCCCTCAAAGTTCAAGCCATATTAGACCTTCTCGCACCATGCACGTTCTGGCAGCTATAGAGCTTACAAGGGAAATATAATTTCCTCCAACGTTTCGTTCCTGATTATGCCACCACAGTTCATGGTTTCTTACGTCTACTTCGTACTCACATACCCTTTGTTTGGGACTACCAGGCGCAAGTTGCATTCAAAGCCCTTAAAAAATCTCTAACGTAAGCCCCTTTGATCTCCCCTCCGGATTTCTCTCAGGACTTCATCCTTTACGTCTTGGCATCTGACCATGCCATGTCAGGGGTCTTGGTTCAAGAAGACGCTGCTCGCCAGGAGCATGCTATTTATTATGTCAGCCAAACCTTGTCTGGACCACCCCTACGTTACCCATATTAGGAAAGACTGGCCCTTTCCGTTGTCTTTTCCATCCAAAAATTGCGCCATTACATTTTACTCAGTCATACTACAGCTGTCGCTAACTCCAACCCCATGGTCTACCTTTTAAACCGGCGACTTCTGTAAGGTCGTGTCACCAAATGGGTAATTATTCTCCAAGAATATGACCTAACTTTCACAACCCCTAAGAGCACTAAATCCCTCATGCTTGCCCAGCTCATAACTGACTTCCCATCCCTTTTGTCGTCCCCGCCAATCTCCGATGAGTTACCAAACAATCATTTGTTCATCATCTCGTCAGATGACCCATGGTACGGTGATATTCTACTGTACCTTCGCATGCAGAAGTTTTTACCCGCCATAAATCACGATGGATGCCACCGTATTCATCACCACGCCTCTCGGTATCTCCTCTTGGGCGATGTCCTTTACCGGTGAGGGGTTGATACTATCCTCCGTCGTTGCCTTACACACGAGGAGGCAAAACAATTCCTCAACGACTATCATAGCGGCGCCTGCGGCAGACATTTCTCTGGAATGGCCACTGCCTAGAAGGTCATCCACGCCGGATACTTCTATCCTATGTTGTTCATCGACTGCATCACTGCAGTCAAGCATTGCCATAATTGGAAACTCTTTGCCCCAAAGGCACGGACACCACCCACCCCACTCCACCCAGTCGTCACCGTTGGTCCGTTTTGCAAATGGGCCATCGACTTCATGGAATACAAACCCTCATCCGCAAACGGCCATAAGTACATCATTGTCGCCATCGACTACTTCACCAAATGGGCTGAAGCCATGCCCGCCTTCAATTGTAAAGCCGACACCTACTGCCTGTTTATTTTTTAACCATGTTATTACACGATTCGGGGTCCCAAAACATCTTGTCTCAGACCATGGTTCACATTTTGAAGATGCCATTTGGCGCGAGTTGTCAACTCTCCTTAAGTTCAAACATCAGTATGCCTCTGCTTACTACCCCCAAGGGAACGGCCAGGTTGAGGCCATTAAAATTTTTTTGGAAACAATCCTCCAATGCACTGTTGACCGACATAAGTCCAATTGGCATCACATGCTTTCCCCCGCATTATGGGATTACTGAACATCAACTAAGAACGCCACCGGTTTCACCCCTTTTCACTTAGTTCATGGTGTCGAATCTGTCCTCCCCATCGAGTGTCAGATCCCCGCCCTACACATCGCTATTGAACTTCTCCCCGACACCTCCCCACTTGAACAATGCCTACTGTTATTAGAACAAGCTAATGAGGACCATCACGCAACCCTCCAAACCATTGAAGCTGCCAAGAACTGCTCCAAAGCTAGTTATGACAAACATGTCCACCCACGAGCTTTCTGTGAAGGAGACCTAGTCCTCGTTTACGACCAAGCTCATGATAAGACTGGTAAAAGGAAGTTCGGATCCATGTGGCAAGGCCCTTACATAGTGCATACCTGCTTTGGGCATGGGGCATATGTTTTAACTGACTCAGAAGGCCACCCATTGCGCAACCCTCGTAATGGGTTGTATCTTAAACGCTTTTATCCTTAATAATCCCGCGGACTCGTTGGTCCATATGGTACAGTTTGCTTTCTTTTTGTTTTTCACCTTTTTACCACAACCTTACATTCATCATTTTTGCATGATCACAGATGGACCATCTTCCACCTTATTACATTGGCTTCGCCGATGGAGCAAGCCGCTGGTCTCCTAACCTGGCCTCCGCAGCATGGGTCTTATATTCCCCTTCACATGAGTTGATTCACCTTGAAGGAATGTGCATAGGCGCTGCTACCAATAACCAGGCTGAGTATGATGTTGTGGACTGGTCTCCTGACTGTTGCCCTTCAGATGGGTATCTGTCACCTTCATGTGTTCCTTGACTCCCAGCTACTTGTCTCCCAGCTCAACAACTGCTACCAGGTGCGTGATCCTTGCCTCTTCAAAAAGTTCCTGCATAGAAAACATCCAAGCCGACAGTTTGAATCCATAACATTCACCCATCAGAATAGCATTGCAGATCAAATGGCTAACAACATCCTCGACTGGCATATCAATCACACCATGTAAATCATCCATTATGCATAATCATCACATCAAAAAACATATAAAAATCCCAAAAAGACTGCATTTACAACAACGGGAATCCACGTGCCTATCATACCACACCATTTGCATCCATGTGCAATAACATAACAAAAAAACTATACAGGGGCATCCACGTGCCCATCATAACACATACAAAACAATACAGGTGCATCCACGTGCGTACACCAAAATAATCACCGCACAAAATGCATCCATGTGCATATATATATATAAATATGTCATCGTCATATACATGTCATGAGTGTCCCAACACTCAGCTATACAAAAAATATACATCCAGGAGCCTCAACAGCATCCCTGTCATAAAATACATGCCGTCTATACAAAAAATCTCGAATGCCCATATGCATCAAGGGGGAGTCCCCAACGCTCCCTAATGAGAGTCATATCCCCCATTTGAATCCTCCTCACCAGCCTCCTCTGCTGTAGACTCCTCCTCTCCGCGCTCCTCCTTCGGCTCCTCTAGATCCTCCTCTGGATCCTCCTCATCCCCCTGTCGATCTTGACCCCTAGTCACCTCGGCCATAACTGCCACCCAAATCAAGATAGACCACCAATCCCGTGGAGCCTTGTGACAGGCCTCGACTACATCCCGATCCAGCTCCCTCCACCCCTCGTCGGAGACCCCAACAAGTAGTTGGTCAAAGGTAACTCGTAGGGCCTCCAGAGTCACCTCTGCATCTCGTCGACGTACCTCCCCCCGATCGGGTAAGGCTAGCACTGTTACATGCCCCCGACGCTCCCTATGCCCTGGTGGTGGCAGCGGTCCCACATCTACATCAAACCAAATCACAACTAGTCAGAATCATCATATCTATATATCTCTAACATCAAAACATCCAATGTAAAACAATAAAAAAACTAGATACATACCATCTGGGCCCCAAGCCTGCCCTAGGGGTCGTGGTGCCTCCAGATCTCGTCGGTAGTCCATACCAGCGTATGGATAGTCATCAAAGGTCAATGGTAGCTGTAACCACTGCAAGTAGAGCTCCTGCGTGAAGTACCACCCCACCTCTCCCCCACCCCGCTGGCACATCATCTCACCCCACTACACCATCCGCGGCTCCCTCAAACCCCCAGCACGGACCGACACTCTCGGTCACAGTGTCGGCACCCGCTCCATAAAGAAAGAACATAGGAATGACCTGTAGCAAAACCCCTTGCCATATTCCTTCATCGAAGTCAGCTGCCGCTGAACAGAGGTGAGGAACATCTCACCCCAAGCAAAGTAAGTCCCCTGTAAAACCCTCTCGACCAGCTACATCTATTCCCTAGACACCCGGTTGGTCCCCTGCGACCCCAACACTCGGACCACGCGTGCTATGATCGCCTGAACTGATGGCTCCTCCAAGTCACAAATCAATAGTGCATTCTTATGCACTATTGCAGCAGGAAGGCAGTACCGGTCCAGCATCTCCTCCATGTCCACATCCGCGGACACCCGTGGCTGAGTATCTGCCACCCTACCCAAACATGGTAGTCCCGTCAAAAAGTACATGTCTGCCAGGGTGAGCTCTAGTCTCTCCCCCTTCACCATGAAGCACAGACTATCGGGCTCCCAAAAACTCACTAACTTGTTCAGCAGTAGTACTACTGAACGCATCATCGGCACTTGTGCGAACTTCAACAGTCCGCACAACCATATAATGGTCAGCCTAGGGTAGAGCCTTGACCTATAATGGTCAGATGGTACAAGAAGGTGTGGTGGCATTGGTAAAGGCATAAAATCTCTACTTGGATAGCAGTGGGAGGGCAGGCGCTGAGGACTGACTGAAAACCCTGAGATGCCTATGGCTCCATAGTAGAGCCTTGACCTATAATGGTCGGTGGTGCAGTTTCCTTCCATTGGTCGATGACCCAGACGAATGTGCTGGCTTGACATTGGAGAGGGCCAACCAGGTATGGGACTGGTTGGGCACCACCAAATGCTTGGTAAATCCAGCTGATGGGGAGGCGTACTGGTTAAGCATTAACTATATCCAAGTCCATAGGCGATCCCAAGGCTTGCAAAGCGAAGCAGGATCCTGTGGACCAGAGGGGAAACGCACAATACAGATAAGTATTCGTTTTCATTTATGTCTTGTTTGGAATAATGAAGATTTCAGGTATAAGTCTTCTAACAGCTAATCTGATACACTATTGTTTCTTTGTTGGAAACCTTGGTCATTGCAGGAAGGCAAGACCTTGAAAGACTATAAATTGCTGGTAAATCCAGAGAGTAAATGAGTGGGTGATATAAATTGCTAGTAAATCCGGAGAGTAAATGAGTGGGCAATATAAATTGCTGGTAAATCCAGAGAGTAAATGAGTGGGTGATATAAATTATTAAGAAATCCAGGGAGTAGCTGGTTGAACGCTATAAAGTTCTTGATAAGTCCAGAGAGTGACTAGTTGGGATTTAACTACTTGATATGGTAAAGTAGCATGTACGCTGGCCCAACACCCCTTAAACAATTGATAAAACCAGTCGGAGCACTGGCCTAGCATATTGCTAAAGGAAATGATTGATAAACCCAGTTGTCCTACTGGCCTGGAATTGCCTATTCGAATGATTGTGGAGTAGCCTACGTGCTGGCCCAACATTCGTTATTGTGTTCACGGGAAATCCAAGGCTCGTAAAGCAAAGAAGGATCCCGTGGAATAAAGTGAAGACATCCAATACAGATAAGTATTCAGTTACCTTGCAGCTTCTTGCTTATGAATATACGTGTGTATATGATTTCCTAAACTCTTGTTTAGAGATAAACCCTATGAAAATGAACTAAACATGTGAATTGATTCAATGTTTGAGTGTAGGTATTGCTGGAAGCAAGGATTATGAAGGCATCCTAGAGATGCATGTGGACATGTGACTGTCCTAAAGAGCTCAGTATGAGTAGTAATGAAAGATGGTGCTAGTGGATACAAGTGGATCCTAGCAGCCAAAGGTTCTGTAGGAAATAATGGGAAGGGTGCCCTAGTTGAAAATCCATATACAGACCTTAGACACTAAGTGTCATAGCCAAGAAAGGAAAGTCAAAGCATTCACATTGAAGTGAAAGAGACTAAGGAGCATGAAACCACAGCGATGGTGTAGCTCCATAATAGAACAAGACTAAGAGGGAGAAACCCCTACTCTTCTCTTTCCTTTTGATTGATGCATTTATAAAACAAAAGATTGTTGAGTGCATATCATGGCTGAAAATAGATTGTGTTTAATTGCTTGAGATGAATTGTGAATGCTGAAATAGTAAATTTCCTGTGAAAGGATGAACATGAAAGAGTTCATGTGTATGTTGGGAAAGCATGAAAAGTGTGGAAGTCCCATGAATAAAGCATGGACATTCCATGTCAATTGGAAAAATAATTGACTAATCTTAATGTTTATGTTATGCTTGTCCTAACAAAGAATTTCCATGATGAATTTCACAGGTAAGAAAGTGAAACAATTGGTTGCAGCCGACACAAGAAAGTGTTGCTAGTAAGAAAAGTGTGTTCAGTTGTGCCCATTGACCATGGCAGCAGACCGAGGGCTATTAGAGTTGGCTGAAAGTCTTCTTCAAACAATTGCCAGGACCCAAGAAAATCTTGGGGAGATGCTCAAGCTACAGAGGCAACAGAATGAGATAAACCATGAGGCTTTGCAGGACTCTATTCGTCTTCAAAAAGAGGTAAAAAACATTCTGGGAGCAATTAGCAAGGGAAAGGAAAGTGGATCAATGAAGAAGCATTCATCCAATCATCCGATTAAGAAATGTTCCAGGTGGGAAGACTCAAAGGAAATGGATCAGGAAAAGGTAAAGCCGCCAATGAAATGTTGGGGATGTGGAGGAAATCATTGCCTCCGTGACTGCCCAACAAGAGAATATCAAGAGGGTAGCAACCATAAATTCCCCAGGTTCGTGGACCAGTTGGAAGGAATTGTTTTGGAACGATGTCCTCATGTAGAGCTAGAAGGTCCCAGCCAGCAAGAGCAGTTTGTAAAGACCAAAAGACTTAGTCCTGAAAAACCCAAGTAAAGGGTGAAATGCAGGACAAACCTACCACATTTTGTGAATTTTGGACATATGTAAAGTGGGTATTTATTTTCCGAAGTGTTGGAACACCAAGGACGGTGTTATTCCAAGGGGAGGGGAATGTAATGTCCCCATCTTGACCCTATTGCATTAATATTGTAAATGATGTAAATATTGTTATTTAGTCATGGTGAGGAGCTCAAGGCCAAGGCCCTACCATTGATTTATCGTTCTATGTATCGACAATTATAATAGATGCATATGGTTCTTGTGCTAGCCGTGCACAATGTAAATTCGGACATCATGTAAATATGCAATTTTAATGAAAAACCCACAACTAGCTATGCAATGCAACAAAGAGATGGGGCATGATCTTACAAGGAATAGGGAGGAAAAATAACCAAACCCTTGAGCCATGGAGTCAATCCATGTGTCAATGAGAAAACCCATGAGATCCCAACTACCCATTTTGGCTTATGCCCCAATCATTAAATTCTTCCAAGAGTTGGTTGAGGTAGCTAATGCCTTGGGAATGATGAGGTATGGCAGCCAATTTTGGGTATGGGCAAGCCATCAATCTGGGAATTCAATTTTTTGCTTGCAAGGAAAGAAATCACCCACGTTTTGCCTTCCCAAGCCATTCTGAACCACGGTCTTTCGTCTCTCACGCAGCCTGGGGCGAACTGGGGTTTTTCCTTCACGTTTTCACCATTTCTCTGCATTCTTCCATGCCTGGGAACTCGTTTTTGGTTAGCACAGTGGCTGGGAGAAGAGAACCACGATTTTCTGGGGTTATAGAGGTCGTTTCTACCCATGAAATGCCCATGGACGTTTTTCTGAAAATGATTATGCTCCTGGGGTTGTTTTCCCATTTTTCAATTTTCATTTTGGGCTTTCCCACGTTTTTCTGAACTGGATGAAATCCCATCGTTGGGCATCCTACTGCAAAAACGCCCAGCACTTGCATTTCTGGCTGTTATGTCCCTCCCTGTTTAGTTTGAACCTGTGAGCAAGAGATTCAGGAATGGAAGAGGATAGATTTGGATTGATGAGCCCAATGAAGTATCCATAGCTCAATGGTTGAGCCACTAGCCTAGTAATTCACCTCTGTCCATCTCTTAGCAGCCTGAGAAACCCCATTGCTGATTGGTTTGGCTGATTCTGGTGTATCTTTGGCTATGTGAGAGCCTGCTTTCCCCTTTTCCTTGTGGAGATCATGCCCAGCTTGGGGGTGGCAGTGGTGCTGAGAGATTGAGGAGCACACTGGCCTATGGTTGGGTGGAACGTTGCAGAAGCATAGATGGTTTCTCAGGGACTACTTGGTTTAAGATAAGTATTCTCATTTGCTAATTTGATATTGCTTAATTGATGAATGACATGAAAATTTGGAATGTATGATGGATGTGTAATGGAATTAAATTCTGCTGTGTTTTCAAGATTTTATGCATTTGCATATCTCCATCTACAATTTATATGAATGCTTATTTGATTAAGTATGGGACTAGATGTCCAATATTATTGTTAATGTCCTCTCCATAGCCTTGTAGGATAGGAGGGACATTACATAACTGCTAATAACTCTAAATCATATGTAGAGTAATTCTTTTCATGTACTTTCAACTTTCTAGATTCATATGCTATCGCGTGCCCTTCCTGTGTCAAGACTCCACCAAGTCCATCATTGCATGCATATGTACAAACTACAAAATCCTTGTTGGGGTCAACTATTTTCAAGATAGGTGCTGTCATCAATAGTTCCTTTAATTTCTTAAAACTCTTAGCACATTTCTGATCCCAAACAAATTTCTTCCCTTTCTTTTGCAGAGAAGTTATGGGGTTGGCAATTTTTGAGAAATTCTCTCTAAACTTTCTGTAATACCCCGTAATGCCCATAAATGATCTTACATCTGACACATCTTTGAGAACCGGCTAGTCATTAATGGCCCTTATCTTATCGGGGTCAACCGAGATTCCTTCTGTTGAAATTATGTGTCCTAGATATTGAATTTTGTCTTTGTGGAAGTCACATTTACTAAATTTGGCATACAATTGATGATCTCTTAATACTTGTAAGATAATTCGTAAATATTCATCATGCTCTTCTTTGTTTTTTGAGTATACTAAAATATCATCTATAAACACAACAACAAACTTCTCTAAGTACTTATGCAAAATATTATTCATCAAACACATAAATACAGCCGGGCCATTAGTTAAGCCAAACGGCATGACTACGAAATCGTAATGTCCATACCGAGTTCGGAAAGCTGTTTTGAAAATATCTTCGTCTTTAACCCTTACTTGATGATATCCTAATCTTAGATCAATCTTCGAAAATACTGTTGCTCCACGCAGCTGATCAAATAGATCATCTATGCGGGGCAACGAGTATCTATTCTTGATCGTCATCTTATTAAGCTGGCAATAATCTATGCACAGTCTTAATGTTTCATCTTTCTTCTTAACGAAGATGACAGGTGCTCCCTAAGGAGACACACTTGGTCTAATATACTTCTTGTCAATAAGTTCCTTCAACTGAGATTTTAATTCGTTTAACTCCAGTATATTCATTCGGTACGGAGCTTTTGAATTTGGTACTACTCCTAGTATTAGCTCTATAGTAAAATCTAAATCTCTTTTGGGTGGTAATCCTGGAATCTCCTCAAGAAATACATCTTTAAAATCCTTTAGGACAGGTATGTCCTCTAGTTTCAGTTTGTCCTCTTTATCCATAATCCCATCATTTATCACGTTTACTGCAAACATTTGGCATCCCTTCCTAACTGCCCTCTTAACTTGCATGGCTGAAATTTGTCTAAGGGTTACCTTCCTTGGAATGCCTTTTATTTCTACAGTTTTCCCTTCATCATTTAAGCATATAAAACTCTTTCCATAACAGTCTAGGATGACATGATGGGCTTCTAACTAGTCCATCCCAACTATAATATCATACGAACGTAAAGGTAAAATATTCAGCTTGATTTGTGTTTGCAAAAGATTCATGGATAAAATACAGTTCTCAATAAAATCTGAAACTTTCCTCTTCGTTCCAGTTGCTAGTCTAACTAGCCATGATTTACTAAACTTTTCAGTTTTCAGTTTAAGACTTTCTACAACATCTGGTGATATGTAACTTAAACTGGCACCTGGGTCAATTAAAACAGTAATAGGATGGTCATGTATCATACCTTCAATCTCTACCATGGAGATTTGATGATCTGCTTGCCTGTTGTCAAGGGCTGCATTAATTCTTGGCATCTCCCTTGCTACGTCTCCAACAGTAGGTTCAGTTTGAATAGAGTTGATGTTGTTTGCCTTCCGCTTTTGCAAGGGACATTCTGATGCGTAATGAGGGCCTTGACATTCAAAACATTTAATATGTGTCTTTGGCTCATTGGTGTTGGCAGTATTAGATGCATTTTTTGGTGCTGTAGAATTCTACTGTGAATTATTTCTGGAATTATTCCCTTGGGAATTTCGATTATGAAAATTCTTCCTTTGAAATCCGGAATTCCCACTGAATCTGAAATTTTTCTTCTTCTGTTCAAAACTGTTTGGCTTATGATTTTTCCAATTAGACATACCCTCTCTTTTCCGATTTGTATCATAACAGAAAATTGCCTTCCGCATAGCCTCCTCTAATGTTTTAGGACTGTCATACTTAATTCTGTCTTTAATGCTGAAAGGTAAACAACTTAAGTACCTTTGAATTTTTGGTTTTTCCTCTATGAAGTAGGGTACATATCTCAGTAAGTTCAGAAACTTACTGTTAAGTTCCTTCATGTTCATACCTCCCAACTTCAAATTGTAAAACTCTTTAGATTTCTCTTCGTAGTACTGTTCAGATAGATACTTCTTTTTGAAATATCTTTTGAAAGCACTCCAGCTTACATCTTTATCCTTGATTCCCTTTACCCTTTTGACATCCTGCCACCAGATATCCGCTTGTCCGGTTAAGTTATATATGGCCATTTTTGCTTTTAAGAACTCTGAATAGTTGTAAATATGGAAGTATTTCTTCATCCCTGATAGCCAAGCTTCAGCTATCTCGCCCTTCTCAATTTCTCCATTGAAAGTTGGAGGTCTTATCTTCTTGAATTCTCCAGAAATCTGCTCATATTCTTTTTTATTTTTCTTTCTTGGTTTGGAATCTTCTTCACTGCTGTCACTGATGTAATTACGTTTCTTTTTGCGTGCTGCAATAGCATCTCCAGATGAGGTTGAGCTATCTTTTACTTCACTGAATTTGATGTTCTGATTTTTATCAGCGTGAGGCATGTCCTCCACTTTGGAAATATCCTCATTGTTTTTCTCTTGTTCCTCTGTTTGGCTGTGTTCAAACAACACTTGATTTAGTTGTTCTTGTGCTTGCAGAATCCTTTCATTATCTAGTTTCACAGATCTGATTTTTGCTTTTAAATCTTGGAATGCATGTAACAGTTCCGTCGAACTGTTATTTATTTCCCTGTGACCTTCCTCTACATAGTGCTGTCCCGAACTGTGACTGTTTGGCTGAAATCTGTCGCTTAAATGTTCAGCTGAGTTCTCCATACATGTAATTGAAAATAATTTCTGAAGATAACATAATAATTAAATTTTTAAGTCAACACAATTTTCTGCGGTATGAAAATTTTCTGTTGCGTGATTTGGACCTCATTCAGGCCTAGTGTTTGAATCTGTGCTCTGATACCACATGTAACATCTCAAAATTTCATAAAAATTTAAAACTTTTGATAACAACATAAATCTGATAATAATAATTGCGAAATAAATGTTATGATTATAACACCATTAGTTGTACAGTTTTTGTCCTAAGCATGCTTAATTTCTGTATTAACAGCATAATGATAATGACAGCTTGAACGTGTAATTAATAAACATGATTATAATAATAATGTATTAAAAGATCATAGTTAGATGCGACACTGTTTTCTTTTGCAAAGTTGCTGACAGTTTTATTTTTAATGAAAGGGTGTCCTACGAGGTACCCTGGAGCTTACTTAGCTGTAACGCTAAAGCATTTTGAATGTCCTATGTGCAGACGACAGGTAAGAGATTTCATGGTTGCATAAAAAAAAGACAAAGTCTGTGTAATTTAAATTTCAAAGTCGTAAATAAATAAAATGTTAGAAATGCTAATGCGATCCACTGAAAGCAAGCAGGTATGGTTGTCACTATAATAGTTATTGTTTCAAATGCCATTTTACGATATCATAGTGTTTAGAACAGTACTGTCTAAGTTCGTCATTATGCTATCATCAAGTTTTATAGTGAGAAGATAAAACAAGCATACATAATCTTTGGTTGACTTTGTGTTAAGCCTAGTGTGTAAGGACTACATCCATTATGATTTTATAATATTGAACTATGCATGATAGTATATCTTTATTGATTGGCACCAAAGAAACTATGCCAAAATATGACCATAGGTATCCTATTGTTTAAATATCTAAGTTCTAACAATTGTATTCAATTCTACAAAACAAAACCCAATGGACTATATCCCCTTTGATATAATGTTCTAAACTATATTATGAACTCGATGTTTTCGACATAAAACTTGGATGATAAAAAAAATATGTATAAACCTTGAAGGGTCTTCCTATGTCATTCCATGACTCTAGGATACGATTTAACTTAGGACTATAAAGCAATGGATTGATAAAATTAATACGATGGTCGTCATGGTAGTAACCTAGCTTCCATACGAATTAGAATATTTGATTTAATACCAAGCTAAAGTTGCAATGTCATAAATTATGGTTGAAATGTAACGTTGGAATTATAATCGTTGATATGCAATAACTACTGGTAGGTTGACAGTATTGGTTCATTACTGTGATACAATCGTCGAGCTGCAAAGAATATTACCCTATGGATTTGCATTGAAAGCTTGAAATGAAAGGCATGTGATAAGGCTCGTTGTTGATCCACGTATGTAATACCATTGTAATGGTGGACGTTGAAACCACCATGTCATTGTTTTGAGTTAGCCTCCCTCTAAGTTGGACGTTTAGAAAACTATCCAACGTAATCCACTGTGGCATTCCATAAGCGTGAAGTGAGTGCATTGAATGCAGGAGTTTGCTCGACCCAATGCAATATGCGTTGGCATAAACCTGATCGTTGATCATCACTGATATGGATCGTCGGATCAAACCCTAATAATGGATCGAAGTTTTGGTTTATGAGATGGTAGTTGAGGGTTATCGTTCCCATTATTCTCGGCCTGTGGCCGACAGGCTGCCAAAATTTGAGCTTAACTTGGTATGAAGTTCGACCTCAAGACCTCTGGGCTTGAGAGGGTTACAGTTACTCTCCCTTATGAAACGACGTCGTTTGATAGACTGTGTAATTAGTTTTTCTACTGTCAAGGTTGAAGTTCTGGAACTCGTCGTTCTAAAATGAGTTGAAGTTTTTACCCTGGTGTAACTAGACCGAGGGTTTTCTTGTAACGTTTCCAGTGTGGAGTCTTTTAAAGAATCTGGCGAAGCTGAAAAACATGGGTAGTTTTCGCAACAAGGTAATGTTGCTTTGACGAACAACAATCTCTGTATCGATTCGAAGTTTTTCTATTCTCATTTTGAAAGGATATCAATCTTCTAGGTTTTGAACCTTCATTTTAAATGTTAGTTGCAGGTTAAGAAGTGTGTTCCCGATGATGGTTTGGTAGCATATGGAAAGCTTTATAATTGGTAAGCTTCGAGTCTTCTCATAAACCCTCGTAGGTGCTCTGTAAGGTTGATGGGGTTTCAAGAGTGGATATTGCAGGTCCTGCCATGGATCGTTACTGTTTGACGTTTGTTAACCTTAAATCACCATTGAGAAACAATGATAACTGTTCTCGAATTGTAACTTTCGTTTATTTAAATGGTACTTGGTTTCTGTAATAAAACATCGACTGGAGTTATAGTTCGTCGATACTAAGTGTTTTGGGCTCTTCTCGTTGTTGAAAAACTTGGGATAACCTCGTGTGATGTTATTTGTAAAATGTTGTGAAATATTGTTATGAGAAAACATGATTTCAATGGTTAAATTTTATAATGGAGCCGTGGGCTCGTTTTCTGTGTACATGATACTTCTCTTCTCAGACATGAAATAGTATGCTAAAATATTTGTGTAGATATTCGTGTTGTTTGACTTGATACTGTGGATTAATATCGTGTTTCTTTGAGCTAGACTAGGTTTTAATGATTTCATCGACGATAAGGATTCTATAGAAATAAGTGTTGAAACTTCTTTCATTTTGAGAAATCAAAATATCAAACTGATAACTTGTCAGACGGACCTGTAATGAATAATTTAAAGCTGTAGATTGAAATCGTAGAGTTATGATCTAGGGTTTTGTTATCACCTAAATTGTAGCTACCCCTATGGATGTATCCACTCATGGATGGCAATAGGGAAGGACAACTCAAAAGGTGCAACCACGATCACCTCGACCTCCAATAGATGGTTGTCACGCCAGTCGAGGCAACCTTCACTTTATGTTATCTAGCCTAGACAACAAAGGGGGAGACCCGATCTACTCCCGACAGGAGAGATCAAAACCAAGACACCAAATCAAGTTAATTCTAAGTGAAGTAAGGTGTATGGTTTATCCTAGACCTTAGGATGAAGTCACAAGACAAGGAGGGGTTTAATGAGTATAGCTTTGGTTCATTATTGATGTGAGAGTGACTTATGATTTGTGAAATAGGATCCAGGATTAAAGTACTAGTTCAATGTGAGAAAATCCATCGCCTTGGGAACCGTGTCCAATGCAGGCTAGTTTAAGGGTTGAATTGGGGCTAACTAGTACAAGTGACAAGCTTGATCATGATACATGATGACATCAAAGGGTTTAGTTCACCACACAAATGTTAAACCACAAGTTAATCCAACAATCTAGGAAATTCGAATTGACTTGGAGAGAGACCAGTGCCTTGGGAATTGGGATAATGGAGTCAAAGTAAAGTTAACTTGTGGTTAAGGACTCCTATTGCATGAGACAAGTGGGCAATTAAAGTCTTGATGGATGAATAGGTCTAGATCTAGGTTTGACCTAAGTGGACCACAATCCCTTAAAATAAGGAATGCTATCCCCAAGGCAAGATTTGATGAAGTGACGCACTAGACCTTGGTTTTGAATTATTCCCGTTTCAAATCCACTGAAATCTCAAGTACCCACATCCTAGAAGTGGGACAACTCCCTTCTTCAAGGTGGTGTGACTTTACCCAAGGAGGCTAAGTGGGATAAGTGGGTCAAGACAAGTCTGATGGCATCCAAACTTTAGATCCAAGTAGGTTGATCAAGAGGGAGTGTGGACCTACAATTTCAAGGCAATCCAATGGCTAGATCTTACTAGATCTGAATTTGAAGATACCAAGTGGTCCAAAATGGGGATTAAATCCCTTAAAATGTGGAATAGGGCCCACAAGGTAGAAATAAAAAAAGTGACAATCTGGGGGTAGGTTATTGGATATGTAGATCATGAATCAAGTGGGATCTCAACTACCCACATACTAGATCTAGGTCAACCCACCAAACTAGGAAGTGCGGCCTTGCTTGGAGAGGCTAAATGCCTTGGGAAGAGGGTCAAATGGAGGCCAATCCTCACCAAACTATAGATCCGGGATGCCGTGGATACTATAGAGGTGGGTTTTAAATATCATACCCAAGAAGCCACTAGATCTTAGTAGATCTGAAAAAATGTAAAAATGAGGGTTTGAAGAAATAAGGGTTTTATCAATTTATGAGATAGGTCAATGGATTGGATCAAGATAAGAGAAACAAACCTGTGGATCTTACCTGGGTAACCTTGTAGATGCATTGATGATGATGATCTATGCAAACCCGATCAATTTGAGAATCTTTGAGGTAGTTTTCTATGCAATCGATTTAGTCCAGGAAGCCAATGTGCCCTCTCTCCTGCACAACAAACGTCAAGAATATCAGATTTGATGTAATCAAGAGATAAGACTAATGCCACAAGAGAAGTAACAGAAAGATAGCATAGATCAAAATGATACTAATGATAACCCCCTGATACAAGAAAATGCCAAGAAATTCGATTTGAAGAAGCCTTGCAAAATCGCCCTTGTTGAAGTCGCCCTCCTGTAGACAAGACAATGATTTCCAAAATAGATAGATATTACCACAAATTCCAAATGCTAGGTTTCAATAGACTTTCCAATCACCATCTAAGAACACTAGATGCAAAGGAGACCACAAGAATTTCCACAAGAAAGTTTTTCTATACCAATAATCCAAGAGCCAAAGACCCCTTACAATGAGAAGCTCTCTCCTTTAAATAGGAAGGAGAGGCATCAAAATCCTAACCACTTTTTGAATGAGTGGCTAAGATTAAAAGATACACATGTCTAATCAATGGTTGAGATGAGCTCAACAATAAAATACATGGATCACTCATAAAATATAACATAAGTGGACAAAATTGCCCTAGAAGAGGGGAATCCCACCAAATCATGATGACAAAATATAATAAGAAGCTTATGGTGGGTCCAAGGGGTAATTTTAGCCACCCTTGGTCAATCCCCATAGCACAATAATAATAAAATAGTCATCAATATACCAAATCGTGCCTCTATGGCCAAATCGTAGGCCTCAAAAGACCTCAGAAATCATCAGAAAGTGCCATAAGTGATGGATGCAGGCCCCGATGAAGTTGAAACTGCTGGAGGAGGTGTGGAAGACATCGATCCATCATCACTGATCATCCCATGCCATAACATTGCCTCAGTAGCCCAAATCGATTTCCTCAATAGCCATTTTTACCAATCCTGAAATGCCTCGAGAAGCGTGAAACTGCCCCAAATTGCCTCCTGGAGTGCTTGCGCTGTCAAGGTGAGGGGCACCAGTGTGTCCGGGAGGGGGGTAATATGGTAAAAACAAGTGTCTGGACCACGCCCTCCAAGCACAGCGCCCTAGGTCAACCGGATAAAAATCACATCTACTCTGACAGGGCCTCCGACAGACCAAAACTGTACTGGGATAGCCTACTTAGGCTCAATCATCACTGTAAGTGCCCGGAACTAAAAAAAACTGTCTCATTGGACTCAGAAGGTCCAAATCCATCCAAGATGTGTACTCATACACCATATGAATCTCTGCATGATCAATATATATATCCAATATACCGGAACAGGGCAAATAATAATAATCTGTAAATGATCAAATACTGCTGCAAAACCAAGAATCATCATGATAACCCTGTAGCTGTTGCATAGAATCATCATGTACATGTACATAGACCATATATCATCTATCCGTATCATCACAAGGTCCAACCATCTCATGTCCTATGGTTGACCTTGGTCAAACTAGGTCTAACCAAGTTAACATGACCAAATATAACTCAGACCATCATCGGAAGCTGCTGCAAAGTGTCAAAGGTTAATGCATGCTCTACAACTTATTCAAATAACAATTATAACACAAAGTAATCATTACTGGCAATCTAAATCCAAATATATAATGTCATTAATTATTATTATTACTCATACCAGAATTTCAAGATCATACTCACTTCATAGCTGTGATCAATTGCTAGTGAAGGGTGAAGGCTAAAATAACTGGCTAGGCTACGAGGGGTGACTTGACTGACTTGAATTTGTGACACATTGGGAAAGGGAAAGGGAATACACACCATAGTTATATACTGAATGAGAAACAACACAGGGAATGGCGGTGTCTCACAAATGGATGAGTTGTTCAAAGAGGGTTTATTCACCTTTAACAGATGTGCACCAATCCATAACACAAATAAGGCCAGCAATTGTTTTGATATAGCATTTAAGTTCCATTGCTTTTTGGGCCTGAAGTTTCCATAGCCTTGGTCTATGTGTGTTTATAAACACATTGCATAGATTTACATTTATTTTAGGCTTTCTGCTGCAGGTGTGTTTTTAAGGCACTTGTTTACCTGAGCACTTCTAGGTGTGTCATGGACAGCTTGTTTACCTAGGTATTTTCATTTCCAAAAGATATAACCATTTTATTTTCATGGCCATTTTCATTTGGCATGCCTTTCATTCATGTGTGTTTAGAAACACATTGTGTGAATGGGCTTTTCATACAAGATATAGCATTTCATTTTCCAGATTTTGTATTCATGGCAGCACTAAAAAGTTTCAGGTTAGCCAACACAACTTTAGTGACTAGGGGGAATTCCAAGGAACTCCAACTCACCATAGGTAAGTTTTGTCACCAAATCAGAGCCGAGACACAATAAACAGGGAAGCTCATCCAATACAGAGGCTACAGTGTGGAAAAGTCCTCCATGCCACTAGTCAAATAGTAAGTCAGGGTGATAAAATAAAAGGTAGGCAATGATGGATGAAGACAATGAATAATGGAGCCAACACTAGCAAGCCAAGGTATGGTGGATTGATCACCTCTATTCTCCCTAAGGGAGGGTAAAACCAATGAGTATGAATAGTGAACTTCTAAGTCTGAGTAGGGACAATATAATATATATAATAAGCTCAACCAGGTCCATATATCTATATGATCGCCAGATCATGACACTAAGTGCTAAGACATGCTATAAGAATAAGTATAAAAGCAATGTAACCATAACACAATGATATACCTGCTGAGTCATATACCTGGATGCTATACCATCATCTGTCCTCTGAAACTGCTGTTGTAACTCAGGGAACTACTGACTGCTCTATACCAATGGTATAATGGATACATTGGCCATCTCTCTGAGTGTCCTGAGACTTAGTCCATGGCATGGGGAATATATACTGCTGTCCACAATCTGATAGTGATCCAATATAGATGCTCATCTCAGCATCTCAAATGTAAGGGAAATGGCTGAATAGTGTACTGGCATCAGAAAAATAATGTATGGTAGCCCCGGTTACTATATATGTGATAACAAGTTTGTGGACATTGTTTTAGGGTACTAACTGTGTAAGGTAAAATCATGAATTAAAATATCTCTTGTCTTCTTATATGACAATAGGTCATAATCTTGTTGATGTTTTATTTAAATAGAGATCAAACTTTTGAATAAACGAATGGTAAAAAGGGTTTTGGTTTGAATACAAAATCATTTCGTAATGTAATTGTTTTTAGCTAGAGTTTAAGTACTTTGTCGAAGATAGAAAAATATAAAATGTATACTGTTTTGAGTAGTAGAGAATTCGATGAAAACATAAAGGTAAAACCCTAAAAATGTGTTGGTTTGATTAACTACTGAAACAATAACTTACCAGCAGTAAAAATTTCATACTATCTCTCTTAACTGTTTGAACTATAAATTTATGAAAATAATAAAATAAGAAATGAAAAACAGTGTAAGTGTATGTGTATTGTGAAGACTGGAAAATGTAAAATGTCTATGTATTACTTTTGTTGCAGGATTTAAATAGTAATGATAATACTGTTTTTAATTTGATGCGATAGTATAAAATGAATTGTCTATTTTCATTTGAATACTACACAGACTAGAAGAAGGAACAAACTATAATATGTATACTCAGTGAAGAGAACAATACTTAGAAATTATGAAACCAATGCTATAGTTCAGAACCATTTTATACTGTAAATTTACTATTGGAAATATAGGGCAGAATAGTAAAACAAAAATCGATCACTATTACATCTATTCGAATCAATGGCATTTGCCTATTCTCTAATCTATTTTTAATTTGCGTATCTCTACTAGAGTACGATGCTTCAAAATAGCATGGGGAAAAATAGAGATATTGGTTATATCCATTCACTTCAACATCAAACTTATACTGTAAATTTACTATTGGAAATAGTAAATTTGCGTAATGCTATAGTTCAGAACCATTTTATACTGTAAATTTATTATTGGAAATATAGGGCATAATAGTAAAACAAAAATCGATCACTATTACATCTATTCGAATCAATGGCATTTGCCTATTCTCTAATCTATTTTAATTTGTGTATCTCTACTAGAGTACGATGCTTCAAAATAGCATGGGGAAAAATAGAGATATTGGTTTATCCATTCACTTCAACATCAAACTTAAACATTCAGATTTTAAGCAAAACTAGGATTAGATTCTTTTCGGAAACAGATAAACAGAAAATACTAGTTAAACAGAACATAATTAATTACTGGGAATAAGTTAGAGAATCTGTAGAACCTGAGAAAAAATCTGTGGGACAACAAACAACTCAGGAAGACTGTTCCACCCAACCAAACTCCTGAAAACAGTCTAATACTGTCTTAGGACCCCCGAGCCTGTTCGCTGAACCACTAGGAGAAGAAACTTCAGGAATTAGGATTTCTTCTTGTTGTAGCAGTAATCTTCTAAATCTTCAATAGGTAGCTGTCCCAAAAGACTTGCTCCTACAACTCTGTTCTCTTCAATAATATGCAAAAACTCAGTTTTCAATCACCACTAACCTCCCTTATTCGAATCTCTCTTGAAATCACCTGATTTACAAGAGGAAAACATTCTGCAGAAATGTTGATTAAGGGCTGCCTGCCCCAATTCGAATTTGCCTTTATAGGCTGCCTAGGCCTTCTCAAATGTTTACTGGGTCATTAAATGAGCTGCCCTGCTCACTCCCTCCACCTGGGGGACAATTCCTATTTTAGGGGAAGTTGTCCCATAACCAACAGTTAGTGGTGTGATGTAACTGCTGCCATGTGTCCCATGCCTTACAACAACTTCCATTCCTCCTAGTGGATTAGTGAACACTCATTCAACCGTCCTATTGAGTGTTTGTCTCCTAATTAATTTATTTAAATAATAATATTCAGTAATTACATTCATCCATGATCAAAACTGATCATAATTACAAAACTTGTAATTAAATTTAACATAAAGTATTTTTGCAAATAAATAATAATGTTCAGAAATTTGGGTAGGTGACAATCACCCTCATCCCCATCCTCATCTTCATCATCCTCACCCTCATCATCATCACCTCACCCTAATCATCATAATAATCATCATCATAATTCTCACCGTGCTCTTCCTACCCATGTTGTCACCATCACCATCCCATTTTTTTACCATAAGAAGGGAAACGCTAGCCACAAGTGCCCGGCGGATGATTTTGCAGAGTTGACCCCCGTGGGAAAAATTTGCACAGTGCCCTCACTGAGCAAAACCCTAGTTTGTAGAATGCACCTACAAGATTACACTTGGGCCATGGGATCGGCAGAGAGGGGAAACCCTAGCACTGTCTCGACGTCCTGAATCCAACGGAGTTGATGGTTCATCGATCTGAGCTACGGTCCTTCATTCTATGGCTCGTTCCGTCCGACATCCAAAAGGCCTTCAAGGACACCTGTTGGATCCTGCCGGGGCCATAGAATCCCAACCATGCGACAAAAAATGGGTTCCGAGGAGTCCCTGCAGGTGTGTCTAGTACAGTTCCAGTTGGGAACGCTAGCCCACAAGTGCTGGATGAACGATTTTACAGAGTTGACCCCTGTGGGAAAAAATTGCATAGTCCTTTGACTGAGAAAAACCCTAGTTTGCAGAATGCACCTACAAGATGACACGTGGGCCATGGGACCCGGTGAAGAGGGGAACCCCCTAGAATTGTCTTGACGTCCTGAATCCAACGGAGTCGACGGTTCGTCAATCTTAGCCATAGTCTTCATACAATGGCTCGTTCCGTCCGACATCCAAAAGGCCTTCAGGGACACCTGCTGGATGCCTGCCGGGGCCATAGAATCTCAACCATGCGACAAAACCAGGTTCCGGGGAGTCCTGCAGGTGTGTCTAGGATGGTTTCTAGCTGGGAACGCTAGCCATGAGTTTCCCAGTGGATGATTTTTCAAAGTTGACCCCTGTGGGAAAAAATTGCACTGTCCCTTACTGAGCAAAAACCCTAGTTTGCAGAATGCACCTACAAGATGACATGTGGGCCATGGGGACCGGCGGAGAGGGGCACCCCTAGCACTGTCTCGATGTCCTAAATCCAACGGAGTCGACGGTTCGTCGATCCGAGGCATGATATTCATTCTATGGCCCGTTCCATCCGACATCCAAAAGGCCTTCAGGGACACCTGCTGGATACCTGTCGGGGCCATAGAATCCCAATCGTGCAACAAAACTGGGTTCCGGGGAGTCCTGCAGGTGTGTCGAGGATGGTTCCAGCTGGGAATGCTAGCCATAAGTGCTTGGTGCATGATTTTGCAAAGTTGATCCACATGGGAAAAAAATTGCACAGTCGCTTACTGAGCAAAACCCTAGTTTGCATAATGCACCTACAACATGACACGTGGGCCATGGGACCGGTGGAGAGGGGCACCCCTAGCACTGTCCCGACATCCTGAACCCAACGGAGTCGACGGTTCGTCGATCCAAGCCACAATCTTCATTCTATGGCTTGTTCCATCCGGCATCCAAAAAGGCCTTCAGGGACACCTGCTGGATACCTATCGGGGGCATAGAAGTCCAACCGTGTAGCAAAAACCTGGTTCCGGGGAGTCCTGCAGGTGTGTCTAGGATGGTTCCAGCTAGGAATGCTAGCCACAAGTGCCCAGTGGAATATTTTTCAAATTTGACCCCCCGTGGGAAAAAATTGCATAGTCCCTCACTTAGCAAAACCCTAGTTTGCAAAATGCACCTAGAATATGAAATGTGGGACATGGGACTGGCAAAGAGGGGCACCCCTAGCACTGTCCCGAAATCCTGAATCCAACGGAGTTGACGGCTTGTCAATCAGAGCGACCGGTCTTCATTCTATTGCTCGTTCCATCCCATGGCCCATAGAATGATGACCGTGGCTCCGATTGACAAACTATCGAATCTGTTGGATTCAGGACGTCGGGACAGTGCTAGGGGTGCCCCTCTCATTCGGTCCCCCTGGCCGATGTGTCATCTTGTAGGTGCATTCTGCAAACTAGGGTTTTGCTCAATGAGGGACTGTGCAATCTTTGCCCACGGGGGGTCAACTTTCAAAAATCATCCACCGCGCACTTATGGCTAGCATTCCCAGCTAGAACCATCCTAGGACCACACCTGTAGGACTCCCCGGAACCCGGTTTTGTTGCATGGTTGGGATTCTATGGCCCCGACAGGTATCCAGCAGGTGTCCTTGAAGGCCTTTTGGATGCCGGACAGAACGAGCATTAGAATGAAGACCATGGCTCGGATCGATGAACCGTCGAATCCATTGGATTCAGGACGTCGGGACAGTGCTAGGGGTGCCCCTCTTCCGCCGGTCCCATGGCCCACGTGTCATCTTGTAGGTGCATTCTGCAAAATAGGGTTTTGCTATTAAGGGACTGTGCAATTGTTGCCCGCGGGGTCAACTTTGAAAAATCATCCACCGGGCATTTGTGGCTAGTGTTCCTAGCTGGAACCATCCTAGAAACACCTGCAGGACCTCCCCGGAACCCGGTTTTGTCCGCCACGATTGGGATTCGATGGTCCCGACAAGTATCCAGCAGGTGTTCCTAAAGGCCTTTTGGATGCCAGATAGAACGATCCATAGAATGAAGACCATGGCTCGGATCGATGAACCGTCGACTCCGTTGGATTCAGGACCTCGGGATAGTGCTATGGGTGCCCCTCTCTGCCGGTCCCCATGGCCCACGTGTCATCTTGTAGGTGCATTCTGCAAACTAGGGTTTTTGATCAGTCAGGGACTGTGCAATTTTTGCCCACGGGGGTCAACTCTGCAAAAATTGGCCATCGGGCAGGTATAGCTACCGTGATGATGATGAAGGAAATTAAAGTTATAGAAGGAATTGAATTAGGGTTAGATTTAGAGTTAATGATGTTGATGAAGATGGTGATGATGATGGAGACGTTGATGATGATGGTGATGGCGATGAAGATGATGATGATGACGAAGAAGGTGTGATGATGGAGATGTTGATGAGGAACCTAGACATGGAAATGATGATGGTGATGGTGATGAAGATGATGATGGTGATGATGATGAAGAAGTTGATGATGATGGTGATGGTGGTGTTGATGGTGATGGTGATGATGAAGAATATGGTTTAGTGCTAGGGTTTGGGTGAGGGTTAGTGTTAGAGTTATAGAAGGAAATTGAATTAGGGTTAGAGTTAGAGTAATGATGATGATGAAGATGGTGATGAGGATGATGATGGTGGTGGTGATGAGATGATGATCATGATGATGGTGCAGATGAGGATGAAGGTGTTGAGGATGATGATGATGACGAGTTAGAGTTAATGATGTTGATGAAGATGGTGATGATGATGATGATGTTGATGATGATGGTGATGGCGATGAAGATGATGATGATGACAAAGAAGATGTGATGATGGAGATGTTGATGAGGAACCTAGACATGGAAATGATGATGGTGATGGTGATGAAGATGATGATGGTGATGATGATGAAGATGTTGATGATGATGGTGATGGTGGTGTTGACTGGTGATGGCGATGATGAAGAATATGGTTTAGTGCTAGGGTTTGGGTGAGGGTTAGGGTTAGAGTTATAGAAGGAAATTGAATTAGGGTTAGAGTTAGAGTTAATGATGATGATGAAGATGGTGATGAGGATGATGATGGTGGTGGTGATGAAGATGATGATCATGATGATGGTGCAGATGAGGATGAAGGTGTGAGGATGATGATGATGATGATGACGATGATGATGGTTTACCTTGATAATGATGAGGATGATGATCATGATAGTGGTGGTGAGGATGATGAAGATGTTGATGATGATGATGATGATGATGATGATGATGGTGGTGGTGGTGGTGGTGGTGGTGGTGGTGGTGGTGATGAAGATGATGATGATTACGAAACTTGTGCAATTTATCAAGATGTACCAAGTCTATGCAATTTATGAATCTATCAAGCTATCAATGTATGGCTGCAATAGTCAAAATATCAATGTCAATACTCAATGAGACCACTAAACAAAATCATAGCATACATGTACACCACATACCTAAAACATAGTACACAATAAAACAAGCAAACCACATATCAAATTACCTACCTATGGTCATTCGACTAGACCATCAGGATCACCTCGAATACCAATGGTTTCCTTTAACCTCTCATGCTCAGAATAAGGCAATAAGTATCGTGCCTTTGATGAGTTCTTCCTTGGAATTGTTTGCAGCTGGAGGTTTGTGCCAATAACTAAGTTTGTATAAAGGTATGCAATATCACCTGGTCTATAATATTCATATGTATACCCTTTTATATTTGCTGAGTGGGGAAACCTGGTTCAAATATTCTCCCTTTATAACCATCGACCCAATTGGAAAATCAACTCCCTCCGAGTCCCGCAATGGGACATTTAGGGTTTGCTTCCCCTCTAAGCAACGTGACAGCCAATAGTCAGTGCGCCATGCATTGCATCTTGGGGAAACCACTGTGTATATGTTCCCTGGAGAAAATATAGTGCCAACGTTTTAGTCAACTAATTAGACCACAACTAGGTGTCAAAAATATCAAAAATATACACAGCTAATTAGACACAACTACGTTGTCAAAAATATAAAAATACTAATCGAACCTGGTTGTACGAGATTTGATATGTGGTCATAGTCTAGTGAAATACTTGATTGGTCCTCCTCCAACTAGGATAATTCTGTAGCTATCCGTCGACCAATGGGGAGTGATACACGGTCCCAGCTGTCAACCCAATCCATGGATTCACATTCGTCCCATTCACCACTACTACATGGAGAACAAAAAAATGACAGTTTCGTTGTCCACATTTCAAGTATAGCATTGTCTGACATTCTAACTGAATGAAATTCACGAGTTCCTTGGATGGTCTTGCACTCATATAACTGTGAATGATCTACATCCACCACCTCCCAAAAATATCTAACCACATGTGCTTTCTTGGTTGAGTGATCTTCCTTCCTTCTTGCTCCCTCCCCCATGACTGAAGCACACCATTCAACGATGGTTTTTGCATTTCGGATGATAGGTCCATCTGTGAACTTCATTTCTTGCCTGTGTAATGCAGTCTTTATGCATGCAACTGATCCATTGTGTTCACCTTTTCCATGTCCGGTCTCAAAATAGTTCCAAATATGTGGCACCTTGTGCCTTTTGTGGAGCATACACAACCATTGGAAGACACGGGCATTTTTGAATTTCCCTGCACAACCGTTAGACCAAATCCAATGTTGTTCCATCTGTATACTGTTATCCTTCAAGTGATTGTAGAACATTTGAAAGTTGTGTTGTACAAAAGCCAAGTCGTGACACCTGTCATCACTTATGTAGAAGTGATACTCCTTCAATATAACCCTGTTGTCTTTAGTACTATCTGCCCCATGTCTATAGGTGATATGGACCATTATGTTGACCTAGTCTGAGTGATAGTATTGACTCTAAATCTCATTTTGCGGTTGAAGAGCGTATTTTTCCGCAAAATCGACCACTGACAGGATAGTCCCAATAGGAAATGTATCCCTGCACGTTCTAAAATGCTCATCTTGCCAACGAGCCACATGCACATGCTTTACATAATGTTGTGTCTTTTCAAAGAATTCCTCCATGAAGTCGCAAACCCGTACCTGGTAGATCAACAATAAATACATATATCAATAGATTGTTACATATGAAATTGCAATCTGAAGAAAAAATAGTATTCAATAACTCATTACCAACCTGACAAGTGACCAATTGTATTTTTTTTCTTTCGTTCCCTCCATCAATATCATACGTGACATATTTGAATGATTGCAAGTTCACCTCCTGCCTCCCAAGTTCATGCTCATCAGTCACATGTATGCATTTGTCCAATAATGCGAATCCACCACACCTTGGGCATGTCCCATCTATGCAACTTTTTTGATAAAATGTGCAATCGTTTGGCCTGCTACACAAGATTCTATGAATAAAGTCTCTAGATGGAATTGGTGGTAATGCAGCTGAGCATTCCTGCACAATAGTGTTATGCAATACACGAAAAATATATGTATATGTGTCATAATAGTAACAATACTCAATGTGGTATCGACAACAACATGTGTTACGAATTGTGTTTATTTTAACATACCATGGTTTGCATTTTTCAAAGGATCTTTGGCCCAAGTCAAGTTCGTTATGTTCATTCCTAAATCTCTCATATAATTCTGTTTATGTCATATCAAGAAAACGTTTAATGTGTGGTTCATGATCCTTTGAACCCCTTCTCAAGTTTAATACATCTTTTTGGTTGGAAGAAGGTCTAGTGTTGTCATGCCAAAAATCTTGCACTAATCCCTTTACCGCATCAATGAGCTTCATATCAGAGCGTGGCAACCTGCCAATGAAGGCCCAAACATTTGTTTGACCAGTTTCAAGTTGTTCTCTTCTAACACAATACCTACGAAGTGTCTTCACATTCAAATTAACAATTTTGGATATGGGTTTAAGAAAACGAAGTGCCCTAGTGCTTTTGTTAATGATTGATTGTGACAACACACGACGAGCCGCATTGCGATCCTTTGAGCTAGATTTCTTTCCAATTGTACTAAATGCATCTATTAAACTTTTAACGATATGAGAACTTGGTTCTAACTTTTTGGCCATCTTTATCCCTAATGTTCTTCTAACAACAGTCATATGCCTAGATTTCAACAATGATACAAATAATTTGCACTTGTCCCCATCACATTTAGAATAAAAAAAGTTATCAAGTATTTGTCGAGTTTGATAAGCAATAGAACGTTTAGACAACGTACCTTCAAGTGAACTAATGAGAGTTTCATCAACCTGTATAAGTCTCGGAGTTCTTCGGCGTGCAGTTGCTAATGGAGGTAAGGGTGTTGGAACTAGAGCAATGTACACCATCACCAGGATGCTCCGATGTTTCCATAGGAGCCCGTTGTCTTTCATTCTCTTGGACGGTCTCCATAACATTCACTTCTTCCATTGTCAATCCTCCACTCAATGCCTCTCTAACTTCGTCGCTTGTATAACCACTACCCAACAAGTCATTTACTACCATATTCTAAGGTTTACTTGATGTGGGAATTGAAACATCCCCCGATGAGCAGCTGCGTTTTACTTCTTCACTAATGCCATGGGGTGCTTGTTCATCAAATGTTATTGAAATTGAGGGCCCCTCTAGTGAATTTCTTTGTATTTCTTGAGGTGGATGGGTAGGAACGACCGTGGCATCATCTATGGTTGGAATTGGATGAGTTTCCATGGAATGCCTTCGATTCCACATGTCCAATATTTTCTTTTCTCTATCTTCTTCCATGGTTTCTTGAGGCTTCTCTTTCCTTGCCGATTTCCTTTTTGATTGTGTGGATTCCCCATGACCACAATGAGCAATACTAAGAAAATAGATCCTAGAGGTGTGCTCAATTATTCAAATATCCAAATTATTTCTCAACTGTGAATATAGGTTCTTCAAGCTTGCTCAATTGTCAATATAGATACTTCCTCAATTGTGAATATAGATGAACATCAATCTTGCTCAAATGTGAAAGTAAAGTTTCTACCTCACTTGTGAATATAGAAAATTCTTCATTTGTGAATATAGAAATTTCAAGCTTGCTCAATAGGGAATCTAGATTCTTCTTCAGTTGTGTTCATATAGATTCATCAAACTTGCTTGACATTGTTAATATAGAATTACCTTGAGGCTTGAAATTGTGAATGTAGAATCCTCTTGAAGCTTGAATTTGTGAATGTAGAATCCCCTTGAAGCTTGGTAGTTGTGAATGTGGAATCCTCAATTCCAAATGCCAACTGTAGAATCCTCTTCAAACTTGTTGATTGTGAACATGGAGTGTATTGAGCTTCCTCCAATGCTTTGACTGTTAATTGTGAAGTGTTGTGTTGTATGGGAGACGGGAAGGCGGGAGGAGAAAACGCAAAATGCGGAAGGATAAAATAATTTTGCAAATTTTTTTGCACAGACATAACGCGCTAGCGTTATTCACACACAAAATGCGCGCGCGTTTCTTGAATATTAAAAAAAAAACCTAGGTATTTAATATGTTTGGTGCACTGCTAAATAATGTACCTAGTTGCACAAAATGCGTGCACATTTTGTATTCATAAACGTGCTAGCGTTATTGAAATAATAAAAAAACCTTATTCAATAGTTTATTTAATAGTTTCTATGGGTTAGGAGGTTAAATAGGGATTTGGTGTTAGGGGTTTAGGGATTAGAGATGGGGGGTGGTTAGGTAGGGGTAAGGGGTTAGGAGGGGGGGTAGTTAGGGGTAAGAGGCTGGGAGGGGGGTTAGCGAGGGGGAGAGAGAGAGAGAGAGAGAGATTGGGAGAGGGGGTTAGTAATGGTTGGGGTGGGGGGAAGGAGGGAGAGAGAAAGCGAGAGAAGAGAGGGTGTTGGTTGTAGGGACTGTGAAAGAGAGATGGAAGGCGTAGTTAGAGGTAGGTGGCGGTGTAGGGAAGAGAGAGAGATTGAGAGAGCCCGGGTTAGTAAGGGCTAGGGAGAGGAGGGGGTTTTGGCTAGGGGGAGTAGCAGATGATGAAGACGACGATGATGAAGATGAAGACGATGATGAGGACGATGATGAATATCATGATGACGATGATGATGGACATCATGATGATGATGATGAATATGATGATGATGATGATGATGATGATGATGATGATGATGATGATGATGGTGATGAATATCATGATGAAGATGAAGATGAAGATGGTGATGAAGATGAAGATGGTGATGAGGATGATGATGATGATGATGATGAAGATGATGATGAATATGATGATGAGGATGATGAGGATGAAGATAATGTTGATGAAGATGATGATGATGATGATGATGATGATGATGACGATGGTGATGATAAAGAAGAGGATGATGATGATGACGATGATGATGATGATGACGATGATGATGATGGTGATGATAAAGAAGAGGATGATGATGATGACGATGATGATGATGATGATGATGATGATGATGATGATGATCAATACCCAATCATGATGAATATGGTGATGAGGAGGATGATGGTGATGATAAAGAAGAGGATGGCAATGATGATGATGATGATCAATCATCAATCATGATGAAGATGAAGATGAAGATGAAGATGGTGATGATGATGAGGATGATGATGACGGTGGTGATGGTGATCATAAAGAAGAGGATGATGATGATGATGGTCAATCATTAATCATGATGAAGATGGTGGTGAGGATGATGATGATGATGGAGATGATGACGACGATGATGACGATGATGATGATGATGATGATGGAGATGATGACGACGATGATGATTGTGAGGATGATGATGATGATGATGACGACGATGATGATGGTGATGATAAAGAAGAGGATGGTGATGATGAAGATGATGATGAATATGAAAATGAGGATGATGAAGATGATGGTGATGAAGATGAGGATGATGATGATGATGATGATGATGATGATGATGATGATGATGGTGATGGTGATGATGGTGATGATAAAGAAGAGGATGATGATGATGACAATGATGGTGATGATGATGATGATGATCAATACCCAATCATGATGAAGATGGTGATGAGGATGATGATGGCGATGATAAAGAAGAGGATGGCGATGATGATGATCAATCATCCATCATGATGAAGATGAAGATGGTGATGAGGGTGATGATGATGATGATGATAAAGAAGATGATGATGAATATGACGACGAGGATGATGAGGATGATGATGACGATGATGGCGGTGATGGTGATGATGGTGATCATAAAGAAGAGGATGATGATGATGATGATGATGATGGTTAATCATCAATCATGATGAAGATGGTGGTGAGGATGATGATGATGATGGAGATGACGACGACGACGACGACGACGATGATGATTATGATGATGATGACGGTGACGATGGTGATGGTGATGATAAAGAAGATGATGGTGATGATGAAGATGATGATGAATATGATGATGAGGATGATGAAGATGATGGTGATGACGATGACGACGACGATGATGATGATGATGACGATGATGGTGATGATAAAGAAGAGGATGATGATGATGACGACGACGACGACGATGATGATGATGATGATGGTAAAGATGATGATGATGGTGATGATAAATAAGAGGATGGTGATGATGAATATGATGATGAATATGACGATGAGGATGATGAAGATGATGGTGATGAAGATGAAGATGATGATGATGATGATGATGATGATGATGATGATGACGAAGATGATGGTGATGGTGATGATAAAGAAGAGGATGGTGATGATGAATATGGCGATGAGGATGATGAAGATGATGGTGATGAAGACGACGACGAAGATGACAATGTTGTTGTTGTTGTTGATGATGATGATGATGACGATGATGGTGATGATAAAGAAGAGGATGATGATGATGACAGCGACGATGATGATGATGATGATCAATACCCAATCATGATGAAGATGGTGATGAGGATGTTGATGGTGATGATAAAGGAGAGGATGGCGATGATGATGATGATGATCAATCATCAAGCATGATGAAGCTGAAGATGAAGATGGTGATGAATATGACGAGGAGGAGGAGGATGATGATGGTGATCATAAAGAAGAGGATGATGATGATGATGATGATGACGACGATGATTATGATGATGGTGATGATAAAGAAGAGGATGGTGATGATGAATATGACGATAAGGATGATGAAGATAATGGTGATGAAGATGATGATGATGATGATGGTGATGATAAAGAAGAGGATGATGATGATGATGACGATGATGATGATGATGATCAATACCCAATTATGATGAAGATGGTGATGAGGATGATGATGGTGATGATAAAGAAGAGGATGGCGATGATGATGATGATGATGATCAATCATCAATCATGATGAAGATGACGATGGTGATGAGGATGATGATGATGATGATGATGAAGATGAAGATGATGATGAATATGACGACGAGGATGATGAGGATGATAATGATGATGATGATGGTGATGATGAAGAAGAGGATGATGATGCTGCTGTCCATCTTCATTTGAATGTAGTATCTGGATAACCATCCTTATATGGCTCGGTAGCTTTCTGAATTGACATGTTGCTCACGAGATCTTGCAGGATCCCCGATTGCCCCCAAAGATAGTGGCATGGTCTCTCATGAATCAGAGTTATGCATTGTCCATTCATCAAACTCCTTCTTCATCCGATCAGCGACCACTACCAGTTAAGAAACTCCTTCATGCTTGTTTCTTCAAATTACAACTCTACGAATTGGGCAACTTACTTTGTTGATCAAATAATTTATAATTGCTTTATTTCGACCATTGTTTCTTAACTACAGCTCGTGCAATTGTTCGTTGGTTGGGCATTGAGGCCACTTGAGTCCAAGAGAAGGTCGGTGAAGAAGAAGGCTTCCCGGAGGAGCTACTGCATTTGCATTTACACTCAGACATCCTTCGATCGGTAAGTGTCCATAAACGCAGTTTGAGCCTTAGTTTGGTGCCCCTAGTTTTATTGGTATAGCCGACCGTTTTGAAACTTTGCCATATTTTTTGGAATGCTTATGGCCATGAATTTGTTTGAAATATTTGTATGATATTTACCTAGATTTCAATAGCGCCACTTACCACTATAGAAACTATATTATCTAAAGTTTGGTCTTAGTTGTAGCGCATTGACTGTTTGAATTAGTTGTTGTCTATGGCTATGATATTTAGATAATACGTGTCCATTGAAACGAGTCATCAAGCCATTTCGAAGACTGTTCCTATTAATTTGTTTGCTTTATCATTTTGTTTGTGTAAAATATCTGGTAAACATAAAAATAGGGAAGGTGGGAGGATAAAAGCATTTTTCTAATATTTTTGCATAGACATAATGCTAGTGCGTTATGTATCCACATAACACTAGCATGTTGCTTATAACATTGAGCGCCAAAACACTAAAATTTGAATTTAAATACAATGCGCACGCGTTATTTGAATTTTAACATAACACGTGCGCATTCCTGAGCGCCTACTCACCCACTCCTCCCATGTCCACGTGTCAGCCACTGTCCTTTGTGGTTGGTTCAGACTTACCAAACCCGTGCTAGGGAATTTTTAGACCATAGCTAATTTGACATTTTCAACATTTTTCTGAGTATGCCTGTTTTTCACCGCTCTCTACAGCATGACATACCAGACCATTATTGACGAAATTTTAGGCATAGATAGAATTTTTTATGCATATTCCAAATATGTAATTTAAAAAAAAAAATATTGATATTTTCTATTTGTTTCCTAATTTTCTTGTGTCATCACTCCATTGGTCAAAAAACATACTATTAGTGTTATTCCGTAACTTTTTCATTTCACAACCATTTAAAAAAAAACTTGTATGCTACACTAGAGGAAACCGACCTCTACATACTGTAAAAAATCCAAGTCAAAATAACTACATTAA
Organism: Larix kaempferi; assembly: GCA_027924585.1. NCBI lineage: Eukaryota > Viridiplantae > Streptophyta > Pinopsida > Pinales > Pinaceae > Larix > Larix kaempferi. The sequence continues at coordinate 7,782,683 of BSBM01000698.1, forward strand.
GACCTTCAAAGGCTGCACCCACATTTGACATACCGTTCTCGAGGTTTGACCACTTACATAGTTAAAAAAAAATAAAAATTAAACATTTAATTTTGGAAAAATAGTGCTGCACTAGTGCTGCGGGTTCTATAAATGTATACTAGATTTTGTAGCCTGAAACCATCATTTAGGCAGTGAAAGGTTGCACCCACAAAAACATATACCTTATCATTTGCCAAAACAATAAAAAGTGATTGTTAGAAAAAAAACAAAATTTGACATAGTTATGTAAGTTTTCATTACTTAAAACTTATATATTCGGAAACGTGACTCAATTTCCTACGTTTCATATTTTTTACTCTATGCAATATATCTTGTGTAAGTATCTAAAAAAAACCAAGTAAGTTGATGGATGCCTGATTTTTTAGTTTTTGATTGCATCTAACACGCCAAAAGTGACCCTCATTAGCTTGCACATGCCCCAAAACTAAATGGAGTTATAATTTAGGTTGGTATGGTAGTTCAAGGGAAATGTTAAATATTATTAATTGTATGAGTGAAAATGCATCGACATTAAATAATTTATCTCTCTCTCACACACACACATTTGAAAGATGGTTGTGTTTGGTTGGCCCAAAGGCTCATAATTAGTGGTGACTAGGCGACACTTACATCCATAATTAAAGGATAAGAAACATCAACATGCAAGAATGTATAATCTCGATAACTAGATTGTTACATTCAATACGACATATTGTAATTAATATTACACTAATCATGCAAGTGGGCATCCACCATGCAAATTTAGAAGCAAGCCCAACATAATTTGCATCTAAGACATTCTCATGGCAACACTAACTTAATTAATATCATTATCTAGTCAAGACTAGCTTGATTAGTATCATTATCAAGTGAACATATAAGTATCTTCACTCTCTAACTCAACTATGCATGCATGTTTTTATGAGCATCTTCACTCTCTAACTCAACTATGTATAACTCAACTATGTATGTATGCTTTCATGACTTAGACATGGATATGCCCATATAAGTTTGTGAGAAGCAATAGATTTATGATTTTGAAATAATTTCAGCTTTTACATAAAAGCCCGTGCATATGTTTATCCCTAAAATATGTTATTTAATACCATTCTTCATCTCATTGCCCCCACCCTTAAGAGAACACCAACATGTTCTTTTATAAAATATTCAACAAGCCCCTCTCGTTTTCTTCTTTCTTATCTAAGTCTTTCAATAATTCAACGTGGAATGCTTTTTTTATACAAGTGAAGTCCATGCGAGATCCATCCAAGGCATTAACAATCTCAATTTTAAATAAATAATTCTCAAATATTTCAACGTGGAATGCTTTTTATATTCAAGTGAAGTCCATGCGTGATCCATCCAAGGCATTAACAATCTCAATTTTAAATAAATAATTCTCAAATGTCGTGTAACCTTTTCCTTGTAATTCCATAGGACACGAGTACCTTTAGATTCATATTACATAGTTTTAAGTTGTTTCACCGTGTGGATTTATTATTCGATTAGTATTTAACTTGAGAGACCTAGCCTATAAGCAAGAAGCTATCATTTATTTGTTCACATTTAAAGCAAAACCTATAACAAAATGTTATAATTTCACAAACTTTCAAAAGTTGTGTGTAATTACGATTCTCACACTATTAGAAGATTTTATTCAAGTTGCTCCAAGTGTTATATATGATTGAAAGAATATTGTTGTTTTGATATTTCTAAATCTAAAGTAATAATAATAAAGTTGCTTGAAGTGTTATATATGACCGAAAGAATATTGTTGTTTCGATGAGGAATTGTCGTAGGTTGACTTCGTATTTGATGCTGAAAATTCAAATGGCCCTGTCTAAACTTAAACTTGATGATGATAACTACGATTAAGAAAAGGCTACGGCTTCTTCTTGTATTGTTGGGGATGTGACCCCTTCCTTCTTTTTAGCTTATTCTGATTCAGAAGGATATTCGACTGATCCGTTTCTTACCGTGGTAAGCGATTTTTTACAGGCCGATTCTGGCGCTTTGCCAGTTCCTTCCAATGGTTCCAATGGCCTGTCGAAGCTTTCGTTTAGTATAACTGATTTGGTATGTCGAGAATTTACAGAATCCGGTCATGGTAATGAAGCATTTTCAGATTATTTGTAGGTAACGTTAATTCAGGAAATTTATGTTTCAGTTAATAAATTATCTTGTCGACACTAAAAAAACAAGAATCAAAAACTCGTAAATCTTAAATTATTGATCATTAAGCTGTATTTTCATTTACTGCAGAGACAATTTCTGTTTTTTATTAGAGTAAATTAAAATAACAAGCAAATCAAACCAGTCTCATATTCATCTTTGGGGAAGGTTAAATTATTATTATTTTTAAAGGAGATTTGTACTGAGTTTGCAATGAAACAAGATGTGAAAAACCAAGACTATAGGTTTGAAATTTCAATTCATAATGCTTTTGTTTCTTCTACTTATTTGCAGGACTATACGTACACTGAAGATGAAGATGACCATGCATTTCAGAAATTTAAAGCAAGAGAGCGTAAGAAACTTCCATTGCAAAGTCATCTGTTGGACTGTATTGATACTCAGTTGAATGACGCCATAGGAAAACAACATCTTCTATCGTTAACTGGATTATGGAGGCAAGAATTTTGCACAATTTAAATTGAATTGGAATTTTGAAAAAGTCCGGGTATGTTTCAATAATTAATTCGTAACTGCGCTTAGTGAGAAACAGTCTTCTTAAGCACGAATTTAGTGGACATATTCTTGTCTAAAGGGACTTTTACAAACGATACTCATGACACTTGCAATCATAATACACTAGGATCCTGGATATTTGCAGTTTTCTCAGACAAGACTTCGGACGTGCAGCGCATCGTGCCCAATGCAATCACCAATTATAGATGCTATTATTCCAGTTTCAAGAAGGAACGACCAAGCAGAATCGCCGAGTGTCCGAATGGATATAACGGTTACATCACTTTCAGAAGATGATCAGCTGCATTCTGCATTACTCTGCTCTAACGCGCCAAAGTCTGAGAAGGCAGAGGCTCTCTTAATAAGAATTACTATGGTAGTCTTCATTCTTGTTGTTTACGAGGAGACAACCAGCTGTCTCGGAAAATTGACCGCCTTGTGGGCCACCGTAGTCCTCCTCGGAGGCTTTGTAGTAAATTTAAAAACCTTAGACTTCTGGTTCGTCGCCATAATATTGTTCATGGAAGCTATTCGCATCTTCGGTCGAAGAAGCGAGCTCTAGTGGTTGCATATCAGTGACAAGCTGGTTAATAGCCATTTCTAATGGCAGCATCTTAGTGACAAGGTTAATGGATATCTCAAACACATGGTTAAAATGACTGCTCGGTTCACTTGGTAGATGCAAGTATTGTCGGCTTTGGCATGCATTGTCGTGTCTACCTATCGTCTCTATGTCGGCTTTGACTATAACAGCAGTGAGAATAGAAATCTGGCTCTCTGTATTTTCTAGTCTCTGTCCCTGGTAGACGCAATTCTCGTTCTCTTGGAGAAGATCTTCTGGGAGGCTGCTTTCGGAAGAGAACGCCCGAAAACATTATTTTGGTTTGTTAACCTCGGGAATTTGCTCTCGCAGGGTGAAGGAGAATTGAAAGAATTAAAAGAAATGCGAAAACAATTTACTCGAGTACACAATTCAGAATTTTGTGTCTGATATATATTTTGTCGGAGCATCAATGAAGGCGTTTTCGACGGCTTGAAGATTGATTTTGTGTCATACAGGGTAGAGGTGCTACAACCCAACAATTCTGGTGAACGGGAGGCGGGAACTGAACTCCTACTGAATCCTGATGATTTCCAACCACCAAAGCTTTTCAGAAAAGACGCTGCATTTTAGAAGCATAGTACGAAATTACTAATATGTAAAATTGTGGATTTTTTTATTTTTAAATTATTTTAATTTTTGATAATTAAAATCCGTCTAAGAGGAATTTATGTCTTATCACAGGTGTACTTCACCAATGAAAAAAAACAAATTTCATTTTTCAAAAAATAGAATATGTAATTTTCATTTTCAAGAAAATCAAAATAATAAGTATTTTTCTAAATACATTACTAAACATTATAAAAACAACTTCAAAATTTCAAAACTAATACCAAGTCAAAGCTTTTTAACTTTCCACCCGAAAATATATCCCTACCTTGACAAGGGCTAATAAGGAATAAAATTATAAGTTCAAATTTTAATCCCTATAATTCATTTAAATAAAGAATAAAATTATAGGTTCAAATTTTAATCCCTATAATTCATTTAGCATATGCCTTTCTCAAATTATAATCCCTATAATTCATTTAGCATATGCCTTTCTCAAATTATAATAGTGATTAAAAATAAAAATAAACATACATAAAATGTTATATTAAAAATTAGGTTCTTTATTCACTGAAAAGAAATAATTCTAAAAATGAATTCTAAACTAGATGCATATGATTGTGACATCAATTTGGAGAGAAGCACAATACTCATCACTTAAGTTTTTATATCAATAAAGTTTTTTAAGTTTGATGAAGTTTCTTCTTATTCTAAAAACTCTTCCCTAACAAGTCCCATTGTAATGGCTATGTCCCTGCCGTTCAAGTTTTATGTTTTGCGATGCATGTGGTTTTTGTCTTTGATTGTATTGGATCACTGATTTGGTGGGAAGATTTGCAGCCTGTGTTTGCAGTCAACAAGACAGTTATTGTTATTAAAATAATCGCAATGGGGAATAGTGTGCATTGGAAAGATTGACCACATGTGCATATTATCCGTGCTTGCTACCTGATTATGGATCACAACTGGCTTGGCTGGATGATGGGCAATTAGCCGGACATTTGTCATCTGTGTCATTGCATGGGTTGCACATGGATGCAAAAGCCGTGAAGGAAACCATTTCAGTTACTTTGTTTCTTCTCATATGCAAGCCACACATTAATATTTGAAAGGTCCCACGCACAAAGAAACAAAGCGCGGGTGCAAAGACATATCAAGTGAAGCATTTGTTATCATTTGTGGCATTGCATGCACTGCACGTGGAGTGCAAAATTTGTGAAGCAATGCTTGTTTAGTGTTTTGATGCACGTGGAATGCAAAAGTTGTGAAGCAATGCTTGTTTAGTGTTTCGACAAGGGTAGTAGTTAGGGTTCCATGCATGAAGAAACAGAGAACTGGTGCAAAGATAGATCAGGCCAACAGGATCATCAACTCCTTCCCATCGTCAATGCACTTTAGGAGGTGTCTCTCTTGTTCATTCGATGGTGCTTCATTGTGAAGCTGACCAGGTAGGCAGTCGATGTCTATTTATCCCACAGAGGCACCACCCTTGGCTAAGGTACATGTTCATAACGCTTTAATATTCCCACATGAAATAAGTGAAAGCTTTTGCGCTTTTGCTCGCTGGTTTTTCCTGTCAGAAACTTGAATTCATAGGCTGTCTTGAAAATAAAAATAAACAAGTTTTGTTGATACATATACTTAATTTTTCCAATCAATATAAGCATCAAAACAGAGTTGAACTCTCAAGCTTCGATCTCACACCCATCATTAATGAAATCCAGCTTTATCTTTGGTGTTGTTTGCTTTGTTGTCTTTGCTTCTGCTGTCTTCATCTCTTTTATTGCTGGTACTTATGCTAGTTCCGGGGCAATCATTCCAATCGTCCTTACTTTGCTGCATGGATATGTATAAAGGAATGTTGTTACATAAAGGGAAGGTCTCCCAAGTGAGGCACTGGCTTTCGATCAACCCAGGCCACATCTATACAATTATATAAGCAGTAACTAACCATTATTCACCAACGAAATCATGTGTATACAATGTCTATGTATATCATCAACAAAGAAGAGGAAAGATACAAATTCATCATATATATACAGTGATCTAGACAGAGTAACAGAAAGTGAGAAATGTAGACCAGGTTTCATATAGAATATGTTATAAAAACTAACCTATGGAGTACTACGAGGGTAGTGAATAGTGAATGAATCCCAAAATGAGAAATACAAATAAAAAATTTAAACTTGTCAGCCCTTTGCTGCTATCTCTTACTAAAGGTAGGAAATTAAAATTTTGGATTCCATTTGCTAGTACCCAATATGGAAAGTGCATTGCCACCTTCTCCTGCAGTGTCACCTTCACTGCCATTGTAACCTTCACTGCAATGCCAGTGCATTCATCACCACTGCCGCTATGCCACTGATAAAGTGATACTGCTTGAAATTGCTTATTAGATGTTTATCAATGGATTCGGATTTGCTTTGGCAAAAAACAAAAAGGCCCTGTGGCCTCTAATATCCATATATGCATATGAATTTGACTCTATATATGATCTACTGAGCTTCGTCCTTGTCTCTGGGATCTTTATACACCTCCCTAATTTGGCTATTAGTACTACTTCTTAAGCTTCTGTTGCTTCTCGGACTGCTATCCCTACGACTGCGTGTGTTTCTACTATTGATGCTTCCTATGACAAAGATTTGAACTTGATGTCAATTTGGGGCTGAACTTGGAACCAAGAGACGATTGCATTGGATGGTTGCTATCCATCACAAGAAAAATATGCATCTTATTACAAGAGAAGCCACATATAGTTTCTGCTCAATACAATGAATATGCATATTGTTAGAAGAGAATCCATGTACAGTCTCTACTTCGATGACTACTATTGTTGTCTCTTTGAAAATGGAAAAAAATACAATTGGCGTTGTAGCCATTCAATATAGAATAAATTAGTAGAATTTTATTGTGTATACCAGGATATTATAATTTTTACTATGTTGTTTTAGAATTATATTTGTAAGTTCTAACTTTGGAATGACAGAATGAAGAGTCAAGAATTACCTGAGAAGATGCACAATTACCTGATAAGATGCAAGATGTGATGTTGTTGCTCCTGCTCCAGAAGTTCAAATGCTGGTTCTCCACAAGAACACGAATTGCCTAAGAAGATGCAATATGTGATGTTATTACACCTGCTCCAGAAGTTGAAATGTTGCTGCTCCAAAAGAACATGCTACTCAAAGAGAACTTGCTCCATAAATATGAAAATTCTAAACTATATTTGCATAAATCAAAGAAGGCCCGAGAAAGTAGGGAATCCAGAAGAGGCGGTGAATTGCATGCCTCCCCACAGGCTGACAGAACTTTTGGTGCAGATCGCCACCGCTTGACAGAACTTCTAGTGCAGACATCCACCACTTGACAGAACTTCTCATTTAGACCTTGATAAGTGATATCATTAATGATTGTTTTATTTTATATATTAAAAACCTGGGTTATGAACACAAACTTGGGTTATGCACACAACATTAAATATGGTTGATTTTAGCGCTTACTCCATGAAGACATTGGTATCAATGCTCGTGTAAATGCTAGCAAACACCTGTATTGAAAGCACTAAAAGCCCATCGAATAACACACTAAGAGGGAGCCATTCCCAATACCTATGCCGCCAGTGCGGCAATAACGCTTCAAAGTATAAGCCAATCAACTTTCACAAAACTTTGATTTTTATATTAAAAAATAAAAAAATTGTTTGAAACTTTGGTTAAATTATATGTTGCGAGTTCGGTCAACACTAATTAATACACAGTCAACGCTGATCGAATACAAGAGTTACCCTGCTATGGCAGGGACTAATAATTTATACTAATCATTAAGCATGACCAAAAGTTAATAATATGACTTGGAATGCTTTAATGATTGAATTATAAGCAAGAAAATAAATAATCAAGAAGGAAGAAGTACGAGAAAAATTCCATTCCATGAATATGATTTGATAATTAACAACTTTCTACTTGAACTAGATGTACAACTTTGCAAGTGCATTATTCAAATGACAAAGAGAAAGTGAAAGAAACAAGCAAAGTATAATCTATTTCTAAACCTACCCTACCCTACTCTAATAATCAATAACAACGAAGTGGAGTGAAACTTTCAATGCAATCACCAACATAACTTGGACCCTGAAAGAGGAAAACAAGTCATGGATCAGTAATAAAAATCGTAAAAATGAAAAACCAAAAATTGGAAAAACTAAACTAAATTTTTTTAAAATGAAATGGAAAACTGGCCAAAAATGATTTTTCCAGCCATAAATAATAATTTGGATCATGAAAAGTGGGTTGGAAATAATTAAGATCGTGATTCAAATGAAACTCATCAAAATCAAGTGTAAATTTCATCCACTTGATTATCATTTAAATGTTCGTTTCTATATTCTAAACAAATAGGTGCAAGAGGCTTCTTTATTTCCAAATTATTTAATCTAAGTAACTTTCCATTTAAAATCCGATTTATAGAAAAATTGGATCATGAAAAGTGGGTTTGAAATAATTAAGACCACGATTCAAATGAAACTCATCAAAATCAAGTGCAAATTCATCCACTTGATTATCATTTAAATGTTCGTTTCTATCTTCTAAGCAAATAGGTGCAAGAGGCTTGTTTATTATGTCCTTGACATATATGATTCGGGCGGATCTATATAAATGACTATATAGTAAATTAATATTCTCCAATCTAAAGTTAACATTGGAAATTTAAATTTTATTTATTATAATTTAAATTTTTCTAATATTCGATTGGTTGAACAGATGTGAGGTCATCCTCAAAAAAAGCGAAGGGTTTCACCTGACATCTGTCCACCTTGATGTCATTTTATTTATTTATAATCCTGAAATAGATAGGATTGTCAAACCATAAACATTATGCAGAGACTATAAAGTATAGCGGAATATGTGAAATTCAACTTGGATGGCTAGGGTTTTGGCGGATTTTGCAGGGTTGCGTAGGGCCGTGGCATCGTAACTGTAGAGAAGGGTGGTACAGGGGTGGGCATGGAGGCATACGGTGATTGGACAGATGATGGACTAGGTTTCGTGGAGAGAGGCGGGGAATGGGATGTTCAAATCTGAGGCGTCCTTTTAGACAGTCTCGATCGGGGGTTCCTGCAGGTGATATCAAATCTCATTTAATCGATTTTAGTGAGTTGGAGGCTCCTAGCACGAGTTCACATGTTTCGAGTCCTTCTACCCGTGAGGTGGTGGGATGTTTTGGATAGGTGCCGCTTGGAAAATTTATTTGTAGTTATTAATTATTTATAATCCTGAAATAGACAGCCTGTTTTCTTTGGACAAAACACAGAGCCCACCTCAGTCGAGCGTGTGGTGTTTGTAATTGAAGGTTGGAGGCAGAAATAAAACAAAGATAATGCGGAATGAGCTACGGCTCTTCAATCTTTATTCATAAACGGAAATCAACTGATGTAATACAAACAATAATGTAATGTGTATTTAAACACTTATGGAAAACCCTAAAAACTCTAACCTAGCTTTTGCATGCATGCAAAACATGCTGTTGCATTTATTAACTGAACTTCTAAATAGTAAATCACGTAAAAGCTAAAGCTAAATGAAGTAATTACTATTTCTAACACTCCCTCTTAATTACTACTGCTGACTACTGCAGCTTTTACAATGCCTAAATTATTTCTATGAATTTCAAAAATATCTTTTGCCAATGGCTTTGTGAATATGTCAGCCAATTGGTCAATCGATTTACAATGCTCAACACGAACTTCACCATTGTTCACAAGCTCTCTTATGAAGTGATATCTAGTATCAATGTGCTTGCTTTTTTGGTGAAAAACATGGTTCTTGGATAGATCAATTGCTAAGTTGTTCTCACAATAAACTATGGTTGGTCCTTCTTGTTTCTGTTGAAGACCTTCTAAAACTCTGCGTAACCAGACTGCTTGAAATGTTGCTGATGTCGCTTCTACATACTCTGCTTCTGCCGATGAAAGTGTCACAATGGGCTGCTTCTTGGATGCCCATGAAATCACCCCTGATCCAAGATGAAAAACATGACCGGAAGTGCTCTTCTTGTCATCCAAACTTCCTGCAAAATCACTGTTAGTGAAACCTGTCAAAACATCATACTCTGTGCTTGAGTATAAAATTCCATAGCTTGAAGTCCCTGCAACATATCGTAAGATCCTTTTGCCAACTTGCCAATGCGAGTCTTTGGGAGACTCCATGAACCTTGAAATCAAGCTGACAGCAAACATAATATCAGGTCTCATAGCTGTGAGGTACATGAGACTTTTTACACGTCTCTTATACAATGTTGGATCTACATTGGGACTGCAATCTTCTTTGCTCAACTTAGTATTTGTTGCCACTGGTGTAGGTGTTGTTTTGCAATTAAGCATTCTGAATCGCTTAAGAACTTCATTAGCATATTTATTTTGAGAGATAAATATACCCTTTTCTGACTGTTTTACTTCTAGGCCAAGAAAGAACCTCATCAATCCAAGGTTTGTCATCTCAAATTCTTTCTTCATAGCTACCTTGAACTCATATACTAAGAGGTCACCTATAAAAATCATATCATAAACATACAAACAAACTATTAAAATCTGTCCTTGTTGATTTACCTTTGTGTAAAGTGTTGGTTCGCTGCTGCTTCTGCTAAAACCATTTTTGATAAGATAAGAATCAATTCTGCTATACCAAGCTCTTGGAGCTTTCTTGAGCCCATATAGAGCTTTCTTCAACTTGTAAACTTTGTCTTCATGTTCTTCTATTTCATACCCATGTGGGTGCTCCACATAAATTTCTTCTTCAAGAATTCCATTCAAGAATGCTGACTTGACATCCATCTGATACACTTTCCATTTATTCTGTGCTGCAATTGCTAGGACTGCTCTTACTGTGTCCAATCTTGCCACTGGTGCAAAAGTTTCTCCAAAATCAATTCTTGGTTGTTGTGAGAAATCCTTTGCTACTAACCTTGCCTTGTACCTATCAATCTCACCTTTTTCATTGAGTTTGGTTTTATAAACCCACTTCACACCAATGGGTTTCTTATTCTTTGGCAGGTCAACTAGATCCCATGTATCATTTCTCTCAATGGAATCTATCTCTTCGTCCATAGCATTTACCCAATGCTCTTGTTTTACAGCCTCTTCATAAAACACATGTTCACTAGCAATAAAAACATAATTGGTATTTGCATCCAATTCATCATAAATATCTATCAATCTTCTAGTCTTTTTATTACTATGATCAGATTCATTACCTGACTGCGGACTTGATGCTTCACCTCAAACTGAGTTTCTAGGTGTTCTTTCTAGAGTATTTGCTACTGGTGAAGATGCTACTGGATCTTGTTGTCCAATCAGCTCCTCATCTTCTCCATCTTCTGGTTGGGGTATTGCAGCTCCCATACCCTTGTCTATGGTTCCATTCCATGACTCTTCCTCCTTGAACAAAACATCTCTGCTGAGAATAACCTTTTTGGTAATAGGGTTATACAGCTTGTAGGCTTTAGTTTGTTCACCGTATCCAAGAAATATACATTTCTCACTCCCGTCGTCTAGATTTTTTCTTAGCTGTTTAGGAACATGAGCATAAGCAACGCAACCATATACTCTAAAATGAGAAACATTACAAGTCATACCTGACCATGCTTTCTCTGGTACTCTGTTCTTCACAATTTTGGTGGGAGATCTGTTCATCACATGAACAACACAAACCACTATGTCTCCCCAAAATTCATGGGACACATTTATTCCTTTCAGCATGCTCCTTGCCATATTCATGATGGTTCTGTTCTTGCGTTCCGCAATACCATTCTGCTGAGGAGTATATCTTGTAGTGAATTGCCTCTTGATTCCATGATGCTTGTAGTAATCATGAAATTCCTTTAATTCATACTCTCCCCCTCCATCAGATCTCAATACTTTGAGTTGATAACCACTCTGTTTTTCAACCAAAGCCCTAAATTCCTTGAACTTGCCAAAAGTTTCAGCCTTCTGACGAAGGAAATACACCCATGTTTTTCTACTGAAATCATCAAGAAATGTAAGGAAATAATAGCTTCCACCAATCGATTGAGTTTGCATTGGTCCAACCAGATTAGTATGAATAAGTTCTAAAGGTGCAAGTGCCCTTCGAGACATACCTTTAGGAAAGCTATCCCTGTGCTGCTTTGCAATGATGCAACACTCACAACTGCTTTCTGGCTCCTTCATAGGGGGAAATCCCTTTACCATGTCTTTCTGTTGCAAAAACTTGAGACCACCAAAGTGAAGATGTCAATATCTAAAATGCCATAACCAATAATCATCCATGCAAGTGGCTTTTTGAGCAAAAGAGGTTACCTTGCTACTGCAATTCATGATTAGTGGATACATCCTGTTCCTAGTCACTTGTATTTTGATGATCAAATGTCGATTTGGGTCATAAATTTCATAGTCTGATCCATCAAAGACAAGTTTGTACTTCTTTTCAGTGAGTTGCCCAATGCTAAGCAGATTATGCTTCAATCCTGGAGCATAATAGACATCTGAGATTGTCTTTTGTTGGCCTTGTTTGGTCAGAATGTTGACCACTCCTTTTCCAAGAACTGGAACCACCTCATCCATGCCAACTTTGACCTCTGTCCTCACTGATTCATCTAGGTCTGCAATTAGACCTCTGTCACCTGTCATATGGTTATTGCAGCCACTATCTAAAAGCCAAAGTCCCTTTGGGCTTTCGTGTGTAGCATGACATGTAAGAAATAACATATCATCTTTATCCTTAGAGGTATTAGTCACATTAGCATTATGATTTGCTTGATCAACCTTTTTCTTTTTTCATTCATGAGCATAATGCCCAAATTTATTGCAATAATAACACTGAATATTAGCTTTATCTGACCTTTTTTTGTCGCAGTTTCCGCCTTCATGGTTATGATGGTGATCTTGATCTCCATTGCGATTACTTCGACCACTTCTGCCTTGTCCTCTTGATCCTCCTCTGCCTTTGCCTCTTCCTCTGCCTCTTGAGAATGAGATATGTGCTTTGAAAGCATTCTCTTGAGAGGATTCTTCATTCCTGTTGAGTCTGGATTCGAATGAAAGTAAAGATCTGATCAACTCGTCTATAGAGAGAGTACTCAGATCTTTTGCCTCTTCAATCACTGAAACTTTCGACTCAAATTTGTGGGGTAGGGATCTTAGAACCCTTTCAACCACCCTTTGATCTCCAATCTTTTCACCATAGATATTCAGTTGATTAACAATCCCCATGACTTTGGTCATGAAAGAGTCTACAGAGTCTGATTATTTCATCTTCAGATCTTCAAAGTCTCTTCTTATGTTTTGGAGTGTTGCTGTTTGAACCTTACCAGCACCTTGATAACAAGTCGCCAAGGTATCCCATGCTGCTTTGGCATGTAAAGATGCTGATATCTTTGGAAATCCATTGTTATCCAAAGCGTTCATTATGAGATGCAGTGCCTTTGCATCCTTCTTCCTGTGCGCTCGCAGGACATCCTTCTCTGTGTTTGAAAGGGCTTGAAAAGCTGCATCATCTGCAGGTTCGGAATAGCCATACACGACATATTCCCATGCATCTTCTGACCTGAGATAAACCGCCATCCTTGTGGCCCAGACATCATAGTCCTTTTTCCCTGTAAGAGGAGAAATCTGAGATTGATTGCTGCTAGAAGCCATAGACGCTGTGGTGTCTTTCACTGGCTCTATTCAAAATAATCTCCCTTACTCTTTTTAAAAAAAAAATAATAATTCTCCCTCTTAAACAAGATTTGAAAAATATCTTCTTCTCTTGTAAAAAGAAAAAATTCTTACTCAATAACTGCGTGAAAGTCAAAAAACAATCACATAAAGTAAAAACCTTTTTGCACTTGTTCAAAAATGCCGCCTTGTTCCAATTACCGCTCTTTGTCCTAGGGAGAGGCTGCAATGAAATCTCAATTTTTTACTATACTATCCCAAACTACCGCACTTTAGACTATACTGTGGGAGCGATAGTTCCTAAAGTACTGCTCTGTGGACTATAGGGAGGGCGCGGTACTCCAAATTTTTTTTTTTTAATAATTTCTCCAAAAAACTTCTATGAAAATTCTTAAAAAAAAAAAAACTTACAAATTTTTTCAAAGCTACGGCTTTGGCTTCTCTGGAAATTGATGCTACCAATTTGATCTTCTTCTATGCTCTGATACCAAACTAAAGGTTGGAGGCATAAATAAAACAAAGATAATGCGGAATGAGCTACGGATCTTTAATCTTTATTCATAAACGGAAATCAACTGATGTAATACAAACAATAATGTACTGTGTATTTAAACACTTATGGAAAACCCTAAAAACTCTAACCTAGATTTTGCATGCATGCAAAACATGCTGTTGCATTTATTAACTGAACTTCTAAATAGTAACTCAAGTAAAAGCTAAAGCTAACTGAAGTAATTACTATTTCTAACAGTAATGAGATATATTTAATAAAAAAATTTGGGGTTTAGTGGAAAGATTTTTCTTCTTTGGCCGAGATCAAGTTTTAGTGTGTATTTAATTGTGAGATGTTGGAAAACCTTGAGGAGAGCTGATACTAAAATTTAATTGTCCCAGGTACCGCAAGCACTTCGCGCTGGTGGTGTGAGCGAGTATCGTGGTGATGGTTTCTGGTTCTGGCTGGGTAGTTTCAGGTTTCTGATTTGTAGTTTCGTGGTTGGTGTAGCAACCAATGAGGTGTTATTCTTCTTGGTTGGTGCTGGTATGTCGGGCTGGTTTGGTTTGTCATTGGGAGAGACGGGTTGCTGTCAATTCTGTGGTGCATTCGCGACATTGGTTTCCCAGGTATGTGTAATGCAATTTATTGTTTGTTCTTGTCCATATCCATCTTTTAAAAAAAAAAATTAAAAAAGATGGTTTTAAAAAAAAAATTGTTTTGGGGCTTTTTAGGCACATGGGTTTCCAGAGGGTGCTTCGTAGATTTCGTTGAACTTCTCCATCACCTACGGCATATGGGAATCGTTCTTGGGACCTGTGAATATAGATAACCTCACAAGCCTTTTTTCCCTACCCTTGGCCTCGCAAACAGATTGTTGAAAATATCCTTCCTTCCTACTTAGGCTTTTTGCAATCAAAGAAGAACGTCCCACTTACAGCAAGAAAAAAATCAGTACAACCACCACCATTCATTATTCTTGTGGTAGGCAACGTGGGGGTCCTCAAACAGTCTCTAATTTCATTGAGACTAAGAATCTCATGTCCTTAAAGAAATCAGGTGGCCCGAACTTATCCTGGAGTCGCCCTCAAATTACCTCTTCGATATGTACATGCTAATCCATCCTTTTTTTCTGCCATCTCTTGCTTTGTGCACTCGAAGAGATTTAATCGAAGAAGCATCCACCAAAAATCAAGGATTTTACTTTTTGAAGCACTTCATCAAACTTTCATATAACTCAAGCATGAGAGTAAACTTTCAAATGCAATGTGAAATAGGTAAAAACTTTTCCAACTAGATCTTATTAAAAAAAGATGTGTCAGGTACACCAAAGGCGGTCCATCATAAATTGTAGTAGCAGAAAGCTTGATATCAATTGTTCTTTTTTCTATAGACATTATCCATCTTGATCCAAGAATGAGCAATTTTCCTTTGGGTTTGTAAAGGAAAAAAAAATACATGCTCTGACAATGCCAAAGAACATCAACGAAGTCACTGTCTACAGTAGAAATAAGTTTTTAACACTCTTTTACTGTTTCACCCATACCTTTTTTTGTTTTTTTTGTAACTTGATACACACATACATATATCATATTTATTTAATTCATTTCACTTAGCCAAATATGATCATTTATATATGGTTTATTTTTATTGTGCACCTTACACCTTGAGTTCATAGCATGGCTTCTTGAATCCTTAAGAAACTAAAGTTTAACTTTTTACTTTTTTGTATTGCTTATCAATCACAGGAAAAGAACAAATAGTTTTTTCTATTTTATTTTTATTTTTTTTAATTCTCATCTGCATGGCTTCTCACTCTCCAGCACAATGGCAAAGCAAAAATATACAAATACATCTGCATATTGTATACTATTAACATACATGTCACTTGCACAAACTAAATAGCCTCCTCAATAGCTTTGAGATGAATATCATCATTTAATTTTGCAATATAAACTCCGACACTTCTGATTCAATTTTAAATCAATTCTCTTTGAACATGTATCTATGCAAACTTTTTAGCAGTATTAAGTGATAGAAGACAATGACAATGCATAGCTATTGCTGAATTTCTTCAATTTTTTGAAAAGTTTTTTTTATTACTTGGCTTTAGCTATTAATATGGACAATTTTGTTTATGCTAAAGCATTGAATTTATCCTTGAAGTTGAAATATTTTCCATCCTTCAAAGTCAGATTTGGGAGAGTTTTATATTTGTGAGGATGTATACAGTGAGAATTTATCAATTCTTCAAAGTCATATTTGGCAATGGAAATGACATTAATGGGATTTTTTGAACATGTATTGCAAAGCAATTATGCAATTTTTGATATCGATGATCTAATAGAATTAAGCTCTTAGCTCTGTGTTCATTATCCACTTTAGATTCTACCCATAAAATATCTAGATTATAACTATGGAAATTAGTCTTTCATCATGAAGTCGATCAACGATCAATATCCTCTTCAATGACTTTTATATGGATTTGAATGCTCATGTATATTGTTCATTGCAATAGAAGTTTGTTTCGAACTACTTCTATATGTAAACAACAACTACATTTGTATTGCTCAACTACATTTGTATTGCTCATCAATAATTGTAATTATCATTAAGACCTTTCCACTTTTCATTGTTTTTGATCATCGAATAGTCTACACATAGCCCACTTTAACAATTGTTGTATCTGTAATCTATCTGCTATATCAAAAGCACAATGCTTTGAATATTCTACACATATCCCACTGTAACAATTGTTGTATCTGCAATCTCTCTCCATGATATATTAAAAGCACATTGCTATTTGCAAAAGAAATCTTGCAAGAGTGGACGTTGCCACCAAGTGGCTCTTGTTGATGTAATTTTGTAAGATTTAAACATTAAATAGTTAATTTATATATGCAATTTATATATTCGCGTGTGAGATATAATTTGAATCCTTTTGTACACAATCATTTTGAAGGATAATGAATAAGGGTTCCATCAAAATGCAAAATGTAGTGTTAATTGTTATATACGTTGATGGGCAATGAATACGGATTCCATCAAATGCAATAAATATGGATTCTATCAAAAATGCAATGTTAATTGCTATTATTATTATTATTATTATTATTATTATTATATATGTTGATAGTTAAGATGAATGCTTCTCCCATCCCAATATCTCAAATTCGATGGTATATTTTTCACTGTAAATGGATGATAATATTGTCATATAATCAAGTGCATTACACACTCTTATGAAGCATTGAAATCTTAAGATAAAGTTTGATCATAATTGTTTGATTAGGGTGGTCATCAAATTCCTTCTCTTTTATGATCATATATTATGGATTTTTTTTACAAATACAAATATAATTAAAAATGCATTTTTAACCAAAAGGAGTGGCTAATGTTTTGAGGTTCAAGGTTCTAACACTGGTTCAAAGTGGGAGATCATCTTCATGAGAATTTTTGTTATGATGACATGTTTCTTGTGGGTTTTCTCTAAGGAGTTCTGCTCTTAACTCATAAACAAACACCAAGTTTTGGTGGTTAATTTGATTATAAACAATTAATAAATTAAAAACATTATAATTATATTTTAATAATAGTCACAAAATAACAATATCTCTATATTATTGCTAACAACATATGGTCAATATTATTCGTGTTATTGTTTGCTTGAAATCTTGTTTAGTTTTTTATTTTGATAATAGCAATGTTCATTAATAGTTTCAATATGGAATGACCCTTGATTGAATGTGTTTGGAATGCCAGATTGTTATTCGTCGCAATATTCTAGTATTCAATTCCTAAACAATTGGGGTTGCTTGCCATCACAAACCCCAAATAAATTTTGTGGAATTACCAAGAAACATAATCCATATCAAAACAAATCTTTTGCACACACAGTTACAATAAGTGTATTTTGATATAATACCTTAGTCACCTTTCTACTTGGCATAGAGGATTCTATCTATGCTAATAGTTGTAGATTGTTATGGCTATTGTAGGATTTAATGCCCAGTGACAAAGGAAAACAACGACAAAGGAAGAGTTAGAGATGGAAGTTGTGAGGTACTTTAATTCAAATGGGCAAGTTTATGGATACATTGTTTTTATTCATCTTAACTTCTATCAATTGTCCACATCTCCAAGTAAATAGATCCTTCCTACAAATTTCTACAAATAGAGTAGGACATTGCCACCACTTGGCTCTTGTTTCTAAATTATTTGATTTAAGCAACTCTCCATTTAAAATCCAATTTATAGAAAAAATGTATTTAGAAAAAATATTTTGAAAATCATTTTCAATTTCATCCAACTCATCCTCTAAAGACTTATCGTTCTAGTATTGTTCATAACACTGATGATTAAACGATGAAGATAAATGATATTCATATTTCTCAAAATGAAAAAGATCAACGATATGCTTATCGAAATTTGAAGGACAATTAGTTTGTTTGAAACTTTTAATCTTAAGATCTGTTATCTGCTTAAATGAAGAAGAAAGAATATCATTTATAGAAAGAGGAATTTTTAAATAATTAGAAATTGATGATAAATCCTCTTCATAACACCTTAAATCTTCATTTTCTTTAAAAAATGGATTGTTATGATTAAGTTGAGAAAATGGTAAATGTTCAAAATTAGATTGTGCAAATTGCTCGTTAGACATATAAGAAGTATCAAGACCACGATTTTCTTCAAAAATTTCAGGTTGAGGTTTCAAACAATGAAGAGAAGAAGTGAAACACTCATTGTACCTACATTCATTTGGAAAAGAAAAACCATGGTCAGAATTTGCAACTAATTTTTTTTATGACTACGAAAGATTGAATTTTAGATGCAAAATCTATTTTTTCCAAATTCTGTAAAGCATTTTGAATATTTCTTTTCAGTTTAATAGACATAAATTTGTTGTACAAATCCTTAATTTGTCTATCTAATTGAACAATTTGTGAAAGATTTGGTTCTTCTTTAATAGATTCTTCATCCTATGAAATAAAAGGAGGAAAAAGATATAAAGGGCACCTTTTCAAATCTTTCTAAAGCTCTTGGGCCTCCTTACATGCTTTATTAAAATTTGTTGTCCCTTCTCGGAAAATAAACAATGTCACTGTCTTAGTAAGAGATCTAACATACTAGTGAAAAATGAGTGGTAATGAAGGTCTATGATCCTCGTGCAAGATATAATACACTTGTTGGAAATGTGTGTTGAAATCTCGGATTGATTCTCCATCATGTACTCACATTTGACTCAAATTTTGACAAATTTCAGTTGGATCATAATCTTCAAAAGCATCAATAAAAACATTTTTAAATTCTGACTAGCTATGAATTACATTAAGAGGGAAAAGGTGAACCAATTGGAAATTTTACCTTCAAAGGTGGAAGGAAATAATTTGTAACCTACATCATCATGAACAACGTTTAGTAAACAAAAAATAGATTCATATCTCCTAACATGTTCATTTACTGAAAGATTCCCTTCACCATTACATTTCAGCAAAAGATCAAATTCCTTCTTTGGAAGTTCATGCAAAGGTCCTTGTAGGATCAAATCAGTATGATACTCCCACACATGGATTTGGGAGAGAGCCATGGAAACATAAACTAGACATAGATTATAGCTCTACTTAGGGATACCTGCCAAAGGTGGTGGCCCTCCTTCAAGTGCCATTTTGTTGACCGAAAAATATGCACTATGGTCAACAAAGGGGTGACAGCCCAAACTGGGGGTGTTGAGAAACCCCTAGTCGTTTGATGTGGTTGTACCTGACGGGTTTAACGGATCCGTTGGCCAACTAACTCTAATCTATCCTAGTAAACTAATATAAAGTAAACAAACAACTAACCCAATCTAAATCAACTAATAGTAAAATAATCTAACTAAACAAAGTAAAATAATCTAAACTAGATATATACAATATATGTACTAAAAATGTAATATATACCAGATGTACAAATTTACAAAAAATGCTTTTTGGACAGTCCCAAGAATGACCTAGAAGGTTGCAGCTAAAACAACTGTAGAATCCAGAAAATATCAGCTACAGAATGTTAAACATAGAGTTAAAAAATTAACTAAGTTAGTAAAATAATATAATTCCTATACCGCAGGATCAAAAATGATTTAACTGGTAACTGATTTGCATTCACATTTAACATAAAATTCTATTATATTCTGCAGATTAGAAACATCTAATGAGCAAAAACAAATAGATATTTTTATATTTGTTAGAATACCCAAATTGTAATGAAAGCACAATTACATAACAATTTAAGATCTAAAACTTATGTAAAAATAACAAACCAACTAAAATATCAATTCAGTTTGCACTTTAAAAAAAGAAATAAAGAAATATGAGATCATTTTGATTTCTGAAATATATTTCGTTATCAATTTATTCTACATATTATAATCAAAAGAAAAATGATACTAAGCCATCATAAATACAATCATAACAAGCCAATTTCAACTTTCTTTGTAAAATGCACAGAGAATTGATACTGGAAATTGAGAATGGTATACTAGCAATAACGTAACTGTAGATCTTAATAGACACAATCGTTGTATAGCCTTCAGATAAATGGTGTAAATGCACTGACAATTTTATTTAATGAACCTGGACAAAGCGATGAGCATTGAAATTGAAACATAACATAAATCTTGTACCGAAAAAAAAACATTTACATATATGTTTTACAAAAAGGATCAACTTTATTGTTTGTATACATAGAATCTGCACCATTCCCGTTTTGATGTAGCAGTGGTAGCGTCTCCTATCTTTTTCTCTTTGAAAAACATAGTTGATGAGAGAAAAGATTATAAAAGAAGAAATACATCCTTCCTTCGAATGCATATATCGCTCCCCCGAGATTGACAGCTCCGAGTATTTAAATAGAGGATCAACTCCTTTCTCCCCTTTGTTGTCTTGTTTTCATTGGTAACTAGCACATTTTAATTATGAGTCTCTTTTTAGCATAGAATGATGGGTACCATCATTTTATAAGGGGGAAGGAATGATACGACTTTTAGGGGGCATATAGTCTAAGTTTGTATGTATAAGTCATAAAAGAATTAAATAGAGAGGCCACCCTCTCTCAGCTATCATAAAAGCATTAAATGGAGAGGCCACCCTCTCCCATCCATGGTTTTGGAATCTTCCATGCAACCCACACTTTACAATACACCCATCCATGGTATTTGGTATCCCATGTTTTTGTTCCATGGTATGGCTTCAAGGCACATTGTAATGATATTATATAAAGGGCTTTATGCCTTTTCAATAAAGAAAGCTATTATTTTTGGCAGCCCACTTTTCTCTTATTTTATTGAATTATTATTGGGTTGTTGGTTCTAAGTTCCTTTCTTAGTATAGTTTGAGAGGTGAGGCTCAAAGAACCCTCTTTGAGCTTCACCCCTCCATGTGGCATATTTACTCTATGTTTCTCTGTCTAGGCTTTTCACACCCCAAATCTCACTGATGTGTCTTTCTCACAGTTGATCCATAGTCCACTTCAGCTTTGAGGCTATCTCTTCTCCTCCTCTCTCGACATTCAAGTCTTACGGGTATCAGCCCCCAAGATCCGAATCAATTGGTATTATAACAAATATTTTGAAATTGCCCTATATTGTGATGCACACATTACATTTTATGAGAACAAGTGATTTTCATAAATTCTTTCATCACACTACCTTTCAGGAATAGTCCAATGTACATGTTTCATTATAGAGCTCATGAGAGCTTGTTCTTATATTAACAATGTTGAATTTCTTCTTTACTCTAATTAAAATAAAGATGGAATTTTGATCTTTTCGATTAGGGTTGATCCACTCCTTATAATATCTTAATTTTCTCTTATGTTGTAATTCTTTATCTCTCTAATTCTTTATTTACGTGTTGTTTTGAGTAGAATATGAAGCAATCTTAGGAAGCCTCTTGTCTCCCAAGTTATTTATTTTGTTCTTGTACATTAGGTACCTCGTCATAGCTATGCTCTCAATGAAGCACACATTTGCTTTGAAGAGAATAGAATATGATGTATTCCCTTTAATTTTGAGATTATATATTATACCTTTCATATATTAATTTATATATATATTTTAAATAGTTTTGTAATAATAGATAGAATGCACTATTAAAAAGTTGTTTTTCTTTTTAAAAAAAAACCTTTAGCCTAATTTTCAATAAAAAATTATATATTATTTTATTATTATTAAATTTATTATTTTCCAATCATCTCCATGCAAAATAACATAAACTACATACGTTAAAAAAATGATTATATATATATAATATATATATATATATATATATAATAGTATATATATATATAATATATATGAGTATTACTCGATATATCAATGGAATATTCTATGAAAAGATATCTCTCCATTAATTCAAAAGATAACAATCTATTTGTTCCTCACCATTATTAAGATCGATCTTTGATGTTAAAAGGCATATAGTCCATCTCGACTTTTATCCCAAGAAAGATACCTCTCCTTATTTCAAAAAATAGCATCAATTTAAGTATTGTTAAATCTCTCTTTTTATTTGGAACATAAAGTTCCTCACCATTATTGAGGTCGAATCTTTGTTCTGTCAATATTCGATCATATAATATAAATAGTTTTGGCTTTGCTTTCGTTTTTTATTGTGGGAATGCTTTATTTCTCGTTCGTGTTGTATACTATTCCGTTTTTGTAGCTATGGTTCTTTTCTGCGAGACAAGGCTCTGACATGGAATCACCTCCAGAGAAGAGTTGGGAGGATGTGCCTTGTGCAACACAGCTGAAAATTTTAACTAACATCTTATAGTTATTTGTAAATTCCTCAATTCAGATATCAAAAGAAAATTGAAGTTTTTTTGAAACACAAAACCAATTGGAGGGGAAAAGATAGTTCAAGAATGTTTGAAAATATGGATCCTCAACCCACATTATAATAATTTCAAAAGTCTCCCTTTAATTATATAAAAATTTTAGTTAAACATGTGATGTTTTTAAAATTGGACCATGCCTTAAGGCACAAACCATTTACTCTCGTAACCCATGTATCAATGGCCATGAATTCTTGAAAAGTTATATAATATAACTGTTGCCCAGTGATTTTAACTCTTGTGTGCCAGATCATACCAACACGTTCAATTGCACCTCCCTATGGATGAGCATTGAGTCAAAGTTTTAAAATTCCAGGCAAGCCTATTACTTTTTTTTTTTTTTTGTTGCTTGGAGAGGATTTAATTCCATGTTTATTATAATTCGGCTATCAGTTTAATCAAATCCTTTTTAAAAATAGTTTATTATAATCTGGCTATCACTTTAATCAACTCCTTTTGAAAAATACTTTATTATTACTTTAATCCAATCTTTCTTTAAAATGATTTATTATAATTTAACAATTACTTTAATCAAATATTTTTTTAAATGATTTATTATAATTTAGCAATTACTTTAATCAAATATTTTTTTAAAATATTTCATAATTGCTTTAGTTCAATCCACTTTTAAAATATTTTATTATGATTGCAGGTATGGGCTTTAAACAAATATATAAAATTTTTTGCATATTTGTTAATGAGAAGAAACAATTACTTTATTACTTTAACCTTTGTTTATTTAAAACTATTATATTAATATTTGATTATTATTTCTTTAATATATTAAATATTTATTATTTAGTTATTATTAAATTATTATTTATTTTATACTAAATATTTATTATTTAATTATAAGTTATCTTTGCGTAGGTTTAGGATATCCCTAATCCGCGTCACAAGATTTTTAGTCACGTTTCGATCTCTCAAAGGGATCATCATCAGAAAAACTAGAGCTCAAGAAAAATTATTTGGTTAACTTACTCTTAAATAATAGAATAGGGTTTTGTTCATTGTAGTATCATGTTGGGTGGTGTTTAATTTTATTCTTTAATAGGTTGTGTAATAGAGGGTTCCATGATTTGCTAATTTGCTAATTTTTAGTATTATTAGATTTTTTTATATTTTTTAATTAAAATAAATAATAAATTGTAATTAATTATGATAGTTATTAACATTCTCTGTAATTAATAATAAAATATTTTAAAATTATATGTGAGATGTAGAACATTTGGTGGTGGGGTATGGTTAAGACACCCCCTAAGCGGAAAGGTCACCGGTTCTAATCTCGTGGATACTAAAAAATCTAACCATGTTAAGGGTTGGTGTGGTCCAGGCCGAGTGCGATCCCCGAGTGATTTTGACGACTTAGATGCCCCTGGTTACGTGGTAAACTTAGCCAAAGGCAAACTTGCTAGTCAAGAAGGTTCCACCACTTTGCCAACAAAAAAAACAAATATTTTAAAATTGCTCTTTAATGTGGGTGTATGTATGGTATTTTATGACAAAGCGATTTTCATTTTCAATTGTCTCATTATCATAAGGATGACAAATTCTTTCATTCCATGATGTTTTTTTTGAGGATTTGTTTAGTGCCCTCTTACGAGAGTTTCTTCTTATTTTAAAGAATGCTGATTTTAATTTTCTTCTTTGCACTAGTTACAACATAAAGATACTTTAATCTCCTAGATTATGGCTGATCACCCTTTTCATAAATTCATAAATATCTTAATTTTCTCTTCACTTTAAATTTAGATGTAATAATACTTTTATTATTAATCACTATTTTGTATGCAATTTTTTAGTCAAGATATAGAATCTTTTATGCCAACCTTGATTAAGTTGTAGGTTGTATTAACATTAAGTACCTAATCAAAGCCATGCTTTCAATGAAGCATAGATTGTTTTTTATGAAAAGAATAAGAATAGGATAT
Organism: Larix kaempferi; assembly: GCA_027924585.1. Classification (NCBI taxonomy): domain Eukaryota; kingdom Viridiplantae; phylum Streptophyta; class Pinopsida; order Pinales; family Pinaceae; genus Larix; species Larix kaempferi. The sequence continues at coordinate 7,807,531 of BSBM01000698.1, forward strand.
ATTACTTTAATTTTGAGATTATTTATTTAAAATACTTTTAATTTTACTCTATCTTTCTCCACAATTTTTTAAAAATAATCAATCCCAAACTTCATATCTATATCTATATAAAATAACAAAAATATCTTTATATATTATTTTCTCAAAAAAATAATCAACTGCAAACTTCACATACATATACAATAATAAAACACACATAAAAATTAATAAGAATGACTTTTTATGTATCATTTATAATGATATTTAAAATGATTTAATAATAATTAAATAGATATCCATCTAATTCAAATAAAAAATTATAATACTTTATTTTTTATTATGTAAATTATCTTCCAATCATCGTTGAAAAAAGAAAGGAGCTACATAGTTTTTTTAATCGCATAGAAAATTGTCTATATAATGGGCTTACTCTTTGAATATTTTCGAGAGATGTAAAAAATATGAACTCCATTCAATACTTTAAAATAGATATATAGTGATCTCGACTTTGTCGTGCGAAAGATATCTCTCCATTGTTTCAAAAAGATAGCATCTCTCTTTTTATTTGGTACATAAAATTCCTCACCCGTTATTTAGGTCGATCTTTGTTTTTGTCAATATTCGATCCTATAATATAATATCTTATATTATTATTATATGATAAAAATACCTATAACCTGTCACGTGGTTTGCTCCATGGCTTCATTGAGATACTCCATCATTACCCTTTGGCCTTTAGTACTTACATATTCTTATATATATAATTTTAATTCTAGCTTGGGTGTTAAGGTTGGGAAAGCTTCCGAAAATTCATTTCTTAATGCTGTAAAGAAAGCACGGGCAAAAGAAAAGTGGAAAATGCTATTTAAAGTAATAAATTATGTAAGCGAAACAACAAACTAAAAGGAAATAATATAAGTTCTGAATCAAAAGGATTTAGGTGATCACAGATGAATCACACCTAGTAAATAAATATGAAAAAAAATTACTTTATCAAAGATTCTCATAATTTTAATTTTTTATTATTTATGAGATAAAGTAAAACAACCTACTTAGTAAAACATAACTAAAACTACTCAAGAGAAAAATGAATGTTTTATGCTTTATTTCTAAAAGAAAAAAAAAGAAAAGAAAGCGAAAAGACCATGGTATAGTATGTGCTTAAAAATATTTGTGTGAGAGCCTACATATTATAAATATCAAAGATTTTCACTCATAAAATCTTTGCCAAATAGGAGATAATCCTCCTTGTTTAAATAACAATTGATGGGTTCAGTTGAATACCCCTGGCAACAAATAAAAAAAAGAAAACATGACAATATGTCAAGAATAAATGTAAAAAATAGTTGTATAGGTGGATACACTTACATCATTAATATTCAAGTATCAAATTCATGCCAAAAACTTAGGCATCATGTTTTTCAATCTCCACCTTATGTTAAGTTTGTGAATTCCCAATATTAATTTAAGTTTATCCAATCCGTGTTTTGGAAGAGCTTTGGTAAAATATCAGCAAGTTGATCTTCAGATTAACAAAATTCAAAAGATATAAATTGTTTTTTTACAAGATCTCGAATATCGATATGTTTGTTTATGTTGTGGAATATTGGATTCTTTGTCATAGAGATTGTAGTTTGATTGCTACAATAAATTTTGGTGGGATTACAAATTTTCATTCCAAGCCTTCTAATAGCCTTGCCATTCAAATCACTTGTGTGCTTGTTGATGCTACTACAAAATATTATACTTCAGTTGTAGATAAAGAAACAATGGATTTCTTTTTACTGTTCCAAGAAACAAGATTTCCTCCAAATAGAAAAGCATACCTTGAATTACTATTTTGATCATCCAAGTTACGTGCCCAATCTGCATCTGTGTTTGCTACAAAATTTGAGTCATTAACAACACTATAAAATAATCCAAAAAATTTAGTACCACTTACATATATGAGAATTATTTTGGTTTCCCGCCCATGAGACTCATGAGGTTGATGCACGAACCTTGCAACTAGACTCACATCACATATAATGTATGGTCCAGTGGTCATCATATACATAAGCTTGCCAATCATAGATCTATAAAGAATTGAATTACAATTCATCTTCCTTCATCAATTTACTCCTAACAACAAGAGGAGTTCTCACTGATTTACAACCTTGCATGTTAAGCCTCTTCAACAAGTCTCAACATATTTATATTGCTTAATGGATATGCCTGTAGCTGTTCGTTTGATTTTCATGCCAAAAAATTTATTGCATTTATCCCAAATTAGATATCTCAAATTTAGATTTAATTGTTTCTTTAAACTCTTTCACAAGTGAGAATGAGGTTCCCATAAATATTAAGTCATTTGATCCAAGAATGATAAGCAAAGAATGATAAAATTTGATCCAACAAACTTTTTGTAGATGCCACTCTAGGAAGAACATTTAACAAAACCCTGGTCATGAAGATAGTTATCTATTCTAGAGTACCGAGCTCTAGGGGCTTGTTTAAAACCTTAAAATGCCCTTTTAAGTTTATAAACCTTACCTTCACTACCTTTAGCAATAAATCCTTGTGGTTGTTCAACATAAACTTCTTCCTTCAAATATCCATTTAAGAAAGCATATTTAACATATTTGATGAACTATTAACTTTAACTGAGATGTAATGGAAATAAAAGTTCTTTATAGTTTCCATTCTTTCTATAGGAGCAATCTCCTCATAATCAATGCCTTTTTTTGCACATATATATATATATATATTTTGAGTAAGATGGATTTTTTAATTCTATTAAAATAAAGGGAAAAGAGTTACATATAGTACAAAAAAGTGGGACATGCAGGTGCTCCTCTTTAGGGAAAACAAAGCCACCTGAAGCCTATGCAAGATATTGCATAAGATTTCATAACTTGAAAAATCCTTAAGCGTGAAATGCCAGATAGAGAATAGGGATTTACATCAAAATTGTTGCTTTGCTGAGATTTATACTAGAAGAGTAGAATAAAAAGAGAGAGCTTTGCTAAGATTAACACTAAGAGAAGAGAGCAGTAAACGAGTTGAGATCTGAGAGAAAGGATTCGTGACCAAAAAACAATAGGCTTGGGCCTAACTGAACCAAGCAGAAGCCAAAAACAGAGGGGTCTTAGAATGAGGCACCTTACCACACCAAGGGTCCAAACAAAGATACCTAATCTTTGTCGATGATGACAAGCTTCTGAAGGTGAGGATCCAACTGCTTCTTGACCTAGCTGACATTCTCTTCGTAAACCTTGGTTACCTCAAACCAATATCCCATGATTTTGACCAAAGGTCTTTCTTGGTTTTGATGATATTTAGTCGGGATGGTATTTTTTCCATGGAATTAATCCTTTGCAAAATTTGCTCAAGCTGATTCTGATGGTCCTTGGATTTTTCGTCCCTTTCCTCCATCGATTTGCCAATAAGGGTCTTCATAGATCAATAGAGGTCCAAGTTGTGGTTGAAGAGATTCATTTGGATCCTGGAATGCTTAGGATCAATTATCCAGTCCACAAAGGCATCAAACTTCTGATTTTCAACTTGGGCTCCCTTGGAAGTAAGAATTTTTGACTCCATATTCTCTATGTCCTCTTGAACATTCACGCCTATATTTTTCGTGAAAGAAATTGGTTGTGTGACAGGCCCTCTTAATATCATGGGACTTGTCTATTCCATAGGTTTCCAGGCCGGGCTTGCAAATTCTTTTGGTTCGCAATTGATTACGATGATGAGAGGGGCCTTCCGCTTGCTCAAAAATCTTGTAGTATTCATTGTCGAAGGACCATAGCCCTTGCTTATTTTCAATAGAAAGCAACCATGAGAAAAAGTCCTCTAGAATATACCATGAAGAATGCGTGAGGCAGAGTGAGCCAGAATTGATCAGAGGACAAATACTGAGAAGGATGAACTTGGCTGCAAAGTAGGGAGGGGAATTTAAGCGGGAGGGACATAGGGTAGGAATCATTAAGAGGATCTTACAAACGTGAATAGTCAGGGGTAACGATCTAACCAGATCACGTGGGATTAAATGAGAAATAAATTCCATGAGTGGAAAGTACGAGGTGGAGATCCGAAATCTGAGTACCAAGAATGGGAAGAAGTGAGGCAAATTTAAGGTGAGGTGGTTAAATAATGGGAGAAGGTACATGTTGATCATCCTTGCTTGTCCTTCTCCAAGAATCATGAATTCGCGACTGATGAAACATGTCCTCCTTGTGGCTTCTCTCATTCTTTTCCTGACGTCAGTGAGATGGTGAGAGCTAGCCATTTGGCCGAAAAGGAGTTATCTGTCGTTTACCTGAATTTGATATTTGAGCATCTGTATGATACCGAAAAAATGGGAGAAGTGCTAGTGGGAACTGTAATGATTAGATGATGTGGGAATTCCTTGAGGGTTTCGACAATCCTTGCTGGCAATGGCTCAAAATTTTGTCCCCCACTTCTGGTGATCAATAGAGGAGTCTACTATCTATAGTTCTCCTTCTATATTGCTTATGCCTATGTTATCCAACATGTCAACCAACTGGTTACCTTGTTTGGTGACATGGGAAGGGGTGGCAATGATGAGTCTAGGAAGAAGCTCTGCCATCTCCTCCATTCCATATGTCATTCTCCATTTGCTGGTAATTTTCCCAATTTTAGAACCTTGAATGATTTTGCTAGTGGATGTGATGAGGATTTGAGAATCCCCTTCAATGATTAGTTTGGTGAGATATTTATCTAGGGCCATACGAATTTCAGATAGTAAGGCTTGTATTTTTACAACATTGTTGGTTACGGTGCCTAGGGAACCCATGAAGATCTAGAGGATGCCACCTTTTTTTACTACACAAAACTCTCCTATAACCAGTCGGGCCAGGATTACCTCTGGAGGCACCATCAAAATTTAGTTTGCAGAAATACTTGCGAGAAGCAGACCAAGACAAATTACTTTGGGGATACATATTTTCGAGAGCAGTCAAGTTACATTGAATGTTGATGAACATATTCCAGTTATTCCATATGATTTGTTCCTGAGCCTCACACTGCTTGTCTGTATTGGACGAAGGAGTTTGATTGAGGGTTTATTAAACAATGGATTGAAGGGTGCTCCAGATTTGCTCAAAGTTTTGCTTTTCTCCCTTAAATATTCTTATGTTGCGCTCCTTCCATATTGACTAGATGATGAAGCCTGGGATGAGGTTCCATATCTATTGAGAATTTTATTGTGGAAAGGATTAGTTCTCCAGTTAGCCATAGTTTTTCGAATGGAGCCTGCATCTTTGCTTAATTGTCTGAAGAGGCTGGCCGCTTTGTCCCAAAAATTGGCTATGGAGAGGCAGTTGATGAGTAGGTGGTTTAGATATTCCTGGTGCATATTATAGAGGTAGCATTTGGAGGGGCCAATGAAGCCTCTTCGTAAGAGTTTATCCCAGGTGGGTATCTTGTCGTGAATAACTAACCATAAGAACATAGAAATTTTGGGCCAGAAGTTTCCTTTCCATATTTTTTTTCAAATGGGCTCATCTTGTTGGTTACAGATTCCTGATGCTATATTGTAAGATTCTCTGATAGTGAAGGTACTTGATGGATTGTAACCCCATTTCAATTGATCTTTGCCTTTATTTTTTTTAAAATTTTTCTACATTGAAGCTGATTGCAAAGTGAATCCCTACCACGATCTTCCGAGCTCGAGTTTTAGTGATCTATGTTAATCCATTGTTTCCATGCACTAGAACTATTGTTTATCTTCCAGTAGTCAGAAATGATTTTCTTGTCTCTTAAAGCAGGGTGTTTGATAAGATATGATAACTCTGGATGATTGATAAGAGGGGGGAGTTGCTTCCAGGCATCTTCTTAGAAGAGAGTATGCTTTCCTTCTTTGATTTACCAAAAACTATGAGTTCTGTTGGAATCTATTTAATACCGAGAGGGGGGGTGAATTAGTATTATTGTAGTTATGAATTTTTTTTAACTTAACTAAATATTCTTGATATTTAATTATGCATCCACCATAAATAAAACATTCAACATCACATGAGCATAATACATAGAACACACATAATTTTTACATGGAAACCCAAATGGGATAAAACCACAGAATGCTCTCTTATAATAAAAGATTACATTCGAGGAAGCACCAACTTCCTAAGTTCTCCAGCACAAACTAGAAGGAGGCACCGAACCCCTGGTTTTACAGGCACCGACCTGAAGGAAGCACCAAATCCTTGAGTTCTCCAGTACCAACTGGAAGGAGGCTACGACCCCTTGCTCCTTTCCCCATCCCGCTGCCCAGATATATAATAAAATATATTGCATTGTTGAATTTATGATCCGTGCAAACTTTAGATAAACTGTTGTTCTTTATGTTGTGTGCACCTTTTGTATGCTATAATATTGTTGTCACTGAGCTGCATACATCATTTTACTTCACACTCAAAATTTCACTTCAACTGACGTCACACTTCATATGCTGTGTGCAACTTCTGTATGTTGTAATATTGTTGTCACTATGCTGCATACATCACTTGACTTCACACTCAACACTTCACTACAACTGACGTCACATTTCATATGCTGTGTGCAACTTCATCTAATTCTATAGTTTGTGCCAAGGTTCAATATTCCATTCTGCTACCGCACATTTGCAATCTCAACTAATACTGCGCATCAACTAATAATTTGTTGTTCTAACTTTGTTCATCTGTATCCAATGGAATTACGCACCTTTAGAGATATGTCCATTCTGTCTTGCTGCAACACTCTTCAGATAATATGTGACCTTCTATGCATCATATGATTTGTCCTTTTTGTTTAACGCATTTATCTTAGATCATCCTCATCATGACGCACATCTTTGACTGTGCTGCAACTCTGTCTTTGCACATCAGATGAACTGCCTTACTTTTCACACATCAAATCAGTCTGAGTGCATCATATAAACTTCTTCACTTCGTGTATCACAAGATATACTTCAAATCTGTCTGTGCGCTTTTTTTTTAGAACATCTGTGAATGTTTGCGATACTGTCATTCAGTCCTCATGCACTTACGCATCTTATGTAATTCTTCCTTTCTGTCTTCGTGCAATTGTCACAGATCTACAACATCATTTTGCACACCATCAACTATTCCATTACTCTGCTTGTGCACACTCGAATCTCTTCTAGATCATCCTGTTCTGGTTCCATGAGCCCTTGATGCCCTGAATATAAGAAGCTTGATAAATTTGTATCTTCCAGCTTTCGACTTACAAGCTCTTCATCCTTGCTCTCAAGCCTACTTCAAATCTCCAATTCGCTTATTATATATACTTGTCATGCGCAGATTGTATGTCCAAAAGTTGGTTATGGCTTTCCTTCTTATTTGATTTATGGTTCATGCTTCCGCTACTTGTCATGTTCTATGCCATTGAGGTGTCATCTCTTGTGGATATTGCGCATACATGGTCCTTTCCTTAGTGGGAATTTTATCGTTGTGGCGTGGTCTTTTTCCCTTGATTTACCATTTCTTGTGGGACTTGCGCACTTGACATATTTAACTGCTACATTCTTCTTGGTACTTGTGCGAGCTTCAACAATTGAAATCTTCTTCCAACTAGTGAGACTTGAGCGCTTTCGAGACTTGCATAACTGTTTGACCATTTCTTGTTCTGAGCTGCTTGTGCACTCTCAAACCTTGTCCAATAAACTCTTTGTCTTGCTTGCGCACACCTAAACCTTTTCCAACCAACTCTTGGTTTGATTGGGAACTTCTGAACTTTTATCCACCAACTCTTTGGATTTTACCTTGAAGGACTATGACTGGGTGGACTTGAGACCTGCTCATGTACCACATGTACTGGATGTATTCCTTATGTACTTCTTCAAACTGGATATGCTTGATGTACCTCTGAATATACTTCTTTAGACTGGCATCCATGTATTTCTTCATCTTGCTTGCACATATACTTCTTCAAAGTGGCTTCCATATACTTCTTCAAATTGGCACAATAATACTGAATCCTCTTTGAAATTAGTTGACATCAATGAAAACCAAAGTTCAACAAGTTCTGATGAGATCTTGTTGTGCCCAGGCAGAGTTCCATATGATGGAACCTCTTCTGCCTCATGTGACTCTTATTAGGTTTTCTGTGAGGCTAGGGATCTCGTACTTGTCCCTCCATATTGTATCCCAGGGGGAGAGGGGTCAAGTGACTAGGTTTCACCAAGTTTTAGCAAAGAGGACCTTATTAAGGATCTTTGGATCTTGGAGGCCTATTCCTCCATGGGGCTTAGGCTTGAAAAATTTATCGCAGGCAACCAGATCCCACTTATGAGAATTGAGAGAGCCATTCTAGAGAAAATTTATTTGGAGTTTCCTGAATTTCTTGAGAATGTTTTTGGGTGTAGCCATAATAGAGAAGAGGTAGAGAGGCATTGCTTGGAGCATCGAGTTTAAGAGGACAAATCTCACTGGTAAGTTAAGTGGTCTAAATGTCTAATTGGAGAGCTTATGGCCGAGGGAGGAGAGAAAGGATTCCTAGGAGACATTTCTGAGGATGTTCTCCACCAGGGGTGTTTGCAGACAATTGGTTAATGAAGACAAAAACTGATCTCTCTAGTCTAAATGGTTTAGATCTAGAACAAAACGAGTACACAATATAACTATCCTTCCTAGTTAGACTAAATTGCAAGGTAGATTGGAAAGCAAGTTACCTCATAAGAGCAATTCCTTTCTCCTTGTTTGATCTACTTCCAGTTCCTCGATCTCTAGTTGCAAAACAAGAAGGAGAAAGTGAAACAAACAAACAATATGAAAGCATATGGTTATGAATCTAACTAGATCAACAATCAACTAGGTCAATCCTAAACATTATACACATAACAAGTTTATGGAAATATATTTATATTAAATGCAATTTGCAACAAATACAAATTAGGGAAATTACAACCAATGCCTTGACGTTGTAACACCAACTCAAGTGATTTTTCCTCAAAGATCAAATTCTTCTATCCTTCTAGCCTCCTCTAGATGAAGAGGGTACCGTAGCCAAATTACACCAGCATATGGATACTTTATCCTTCCTCCCTTCACAATGGAGAGAGGGGTCATATATATAATCCAAAAAGGGATAAGATAGGTTGAGGATTTAGGGGATAAGTATAAGGGATCATCCCACTAGGTGAGGGGATCGACACCCACCTTCCCAGGTATATAGGGATAAGCTTCTATGGCATCCAAGCTTCGAGAATTCGCTTGAAGCTTCTCTTTATCCACTTTAACCAATAGAGACGTGACTTGCACATGGGAAATCTGCGTCATTGGAAGGTCAACGCACCTTGTGCAAGAGAAGCAAACATCACCGACGCGCTCTGCTAATGTGCAGAGCCCATCACCTTAATCCTAACGCACCTTGCCAGAGAACAGGGCACGTCGGGGTGACTACAAAGGTTAAGAAAATGCACATCAACACTTCTCTTGGTCTTTCAACCCAGGTAGCCCATGTACTTTAGGAAACAAAGCATATAAAGGACACAAAAACTATCATGATGATATTTTGGTGTAACAAAATGCCCCCCAAATCATGAAGCTGGTAAAAGAGAATGATTGAAATGCTTTGAAATATGCAGGATTAAGGCAAAGATCATTGGTTGGAGTAACAAACAAAGACTTATGCAATACAACTGAATCTGAGATACATGTCTCAAATGACTCATAACATGGCTACCAACCAATACGATGCAGATCCACGGTAGTAAATACCGACTGAACACAATCATGGCTACTAGACACAAGCGTAGATCCATGATGATATGATAACACAACCACGAACAATACAAAGTGGATCTGTGTGATACGACTAAAAAAATATCCATCGCAACCTGGGTGAGATACATGACTTAACCTAGGGTATTCAATCTGAACTCGAAATGATACTAATCTAACAATGTGATTACAATGTTTTGAAGGCGAACATGGTAGAAACCACTTTATTACCTATCATTAATGTATATCGTTAACAAGCATGAGGTAAATCATCACTGATGTCAGTGATTCCCAAGGTACCATAGTACATACCACTGAATGTGAATCAATGAGTTGAGGTTGAACACTCAGTGGAATCTTTCAATTAGAAGTCAATGATGTGAACTTACTGTTGACAACGAGGTAACCTGTCATTGAGGCATGCAGGCCCAAGGTACTTGATTGGTTTCTAGATTTAATCCTTGGAAAATGTGTTGAATTCTATAAGAAAAAACCCGTTGAAGGAGGGCCATGATGTTTCCCCCATCATCGACACGAAAAACGATCAAATATGTTTTGGAGAAAATAGGACTGTAGGGCAATGTTTGATACTGACTCATGGGTGACCGACATAATATAAGGTATAATGACTGCAAAAAATTGACTCAATGAATAGACTCCTCTTGAACATGGAATGAAATGGCTTGACAACATTGACATGGCGAGATTGACACCTAGACCTAATGCAACTGATGATGGAAGCATTCTTTGGATGACCCAAAGGAGTAAAGGAACTCAGGGAATGGGTGATGCTCGAGGGAAAGCTGATGACCCAAGCAATTTGAATGAAATTCAAACGAGCGCCATGTTCAAGAGTGACTAAGTACTTCCATGATTACAAATAATGCAAACGCTTCCCATTATTCCCCATCATGATTGATGCATACCTATTTGTTTTTTAATGAGCCGTGAGGTGGATAACAGATGCTCGATATAGCTCATCCTTCAGATGAGTCCAATCTCAAATATTTTAAGAAATTGAGATAGGAGGGGTTCGTCCCAATAAGGGCCCTTCAATGTCAGATTTTAACAAGTCCAGAGAAGGAAAACTCGGCATAATTTCATATTTAGAGAGTCTAAAAAGAACTAACAAAGACTCCAGATGGTTCTTTTTCGTAAAAGTTAGTCTCCTTATCCGAAAAAGGATAAAACAATATGAGAGAGAACTCTTCTAGTTAGGATTAATCGGAGCGCTCCTTTTTCGTAAATAGTCCTTCTGGTCCAAAAAAGGGGTAAACTATCCCTAGAAAGACAACCTTTCAAATACTTTTACAAGCGTGAAAGAATCAAGTTCGCTTGACAATAGTTTCCTATTTAGGGAGTCTGAAAAGAGCTTAAAGAGGACTCCATGGGGGTTCCTTTTTCATGGGAGTTTTACGATCCCGAAAAAGAGGTAAACCATAACTTGATAACTTATTCTCATAGTTTTACGAGCACGAGAAGGAACAAAGAGTGAGCTCGATGTGGTTAATAATTTATTTTAACGAGCGTGATGATGACATAAAAAAAACAATCAAAGACTCGTTCACACTTGATGACAAGTATGAACAATGCATGATGGTCACCAACATTGTTAAAACACCAGTTTTTATCTGCAAGCTCCATAAACTAAGTTAGAATTTGTTATGAGGTTTTAAAATGCAAAAATGACACCAACTATAGTAAAAAACCCATAAAAGACAAATCAATAAAGGAATATTCCATTTCTTTTATATAAAAAATTGAAATAGTAAAAACTATTTACCAATTGTTTTACCACATTTGACTAGTGAAAAACCTCTTTGGAGCCCTTTTTTCCAATGTCGATTGCGGACACTACGATCAATTGTTTCATGCCCCCTTAGTTGCAAGTAGGCCTCTATCTTATGCTTTACCTTTTCAATGGATTAATTTTTTATTTAAGTGTTATTTTTAGGGTTTTTTGGATTCAAAATGAAGGGGATTGCATGTTCCTTGGGGAACGCGCTTTCCCCTTGCAGGAAGTGCATCGAGAGGCGTTTGACACACTTTCCCCATGGAAGAGGCGTGTCGCCGGGTGCATCGGCGCAGTTCCACAACTAAATTTAAAAAATGGGGCCAAAAAGACCCAATCCAATGCCATGATATGGACCTAATAGTTGTTTAATTCATGTTTATTTAAACTTCATCCAATACAATGGTCCAGTGGAAACAAAGAGAGCATGAACTCGAATATTCCCAAGCGACGAATGACCCATATTCGATGAACGCTTTGTAAAGATGTGGACTCTTAAAATTCTTCCATCTACAGGGCATGAGGGCCCAAGTACAACTGCTAGATTACCTGATCAGGCTATGGGACCTAGATCAACAACATTTCAGAGTAGGTGCCCACATCCTCTCCTTGGATGTGGAAGATATTTATTTCCTGACAAGGTTATCGAGATGGGGAGCCCCAATCTCACTATCCGAGGCACATGGTAGTGATTAGTCGACAGGGAGTCCGGTGGCACAGTTCTGTACACCAGGGACATAGATGCTTGCTGGGAAGATTCCCATCAAGAACATACGAGATCGACCCTTGAGAACTATACTTTTCACTATTGAGAGGGTGGCGGGAAACATGTTTGCTCATCAGGCCACCAAGGCCCACATGCTATATGCCATTGAGTGTATGGCACCGACAGTCTTCAACTGGTGTGAGGGACTCCTCGCAAATCTCAAGGATCATCTCACCAAGTGCTGAAGGGGTGAGCTGAAGCAGTTTGGATATGGATCCATCATGGTCTCGTTATTCCTAGAGCGGTTTCCACTGCTGAGACCATAGGTTGAGTTGGACGATCTCGATTCGCAAGATCAACATATGGTATGATGGTCGGAGGTTATGGCCCGTCATGGAGGCGGAGGACCTATCATCAGTTATGGGCCCACCTTCTTCAGGTGGATCCATGGACAACTCCTCATGATTGAGGATTACGCATATGTAGGTACTGAATTTAGGGGAGACCCGGACCTAGCTCTTCCAGAGGGGGAGTAGTGGGGAGATATTGGTAAGAACGAAACTCTTGTTTTTTTACACATTTGATGTTTTTTTAATGTTTTTGTGTATTAATGATAGTTCATACATGTTTTATGCAGATGTTGGCCCATCTAGACCAGTAGGTTCCTCTCCTATCAAGAGGAGAAGAGTTGTTCAAGATATAGAAGCAACTCAACAGGATGCGGTCGAGGAGTTAGACAAGCTGGAGGAGAACCTCCAGAGTTTGACAACTAATGTCCCTGACATCTCCATTAATGACCTTCATCGACGTTACCAGTGTAGTACAATTGGGATTTCAGGACGGTTTGGTCGACTACTCCGTAGAGTGGCTCGAGCCATTATTTGTTATCATGAGCGTCCTCAGGGATAGCTCTTATGTATGATGCATGTACTAAAGGCCATAGGTTTTATATTTTGTATATAGACTCTACTGAAAGCTTATGAGCTTCAAGTTTTTGTATCATTACCATTTTTTGTATTTTACCGGACATGATGATATATATACAAAAACACTATCTAGCGGTTTTATATACTGCGTCTTATATGATGATTTTGGGATCTTTATGGATGTTGGCTTATACACTATGGTTATATTACATGTTATGTCATTATATGCATCTTTTTAATAAAAATGTTTATGAATGTGCTATGTACCAATCTAATATGAAATTAGCTAGGGAATAAGTGACTTCGTTCATACTTCTTGGGATATGTAGGTATTGAATGAATTCAAAATACCTTTCCAAGAGACTTACTTGCCGGAAAAGGTGGAGTAATGTGGGGTCATGAATAGCGTAGACACAGTTTAAATGGGAGACCACTAACTGTGAATCAATGTAGATGACGATATGATCTACCCCAAGAGAAATAACGTCGGTTAATGATCTGATCACTGTGTGATACTCAACAATGTCGTTGGTTGCAAAACCTAGGCAAGTTTATCTTGAACTCATGAGTTCACCGGTAGGGGAACAAAGTACCCATGTCGCTGAAGTGAGGTTACAGGGGTGCCGGCTAGCACCGTCTACGAATCTGTAGCAAGTTTCCATCTACACATCCAGGAAGAACATTGTACAAGCATAATGATAAGATCCTAACACACTAAATAAAAGTGTCACACCAAACAAAAACACACGTCATGTAAAATATATACAAAGTATCCATGCAAAAAGGATTAAGCATAGTATCGTTTCAGGTAGAGCCCATTGCGAGGCTCCCCCAAAGGTATCCCGTCATAATCTACTAATTCATAGGCTCACTTTTCCAAGACACGTTTTTATCAAATATGGACCATGCCACATGGAATCAAGTTTTCTTGCCCCAGTTTATTTTGTTTTTGGTCATAAGTGAGGACCAAATCACCCTCGTTGAAGATACGAGGTTTGACAGATTTTCCGTACTGTTCCTTGATGCGTTTCTTCTGTGCTTTGTTAGCCAAGGTGGCATCACGATGGGTTTCATCGAGTTTTTCCAAGTATAGAAAGCGTTCTTCCTCAGCAGTAGTGTTTGGTAAAATTTCAACAACAAGTTTTACCGACGAAATCTCACACTCAATAGGAAACACTGCCTCTAGTCCATACACCAATTGGAAAGGTGTGAAACCAGTGACATTTTTAACGAAAGTCCTATATGCCCAAAGGGTTGAAAAAAACATCACATGCCAATTAGAATTGTATGTACCTACCATACGTTGAATCATAGTTTTCAAGACCTTGTTAATGGCCTCTACTTGTCCGTTTGATTGAGGGTAGTAGGGGGTGGATTTTTCATGCCAAAAACCCAACTTTTTGCTTAATTCATCCACCATCTTGTTCTGGAAATGTGATCCATGATCAATGACGATGGCTTGGGGAACTTTGAATCTTGCAATGTTATTGTTAAACATAAAGAGTGCGGCATTTTCGTCGTCTTCTTTGTACGTAGGCATAGCCTCGGCCCATTTGGTAAAATAGTCAACTGTGACGATGACATAACCATGCCCCTCGGACAAGGTAGGTTTACAATGCATAAAATCAATGCCCCATTTTGAAAAGGGACCAACAGAGATAATTGGATGAAGTGGGGATGGATGTGAGTGATTTTTGTGATGAAAAAGCTGGTAAGGAGGACACTTCTTGACTGCTTTAATACAATCTTTGAATATTGATGGCCAGTAGTATCTAGCGCGTAACATTTTCTGGGTTGTAGCCATCCCAGAGATATGACCGCCACATGCCCCCGAGTGATAATCATTCAAAACGTGCTCGACCTCCTCATGCGTTAAACCTTATATTTGGACATGTGTCACAACTGAACGAATAAGGTACCACCATGTGGCAACCCTCATGTGCTCATTAATTGTTGTTGTACGGTCCTTGAACTTTGTGCTAGATTCTCTCTGGTAATTCATGTCCTCCTGTTGCTCTCCTCTCCTTGGAACTCGAGCTTCTCTCTCTCTTCCTTCTCTTCTCAAGAAGTCGAATTGCTCTCCAATGCTCATGGTGAGTGCAAATGAAGAAGTGAAGTGCCTTTATCATTTTCCCTTGTCTTTTTATTTTCCTCATGAGGGTAGGTGAGAGGTCTTAAGATCAAGGGCCCTAATTTAATCTTGAAATAAAAATTGAATGGATGAGATAATTCACCTTTTTTCTCCAAATTAATTATTTTATGTCACATTCTCATAAATAAATTTCAAAAGTTACTTTAATCTCTAAAGTGAAATTAAATGCTCATCCCAAGTCATTGAATACAAGGGTCATGTCACTTTCCCCTTTTAAGTGACTTAGGCACAAAATTCAACAAGTCTAACGTATCAAGTTGGAGTATGAAAGACTAGTAAAAGTTGGCAGACACATCGGACGGCTAAGAATTAATTAGGTAAATTTGAAGAGTCAATTCCATAAGAGGAAAACCCCACGGCTTAAGAAGTAGTGTTTAATGTATCATGATTTAAGATTTATTTAAGTTGGTTTTAATTTTTTATTTTATGAATCAATATAATTTTTTAGCTACTCAATGAACAGTCAGGGGTGACGATCTAACCGGATTACGTGGGATTAAATGAGAAATAAATTCCATGAGTGGAAAGTATGAGGTGGAGATTCGAAATCTGAGTACCAAGAATGGGAAGAAGTGAGGCAACTTTAAGGTGAGGTGGTTAAATAATGGGAGAAGGTACATGTTGATCATCCTTGCTTGTCCTTCTCCAAGAATCATGAATTCACGACTGATGAAACATGTCCTCCTTGTGGCTTCTCTCATGCTTTGCCTGACGTCAGTGAGATGGTGAGAGCTAGCCATTTGGCCGAAAAGGAGTTATCTGTCATTTAACTGACTTTGATATTTGAGCATCTGTATGATACCAAAAAAATGGGAGAAGTGCTAGTGGGAACTATAGTGATTAGATGATGTGGGAATTCCTTGAGGGTTTCGATAATCCTTGCAGGCAATGGCTCAAAATTTTGTCCCCCACTTCTGGTGATCAATAGAGGAGTCTGCTATCTGTAGTTCTCCTTCTATATTGCTTATGCCTATGTTATCCAACATGTCAACCAACTAGTTACCCTGTCTGGTGACGTGGGAAGGGGTGGAAATGATGAGTCTAGGAAGAAGCTCTGCCATCTCCTCCATTCCATATGTCATTCTCCATCTGATGGTAATTTTCCCAATTTTAGAACCTTGAATGATTTTGCTAGTGGATGTGATGAGGATTTGAGAATCCCCTTCAATGATTAGTTTGGCGAGATATTTATCTAGGGCCATACGAATTTCAGATAGTAAGGCTTGTAGTTTTACAACACTATTGGTTACGGTGCCTAGAGAACCCATGAAGATCTAGAGGATGCCACCTTTTTTTATTACACAAAACTCTCCTATAACCAGCCGGGCCAGGATTACCTCTAGAGGCACCATCAAAATTTAGTTTGCAAAAATACTTGGGAGAAGCAGACCAAGACAAATTACTTTGGGGATACATGTTTTTGAGAGCAGTCAAGTTACATTGAATGTTGATGAACAGATTCCAGTTATTCCATATGATTTGTTCCCGAGCCTCACACTGCTTGTCTGTATTGGACCAAGGAGTTTGATTGAGGGTTTATTAAACAATGGATTGAAGGGTGCTCCAGATTTTCTCAAAGTTTTGCTTTTCTCCCTTAAAGATTCTTATGTTGTGCTCCTTCCATACTGACCAGATGATGAAACCTGGGATGAGGATCCATATCTATTGAGAATGTTATTGTGGAAAGAATTAGTTCTCCAGTTAACCATAGTTTTTCGAATGGATCCTGCATCTTTTCTTAACTATCTGAAGAGGCTGGTTGCTTTGTCCCAAAAATTGGCTATGGAGCGGCAGTTGATGAGTAGGTGGTTTAGATATTCCTGGTGCATATTATAGAGGTAGCATCTGGAGGGGCCAATGAAGCCTCTTCGTAAGAGTTTATCCCAGGTGGGTATCTTGTCGTGAATAACTAACCATAAGAACATATAAATTTTGGGCCAGAAGTTTCCTTTCCATATTTTTTTTCAAATGGGCTCATCTTGCTGGTTATAGATTCCTGACGCTGGATTGTAAGATTCTCTGATAGTGAAGGTACTTGATGGATTGTAACCCCATTTCAATTGATCTTTGCCTTTATTTTTTTTTTAATTTTTCTACACTGAAGCTCATTGCAAAGTGAATCCCTACCATGATCTTCCGAGCTCGAGTTCTAGTGATCTCTGTTATTCCATTGTTTCCATGCACTAGAACTATTGTTTATCTTCCAGTAGTCAGAAATGACTTTCTTGTCTCTTAAAGCGTGGTGTTTGATAAGATATGATAACTCTGGATGATTGATAATAGGGGGGAGTTGCTTCCAGGCATCTTCTCAGAAGAGAGTATGCTTTCCTTCTCTGATTTACCAAAAACTATGAGTTCTGTTGGAATCTATTTAATACCGAGAGGGGGGGGTGAATTAGTATTATTGTAGTTATGAATTTTTTTTAACTTAATTAAATATTCTTGATATTTAATTATGCATCCACCATAAATAAAACATTCAACATCACATGAGCATAATACACAAAACACACATAATTTTTACATGGAAACCCAAATGGGATAAAACCACAGAATGCTCTCTTATAATAAAAGATTACATTCAAGTAAGCACGAACTTCCTAAGTTCTCCAGCACAAACTAGAAGGAGGAGGCACCGAACCCCTGGTTTTACAAGCACTGACCTGAAGGAAACACCAAATCCTTGAGTTCTCCAGTACCAACTGGAAGGAGGCTACGACCCCTTGCTCCTTTCCCCATCCCGCTGCCCAGATATATAATAAAATATATTGCATTGTTGAATTTATGATCCGTGCAAACTTTAGATAAACTGTTGTTCTTTATGCTTTGTGCACCTTTTGTATGCTATAATATTGTTGTCACTGGGCTGCATACATCATTTTACTTCACACTCAAAATTTCACTTCAACTGACGTCACACTTCATATGCTGTGTGCAACTTCTGTATGTTGTAATATTGTTGTCACTGTGTTGCATACATCACTTGACTTCACACTCAACACTTCACTACAATTGACGTCACATTTCATATGCTGTGTGCAACTTCATCTAATTCTATAGTTTGTGCCAAGGTTCAATATTCCATTCTGCTACTGCACATTTGCAATCTCAACTAATACTGCACATCAACTAATAATTTGTTGTTCTAACTTTGTGCATCTGTATCCAATGGAATTACGCACCTTTAGAGATATGTCCATTCTGTCTTGGTGCAACAGTCTTCAGATAATATGTGACCTTCTATGCATCATATGATTTGTCCTTTTTGTTTAACGCATTTGTCTCAGATCATCCTAATCATGACGCACATCTTTGACTGTGCTGCAACTCTATCTTTGCACATCAGATGAACTGCCTTACTTTTCACACATCAAATCAGTCTAAGTGCATCATATAAACTTCTTCACTTCGTGTATCATAAGATATACTTCAAATCTGTCTGTGTGCTTTTGTTTTAGAACATCTGTGAATGTCTGCGATACTGTCATTCATTCCTCATGCACTTATGCATCTTATGTAATTCTTCCTTTCTATCTTCGTGCAATTGTCACAGATCTACAACATCATTCTGCACGCCATCAACTATTCCATTACTCTGCTTGTGCACACTCGACTCTCTTCTAGATCATCTTGTTCTGGTTCCATGAGCCCTTGATGCCCCGAATATAAGAAGCTTGATAAATTTGTATTTCCAGATTTCGACTTACAAGCTCTTCATCCTTGCTCTCAAGCCTACTTCAAATCTCCAATTCGCTTATTATATATACTTGTCATGCGCAGATTGTATGTCCAAAAGTTGGTTATGGCTTTCCTTCTTATTTGATTTATGGTTCATGCTTCCGCTACTTGTCATGTTCTACGCCATTGAGGTGTCATCTCTTGTGGATATTGCGCATACATGGTCCTTTCCTTAGTGGGAATTTTATCGTTGTGGTGTGGTCTTGTGCCCTTGATTTACCATTTCTTGTGGGACTTGCGCACTTGACATATTTAACTGCTACATTCTTCTTGGTACTTGTGTGAGCTTCAACAATTGAAATCTTCTTCCAACTAGTGAGACTTGAGCGCTTTCGAGACTTGCATAACTGTTTGACCATTTCTTGTTCCGAGCTGCTTGTGCACTCTCGAACCTTGTCCAATAAACTCTTTGTCTTGCTTGCGCACACCTGAACCTTTTCCAACCAACTCTTGGTTTGATTGGGAACTTCTGAACTTTTATCCACCAACTCTTTGGATTTTACCTTGAAGGACTATGACTGGGTGGACTTGAGACCTGCTCATGTACCACATGTACTGGATGTATTCCTTATGTACTTCTTCAAACTGGATATGCTTGATGTACCTCTAGATATACTTCTTTAGACTGGAAATCATGTATTTCTTCATCTTGCTTGCACATATACTTCTTCAAAGTGGCTTCCATATACTTATTCAAACTGGCACAAGAATACTAAATCCTCTTTGACATTAGTTGACATCAATGAAAACCAAAGTTCAACAAGTTCTGATGAGATCTTGTTGTGCCTAGGCAGAGTTCCATATGATGGAACCTCTTCTGTCTCATGTGACTCTTATTAGGTTTTCTGTGAGGCTAGGGATCTCGTACTTGTCCCTCCATATTGTATCCCAGGGGGAGAGGGGTCAAGTGACTAGGTTTCACCAAGTTTTAGCAAAGAGGACCTTATTAAGGATCTTTGGATCTCAGAGGCCTATTCCTCCATCGGGCTTAGGCTTGAAAAATTTATCGCAGGCAACCAGATCCCACTTATGAGAATTGAGAGAGCCATTCTAGAGAAAATTTATTTGGAGTTTCCTGAATTTCTTGAGAATTTTTTTGGGTGTAGCCATAATAGAGAAGAGGTAGAGAGGCATTGCTTGGAGCATCGAGTTTAAGAGGGAAACTCTCACTGGTAAGTTAAGTGGTCTAAATGTCTAATTGGAGAGCTTATGGCCGAGGGAGGAGAGAAAGGATTCCTAGGAGACATTTCTGAGGATGTTCTCCACCAGGGGTGTTTGCAGACAATCGGTTAATGAAGACAAAAACTGATCTCTCTAGTCTAAATGGTTTAGATCTAGAACAAAACGAGTACACAATATAACTATCCTTCCTAGTTAGACTAAATTGCAAGGTATATTGGAAAGCAAGTTACCTCATAAGAGCAATTCCTTTCTCCTTGTTTGATCTACTTCCAGTTCCTCGATCTCTGGTTGCAAAACAAGAAGGAGAAAGTGAAACAAACAAACAATATGAAAGCATATGGTTATGAATCTAACTAGATCAACAATCAACTAGGTCAATCCTAAACATTATACACATAACAAGTTTATGGAAATATATTTATATTAAATGCAATTTGAAACAAATACAAATTATGGAAATTACAACCAATGCCTTGACGTTGTAACGCCAACTCAAGTGATCTTTCCTCAGAGATCAAATTCTTCTATCCTTCTAGCCTCCTTCTAGATGAAGAGGGTACCCTAGCCAAATTACACCAGCATATGGATACTTTATCCTTCCTCCCTTCACAATGGAGAGAGGGATCATATATATAATCCAAAAGGGATAAGATAGGTTGAGGATTTAGGGGATAAGTATAAGGGATCATCCCACTAGGTGAGGGGATCGACTCCCACCTTCCCAGGTGTATAGGGATAAGCCTCCATGGCATCCAAGCTTCGAGAATTTGCTTGAAGCTTCTCTTTATCCACTTTAACCAATAGAGACGTGCCTTGCACATGGGAAATCTGCTTCATTGGAAGGTCAACGCACCTTGTGCAAGAGCAGAAAACATCATCGACACGCTTTGCTAATGTGCAGAGCCCATCACCTTAATCCTGACGCACCTTGCCAGAGAACAGGGGACATCGGGGTGACTACAAAGGTTAAGAAAATGCACATCAACACTTCTCTTGGTCTTTCAGCCCAGGTAGCCCATGTACTTTAGGAAACAAAGCATATAAAGGGCACAAAACCTATCATGATGATATTTTGGTGTAACAAAATGCCCCCCAAATCATGAAGCTGGTAAAAGAGAATGATTGAAATGCTTTGCAATATGCAGGATTGAGGCAAAGATCATTGGTTGGAGTAACAAACAAAGACTTATGCAATACAACTGAATCTGAGATACATGTCTCAAATGACTCATAACATGGCTACCGACCAATACAATGCAGATCCATGGTAGTAAAGACCGACTGAACATAATCATGGGTACTAGACACAAGCGTAGATCCATGATGATATGATAACACAACCACGAACAATACAAAGTGGATCTGTGTGATACGACTAAAAAAATCTCCATCGCAACCTCGGTGAGATACATGACTTAACCCAGGGTATTCAATCTGAACTCGAAATGATACGAATCTAACCATGTGATTACAATGTTTTGAATTCGAACATGGTAGAAACCACTTTATTACCGATCATTAATGTATACTGTTAACAAGCATGAGGGAAATAATCACTGATGTCAGTGATTCCCAAGGTACCATAGTACATACCACTGAATGTGAATCAATGAGTTGAGGTCGAACACTCAGTGGAATCTTTCAATCAGAAGTCAATGATGTGAACTTATTGTTGACAACGAGGTAACCTGTCATTGAGTCATGTAGGCCCAAGGTACTTGATTGGTTTCTAGATTTAATCCTTGGAAAATGTGTTGAATTCTACAAGAAAAAAACCCATCGAAGGAGGGCCATGATGTTTCCCCCATCATCGACACGAAAAATGATCAAAGATGTTTTGGAGAAAATAGGACTGTAGGGCAATGTTTGATACTGACTTAGGGGGTGACCGACATAATATAAGGTATAATGACTGCAGAAATTGACTCAATGAATAGACTCCTCTTGAACATGGAATGAAATGGCTTGACAACATTGACATGGTGAGATTGACACCTAGACCTAATGCAACTGATGATGGAAGCATTATTTGGATGACCCAAAGGAGTAAAGGAACTCAGGGAATGGGTGATGCTCGAGGGCAAGCTGATGACCCAAGCAATTTGAATGAAATTCAAACGAGTGCCATGTTCAAGAGTGACTAAGTACTTCCATGATTACAAATAATGCAAATGCTTCCCATTATTCTCCATCATGATTGATGCATACCTATTTGTTTTTTAACGAGCCGTGAGGAGGATAATAGATGCTCGATATAGCTCATCCTTCAGATGAGTCCAATCTCAAATATTTTACGAAATTGAGATAGGAGGGGTTTGTCCCAATAAGGGCCCTTCAATGTCATATTTTAACGAGTCCAAAGAAGGAAAACTCAGCATAATTTCATATTTAGAGAGTCTGAAAAGAACTAACAAAGACTCCAGATGGTTCTTTTTCGTAAAATTTAGTCTCCTTATCCGAAAAAGGACAAAACAATATGAGAGAGAACTCTTCCAGTTAGGATTAATCAG
Source organism: Larix kaempferi (assembly GCA_027924585.1). Lineage (NCBI taxonomy): Eukaryota > Viridiplantae > Streptophyta > Pinopsida > Pinales > Pinaceae > Larix > Larix kaempferi. Next base: position 7,830,244 of record BSBM01000698.1, read on the forward strand.
AGCGCTCCTTTTTCGTAAATAGTCCTTCTGGTCCAAAAAAGGGGTAAACTATCCCCAGAAAGACAACCTTTCAAATACTTTTACAAGCATGAAAGAATCAAGTTCACTTGACAATAGTTTCCTAGTTAGGGAGTCTGAAAAGAGCTTAAGGAGGACTCCATGGGGGTTCCTTTTTCATGGGAGTTTTACGATCCCGAAAAAGAGGTAAACCATAACTCGATAACTTATTCTCATAGTTTTACGAGCACAAGAAGGAAAAAAGAGTGAGCTCGATGCGGTTAATACTTTATTTTAACGAGCGTGATGATTACATTAAAAAAACAATCAAAGACTCGTTCACACTTGATGACAAGTATGAACAATGCATGATGGTCACCAACATTGTTAAAACACCAATTTTTATCTGCAAGCTCCATAAACTAAGTTAGAATTCGTTATGAGGTTTTAAAATGCAAAAATGACACCAACTATAGTAAAAAACCCATAAAAGAAAAATCAATAAAGGAATATTCCATTTCTTTTATATAAAAAATTGAAATAGTAAAAACTATTTACCAATTGTTTTACCACATTTGAATAGTGAAAAACCTCTTTGGAGCCCTTTTTTCCAATGTCGATTCTGGACACTACGATCAATTGTTTCACACCCCCTTAGTTGCAGGTAGGCCTCTATCTTATGCTTTACCTTTTCAATGGATTAATTTTTTATTTAAGTGTTATTTTTAGGGTTTTTTGGACTCAAAATGAAGGGGATTGCATGTTCCTTGGGGAACGCGCTTTCCCCTTGCGGGAAGTTCGTCGAGAGGGGTTTGACACACTTTCCCCATGGAAGAGGCGCATCGCTGGGTGCGTCGGCGCAGTTCCACAACTAAATTTTAAAAATGGGGCCAAAAAGACCCAATCCAATGCCATGAAATGGACCTAATAGTTGTTTAATTCATGTTTATTTAAACTTCATCCAATACAATGGTCCAGTGGAAACAAAGAGAGCATGAACTCGAATATTCCCAAGCGATGAATGACCCACATTCTATGAACACTTTGTAAAGATGTGGACTCTTAAAATTCTTCTATGTACAGGGCATGAGGGCCCAAGTACAACTGCTAGATTACCTGATCAGGCTATGGGACCTAGATCAACAACATTTCAGAGTATGTGCCCACATCCTCACCTTGGATGTGAAAGATATTTATTTCCTGACGGGGTTATCGAGACGGGGAGCCCCAATCTCACTATCCGAGGCACGGGGTAGTGATTAGTCGACAGGGAGTCCGGTGGGACACAGAAGCTTGCTGGGAAGATTCCCATCAAGAACATACAAGATCGACCCTTGAGAACTATACTTTTCACTATTGAGAGGGTGGCGGGAAACATGTTTGCTCATCAGGCCACCAAGGCCCACATGCTATATGCCATTGAGTGTATGGCACCGACAGTCTTCAACTGGTGTGAGGGACTTCTCACAAATCTCAAGGATCATCTCACCAAGTGCTGAAGGGGTGAGCTGAAGCAGTTTGGATATGGATCCATCATGGTCTCGTTATTCCTAGAGCGATTTCCACTGCTGAGACCACAGGTTGAGTTGGAAGATCTCGATTCGCAAGATCAACATATGGTCTGATGGTCGGAGGTTATGGCCCGTCATGGAGGCGGAGGACCTATAATCAGTTATGGGCCCACCTTCTTCAGGTGGATCCGTGGACAACTCCTCATGATTGAGGATTACGCATATGTAGGTACTGAATTTAGGGGAGACCCGGACCTAGCTCTTCCAGAGGGGGAGTAGTGGGGAGATATTGGTAAGAATGAAACTCTTGTTTTTTTACGCATTTGATGTTTTTTTATTTTTTTGTGTATTAATGATAGTTCATACATGTTTTATGCAGATGTTGGCCCATCTAGACCAGTAGGTTCCTCTCCTATCAAGAGGAGAAGAGTTGTTCGAGATATAGAAGCAACTCAACAGGATGCGGTCGAGGAGTTAGACAAGCTGGAGGAGAACCTCCAGAGGTTGACAACTAATGTCCCCGACATCTCCATTAATGACCTTCATTGACGTTACCAGTGTAGTACAATTGGGCTTTCGGGACGGTTTGGTCGACTACTCCGTAGAGTGGCTCGAGCCATTATTTGTTATCATGAGCGTCCTCAGGGATAGCTCTTATGTATGATGTATGTATTGAAGGCCATAGGCTTTATATTTTGTATATAGACTCTACTGAAAGCTTATGAGCTTCAAGTTTTTGTATCATTACCATTTTTTGTATTTTACCAGACATGATGATATATATACAAAAACACTATCTAGCGGTTTTATATACTGCGTCTTATATGATGATTTTGGGATCTTTATGGATGTTGGCTTATACACTATGGTTAGATTACATGTTATGTCATTATATGCATCTTTTTAATAAAAATGTTTATGAATGTGCTATATAACAATCTAATATGAAATTAGCTAGGGAATAAGTGACTTCGTTCATACTTCTTGGGATATGTAGGTATTGAATGAATTCAAAATACCTTTCCAATAGACTTACTCGCCGGAAAAGGTGGAGTAATGTGGGGTCGTGAATAGCGTAGACACGGTTTAAATGGGAGACCACTAACTATGAATCAATGTAGATGACGATATGATCTACCCCAAGAGAAATAACGTCGGTTAATGATCTGATCACTGTGTGATACTCAACAATGTCGTTGGTTGCAAAACCTAGGCAAGTTTATCCTGAACTCATGAGTTCACCGGTAGGGGAACAAAGTACCCATGTCGCTAAAGTGAGGTTACGGGGGTGCCAGCTAGCACCGTCTACGAATCTGTAGCAAGTTTCCATCTACACTTCCAGGAAGAACATGGTATAAGCATAATGATAAGATCCTAACACACTAAATAAAAGTGTCACACCAAACAAAAACACACGTCATGTAAAATATATACAAAGTACCCATGCAAAAAGGATTAAGCATAGTATCGTTTCAGGTAGAGTCCATTGCGAGGCTCCCCCAAAGGTATCCCATCATAATCTACAAATTCATAGGCTCACTTTTCCAAGACATGTTTTTATCAAATATGGACCATGCCACATGGAATCAAGTTTTCTTGCCCCACTTTATTGTGTTTTTGGTCATAAGTGAGGACCAAATCACCCTCGTTGAAGATACGAGGTTTGACAGATTTTCCGTACTGTTCCTTGATGCGTTTCTTCTGTGCTTTGTTAGTCAAGGTGGCATCACGACGGGTTTCATCGAGTTTTTCCAAGTATAGAAAGCGTTCTTCCTCGGCAGTAGTGTTTGGTAAAATTTCAACAACAAGTTTTACCGACGAAATCTCACACTCAATAAGAAACATTGCCTCTAGTCCATACACCAATTGGAAAGGTGTGAAACTAGTGACAGTTTTAGCGAAAGTCCTATATGCCCAAAGGGTTGAAAAAAACATCACATGCCAATTAGACTTGTATGTACCTACCATACGTTGAATCATAGTTTTCAAGACCTTGTTAATGGCCTCTACTTGTCCGTTTGATTAAGGGTGGTAGGGGGTGGAGTTTTCATGCCGAAAACCCAACTTTTTGCTTAATTCATCCACCATCTTGTTCTGGAAATGTGATCCATGATCAATGATGATGGCTTGGGGAACTTTGAATCTCGCAATGATATTGTTAAACATAAAGAGTGCAGCATTTTCGTCGTCTTCTTTGTACGTAGGCATTGCCTCGGCCCATTTGGTAAAATAGTCAACTGTGACGATGACATAACCATGCCCCTCGGACAGGGTAGGTTTACAATACATAAAATCAATGCCCCATTTTGAAAAGGGACCAACAGAGATAATTAGATGAAGTGGGGATGGATGTGAGTGCTTTTTGTGATGAAAATGCTGGTAAGGAGGACACTTCTTGACTGCTTTAATACAATCTTTGAATATTGATGGCCAGTAGTATCTAGCGTGTAACATTTTCTGGGTTGTAGCCATCCCAGAGATATGACCGCCACATGCCCCCGAGTGATAATCATTCAGAACGTGCTCGACCTCCTCATGTGTTAAACCTTATATTTGGACATGTGGCACAACTGAACGAGTAAGGTACCACCATGTGGCAACCCTCATGTGCTCATTAATTGTTGTTGTACGGTCCTTGAATTTTGTGCTAGATTCTCTTTGGTAATTCATGTCCTCCTGTTGCTCTCCTCTCGGAACTCGAGCTTCTCTCTCTCTTCCTTCTCTTCTCAAGAAGTCGAATTGCTCTCCAATGCTCATGGTGAGTGCAAATGAAGAAATGAAGTGCCTTTATCATTTTCCCTTGTCTTTTTATTTTCCTCATGAGGGTAGGTGAGAGGTCTCAAGATCAAGGGCCCTAATTTAATCTTGAAATAAAAATTGAATGGATGAGATAATTCACCTTTTTTCTCCAAATTAATTATTTTATGTCACATTCTCATAAATAAATTTCAAAAGTTACTTTAATCTCTAAAGTGAAATTAAATGCTCATCCCAATTCATTGAATACAAGGGTCATGTCACTTTCCCCTTTTAAGTGACTTAGGCACAAAATTCAACAAGTCTAACGCATCAAGTTGGAGTATGAAAGACAAGTAAAAGTTGGTAGACACATCGGACGGCTAAGAATTAATTAGGGAAATTTGAAGAGTCAATTCCATAAGAGGAAAACCCCACAGCTTAAGAAGTAGTGTTTAATGTATCATGGTTTAAGATTTATTTAAGTTGGTTTTAATTTTTTATTTTATGAATCTATATATATTTTTTTAATTAATTTTTTAGCTACTCAATGATATTATATTTCAAAATTAACAAGTTCCATCTACTTTAAATAAATTTTCACTTAGGATATCAATATTAGTATATTAAATTTAAGGTGAGTAGCAAATGAAAATACCATAAAATCTAAAAGACCAAAATTTCAATAAAATGAATGTAAATAAAATAAGATACAAATAATGTTACCCGCATGAACACATATTATAAAATAATAAAATTAAATTATAATTTTTTATGCATTTATATGAAAGTGCAACCAACTTAAAGTATAAATCAAAATTGTGTAAATGCAAACTTTCAAACTTTCTTCATATTTCCATCCCTCTTATCTTAGCTCATAAGATATCCTAAATTAAAACTAAGTTAAACTGAATATGAGCTAAATAATTTATACTAGTAAACATATATTCATAAAAATAAGATGCTTCAATTTTCATTCAAGTATGCAATACAATAATAAATGATAAGAATCAAGAGTTGTTGTATAGGTAAGGATTAAGGCCACCACAGGTTGTTGGATTCGAAGAATGACACAGATCCTCTAACTGGTTGTTTATAATTGTGACTCCATGGTAATCTCAATTTCAATACGGTCAATTTCCCCAATTCACTTTAAATTTAAAATACTAATATTGATATCCTAAGTGAATAATTATTTAAAGTAGATGGATCTTGTTAATTTTGAAATGTAATATAATTGAGTAGCTAAAAAATTAATTAAAAAAAATTATATTGATTCATAAAATAAAAAAATTAAAACCAACTTAAATAAATGTTAAACCTTCATAATTTTTAATGGATTCGGTCGGGAATTTCTTGGAGTGATGAAGGCGAAAGGTTTTACAGTGTTGTAAGGGAATACTGTTAGATTCAGAAGCTTTAGGGTAGGTTCGGGCCTGGATCCGGATCCACTGTTGCAGCAAGGTTCAACCAAAATGGAGGCGCCAGGGGGTGGGTAGGCTCTGCCTCTTGACCTCGGATTGGTTGATGCTAAAGGAAAAAAGGGGCTGTGGAAGCTCCGGATTCTTTTGCTGGTCAGGATGAAGCCGGGCATAGTGGATTAATCAAAGAGACTACACTAGATACTGGACCTCGGAAACCAGGGTAGTGCATGCCAAAATCAAGAAAGATACCAAGACTTCAGATCAATTCTGATCGAATTAGAGAGGACATACAGTACATGAAGGAGCATGCTCTCACCGACAAATTCATTGGAATTTGGCCATCTGAAAAAGCTTTGTTATGGTGGATAAATACTACATGGAAACTCCAAGGTCACTTCGATCTCCAACTCAGAGCTAAAGGGTCCTTCACAGTGGTATTCTTTAATGAAGCTAATCGTACCAGGATCTTTGACATTGGTCCATACTTATTTCATTTAGCAGGCCTGTACCTGAGGCGGTGGAAAGAACGTTTCAACCCATACAAGGAGAACCTTATGATAGTGCTGGTTTGGATACACTTGTATTCTCTCCCAACGGAATATTGGAAAGAAGAGATCCTCACCGAAATTGGTAATATGCTGGGAGTGTTTGTTAAAGTGTCTGAACAAACGAAACAAATGAGATACACTTCGTATGCAAGAATTTGTCTGTATATGGATATTTCCCAGGATCTACCCAAAGGGATCGAGATATCATGGGATGATGAGGAGTGGTTTCAAGCTATTGATTATGATCAAATACCCTTTAGATGTAGACGGTGTCATGAACATGGCCATCTCTTCCATGACTGCCCCCTTAACAAAAACCCAGGAATGGTCAATAATCAGGATAAGAAACAAGATGATGGGTTCACCAAAGTCATCAATAAGAAAAGATCATCCAAGAGGCTAGTTGGACTAGAGGTGAACAAGAAATCTCAAAGTCACAACATATATGCGGTCCTGCAGGCTGAGAAGGGAGATGAAACCTCTCAAGAAAACCAGACTCAAGAAAATCTTGGCAAAAAGGTAAATCCAATCTCTGATTCGGCAACGGAAAGTAGCAATGGAAGAAGTATAAATACGTGATCAAGAAGGAGAGGAAACGACTTTCGAAGGGTTAGATATGGAAATCCTGGAGGGGGTGGCCTCGGAAAAGGATCCAAATCCTCTTTCGCAAACTCAAATCTCCCTGTTAGAGAAAGCCATACTCAAAACTAAGCAACCCAAAGGCTTAGGAATTATGTCGGACCCCATGAAAGAAACGGAGGGGGGGGGAAAGAAAGGAAGGAAGGATAAACAGGGAAGGCACAGTAATGTGCAGAAGATTCATTTGCTAGGCTCTCAGTTGGTAACTTCAGGTCAATATCCTACCATTGTCGCAGCCCTTGTGACCAACCCCAAATAGTTATTTAATGCAGATTACAACCTGGAATATTAGAGGCTGTAAAAGTCCTCTGAAAATCCGGCTTCTAAAAAGGAAAATTGAAGTGGAGAAACCTATGATAATGTTTTCTTCAAGAAACGAAATGTTTTGTGGAAGAACTTAAAGATATTGGTAGGAAAGTATGGCATAACTGTGAGGTAATGGCGGTAGGAGCCAAAAGAGCGGCAGGCGGCATTGGTATCCTGTGTAACCCAATGAAAATTGCTCTGTCAGGCTTCTTTGCCTCCCAGTATCACCTTTCGGCTGCTTTTCATGTGTTGGGGATGAAAACCCATGGATTCCTCTCAAATGTGTATGGACCTGCAATGTTTAATCTGAAACTCTCTTTCTTGAACTCCCTACAGACCATTAAGGACCAGGTAGGATCTTCTCCCTGGATTTTGGGAGGAGACTTCAACTTGATACGTAATTTGGAGGAGAAAAAAGGTGGTATTCACCAGTTAAGTCCCACCAACGAGCACTTTAATAATACTATTGAAGCTCTGGGGTTGGTGGATATCAAAGCAACTAATGGTACCTTTACGTGGAACAATAAATCGGGGAAAACCTTTGTAGACCCTTCAGATTTGAACAGTTTTGGTTGCTCAACAAGGAGTTTCCCGAGAAACTCAAACAGTGGTGGATGGATATTCCGATTATTGATGGTACACTAATGTACAAGTTCCAACAAAAGTTAAAATCCCTAAAAGGTAAAATCAAGCATTGGAACTTGGAATCGTTTGGGAACATCTTCCAAGAAAAAATGCGGCTGGATATGAAAATGAAAGAAGTTCAGCAGAAAGGTGTTTCTCAGGGTTTCTCGGAGGAGTTAAAAGAGGAAGAACAAACTCTATTTCTAGAGTTCAATGCTCGGGAGAGACAGGAGGAACTCCTATGGAAACAAAAATCAAGGAATCATTGGTTGCAAGAAGGGGAAAGGAATACTAAATTCTTTCACAGAGTTGCTATCCAACACTAACATGCAAATCATGTGGTGCACCTTAAAAGAAGGAATGGCACTTTTGCTGAATCCCAGGAAGATATGGAAACTACTCTCAATGAATTCTTTGAAGACCTCCTGGAGGAACCAGAGGTTAATAGGGATGATGCTCAATCCCAAATCCTGCAGGTTATTCCTACGGTGATCAATGACGACCATAACCTTATGCTGATGAAACCTATAGAGATGGAAGAGTTGGAGGAACGGTTAAGCAGATGGTGGAAGATAAAGCATCGGGCCCGGATGGTTTTAACACTAAATTCTTTCACGCATGTTGGGCATGGATTAAGGAAGAAGTGCTAGCTCTGGTGGAAAAATCTAGAAAATCGGGGACTATTCTGAAAGCTCTCAATGCTATCCACCTGTCGCTCATCCCTAAAGAGTCAGGAACTGAAGATACAGGAAAGTTTCACCCAATAGCCCTCTGCAATGTGATCTACAAGATTATTAGCAAAGTAATAGCGAATAGATTACATCCTCTTCTCCCGCTTCTTATTTCCCCGGAGCAAGCGGGCTTTGTGGAAGGTCGCCAAATCACTGATGGGATTATTCTGGTGCATGAAATTATTCATTCCCTTAAAAATGAGAAAATCTCTGGTATGTTACTCAAGATTGATCTTTCTAAAGCTTATGATAGGACAAATTGGCATTTTCTTGATAAAATTCTGAGTAAATTTGGGTTCAATAGGGATTATACTAACTAGGTGATGAGTTTGGTCTCTACTGCCTTCTTTTCCATCTTATTGAATGGCACTCCTTCTAAGCCTTTCCAGGCTTCCATAGGTATTAGGCAGGGAGACCCCCTTTCCCCTTTCTTGTTTATTATTGTGGCAGAAGGGCTGGGACGACTGCTTAAATATTTGAAGGGAAGCAAATGAATCAGGGGATTCACTCTCTGTGGTGGATTGGAACCCCAAACTCATCATCAATTTGTGGATGATACTATGTTAATGGGCATTCCCAGCGTGCAGGAAGCCAGAGGGATAAAGGAAGGGCTGGACTTGTTTTTACTAGCCAGCGGCTTGGAGATTAACAAGGACAAGTCTCATATCTATTTCTTTAATACCCCGAGAATTACCAGAAGGAATATTATCCGAATCCTTGAATTTACGGAGGGGACTTTTCCCTCCAAGTATTTGGGAGCTCCCCTGGCAGAATCCACCATAAGACAGATTTAGTGGGAAGACCTGCTTGACAAAATGAAGACGAAGCTTGAGCATTGGACCTATATAACGTTGAACCTCCCAAGCCGAATTGTTCTTGTAAAATAGGTCCTCCAGGCTATGCCGGTTTATTTTTTCTCTGTCCTGGCAGCGCCTAAGACTGTCCTCAAACAAATTCGCAATATCCAGAGAAATTTCCTCTAGGGAGGCTCTGAGGGACACTGAAAGTGGGCCTTGGTTGATTGGTATACCCTGTGCAGGCCGAAAGTGACTGGAGGATTAGGCCTTTGCGACCCTGTGAGCTCCAATAGCATCATGGGAAGTAAAATTTGGTGGAAGTGGATTAATTACACAGTGGAACCTTGGGGTAGATTATGGCACATGAAATATGCCCCTCGCTGGACGAAGCATCAACTCATCCGTTTTTAATATAGAGTGTCCAGGTTCATGTTTTTGGAAGGCGGCATTGGAGAACAGGGGAATTTCTCCAGGGGAATTATCCATAAACACATCTTTTGGGAAATCAGAGATGGGGCCTCAGCCCGGTTCAGTGAGGATGCTTGGCAATAGATGCCCTATATCGGAAATCTGATTACTAGCCATAATCTCCGTTCTTACCTTGGTAATGACCCACCAAAGGTGGTGCAGGACTTCTGGGAAGCAAATACAGAGGATGTCCACTTTAGATTTTGGAAAAGCAAGGATTGGTGGCAGGCACTAGTGCTGGGTGAGAACATTGAGGAATTCTACTTGGAGCTTTCTAAGCAGATAATTCCAATATTGGCTGGGGCCGACAAGATCAGATGGGGCTATACGACTTCGGGTAACTTCAATATAAAAGAAGCCCTGGGGCTATTGATGGGTTATCATTTATTGGAAGCAGAGGAAAGATGGAAGAAAATTTGGAAGGGTCAATGGTGGCCTAAGTGGTTACTTTCTGTTGGATCCTTATCCACCGGCGAATTTTAACGTGGGATAACTTGATACGAAGGGGATTCGTAGGTCCTTCTGTGTGCCCAATATGCAGGAAGAATTCGGAGAGCATTAATCACTTGTTGGACGCTTGATTGTTTGCTTCATACCTTTGGGATAAAGGAGGAGAATGCTTTTGTAAGACGGCCAGGGTTAAGGATAGACCTGATCTTTCTGTGGCGAACTGGCCTCCTAAAGTCTTTAAAAATGAAATCTTGAATAGGTTGTGGGAGCTCTTCCCTGGATTTATGGTGTGGGTAACCTAGAAGGAGAGAAATCGACGAATCTTTCAGGGTAAATATAATACCCCTGTTGGGGTGTGGTGCATTCTGGAAAAACATTTATAGGAATCCCTCACCCTGTGTCAGTGGAACCAGGATGTTATGAATAATGATACTCAGGAAAGAATAATTTTAAACGCATGGGGGATTGTTAACATACCTATAAGCATTCGGGGTCTGTGTAATCTTAGTTCTCGGCCTCTTAGTCTGGAGCTCTGGAGCTGTCCGCCTGTTGGGGTGTTCAAGCTTAACTTTGACGGTGCTGTGAAAGGCAACCCTAGAGCGGCTGGTTTTGGGGGTGTCGTCCATAATAACGCTGGTGGTATCCTCGGGGTCTTTTGGGGTGACCTGGGAGAGAACACGAATAATGTGGTTGAGTTGGAAGGCTTGGTTAGTGGTTGCAGGTGGGCTTTGCAGAAGGGTTGGATGCCGCTGGAAGTTGAAGGATATTCTGTTATCATAATCTCCATGGCAAGAAGGGTGCAGTGCGGGTCGGCCATTGATAAAATTGCGATCAACTGGAGATGGGAAAGTCACCTCAGGGTACTGCAAACTCTGGTGCATGGCTCCTCGGCTTTCCAATTCATGCATATTCGAAGAAAAGGTAATAAGGTGGTGGACACCTTAGCCAATAAAGGTGTCAACGCTGGTATCTCGTTTTACGAAGTAACCATATCAGAAATAGAGGATGGGGAACTTAGAGAGAAGTGTAAAAAGTTGGCGGCAGAGGATATGAGGCACATGGAGGGTTGCATGCAGGGAAGACGCATGTTGAGTACCTGTCATGTGGATAGAAGGGCCCCCCTGGCTTGGACTGAAACCTAGATCCCCGATGCATTTATTGTGGTAGATGGTACTAATGGAGGCTTACATCACAGCCAGCCGAAAATCCGTCATGGTGGGAGGAATCCCGAGAGTAGTAGAGAGGCGATGGAGACCCACGTGGCTGCCATGTGGGATTCCACTTGTATCATCCAGCCGCAAAATGCAATTTCAGGGTATGGAACGATATCGGGGACGGATACATCGGCGGAGTAGAATGGGATGGCTTAATGATGGTTCTGCCAACTTAATGATTGTTTCTAGTTGGTATGAGTGCCCAGCAGTTATAAACCTCCTCCATGCTCCGGATGGGAAGTTGATCAGTACTACGCATAAATGGAGGTACGCTGATTTCATGTGTGGGAAAGTACCTATACAGGCGATCTTGAGTTAAGGAGGAGGTACGAGATCACTAAAGGAATTTCTATGGCCTGTGTGGTAGTGATGGTCTCGTATCATTACCCTGGGTGGACAATAAATGATCCTCCCTGGAGTTCGAGTATAAGTGTGGAATGTGTAGCAGGTTTTGGCTGTATTTCTTGTCTTATTTTCCTTCAGCGGGGTAATTGTTGTGGTAATTCCATTTTTTTGCCTCTGTTTACGTTGCGGGCTGGTTGGGTTTGGTCCCTTTTCTGGGGTGATAATATGGCTCCGTGAATGAGAGCTTGCAGTCGCAGAGGGGGAAGACGAGGTGGGAGTTCAGGGAGTATGAGAGGCGATGGTCTGGAGGCTGGTATGTCTTCTTCCCACCGCAATTCAAAAGAGTGGGACTCGTCTGAACCTCATCCGTTCAATTGGAGTGCTATGTATTTGGAGGAAAATCCTCCCAGCATTGGTTCCAACATTGCGTATAAGGAAATTGCTCTGGTTAATGAAGTTGAAACCCAGCTCGGTCGCAAGGTCATGGAGAGTCCGTACTGGGTGGCGTGAATCCTCCTGGTGCGGGAAATTCAAGCTCGGAATTAGTTGGTTCAAGGTATTCGTGAAGCTCTGCATATTATGAAGGGGGGCCAGAAAGCCAACTCCTCTAGGATCCATTTGATGAAGAAAGCGCTCAAAGAGGTAATGGAGACCTCTCGAGATGGTATAAGAGACAAAGTGGAGATAACCGACGAGGGAAATCCGGCTTCGTAATGGGCTTGGTTGGTTTCCATGGTTCTAAGGTCTGGCATTTTTTGTCCCTTGGCTCTGGTGATGGTGGTCTATTTTTTGTCTGTATGTTGGGCAGCGGCCGACGTTTCTCCTTGCTATCGGATGGCTCCAGCGGATTATTCACTCTCCCCCTTTGTGGGTCTCGGCTCAGGTGTTTCTGGTCTTTTGTTTTGATGGACTGTTAGTCCCGGTAAATTGCAGTTGTATGTTTCATTTTTGAGATTTCTGGGTGTCTGGTCTTGTTGATAGACCTTTTTGAGCTAGCACTCAGCTTGTGATGTAATTTTCCCTTTTTTTGGTCATTTTCTGTGAAGTCGGCCACACCTGGTCTCTTCGGTGTGGTACGAGCCGGAGCTGCTCATTTTTAATCTTATTTGTACTATATTTTTCCCCATTAATAGAAGGTTTCAAGCTTACTTACAAAAAAATAAAAATAAATGTTAAACCATGATACATTAAACACTACTTCTTAAGCCGCGGGGTTTTCCTCTTATGGAATTGACTCTTCAAATTTCCCTAATTAATTCTTATCCGCCCAATGTGTCTACCAAATGTTACTCGTCTTTCATACTCCAAATTGATGTGTTATACTTGTTGAATTTTGTACCTAGGAAGTTGTTCCCCTAGTGACTTTGTGCCTCAGTCAGTGACATGACCCTTGTATTAAATGACTTGAGATGAGAATTTAATTTCACTTTAGAGATTAAAGTGACTTTTGAAATTTATTTATGAGAATGTGACATAAAATAATAAATTTGGAGAAAAAAGGTGAATTATCTCATCCATTCAATTTTTATCTCAAGATTAAATTAGGGCCCTTGATCTTGAGACCTCTCACCTACCCTCATGAGGAAAATCAAAATACAAGGGAACATTATAAAGGCACTTCATTTCTTCATTTGCACTCACCATGATCATTGGAGAGCAATTCGACTTCTTGAGAAGAGAAGGCAGAGAGAGAGCAGCCCGAGTTCCAAGGAGAGGAGAGCAACAGGAGGACACGAATTACCATAGAGCATCTGGCACAAAATTCAAAGACCGTACAACAACAAGTAATGAGCACGTGAGGGTTTCCACATGGTGGTCCCTTATTCGTTCGATTGTGCTACATGTCCAAATTGAAGTTTGAGATAAGGTTTGCAGTTTCACTGATCGAATTCCAGAAGTATTGTGGGTCTCTGCCTTCTGTTTGTTGCCATTGGAGGAAGGAACAAAAGTACCATTGATGCAGTATGTTTGGGGATGTCCTTTTAAGTATCGACATTCATGTCCTAACAGCTACCTCATATAAAGATCAAGGAATTTATTGTCTGGATAAAGGAAGAAAATTGTGAGAGGACACCTCTATATAGTAAATGGGACATCTGAAGATGTGGTGATCCTTTCACTCAACCTCCTGCAGGTGACATAGCTGGTGAATCCTTTCTAACCAGAGGATGTGATGATCAGTATAGAATATCCAAGAAGGTTTCTAAGGCTATGCATGTATTGTATCTTCTTATACATAGGTCTAGAAATAAGATTTTAAATCAGTTGTATGAACTTCTAAAAGTAGGTCATCCTAGGGCTAAGGCCTTGGATGAGGGTTTGAATGAAATTGGGTTGGTTGTCTATAGAGATGCCAACATATTGAAGTAGCAAGGAAACCTCAAAGAACCAACAAATATTTCATCCCAAGGTGCTTGTAGAAGCAATCTCCTCTAAAGAGTGAAGAGACAGGCAATGGTACCTCTCACGCCCAGAGGATGAGTATCTCAAAGTCCAGATCTTGTGGAGGAAGGAGACAACTTTGAACGTAGGTTTGAGGTGATAAGAATGTTCCTTAAACTTTGATTTGATGAAGGCTAGAGGATTTGTGTCAGGTATGTTGATTCAAGAGGAGTGATTGCTGAGGATGGTTGGTTCAAGAGCAATGATTGCTGAGGTAGGTTTGTTGATTCAAGAGCAGTGACCTAATTTCATTTCTTCAGCAGCAAAATAATGTTAGAAAACAATACCATAGCAGACCGGTTAAGATTTCGAGTTATAGAGGACAACCTTCTTCCCTCTTCATGTGATAGTCATCTTATTAAATATGTTTACATTTTTTTGAGGCTGGAAAACCGTGGCGATCTGCAGTAGAGAGGTAACCTATTGAGCCCACTAGTTGTGATCAATGTTTTGTATAAGTGTAGGGATAATGCTCAGTTAGGTTCGAGATTTTTCTATTGGGTTCGAAAAAACAGAACTATTGGTACACAACCCAATACCTAAGTGCCATGATACATATATTGACCAAGGAGAGGAAGCTGGCAGATGCCCAACCTCTGTTGCTTCGCATGGTGTGAAAAAGTGGAGTTTCAACATCTCTAGTTGTGGATGCTCTGGTGAATACTTACAAGAATTGTAATTCAACTCCACTGGTGTTTGATCTCTTAATCAAAACCTATGTCCAGGCTAAGAGGATGAGAGAAGACATAGAGGCATTTCACAGAATCCAGAATTCTGGCTTCTTTCCATCGATAACTACCTGCAATAGTTTAATGAGAGAGAAGGGACTTGTTCTTGATAAGTCAAGTTACACAACCTTAATTGATGGCTACTTCAAGGAAAGCAACACAAAAGAGGCTTATAAGTGGCATAATGAAATGTATGTATTACTTCAAAATTCACCTAGTTATTGGAAGAATATTTCTTGATGTAGTATTGTTATCAGCAATTTCTTCAGAATGCATCTCAATTTTGCTTGTAGACAACTTTTTTAGTTTGAACATTGATTTTGTTTTGGTTTGTGGGTTTGTTTTTCAGTTTCCTTAGCCACGTTGTTTAGTAATAAAACTATTTTGGATCATCCTTTCCTAGAATGGCAAGGAGAGGGATAATCCTCATATTTTGTACATAGTAGTTGGCTGATTCATAGCCTATATGACTTGATTCTTGGAAAGCAAAAGCAAGTGTATGCTTCAAATGAAAAATCACCAGATCTCTAGCAGGACTTACAATTTACCTTGGATTTCATCTCATAAAGGCTATGGGAAGGTTTTCAATGAAAGACAATGATTATATTTATACAACGGGCTTGAATTTTTATTTTATAGATGTATCATGGTTAAAGAACTAATGAATTAGGTGGTTTATTATCTTTGGTTACGATGCCATATATATTTAAAATGGATTTTTCTACAAGATCAAATGGAGCAAATCATACCAGGTAACATTACTAGAGGTTTATATTTTTGAACTATATTGTGTGGTTTGATGGGAAGAATTGACAATGATTGGCAAAAAAGGGAATCAATTAGTTGCCAGTGATTTATTTGTTGTAATATTTTATGCCAGTTCTTGCAACAATCATATGATGAACCACCATTTCTTTTTTCAGAGAGAGTAGTAGATATTTGCAAACTGATATCAATTCATTGTTAATATTTATAATTATTTGGGATTATACTGTGTTATTCTTAATTATGCCAATCTTGTGTTACTTATGATTTATAAATGCACAAGTATATCATTTGTCTACGAAATTAGAGTAGCAAGGTGCTTTACAATCCAGTATGGAGGAGATGCTGTAATGCATAAACTTATGTAGCATGCCGTTCCCATAATCAAAAAATGCAAATGATGTCCGCTTAAACAAAAATATTAATTTGATTGATTTCATCTTAAACCTAGATATATCATCCAGAGGGATAAAATATCTTGAGGTCTAAATTTTTTTAATGTGGAAAAACTTAAGATACAAAAAATTTACACTTCAAGAAATTAGATCCCTCTCGGTGCTTGATATCCAGGTTTAAGATGAACTATGCTAGTTATCCTCAATAGTATGCCTTTATTTGTTTATGAGTTAGAACCATGTCCAGGAGATGATGACTTTATTTTCAAGTTTGTTGTCTTTATTTGTTTAGAAGTTAGAACCATGTTTAGGAGCCGATGACTTCATTTTCAAGTTTGTTTTCTGTTTTTAGAAATGAACAAGACAACGTCTTAGTTTTGAATAACATACTGCTTCAAACATGCTCAAAGAATTATGTCGTGTTCTATACAACCAGAAAACATGAACAATTTGATGTATATATAGATTATACACCTCTTTCAGCAAGGTGTTTTAAGTTTAACCTCTTACTAATGACAGTAATTTCTAAAATCCAACATTACAAACAAATGCTAAATATTAAATCCAACTTTACAAACAAATGCTAGTTTGTTTTCCTTTCTAGACAACTACCGTGCTTGCCTTGTAATTGGATGATGGAATGATAAAACTTGATAGGTCTATTCTCCAAAGATTCTATCTAAGTTTCTAGCTTGGCACTGGTTGATTAAAATGCAGTATTAACACTTGGATTTTCTTTGATGATATTATCTATTATGGTCCAAACAGAGCAAGCGGGTTTTGACATTTTTTCCATATGTTTTTGAACCCTCTCGAGTTGACTATTTGTACTTATATGCTGACAATTGCAGTTCTTCCAAATTTGATCAAATGTTTTTCTTCGCTGACATATTAATTAAAGATGAGAATCTTGTTCAATACCCCACATTCAAATGTTTATCTTAGCTAAGATAATAATTAAAAATGGATATTGTTCGATACTGCACATTTAATTATCTTGTCTCTTTGGTTTGGCTAGTAGCCAATTCACGATGATCCCAATTCACTCGTGTTATTGTTGAAAATTATTGAAGTGTTAGAATGTAAAACCCCACCTTCATGCCATAGCAACCAATAGTTCCATGCTTGAAGTTTTAAAATGTAGAGTGACACGCCTTCACGCCCTAGTAACCAATAGTTTCATGCTTGAAGTTTAAAATGCAGTACCCCACTTTCACGCCCTAGTAATGAATAATTCCATGCTTGAAGTTTTACAATGCAATACCCCACCTTGCTGCCCCACTAATGAATAGTTCCATGTGTAGTGCAAACATTAATGCATGTTGATAAATATGAATAATGGAGAATCCCATTGCATAGGCCTTACCATAAAAATATAGTAAGATGAAATGTGATTTCCATTAATAAAGTGATAAGAATTTTCTCTTAATGGAATGTTCCTGCTCATTTTGTTCTTCACTGTACACTTGTTTGTGGTAAACAAGCTTTTGCATGCAGGATTTCCATTGCAATCTTCCCAATAAAGAACAAAATAGAACAAATTTCTCCAGTAACCATGAATTTAGAAAAGATTTTTAATTATGTATTTATTGATTCTTAGTGATGGTTGAACATTCCCATTCCCTTAACTACATGGGATTAACTATCGCCTATAACAATTCTATGACTTTAACCTAGCTTCCTCAAAGAACATAAACACGTCATCGTCAATATTTAGGTCTAAACACCAATTGATGATCTCAAGCCCAAAACATTCTTTCACTAATTCAATACAACTTAAAAAATTTGATACTTTTGTTTAGAAATTACCCCCTAAGTAAACACGATCAATACAAATTCATAAATTTGATACTCTTGTTTAGCAAGTACCTCCTAAGTAAACAATCTCCAAAAGGAAAGAAATACGTTGTGCAACTTGAATCCCCCAAAAAACTTGTCTCTAGGCCCCTTCTTGTTGGTTAAAAAAACACCTTCCCACAAACAATAATTATCATATGCATTACTGATGTTTTTTTGGAGTGTATTCTTTTATGTTTTTATCTTAGCAATGCCTTCCTATCAAGAAAATGCATATCTATATAGTAACTTTTGGGGGAGTCCATACCATATGAACCTATAACCTTCATTTTGAATTTGCTATGCGGTTTGCAAAAATCAGTGAATTGATATGATTTTGATGTTCTTAACGTCGCTTAATTATTTCCCCTATTTTGTTTTAGTTACACATCACTTGATTGACATCTTGTTTAGGTATTTGTGTTGTATTATTTAAGATACAAATCTCATAATCAAAATAACAGCATTGATTAATCAACATTGGGTTGAGTCTTCCTCTTGCTCCCCTAGCCCTTGCCATGTCGTACCTTTCATGTCAACACATGTTGAGCTTTCACCTACCATGTGGTCGTTGGCACATCAATGAATATTGACATGTAACATGCCATGTGCTAGGTGAAAGTTCAACACGTTGTCATGTCACATGTCTTCTGGCAGTGGCCAAGGTAGCGCTTGTTGGCATGGCCCTTGTCATGTGGTAGGTTACATGACAACCTGTTTTGATGTGGCACATTGTACAATGTCGACTCCTACTACATGATAGGTTACACGATAATGTTTTCTAATGTGGCACATTCCATGTGGTGGGTGAATGAAGCGTAAAAAATTCTTAACCACAGTAAATACTTCTAGAATGCCCACAAATAATATGAAGCCCACATTTCGGGGGTAAATAAGATATTGATAAAATATATGATAAGATGATAAGATGATTACAATGTAATGAGAGGCCCTGTATAGATACAATTCTAAAGGGCACCTTTAATGGTTGTTCACAAGAGTTATGTCTTTCAATAATGATTGTTAATTACTATTATTACTATTATTATTTAATATTTGTATATTTTAGGTTTGTTACATTGCCTTCCCCTTAAGGGAAGCTTTGTCCTCAAAGCGTTGTTGAAGACAAGGGTTATGTCTGATTTTTTGTTTGAATTGTCATCTCTAGATCCTTTCTTTTAGTATTTGCAACACTTGAGGAAATGAGGCGATACGAGTTACGAATTCCACAGAAGAACTGTCCCATCGTTTATGATGTGGTCCATCCAAGATCTATTTTTATCGGAGCTATTTGATCGCTTTGTGGGATGGGTCTTTTCGTGTGTTGCTTAGTATGTTGATTTGATGTTCTTTCTTGTCTGGCATCGTAATTCCTTGGTGTATGTTCATTTTGACCCTGTCGTTGGTCAAAATGATGTTTATAATTGGGGTGTCGATAAGGGGTTCTTGTTATTTGTTTTTCTACTGGTTTGAATTCTTTTTGAATTGCGACAAAGACTGACTTTGAATTTGCTTCTTCTTCCTCAACTTGATTTTGTTTTCTGGAGAGTCTGGATGCTTCCTTCTAGATTTGTGCTACTTTGTTCTTCAGTAGATTGTTATTACTCTGAATTTTATCGAACCTTTCGTCTTGCTACTTTTTGTCCGCTTTTAACTTCTTGACTTGTTCCTCTAGTTCTTGTTTAAACTTTTTGAGGTGTTTGTTTTCTTCTTGCTTTTCTAGTATTCTTCCTTCAAGGTCTTCATTTTAATGCTCCATCTTCCGACTATATTTCAACTTCTTGATTTTCGTAAGTAATGTCTTGTTATGAACTCTTAGTCGAAATAGTTCTTCGGTATTGCTTGTTAATTCGTCCTTAATTTTCTTGATTTCTAGCTTATGTGTCTTCTTAAAGTCATCATACCATTGCTGAATTTTTTCCTTCTATTGTTGATGTTGACATCTCTCTGATTCTTGATTTTCTAGCTTTCTCTGGGTTTGCATCAATTCTGTATTTTTATCCATGATGAGCTTGTTTAAGTGCTTTATGTCATCTTCTGAATCGTTATTACTTCCATACAAAGATTCTTTGACATTTTTGAAATTTTTGATTTTATCTTCCAGGTTTTGATTGTGGGTTCTTAGATGTGAAATTTTCTTATCCTTATCTAATAACTCATTCTTGAGCTCTCGTTTTTTATTTTTTAATCTTTGATTCTCCTGTTCTGCTAAACAATTTCGCATTTCTTGCTTTATAATTTCGAATTGAAGATCGATATTGGTTGCTTTAGATTCCTTTAATTTGTTCCATGCTGCTTATGACCGCGAAGTAATTTCTGATTTTGAATTCGCCATAATTCCTAAATTTTGGATGATAACTTGGTCTTCTTTTGAATTTGACTTCTTGGTCGAGTCTTCCTTTGACTTTGTCTTTTTCGATTTGTCGTCTTCTTATTAAGTTAAATAACCCTTTTTTTTCTTCTTCTTTTTTCCAAAAATAATTATTATAAAATAATAATAATAATTATTATTATTATTATTTTTTAAATAATAATAATAATTAATTAATTAATTAATAATATTATTTTATTAATGTTTTATGAACTATATATATAGTTTTTTTTTCTTTTGTTTTCCAATTTTTCTTTTTTTTTGGATTACGAAGAGTTCAAGCCTTGAGATAATAATAATGGTATTATTATTATTACTATAGTTATATAATAACTATAATAAAACTCTAATAAAAAACAAGGTGTTTAATAAAATTAAATATTATTTAATAATATTTAAATCATGTACTCTTTTTAAGAAACCACGTACTTCTTTGTTTTTACTTTTTCATTTTTTTTTTACATCTTTTACTTTTTTTTTTTTTTTTTACTTCTTTGTTTTTTTCTTTTCTTTTTCTTTCTATATTCTCTTTTCTTTTTACTTCTTCTTTTACTTCTTTGTTTTTACTTCTTCTTTTATTTTTACTTCTTTGTTTTTTCTTTTTTTTTTACTTCTTTCTTTTTACTTTTCTTCTTTTTCTTTTCTTTTTAGTTTTTTTACTTTTTTGGGCCAAGGGCCTGTTTTTGGACAATGTCCTAGATTTTAGGGAAACCCTAATGATGGCTACAAGCCAAAAAATATATGGTAAAGGCCGGATTAGCCAACGACGCTCTGATACCAATGAAGCGTAAAAGCTTCTTAACCACAGTAAATACTTCTAGAATGCCCAATAATCTGAAGCCCACATTCGGGGGTAAATAAGATATTGAGAAAATATATGATAAGATGATAAGATGATTACAATGTAATAAGAGGCCCCATATAAATACAATTCCAAAGGGCACCTTTAATAGTTGTTCACAAGAGTTATGTCTCTTCGATAATTATTGTTAATTACTATTATTAATATTATTATTTAATATTTGTATATTTTAGGTTTGTTACAGTGAAAGATTTCTCTTCAAGGTTTCAGTTAAGCAATTATGAACCGACATTAGGGTTGAACTATTTATGTTATTTCAAAATTTATGTGAAATATTCGATGTCTACTTAACATTAGTACATCAACTTAACATTGGGTGAATGTCGAAAAAACAATTCTTATGTTTTTTTAACAAAAAAGACCCTTGTAGCATGTTATTTTTAAAGTAATGTGGACCTATAGTGTGTATCATCCACTTGTCTTTGATGTGTGGTGCAAGGACAATAAAAATATATATGGAGAAGAGAATTTGTTGCAAATGTTCTCTTATTTGTTATGCCACATGGCGGGTTGTTTCTACTTTATAGATGCTATAACATTATCATGCATTGGGTCTCTTTTGTCTTGCAATTTTTGGTTGGTATCTAATTTCATATGATTTCAAATGTGAGAAGGTCCAAAAAACTTGATGTTCTAAATTACTTATAAGCAATTTTGGGATAGAATGATAGTCATTAGGTGCCCCATATGAATGAACAATTTAACAACGCCTACAAACAAAATATAGTAAAATTTCATCATTTGCTTGTTTAATGGTAAGCAAAACCTTCTTGATAATGTTCAAGGTCTCACGATTTCAAAGCATTAGAAAAATGCATCCATAAGTTTCTCAAACTAGGGGATGAAGCTTTACACTCAATGGTAGAACCATTCAAGGGATTCATCACTAGGGGATGAAGCCTTGCACTCAATGGTAGAACCATTAAGGGATTCATTAATGAAAGACATGTCAAATCCATAGAATTGAAAGACTAATTCCATCATTAAGCAACAATTTGAAGAACCATGTAAATTCAAACTATGAAAAAAACATATGGAACAATTCCTATTGATTAATATAAAAAGTGTAAGGAAAGAGAGAAAATTGGAAAGAAAGCATGTATCCATTGTAGTCAGTCAACCTTAAGGAATGACGCAAAACGCAAGTTTGCATTCAATCAGAAAGCAACAATGGAGTATTCAATACATGTCCATAAACTTTATAAAGTCCAATATAAAGTCCATAAACTATAATGTCAAATTTATATAACAGTTCTATGTTCTAACGCTATAATCAAATAAAAAATCATTTTTCAATCAATGTGTTCTTGATCCATATGAAATGTGCTAGTGGCCCATGTTTTCAAGAATGATAGTATGATCTTCTATCGACAATTTCCATTGTCGATTCTTGGTCTTTTTCCTAGTCTTCACTGGTTTCAACTGCAACCGAGCCGCTATGACTAAATGAATGTATTGAGCACATATAAAATCTAGCTCATAGTCTTGAAAAAGAATATGGTCATTACATTTCCTTATTTCAGCAAAGAAATGTCCCATTAAAACCATTGAACCCACTGCATACGTATAATTTGACGGATCCTTAAATTCTTGCAACAAGGTGCTTTTCGACCTAGTGCATCGCAATAAATAATAATGCCCTTTTTTCTGGATTATCTACCAGTGCAATGACAACAAATACGTCACCTTCTCTAACCAAATAAAAAACACAATCATAATCCTTGTCAATCACAACCACTTCATTATCGCGGTCTTCATCTGTGATATTTCCAAATGGGGGCAATGGTGTCAATTCTTGGTGTATCCATGGTTTGAAAAAGTTGTTAGTTTGGTTTGACACTCATCGAAGGACTCTACATCATCAATACATGCAAGACATAAGCAAGAGTACTTATGTTTCCTGATTGCGTGTATATTTTCCATTTTTTACTCCTAATAGAGTGTAAGCCTCTTGTTTTAGGGATTGCAGCACAATTATATGGCATTGATATGTCAACATCGACCATTGCAATATTCCAGAAGAACCCATTCAAGATAAACACATAACTTGTGCAAATCAAATTTCACATTTAAAAATAATTTAATAATTTTTTTTAAAATAATTTAAATAAAAATACGCATGTACATATAAACATAGTAAATAATTGCATTTGAAAACATTAAGGGTCATCAAAACAATTACATACCTTCTCACATTAGACATCCTTTCATTGAATTCATGGCTTAAATTTTGCTTGCATCAATTAACAACATCGTTTGAATTTGCGAGGCGAGAAGTAGAGTGATTCATTTGATATCTCCTAAGTGAACGTTTTATGCAGGCCCCAACGCCATCATGTCCTCCTTTTCCATGTCCCATTTCAAAAAAACTCCATGTGTGTCAAACATCTGTTTTATTATGAATGCGAGGAAACCATAAGAATGAGCATGCCGATTTAAACTGACCAGTACAACCATCTGATCACACCCAATGCTCTTTAAAGTTACCCCTCATCTTGATAATTCGTTATAAAGCATATTAAAACAATGTTGGATAAAACATGTATCATGTGTATGATCATCACTGATGTAGAAATGATACTCTTTAAGCACTTCACGATTATTTTCATTTCTATCAGAACCATCGACATGAAGCTCTGCATGTCTGTACAAAATATGGACAAGTATAGATACCTGGTCTGAATGATAATACTCACTTTGTATCTCCTTTTGTGGAGTGAAAGTGTAATTTTCAGCAAAATCAACAATTTATAATATTGTTCCTTTTGGAAATACATCTTGTGATTGCTTGAACTGTAAGTCTTGCCATCGTGTTGTATGAGAGTGTTTGATATATCTATATATTTTATCCCTAAACGAATCCATAAATCATGTCACAAAGATATCATCTTCAACTAACTCAATCTTTCTTGATGTTGTCGTTGAATTTGTAACATGGGTATAATCAACATATTCATATCTCTTCCATTTCACAATGCAATTTGACAATTGAGGATCATTTGGATCGATGGGGTATTTAACATTAAAAAGAGCCAAATGAGAACATTATTCACATTTTCTACCACCGACGCATTGTTTCTTATAGAATACTTGATCATTCTATCGTGCACATAATATTTTAGATACAAATTCACAAACACTCGAAGGAGGGGTGTCATTTAGACAACATTGCATGGCAAAATTATTAAATCTCTCATAATATAATTCAAATTCTACATGGTATTGACAACAACATGTGCCGCGAACAACAATGGGCCTGACTTACCATGGTTTAAGCTTCACAAATGTGCTAAGGGAAATATTCACATCAACATTAGTCTCCATAAAATTTTTGAACATTTCCACTTGAGTGAACTCTGTTATGTGTTTGGCATGAGTTTCATAGTTTCCTTTAGATATACGACGCCACACAACATCCTTTTCATTTGGTAAGACATGAGAGTTCAAATTCCAAAAATCTTTCACCCTATCCCTCACATTATATGGAAGTCTATCTTGATAAGGTTGCCTACAGATAGGATCCCAACATGCAACTTCATCATCCTCATCTAATTGAACCCTAACGTTTTTATGCTTCCATAAACTTTTTCTTGATGGTTTTAATGTTCTTGCAGTCATAGCCAACAAACGATCAGTTGCAGTGTTTTTTGCCACAACCCCTCTTAGCAATGTTTTACAAGCAAACACTAAATAATGAGATCGTTTCCTTGCAAGTGTGGAAAGGGCCGAGGTCATATTTTTTGATACCATCTCATTTGTTTTAACCTCTTTGACACTTTTAATGCCCAATAATTTAATTTCATCTCTTAGAATTTTTTGCTTTAACAATCTATGTAACAATTGAGCTTGTGCTATGACATAAATACCTTCAAGATAATTTTCTAGTATCTTTTTTGCTCTATATAGAGCTGTATGATCACGCATCGGAGGTCCCAATTCTTCAATTTTACTTGAATCCATACTCTCCAAGAAATTGTCATCAATGACAATATTGTTTCAACTTCCAATTAATCTCTGTAAATTGATAGGTATGGTAGGATGTTGTAGGTTGGATGTTGACCTTGCATGAAAATATATAGATTTATAAGATTGTGAAATTTCAAATCAATTATATACTCAAGTATTAAATACAATTTTATAAACATTAAAAAATATTTACTCTCCAATCATGGTCTCAATATCAATGTTGCCCATGGTTTGCTCCACATTTGTCATTTCTTCATCACCTCCATGTTCTTCATTTCTTTCATCAACGTGTTCCTCAACATTTTGCATTCCTTCATCACTGCCATGTGCCTCCACATTTTGCATTTCTTCATCACCGTCATGTGCCTCCACATTTTTCATTTCGTCATCACTGCCATGTGCCTCCACATTTTTCATTTCTCACTAGTAGATTTGAACCCAAAATCCGACGAGCCAATCCAACGACCTCCGACGAAATGGACTATGTCATCGGATTTTTCTTTCAAAATTACTTTTTTTGTTTTTTTGTTTTATAAATTTCCAGAGGCGTCCGTCGAATATCCGATGTAATTTTGAATATCCGACGCGGCTCGTAGGCTATCCGAAAGCTCTACGTGTATCTGACGATTTGGTTGTTGGATAACCGACTCCATTTCGAACCCAAAGAAGTCAGATATCCGATGGATTTTTTCCCAACGATAACTAGATTAGTGTCATCGGATATCCGACGTATGTTTGACTTTTTGACTTTTAAAATTTATAAATATCTAACCATTCCGACATGTTTGCCATACCAGCGATGGTTTGCGGATTTTTTTTTGTTCAGCGGACTGTTTTTCATTGTTTTTGTTATTCAAGTGAGCAAAGTACTGTGGAGCTTCATTTTCTAAGATCGATAATCTTCATTTAAGCTCTTTACGAGAAAATGTCAACTATGAATATTCTTGATCCAGACGAACAAAATCGACAATTGCTTGCTAGATTATGGGAAGGAGTTGAAAGAAGGGGTGATAGTAAATGCTATTTTCCATGTAATCAATGCAAGGGCTTTAAGAGGAGAAGAATTTTGATCACAACAGCTACAAAACATTGTAGGGATCATGGGCACGCCGAGGGGGGACATGAATACCATCCATTTGTAAGTTTTGCATTATATATGTTTTTATTTTGATTGCTTTTGTAAATTTATGTATTATTATAATATTTCTTATGTATTATTATAATATTTCTTATTTTTGATCAACAGTACAATTTGTCGTTGTTCTTTTCATCCCAACAGTACAAAATTTGTTAAATTTTTAATCACATAAATTTTTACATGTTGCGTTTGAAATTTTTACATTTTGCGTTTGAATTTCTTATATTAACTTTTATCTATTGATTGTTTCATGTAATTATAAAGGAAAGACATCCTAAGGCATATCGTCCGGATTAGCAAGTGCTTCCAGAACAAGTACCGGAGGAACATGGAGCTATGAATATTAATGGAGAAGAAGTTAATGATCACATTGAATAAGATGATAATACTGATAACATAGTTGAAGATGATGTTACAAATACTTTGATCCATGATTCATTTAATGTTGGAATGGATGATCATGATGATCATGAAAATGATGAACATTTTGATGATATTCATGATACACCTCTTCTTGACAAGGCATACGAACCCCTTTATGACGGCTCCAAGACAAATCTTCTCTCTGCTATATTGTTGGTAATGAACTTGAAGGTTATGAATGGTCTTTCAAACATATCAGTCACACGGATGTTAAGGTATGTAATATATTCCATCACAAAATATATATGATTGTCATGTATTTTATTGTTAATTCATATATAAGTCAAATTACTACGGATGAAATTTGTTTCATTAATATTATTTCTATATTATATTAACTAGATTTTTATTTTAATTTGTTGTAGAATGATAGGTGAATATTTGTTACCACCGTCAAATATTTTACCTCGCACATATCAAGATTTATCTGCCATCATGAAAGAAATTGGAATGCAGTATGAAGCAATTCATGCATGCCCTGATGATCATGTTCTTTATTACAACCAGCATGAATTTGCAATAGAATTTCCTGAATGTCATATCAGTAGATATCGCACAGATCAAGTAACTAAAAAGGTGCCCCGCAAGGTTCTTCGTTATATTCCCATTATTCCCCGTTTGCAACGACTGTTCAGGTGCAAAAACATAGCGTAGTTTATGGATTACCATGCACGGAACAGGAGTCAAGATGACATTATTCGGATGCCTGCAGATGGGTCTGCATTTAGAGATATGGAGGAAAAATGGCCTCACTTTAAAGACGAACCTCGTAATCTTAGGATTTCTTTGGCAGCAAATGGTGTCAATCTTTTTACAGAGATGAGATCTGTTTACTCGGTGTGGCCTATTTTTGTTATCAACAACAACATTCCTCCATGGTTGACAATAAAGAGGGAGCACATAATGTTGTCGATTATTATTCTAGGTATGAACACTGCAGTTTTTTTTAATTGCAGTGGTATATTCTCATTTGTCGTATTTTGTCTCATAATGTTATATATATATTTAAAGTTTTTCTATTGCGAAATATGGTTTATATATCTAAATGGTACGTCTCATAATCAGAATATTTATTTTATATGTTCAAATCAATCAGGTAAGTACCAAGTCAAAGATATGAATGTATATATCGAACCTCTTATTGACGAGCTACTGAAGTTATGGAATGGCATCACTATGTATGACTTATCTAGACCAATACGACAAAGGCAATTCCAATTCCATGCAATGCTTGTATGGACAATACATGATGCCCCAGGGTTAACCCATTTATGTGGTATGTAATTATAAGTTCCACTTTAGTTGCATTTAATTTTACGAACTACTAGTTAATATAATACGCATGCATGTTTTTATAAATAATCCAATCATTTTTTATATAATTATAATAGACAATATTGATATTCCATCTTTTTATTTAGGTTTTCAGACAAAGGGGAAATTTGCATGTCCTGTTTGTGGTCATAAGATCAAATCTCGTTGCTCAAAAAGCTTAGGAAAGGAGGTGTTTAATGAGTATAGGCACTTCTTCTCCAAGAATCACAGGTATCGAACTACCGAAAAGCATCTTTTCAATGGCAAGCAAGAGACTGCATTAAAACCAAAGAGAATGACACCTCAGCTATGGAAGTTGCAATATAATAGAAATCGTCAAGGTACGTATAATCAATCATTGTATATGATCATATTGTATCTTATTATATTGTGTGCTGTTTAGTGTAATTGACATTGATTTAATATTTAATTTCATCATTGTCATTCATGTGATCATCATGAAGGCATTAATGGGCTTCCACGAGGAATGAAAAGTTATCCTAGACAATTTAGTAGGTTGCCCTACTATGAGAACCTACAAATTGCTCATCTATTTGATACAATGCATATCGGAAAGAATGTGATTGAGTGACAAAGAAAAAATTGTCAAAATTTGCAAATACATTCAAGATAACAACCATGCAATGAAAGACGTCATTCAATTTCATAGCAACGGAGAGCAAATTAATATAAACTCACTTCCATGGATGTTAACGGACCAGCAAAGTAATGTTGTAAAAGAAGTCATTCGAAAAATTAAATTTCCCACCAGATTTTGTGCGAACATGAAGAATATCATAACAAAGAAAGGTGATTTCGCGAGGGTGAAAACGCACGATTGGCATGTCTTCATGAAGGTAATAATTAATATGGTAAGCATTTAATATTTTTCTTTTTTTCTTTTTCTAGTACTCTTTTTCTATATACTGAAACTATTTGTATATTATTGTTACAGTATGTTCTACCTCTCTCTATCCCGGACAACTTCGACAACAATGTCAAGCAAATAATATATAGTCTCGGGAAATACATGAGGTAAGTGGTGATTTTTCCATGTGCTTACTGAACTTGTTTAATTCAACATAGAACTTATTCTTAATTTGATTTTCATTATCTACTTCATGTTACGTAATATAATGACTTTTTTCTTTAATCTCTTGATTGGGTTGTCATGTCACTTCTAGATGGCTGTCATCTAAAGAATTCCATAAAGAAGACATAAAGTATTGGAGGAGAGAAATTCCTCATCTCATGTGTGAAATGCAGAAGCATCTACCTTCAGCATTTTTCAATGCACAAGAACACTACCTCATACACCAAGTTGAGGAGATTGAACTGTGTGGACCTGCGCACTCAAGGTCCATGTGGATGGTTGAGAGGCACTTGAAATTTATGAAGGGTTTGGTCAGACAACAAGCATATGCTGAGGGTTCTATGATGGAGGGATATATGGTATACCAAAACATGTTGTACATTAGTGAATATGTTCCTATATTGGCGTCAAAGCTCAATTTACGTCGCATTTGTGATCCAGACTCCAAAAAATATTTCGAAGGGGAGTAACCAAAGGGGAAAGGTAGATCGAGGAAGGTGAAAGGTAATATAACACATTTCAATGGTGATTTTTATGTTTATATATCATACATATATATTCTATTTTTTTATTTAGTATTTTGCATCATTTTATACTGTAATTATATACTTTTTTAAGTGACTAATATACATTTTCATTGAATTTTAATTTTATTGTCATCAAACGGTTGGTCGAGAGTGGGATGCGATTCATTTATACATCGCAAAAAATCTTGATTGGATGAAGGTATGGATCGAAAAATGTGAACAATTTGGTCATGGAATATCATGGGAAGGTGTGGCTTCATTGGTTAAAGTTGCACATCGCAATGGAGACACCAATCTAACACAAAGGGAAATCAATTTAGCAAGAGGTTTAAAAGATAAGCAGGTAAGCATATTAATCAATGGCACTATTTATTTATTTTTTAAATATTGTCGTTGTACGTCACGCTTGTTATTTTCCTTTTATGGCATTATAATAAACATGCACTACTTTATCATAAATATGGTGTCATTATGTAATCTTTTCCTGTATGTCTTGTTGTACTAGGTAAAACACCATAAGGCTATGTGGTGCAATGGATGTAGATATCACATCAAAAAGTTGGATGAAACAAATAAAACATCTGATTGTGGGATATCTGCAGTGTTTGAGGTGACCAATGTTTCTTCTAGAAGTGACATACATCCAGAACTATCTGAAAATCGATATTATGGGTATCTAGAAGACATTATTTAGTGTGACTTTAACTCCTTCATGGTATTTCTGTTCGTGTCAAATGGTACAGGTGTCGATTAAATCAACGTGATCCCGATAGAACAATTATTGAACATGATAATGGTTTTACCATGGTAAATACAAGGTTGTTTGAGCTAGGAATGGAGCCCTATGTTCTTCCAAACCAATGTGAATAGGTATTTTACTCTGAGGTTCCAGGTAGAGTGGGTTGGTCATTTTCTATGAGACACGATCCAAGGGGAAGGCCGGTAAAGTATAATGTAGATGAAGGTAATGAAGACGTTCTCGAAGAAGAAGATTCCGTTGAAGATGATGATGATCAACATGAGTTAGATGATATTCCTATTCCAGAAGAAGATGTCGAAGAACTTCTTGAATCAGATCATTGTGTATATTCAGATAATGTCCATGAGGATGATATCGATGATGACATGATGATCAACGTAACTGACATCGACGACAATGATGATATGTCCAATCCTTATAATGTTGAATCTGGATCATCGGATGATAGTATAGATGATCAATACTCAGATGAAGAAGATGATGAAGACCATTGAAGTCTATGATCAGGTATGCATTACTAATAATAAATTATTAACTGTTTCTTAGCTAATTTCCATTTTCCTATATGTTAAAATTAGAAACCTTTCTTGTTCGTTAGTATGAATGAGAAAAGACATTTAATTTTTTTGTACATAGATATTTTTTTCAGGTTATATTGGGGAATTGAGAGTGATGAAAGGGGGGGGGGAGGGGCCATAAGAGCTTCCACATTCACCTGGTTGGCCCTGTTTAGTAGAGAATATTAAACGATTCTCGAAACAGAGAGAAGCTTATAATTAAGGAAATGCAGTACAATTATCATGCTACCCCAAATGGCGTACTGCTTAATCATCAATATCATCTTCATCATGATCACCAGGATCATCATCATCTTCTTCATGATCGTCATCATCATCATCTTCATGATTGTCATCATCATCATCTTCATGATTGTGATCATCATCATCTTCATCATTGTTGTCGTCATCACCACCAACATCATCATCATCATCGTCCCCATCTTGATCATCATCATCGTCATCATCATGATCATCGTAATCATCTTCGTCTTCATCATCATTGTCATTGTCATCACCACCAACATCATCGTCAGCATCATCATCATAACCATCATCTTCATCATTGCCATCATCATCAGCATCATCATCACATTCATCATGATCATCATCATCGTCATCATCATCATCGTCGTCATCATCATCGTCATCATCATCATCATCATCATCATGACATTCATCATGATCATGATCATCGTCATCGTCTTCTTCATCATCATCATCATCATCGTCCCCATCTTGATCATCATCATCATCATCGTCATGATCATCGTAATCATCTTCATCTTCATCATCATTGTCATTGTCATCACCACCACCATCATCATCATCATCATCATCATCATCATCTTCATCATCATCATCATCATCATCATCATCATCACATTCATCATGATCATCATAATCATCATCATCATCGTCATCATCAATCTACATCATGATCATCTTCATCATCATCTTCGTCTTCGTCATTGTCACCATTCTTCGTCATCATGATCATCATCGTCATTTGAAATCTTCATCTTCATCATCATCATCATCGTCGTCGTCATCGTCATCTTCATCATCATCATCATCATCGTCCCCATCTTCATCATCATCATCGTCATCATCATCATCATAATCATCTTAGTCTTCATCATCATTGTCGTTGTCATCACCACCACCACCACCACCATCATCATCATCATCATCATCATCATCACATTCATCATGATCATCATCGTCATCATCAATCTGCATCGTCATGATCATGATCATCTTCGTCTTCATCATTGTCACCATTCTTCATCATCATGATCATGAACAGTGTCTCAAGAAGAATGTAATGTGTAAATCCTTGTACTGCTTCCCATATGACCATGGTTAACATTGTAAGATCCATCCTAGGTGAACAAGATCTCCTAATGGTGGATATATCCCACTTAGTGGCTAAAGATCTCTTCTAAAGGGAATATGTAGTGGCTCAAGACCTCTTTTTGTCCCATAAGCCCTAGGAGCTATATTTAGGTTATGTGGCCATTTTATTCCTTGCTCGACCATGGTCATCAAGACCCCAATATCTATTCCTTATAATTCAAAACCTCCTATTGGCTTCCATATCCCACTCAAAGGTCAAAGATACCTTTTATATGGCCAATGTGGTGCTTTGAGACCACATTCATGGGCTAGATACTTAAAAGAGTTATATAGAACTTAATTTTTTTTTATTTCCTCTACTTACCATGGTTAAGACCCCATGACCCATTCTTGGTACAAAAAACTTCCTAATGGCACCCATATCCCAATCAAATATCAAATATATTCTATAAAGGGCCTAGTGTTCAAATATTTTTCTTGATGTGACATGCAATCCTTCAGCCACAAATAAAACATCATTGATCTCAAAGTTGTCACACTTTCACAAATATTAAATAATTATATATAATATATTTTTGGATATAAATATGTTTAATTCACTCAAACCCACTTATGATAACACTTTAAGCATATCATTATAATGAAAGAATGAAATATATTAAATTTGGTAGGTACTAAGATAAAACTCATTAACTTACAATACTTCATTCAGACTAGAACATCAGACAATAATATTTCATTTTAAAACATTTCTTAAAAAAAAAAGCAATTCATGACCAATGGATCCATTTCATTACATACTTTCTCCAATAAATTTAAATATTTTCACTTACATTATATTTTAACAAAATACTTACATAACATTTTTCCATCTATACTTTTTTCATATTCTTTGATACTTAGTGGTGGACTACATAATTACAATTATATAATTGTTCACTTTAATTATCAATCTGGATGTGTTAAGCTTCAACGTATGCAACCACAAGGTTCATAATTATTGAGATGTTAATGATCCCTAAATGATCTATGATTTATACCTGCAACTACTAAAATTGATAACTACTTTTGAATATTAAGAGTCAACATAGTTACTTAGTACATTGATTCAAACATTCATTTAATAGTAATCCTTAAAAGTAATTAACCTAGAACCACTAAAAATTCCTTGAACTGCTTCCCATATGACCATGGTTAACATCGTAAGATCCATCCTAGGTGAACAAGATCTCCTAATGGTGGCTATATCTCACTTAGTGGCTAAAGATATCCTCTAAAGGGAATATGTAGTGGCTCAAGACCTCATTTTGTCCTATAAGCCCTAAAAGCTATATTTAGGTTATGCGTCCATTTTCTTCCTTACTCGACCATGGTCAAGACCCCAATATCTATTCCTTATAATTCAAAACCTCCTATTGGCTTTCATACCCCACACAAAGGTCAAAGATCCCTTTTATATCATGGCCTATGTGGTTCTTTGAGACCACATTCATGGGATAGATCCTTAAAAGAGTTATATATAACTTAATTTTTTTTCATTTCCTCTCCTTACCATGGTTAAGACACCATGACCCATTCTTGGTACAAAACAATTCCTAATGGCACCTATATCCCAATCAAAGATCAAATATCTTCTCTAAAGGGCCTAATGATAACACATTGCATTAAAATATTAAAATATAAATATAAATATATTATAATAAAAATATAAATTAAAAACAATATTAACACACATATATATATAAAAATAAAAAAAATATTAAAATATATATAAAAAACTATTATAACACATTATAAAAAATAAAAAATAAAAAATAATAGAAAAATTATATTATTATTAAAAACATAAATTAAAAACAAAATGAAACAAACCTCACCCTGTCCAAATAGCGCCTCATTCACGAACCTGTCTCCTCCGCAACCCTTGTCGAAGGTGGAAGCCGTCACCATCTAGCCTGAGCCTGTCAAAGGAGATTGACATCGCAGCGAATTGGAGGCCCAATCTATCCAAGGAGATTGACGTTGAAGAAATGGAGGCCCATGACCCATAATGACATCAGTAAGTAAAACCCTTCCTCGTATAGGTAGAAAACAAACTGAGAGCATCTCTGAGTTTGGGGTTTGAATCTAGTAAAAGGATTTTCATTTGGGGTTTGAATTTACTACACAGAAAAAAATTTCGAGGCCATAATGGCTCATACAAGCTGTAACTTTGTACATTTTCAATGTGAATAAAGATATAGATACACACATTGGTCGCATGGAGGTAGTTGACTAAGTATCGACTGGATACGCTATAGGGTTTCCACTTGGTGTGGGACAAATTCCTGTCGACGAATCCTTAACCAGAGCCTTCGATCCGTGAGGGATTTACCCCCCCAGCCACTTTCGCTATCTTGTATTTTCTCTATTGTCTCGAAACTAGGGTTCCAGCCATTGGTATTTACCTCTTGGCCAATCCTTGAGTTAGTAAAATTTGCAGTGAAATATTCATCCAACCACTCACTTCATCCTTTTGTTGGGATTTTACGTATGGACATTCCATGCTTTTTTGTGTAGGTTCCCATGAAGGTTGGGGAGTGCAAGGCTTATCCTCCATAGTGATACATTGCTCCTTGTTGCAATCACTACCTTAGCCTGAATTTTTGTTTGATGCTAGACAATCTATATTCCACACATCGATTTCCCTATCCAGTTTAACTAATGCTCTAGATACAGGTTGGTATAGAGGTATTTTCTGTCCAAGGGAACAATATTAGTGCCTGTTGGATTGAACCTTGATGAAGTATCATGTCCTTTGTATCCAAACTGCAGAGAATTGTTCTTAGTTTGTTTCCATATGTGTAACTTTGAGTTTTTATTCCATGTATCCTAACCTTACTATCTAAGGATGGTATGTTTCTCCATGTTATTAGCCGAGCCAATAAATGGGAAAGTAATTGAATACCATTCTTGTTAGGAGTGTGTGTGTAATGTGTGAAGTTTCAAAATGACAAAAGAATAAGTGGACAGATTCTAGGTGTGCATATGAGTGAATAGGAAATGATAGGCCATTTCGGAAACAAAGGGATGAATTTGATTCATAAAAGAGCCAAATCACTAAATGGTCTATCCCTTATCTCAAGCTTACATATGTTTATACAACTTGATAGAACACATTGCATCCCAATGTCACTATCACCAACAAAAGCAACACTAATCCTCTCCAAACACTTTACATAAGTACCAGACGACCAAAAGTCCTTAGTTTTATGCATACCACTCAAAGACAAACAAAATTGAGTGAGAAGTAAACATTTTTGTTTCTTGCAATAGTGACTAATGTTGCATTTGTTGTTTCACAATAAAAAAACATAGTACAGAGGTGATCCTAGGATAAGAGATTGAAGTATCCATAAGGCCTTCCTCTATCACAATGCCTTAACCATTAGGTCTGATGGAAAAACATGCAATTCCTACAAATGTTTGCAAGTTGAGGAGACGATTTCAAGCCCTTTATCATAATTTTAATCCAATACATGTAGTTGTTGACAATTATAAGCCTAATGTGTAGCCAAG
Organism: Larix kaempferi; assembly: GCA_027924585.1. Classification (NCBI taxonomy): domain Eukaryota; kingdom Viridiplantae; phylum Streptophyta; class Pinopsida; order Pinales; family Pinaceae; genus Larix; species Larix kaempferi. Next base: position 7,866,128 of record BSBM01000698.1, read on the forward strand.
ATAAAACTAGAATTTGAGATACAACTAGTGAACTTCCAAATAGATTGGTGGGATATCTTGCCAGTGAAATTCCAAATTTGCAACATATGATAAGCACTTTAACCCCATAGTGCTCATCATTTCCTCCCTGCTTAAGAAGAAATTGTCCCCAGTTTCTATTATAGATGGAAAAATTGTTGCTTGAATGTGTACTGGGACTTGGGAGATCCATTTATCTTGCAAAGGTAGGTTTCCTTTTCTTTCAATAGAATATGCCTTTTAAAGGATCCGCTTTTGCACTCCCACATTGTATCAACACCTTTGTACTTAGGGGTCCGGCCATTGACCTAATTTTGTAATTAACTTATCTTACCTTCTAGCTTTGAATTTTCTGTTTCACAGATGCATGTATGACTGTGGAACCTAGCAATCATGATCCCTTTTGTTGTACTTATGTCGACTGTGAATGCAAAAGAATGAATTTTTAATGAGTTCAAGTATGATGACTAACAGTGGAATTTTGTTCCGTTGCTCAATTTGGGAGATATCATTAGTAGAAGCACTAACACTAAAGGTTTTTACATTGGGTTTCAACAATCAATATCTCACTCCACAAGCCATGGAGGGATGAGTTCCATATACGACTGGAAATATATCTTAAACATCTAACATGGATATCTAATTGAATTCAATGTCAAGGTCAGTCTTGGAAAACACTCGTTATGCATACTCACAATTACATTCAATTTTGGGAAAATTTGGTTGAGTAGAAACCTTCTCTTTTGACATCTATCTACAGTCATAGACATGTGCCACTTGAATCTTTTCCACCTTTTGTCCTCCATTACTCAACTTAAATCCTTTTACCAAACCTTTCTAGTGGATGATAATGTCTTGCAAACGCCTTTTTTTTATTGCATGGCTTCCAATTGTTGATGGTTTATTTGAACAACTCTTTCATGGTTTGTAATTTTTGGTTGAATTAGAGATGGTTTGGATATTTGTATACACCACATAACTTGAGCTATAGTAGAAGTGATTTGAATTTGGTGAATAGATTTTGGATTGTGACAAATATTCTTGGGCTTATACTTATGAGATCATTCTGTAATTTAAGTCTCCTAGCGTACATTACATGGGTTTTAAATTGAAATAATGTGTCCTAGCATACACGATTATTCACAATATCACAATGTCATGCTTATGCTTTCTAATTAGGTTTAAACATTGTCATGCATTTTAGTCATTAGAAGTAGAAGAAAGTTATTGTTAATGGATTCATTTAATTTGAAAGAGTAGTTATAGTTTGAAAGAACTCTCTCCTTACCTTAGCTAGCATTCATTGAAAGGAAAGGCTTATTTTATTCATATGCATTTGCATGGTTTGAGTCATTCATCACACCACGAGTTTCACTTCCATCACCCGATTGAGTAATACAACCACTAAAATTTACACCCCCTAACTAAACACAGCATAACCTCACTTGAGGAGAAAAAGAATTTGCTAGTAGGTAGGACACTGGGGATAGGCATCCAAATAATTCCCCCTTGTCATTATCATTTGAGACATAGTTGTTGTCCTCTAGGGTACCAAAATCCTCTAGTATTTGTTGACACGGTCATACACCAGTTTGTGGAGGGGCCTCCTGTTGTTTCAGGGGTTAAACCACCGCGAGATCGAGAACCGGATGGACTATGTGGAATGCCGCACTCCACTTAGCCCTAAGGAAACATCGATCATTGTCTTCCTTGAAAAATCCGGCCACCATACTGGTGATACAAGGGTGATAAGGCAGAAGTGCCGAAAACCTTTTCCGACGTGTCATGAATGAGGTAGCTTAGTGACTTTTCGACTAGGGCTCTTTTACCTATGATCCCTTTCGGTAGAGGGATATCCTTCAAATTCAGTCTCTCACTTCATATTGTTCGACTTGGATTTCATCACCTTGCGAAGGATACGATATGTCGAGATCTCCAGCTCCTAGTTAGGAAGTTTGCTTGCATTTTCACCTTTTTAGAGGGTCTTTTTCTTTTTAGTGCTACTTGTTGGCATTCTGGTCACTTTTGTTTCAGCTCGCTTACTGTGACATCGGTCCCGGTACATTTTTTTGAGCTTGTTTTTTTGGCCTACGAGCCTTGTCTTTTCATAGCTCCCCTTCTGCACGCTCAGTTGCTTTAGGGTTTTTGAGTTCATACACGGTAGTTACCAATACTTATTTGATGATGTGTGATGTCCTCTTATCCTAGGTCTTCGAGATGGTTGAGTTAGATGGTCTTCTGAAGGGACTGAACACCCCTTCATGGAGCCACTAACGCTTGACCATAGGAGTAGTCTAGAGGACCACGTGATCACATCACCTGTGTGGACTTTTCCATATACTGTGATGATGGTCTTTAAAGTTATATGGAACAATGGTACATTTGAGAGAGAGATGACTGGTTGTACCCCACCTTGGTCGATTATCTTATGGTCCTTTCATTTTGTCGATAATATTTTTGTGGTACCTTGCCTTTTACCTTTTGGGTGTTTTACTGATATTGGGATATCTTGTGATTTGTACCACCTTTTATGTTTTAGGTCTTGTGGGTACTATGGTAGTTTGTCCACATTTGAGGTACACCCACTTTCTCCAAATTGTTATGAGTCTTTATACCCACTTCACACCACCCTCCTAACCTTAGTTAGGAAGATTGCATGCTATCATACCTTTTGGTGGTACTATTTGAGTTACAAGAGGTAGTTACAAGGAGCTATTTCATATATGAGGTAGTTACAAGGAGATATTGCATATATGAGGTAGTTACAAGGAGATATTGCATATATTGATTTGTACTGCCTTTTATGTTTTTGGTCTTGTGGTTATAACTATGGTAGTTTGTCCACGTTTGAGGTAGTGTACACCCCCTTAGTCCCAAGGGTTATGAGTCTTTATACCCATTCTTTTTTTTTGAATTGTACCTTACTGTTTGGTCTTTGTACTGAGCCTTTTTATTGTCACTGAATTTCTTTGATTGACCATACCATAGCCCAGTCATCTCTCTCTCTATGGTTTGTACTATCCCTATCATAGGGTCACTTGGTTCCTAGAGTTGACTAGTCTCTAAGAGGCACAGTCATTTATGAAAGTAACTCTTCTGAGTATATTATAGGAAACATCTACACTAAGGTAATCAAATATGTGGTAAATAGTTTTCATTAAGTAGCCAGGACTTGTAGCATTAGAGGAGATCCTGTAACGTGTATGTGTAGTGTTTCATGTGTGATGTAGTGTTAAATCAAATAGTAAAAAACAAATCATAAATATTGCATGACTTTCTACTCTTAAGAAAGATAAATTGGTCGTTTTTCGATCATCACTTGAATGCCTACATGTTGAAAAAGGGAATGATGATCAAGTAAAATTATAAAAGGCGATACACGTCAACTTTTAAGAGGAGCTATGCCTTGTGGTCGAATCTAAACTTTTTTCCAATGGTGCAGGTAGAACCAAACAGGTATCTGTCTGATCTGTCTTCCTCGAGCGAGGGGAGTTTAGGAAGGCTAGAGGAAAGTGAGACATCCAATAGGTCTAGAATAATTGTATCAACTAGATGTCAAAATCCAAAAGAAGATTCCATAGATGCAATGAATTTTTTCACGGTCAAGGGGGGGCATGTTCCTATGGTGATGAGACAAAAGACGATGAAGAGGTGCCCTTGAGGTATAGACATTTAGTGAAACAATGGGTACCGAAGGATCTTCCTCCACCGAACACTGATTTTTGTGTGAACGAGAGGAGATATCGAATTGCACCATCGTCGATACATGGTTTCGGGTTGTTTTCCATGGATTGCATCTTGGTCAGTTACGGGACATGTACAGAATTGATGGAGTATGTTGGATCCATATACAACTACAACAATTGGATGCGCCTTGTCCGATATACAAAAGTATGCGTAGCTATGGAATGTCAACAAACAATTTACAATTGAAAGAAAAAAATCAAAATAAAGGAGGAACGTTGTACATGGACGGAAGGCCAAAGGCCACAGGAAATATTGCAGGGTTTATAAACAGTTCACAACCAGGGTCTACAATTAAGCAACCAAACTGCGAATTTGAGGGGCGTGAAGGAAACCGTGTTTTTGTAGTTGCTATTAAAACAATATCTGCAGGGGACAAGTTTCTTATTAATTACCATGTGAATGGAGTAGATACAAACAAGGTTACTATAAAACATTTTACCTAACCTTTTAGTAATAAATTAAACAGCATAAGGATTTTTTGTTAGTTTATTTCGTTTAAATTTCCCATATTTACTTTGCAGGCCAGTCATCGAGATAAATCCCTGCCAAAAAATGGTCAGAGGAGTACTTCTTCCTCGACGGAGCAGGTATACATCTTTCTAATAGTACAAATATAATAAGAAAAAAGAGTTTTTATTTGCTTTGTTTTTCCATTATTAATAACTTGGTTTGTTCTATATAATGTTATTTATATTTGATGCAGAACGTTGATCGAGAAATACACCCGTCGAATGTTGATCAGACGACAACACCCTCGGGGCAATAGGTAGACCTGGTTTGAATTGTACAATTAAAATATGTCAAAATGTTTTAGCATTATATTAATGTTTCAATGAATATTTTGGTTTCGTTTACATAATTTTCTAGTCTATGTTTTTAATGCAGGCTGGTTCCGTAAGGTCAACCACACCAGGGTCTGTGCAATGGGTATACATCTTTGTAATATTAAAAATATAATATGAATAATAATTTTTTTGATGTGTTTTCTCATGAATAGTTTTGGAATTGTTTAGGTGACTTTCACTATGTTTTTTTATTAGGGTGTTGTTAGGGGCAGCTCCCAGATATTAGCAGATCGGGGCAAGTCGCCTATGACCATTGATCCAATGAGTGGATCGCGATCCTCAAGGTCGTAGGTATAATTCATTTCAATCGTACCAATATAATACGTAGCATAATGTTAATTTTGTTATGTATTTTTTGTGTGTATACTAGTTTCGTTATGATAATGTAAACCGTGTTGTAATTTTACGAATCTATCATGATAGATATGTTACGTTAATATAAAATTTGGAATCTATCAATAGCGAACTCAGTAGTGCTTTATATATGTTTGTTGCAGCCCACTAGTGAATCGCAGTATGAATCAGCATCGCAAGATTTTTCGTTAGAATCTGAAGTGGCAGAGGTGCTTCACGATTGCGGAAAAATGGTGAAGCCACACACCTGCTAAAGATGGAAGAGAAATTGTTGAATAGATATATTGCGGAAATCCTTTCTCTACTAATCCAGGTTCTGCAAACAAGCGCAATTATAGAAAGGATTGCATTGTTCGAACATAGATCTAATAACTTGCGAGTAAGTTGAGGAATCTTGAATCATAGAATAATTCGTTTAAATATTTATAATATTCTCTTTTATATGATAGTTTTGAACGTATAAGACGTGGTGTGTATTTACAGAATTATAAGGGACCACACAATAGTGGTCAAGGTGGTGTTGTCCCCAGCGAGGCTCGTGGAGAGACTTTGCATCATGACCAAACGACTCCACGTAGTTCACGTCCTTCACCATTGTTGTCGACTAAACAGTTGGCAACACGTTCTGAAACACCACGGACCCCCGCTGTGAGCGCAGCAGCCGCTACTGACCAACACACAATGGATCGTCCACAAGAAGGGGTCGACACTGAGTCCGCTATCAATTTTGATGTCGAAGAAGCTACATTTCCAGGATCTTCCCATGTCAAAAGCACGGGAACACTAGAGACAACATTTTTGGTGGATGAAGATCTCGTCCCAATAAAGAGAGCCAGGATCCCAGGTAATTGATCGTAGTTGATCAGGTTAATTAGTGTTTATAATTTCATTGTAATATACTGATAAAACCTTTTTTATCAACTAATTATGATCATGGCATGATCGTTGTGCAGGAAACAATGTTTTCTATAAACATATGAATGATTTTTGCTTAGAGATATTTGGGCCCACCATCCGAACAAGTTGGGATAGATAATCGAAACATTTAAAAGATGAACTCACTAATCGGTTGGTTGGCCTGTTCGGGGAAAAAACCTTCAGTCATGCCAATGTCTTGAAAAAGGCTTGTCAACATGTGAAGGTTGTCTGAGACCAATATAGGACACACCTCGAAAAAAACCAGAGGTATGAGTGCCCACCAATGATTCTAGCAATGGAGTGGAGAGCTCTAGTGGAAGATGGAAAGTAGAAGGCTCTGAGAAGAGAAGGCAAGCTAACACCAGGCACAAGGAGGTATGCAATAATTTCCGCAATGTAATTCTAAACCTTATTATCCTTGATTTCTATATCGAACTTGGAACATTTAATGTATTTCAACACTTGCATAGGCTATCAGACACATCAAAGGCCACAAAGGCAAGACTAGAAAAAATAGGTAAGCACAAGCTTGGCCCTGGTGGTTATTCGAATTTGGCGGCACGAATTGTAAGTTTCGAGAAACCAACAATGAATACAAATAATAAATTGAAAATTATTTTTCGTTTTATTGCACCGTAAAATGTTAATTAACGACAATAAGCAAATATGCAGGCCGATCGATTCAATGAAGTACCCACAGAGGAAGACATGAAGCTTGGATTCCAGGAAGGCTTTGGAGTTGTTGTTGAACGTCGAAGAAGCTTATTTGGGCAAACACAGTCTTGTGGTACCAATCCATCCCGTGCACAAGTATATAGAATCTATATAGTTTAATGAAGATTTGTTGCTTGTGGAATATTTTTGTTACAAATACTTGATGTAAAACATTGACACTGTTTTTAACAGGAAAGCAATGATCCCATTAGTGTCGAGGAGGGACAACAACAAATAGATGATTAAGCTTCAAATCCTGGTAATGAATTTATTCATATGCTACAATTTTATGTATAGCATTGCAAATGGTGACCATTAATTGTAGTTCACTGTATTTCAATTGCAGAGCATGTAGAGGGTGAAACTGTATAGGCTGAGACTGGACAAGAACATCAACAACATGATTTGGTCACACCAGGTAGAAAAACACCTTCGTAATGAATTTTTTTAAATGAAAAACTTGTCATTACAATAGCAAAATATAATGATGTAACATTTTCACATCGTTGCAACAAATCCGAACCCCTTGCTGCAAAATCCATGTCTAGAACAACAATCAGCTAGGATATTGCAAACATCACCAAAAGCGCCTGCTAAAGAACCAAGAACTGGAAGAGAAAGTCCAGATGTAGATGGTCCTCTTATAGATTATGTACCACTGAAGAGAAGAAAAACTTATAAAAAGAAGGACAGGAAAAACAACGTCTAAATATTTTTGATAACAATATATCGTCCACCATTTTTGGTCTAATGAATGAATGAATGGTTTAATGAATGTTCTAATGTTTTAATGATTCAGTGTAGTAAACTGTTACCTTTATTGAATTTCAGCTTTTATTGAATGATTGTGTTGACTGAATGATTAATGAATGGTTTATTGAATGTTATCTTTTATTGAATGAATGTGTTGATCGACTAAAACGATGGTTTAGTGAATGTTATCATTTATTGAATGAATAATGGATGAAAGTTCATGATGAAATATGGATGATTTTGCACATATTTGTTTTTTTCAAGTACATGCATTGGGTATGGGGAATTGAGAGTGATGTGAGGGGGGGGGGGCATAAGAGCTTCCACCTTCACGTGGTTGGCCCTTTTCAGTAGAAAATATGAAATTATTCTCGAAACATAGAGGAGCTCAATGAATGGCTACGATGCCGACTTTCTACAACCCACTCGCGTGTCATCTAAAATTTGTCAATTTCTTGGAGCTTGTTGTGATTTTTGGTTGCTCATAACCAATTTCAAGTTTCCACATGATGAAATATGGATGAATTTGCACATATATGGATGAAATTTCATGATGAAATATGGATGAATTTGCACATATTTGTTTTTTTCAAGTGCATGCATTGGGTATGGGGAATTGAGAGTGATGTGAGGGGGGGGAGGGGCCATAAGAGCTTCCACCTTCATGTGGTTGGCCCTGTTCAGTAGAGAATATGAAATTATTCTCGAAAGCGAGAGGAGCTCAATGAATGGCTACGATGCTGGCTTTCTACAACCCACTTGCGTGTTGTCTAAATTTTGACAATTTCTTGGAGCTTGTTGTGATTTTTGGTTGCTCCTCATAACCAATTTCCAGTTTCCACAACTTCAAAGGTTGAGTAAATGATGCACTGGAGTCAATATCCTTAACCTTCTCTTTAATTTCCTTGGAATCAATATCCTTAACCTCACATTAAACCCTTCCAAATTGGTATATTTACCATTCAAGGCTGGCTTCTTCTAAAGCATGATATTTGCAACTAAGCTAGCATACACCGACAACAATTAGAGACATGCTGCTTGTTGTCAATGTTCATCTTTTTTTTAGCAATACAACTTGACCATAATGGCTCCTCCTACGCTAAGGAATTAAAGTCAATAGCAAATTAAAGAAAACATATAGTTTGCATCGAAAAAATAACAGGGTACAAACTGAACTGAGGAGATTCGAACCTGCGACCTATGTCTAGTCCCAAGGCTACCACCTTCAAGCTTGAAGTGCAGCTGGAAAGGGAGACCACCTTCAAGCTCAATTCATTCTGCATGCATTTCACAATGGGAGATGGCGGGCTACCACATCCAACCTTAATTCATTTTGTATGCATTTCACTATGCAATCGTCTCAGATTCTCGTTACGTTTTACCTCTATTAGTTTATCAATTCGGTATGACCCACGCCCGTCGTCCGAGGAGTGTTTCCATGGTATTGAGTTCCAGCCTGACAATGGTGACGATTCATTCTATATTTACGTTTCCCTTAAGCTGCAATATGGCAAACTCATAGTTCACTATCAAGATTTCTCTGACCATCACATTTGTCAGACAAACCTTCATAGTGAACTATGAGTTTGTCATTTGCAACCAAAGGGAAACATAATACCATGAATCGTCAACCGTTTCCAGGCTGAAACTGAAGACCGCAAAAACACTCATTGGACGGCAGACGTGGGTCATACTAAATTGATAAACTAATTGATGGATAATGCAATGGTAATTTGAGACAGTTGCATAGTGAAATGCATGCAGAATAAATGAAGAGTGGGTGTCGAGAGAAATGGTTTTGGGACGTCGTATGAGAGGAAATGGCGATGGGAATTGATTGATAAGGTCAATCTTGAAGGTGGTATCCTTGGGACTAGACATAGTTCGCAGGTTCAAATCTCGTCTAAATATTTTTGATAACAATATATCGTCCACGATTTTTGGCCTAATTAATGAATGAATGGTTTAATGAATTTTCTAATGTTTTAATGATTCATTGTAGTAAACTGTTACCTTTATTGAATTTCAACTTTTATTGAATGAATGTGTTGACTGAATGATTAATGCATGGTTTATTGAATGAATGTGTGGATCGACAGAAACAATGGTTTAGTGAATGTTAGCATTTATTGAATGAATAATGGATGAAAGTTCATGATAAAATATGGATGAATTTGCACATATTTGTTTTTTTCAAGTGCATGCATTGGGTATGGCGAATTGAGAGTGATGTGAGGGAGGGGAGGGGCCATAAGAGCTTCCACCTTCATGTGGTTGGCCCTATTCAGTAGAGAATATGAAATTATTCTCGAAACAGAGAGGATCTCAATGAATGGCTACAATGCTGGCTTTCTACAACCCACTCGCGTGTCGCTTAAATTTTGACAATTTCTTGGAGCTTGTTGTGATTTTTTGTTGCTCCTCATAACCAATTTCGAGTTTCCATAATTTCAAAGGTTGAGTAAATGATGCACTAGAATCAATATCCTTAACCTTCTCTTTAATTTCCTTGGAATCAATATCTAGCTTAACCTCAAATAAATATAAGTGAACAAAAGAAAATGCAAGGAATAGATTAAAATTGCAAAATATAACACTTGTATTAATAAATTCAAAATGAGAGAGTAATGTTCATGGGCCTCTTCGAGAGGATGAGCTCCTTTGAGAAAAGCTTCAATACAATACCAATCTTTGACAAAACAAGATACATCCTTTTAGCGCTATAAAAAGTTTCTTAATAACTACCAAAACACTAACTACATGCAATCTCAAAATTAATGACTACCAACCACCTACTAGTTCTTATTTAATAAAAATGAGCCTTTTACATTAAGTAACTACCATTAACTATCTAATGAGCCTTATTCAAAGAATATGATCTCATACATGAATATACAAACTCCTTAGTATACCAAATTAGAGAAGTTAGGTAAGAGTACCTTGACACAATGGAAGCACACTACCAACCATCTCTTTGTGATGAATATGCCACAATGTTACATAAGCATAGGGATTAGAGAACATGTATTCAATATGAAAAGTTTTATTTCCAAAATTTTATTATTTTTTTTTAAATGTAATGGGTCGTCGCTTAACCGACGACTGCAGGGTAATATCCGACAGTTTTGCCATACTTCCGATGGCTTGGAACATCGGATCCACCTTTTTTTTGTATGGAATACACGTCACTTAACCGACGACCTATCCGACGATTGCAGGTTAATATCCGACGCTTGTGCCATACTTCCGACGGCTCGGAATGTCGGATCCGCCTTTTTTTGTATGGCATACACGTCGCTTAACCGATGACTAAACCAACACATATTCGATGGCAAAAGGATAGTATCTGACCAATATTGGAAGTTAACGCTGTCGCTTATCCGACTACCTGTGAAGCTGGAGGAAGTTGGTTAACCAACGAGGTAGGGTAGTCGAATATCCGACGTCTTCAACTATGTCGGATTTTAGCCGATATCCCACCGACGATAAAAAAAGATTGGAATTGTCAGATAGGCGACCATAGGTTGTGGCAAATTCAACTTCTTCGCCATCGGATTTTGGGTCAAAAAAACTTAGTGTCTTCATCACCGCCATGTGCCTCCACATTTCTTTCCAATGCTCTTTTTTCTCTTAACTTTCTCATGTTTTCACACTTTCTTTCTTTTCTTGCCTCTCCATCAGTTCTGGTGCGATCATGTTTTGTTGCACATTTCATTTGGTTTCCCATGTTGAAAGAATTGAAAACCTAAACTCCAATGCCAAAAACCTGAAATCATAGTAATTTATGTTGGATATTAAATTGTATAATGAATGAAACAAATTGCAATATGACATGAAAACAAAACCAAATTCACAATATTTCTCTTTGTAAAAATAAGAGTAAGACTCTAAAACCAAATTCACCATGTCCCTTATATAAAAAAATGTAATATGACAAAACAAAATATGCAATATGTTGCTTAAAAAAACAGTAATATACCAAAACCAAATTTGCTTTTGTCCTTTAAAAAACAAGTATTAATATTCTAAACCAATTTTACAATGTTTTAAAAAAACAATAATATGCCAAAACCAAGTATACCCTTTGTAAATAAATTTATAATATAAAAAACCTTAAAACCTCCATAAGCAAAACAAACAATTCTTTATAAGCAAATATACCCTTTGCAAAGAAATTTATAATATAAAAAACTTAAAACCTCCATAAGCAAAACAAAAAATACCTTATAACTTTATTTTGCACTGCAAATATCTGAACTTGAACTTCAAAGATCCGAACTTGAACTTCTTTTTCAGACTTTCCTAGGTGAATGATGGAAATAAAATTTTGGGCGAGAGTGTATATATAGAACTCTCAGGCGAGAAATTATAGAATCTTGCCGAGAATCACGGGCAATTAATAGGTTGGTCCGTAAAATTTTCTCGGGGGGTTATGTAATAAAACTCTCGCCTGAGAGTTGTTTTATTCTTTCGACCGACAGTTTAAACAAACTCTGGGGCGACAAGTTTGTTTAACCCCAGGTTACTGTTCAGGTCAAACATCTCTCGTCCGAGAAATATGTACATTTCTTGGCCGAGAAAATTTCTCGGCCTAGAGTTTCTGGTCAATGAATACAACAAGTATTTCTGCAGTTTTCTGAAATTTGCCACTTTAACAAGGTGGAAACCCTGCAAAATTTGAGAATTTCCTGTCAGAGTTTATAACAATAGATTCATCATTGAATCTAATTTCTCATGGTATAATAATTTTTGAATTTCATTTGGGATTTCTATTTTTTACTATTTTTTTCTAAACTGTATCATTACAAAATTTACGAAGCTAAAAATCAGTCACATTGAAAATTCAATATCATCACAATGACAACACAAAAAAATGTAAAAACTCACAAGGATGTTCCTTCCACTATCCTATTCAAAATGGTAGTTTAAGTTTGTATGATAAGAGTCACATTTGAAATAAAATGCGAGGACACGAACACATGTCAATAAGGCACCATTATTTAAACAAATGTTATTTCGATAAATAATAAAAAATAGTGTTTAAGTTTGAAAATACTCAACATATAGTCCACTGCAAATTACAATCTGTGTAGATTATGAATGTACATTTGGTTTCCATAAAATGAATAACAAAATCTAAAAAAATGAGGGGCACATAGGTCACTCATTATCCAAACCTAGATGTCGTTGGTGCCCTTCAAATTTGTCCGACTATATGTCCATAAAAAAAATTTCAAAAAAATATGAGTACGAAGCTAATACAATTCTCTAAACCTCTTTTTTTACATCAAGGTGAAATTCCTAATGGGGATATGGGTTTGAAAGGGTTGAAGTTGAAAAACATAAAAGTTTGCAGTTTTTTTGGTCAAAAAACAGGCAAAAAGTGTTTCCCAACATCATGTTTTCACCCTTCTAGAACACTCTCATTTTTAGTGTCCACATAATCATATGCATGTGAATATGAATATGTAATTGAATATGACATTTTAGTTGAAACATTATAATAAGAATCAACAAATTCATTTTGTATAACCAGTTGTGCGTCAATAGGAGAACTAGTTTCGTGCATTGGAATTTCTTCAAATTTTACATTTCTTTCAATAAACAAATTTTCAGTATTAATATTTAGCATCCGATAACCTCTTACCCATTTAGGATATCCCACAAAAAGGCACTCTTCACTTTGTGGTTCTAAGGCCCTTCTTTTCTTGGAAGGAATATGGGCTTAAGCATGGGATACAAACACCGTGAGGTGCTTTACTGTTGGTTTTTTACTAGTCCATGCTTCGAAAGGAGTAACCCATTTCAAATGTTTATGAGGTACTCTATTTTGATTTAATTTGAACAATATATGGCGTCATCCCATAATTTTGGAGGAATATTCTTTGATTGCAACATGCAATTTTCCATTTCTTTCAATGTTCTATTTTTCCGCTTTGCAACCCCATTATGTTATGGAGTATAAGGAAAGCTATGTTGAATCCCTATACTAGATGTTGAGAATATCTGATGTACATATTTATTGACATAATCCCCACCATTTTCTTTGTAGAGAATCTTGATCCCCTTTCTGGACAGTTTCTATGCAAGTGCTTTAAAATCTTAAAGACATGCAAATACATCATCTTTGTGCTTTAGGAAGTACACCCATGTGTATCTTGAAAAATAATCAATAAATATTAATACATATCTATATTTATTCATAGAGAGATGGGGAAATGGTTACCGTAATGTTACTGTGGACTAATTTAAGAAGGAATGTGGCTCTCCTTGGCTTCCCTTTTCTCAAATCTTTCTTCAGGGTGCTTACTAAGAGCACATCCTAAACATACTCCATCGAAAAAGGAGATGGGTGGAATCCATACTACCATGCCGTCCTTGCTTAATTTATGCAAGTAAGGATATTTAAGGTTCCCAAATATGTCATGCCAAACATCATTAGATTGCATTAACAGAACTGAAGCATGATATTTTGGTAAAAACTTTGAAAAAAATACAACTTATTTTTGTGATTAGCTTTCCCAAGTGCAATCTTTGACCCATCAACTATATCAAAGATCATAATAGATTCTTTGGAGAAGATAACTTGGTTACCATGTCTTGAGTGAGTGATTTGGTAGATGGAAAGCAATTTTTTGGACAAATATGGTACATAAAATACATCTTGAAACTACCCATCTTCTTGTAGAATATCCCCTTTTCCACATACCTTGATTGGAGTGTTGTCTCCCATGAGTACTTATTGAAAAAAGGATGGATGCATGGAGGTGAACATGTGCTTAGATGATTCCATGTGATTTTATGCCCTAGAATCTAGGATCCAAGTGGCTAATTTTGAAGCTGAAATTTTCACAGGTGCATGTTCTCTTTTGGGAGGAAGTCTTGGTTTTCATACTTTGTCTTCATTTTTAGCAAAAAAATTCTTATGCTTGCATTTTCCTTCTTTTTTAGGTCCCTTTCTGTAGTAGGGACACAAATTAATCTCCTCCTCATTCTTGCCTTCTTTGGAGGCGGTATTGTCATAAAAAACTTGGACTTTTGCTCCCGTTTTCCTTTGTATGGAGTTGTTTGCTTACTAGCTCTCTTTTTGTCCTCATTTGCTACAAGTGCAAGAGAATTTGATTTCCTTTGTAGGCCCATCTATGAGAGCTTATCGTTCTCTTAAATAAATGAAGAAAAAAACACACCTAAAGAAGGCATGTTGAAAGATGATCCAACTGCTAATCTAGTAAAACGAAATGAGGAGACATTCAAAAGTACTAAATTCAAGACCTAATTTTGAAAGTATAGAGAGTACGATTTGAGTATGTTCTTTATCAATATTATACATCTTGAGATGCAAAAGAACATATTTGAATTTGGTGAAGAATTCTTGAATGGTGTCAAACTCACTTGGACTCAGGTTCATTAGGTCCACCTCCAAATGATGACTCCTCATCTCATCTTGTGTACCTAAGAGGGTGGACAAGGTGGTCCATACTTCATTAGGAGTCTTCTTTGCTTAAATATGGTAGAGAAATTCCAAAGAAACAAAGTAAAAGAGCATCCCATGTGATTCATCCATTCATTTTAGATACTTGGATTTTCAACAAGAGGCATTGGTTCCATCTCGGTTCCCATGGTGATCTGGTACAACCCCTTCATTATCAAGAGTATATCTACTCTTGATATCCATTTGAAGGAATTGAAGGGGCTCAAGAGTTAAATGGAATTTATATCCATGTATGCTAATGTTCTCTTTGATGGCTTCAAAAGTGCTTCCTTAATATGCAAAAGTAACATTTTTGACAAAAATCACTATCACACTAACTAGTTTAGTACCCATACTGCTCTGATACCATATGAGATTTGAACATATAGATCTAAGTACATAAACTAAATACAAATACAGTGAAAATAAAATCATCCATCAAAAAATTATGTAACAAATGAATATCATATATCATTACACAATAACTTAGAATAGAAGAAAAGAAGAATGATATATTTCATCTAACTTGAATGAGTGATGGTGAACAATATTTATAGGGAGGCAAATCGAATTAGGGCTAGATGCAATTCAAATTTATGATGTAGTGTTTGAGATAAGTTAGGCTTAACTAGAGCCTAAGAACCCTTAGTTATCCATGCTAACTCTCCATATTTTAGTTACACTAACTCATGACTTCACAACCACTAGTTTTGACTGAAGGATGTTGAGTCAATCGACTAAATGAGCATGCAAAACACTAAGGAGACCCAACAAACACGGTAATGTATAAATATAGACATGTAAGGTTAGTTAGGAGCTAAATTAGGGAAGATATTCCAGTTATCAACTGAACTGGGACTCAAGTCATCATAAAATTAGGTAAACGTTCCCCAAATCTAGGAAAGTGCCCCTAAATCTAGGAATGCAACTAAGTTAGCCAAAAATGGACATTAGGGTTTTGTTGTAAGTGGAAGATAGGTGGTTCAAGACCCTTAGAGTTTAAAATAATCTTTAGGATGACTCAGGTGGTCAAAATGAGTGTGGTTTGGCCCTCAAGTGTCATGAAGTCATGGTCTAGGTCACTAGGAAGGAGAATGGTGCTACAAAGAGTTTTTTAGCTCCAACACACCCAATATGGTTCTTGTGGCCTTATACATGGCTCGAGGAGTAATACTAATGTTCCCAGGGCTGATAACATGATTTTATATATATCATTGATCATGCACCTAATCCAATACCACCACACAGCTATTGTAAAATTATTCTTTGGACTACATGTGTCATATGGGTGAAAAATATTATCTTTGCATACATAGTTGTGTTTCTATTTCCTCTTCTCATTTTTATTGGTGTTCTCTAATCACTAGGACATATGAAGTAAGACACCTATATGAAATTTTTTGTCATTCATATCTCCAATTCAATCTCTTATTTTATAAATAGTAGGTTCCATCATTATTAATTTTATTGTTATCCATCTCGGCATGGAACTTGTTTACAAATTTCTTACATCTTTGCCATAAATAAAGAGCATATTAATAAACCAACAATCTAACATGACACAATTATGACATGAAATCATGTTGATGCATTTATGACATGAAATCATGTTCCTCATTAGTGAGCTTCCTATGCATAAATAGAAAATGTATTAGTTAACTTCCAAGTTGAAAGAGAAAATATTATTACATTAACCTAATTGTTATATGTTAAGGAAGTAGAGACTTTCTCTATGCAATATATATTTTATTCTTACAAAATAAAATATAATTCTAATTATTCTAATTGTGAACATATTTGAATGTAAATGCTAAAAAAATAAGATAAATATTGGGATCAACATATTAAGGGTGGAAGTAAAAAGAGGTATGAAAAACATTACTAAAACAATGATACCAAGGATATCTAGTGAAATTAAGGGGGGGGAGGTTTTAACTGGAAAAGTGTATTAGAAGGAGTATTTAGCGAAAAAAAATTTAACAGGTGGAAAATAATTAGGGGTATTATTGAGTGAGTGAACCCCCCATGGTATTCTCATCATTCTTTTATATATGCTTGCAATGCCATCTTCTCCATTTCTAACTTACATTTGTTGGTTTTCTCAAATAGTGGCATATTGGAATTCCTCTCACTATATGCTTCATCTTTTCTTTATATTATTTTCTCTCTATTTGCATTGCCCTCTTTTTCTAGTCTTCAAATATTCATTATATCCAAATGCAATCCACTATCTATTCAAGATGATGATGATAATACTTACCATCCATTGAGACCAACCTTAGTTTGTCGAACCTATAAACTTTTAAATTTGGGAAGTCCAAGAAGGTTATTTTCATCATCCACATTAAGTGTAGGGCATGTGCAAGCTAATGAGGGTCACTTTTTGCGCGTTAGATGCAATCAAAAACTGAAAAATCAGGCATCCATCAACTTACTTGGTTTTTTTGAGATACTTACACAAGATATCTTGCATCGAGTAAAAAATATGAAACGTAGGAAATTGAGTCACGTTTCCAAATATAAAAGTTTTAAGTAATGAAAATTTACATAACTATGTCAAATTTCGTTTTTTCTAACAGTCATTTTTAATTTTTTTGGCAAATGATAAGGCATATGTTTTTGTGGGTGCAGCCTTTCACTGCCTAAATGACGGTTTCAGGATACAAAATTTGGTATACATGTATAGAACCCGTAGCACTAGTGCAATGTTATTTTTCCAAAATTAAATGTTTAATTTTTATTTTATTTTTAATTATGTAAGTGGTCAAACCTCGAGCACGGTACGTCAAATGTGGGTGCAGCCTTTGAAGGTCTTAATGTAGTTATTTTGACTTGGATTTTTTACAGGATGTAGAGGTCGGTGTCCTCTAGTGCGGCATGCAAGTTTTTTTAAATATGGTTGTGAAATGAAAACGTTACGGAATAAACACTAACAGTATGTGTTTTGACCAACGGAGTGATGACACAAGAAAATTAGGAAATAAATAGAAAATCTCAATATTTTTTAAAAAAAATTATATATTTGGAATTTGCATAAAAAATTCTATATATGCCTAAAATTTCATCAACAATGGTCAGGTATGTCATGCTGTAGAGAGCGGTGAAAAATAGGCATACTCAGAAAAATGCTAAAATGTCAAATTAGTTATGGTCTAAAAATTCCCTAGCACAGGTTTGGTAAGTCCGAACCGGCCACATATGACAGTGGCTGACACACGGGCACAGGAGGAGTGGGTGAGTAGGTGCTCAGGAACGCGCGTCTATTATGTGTAAATTCAAATAACGCGTGTGTGTTGTATTTAAATTCAAATTTTAGTGTTTTGGCGCTCAATGTTATAAGCAACGCGTTAGCGTTATTTCTGTGCAAAAATATTAGCAAAATGCTTTTATCCTCTCACATTCTGCGTTTTCTCCTCCTGCCTTTCCTATTTTTATGTTTACCGGATATTTTACACAAACAAAATGATAAAGCAAACAAATTAATAGGAACAGTCTTCAAAATGGCTTGATGACTCATTTCAATGGACATGTATTATCTAAATATCATAGCCATACACGACAACTAATTCAAACAGTCAATTCGCTACAACTAAGATCAAACTTTAGATAATATAGTTTCTATAGTGGTAAGCAGCGCTATTGCACTCTAGGTAAATATCATACAAATATTTCAAACAAATTTATGGGCATAAGCATTCCAGAAAAGATGGCAAAGTTTCAAAACGGTCGGCTGTACCAATAAAACTAGGGGCACCAAAGTAAGGCTCAAACTGCGTTTACTTACCGATCGAAGGATGTCTGAGTGTAAATGAAAATGCAACAGCCCCTCCGGGAAGCCTTCTTCTTCATCGACCTTCTCTTGGACTCAAGTGGCCTCAATTCCCAACCACCGAACAGTTGCATGAGTTGTAGTTAAGAAACAATGGTCGAAATAGAGAAATTATAAATGATTTGATCAACAAAGCAAGTCGTCGTCCTCTTCTTTATCATCATCATCATCGCCATCCTCTTCTTTATCATCACCATCTTCATAATGATTGGGTATTGATCATC